>CM038143.1:493589615-494908321 GCA_021437245.1 Aegilops speltoides | reverse complement strand
ACTTGAAGAAAGCATGTGACTGATGGGATCCATTCTTACGTCACAGTTTGAAAAGAATTGAGAATACCTCCGGGAGAATTAGAAGAGTCAGGTAAGATCCTGGGAAAAGACCTGTGGGTTAGGGCCCACTAATAGAAAACACCGTTGGGAAAAGGATGTTGAAAAGATAGATGATGCACCGGAACAATTGGAATATTAGAATGAGGTGACAACCTCGAATTAATTGGAACATAGACGAATCTCCTGAGATGTCTTGAACACTCCGGAAGGATAAACTTGCGAGAGGCGAACGAGCAGGGAAAACACTTGAGCCGAGGGGAAGAATATGATCAACCCGAAAAACTAGAATTGAATTCACCGGAAAAGAAAAAGAGATGTAGAACGACAAACGAGACGAGAATTTACCGGTTGAAATAATTGAGGGAAGACTGAAGAGGCTCCGTACGAATGAAATAGATGGTCGAGAGAGAGTCAGACTCCGGGAAGAAGAGGGTGGGAGGGCGGGAAAAACAAAGGCAACTTGGAAGGGGAAACCGACGAATATCTTGAAGAGAAAAACACCGGTTGAAATAATTGAGGAAAGAAAGCAAAGACTTCGCACGAGTAGGATGGATACTCTATTACGGACTCCGGTTCCGAGATGAAAAAGGGAGGGCGGGTGAGAAAAACAAGGATAACTTCGGACAGGGAAACAACGTTGATCAAAAAGAGCTGAGGATTGATCTCCCAAAGAGAGAGAGGTTCGAATCAGCTTGACAAGGATTGCGCCAGACAAAAGAGGATGGACATCGAACGAAAACTAACCGCGTGATCCTAAAGAAAAATTTGAAGGGGAAGAGGAGTAGTTCAAAACACCTACGTCAAGAATCCTTACTAGAGCGACGAAGGGGCAGAGGAGTAAAAAGAATTCCTACTCTCCGATAAAACTAGACTCCAAAAATAGTTTTCTTCTAGACTCAACAACGGCCAAACTACACGATCAATCAAGGGGGCTCCTAGGGTCGGTCGAGGCTCTGATACCAACTTGTCACGTCCAATATGCGACCCTATCCTAAAGGAACTCGAAGGTCCCACCAAGGATAGACCCGCATATTGAAACGCTTTTGCAAGGTGGATATCATTACATCAAGATTACATAATAGATGGGGATACATACAAAAGGCATACAAAGCCGCAAGAATACAATATCATCATACAAGAGATCAACATCCGACTACGGATGATACATAAACAGAAACTCAAATGACATCCACCCTGCTAGCCCAGGCTGCCGACCTGGAACCTATCCCCTGATCAAAGAAGAAACAGAAGAAGAACTCCAAGGCAAGCAAACATCGCTCTCGCGTCAAGATCATCGTATAACCTGTACCTGCAACTGTTGTTGTAGTAATCTGTGAGCCACGAGGACTCAGCAATCCCATTACCATGGGTATCAAGACTAGCAAAGCTTAATGGGATAGGAAGGGGTAAAGTGGTGAGGTTGCAGCAGCGACTAAGCATGATAAGGTCGCTAACATACGCAAATGAGAGCGAGAAGAGGAACAAAGGAACGGTCGTGAAGCTAGCAATGATCAAGAGGTGATCCTGAACACCTTCTTACGTCAAACATAACCCAGAAACCGTGTTCACTTCCCGGACTCCGCCGAGAACAGACCATCACGGCTACACACGCGGTTGATGCGTTTTAATTCGGATCTGGTGTCAAGTTATCTACAACCGGACATTAACAAATTCCCATCTGCTACATAACCGCGGGCACGGCTCTCGAAAGTTTATATCCCTGCAGGGTGTCCCAACAGCCCATGACAAGCTCTCGCGATCAACGAAGAATAGACCTTCTCCGTGAAGACCCGATCAGTCTCGGAATCCCGGTTTACAAGACATTTCGACAATGGTAAAACAAGACCAGCAAAGCCGCCCGATGCGCCGAAAATCCCGATAGGAGCTGCACATATCTCGTTCTCCGGGCAACATCAGATAGGTCAGCCTACGAGTAAAACCAGACCTCGAGTTGCCCCGAGGGGGCCCCGCAGTCTGCCCGGTTCAGACCAGCACTTAGACAAGCACTAGCCCGGGGGGGCTAAAAATAAAGATGACCCTCGAGAGAGCGACTCCCAAGGGAAAAGTAGGTGGTGGTGAGGCAAATGGTAAAACCAAGGTTGGGCCTTGCTGGGCAAGTTTTATTCAAAGCGAACTGTCAGGGGGGTACCATAAATCACCCGACCGCGTAAGGAACGCAAAATCTGGGAACATAATACCGGTATGACGGAAACTAAGGCGGCAAGAGTGGAACAAAATACCAGGCATAAGGCCGAGCCTTCCACCCTTTACCAAATATATAGATGCATTAATAATATAAGAGATATTGTGATATCCCAACAAAACCCTGTCCACCATGGAGAAATCTTCAACTTCACCTGCAACTAGCAACGCTATAAGAGGGGCTGAGCAAAGCGGTAACATAGCCAAACAACGGTTTGCTAGGAATGGTGTCAAAGGTTAGAGGTTCATGGCAATTTGGGAGGCTTGAAGAGCAAATGATAGGTAACGCAGCATAGCGATAGAACGAAGCAACTAGCATAGCAATGATAGTAGTGAGATCCAGGGTAGCGGTCATCTTGCCTGAAATCCCGCAAAGAAGAGGAACGAGTCCATGAAGACGACGAACGGATGAAGCCGAACCAACCGTAGACGAACGAATCCTCACGATCGCAACGAAACGAGAACTATCGAGAAGAAGCACACAACATGGTAAACACACCACACATAGACAAGACATGATGCACAACAAGCATGATGCATGACAAGGCTACATGAAGCTACTCATGGCAAGAGATGATGCAAACAAGAACAACACCTCAAGGCAAGTAAATGAGGCCGGGAACAACATATAACAATTCCGGTAAGTCCTCATGTGCAAATTTCGAAATTGGTCCAGAACTGAATAATCATTAAGTTGACATTGTTAAACATCAAGTTAAAGAGCACCAAGAGGATCTACATGAAATTCTAGTCAAGTTACATATAAAGTTCATTAGATTCGGTGCTACGGCCTAGAAGATATGAGCAAAACAAGTTAAACATGGTATTGATGCAAAAATGCACCCAAACATCAAGCAAACACACCAAAACAAGGATGCAACATGATAATATGAAACTACATGCAAAATCAAACAAGTTTCATATAGAGCACACTCAAAACGGAGCAACGGTGCAACACACACACACACTATACAAGTCATAACAACAATCTATCCATAACAGCAACTAGGCATATTGCAAGCATCAAAACAATATGCTACAGCATCCCAACATAATAACAGAAGGCATGGGCATGAAGTACAGGTAAAGAATAACAAAACATGAACACTGAGCTATCTCCAGAAATCAATGGATCATGCTCAAAAAGACATGGAAAGATTGGAAATAATAACAGTTTCAGACTTTGCAGAAATAACATCAGGTTGCAATGTTTAGAGCAAGCAAACAACATGTTACAGGAAATTAATATGCCAGACAAAGGCATGGCATGAATCTACTAATATCATAGATCAAAAGTCCCTTACTGACCAAGAGTCAAGAAGGATCAGAAAATATGATGGCACCCATGTAAACATAGCAAGTTATATTACAGATTCCTACATGGCAGGAACAACAATAAGTAGGCATGTTCGTGAGATTGAAACACTCACCACAGAGCAATACATGGCATGGAAAGGCAACCAAAAGTAAGAAGGCATGTTTATGAAGCTAAGCATGGCAAGAGCAAGGTCATAGGATTCATGGATCAATAGGAAAACACATGGGAACAAGTGAACTTAATGTTAACAGGCTGACAAAACATCATCAAGCAACTTTAGAGCAAGATATGAACAACCTACAGCAAGCTATAAATGCAACCAGGGGCATGAATGGATAGAGCATGACATGTAGATCAAAACATGTTTATAGAGCATCTCCAGATTATGCATAGAATGATTAGTAGCAACATGTTAACATAGCAACAAAATATAACAGAATCTGCCAGGAAAACAGAAACAGCAAGTACTCTACTTAACTAGATCGATTCACTCACCACAAGTCATTGCATGACAATATAAGCATAGCATCATCAAGAAGACATGTTTGTGTAACAAACCAAGGCAAGAACAAGTCCATAGCATGCAAGGATCAACTATTGCAAGCTTGGCCATATTGAATAACATGTATACAATCTGCCAGGAAACATTTTGAAGCAAAAGTAGAGCACTCAAATGACATGCTAGGATACTCCATAATTGCAAACAAGGGCATGAATGGATAGACAAAAACCATATGTTCAAAACACCCTTACTGAAGTAACTCAAAATAAGCATGGATCTCTCTGTAGCAACAAGTTTACATGGCATCAAAATAACAGCAGAACAGGGACTAAAACAGCAATATCACGAAGCCTAGTTTGCATGCTTGTGCTAGTCACCACATTGATCACAAAAATACATGGCATACACCCCTAGAAAGAGGGCATGACACATATCAACACACATGAAGACATCAACCTCATAGGATGCACACATCAATCACGGTAAAAATGACAAATGAGCAAGTTATAACAGTTTCAGCAGATTAACATCAACATGCACTCTTCCAACAGCATTTCGGGCATCAAGACGAGCTCAAATTGAAATGATGCAATGGAATGAAATGAAGTACTCGTCGAGACGAACAATTTGACATATTATATGCACGAAACGGAGCTACGGATGCAGAGATACGACAGGTCAAACATGGCATGATAATGTCAGAAAACTAGGATTTGGGGGGGAAAGTCAACCTGCGGGCACGGATGCCGAGCCGGCCGGAATCTCGCCGGAACTTCGCCGGAGTAGACGAGGACGGTGGCCGGGGCTGCGGGAGAGGTCGGGGAGGCCGGGGGGAAGCGGATCCGGACGGATCTCGCCGGATCCGGCCGGGGCGAGGTGGAGGGCGGCGCCAAGCGGACGCGATGGCCGCTCCGCGAACGGAGGCGGCGCGGGCGGCCGAGGGCGGCGGAGGAAGCGGCAACCGCGACGGCGGCGGCGGAGCTCGCCATGCGCGCGATGCTGGGGCGCTGGAGGAGGCGACGCGGGCGGCTGAGTCGCCGGCGAGCCCGCGAAGCGGCGGCTGTTGCGGGCGGCGGTTGCCGGCGCGCACGCACCGAGGCGCGTGGCCGCGGCGACGGGCGGCGGAGCAGGCGAGGGCGCGGGACGGCGGGCGCGGCGTTGAACTGGGCGGGCCTCCGTGGGCTCGCGAGAACCCAGGCGGCCTTGTGATGGGAAAAGCGGCGGCGGGACACTTGGCACGCGTTGAGTGGCTGAGGGCGGCGGCACGGACGTGTCCGGCCATCGGCGGACGCGTCCGGCGGCGGAGAGAGGGGAGTTTTAGGGTTTCATCCGCGAAAATTTCGGGGGAGGTGTAAATATATAGGTAGAGGGAGCTAGGCGAGTCCAAATGAGGAGCGGTTTTCGGCCACGCGATCGTGATCGAACGACCTAGAGCATGGAGGGGAGTTTGCTGGTTTTGGGCCAATTTGGAGGGGGTGTTGGGCTTCAACAAAAGAGGGCTTTACGGTTACCCGGTTAACCGTTGGAGTATCAAACGACCTCCAAATGGCACGAAACTTGACAGGCGGTCTACCGGTGCTATACCAAGGCCGCTTGGCAAGACTCGGTCCATTCCGAGAACGTTTAACACCCACTCACAACAGGAGACAAAAGGGGAACGCCGGAGGACATAGGAGCGCCGGATTGCAAAACGGACAACGGGGAAAATGCTCGGATGCATGAGACGAACACGAAAGCGAAAAGAGATGCACATGATGACATGATATGAAATGCAAAAGATGACATGGCAAAGTGCAACACGCAAGCAAATGACATGGCAATGACGGCGAATAACTGGCAGACACCTGGCGCATCGAATCCGGGGCGTTACAAATCCTAATCTCGAAATACGCCAACCCAACAAGTACCTTTGGAGACACCTGTAGAGCACCTTTATAATCACCCAGTTACGTTGTGACGTTTGGTAGCACACAAAGTGTTCCTCCGGTAAACGGGAGTTGCATAATCTCATAGTCATAGGAACATGTATAAGTCATGAAGAAAGCAATAGCAACATACTAAGCGATCGGGTGCTAAGCTAACGGAATGGGTCATGTCAATCGATCACCAACTAATGATGTGATCCCGTTAATCAAATAACAACTCTTTGTCCATGGTTAGGAAACATAACCATCTTTGATTAACAAGCTAGTCAAGTAGAAGCATACTAGTGACACTCTGTTTGTCTATATATTCACACATGTATTATGTTTCCGGTTAATACAATTCTAGCATGAATAATAAACATTTATCATGATATAAGGAAATAAATAATAACTTTATTATTGCCTCTAGGGCATATTTCCTTCAGTCTCCCACTTGCACTAGAGTCAATAATCTAGATCACATCACCATGTGATTAACATCGATAGTTCACATCATCATGTGATTAACACCCATAGTTCACATCGCCATGTGACCAACACCCAAAGGGTTTACTAGAGTCAGTAATCTAGTTCACATCGCTATGTGATTAACACCCAAAGAGTACTAAGGTGTGATCATGTTTTGCTTGTGAGAGAATATTAGTCAACGGGTCTTTCACATTCAGATCTGTTATGTATTTTGCAATTTTCTATGTCTACAATGCTCTGCACGGAGCTACTCTAGCTAATTGCTCCCACTCTCAATATGTATCTAGATCGAGACTTAGAGTCATCCAGATCGGTGTCAAAACTTGCATCGGCGTAACCCTTCTGACGAACCTTTTGTCACTTCCATAATCGAGAAACATATCCTTATTCCACTAAGGATAATTTTGACCGTTGTCTAGTGATCTACTCCTAGATCACTATTGTACTCCCTTGCCAAACTCAGTGTAGGGTATACAATAGATCTGGTACACAGCATGACATACTTTATAGATCCTATGGCCAAGGCATAGGGAATGACTTTCATTCTCTTTCTATCTTCTGTAGTGGTCAGGTTTTGAGTCTTACTCAATTTCACACCTTGTAACACATGCAAGAACTCTTTCTTTGACTGTTCCATTTTGAACTACTTCAAAATCTTGTCAAGGTATGTACTCATTGAAAAAACTTATCAAGCGTCTTGATCTATATCTATAGATCTTGATGCTCAATATGTAAGCAGCTTCACCGAGGTCTTTCTTTGAAAAAACTCCTTTCAAACACTCCTTTATGCTTTGCAGAATAATTCTATATTATTTCCGATCTACAATATGTCATTCACATATACTTATCAGAAATGCTGTAGTGCTCCCACTCACTTTCTAGTAAAGACAGGCTTCACCACAATTATGTATAAAACTATATGCTTTGATCAACTTATCAAAGCGTATATTCCAACTCTGAGATGCTTGCACCAGTCCATAGATGGATCACTGGAGCTTGCGTATTTTGTTAGCACCTTTAGGATTGACAAAACCTTCTGGTTGCATCATATACAACTCTTCTTTAAGAAAACCATTAAGGAATGCAGTTTTGACCACCATTTGCCAGATTTCATAAAATTGTGGCAATTGCAAACATGATTTCAACAGACTTAAGCATCGTTACAGTTGAGAAAAATCTCATTGTAGTCAACACCTTGAACTTGTCAAAAACCTTTTTGCGACAAGTCGAGCTTTGTAGATAGTAACACTACTATCAACGTCCGTCTTCCTCTTGAAGATCCATTCATACAATATGGCTTGCCAATCATCGGGCAACTCCACCAAAGTCCACACTTTGTTCTCATACATGGATCCCATCTCAGATTTTATGGCCTAAAGCCATTTTGTGGAATCTGGGCTCACAATCGCTTCCTCATAGTTCGTATGTTCATCATGGTCTAGTAACATGACTTCCAGAACAGGATTACTGTACCACTCTGGTGTGGACCGTACTCTGGAAGACCTACGAGGTTCTGTAGTAACTTGATCTGAAGTTTCATGATCATCATCATTAGCTTCCTCACTAATTGGTGTAGAAATCACTGGAACTGATTTCAGTGATGAACAATTTTCCAATTCGGGAGAAGGTATAGTTACCTCATCAAGTTCTACTTTTCTCCCACTCACTTCTTTCGAGAGAAACTCCTTCTCTAGAAAGGATCCATTTTTAGCAACGAATATCTTGCCTTCGGATCTGTGATAGAAGGTGTACCCAACAATTTCCTTTGGGTATCCTATGAAGACGCACTTCTCCGATTTGGGTTTGAGCTTATCAGGATGAAACTTTTTCACATAAGCATCGCAACCCCAAACTTTAAGAAACGACAACTTGGGTTTCTTGCTAAACCACAGTTTATATAGTGTCGTCTCAATGGATTTAGATGGTGCCCTATTTAACGTGAATGCAGCTGTCTCTAATGCATGATCCCAAAACGATATTGGTAAATCGGTAAGAAACATCATAGATTGTACTATATCCAATAAAGTACGGTTATGACGTTCGGACACACCATTATGATGTGGTGTTCCAGGTGGCATGAATTTGTGAAACTATTCCACATTGTTTTAATTGAAGACCAAACTCGTAACTCAAATATTTGTCTCCGCGATCAGATCGTAGAAACCTTATTTTCTTGTCACGATGATTTTCCACTTCACTCTAAAATTCTTTGAACTTTTCAAATGTTTCAGACTTATGTTTCATCAAGTAGATATACCCATATCTGCTCAAATCATCTGTGAAGGTCAGAAAATAATGGTACCTGCCGCGAGCCTTAACACTCATCGGATCGCATACATCAGTATGTATTATTTCTAATAAGTCAGTTGCTCGCTCCACTGTTCCAGAGAACGGAGTCTTAGCCATCTTGCCCATGAGGCATGGTTCGCAAGCATCAAGTGATTCATAATCAAGTGATTCCAAAATCCCATCAGCATGGAGTTTCTTCATGCGCTTTACACCAATATGACCTAAATGGCAGTGCCACAAATAAGTTGCACTATCATTATTAACTTTGCATCTTTTGGTTTCAATATTATGAATATGTGTACCACTACGATCGAGATCCAACAAACTATTTTCATTGGGTGTATAACCATCGAAGGTCTTATTCATGTAAACAGAATAACAATTATTCTTTAACTTCAAATGAATAACCGTATCGCAATAAACATGATCAAATCATATTCTTGCTCAATGCAAACGCCAAATAACATTTATTTAGGTTCAACACTAATCTCGAAAGTATAGGGAGTGTGCGATGATGATCATATCATTCTTGGAACTACTTCCAACACTCATTGTCACTTCCCCTCAACTAGTCTCTGTTTATTATGTAACTCCTGTTTCGAGTTACTAATCTTAGCAACCGAACAAGTATCAAATACTTAGGGGTTACTATAAACACTAGTAAGGTACACATCAAACACCTGTATATAAAATATACCTTTGTTTACTTTGCCATCCTTCTTATCCACCAAATATTTAGGGCATTTCCGCTTCCAGTGACCATTTCCTTTGCAGTGTAAGCACTCAGTTTCAGGCTTTGGTCCAGCTTTGGTCTTCTTCACGGGAGTGACAACTTGTTTGCCATTCTACTTGAAGTTTCCCTTTCTTTCCCTTTGCCCTTTTTCTTGAAACTAGTGGTCTTGAAACACTTGATGCTCTTTCTTGATTTCTACCTTTGTTGATTTCAACATCACGAAGAGCTCGGGAATCGTTTTCGTCATCCCTTGCATATTATAGTTCACCACGAAGTTCTAGTAACTTAGTGATGGTGACTAGGGAATTCTGTCAATCACTATCTTATCTGGAAGATTAACTCCCACTTGATTCAAGCGATTGTAGTACCCAGACAATCTGAGCACATGCTCACTAGTTGAGCGATTCTCCTCCATCTTTTAGCTATAGAACTTGTTGGAGACATCATATCTCTCAACTCGGGTATTTGCTTGAAATATTAACTTCAACTCCTGGAACATCTTATATGGTCCATGACGTTCAAAAACGTCTTTGAAGTCCCGATTCTAAGCCGTTAAGCATGGTGCACTAAACTATCAAGTAGTCATCATATTGAGCTTAGCTAAACGTTCATAACGTCCTCATCTGCTCCTACAATAGGTCTGTCACCTAGCGGTGCATTAAGGACATAATTCTTCTGTGCGGCAATGAGGATAAACCTCATATCACGGATCCAAACCGCATCATTGCTACTAACATTTTCAACACAATTTTCTCTAGGAACATATCAAAATAAACATATGAAAGCAAAAACGCAAGCTATTGATCTACAACATAATTTGCAAAATACTACCAGGACTAAGTTCATGATAAATTTAAGTTCAATTAATCATATTACTTAAGAACTCCCACTTAGACAGACATCTCTCTAGTCATCTAAGTGATCACGTGATCCAAATCAACTAGACCATAACCGATCATCACGTGAGATGGAGTAGTTTTGAATGGTGAACATCATTATGTTGATCATATATACTATATGATTCACGCTCGACCTTTCAGTCTCCGTGTTCCGAGGCCATATCTGCATATGCTAGGCTCGTCAAGTTTAACCTGAGTATTCCGCGTGTGCAAAACTGGCTTGCACCCGTTGTAGATGGACGTAGAGCTTATCACACCCGATCATCACGTGGTGTCTGGGCACGACGAACTTTCGCAACGGTGCATACTCAGGGAGAACACTTCTTGATAATTAGTGAGAGATCATCTTAAAATGCTATCGTCAAACAAAACAGAATAAGATGTATAACAGATGAACATCATATGCAATCAAAATATGTGACATGATATGGCCATGATCGTCTTGCGCCTTTGATCTCCATCTCCAAAGTACTGTCATGATCTCTATCGTCACTGGCACGACACCATGATCTTCATCATCTTGATCTATATCAATGTGTCGTCACATGGTCGTCTCGCCAACTATTGCTCTTGCAACTATTGCTATCGCATAGCGATAAAGTAATGCAATTATTTGGCACTTGCATCTTATGCAACAAAGAGACATCCATAGGGCTTCTGCCAGTTGCCGATAACTTCAACAAAACATGATCATCTCATACAACAACTTATATCTAATCACGTCTTGACCATATCACATCACAATATGCCCTGCAAAAACAAGTTAGACGTCCTCTACTTTGTTGTTGCAAGTTTTACGTGGCTGCTACGGGCTTAAGCAAGAACCAATCTCACCTACGCATCAAAACCACAACGATAGTTTGTCAAGTTGGTGATGTTTTAACCTTCGCAAGGACCGAGCGTAGCCACACTCGGTTCAACTAAAGTTGGAGAAACTGACACCCGCTAGCTACCTGTGTGCAAAGCACGGCGGTAGAACCAGTCTCGCGTAAGCGTACGCGTAATGTCGGTCCGGGCCGCTTCATCCAACAATACCGCTGAACCAAAGTATGACATGCTGGTAAGCAGTATGACTTGTATCGCCCATAACTCACTTGTGTTCTACTCGTGCATATAACATCAAACCATAAAACCTGGGCTCGGATGCCACTGTTGAGAACAAAGTGTGGACTTTGGTGGAGTTGCCCGATGATCGGCAAGCCATATTGTATAAATGGATCTTCAAGGGGAAGACGGACGTTGATAGTAGTGTTACTATCTACAAAGCTCAACTTGTCGCAAAAAGGTTTTTGACAAGTTCAAGGTGTTGACTACAATGAGATTTTTCTCAACTGTAGCGATGCTTAAGTCTGTCCGAATCATGTTAGCAATTGCCACAATTTTATGAAATCTGGCAAATGGTGGTCAAAACTTATAACATTAACGCATAAAACCTAGGCTCTGATACCACTGTTGGGGAACGTTGTAATTTCAAAAAATTTCCTACGCACACACAAGATCATGGTGATGCATAACAACGAGAGGGGAGAGTGTGTCCACGTACCCTCGTAGACTGAAAGCGGAAGCGTTAGAACAACGCGGTTGATGTAGTCGTACGTCTTCATGGCCCGACCGATCAAGCACCGAAACTATGGCACCTCCGAGTTCTAGCACACGTTCAGCTCGATGACGTCCCTCGAACTCTGATCCAGCCGAGTGTCGAGGGAGAGTTCCGTCAGCACGACGGCGTGGTGACGATCTTGATGTACTACCGACGCTGGGCTTTGCCTAAGTACCGCTACGATATTATCGAGGTGGATTATGGTGGAGGGGTGCACCGCACACGGCTAAGAGATCCAAGGGATAAATTGTTGTTATGCCTAGAGGTGCCCCCCTGCCCCTGTATATAAAGGAGCCAGGGGGAGGGGTTTGGCCGGCCAGGAGGGGCGCGCCAGGAGGAGTCCTCCTCCCACCGGGAGTAGGACTCCCTCCTTCCTTGTTGGAGTAGGAGAGAATGAAAGAGGGGGAGAGGAGGAAGGAAAAGGGGGCTGCACCCCTTGTCCAATTCGGACCAGAGGGGGGCTGCACCCCTCCTTCCTTTCGGCCTCTCTCCTCTATTCCCGTATGGCCCAATAAGGCCCATATACTCCCGGCGAATTCCGTAACTCTCGGTACTCAAAAATACCGAATGACTTGGAACCTTTCCGAACTCCGAATATAGTCGTCCAATATATCGATCTTTACGTCTCGACCATTTTGAGACTCCTCGTCATGTCCCCGATCTCATCCGGGACTCCGAACTCCTTCGGTACATCAAAACTCATAAATTCATAATAAAACTGACATCGAAACCTTAAGCGTGCGGACCCTACGGGTTTGAGAACTATGTAGACATGACCGAAACACGTTTCCGGTCAATAACCAATAGCGGGACCTGGATGCCCATATTGGCTCCCACATATTCTACGAAGATCTTTATCGGTCAAACCGCATAACAACATACGTTGTTCCCTTTGTCATCGGTATGTTACTTGCCTGAGATTCGATCGTCGGTATCCAATACCTAGTTCAATCTCGTTACCGGCAAGTCTCTTTACTCATTACGTAATACATCATCTCACAACTAACTCATTAGTTGCAATGCTTGTAAGGCTTATAGTGATGTGCATTATCGAGTGGGCCCAGAGATACCTCCCCGACAATCGGAGTGACAAAACCTAATCTCGAAATACGCCAACCCAACATGTACCTTTGGAGACACCTGTAGTACTCTTTATAATCACCCAGTTATGTTGTGACGTTTGGTAGCACCCAAAGTGTTCCTCCGGTAAACAGGAGTTGCATAATCTCATAGTTACAGGAACATGTATAAGTCATGAAGAAAGCAATAGCAACATACTAAACGATCAAATGCTAAGCTAACGGAATGGGTCAAGTCAATCACATCATTCTCCTAATGATGTGATCCCGTTAATCAAATGACAACTCTTTTGTCCATGGCTAGGAAACATAACCATCTTTGATAAACGAGCTAGTCAAGTAGAGGCATACTAGTGATACTATGTTTGTCTATGTATTCACACATGTATTATGTTTCCGATTAATACAGTTCTAGCATGAATAATAAACATTTATCATGATATAAGGAAATAAATAATAACTTTATTATTGCCTCTAGGGCATATTTCCTTCAGTCTCCCACTTGCACTAGAGTCAATAATCTAGTTCACATCATCATGTGATTTAACACCAATATTCATATCTGTATATGATTAACACCCATAGTTCACATCGTCATGTGATCAACACCCAAAGGGTTTACTAGAGTCAACAATCTAGTTCACATTGCTATGTGAGCCCAAAGAGTACTAAGGTATGATCATGTTTTGCTTGTGAGAGAAGTTTAGTTAACGGGTCTGTCACATACAGAGCCGTATGTATTTCGCAAATATTCTATGTCTACAATGCTTTGCACGGAGCTACTCTAGCTAATTGCTCCCACTTTCAATATGTATCTAGATTGAGACTTAGAGTCATCTGGATTAGTGCCAAAACTTGTATCGACGTAACCCTTTACGATGAACCTTTTTGTCACCTCCATAATCGAGAAATATATCCTTATTCCACTAAGGATAATTTTGACCAATGTCCAGTGATCTACTCCTAGATCACTATTGTACTCCCTTGCCAAACCAGGGCAGAGTATACAATAGGTCTGGTCCATAGCATGGCATACTTTTATAGAACCTATAACTGATGCATAGGGAATGACTTTCATTCTCTTTTTTCTGCCGTGGTCGGGATTTGAGTCTTACTCAATTTCATACCTTTGCAACACAGGCAAGAACTCTTTCTTTGACTGTTCCATTTTGAACTACTTCAAAATCTTCAATGTATGTACTCATTGAAAATCTTATCAAGCGTCTTGATCTATCTCAATAGATCTTGATGCTCAATATGTAAGTAGCTTTACTGAGGTATTTCTTTTAAAGAACTCCTTTCAAACACTCCTGTATGCTTTGCAGAATAATTCTACATTATTTCCGATCAACAATATGTCATTCACCTATACTTATCGAAATGTTGTAGTGCTCCCACTCACTTTCTTGTAAATACAGCTTCAATCGCAAGTCAGATAATACTATATGGTTTGATCAACTTATCAAAGCGTATATTCCAACTCTGAGATGCTTGCACCAGTCCATAGATGGATCGCTGGAGCTTGCACATTTTGTTAGCACCTTTAGGATTGACATAACCTTCTGGTTGTATCATATACAACTCTTCTTTAATAAATCCATTAAGGAATGTAGTTTTGACATCCATTTGCCAAATTTCATAAAATGGGGCAATTGCTAACATGATTCGGACAAACTTTTAAGCATCGATATGAGTGAGAAAATCTCATTGTATTCAACACCTTGAACTTTGTCAAAAACCTTTTCCGACAAGTCTAGCTTTGTAGACAGTAACACTACTATCAACATCTGTCTTCCTCTTGAAGATCCATTTATACAATATGGCTTGCCGATCATCAGGCAACTCCACCAAAGTCCATACTTTGTTCTCATACATGGATCCTATCTCAGATTTCATGGCCTCTAGCCATTTTGCGGAATCTGGGCTCATCATCGCTTCCTCATAGTTCGTGAGGTTCGTCATGGTCAAGTAACATGACTTCCGAATAGGATTACCGTACCACTCAGTGCGGATCTTACTCTAGTAGACCTCACGAGGTTCAATAGAAACTTGATTTGAAGTTTCATGATCAATATCATTAGCTTCCTCACTAATTGGTGTAGTTGTCACAGGAACCGGTTCTTGTGATGAACTACTTTCCAATAAGGGAGCAGGTACAGTTACCTCATCAAGTTCTACTTTCCTCCCACTCACTTCTTTCGAGAGAAACTCCTTCTCTAGAAAGGATCCATCTTAGCAATGAATAACTTGCCTTCGGATTTGTGATAGAAGGTGTACCCAATAGTTACCTTTGGGTATTCTATAAAGATGCACTTCTCCGATTTGGGTTTGAGCTTATCAGGATGAAACTTTTTCACACAAGCATCGCAGCCCCAAATCTTTAAGAAACGACAACTTGGGTTTCTTGCTAAACCACAGTTCATATAGTGTCGTCTCAACGGATTTAGATGGTGCCCTTTTAACGTGAATGCAGCTGTCTCTAATGCATAACCCCAAAACAATATTGGTAAATCGGTAAGAAACATCATAGATTGTACTATATCCAATAAAGTACGGTTATGACGTTCGGACACACCATTATGATGTGGTGTTCCAGGTGGCATGAATTTGTGAAACTATTCCACATTGTTTTAATTGAAGACCAAACTTGGACACGAGAATTTTTGCAATTACTACGTTCCCCAACATTCTGGGCCGTGGTACCAAAGTAGTGCAGTGTTAATCGAAGGAAGGGGGATCAATCGCCGGGTGTAGACCTCCACGAGCATCCAGCTGCCGCGATCGTCGACGAGCACCATCCAAGACGTGTTCATGCCGACTCAATACATACCGTTAATGTAGCTGAGGCTGACGGGGATCGGATCGTAGTGAAGGGGGTTGATGCTTGCCACCCTACGATCATTATGCTGCGTGACACACCATTTCTGAAGATCAAGCAGCATCAGCAAGCAAGAAGCTGACTTAAAAATCTCCGGCCTGAGGGCTTTGAGTAAACAGTACAGCCCCGACGAGCACGCGACGAGTGGCATGGTACTGAGATTGTCCACACGCGAAACAATGAGCTTGATTACCTCTGTGGGGAGCGAATTCCAGCCACTCTTTCAGCGGACGCTGCTCGATTCTGCCATTGTTAGTGCTTGGGTTTCGGACAAGGGGGGGGGAGGCGCCTTAGCGGGGATGGAAGCTTGGACGAGATTATGTGCGGACAAAGATGGAGAAGTGAATATGTGCTGCGGGAAGTTGACAGGTGATGATGACTACAACACGCCGCTTGACTTACGAGACACATACCAGCAGCGTAGGGTCATATCGATGCCAGAGAACTTTCTTGAGTGATCACAGTACTGGTACTCACTACAGTACCTACTATAGTACTATGCCATATCTTGCTAGAGTAGAGTAGTAGAGTAGGACTCTGCTCTACTACTAGCACCGGAGGAGCAGTATATTCTAATCTAAAATAGTTACAAACTTCGTTGCCCGATCGTGGAACGACTACGAACCGTGCTCCAAGACCGTGTCTACATGGTGTTTAGACTTATATGCAAAAAAATAGCAAGATGCCCATGCATTGCACGGCACACCATCATCACCAACTTGGTTCTTTTCTCTACTCCTACTCCTATAAAAGACTCAGTTGGTGACGATGGAGGCGAGGAGGCGTATTCAGCCGGGCGTGCAGCGGACGGCGCGGCACTATTCGATTTGTTATAAAAAAGTACATGTAGAGATAGAGACATAGGGAGGAGCACGAGGTAAGGCCTTATCTATAAATGTGGAGAGAGGTGCGGGTACCTTTTGTAAAATTGTCATAGTTGGCTTTCTATCCGTCACATATAGATCGGACGGTCTATATTACAAGATGGCAGGCATACCATCATCACCAACTCGGTTTTCTATAAGAGTAGATATATATAGATATAGATAGATAGAGACTAGGGAGTACTAGTAAGGACACCATCTACTGCTTCATGTGCTACTCCTACGCTCCATTCGGCGGCCGCAACGTCCCCTACAGCCACTGCCTCTTGCGCTCCATTCGGCGGGCGCTGTTGAAATCTGGGGATCGCACTCTCGCGACTGCTGACAGCCACGACTTCACCGACGATGACTTCTTCCCCGACCTCGGCAACCTCTTCCTCAACGACATGGGCGACAACCTCAACACCAACAGTGCTGCTCCCGTTGCACCGTATGTGTTTCTGTCCTTCCTGTTCAAAATCGTGGTCAAATTCATGTTTCTACTCTGTATCCTACTACTATGCTAGTCCACATGATTAGTTTCATCTCTGTTATAGCCGTCATGATTTATTTTGTGCTTATTCAGATTAAATCTCGTAGTAACTTGCTCACATATTCAACTAGCGCAACGTACCCTACAGCCACTCCCATTTCATGGACAGCCTGGTCGATGCCTCCAAGGAGCCCTTCGTCCACTGCTACGAGTGCCCGATGCCGTTTTGTGGCTCGCCGGCGGACATGGTGCATCACCTCATGGATGCATGCAGCGGTCACTGCTGGCCCTTGCCGGAGAACATCAAGTACGACACGTGCTACCGGTTCACCATGCCGGAGTCGCTGGAGGATCACCGCCGCCTGCTAGTCTCGAAGGAGGACGACAGCGTCTTCCTCTTGATCGTGGGCACCGGCAAGGCCCGCGCAGGCCACCGCCCCGTCTCTATAATGTGCATCAGGGGCGTTGCCGCTGACGACACGAGGCAGATGTACAGGTGCGTGGTCAATGTTACTACCCCTCCGGGCGCGTGCGGCAAAACTGGCCTCATCAGACAGACTTGGACTCTGAGGAGCTGGGACTATCCCGCCAATGTGGACTTGGAAAACCCATGGCATCCGTTCCATCCTTTACCCACCGACTCGGTGCACGGGGACTCCAAGGAGGTTCACCTGGACATATGCATTATCAAGTGCACTTAGAAAACATGTAGTGTGTGTGTGGGCGCTTATGGCCCGTGTCTTTGCCGCTTTTGATTCTGTAAGCTTGTCGTTAAACTTGAGTGGCTTTCGCCGCAGTCCTTCCTTTGAACTGGTCCTCTCAGTGAGCTGATGTAAGACACTTTGGGTTTCATTTGATAATGGAACCGGGGAGGAGCCTCCCTGTTCTTCTAAAAAAATACGCATTATCAAGTTAAATGTTGATCATTAGTCTTCGCTCAATGTAATCCGCTGTCTAAGCATGTGGAGACTTCCATGCATGATCTTTCTCTATTGGAGTATCGCGCATGAATAAAAGTGTATCCGTTTATGGTTTAGTCTAGAATCTTCCATGTATGAATTTTTACTACAGTACTGGTGAAAGACTTACGATGAACCATTTCTTACATCTCCTCTGCCCCCTTGCAAGTCATCCTGATTTAATCCCTCCGTCTAGGTGTATAAGGGCATGGTTAATATTACTTAATAGTATAACCAACTGTTGACTATAAGAAAGTGCCATGTCATCTGTAGCCAACATTTTATAACAATCGATACTCAAAAACTAATTCTTAAAGATCATTTCTTGCAAAGCACAATAAGTGTTATTTCTTCACAAGTTTTGGATGCAGGTTGAACAGTTGAATGCTTTTGTTTGCAAAAGATACATTTTTATCTATTTCACCTGGATGTTTGTGAGCTCTAGAGATGAGATAATATCCGAAGAAACCTATCGATACCCGTTACACATGAGATGACCCCCATATCCTTTGTCAAAATAAACAACTCCCCGATCAATGCATTTCACTCTTCGGTGCAACGCACGGGCACCTTACTACTATAGATTAGAACAACCAAAAATTGAACTAACATTATATATAGTCTGATAAATACTGATGCATGTCTCCTAAAATTATATCATTCAAAATCATAGGGCTTCTTCTATTTTTAGTGGTCCACGACCACAAGTATTGAGTATAACCAAAACTATGTTCAAATACGAATCCAACGATATAGTTTTTGTTGACATGCACTAACATTTTGTCAGTTAAATCTTCAGTCAAATTCAATGGGGGACTAATAAACCACGACCGATGTAGTACAAGTGTAGAGGGCGGCGCTGCACGGGAGTCTCGCCTCTCACCCTGCTCGTAGCGTGGCAGTAAAGCCGTCATATCACAAAACCCAACCACTCCCAGTAATAAATGGCCTGGTAAAATAAACGGACAAGCAACCATCACATCCCTCCGTCTTTTTTGCATTTCATCTCTCTGCATTTACTTTCTCCGGTTCATCTCCCACACTCGATCCCCAGCTACTACTCCTAGGGCCAGTTATTTTGGCGGCTTCCCCAGCTTTTCCCACAAGACTAGTCATAGTGGAGAGTAACAATAAGGCGCCTCACTCATTTATTTGGGCTTCTAAACTACTACTCCGTCCTGGTTTATTCCTCACCATTGTAATTTGTGCTAAATTTTGACCAAAGATTTAACTGATAAAATGTTACTCAAAACACTTAGGCGCGGTGCATCTAGATGTGTAAGTCATCTTACGAAAACCAAATAATCCCAAAACACTTAGGCGCGGTGCATTAACTTCTACCTCGTTTCTTGTTTCTTGACATATCAACCAATTAGAGATAAACGAGTGTGCATGCTTTTAATGACTTGAGATATCAAACACGACATGCAGTGGTTAGTTCATTGCATGCAATACTATTAATTAGTAAATAAACATTAACATTTCTCGTTTTCTCCTCCTCCTTGGTCACGGTGCACAGCCTAAGATGACTTACTCACCTAGATGGATGGAGTAGTGCATTTGACATGGACTAACATTTCATTAGTTAAATTTATGATCAAAATTTGACACAGATTACAATGGGGACCAATAAACTAGGACGGAGGTAGTAGTTATGGGATTACTAATCTAGAAGCCTAAAAGAACTAGCCCCTGGTACTCCTACTAGTAGTAGTACTCAAGTTGGAATTCCAATTGCACGTCACAACTTGTTAGGCAAAAAATTCGATACAGGGTGTAGGAAGCGGTTTGGGAATTTGCATGCCTTTCCAACCAGTGAGATACTCCGTACAAAGTACGATAGAGAAATAACCACAGAGAAGGAAGCTAAAAGTAAACAATCAAATGAGCATTTTTGCATTTGTTTTGCATTGAATCGTTTCACAAGCTTGACTAGTGCTGTTTTTCTACTTTTACAAAAACCGCATCGTAATGTTAAAACGTGCATTTGCACGTACATAAGTAATAGTAGTACTCCCTCCGTCTAGGTGTACAAGTCTTCCCTCCTTCTTGGTCACTATGCACAACCAAAGATGACTTATTGACCTGGATGGAGGGAGTAGTACAGTATGCAAGCATATATCAAGAGAGACGTGTAGTCCGATAGTATATAGTAATATATGCACGTACTTGCATGTGATGATTAAGGCTGGCCATCATTGTGGTATCTTAGCTGGTATCATGCACACGGGAATAGCAAACATGCCGATGTGGCAAAGAATTAAAGAAGAGAGGGGGGTTAGAGTAACTAGTGGTCATGCATGCATTGGTAAACACATTTTTTTTGTGAAGAACGACAACATTAGTTGAGTACTTTTGCAGACTTCAAAAACTATTCCACCGCCTCTACTATCTTGCTAAGAGTAGGTGAAATTTTTGAGTCGAGCCCTTTAAACTAGAAGGTAGGTAGTGGTACTCTAATAGCTTGGTGTGTAAGTCATCTTACGAAAACCAAATAATCCCAAAACACGTAGGCGCGATGCATTAACTTCTTCCTCGTTTCTTGTTTCTTGACATATCAACCAATAAGAGATGAGGGTGTGCATGCTTTTAATGACCTGAGACTATCAAACATGACATGCAGTGGTTAGTTCATTGCATGCAATACTATTTAATTAGCAAATAAACATTAATGTCTCTCGTTTTCCCCTCCTCCTTGGTCACAGTGCATAGCCTAAGATGACTTACTCACCTAGACAGAGGGAGTATCAACATTCACAATGTCATCAATATTTTTACACTCATTGTAAAACGTAGTTATTATACTCATTATAATCAGTATTGTAGATATTGATATTTTTAGTATAAATTTGGTCGTGGGATTTCATTGATGCCTGTCAAAGCATGGAGGAAGTGGAGCTTAGGGCTTGCATTGCCGGTCTCTACATAGGTATTTCTCTTCATAATCCTGTAATTTTAGAGACTGATTGCACTTTTGTGGTAGCGTCTCTTGCATCGAGGGACTATGACAGGTCTGCTACGCGTGACCTGAAGATGAAAGCCTTGAGCATCTCGAAGTTGATCAATAATCTTCAATTGTCAAAGATTAGCCGTTCGGCCAATAAGGTGGCACACTTAATCGCTAAGTATAGCTTTGACAATAGATTAGATGGTATTCTTGTAAATAACGATCATACGTGTGGTGAATATTGTATCGAATGAGTGTACTGGTGTGGCTGGTTAATTAATATAAGGTGGTGTTCAAAAAAAGTATATATTTGGTCAAACACTTTGCAAACGGTTGACGGGAGTAAAAAGGACTAGAGGGAGTATCATGCATGCGGAGTAGGCAAAAAAATTGCTCATTTATAGCCGATCGAAGTCTCAAAGGGCGCGACCGCGCGAGGGAGGCGAAGGTCGTGGGAGGCGCGACGGTTGACGGAATTAAGTGAAGTTACATCCACGCGCCGGCATGGCGCATTTAACAGCGAAGCTATACCGTCAGGCCTACGATATGGGTCTAGTAGACATGACATCTATTGTGTCCTGCATAGTTCTCGAGAACTCTTTGGGGGCTGGCAGCCGTTTATCCACCGGGCAAGCCAGCAACCCCACGCCGTTCGCACGCCCTACTCATCCCCATCTTCTACCTCACAATAGTTCGCTCCCAGTCGTTCCGTCCTTTCACATTAGTTCGCTCCCAGTTTTTGCGGGGTACAAAAGTTCAACTTCTCCTAACCCTCCTCCAAAATCCATGGCCTCCCAAATCTCCATGGTCGCCGCTGAGTACCAGGTTAGAGCCATCACCGGCGATCAGTTCATCGTCATCTACACACGTGGATCCGTGACGGTGAAAGCATGGCTTGCTCGCTTCCTACGCATGTTCAACAGTTCAACGGATGAGTGGGTCGCTGGGCTAGATGTTGAGTACACCACAGTCCTGGGACGAGAGAAGGATCTAAAGGACGAAGAGAGGAAGAAGCCCGCCGTGATCCAGGTTTTGCGTACATAACGTTTGCTTGGTCTACCACATATGCCATGCCGACGTTGAGTGCCAGGATTTTAAGAACTTCCTCAAGGACAAAAGAGTGAAATTCGTTATTGTAGGCTTTAAGAACGACAGGTATGTCCTGCGTCGGATAGATCTCGTTGTAGGCCAGCCCTTCGATCTCCAGAAGGCAAGCCTGGTGTCCTCCTCTCAACTTTCAATGCTGACCTTGGCAGCAGCCATGATTGATCCTTCATACGCTAAACTGAAGAAACCTCATCACGAGTTTCATCATGCATGGGAGTCGAAGACATTAAATGAAGATCACATCCTGTATGCAGCAATGGATGCCTACCTTTGTTTAAATATCTACATGGGTTGGATGAAGAAGCAGAGGCCAGTGTCCGGTTCAAGCAAAGAAGCGTCGGCGAAGAGGAAGAGGAAGAGGGACGAGGACGAAGTCGAGGACATGGACTCGGACTCCGAGTAGGTGGCAGTGCCATCGCTCATGTTGGTCCTACTGCAGTGTCAAGATGACTAGTTGCTTAGTTTATTTTCAAGGGTGTGTTGTGCTGAGGCCCCAGCAGAACTATGTTTATGTTCTTTCTCGTTATTTGAACTGTTTAGTACGTAGAGTAGTACTAGTACTATGTCTTACTACTGTTCTTCTTGCAGTTGGTACTACTGCTCGTACCTCCGTGTTCCTACTGTACTTAATACGTTCATACTAGTAGTATAATTTGGGTCAGTCGATTTGTGAAACAAGTTCGATGGAGCGAAGGAAGAAGACGGCAGAAGAGGTGGAAGAAGCCCTTCTAGCCATCCATGTTGCATCAAACGGCTCACATGAGTCGACTGACCCAAATTGCTCCTTCAGATTGTAGGATCCACATGGCATTCAAGGTCTCGAAGGTAGATTCCGCGTCCGCACCCGGTTTGCGGGCTCGACGCGTGCGCGACCGGCTTCTGCCGCGACAGCCACCATGCGCGCCTCCTCTGCGCGGGCGGAGACGACAATGACATGCTAGTTCCTCCTCGCCGGCGTGCTAGAGCACGCGCTCGTCCTCCTCTTTGTACGTTGCATGCATAGACGCGGCTCCAGCAGCTGCTTGCGTGCTTGGAAGCTCGGCGGCATGGCGAGGAGGGACTGCAGATGATGTGAGCGGGCGAGCCTTCGGCTTCATGGCACAGGGATGGCAGCGACACGCGGTGATGGGGGAGAAATTGTTGGCCGGAGCAGGCGGCGCCGGCATGTGCAACGGCGGCGCCGACATATTGATGAGTGCGCGTATGGGAGCTTACTTTAGTTTTATATGAGGTTGGTCAAACTTAAAAGAAAACCGTACTAGTACACGTAAACATTAGACTTAGGTAGCGCTTTTTTTGAAGTTAGTACCACAGCCACGATACGGAATCCTATGCAAGCGCGTGAACCGCGGCCGCACGGTCGATCGAACGGTACGTCACCGTGTCGCGCTCGAAGGACATCCACCGAACCTTTTTGTGTGTGTGAAAACAATCCTCGAATATTACTCAACTTTTTTTTCCTGGGAAAGTTCTTGACGCTGCAATATTTCCATATATTTGAATTTAGCTCCAGTTTGTGTTTATTTGGATTTGGACGTTTTAGGTGTGCCCTAGTTTTTTTAATACTTATTTTGTGTGTGTGATTGAGAGAGAACGTGTGTATGTGTCCATATGTGTGTTGTGGCGGAAGGGTAATGTGGAGACGGTGTGCGTGTGATACAAACATAGGGAGGTATGAATGTGCAATTGATCATGCATGAGTGAGACATAGACAGATGCCGATACGTTGTGTATACATGAGAGAACGGTCTTCTAGTTTACTTGTGTGTGTGTGTGAGAGAGAGAGAGAGAGAGAGAGACAGAGAGACAGAGAGGAGCATCCGTAACACAACAACCATCTCTCTCGATTCGTCCATCCCTCGCATGATCGCATGCAACATATGCATCAACGCGGACATTTTGACACCCTCACTCGGCCCCTGCCCACCTCAAGGCCCACACAATCTCTTCGTGAATACCCATTTCTCTCATTAGGTTTGTTTTCGCTCAATATCTGACACACACACACGCAACACAACACACACACACACACACTCCCCCAAGCACACAATTCATCCCCATCCAAGGTTATACGGCGACCACTCTCGCTTGTGCTTCTTTGCACCCCAACATGCACAACACCTCAATCTTCAAAGAGGGCATCGAGCAGATCGAAGACAGCGACCACACCGCGCTAGAGAATGCGGGTCATTTGGAAGCAGGGTGATGTGACGACGGCTGACTGACTCCTCCCCCCACCCTCTCTCTTTCTTGCACAAAATTACCAATCCCTCTCTCCCCCGCACAAAATTGTCAATCCCTCAACCCATGAGATCCTTCCCCTCTCGTCCATGTTTTTCCAGCTCTCTCATCAAACATGTTGTCTCTTCTCCTTTCACGTATACAGAATCACGTATATTACATGTCTCCATCTTTCTCACAGACCTAACTTCTTCCTCTCTCTCTCTCTCTCTCTCTCTCTCTCTCTCTCTCTCTCTCTCGTTAGTTTTGTCTCCTACTCTCTCGTCCACATACATACAATCTTTCCCGCCCTATCTGCTCCATCTTCAAAAGCTCTCTCTGCACGTTTCATTCACACAATGGGATATGTCAAAATGTTGCTTCTATAATGGCTGATGTAGAGTTTTGGTTGTTTTTGTTGCATCCTACAAAGTAATAACTATGAAATGCATTTAGATTCTCATTTGACTGGGATTATGTGAGTTTGAGCATGTTGTGAAGTACTATAGACCTTGTATACATCTTGGTATTCGACAATGATTGTAACTATTGAATTGTATAGACCATTACATTCGAAGTTAATAGCCTAATATATTTATTTCACAATTTCAACAAATGATAAGTTCACTACAAACTAAGAAAACAAATGTGTACTCCCTCCGTTTTTATTTAAGTCCATGTATTAGCATTGGTCAAAGTCAAGTTTTGTAAACTCTCAGAAAGCTTATAACAAAAAATACTAACATATACAATAACAAATAAATATCATTATTCATTATTGAATGTACTTCCACATCATACATATTTGTTATGGTAAATGTTTATATTTTTATATAAACTTGGTCAAACTTTAGGAAGTTTGACTTTGGTCAAACCTAATATGCAGAGTTTACTACTACTACTCGCTAAGTGCTTAGCCGAATCACTCAACACGCCACACGGGGAGTCTAGTGTCACAAAATTTTGAGGTCGGCGGGAAAATCTCCCGCGACCCTGATTCGAGCAGTGGGAAGTTAGAATCATAGCCTTCGGAATAGTCCTACGGACGACGCTTGGTAGGGGGCTGTTTTCGTAACTTCAGGTTCACCCTACCCAGCCAGCCCCACCCCGGCACCCAGAGTAGTACACCTGAATACTCCCCATTTTCTATCCCCACCGCAAAATAGACTTCTCCACGGCACCGCAGCCTTCGTGCTCCTCCCCTTTACATCGGCACACTCGTCTACCGCAGCGCATCTGCCTCATCGACGACCTCGTACGCTGCACTGGAGCCGGTCCACCGTCGTCGTCGTAGATGGAGCCTCTTCCCCGACATCGTCTTCCACGGTCTCGGATCTGCTTCCTGGAAGCCGACGCCAAGCGCAGAAGTACCACCGTCGTGGACAATGAACTGACTCCCGTTGCATACCATGACTCACAGAGGCCACCGCGACCATCGTTCTCCTCCTCGATTGGTAATGTGTTGAATCACTTAGCAGTACATGTGCAGTTCCAATTTTGTTCATACCTACCCTTCAATTTTCCTAGGTGCTATTGTTCCCGTAAAAGTAATTGGTTATAGCCTCCATTGTCCAACAGAATATTAGCTTGTAATTGTGCGTCACTCATGTATCGCGCTGTGCTTGGGTAGGTTTTTCATCTGCAACCAGTAGTGTGGCAAATGATGGAAAGGTTTTTAGAACTAGCAAGATGCCCATGCGTTGCACGCATCAAGATGCATTTGTATGAGTAGTTTATCTTGTGGGAGAAAAGGATGAACGAGGGAAGGCCTTATTTGCAAATCTGGAGAGGGGTATGGGTATCTTTTTGCAAAATTCCCATTTGTTTCCTTCCTATCTGTCAGATATAAATCGGACGGCCTATATTGCAAGAAAAAAAAGTATAGAGAAAAAAAGCAGACAGTAAAGGAAGTAGAGATAAATATTAAATATTAAATATAAAATAAATATAACCGTAGAGAAGAGAGTAGAGATAGCAGAGACGTCGGGAAAGGATCGGGCGCGCGCGGGATAAAGCGGTCGGGCGTGCGCTAGTTTTGGCGCGCGATGTCCTGCGCGCTTTATAAAATCCAACGCCCTCCCACCACTCTGTGCCTTGCCACCACTCTGTGCCTCAGCACTGCTCTCTCCCCGCTCTTTTTCGCCTCGCCGCCGCGTTGCCGCGTCGCCTGGAAACTTGGGGATACCGCGGCGTCCGCGCGCACCCCTCCGGCGGCTTCTCCGCCGAGATCCGGTTCCGCGGGATGCGCCTCGGCCTCGGCAATTTCGACACCGCCACCGAGGCCGCCCGCGCGTACGACACGGCAGCGTGGCGCCTCCGGTGGCCTCATAGAACATTGAACTTCCCCAACGTGCCGACGCGGGAGCGGGCGCAGGAGCTCGTGCCTCTGCTGCGGCTTAGCACCGACGAGGATCGTCGCGACAACCGGAGGCGGGAGCACCATCTCGGCATTGCCGAGATGGACGAGGAAGCCATTGCACTGTGGCGCCAACACTTCCCGCAGGACATCATCAACGAGCGCGAGTTCTTCGCGCAAAGGAGGGCGGAGAGGGATAAGAGGAGGGCGGAGCGAGCCGCCTATCGCGAGGACAAGCGTAGGCGAAAAGCGGAAGCTCAATTCAACATGAGGCTAGGACCAGCGTCGCCCTGGGAATCTGACGACGATCGGTATCTTCACGCCTACAGTCAGACGTCGGAGGAGGACATCACGGAGGAGGAGTCGGACGACGAGGAGTAGTTGAATTATCTTTTTTTATCTATCTATGCTGAGAATTATCCTCTACTCTCTAGTATCTACTTCTCGATCTCAGCACTGTAAACACTTTTTTAAAGCACCGCGCATTGCGATTCTGTTGGAGATGCTCTAACATGGCAGACGAGTGCTTTAATGTTGCCCACAAGATGCGCGAGTATTACTAGTAGTATTTTTCTTGCCATGTTGCAATTTTATAACCACGAGTGTGAACATGCAGAGGAGCAATGAAGACCAAACACGGGATATTCGGGACATCTTCAAGGAGCATGGCAAGTTAAAGAGGAGCTGCACCGAACCTGTAAAACGAGCCTTCGTAAGTAACACCCTTTCAATTACTTTCGTTTAGCCTCGTGTTCTTCTATGTGTATAAGTTGTAGTTTTTGTTTCACTTAAGCGTGGTGTTCTTCGATGTGTAATAAGAAGAGTCTCAATCGTCCTAATGCTTTCATTTTTAACTTGATGTAGGAAGTGGGTGTTCTCACCTTGTAGTCTGTTTTTATATTTCTTTTCCTTTTGAATTCACTTCTCCGAGTTCTGTTTATCTGGCTTCTACTAAATGGATCTAGGTTTCTCTGAGTATTGATCTAAAAAAGAAGTAACTTCATGTCAGGATGCAGTTCCTGCAAGGAGGGAAGTATGGTCAACCTCGAGATCATGTTTCCAAAATGAGGCTGGATTACACACAAGGTGCCAGTTCCCTAATGATGCTGGATTAGACACAAGGGGCAAATTCCCAGATGATGCTGGATTACACACAAGCTAGATGGAGTCGTGAGTTGTTCGTGTCCTCATGGCATTAGTAAAGGCTGAAAGAAAGCGTGCAGCAGCCCTTGAGAATGTAGCTGAGTTCCTGAAGAAGCGAAAAGAGCAATCAGATGCTCTCTTCACCCAAGCCAAAGAAGAGATGGAAGAAGCCAGAAATAAGCTAGCAGAGGTAGAGCAAGCTAGGCGTCTCCTGCTATCTAAAACTGTTGTCAATACAAAATTTCCTTCATAATAGCTAGGTTCAAATGTTTATCCAGTCAACATGCCTGTTGTGATGTCTGTGCATCTACTGATGTGCCACAAAATGTTTTTTCGGGTCATGTAATAACAGCAATTACTTTCCAAACAATAACAGACGAAGCATTGGACATGGTATAGTTCACGCGGAAGCCCGACATTCCAAGCTCAACTTCCACAGCAAACTCATGTTCACATATATCTGCACATTCATACATAATGTCCACAACCATGATTCACTTCGAAGCCAAAAAAAATGTGAGGAGAGTTATAAATAAAGAAAAACCTCTACTAGTTCCTGCTACCAGTTCGAGCACAACAAGTCAAGACCATGCGTAAATTAATTATAGTTTAGTCATTTTTTCTGTTCTAAAATGCCTGCCGGCTCGCGGAAGGACGTGTTGCCGGCACACGCGCGGATTCAATGAAGGCAGGCGGGGCAGTCTTAAGCTGGTTGCACGCGGCGAGGAGGCGTTCTCAGCCGGCTGCGCAGAGTCACGACCCTCTTGGCGGCGCTGGTTCAATGCTGCGCTATGAGAGGTCTCGTCGTGTCGAGCAATCACTCCCTCCAGTCCTTTTTGTTTGGGTATAACAAAATCTCGTTTTCCATTCACATTTTACAAGTAAAATTCATGGACAAACTTTGACCCAAAGTACGATGGGGACTAGTAAACCAGAATGGAGGTAGTAGTTTTTTTTAATCAAAGAAGGGTTTCCCCTTCCGATTACTGAAAACCAGCATCTAAATCTAAACCATAGTATTTGCCCTAGAACTACCAGGTTCAACATCTCGTAACATAAACCCATACAACCATATGCCAAGTAGGTACATAGTACTACTTACTACTTATAACGTGCCATTTAAAATCGGAACTCTTAACCCCGCTAAAAAATGATATTTTAAACGTGGCTACTCGATCTATGGCAACTGGCGAGCCATCGCGCTCCAAGTCGTTCACCTGTGGTCCCGACCATCAACTCCTACAAAGGTGCTCCACCACGTACCCGGTACCCGCGAATGCAGCAATCGTGCACCTAGGGTTTTAGGGTTTATTTGTTAACGTCGCCTTTACGTAACACTCATGTGTGCAAGACAGCGAGAGGCTGACTGCGTCCGTGCACCTCTTCTCTTTGTATATGTACTCCACCGTTTGTCTGGTGTCCAAAAAATTATAATAACTACTAGCAATGTGCCAATGCGTTGCCACACGATCAAAGTAGATTAATACATATTCACCGATTTGATAGAAAAAAGTCTAGTTTTGAAATCGATATCACTAAAAATATGTTATGTTTCACTCAAAATATATTCCTTTGGCGGTTTTGATGAGATAAGGGAGGCATGTTGTTGGTTTCAAGATTCGAGAAGTGGTATATGTCTAATTTCTACTCTTACTAGCAAGATGCCCGTGCGTTGCACGAAACACAAAATCTTGTGGGAGAAAAGGATGAACGAGGGAAGGCCTTATCTGCAAATGTGGTGAAGAGTGTGGGTAAATTGCCGTATTTTCCTTCCTATCCGTCAGATATAAATCGGACGACCTACATTGCAGGATGGCAGGCCCACCATCACCACCAACTCTATTTTTTATCCCTACTCTTATAAAAAGCATTGTTGGTGATCGTGTGCCTGCCATCCTGCAATATAGGCCGTCCGATCTATATCTGACGGATAGGAAGGAAACTATGGCAATTTTGCAAAAAGATACCCACACCCCTCTCCATATTTGCAAATAAGGTCTTCCCTCGTTCATCCTTTTCCCCCACAAGATAAACTACTCATACAAATGCATCTTGATGTTCCGTGCAACGCATGGGCATCTTGCTAGTTGTTACAAAAAGCCCATGTGTGTGTGTGTGAGAGAGAGGGAGAGTGGAGGAGGACGGAGTGCATGTGTGACAAAGACACAAGTAGTGTGTGTGCGATAGGTATCAGCTTAAAATGAGGCGATAGTGTGTGTGCATGATCGAGAGGTGTAGGATCGTTGAAGGCGAGAGTGTCTAGAGGGGGGGGTGATTAGACAACTTGACAAGATAAAAGTTTATGCCTTTTGATTAACATAAGTTTTTAGCAAGTTCACAATGAAGATCAAGTCAAGCATCATGCATACAAGTCGAGCAACATACTACACATGCAATTCTAGAGTATGGGGCAGCGGAAAGTAAATTGCATAAATAGTAAGAGAGAGATTGTGAAGAGCAAACGCAATTTGGAGACACGGAGATTTTTCTCGTGGTTCCGATAGGTGGTGCTATCGTCAATCCACGTTGATGGAGACTTCAACCCACGGAGGGTAACGGCTGCGAGAGTCCACGGAGGGCTCCACCCACGAAGGGTCCACGAAGAAGCAACCTTGTCTATGCCATCATGGCCTCGCCCACGGAGGACTAGCCTTACTGGGGTAGATCTTCACGAAGTAGGCGATCTCCTTGCCCTTACAAACTTCTTGGTTCAACTCCACATCTTGACGGAGGCTCCCAAGCGACACCTAACCAATCTAGGAGGCACCACCTCCAAAAGGTAATAGATGGTGTTGGTGATGATGAACTCCTTGCTCTTGTGCTTCAAATGATAATATCCCCAACACTCAACTCTCCTCACTAATTTGGCTGTGGTGGAAGAAAGGATTGAGTGGAAAGCAACTTGGGAAGGCTAGAAATCAAGTTTCATATGGTGGGAGTGGAGCAACTTGATCTCAACACAAGGGTAGGTAGTTTTCTTCTCGAAATGTAAGGTAGGAGTGGTAGTTCTTTCGATGGCTCTCTCACGAATGAAGAGGAGGTGGAGGGTATTTATAGCCTCCACACAAAATCCAACCGTTACACACATTTGACCAATCTCGGTCAGACCGAAGTTGACAACTCGGTGAGACCGAAAGTTCAAATCTGCTGAACGTTGGGATTTTCGGTGGGACCGAAAATACAATCTCGGTTAGTCCGATTCTTCCAAAGTCTAGGGTTTGCCAATCTCGGTGGGACCGACTTTCTCATCTCGGTGACACCGATTTGAGTACAGAAGGTTACAGAAGCTTGGCAACACCAATTTCGGTATGACCGAGTTTGGAATCGGAAAATCCGAAATTCTTAGGGTTTGGGTATATGGCTGAGGTGGTTCATCTCGGTGTGACTGAGTTTGGAATCGGTGGGACCGAGATTACTTATGGGTTTATGTTGGAGTGAAAGATTGCTGATAGTTTGAGAGATAAATCACTAAGCACTTTGAGCAACCAGATCATCATCATAACCTCATCCCCTTTTAATAGTATTGGCTTTCCTATGGACTCAATGTGATCTTGGATCACTAAACCAAAAATGGAGTCTTGAGCTTTTGCCAATGTTTTCCTTAGCATCCTAGGGGTTCACCTCTTCAGTCCTTTTGCCATGCCAGAGTGATTGACTTTCCTGAAACATACTTATTGAAAGCATTAGTCCAACCACAAAGTATGTTGTCATTAATTACCAAAACCACCTAGGAGCAAATGTGCTTTCAATCTCCCCTTTTGGTAATTGATGGCAACACACAAAATAAGATATCAAAGCTTACTAAAAGAAAGACAGGATTATCATTAAGGCTTTGACAGACATGTAGTACAGGCTCCCCTACAAGTGTGCAAGCTTTTCATAGATTATGGTTTTGGACTGCCACAAGCACACATGAGAGAAAAGCAAGATGTGCTACATGCAGCTTGGATATATGCATCAGAGCAGATGAGGATAAGTGATTGATGATGCATATGTGCATGGTGATTTCTTGCAAACAAGTATTCACAAGCAAGTCACCATCATGCACATTCTGCAAGATGCATATACTTACCTTGAGGTTCCTTGGAATTACCTGAAGAAATAAGCTTGAGAAAACAAGGTTAGATAACACAAGAGTATTCCTTCAACCAACAGCAAGAACATCAAGAGTACCAAGCCAGGGATGACATGTATAAAAAGTGTCTCATGCTGAGCACTAGCTTGAATTAGCAAACATGTCTCCCAAGACTAAAAGATTTTCAATGAGCTCTGAGAGATTTTGCTTTTCATAAGATACCAATTGTACTATTCAGAAGATATCAATTGTGAGAGCAAGAGAAGCAAAAAGAATCAGAAGAATAATGCCAAAAACTTTGGTGTGATCCTCTCCCCCTTAAGGTAAGATTGTTTTTCTTTTCCCTTTAAATTTTCTTTTCTCCTCTTATCCTCCAATCTCCCCCTAGCTCCCCCTAAATCTTCTCCCCCTTTGACATCAAATGCCGAAAAGGACAGTAAACCAGGAAGGGCAGGAAAAATGGAAGGAAAGAAGTGGGATCCTTAAGAATCACAACTGAGCAAATTGAGTATTCGAAGAAAATCATTTTAGGTAAGCTGCAGAAGATGATATCCAGGTGAATATAAATCGGTGACACCGAGTTGAAGTGGATCGGTGAGCCCGAAAGTGAGAGACTTAGGGCAGATCCTTTTCGGTCAGACCGAAGTATGTGAATCGGTGACGCCGAGTTTAATTCCAAGGAAATTCAGAGATAATTCAGCTCTCTTTGCAGGAAATGTTTCAAAAGATTTGCAATGAGTTTGTAAAAGATTTTCAGGGAATTGATCAGAGCCAAAAGGAATATACACATGAACAGAGGAAACAGAAATGAAAAATATTGCTAGACGAAGTTTTTTTTTTAAGGAAAACTCAGCTAGAGAATCAAAAGAGACAATAGCAAAACTCCAAAACATATGTACTTCATCTAGACAGGGGTCGGCGACTAGGTCACCTATGTTTGAGTATATTGACTTAGGAGTCAAATGAGAACATTTGATCATAGGTCATACTCATCGTTTAAGCTCAAAATGGGGTTGCCATTTTTCGATTAAGCATTTAATGTGATCACATCTTTTGAAGCTGCTTGTACTCATGACTTTGAGCAAAGCTTCTTCAAGATGTGAATGAATACCTTGGGCTTGTTGTTGCTCGTACTCATGTAGGTGAACTTGATGTTGATGCTCATAGAATGTGAAGTTGGAGCACCATTTCCAATTTTATAGTTCATCTTCCTACATGGGTTAGGTAAGCAAGGAAATACTCAAGAATATCCAAGATGACATGAGTGAAGTACTAGAAGTATATGGTGTCAAAAAGGATATGTGGAATTTTGTTCCTTGAACTCAACATCCCAAAGAGCTAGATACTTGGTCAATGACAAGATTACTCAAGATTTGAGTGTGTGATTATCTTGTGGAATGTAGACCATCCAAGTACCTGCAAGAAGTCAGATGCAATACAAGGGGGCAAATGTATCCAAGACATATGATCATCATCATAAGAGAAATATCAAGGATTAGTCAATTAGGCTCATGCCTTGCATGCACCAATGGAGTTTTCACTCCAAGTTTGAAGCATCAATGATGTTCAACTCACTCCTTAGCGACAAAACACTTTCTCATCAAGTGGTTTTGTGAAGATATCTGCAAGCTGTTTGTCAAGATCTAACATGCTTAAGATCAATGTCACCCTTAGCAATATGATCACGAATAAAATGGTGACGAACTTCAATGTGTTTCGTGCGAGAGTGTTGCACGGATTGTGTCCAATCTTAATCGCACTCTCATTGTCACAAAGCAAAGGAACATGTCTCGCATGTATCCCATAATCCTTAAGCGTTTGTGTCATCCATAGTAATCGAGCACAACACTAACCAGCAGCAATATATTCAGCTTCGCAGAGATAATGATACCAAATTTTGTTTCTTGGATGACCAAGATACAAGGGATCGACCGAGAATTGACACGCACCGAAGTTGACTTTCTATCAACCTTGTCTCCGCATAGTCCGAGTCGGAATAGCCAACAAGATCGAAAGAGGCCCTCTTAGGATACCAAATGCCAAAGTTAGGTGTGTGTATCAAATATCTCACAATTCTTTTAACAGCCTTAAGATGACATTCTTTAGGGGCTGCTTGATATCGAGCACACATGCATACGCTCAACATTATGTCGACGAGAAGCACATAGATATAGTAGAGAACCAATCATGGATCGATAAACCTTTTGATCGACAGTGTTCTCCATCTTTAGTCAAGTCATTATGTCCACTAGTAGCCATGGGTGTTTTCATACCTTTGCTCTCTTGCATGTTGAACTTCTTGAAGAGATCCTTGGTGTACTTTGTTTGTGAGACAAAAGTACCCTCCTTAGATTGCTTGATTTGCAACCCAAGGAAGAACTTGAGTTCACTCATCATGGACATCTCATACTTCTCTGACATAAGCTTTCCAAACTTCTCACTAAAATCAGGGTTAGTTGAACCAAAGATAATATCATCAACATATATTTGGCATACAAATAGTTCACCGTCAACCCTTTTGTGAATAGCGTTGAGTCTATTTTACCAATCTCAAATCCTTTTTCAAGAAGAAAGCTAGTCAAGATTTGTACCAAGCTCTAGGAGCTTGTTTAAGACCATAAAGAGCTTTGTGCAACTTGTAAACATGATTAGGTTTTTTAGGATTCACAAATCCGGGAGGTTGTTTCACAAATACTTCCTCCTCAATTTCACCATTAAGGAAAGCACTTTTAATGTCCATTTGATAGAGAGTAATGTCATGGTGGTTGGCATAAGCAAGAAGAATGCGAATGGACTCAAGTCTAGCAACGGGGGCATAGGTCTCACCATAGTCCATACCTTCAACTTGTGTGTAACCTTGTGCTACGAGACGAGCCTTGTTGCGGATGACTTGTCCATCTTCATCTTGCTTGTTCCGAAACACCCATTTGGTTCCAATGACGTTTTGGTCATCATTGGGCTTCTCTACCAAAGTCCAAACGTTGTTCCTCTCAAAGTTGTGTAGCTCTTCATGCATAGCGTTCACCCAATCCGGGTCTTCAAGCGCTTCTTCTACCTTCATAGGTTCAAGACTAGAGATAAATGAGTAGTGTTCACAAAAGTTAGCTAAACGAGTTTTAGAGCGAGTGATTCTCCCGGAGTCGATGTCATTCATCATTTGTTCCACGGGATGGTCCTTCTTGACTCTTGCTCGAACTCGAGATAGCTTTTGTCGTGGTCGAGGCTGAGCTTCCTCATCATCCTCATCTTCTTCTTCATCATTGTTGTTGGTGTTGTCTTGAGGTGGTGGAGAAGGAGGTTGTGGTGGATCTTCTTGTCGCACTTCCTCATCTTGGTGAGTTCCACTTGTGGAGGCCTCCATGTCGCCTTGAGGTTCATCTCTCCGTGAGGTAGGGGGCTCCACATATGTAGATGAGGTACTCTCCTTCACTTCCATGGGACGAATCTTCCCAATGGATAAATCTTGAATGGCTTCTGAAGGGTCCTTATCTCCTACATCAATAGGCATTTGCTCTACTTGCGAGCCATTAGATTCATCAAACTTCACGTCTACTGTCTCTTCAACCTTTCGGGTGAAATTGTTGTAGACACGGTAGGTGTGGGAGTTTGATCCATAGCCGAGAAAAAAGCCTTCATGAGTTTTAGGAGCAAATTTAGACCGACGATGCTTATCAAGGATATAGCATTTTGAACCAAAGACACGAAAATATCCCACTTGGGGTTTGTTACCGGTAAGGAGCTCGTATGAAGTCTTGCCGAGGAGCTTGTGAAGATAAAGTCTATTGATAGCATGACAAGCTGTCTCGACGGCTTCACCCCAAAAGTGTTTCGGTGTCTTGTATTCATCAAGCATTGTTCTCGCCATCTCAATGAGCGTTCGGTTCTTCCTCTCAACAACTCCATTTTGTTGAGGTGTGTACGTAGTCGAGAACTCATGTAGAATCCCTTCCTCATCGAGAAAGGAGTCCACATGGGCGTTCTTGAACTCCGCTCCATTGTCGCTCCGAACTTTCTTGATCTTCACCTCAAATTGATTTTGGGCCTTTCTAGCGAAGGTTTTGAAGATTTTCGAACCTGTGATTTGTCATCAAGGAAAAATACCCACGTAAATCTGGAAAATCATCAACAATAACTAGACCAAAGGAGTTACCACCAAGGCTTTTGTAAGCATTGGGACCAAGAGATCCATATGAAGAAGCTCAAGCGGTCTCCTTGTAGTCATGATGTTCTTCATGGGATGACTTCCACCTACTTGTTTTCCTGCTTGACATGCACTCGCAGAGTCTATCTTTGTCAAAGAAAACATCTTTAACACCAAGAATGTGATCACCTTTGATTAGCTTATCTAGATTACGATACCAACATGTCCAAGCCTTCTATGCCAAAGCCAACCTTTAGCAGATTTAGCAATAAAGCAAGTTCTAGGTTGAGCTTTCTTAGTGAAATCAACGATATACAAATCACCTCTACGGATACCGGTAAAGACCATGTTATGATTGTCACGACGAAAAACTTGGCAATCTACTTTGGTGAATAGCACATTGAATCCAAAGTCACTAATCTAGACACGGAAAGTAAATTATACCCAAGTGATTCAACAAGCATGACATTTTTAATGGAGCTATCATGAGATATGGCCACCTTACCAAGGCCAAGTACCTTACCCTTGGAGTTGTCTCCAAAAGTCACATACTTGCGTGGACCATCGTTCTTTGCAAGCTCTCGAAACATGTCTTCATCTCCGGTCATGTGATCGGTGCATCCACTATCAAGAATCCACTCTTTTCCACCGGATATGTAGTCTCTCAGATTTGCCATAAGACTGAGACTCTTCATGACCTTATCTAGCTCGGTGTCCGAATCGGAGTAATCGTCATCATGCTCATGCTCATCATCATATTGACCCATAGATAATTCATCATCAATACCTAGGTCAATTTGACAATGACTTGCATCAGTTTTGTCAGAGTGACGATAATCATCGGAATGCAATACAAGAGCATTTCTTATTCGAACATTGATAAAACCGGGATCACCCTTCTTTTTCATAAGATCACGAAGCTCAAAGAAGCATTTATCAAAGTTGGGATCTTTGGGGCGCATCATATCAAATTCAACAGTCTTGTATAGAATTTCATCAAGACCTCTCAAAGAGTAGTCCGGATAAAGTTCTTCCAAGAACTTCCACATAGCATGGGCGCACTCAAAGTTTGTGACAAGCTCAAGTAAGTTATCGCAAAACCTCTAATGATAAGATTGACAGTTCTAAGGTTACGAAGCAAATCAAGTTCTTCATCCATAGAAGGGTGCAAGGGGTCAAATGGTGGTACATATGGGGTTTCAACATATTTGCGCAAGTTGTACATCTTAAAGATAGCAAGCATTTCAATCCTCCACGAGTTATAGGACACTCCATCAAGAATAGGCACTCTATGATTAACACTCCCAAACGTAGACACGTCCATCTTCCTCCAATGGTGTGCAAACCAAAGCAATGGAGACCAAAGCTCTGATACCAATTGTAGGATCGTTGAAGGCGAGAGTGTCTAGAGGGGGGGGGTGATTAGACAACTTGACAAGATAAAAGTTTATGCCTTTTGATTAACATAAGTTTTTAGCAAGTTCACAATGAAGATCAAGTCAAGCATCATGCATACAAGTAGAGCAACATACTACACATGCAATTCTAGAGTATGGGGCAGCGGAAAGTAAATTGCATAAATAGTAAGAGAGAGATTGTGAAGAGCAAACGCAATTTGGAGACACGGAGATTTTTCTCGTGGTTCCGATAGGTGGTGCTATCGTCAATCCACGTTGATGGAGACTTCAACCCACGGAGGGTAACTGCGAGAGTCCACGGAGGGCTCCACCCACGAAGGGTCCACGAAGAAGCAACCTTGTCTATGCCATCATGGCCTACGCCCACGGAGGACTAGCCTTACTCGGGTAGATCTTCACGAAGTAGGCGATCTCCTTGCCCTTACAAACTTCTTGGTTCAACTCCACATCTTGACGGAGGCTCCCAAGCAACACCTAACCAATCTAGGAGGCACCACCCTCCAAAAGGTAATAGATGGTGTTGGTGATGATGAACTCCTTGCTCTTGTGCTTCAAATGATAATCTCCCAACACTCAACTCTCCTCACCGATTTGGCTGTGGTGGAAGAAAGGATTGAGTGGAAAGCAACTTGGGAAGGCTAGAAATCAAGTTTCATATGGTGGGAGTGGAGCAACTTGATCTCAACACAAGGGTAGGTAGTTTTCTTCTCGTAAATGTAAGGTAGGAGTGGTAGTTCTTTCGATGGCTCTCTCCACGAATGAAGAGGAGGTGGAGGGTATTTATAGCCTCCACACAAAATCCAACCGTTACACATTTGACCAATCTCGGTCGGACCGAAGTTGACAACTCGGTGAGACCGAAAGTTCAAATCTTGTGAACGTTGGGATTTTCGGTGGGACCGAAAATACAATCTCGGTTAGTCCGATTCTTCCAAAGTCTAGGGTTTGCCAATCTCGGTGGGACCGACTTTCTCATCTCGGTGACACCGATTTGAGTACGAAGGTTCTGAAGCTTGGCAACACCAATTTCGTATGACCGAGTTTGGAATCGGAAAATCCAAATTTTAGGGTTTGGGTATATGGCTGAGGTGGTTCATCTCGGTGTGACTGAGTTTGGAATCGGTGGGACCGAGATTACTTATGGGTTTATGTTGGAGTGAAAGATTGCTGATAGTTTGAGAGATAAATCACTAAGCACTTTGAGCAACCAGATCATCATCATAACCTCATCCCCTTTTAATAGTATTGGCTTTCCTATGGACTCAATGTGATCTTGGATCACTAAACCAAAAATGGAGTCTTGAGCTTTTGCCAATGTTTTCCTTAGCATCCTAGGGGTTCACCTCTTCAGTCCTTTTGCCATGCCAGAGTGATTGACTTTCCTGAAACATACTTATTGAAAGCATTAGTCCAACCACAAAGTATGTTGTCATTAATTACCAAAACCACCTAGGGAGCAAATGTGCTTTCAAGAGGGCGTGTCTCAAGAAGGGAAAAAAGCTACATAGATACAAGGAGCGGGAGAGAGACATGTATGTGATGGTGGGAGCATGGGTGTGCAGGTGTATAAACCTATCTAGAGGCTAGCTAGTCGATAAATGTTTGTGAGAGAAATATGAGTCGGGGTGCGAAAGCGAGAGTTTTGTGTGTGTGAGAGAGATACGGTAGTCGGGAAGGGGAGTGGAAGCAGGAGTTGTGTATGTGTGTCTATGAGAGAGAGAGGGGACGGTAGTTGGGGTTGTCTGATCGGTGTTAGTCTGGGATGGAGTCGAAAAGGAGACCGCAACAAATATTGTGTCTACAGGAGAGAGTGAGAGAGTATTTAGTGGTATGAGTCATATGTAGAGACATGTAGGGTGTGTGAGAGAATCCCATAGAGAGAAAGACAAAGTGAAAGACGAGTGCAGACTGTGTGTGTGGCGGTGAAAAAGAAAGCTTAATTAGGTACCGAGTGATACCAGAGAACAGTAGAGACGTGAGAGATAATGAAAACCGTGTAATTTATAATGATAGGGAGAGTGTGACACTTCTCAAGGGAGACGTCGAGAGACCATGTTTGCGAGGATAGGAGAAACATGAAGTGAGCGGCGGGTGAGCTGGAGAAAAGAGAGTGATGGCTACCTGAAGGAGCATGCATGCGAGAGAGATTGGCGTGAAAGGAGTGAAAAAAAAGGGATTCAAATATTTGAATTCGAGATGATGATACATGTAATCCATACTCGAACCAAAATTGATCTATCAAACATGCATACTCATATGAATTCACGCACATCTATGTTATTTAATATGTAGATATTACTGATCCATTCATTTTAGTAGACCATAATTTGGTTAAATTTTTTCGAATTTAACCTTAAGATTTCGAGATCGTTGTATTTGTAAATCATATTATACATATAAAGGAGCGGAAATCTTTGTTGTGCTTTTGAAAGTATATGTAAAATATGATGTATATAGAATGTAATTCCAATTGAAAATGGATCCCGCCTGAAAAAAAATAGTAGAATACAAACGGGATTCGAATTGAGTTGGCACGGTAAACATGCACTGTGCAAAATTTGAACGAAGCGGGGAAAGTCGCAGTAACCGCCCGAAACCAAAATCTGCGAGATGGAAATCACTACTGCCTATCCCTGCCGCGCAAAGCCTATCTGCTGGATTTCTATAGGTTTCAATAGGGGTAGGTTTGTAATTTCACCCAAACGTGACGTAACCGCCTCTCACCTGGATTCATACATGGTGGGCGCCAAAACACAGTGTGCCCTCGGCCGAAATCGACTCCCTCCCCGATTCATATTCATACACGGTGGGCGCCAAAAACAAACTCTCGTCGGCAAATATTCGGTGTATGCGAGATTACCGTCCTATCCCCAACCGACTAATGTTGCTGTGATGTAGTAGAAATTTGAAACGGGGGCTAAGTTTGTAAATTTCCTCGCATTTGAGACAAGCGCGCCCTGAATACATGGTTCCCCCCTTCCTCTCTACCTCCCTTTTCCCCATTCGTACTCCGTGGGCGCCAAAACACCCTCTCCACCCCACCCTCCTCTGTCCGCCAGCGTCCACCACCCCATCCACCGCCGTCCTGCTCCACCATGCCGGAGCTGATACCCCGACACCGCCGTCCAATACAAGAAATCGACCTCTCTCATCCACGCCTTTGGACCGGGATCCTTGCATCCCTTCCTCTCGCTTCATCCCCGCCGTCGTCCACCTTGCCGGCGCCGCTCCTACGACCGTCTCGTCCACCGCGCCCCGCCGCAACCGCCTACCCTCCTAGATCTGCTTCTACGCCGCCGACAGCCATCGCTACCGCAACACCGTCAAATTCTCACCATATGCGTACATGGCGCCGCACCAGAGGCGGTACTCTTTCGTATCTGCTCAACTTATTTATCGCAGCAACAAAATAGATCGCCACTACTTTACTTTGATTTCTTGTCTTGGTTGCGAAGTTGCCTTTGTCCGGTTTGCACCTTCAGATCCGCCATGGCACGCTCAACACTATACTCCCAATGCTTATGGTTTTCCCCTTTTATATTCCACACTAGTTAAATCACAGTAGACTAAATTTCAAAATTGGGTCAGTCGATTTTTCAGAGCTCGCCGGAGTTCGCCGGTGCGATCCAAGGGGTTCGGGTGGTTGTGGGGCCTCACTGAACAAAGAAAACTCGACGCGTGTGGGGGGTAGGGGTGGCGGAGGAACACAGCGTGGGGGGCGGTGGTCCGCCGGGCCCGCAAGCAAGGTTCTCAGATGGGAAGAATCGAGACAAGGAAGAAGAAGGGTTAGGAGACATAGGATCTTCATCCAACCGCCTGAAATGGTCGAGAGACAGTGGGAGTTGCATTCTTAATGTGCTCTAGTTCATCATGTGTGGCACCTTCAAGCAACCAACATTTTATTATCCAAAATCTGCTTGCTCTTCTTTACCATGTTCCTCTTCCGTTCTTCTTTAATATGTACTATCTCCGTTCCTAAATACAAGTCTTTGTATAGATTCCACCATGGACTACATATGGAGCAAAATGAGTGAATCTACATTCTGAAATGTATCTGGATACATCTGTATGTGATCCATAGTGGAAATCTCTACCAAGACTTATATTTTGGAACGGAGGGAGTATGCTACTAGTATAGTATGTTCCTTGTACTGAAGATGAGCAGGGACATTTGCAGTGTAGAGGTCTATACGGTCGGTTGTGATGGACACTTTGAGCCTCTTTGATTTGTAGGATCTTGTAAACATAGGAATAGAATTTGTAGTGGCCTGCCCACTTGAATCCTATAAGAATAGCAAGGAAATGCGCGGAGCTATGTCGCCTTTGAGAGTTATACTGATATTAACAGTACCGCACCTTCACTTGGAGAGAGCTGGTATCTGAAGCCTTTCTAGCCATACCGGCAATACTAGCACATATATTCCAGCAAGTTCCACTTTGCATATATTCCCATCATGGGAAGATTATTGTGAAGACAAACACCATTTTCACATCTTCCTGTCCAACTTACGTGTAAGTGCTATTATTCATGGTTATTATTTTCCTGTTTTCTGCTGATTGAACACATCAATGATTTACATTACATTGTTGTAACTAGGCGAGGGTCAATCTGGATAGTCATGACGAGCAAAGCTTGCTTGTGCTTTTCAAGGAAGCATTGCAGCAGTATCGGTGTTACCTGAGGAAATCACACTTTGGTGGCAAATCTATAAACGAATTTCCGATGAAGTCTCCTGTGCTAAATTTAGAAGACATTGAATGGAAAAACCTTGTTATGCAATCGGTCTCGCTCCTGTGATGAGGTACTGTCTATGAAATCACATGACAATTTGAACTTCTACTTTTCCGCATGTGCCTTACGGATCTTATTTGCAGGAAATCTGCTCGAAGAAGAATTCCGGTTTGAAAAGAACGACAAGATATCACAAATATGCTGCCCGCTACTTTGCTCTTCTTAGTACATGTTGTCCTGTATTACTGTACTTGCATACATACCTGGTTCATTATGTGACAGCAGTATGCATGATAGCTTGCTTATCAATTGTTCGCTCCAAATTATCGGATCTGTATGAATGGTTACATTAGTGTAGAATATATCCAATGCCAATGGTTTTTTTAGCTCTGCATTGTTCTTGTAAGTACATGTTGTCCTTTATTAGTGTACTTATAATGACAGGTAGTTGTTCATGTACCATCGCTCTGCAGCTTATTTTCCTTTGCCCTCCATTTTCTACACATCAGATCTATATTTACTCTTACCATAAGGTTGGTACTGAAGAAGTTTAGCTGTGCATTGCTCTTGGCTGTACCTTTTACCTGTATTGCTGCACTTACATTGATAGCTACTTGGTTATGTAGCATCACTCTTCATCTTATCTTAAATATTCTCCATTTTTTCGTATATTATCACATCTATATTTACTCTTAACAAAATGTAGAATAAAGGCAATGCTTATGAAGAAGATTCTGTGGTAAACTTCTTGAATTGCACCCCCCCCCATCAGCATGGACAAGGCCTTTATAGAGCCTGTCTTCACCAATAATGTAAGTTTGTCCATCTCAAGCCTTCAAACTTTGTTGTATATATTTGGTTAGGCATGACTGCAACAGCTGTTTATTTTTGGTGCTTGCATCAAATTGCATGTTTAAAGTTTATTATGTAGTTCATAAACAAAAGTTTGTCCTTTCTCATTTTAAGTTTTCAGTTGCACAACCAAGTTCCTTATGCATACCATGTAAATTAAACTATACAGAGCAAGTGATCTTCTTTTGCACTGCATGTATGCTTCCATTCTTCATCCGTAATCCAGTGGTGTGGTGAACCTACCCACTACAGCACAATGTCATATTCTGCGATGTCTTAACTATGAACAATGTCATATCATTCTATTATTCTCCGTCCGAAAATACTTGTCATTGAAATGGATGTATCTAGATGTATTTTAGTTCTAGACACATCCATTTTGATGAAAAGTAATTCCGGACGGAGGGAGTATTATTTAAACCGTCTCTTTATTTGCCAATCTGAAATGGGATAAATTGACAGCACACTACCCATTGATACTTATGAGTTCTTGATTTGTAATCCAGTGGTGTCGTGAAGCTGCCAACTCCTTCACAATGTCATTTCCTGCCATGTCTTGACCTGAACAATACCATATTGTGTTAATGCAATTTTAAAGTGTGTCACTTTATTCGTCAGTAAGAATTGTGATGAATTGTCAGCACTGATACTCTTATGTGCAAAACCTGTCATCTGTGTGCTTGTTTATCTTTTAGAGTGAGGAAGATTTAAGTGTTGAAGAAGCGCAGTCTCATCATCTTGCTCAGCTGCTTGCACTGCAGCTCCCCAGCAGGGCTAACCTTTCTTGAACTCTATTGAAGTGCTGTCGGTTTTGTATATTATTTTGTCGGCGTGTTTATTTGCACTGGTGGCGATCTTTGATGCCCAATGTATGTAATCTGCTGTCTGCTTGTGCTTTAATATCATAGTGGCAAACTTTGATGCCCAGTGGATGTAATATGCTGTAATTTCTTTATTGTATAGTCTAGGTTTTTTCTTATTCACGATGCTGCAGTTATTTTACTGTATATTTATCATGTCTTCGCAGTAAACCGGCCAAACCGTAAAATTACGGTACATAATCGGGCCATCATGCAATCACGATGTAGGTTGGGCCTGAAACGTGCCAAACAGCTAATGGGCCGGCAGCAGCCCGAAATGAACCCCGGCCCATGATTGTGCGAATCAAATCACGGGTTTTTTAACAGGCCAAAATTGTCTCGGTCCATGTTTGGCCCAATGCAAACCGGGCCGTAGTTAGGCCCAACTATATGACGGGCATTTAACAGGCCGAAATTAATATAGGGCCGAAATGTTAAACGAGTCCTTAAAAGGCCAAAACTAATGTCAGGCCGAATCACTAAGTGGGCCTCTAGCAAGTGGGCCCAAAAGCATAGTGTCCAGTTGACGGGCTGAATCTGATATGGGCCATAATTGAGCCCATAGCCTCTTAAAGGGCCGTACCTGATCTGGGCTGTAATTTGGCCCAGAACATTGGTAGGCTTTTAACGGGTCGGATCTCATATGGGCCACTATTAGGCCCGGAACATGGCAGGCCATTAATGGACTGGATCAAATATGGGCCGTCATTTGGCCCAAAACATGGCAGCCAGTTAATGGGCCGGCCTACTAGGGTCCTCAAATTCTTGTGGGCGTACAGCTGGGCCGGCCCGTTAATGTCTGCGAAATCTCGTGGGCCTTAAGCCGGGCCGGCTCATTATGATCCGCAAGAATCTTGTGGGACTTTACCTGGGCCGGCCCATTATGGCACACAAAAATCTTGTGGGCCTTTACCTGGGCCGGCCCATTATTGCCCGCAAAATCTTGTGGGCCGTTAGCTGGGCCAGCCCATTATGGTCTGCAAAATCTTGTGGGCCTTTAGTTGGGCCGGCCCATTTAAACTTGATGGGCCGGTCCACGTGTCAACATATCATAGGCGCGTCTCGCCCATTGGATGAGTGACACTGTGCGGTATGATCGACACGCAGTCTCCTCCAGCCAATGATGATTTTACACGTGGAAAATCCCCATTGGTCGGGGCTGTTAACGGGTTATCAGATCCAAAACCCGACCCGATATCTTAACGACGTTCCGTTACGGTGGATGCCACGTGTCGGTCACCCTTGACGAAAGCACTTCTGTGACGCGTGATTTATCGTCATGGAAGTGGACACTTCCGTGTTGATAATTTTGGTAATGTCATGGAACACTTCTACGACAGCACAAGTATGACTATCTTGATTCTGTCATAAATTTGTCATGGATGTACATGCATGACAAAAAACGTGACCTACTGTGACAAACACGTATTATCATGGAAGTGTATTTTTTTGTAGTTAACTGAGATGTGAGAAAACATAAACCATTACGTTGTCTTCCTTGTCCAACGTCAACTCTTTTAGCATGTCATACTTAATGAGTGTTCCCAATCATAAAAGATGTCCAAGATAATATATTTGTATGTGAACCTCTCTTTCCTTATCACTTACTATTAATTGCAATGATGACCAAAACTACGTTTATCAACTCTCAACAACTTTTATGCCTCATACTTTCTATGTGTGAAGTCATCACTAACCATAAGATATATATGAACTCTTTTATTCTTTCTACTTCCTCAAGATCATAGCAACATAGCATGTTAGACTAAGTATATGTTGATATAGGTGTTGTAACATAACTTGTACAGGTTCCCTCTTATAAATATATGACAGCCGTACCCACCAAGGGTATCGAGCATTGTTCCAAACCCTATTACATCTAACATGGTATCAGACGACGCGTTCGATCCGCGTCACGCTTCCGCCTCTGCATCCGCCGCGCCGGCTCCCGCCGCCGTGCCGCCTCTCTCCGCCCTGGCCATGGAGTCGCCGTTCCTCGCGTCTCCCCCGCTTGCCTGGGCGCGATCTGCTCCCGCGGGATCTCATCCTCCCACGCCTTGCTCCTCGTCTGTGATGCCGCCGCCGCCGCCTCCTGCCGCACCGATCGAGGGCGATCTAATGCCGTCGCGGGCGATCCGATCCGATCACGGCGCGCCTCCGCCACCAGCCTCCTACGACGCCTCTGGGCAGGCGGCCTACGGTGGCCCACCGGCCCCGGCTCATCATCGTGACGCACCCGCGGCGTCGGGGCCCTATGGCGTCTACCAGGTGCCGTACGGGGGTCCGTACCCCCTGTCCTACGTCGCGCCCTCTGCCGCGGCATACACGCCGTATGCGGGTGCTGCCCCGACTCATCACGCGACCGCCCCAACCTACGGCGCCCCGACTCCTCACGCGGCCGCCCCAACCTACGACGCTGCCCCGGCTCTTCCGTATGATGTGCACCCGTCGGCGGCTTACGTTCATCGTCATCAACCATTGGCCGATGCACTCGTCCCGTACAGTGCTGTCTCGCCGCCTAACCCGCCGTCCTCTGCGCCGATGACCGAACCAGGGCCGTTTCACTTCGCTCATCTAGTGACAGTGAAACTTTCTGCTGATAATTACCTCCTGTGGCGCGCCCAAGTATTCCCGCTAATGCGCAGCCACTACCTTGAGGGGTATGTTGGTGGCTCCCTGCCGTGTCCTCCGGCTATGGTTCCGGTACCTTCACCCCATGGTGGCTCTGTCATGGTCCCCAATCCTGCTCATCGTCGATGGACTGCTCAAGATCAGGCCATCCTGGGTGCTATTCAGTCTTCGCTCACTCCGTCCGTGGTGGCTGGTATGGTGGTTTTGCCGCTACATCGAGGGATGCATGGACCACGCTTGACTCCAGCTTCTCCTCACAGTCCTTGGCACGATCGTCGCTATTGGCAACCAGCTGGGTGAGGTCAAGAAAATGATCTCTCTCACACGGCCTTCTTCAACAAGGTGAAAGGTTTGGCCGATACATCGCCCTCCATTGGGAAGCCACCCATGATGAGGAGTTTACTTCATTCATTCTCAATGGACTTGACGAGGACTATGACTCTCTGGTGGAAAACATCAATGGACGTGACACTCCGATGCCACCTCGTGATCTCTATGCCCGCCTCCTTAACACGGAGCAGCAGCTCGCTGCTCGCCGTTCTGTCGGAGTCTACACGGAGGGCCCCTCTGCGAACGCTACTCTTCGCGGAGGTGCCCGTGGTGCCAAGCAGAAGCCGCCGCCTCCCACGGCCGCCCAGCCCCGTCCATCCGCCCCGGCTCCTCCATCGGCCGGCCGAAAGCGCCTTCACTACGAGGCGTGTGGAGGAGGAATCGCGTGCCAGCTTTGCGGCATCGAGGACACTTACGCGTCAGTGTCATCGCCGCTTAAACGCGATTTCCTCGGCATCGGGAACAACGGGAAGGGTAACGAAAGCAAGCTGCTCGCCACACAGAGTCCGGTTCACTCCATCGCATTCGTGGATCCCGCACGGTACATGGACACAGGCGCCACAGACCATTTGACGAGCCAGCTTGACAAGCTGGACACTCGCCAGACCTACACCGGTCATGATCAGGTCCGCACTGCAAATGGATCAGGTATGCCCATCTCACATGTTGGTCAGGCATCTCTTCTTTCTCGTACCACTAAAACCTTGCGTCTCCTTGATGTTCTTCGTGTTCCTTCTGTCACACGTAGCTTACTCTCGGTTCCTAAATTAACTCGTGACAACAATGTGTTTGTTGAGTTTCACCCTTTCCATTTTTTTATTAAGGACCGGGACACGAGGGACGTTCTTCTTAGTGGTCGAGCTCGCGACGGATTATATGCACTTGACGCACCACTTAACGCCATGCGTGCCGCGCGTGTCTCAAGCTTTCAGATGCGTTCGGGTGTCATCGTCGCGATGGCATTCTCGCCTTGGCCACCCTGCTACTCCCATTGTGTGCCATGTGCTTCATCGTCATCGCCTTCCCGCTGAGTCCAAGAATAAGGAGTTTTAGTGTGTGATGCCCGTCAACAAGGCAAGAGTCATCGATTGCCTTTTTCCGTATCAAATCGTGTTGTCAAAGCTCCTCTTGAACTTGTGTTTTCCGATGTGTGGGCTATACCCAAACTTCGTTAGTGGGCACAACTATTATGTCGATTTCATAGATGCTTTCACTGCTTTTACTTGGATCTATCTTCTTAAGCGCAAATCTGATGTGTTTCATGTTTTCATGTAATTTCAAGCACATGTTGAGCGATTACTCAAGCACAAAATTATACATGTTCAGTCTGATTGGGGGGGTGAATACCGTAATCTTAACACCTTCTTTCAGAAGCTTGGTATTTCACACCACGTGTCTTGTCCTCATACACATCAGCAGAACGGTGCAGCTGAGCGTAAGCACCGTCATATCGTTGAAACTGGTCTAACACTTCTTGCACATGCCTCTGTTCCGTTTCGGTTTTGGAGTGATGCTTTTGTTACTGCCTGTTTCTTGATAAACAGGATTCCCACACGACTTCTTCGTATGAAGTCTCCTCTAGAGGTGTTGCTTCATGAAACTCCAGATTACTCCTTCCTCAAAGTGTTCGGTTGTGCATGCTGGCCACATCTTCGCCCGTACAATAAACATAAACTTGAGTTTCGGTCGAAAAAATGTGTGTTCCTTGGGTACAGTCCACTCCACAAAGGTTACAAATGTCTCCACATTCCATCAAACCGTGTGTACATTTCCCGTGATGTTTTGTACGATGAAACTGTCTTCCCCTTTTCCACGCTCACATCGCCCATTGACACTCCTGTCGCCGAGTTACACTCGTTTCCAGTCTTGCCTGATCAATTTGTGGATGCTGCATATTCTCCTTTGTTCTTGCCTAACCACGGTGCAGGGACTGGACGAGGCGCTCGACTGGAGCTTCTTGATGATGATGATGCGACATCGCCGCCAGCTGTTGCGGCGTCGGCTGCTTCCCCGATGGCTACTACCGACGTCGATCCCGTGTGCATGCCACATGCACGTGGATCTGCTGGCTTGCCCGTGCCTGGGCTGGCCAAACCCGTTGACTCGTCGCCTGGGTCGGCCGCCTCCTGCCTCGTCACTGGGCAGCCACCCGGTGGCCTCTTCGCCTGGGCCGGCCACCCCGGTGGCCTCTTCGCCTGGGCCGGCCACTCCCGTGGCCCTCTCGCCTGGGCCTGTGGCCTCCCAGTCGCCTGGGTCGGCTGACCCCGCAGCTCGCTCGCCTGGGCTGGCGGCCCCGTCGAGTGACGATGATGCGTGCATGTCCCATGCACATGGGACTGCTGGAGCGCCTGCGTCGCCGGGTGTCCCTGATTCGCCTGACCGGTCGTCGCCAACCACGCAGGACCAGTCTTCGTCGAGCACGCTGAACCAATCTTCGTCGCCTCCGCCTGTAGTCCGGCATCCCCATACTCGCAGCAAGAGCGGCATTTTTCAGCCGAAGAAGTACACAGATGGGACTGTCGCATGGCTTGCGGCCTGTGTGGCACATGCTGAAGCTGATCCTACGACTAAACCACGGCATTTTCAGGCAGCACTTCGCATTCCACACTGGCATACTGCGATGGAGCAGGAGATTCAGGCTCTTCAGAAAAACAACACTTGGCATCTGGTTCCACCGCCGCTCGGTGTCAATGTCATTGACTCCAAGTGGGTTTTCAAGGTAAAGAAAAATGCTGATGGCTCCATTGAGAGGTACATGGCACGCCTGGTTGCAAAGGGATTCAAACAACGGTATGGCATTGATTATGAAGACACGTTCAGTCCTGTTATTAAACCAACCACCATCCGTGTTCTTCTTTCCTTGGCTGTTACTCGAGGATGGTCGCTTCGACAACTTGACGTTCAGAATGCTTTTCTCCATGGAGTTCTGGGAGAGGAGGTTTACATGCGTCAGCCGCCTGGGTTTGTTGATCCTGATAAGCCGCATCACTTGTGTCGCCTTGACAAGGCTCTTTATGGTCTCAAGCAGGCCCCTCGTGCGTGGCATGCGCGTCTTGGAGCTGCTCTTCGTGCGCATGGTTTTATGCCTTCTACAGCGGATACATCTCTGTTTATTCTTCGGCGGCCAGAGGTGACTATGTACATTCTGGTTTACGTTGATGATATCATTCTTGTCAGTTCATCCGCTGCTGCTACGAGTCGGCTTGTGTCCTCTCGATCGCTGAGTTTGCCATTAAAGATCTTGGGAGGCTCCATTACTTTCTGGGACTGGAGGTATTTCACTCTGATGGTGGTCTGACCCTTACCCAGAGGAAGTACTCTCAGGATCTTCTACATCGTGCTGGTATGTTGCAATGCAAGACCGCCACGACTCCTATGTCTGCCACCGACAAGTTGACGGCTTTTGATGGTGACTTGCTTTCTCCTGAGGATGCCACGGAGTATCGCAGTATTGTGGGAGGGCTGCAGTACTTGCTCGTAACTCGACCAGACATATCCTTTGTTGTTAACCGTGTGTGTCAGTACCTTCATGCACCACGCGATCCTCACTGGTCTGCTGTTAAGCGCATCTTGCGTTATGTTCGACACACTGGTTCGTATGGTCTTCATCTTCAGCCTGCACGTTCTGGACTGATTTCAGCATTTTCTGATGCCGATTGGGCTGGTAGTCCTGATGAACGGCGATCCACGGGGGGGCATGCTGTGTTCTTTGGTCCTAACTTGATCGCCTGGCAAGCTCGCAAGCAAGCTACGGTGTCTCGCAGTAGTACCAAAGCTGAGTACAAAGCTGTTGCTAATGCCACAGCTGAAATTATATGGGTGCACTCATTGCTTCGAGAGTTGAAGGTCTCCTCGAGTCAGCCACCCGTCCTTTGGTGTGATAACATTGGTGCCACATATCTTTCATCCAATCCAGTATTTCATGCCAGGACAAAGAACATTGAAGTTGACTACCATTTTGTGAGGGAACGAGTTGCTCAGAAGCTCCTTCAGATTAAGTTTGTCTCTTCGAAGGATCAGCTTGCTGATATTTTTACTAAACCCTTGCCCTTGCCTTCTTTCGAAGGATGTCGTAGCAATCTTAACCTCCTGAATGTTTCAGGACATAGTTAAGATTGAGGGAGGGTGTTAGACTAAGTATATGTTGATATACGTGTTGTAACATAACTTGTACAGGTTCCCTCTTATAAATATATGACAGTCGTACCCACCAAGGGTATCGAGCATTGTTCCAAACCCTATTACGTCTAACATAGCAAAGCCCTTGACTCAACACTAATATTTATTATAGATAGCTCAAGGACTCGATTACAAAAAGAGATCACAAAGCAAAACTCAAAACTACTTGATATCAAAACTTCAATCAACTAGATCAAGTTACTACTAAAAGGATCAAACTAAATAAAACGGTAAAGATAGGAGTGTGATGGTGATACGATACCGGGGCACCTCCCCAAGCTTAGCAGTTGCCAAGGGGAGTGCCCATACCCATGTGATTATGTCCTCGGAGGTGATGAAGTAGGAGTTGTTGCAGATGTGGGTTTGTTCCTCAATTTACGCTTGAGTAGAATATTTTGCTCCTTTAGGTCCTCGATCTCCTGCTCAAGGCTTAATACTCTTTTGCATAATTCCTGTTTATTTTCCTACAAGAGACGAAAAGGGATAAACTCGATCTTTGGCTTCTTTGCTCTATCAGGGAGGCTTGACTTTTTGAACTCCACATGCATATCCCCAGGCTGAGGTAATGGGGCTTCGTCTTCGTCTGAACTTGTCTCCTCCTTTACTTTAGGCTCATAGTCTTCCTCTTCTTCAGAGGTCTAGCCATCATGCTCCAAGTCCCCGTAGACCTTAGGGTCTGCGAGGTAATCAACCACATAACTTTCCCCTTCCGAATCCTGAGACGACATATTGCTCTAAATCTGTAACAGAATAGCTCGAAACTAAAACAGAGGATATTTGCGTGATACGGTGGTCAAAACCTTCAGGAATATATATAATGAATTTTTACCGACCAAAATACGTAACGTGCAAGAAAACGGAGTCCATGAGGCACACGAGGTGTCCACGAGACAGGGGGCGCCCCAGTAAGGGTGGGCGCGTCCTCCACTCTCATGGGGGCCTCGTGCCCCTTTCGGACTACTTCTTTCTTCCGAAAATTCTTCAATATTCCAAAACTGATAAAAATTGTCACTGGAGTTGTTTTGGAGTCGGTTTAATTACCGTACCACATACCTATTCCTTTTCGGAGTCAGGAACGTTCTAGAAAGTGTCCCTTATGTATTCCTCCGGGGTTACGGTTTCAATAACATTAGTTTCAACATTGATAGGATTACCTGAAAATATAATGTTTAATTCTTTGGCCGTTCACCACCCTCGGACTTGTGCCTTCGAAGTTGTTGATTTTTATGGCACCAGAACGATAGACCTCCTCGATAACGTAAGGACCTTCCCATTTAGAGAGAAGTTTCCCGCAAAAAATCTTAAACGAGAGTTGAATAATAACACATAATCTCCTACGTAAAACTCACGCTTTTGTATCCTTTTATCATGCCAATGTTTGACTTTTTCTTTGAATAACTTGGCATTCTCATATGCTTGGGTTCTCCATTCATCAAGTGAGCTAATGTCAAACAACCACTTCTCACCGGCAAGTTTGAAGTCATAATTGAGCTCTTTAACAGCCCAATATGCTTTATGTTCAAGTTCAAGAGGTAAATGACATGCTTTTCAATAACCATCTTATAAGGAGACATACCCATAGGATATTTGTATACAGTTCTATAGGCCCATAATGCATCATCAAGTTTTTTGGACCAATTCTTTCTAGATCTATTCACAGTCTTTTGCAAAATTAATTTGAGCTCTCTATTGCTCAACTCTACTTGACCACTAGACTGCGGATGATAAGGAGAAGCAATTCTATGATTAACATCATACTTAGCAAGCATCTTACGGAAAGCACCATGAATAAAATGTGAACCACCATCAGTCATAAGATATCTAGGGACTCCAAACCTCAGAAAAATAACTTCTTTAAGCATTTTAATAGAAGTGTTATGATCAGCACTACTAGTTGGAATAGCTTCTACCCACTTAGTAACATAATCAACAGCAACTAAAATATGTGTATAACCATTAGAGGCAGGAAAAGTTCCCATATAATCAAAGCCCCAAACATCAAATGGTTCAATAACAAGAGAGTAATTCATAGGCATTTCTTGACGTCTACTAATATTACCTATTCTTTGACATTCATCGCAAGATAAGACAAACTTACGGGCATCTTTGAAGAGAGTAGGCCAATAAAAACCAGATTTTAGTACCTTGTGTGCAGTTCTATCTCCAGCGTGGTGTCCTCCATAAGATTCAGAGTGACACTTGCATAGGATCTATTCCTGTTCATGCTCAGGCACACAACGTCTAATAACACCATCGACTCCTTCTTTATAAAGGTGTGGGTCATCCCAGAAGTAATGTCTTAAATCATAAAAGAACTTTTTCTTTTGCTGGTATGTGAAACTAGGCGGTATAAATTTAGCAACAATGTAATTAACATAATCAACATACCAAGGAGCAGTACGAGAAGCATTAATGACCACTAATTGTTCATCAGGAAAGCTATCATCAATAGGAAGTGGGTCATCAAGAACATGCTCTAACCTAGACAAGTTGTCTGCAACGGGGTTCTCTCCCTTTCTATCAATAATATGCAAATCAAATTCTTGGAGCAGGAGAACCCATCTAATGAGCCTAGGCTTAGCATCTTTCTTTTCCATAAGATATATAATGCCAGCATGATTAGTGTGAATTGTAACTTTGGAATCAACAATATAAGGTCTAAACTTATCACATGCAAACACAACTGCTAAGAACTCTTTTTCAGTAGTAGCATAATTTCTCTAGGCAGTATCAAGAGTCTTACTAGCATACTGGATAACATTCAATTTCTTATCAACTCTTTTCCCTAGAACAGCACCTACAGCATAATCACTAGCATCACACATAATTTCAAAAGGTAAATTCCAATCAGGTGGCTGAACAATAGGTGCAGTGATCAAACCTTTCTTAAGTATTTCAAATGCTTCTACACAATCATCATCAAAGACAAAAGGAATATCATTTTGCAATAAATTAGTCAGAGGCCTAGAGATTTTAGAAAAGTCCTTAATGAACCCCCTATAAAATCCGGCATGACCAAGGAAACTTCTTATACATTTTATGTCCTTGGGACATGGCATCTTTTCAATAGCATCAACTTTGGCTTTGTCAACTTCAATACCTCTCTCGAAAATCTTATGCCCCAAGACAATGCCTTCATTAACCATAAAGTGACACTTTTCCCAATTTAGGACGAGACTAGTGTCTTCGCATCTCTGCAAAACTCGATCAAGGTTGCTCAAACAATCATCAAAAGACGATCCATAAACAGAGAAGTCATCCATGAATACCTCACAAATCTTTTCACAAAAATCAGAGAATATAGCCATCATGCATCTTTGAAAGGTAGCAGGTGCATTACATAAACCAAAAGGCATACGTCTATAAGCAAAAGTACCGAAAGGGCAAGTAAAAGTAGTTTTTGATTGATCCCCCACTGACACAGGTATTTGAGAGAAACCAGAATAACCATCTAGAAAGCAAAAAATGTGTGTGTTTGGATAGTCTTTCTAGAATTTGATCAATAAAAGGTAAAGGGTAATGATCTTTCTTAGTAGCCTTATTTAATTTACGGAAATCAATTACCATCCTATAACCTGTAATAATTCTTTGCGGGATCAATTCATCTTTATCATTAGGAACAACGGTAATACCTCCCTTTTTAGGAACACAATGGACAGGGCTTACCCAATCACTATCAGCAACGTGATAAATTATACCTGCCTCAAGGAGCTTTAGTATCTCCTTTCTTACCACTTCTTTCATCTTGGGATTCAGTCGTCATTGAGGATCTCTAACTGGTTTGGCATCTTTCTCCATTGTAATTTTGTGTTGGCATAATGTGGGACTAATGCCCTTAAGATCATCCAGAGTATATCCAATAGCAGCTCGGTGCTTCTTCAGAGTTTTCAATAATCTTTCTTCTTCTTGCTCTGAAAGGTTAGCACTAATAATAACCGGATATATTTTCTTTTCATGAAGATAAGCATACTTAAGATTATCGTAATGGTTTGAGTTCAAACACGGATCACCCTTGGGTGGAGGGGATCCCAAGAATTTCAACGGAAGGTTATGTTTCAAAGACAGGTTCTGCTTAAGGAACACTTCATCTACTTCCCTTCTTTCCTTCATAAACATATCATTTTCATGGTCTAGCAAATATTGTTCTAACGGATCAGTTGGAGGCATGGCAATGGAAGCAAGACCAATAATCTCATCTTTACTAGGTGGTTCGCTATCACGAGGTTGTCTAGGAAACTTAGCAAAATTAAACTCACGAGACATACCATCTAAGCCAATGGTGACATTATCTTTTTCACAATCAATCTTAGCGCTAGTTGTATTCAAGAAGGGTCTACCAAAAATAATGGGACAAAAGTCATCTTGTGGGGAACCAAGAACAAGAAAATCAGCAGGATATTTAACCTTCCCACACAAGACTTCAACATCTCTAATTATCCCAACTGGTTTAATGATATCCCTATTAGCAAGCTTAATAGTAACATCAATGTCTTCTAATTCAACGGGTGCAATGTCATGCATAATTTCTTATATAAGGTATAAGGTATTGCACTAGCACTAGCACCCATATCACATAAACCATGATAAGAATGATCTCCTATTTTAACAGAAATAACGGGCATGCATACGACAGGTCTATGTATCTTAGTATCTGGTCTAGCAATATTAGCAGTCTCACCGCAGAAATAAATAACATGCCCATCTAAATCATCATCCAAGAGATCTTTAACCACAGCAATACTAGGTTCAACTTTGATTTGCTCAGGAGGTGTATAAGTCCTAGTATTAGTCTTACGAACAACAGTTGAAGTTTTAGCATGATCCTTTATCCTAACAGGAAATGGAGGTTTCTCAACATAAGTAGTAGGAACAATAGGATCACTATAGGTGATAGTCTTTTCTTCAACTGTAATAGGTGCAACTACTTTCACTTCAACAGGAGGATTATATTTAAACCACTTCTCTTTAGGGAGATCAACGTGAGTAGCAAAAGATTCACAGAAAGAAGCTACTATCTTAGAGTTAAGTCCATATTTAGAGCTAAATCCACGAAAAGCATCGGTATCCATAAAAGATTTAACACAATCAAATTTAGATGTCATACCTGAATCCTTACCATCGTCGGAACCCCAATCTTCAGAGTTGCGTTTAATTCTTTCCAATAAGTCCCATTTGAAATCAATAGTCTTCAGCATATAGGAACCAGCACAGGAAGTATCGAGTAGGTTGCGATCATTGAGAGAAAGCCGAGCATAAAATTTTTGAATAATCATTTCCTGGGAGAGCTCATGATTGGGGCACGAATATAACATTGATTTAAGCCTCCCCCAAGCTTGAGCGATGCTTTCTCCTAAGTGAGGCCAGAAATTATATATAATGACGATCACAATGAACAAAATGCATAGGATAGAACTTTTGGTGAAATTCCAACTTCAATCGCTTATAATTCCAAGATCTCGTATCATCACATAGCCTATACCATGTATAATGCATCTCCCTTCAAAGATAAAGGGAAGACCTTCCTTTTGACAACATCATCGGGAATACCTGCAAGCTTAAATAATCCACAAACTTCATCCACAAAGATAAGGTGTAAATCGGGATGCAATGTTCCATCTCCTGCAAATGGATTAGCTAGCAGTTTCTCTATCATACCCGAAGGAATCTCAAAGTAAATATTTTCAAAAAGTTTAGTAGGTTGAGGAGCAACTCTTTTCTCTTTCGGTCGGGGTGAAGATACCCCGAACAAGCCCCTCAAAGGATTAGTTTCCATAGTGACAAGCAACAGAAAATTTCAGCACACTATATAAATGTTTCCTTACTAAGTTCCACTCACCAAAGGCGCTACACTCCCCGGCAACGGTGCCAAAAAAGAGTCTTGATGACCCACAAGTGTAGGGGATATATCATAGTCCTTTCGATAAGTAAGAGTGTCGAACCCAACGAGGAGCAGAAGGAAATGATAAGTTGTTTTCAGTAAGGTTTTCTCTGCTAGCACTGAAATTGTAGGTGATAGATAGTTTTGTGATAAGATAAATTGCAACGAGTAACAAGTAAATAAAGTAAATAAAGTGCAGAAAGGTGGCCCAATCCTTTATGTAGCAAAGGATAATCTTGGATAATTTCTTATAATGAGAAAGGAGCTCCCGAGGACACATGGGAATTATCGTCAAGCTAGTTTTCAACACGTTCATATGATTCACGTTCAGTACTTTGATAATTTGATATGTGAGTGGACCGGTGCTTTGGTACTTCCCTTACTTGGACAAGCATCCCACTTATGATTAACGCCTATTGCAAGCATCCGCAACTACAAAAGAAGTATTAAGGTAAACCTAACCACAACATTAAACATATGGATCCAAATCAGCCCCTAACGAAGCAATGCATAAACTAGGGTTTAAGCTTCTGTCACTCTAGCAAGCCATCATCTACTTATTACTTCCCTATGCCTTCCTCTAGGCCCAAATAATGGTGAAGTATCATGTAGTCGACGTTCACATAACACCACTAGAGGAAAGACAACATACATCTCATCAAAATATCGAACGAATACCAAATTCACATGACTACGAATAGCAAGACTTCACCCATGTCTTCAGGAACAAACGTAACTACTCACAAAGCATATTCATGTTCATAATCAGAGGAGTAATAATATGCATAAGGGATCTGAACATATGATCTTCCACCAAGTAAACCAATTAGCATCAACTACAAGGAGTAATCAACACTACTAGCAACCCACAGGTACCAATTTGTGGTTTTGATACAAGATTGGATACAAGAGATGAACTAGGGTTTTGAGAGGAGGTGGTACTGGTGAAGATGTTAATGGAGATTGACCCCCTCCTGATGAGAGGATCATTGGTGATGACGTTGGTGATGATTTCCCCCTCCCGGAGGGAAGTGTCCCCGTCAGAATAGCTCCCCCAGAGCCCTAGATTGGTTCCGCCAAGGTTCCACCTCGTGGCAGCGGAGTTTCGTCTCGTAAGCTTGCCCACGATTTTTTCCAGGGTAAAACCCTCATATAGCAGAAGATGCACACCGGGGGGCCACCAGGGGGCCCAGGAGACAGGGGGCGCGCCCAGTAGGGGTGGGCGCGCCCCCACCCTCCTGGCCAGGGTGTGGGGCCCCTGATGTATTTCTTCTGCTCAATAATTCTTATTAATTCCAAAAACAGGTTTCGTGGAGTTTCAGGATATTTGGAGCAGTGCAGAATAGGTTTCCAATGTTTGCTCCTTTTCCAGCCAGAATTCTAGCTGTCTGCTTCCCCCCTCTTCATGGTAAACCTTGTAAAATAAGAGAGAATGCCATAAGTATTGAGATATAATGTGTAGTAACAGCCCATAATGCAATAAATATTGATATAAAAGCATGATGCAAAATGGACGCATCAACAACGCTTGCGAACCGGGGAATATGGTAAACCGGAAGAGGTAACCACGTGACCACTGTGTCGGGTTGTGCGGCGAGCTTCTTGCTGCTGTGTCTTCAAAGAAAAGTGCGGATCCAAATGAGCAAGAGGCTGTGAAGGTTTTACTTTCTAGACTGCTCGACGAAGTTTTGGTACTAGCACATGATTTGAATAGGAGGATAGAACAATTACCTCTACATCACCAACGTGGCTAGCTTCCGCATCATCCTAATAATAATCATTGTCAATGAGGTGTATGAAAAAAGAACCAAGAGAATCTAATTCTACCTCTTAGTCCGAGTCATCAAGCTCTTCATTATTGGGCAAATTAGAGGGTTCAGCGGTTTTCTTCTTCGCTGGCTTCTTTATGGCCTTAGTCTTGCTGCGGGATGCTCTTGCCGGTTTATCCTGGGGCTTTGTCAGTTTATCTTGTGATTTCTTCTTCCAGAACGGATCATCGCCCTGCACAGATGGATAATAAATTATAAAGGAATATTTAAGAAAGGAAGGATTAAGATAAAAATGAGGCAATTCTTACAGCTGGTGGTTTATTGGAAGTGTAGAAGGGACTAAGCCCTACTTGGCTGCAGACAGCTTCCGGTTCATTCGGTATTTTCTTAACAGCTTCAGTAACTTCATCCTCTATTAGCTGAATATCAATATGACGTTGAGGATCTTTTAAGTTCCCCGTGTACTTACACATTAAACCGGGGCGCCGACTTAAAGGCAGAACGCTCCAAGATATCTAGCAACAGACGAAGTCAACACCCATTAAACCGTTTGCCATGAAGGCTCTGAGCTTTGAGAGTTGTGGTGCATAGTTGGACCGTTCCTTGGCAGTCAGCCTCTGAGGGAACAGATGAGTATTGCTAAGACGGTGAGGGCGGTAACCCGGCAGAGGATTTTCGCCAGTTGGAGATGTGTCTCTACAATAAAACCAAGTCTGATTCCAGTCCTTGGGGTGACTATGAAGCTTGGCGTGAGGGAAACTGACATCACTCCTCTTTTGAATTGCCATCCCACCAAGCTCAGTGTTGGGTCCGTCTGTGAACTCTGTGCGACGGTTCAAATAAAAGAAATCTCTGAACAGTTCAATTGTGGGTTCTTCCTGAAGATAGACCTCACAAAACACTTGGAAATCGCAAATGTTGGACACAGAGTTTGGTCCAATATCTTGAGGGTGGAGTTGGAAGCTGGAAGCACATCACGGAAATTTTTTGATCCAGGAGGGCTGAATCCTCGATTCAGATGATCAGTGAAAACAATCACTTTGTCATTCTTAGGCTCAGGACGATTTTCTAAACCGTTGACTCTCAAGTGGATGGTTTCCTTGCTCGCTAAAGCACCAGTCACAACATACCCAGTCAGTTGCTCTTCAGTAACCCGGGAAGGAACCCAATTGCAAGCATAAAACGTTTTGGCCATTTGAACAGGAAGCTGGAAAAGAGGACCAAGGCTGGTGTAAGGTTTTGATTGATACAGGTAATCCGGTTTAAAAGACAGGAAAAACAAATTGAAACCTATGCGCATGATAACCCGGAGTTTATATTAAGGATGAGTTGGCGGTTTAAAAAGAGGGCTAATGGTACCTGGTGGGTTGTCATTTTCTAAAAAGTATAAACCGCCTACAATGGTGTGGAAGTTACAGATCTGAAAAATTCCTAAGTGTTATACAAACAGATTTCACAGGTTGGTGTTGTAATTTTGGATCTACCGCAGTTCTAAAAAGGAGATAAATTTTAAACCTAAAATCACAACAGCAGAGGAACACATATGCTCAGATGGGATCTTATGCAGAGAAAGGTATCTTCTGTGATTAGAAAGGGATGCTAAACTACTGTTGCTCGCCTTTACTATCAGATTCAGATCAAACTACACGATCTATAAGAAGAAAGTGAGAACGGTGAAGAACGCTGATGAACGGCGGAAATCCTAATGCAGATCTGTTATATGAGAAGAGGAGTACTTACAGACGCTGTTGAACAGCGGAGGAGAAGTCACGTTTCTCTGGTCAGCTCAGGTTGATGCAGCGGCCGTTGGTGGTGCTGAAGCGAAGGTCGACGGCGGCGGCTGCGCTTGAGCTCTGAGGCGACGCGAGGAAGACGATGAGGCAAAGGGGCACGAAGGGGAAAGGAAAGAATGACCCTTGGCCATATTTATAAGGTGAAGGGATAAGTGACAGGCGCGGGAATCGAGGAACACAAAAATGGATATCTGGCATAGATGTCGCCTCAGTTTTCGGAGGGTCATTAATGAAAAGGATGTATTTATAGGTTTTTTATATAGAGATGATGTCACGGTGATTTATTACAATCTTAAAAGATGATGTCATAGCGGTTTTGTCGGGGGTCCCAGGTTCGGGGCTCTCCTAGGAGATAACACCCCTTGTCCTGCTCTGCGGGGTCTCCGCATGATCACTAAGGCACAAGTGATACAATGGTGCTCCTCGAGCTGTGTGCTAGAGGCAGAAGGAGGCAAGGCTTAGCTCTCTTCCTGCTCTAGGGGGGAGGCTAGTTCTAATGGAGTGGGAACCCTTTGCATGGGTGGCCTAAGGGTTTATATAGGCCTACCCCCCAGGGGTACAATGGTAATCTGGCCGGCTGCTGGGCCCGGCTGTAAGTGTCTCCAGCCTCCGGCTTCTCCGCCGACCGCTGGGGCCCGCCGCTTGGTGGGCCCCGCTGACTGGTTGGTGGTTGCTCACTGTAGCCGTGTCGTCGGTGACGGGTGCTTGGTCATCTTAGCGTGGCTACAGTCCCACCGCCTGGTGGGAGGACACTGTAGCCACACCTGGTCTTATCAGCTTGATGGCGTGCTTGCCTCGGGACAAGGGATGGCCGCCTGCTGGAGGCCGGCCCTTCTCTAATCCGCCGTCTTCCTTGGGGTCACTGCCCGATAGGGCCCGCCTCTGGCAGGCCGTACCGACAGGCCGTCGTGGGGAACAGGGCTCCGCCTGCCCGGAGCAACGTCAGGGTAGATACGGCACAGTGCTCCGTCGTGCGGAGATCTCCGTCTGTACGGAGCACTGTAGCCATGCCCGTCTCGAGCGTGGGAGGCGTCGTTCCTCACTGTAGCCATGCTTTGACTTGTACTCTCGATGGGAGCTCGGCCGCCCCGTAGTCGTGAGGTGGCCGCCAGCCCGTTGCCGTCCTCTCTGGAGGGCGGCCACCAGGAGCCAGCCACCCAGAGCGCCGTAGTCTTGGGACGGCCGCCCTCTGGCAGCCGGCCGCTGAGCCAGCCGGCCCCAGAGGGCGGAGCTTCAGCTTGGGGCCCAGCTAGGCAGAGCTGGCCCAAAGTCTTGATAAATCCAGGGACTTGGGTGAGCCTACCCGTGGCCCATTACTCCGACAGGTTTACCAAGTGCATATGGAAAGGATGTCATGGCGGTTTACAAGATTCTTTGAAGATCAAGGAGTTTTTCTAAGGATTGAAGATTGACATGAACAGGTTCAAATGAATCTGGGGCCTAATGTTAGGGATATAACAACTGAGCATAAACCGCCCAGGAGAGGCCGGGTTATGCTCATCCGTACTGAAGCCCATGAAGACAAGGAATACGGCGCTTTACTATTGAAGCTTAGAGGCCTAGAACCCAAGGGCGGAGTAGGGCCCATAAACATAAACCGCCATGAGATACGTAACTTGTGTTGTAAGTTAGGAAAAGGTAGAAACCAAGCCGGACACGTGTATGAGCCGGCCTCAGTATTCTGTAAACCGCCGGGCATCAACTTGTGTATATAAAGGGACGACCCGGCGGCGGTTCAGGGACAAGAAAACAACAACTTGAGAGATAGGTAAAGCGGATTCGCTCCCTGCTCATCGAGACCCCATCAATTCCACCACAACTGGATCGTAGGCTTTTACCTTCTCCGCAAGGGGGCGAACTAGTATAAACTCCCTGTGTCCTTTGTTCGGTTTAACCCCTTTAAGCTAATCTTGTTGCAATGGCTCCATGACTATGTCCTCTCACTAGGACATCTGACGTGTTAATTCCACGACAGACAGTGGATGCACTAACCACATGACTAGCGATCAAAGTCTACTGATGGATTCAACGCTACGTCCATCAGACAAGAGTCACATCACATTTGCTGACACTAGTAAAAGCAAGGTATTGGGTCTAGGTAGAGTTGCAATAACAAGGGATCAACACATGGATAAAGTGATGCTTGTTGAATCCCTTGGTTTCAACTTAATGTCTGTCTCAATGCTTTGTGACTTAAACACAATTGTGCTATTTGGAAAATATAGTTGCCTTGTTCTAATGGAATCTGACAAGTCTCTAGTCTTTGAAGGGTATCGGAAAGATGATCTGTATATGGTAGATTTCTCAGCAGGACCACAGATGGACGTATGTCTTCTAGCAAAAGCTTCAGAATGTTGGCTTTGCCATCGAAGGCTAGGGCATGCTGGCATGAGGAACTTGCACACTCTCACGAAGAAGAAGCATGTCGTGGGTATCGAGGGCGTCAAGTTCAAGAAGGATCATCTGTGTGGTGCCTGCGAAGCTGGAAAGATGACTAGGGCCAAGCATCCCTCCAAGACAATCATGACTACATCTCAACCCTTTGAGCTGCTACACATGGACTTATTTGGACCTACTCACTAATCTACTCTCGCTACCACTGCTGGTCTCTATGGCTTCGTCATTGTTGATGATTATTCAAGATATACTTGGGTGCATATAATCCTCTACAAGAATGAAGTGCAAGATGTCTTCAGATGCATTGCCAATCGCGCCATGACGAACTATGGCATCAAGATCAAGCATATCAGAAGTGACAACGGCACATAATTCAAGAACACCGGCCTCGACCTTTATCTGGATACCTTGGGCATCACTCATGAGTTCTCTACTCCGTACACACCTCAGCAGAATGGCATCATGGAGCGCAAGAATAGAACCCTTATCGAGATGGCTCGAACGATGCTTGATGAGTACAAGACTCCAAGGAAGTTCTGGCCTGAAGCCATTGATACTGCATGCCACATCATCAACCGTGTTTATCTTTACAAGCTTCTTGTCGGTGTCAAAACCGGCGGATCTCGGGTAGGGGGTCCCGAACTGTGCGTCTAGGCGGATGGTAACAGGAGACGAGGGACACGATGTTTTACCTAGGTTCGGGCCCTCTCGATGGAGGTAAAACCCTACGTCCTACTTGATTAATATTGATGATATGGGTAGTACAAGAGTGGATCTACCACGAGATCAAGGAGGCTAAACCCTAAAGCTAGCCTATGGTATGATTGTTGTAATGTATGTTGTGTCCTCGGACTAAAGCCCTCCGGTTTATATAGACACCGGAGGAGGCTAGGGTTACAGTCGGTTACAATGGTAGGAGATCTACATATCCAGATTGCCAAGCTTGCCGCCCACGCCAAGGAAAGTCCCATCCGGACATGGGACGGAGTCTTCAATCTTGTATCTTCGTAGTCTTGGAGTCCGGCGGATGATGATAGTCCGGCTGTCCGGACACCCCTAGTCCAGACTCCTCGGTAGCCCCCTAACTAGGCTTCACCACGATAAGTCCGGCAAGATAATGTTCGGCATTGCAAGGCGGGTTCCTCCCTTGAATAATCCAGAGAAGATCATGAACACCAGGATAGTGTCCGGCTCTACAAAATAAATTCCACATTCCACTGTAGAGAGAATAAAATGCACACAAGTCCAATCTGCTGACGTATTATGCGACATGGCATCACACCGCTACCAGGCTTTTACTTGAATTTTTTTTTATTATACCACCTCAGCACGTTTAGCGAAGCGGTTTCCTTGGCACGTCTTGTCGAAGCAGAGATCGTGTTCCCCTTACTCCGGGATTCTCATCAATACATGCGTGGGTAACCCAACTATGCCCGTCGCCACGCCTCCTCTATCGAAGGTGAATCCCGAACGGTCACGGAGACGACTCTTGGTATTTTTCCCCTTTATAAGAGGACCAAGGCTCGCTCCTTTTCTTCAATCTCGCATCGAATCTCCTCCTCGCCTCCCAGTTCCAACACCCAGAGCCCCAGATTCGAGCGCTTCGGATTTTCAACCATGTCCGGCTCCGACCTCCAGGGTCGGTGGATATGACGGAGGAGGACGTGTTAAAGCTGCGTGAGGCCAAGTACCTGTCCTACGAGATTTCACACAGGTTGCTGCCCAAGGGCGGGGCGTGCCCGCCCCGAGCCCGGTGAGCATGTTGACTTTCAGATCCCACCTCCGCCGGGTTTAGGCTTCCCGACGGACCCCTTCGTGAGAGGGCTCATGTTCTACTACGGGCTGGATTTTCACGACTTGGCTCCGAGTCCATCCTCCATATCTCCGCATTCATTATCGTCATGGCCTTCCTCCGCGTCACTCCCCACTTCGGCCTGTGGCTGAAGACCTTTAATGTGGAGCCGAAGATGATCGGGGGGCGTCAAGCGGAGTGCGGCGGGGCGGCCATAAGCAGAAGGGCCGATGCCCCGTGGCCCGAGGGTTCCTTCCAAGAGGAACTCGGACTGTGGCAGCAGGAGTGGTTCGATATCACCGCTCCGAAGGGCAGCAAGCAAAAGCCGCCGCCTTCATTCCGCCCGGGACCTCCACGCCGACTGATGTCGTGGGTCAACCAAGGGCTCAATTGGGGGCCGTCCGAAGACGTGCCCTCATTGCAGGGCCGGATTCGAGACCTCCAGGCGAGGGAGATCAATCTGGTCGTGGTGATGCAGGTTATGCTAATCAAGCGTCTTCTGCCCTGCAAACGCCGTCCTCTCCGTCTATGGGAGTTCAATCCGGAGGGACCTCGAATTATCCAACACTTCATGGGTGCGACACCCGTGGAGATGTACAAGTTGTTCTTCGGACCGCAGGTAGCGTGTCCGGAATTGACCGAGGACGCAAGCCTAAGCTGCAATCACCCGGACACTCAGGTAAATAGCTCGAGTCCGGACGCTCATTTATCTGCTTAGAGTTCGCCTCCTGACCCATTACTCTTCACAGGAGTGGGTAGCGTGATCGAAGCTGATAAGGTGTCCGGCTCCCCTCCCAGAGACCGCACTGGAGCCCGTGCTGGTCAGAATGTTGGAGGTCGCGCCCGTAGAAGGGAGCGATGGGGAAAATAGAGGAGCTATTATTTTGCCCAAAGGGGCGTCTGAAGAGGGGGAATCAAAAACCCTCCTTCCAGGGGGAGAAGAGGACCGCCTCCGAAGATCCGGAGGCCAAAGCCCCTAAACGGGAGAAGAAATCTTCACCGGGGGTCCGACGTCCGGGGAGAATCCGACGACAATCGCCGCTAAAGGATCAGCCTCCAACGAGCCGTGAGTAGGAAAAGGGAGTTCATTAGTTAGAAAATACCTCCATTTGTGCTTCATGGGTAACGAAATTTTTATCTTGCAGTTCGGATTTGCAGCCTTCTCGATGAGTTCGTCTTCGGGGACCTTCTTCCGGAGATGATGGAGAGCGAACGCCTCGCTCGCTGCTTCTTGCCGTAGGGCGACGAGCTCAAGTATCGCCACGGAGGGTATCCCGAGTCCGGGGCCGGAGAGTTCGGCGCCCACTAGTATCCGCCGAGAACTAAAGAATCTGCTTGAGAGGGCGCCCATCTCAGAAGATCACCGTGCTTTGATGCGTATGGTGATTGGAAGGATTTCGTCCGCCGAGAGCGGATTGCGTAATGCCGCTACGAGTTTGCTGGCGGGATTTGAGGTACAAGAATGACGCACCTTTTTTTTGACAGTTTTGCACATAAAAGTTCGCCCTGTATAGATAGTAGCCCCTGAGACTCGGTAGGTTGTCGAAAACGACACCGTGCCGAGGATCAAAATCGCAAGTAATGAATGCCGCCGTTCCTATGCAGGTGGCGGATAGTCCGAGGGCTAGCCGGACTAGTGGAGTTGCCGAGTTAATGCGGCAACTTGACGTGGCAGATGCGGACATCGCACTTGTCAACCGGCGACTTGACGAGTCGCAAGGTAAATGAGTTCTCCACAGTCGCTTTATTAAGGGGGTCAAAGCCCTCCTCTAATAAATTATATGCTGTGATATAGATGGTGCTGCTGCTGTGGAGAGCCTTCGGGCCGAACTTGCTCAAGCTAAGGAGCAAGCCCGAAGGAGTGACGCGGCTGCCTCAAGGGTGGCTGAGGAGTTGAAAGTCGAAAAGGCTGCACACACGCCTCGAAAGTAGGAAGAGATGGCCGAATTGGCCGTGAAATTAAAAGATGCTGCCGACCGCAATGAGGCTCTTGAAAAGGAGCGCTTATCGGAGCGGGAAGACCTGGGGAAGGCCACCGCCGAGGCCAAGGATGCCCGTTCTGCAATGCAGGCTATGAAGGAGGAGCTGCGCCAGGCCGGAGATATTGTGGCTGGCAAGCCTTTTTTGCTGCGTCGCGAGTTTACGGATCAAAAGTATGCTCAACTTGGCCAGCTGTGGGGTCCGGAGGATCCGTATATGGACTTAGCGGCAAGTGCGGCTGATGCCGTTGGGCACTTCCGGAGCCAGAAGGATCACAAGACGGAAGAGCTATTTTGGTCTCAATTCCATAGTCTGGATCGTTCACTTCCGTTGACCGATCGGTTGGCCGAATGGGCCGAGCTGAATAGATTGTCCGGACTTGCCATGACTGACATCGTGGCTCATGTCTGGCCAAAGAGGCCCAAGGCGACGAGCTATTTCGGCTTATTGCAGCAATTTCTTGGAGCGGTGCCGCATATCAAGGAGATAAAGCGGTCGGCCTGCATCAAAGGCGCGCGGATGGCTCTTGCCCGTGTGAAGACACATTGGACAGAGATGGATGCCACCGCTATTCCCGCCCAGGGTTTGGATGAAAGCCGGTTACCCACCGAGCACTATTTTGGGGAAGTTATGCGTGGCGCTCGTGTAATAGAGTCACAGTGCTCAAAAAATGTCACGTTCAAATGAACGCTTTAGCTTGTAAAACGATGATTATGCTATAACGCTTTTTATACTTGTGCGCCCCAAGTAGTAAAATTTTCTCCTATGCGGCCGCCACGTATACATTTGTATAACCCGAAAGATTGCGTCTTGGCTTCAGCCCCCACGCACAAGGTGCGGGGTGTTCGCAAAATAGCGCTTTTCACACTTAATCCGGCGCCTCGGTCCCGTTAAGGAGGTGGTAGCGTAGCAAACGAGGCAATCCGGACTATAATGCTTTATCACTTTCACTTAGCCAGTGGAGTTCGAGGGTGGGGCTACGATATAGCCCCTTCGGGCACCGCACTTCTTTGAGTTCGGGGCGCGTGTGTGCCTGACCGGGAAACGGTCCTTTGTCAAAGCGGGGAATTCTAAACATTCCGGTAGTCGATCGAGTGGTTGACCAGTCTCTTGCTATATCATGACATCGGTTTTGGCTTTCATCGAGGTGCTCGCCAAATTAACTGGGGCACAATCGCAGAGTTCTCCGGTGCCGCGTTAGCCGATGATACGGAACGTAAGGCAGCAAAACACGGAGCCGCAAACCCAACATTTGACCAAAGACATGATTCGAGCTGATGCATATAATGCCTAATCTCGAGACGCCGAACACTCCCTAAGGTGTTCGGTCTTTATAATAATGGGCGTAACAATGCCCTAAGCCCCTAGTGTCCGTGTACGGGCATGGTCCTCTCGACGCGCCGATGCCAAAACGTCAGCTCCGCTTTGGTTATAGGAAGAAACCAAGGAAGAATAACAACAAGAGACAGAAAAAGGTTTACGCAGGTCTTAATCAAAAGAATCTCGCAACGGGTCCCTACCGCACGCTGCTACTTTGTGTCTCCGTTGTGCCGTTATCCTGGACGGGTGTGCACGTTGTTCATCTGTAAAAAGAGAGGAACTTTAGTTTGAAAACAACTCGTGCGAAAAAGGTATGTGTGAAAGAAGAAATATAAATAAGTAAAGCGGGGAGTGTATGAACTCGCGGTTGTTTGTGCGCGCAGCCCCTTGTGAAGGGGTGTGCAACTAGGGAGCCCCTAGCCTACTAATGCCGGACTCGTCTATCCGTGTCCGGGGTCTTTAAGTGACCCTCGCACTGAAATGATGCCACGTGGTGTAAGAGACGCGTAATGCGGTATGGCGTTGAAACGGACAAAAGCCTTTCGTCCCAAGAGTGCTTGATATCCACTTTTAAATGGGATGATATGAAAGATTAGTTTTTTGCGTCGAAAGTTGTTCGGTGATCCAAACACAACTTCTAGTAATAGGGAGCCTGTGCACTTGGCGTAAGGGCCAGGCGTCACTCCTTTGAAGGAAGTGCAGTTGTGTCGAATTTTAGTAGGGTCTATCCCCAACTTGCGGATTGTGTTTGAGTACAACAGGTTTAAGTCGCTACCTCCGTCCATTAGGACTTTAGTAAATTGTAGTCCGTCGATTATGGGATGCAATATCAGGGCAGTCCGTCCTGCGTTTCGAACGCTTCTGGAATAATCCAGGTGGTCGAAAGTGATTGGTTTTGATATCCAATCTCTATGGTCTGCTGGGTTGAACCATGCAAGGCTCTTTTTAGAAGGTGCCACACTATTTTTCCGTATTATCACATGAAGTGAGTTTACTGCTTTGACCTCTTGTGGGAAAGTCTTTTGCTTTCCGTGTTCTCACAGGGGTTTATCGCTCGCTGACGCGCCGAGCCCCTTGTGTTCGGCGTTTAGTCGGCCGGACTGTTTGAAAACCCAACAATCTCGATGGGTGTGGTTTGCAGGCCTTCCGGGGGTACTGTGGATTTGACATATCCGACCCAAAATCTTGTTTAAGTTGGACAGCTCATCGCTGTCATCCTTAAGAGGCGGTGTTTTGTTGTTTGGCCGCGAGCTTTTGAATCCGCCGTTGAATGTCGTGCTCTTTGGGCTTTTTTCTTTATTCCGGCGCTGCTCTTTTCTGCGCCGTGATTTTCCGTTTCCATCTCTTATCTCGGATGTACTTGGGTCGCTGGTGCTGCATCTTGCTAGCCAGCTATCCTCTCCCACACAGAAGCGGGTCATGAGGCTTGTTAGCGCGGACATTGTCCTCGGTTTCTCTTGGCCGAGGTGTCTGGCAAGCCATTCGTCTCGGACGTTGTGTTTAAAAGCTGCTAAGGCTTCGGCGTCCGGACAGTCGACTATTTAGTTCTTTTTGGTGAGGAACCTGTTCTAGAATTTGCGCGCTGACTCTCCGGGCTGTTGAGTTATATGACTTAGATCATCTGCATCCGGAGGGCGTACATAAGTCCCTTGAAAATTTGCTCTAAACGCGTCCTCGAGCTCTTCCCAGCTTCCCACAGTGTTTTCTGGGAGGCTTTTAAGCCAATGACGGGCTGGCCCTTTGAGCTTGAGTGGTAGGTATTTTATGGCGTGGAGATCATCTCCTCCGCCATGTGTATATGTAGTATATAATCTTCTATCCGCACTCTGTGGTCTGTTGTTCCATCGTAGGCCTCTATGTTTATGGGTTTAAATCCTGCTGGGAATTCATGGTCCAGCACCTCATTGGTGAAACATAGTGGGTGTGGGGCGCCCCTGTAATTGGGTGTGCCACTATCTTCGGACACTTGACGTGTTGCCTTGCTTCCTGGGGCCTTCTTCTTTGGCCCGTAGATGGACCTGGCTGGGCCATCTATCTTTCCAGGTTCATTAGTCGGTTTATGTGCAGCGCCGCTTTCAGAATTTGGCCTATCATCTGGCCGTCTATCCAACCAGGCAGCCTCTTTATTTTTTGACTGTGGGGGCTCTGTGGCCTCCTCGTCAAATTCTGGTAGCCGCTTGAGCTTCGGGTAGCTCTTTGATTGGTGGCCATTGCCGTATTCATCCGCGGTTTTGAGCACTTTGCTCCACCTCATTCTGAGTGTGTCCTCCGCTGTTTTGAGCTTCCGCCTTTCCTTCTTCAAGCTTCTTGCAGTGTTGACGAGTCTTTTCCGGTTTTACCTCCGCGCGCGTGTCCGCATGAGATCGTTCGGACTGTCGTTTTCGCCGGGCCTGGACTGATTATCTGACTCGTCCTGTTTGGACGGTTGCTTATCTGCATGTTCGTCGTCCACTTGTGTGCCCTGCTGTATTGCAGGGTCCTTAGGAGCGTTGTTGTTGTCGAGGCGGGACTTAGGGCGGCGCCTGCGCTGCCGTTTTGGTTGTTTGTCGGCGGGGTTATCTTCTGCCGCGGCCCGTTGATCCTCGTTATTGCTCTCTTTTGGGGTATCCACCATATATACGTCATATGACGAGGTGGTCCTCCCGTGCCCTATAGGCGCTGGTTCTTGTTCATCTCCGGCATCGTCGTCCATACCGTCAATGTCTTCGGAGTCATAGTCTAGCATGTCAGTTAGATCGTCGATAGTGGCTACAAAGTGGGTGGTGGGTGGGCGCTGAATTTCTTCGTCGTCCATATCCCAACCATCCTGGCCATAGTCCGGCCAGGACTCTCCCGATAACGAGAGATGCTTTAGCGAATTTAGGATGTCGCCAAAGGGCGAGTATTGGAAGATGTCCGCGGCGGTGAATTCCATAACTGGCGCCCAATCTGAATCGATTGGTAAGTGCGTGGGAGGTTCAGAGTCCGGCAAGGAGTCCGGCACCTCGGAATCACGAGTTTCGCGGGGGACAAGATTAGCGTTCGGCTCCATCGCCGTGGAAGTTGAGGCCCCCGAGGTGGTGTCCATCCACCGATCCTCGATCTGGGCAATCGGCTCCGGACTAAAGGCCGAAGCGGATTCGTGTCTGACGACAAGGCAATCGCTCGCGGCGAGCTAGATCATGCCCATCGTAATGCGGTGCGCGCTGGCGTGGCTCGAGCCCTCAAGATCATGTCTCCGTGGGCATCGCCATGAAGTTTAGATTTGAATCGACCGACGCCGGGGCGAAGCTTCGATCTGCTCCGATGGCTGCTTAATTAGCCCGCAATGCGAAGCCGCCAAATATGAAGATCTGTCCGGGAGAAAAGTCTCACCGACAGCGTTGTTGGTTGAAGACGTCATCGAGCCTATTGGTGATGACACGAGGAACTCTCAATGAAAGCACCAATGTCGGTGTCAAAACCGCGGATCTCGGTAGGGGGTCCCGAATCGTGCGTCTAGGCGGATGGTAACAGGAGACGAGGGACACGATGTTTTACCTGTGTTCGGCCCTCTCGATGGAGGTAAAACCCTACGTCCTGCTTGATTAATATTGATGATATGGGTAGTACAAGAGTGGATCTACCACGAGATCAAGGAGGCTAAACCCTAAAGCTAGCCTATGGTATGATTGTTGTAATGTATGTTGTGTCCCACGGACTAAAGCCCTCCGGTTTATATAGACACCGGAGGAGGCTAGGGTTACACAGAGTCGGTTACAATGGTAGGAGATCTACATATCCGTATTGCCAAGCTTGCCTTCCACGCCAAGGAAAGTCCCATCCGGACACGGGACGGAGTCTTCAATCTTGTATCTTCGTAGTCTTGGAGTCCGGCGGATGATGATAGTCCGGCTGTCCGGACACCCCCTAGTCCAGGACTCCCTCACTTCTGAAGAAGACATCCTATGAACTCCTAACTGGTAAGAAGCCAAATGTTAGTTGCTTCAGAGTATTTGGTGCTAGGTGTTGGATCAAGGATCCACATCACACTTCAAAATTTGCACCGAAAGACATGAAGGTTTTATGCTTGGTTATGGAAAGGATTCGCACTCCTACAGAGTCTTCAACCTCTTTCACTATAAAGTGGTTGAAACTATGGATGTGCGGTTCGATGAGACTAACGGCTCGCAAAGAGAGCACCTGCCAAATGTGCTAGATGAAGTACCTCATAGTGAATCAATCAAACAAATGGGAACTGGAGAGATCATACCTTCTGAGGCTCAGACTGAAGAGGAACTTATTATTTCTGCACCTAATCAACCTAAAGACAATGCTCAGCCTGAAGACAAACCTCCAAATGATGACATTGATCAGCATGAGCAAAATCTTCGTCCAGTTCATCCTCGTGTCGCAAATGATGTATAGATTGAGAAGATAATAGATAGCATCAATGCACCTGGTCCACTCACTCGTTCAAGAGCAAAACAACTAGCAAATTTCTATGGGCACTTTGCATTCGTCTCAATCTCTGAACCCAAGAAAGTTGTTGAAGCCTTCATGGAACCTGAATGGATTCAAGCTATGCAAGAAGAGCTTCAACAGTTCGAGCTGAACAATGTGTGGGAATTGGTGAAGCGTCCAGATCCTCGTAAGCACAATATCATTGGCATCAAATGGATATATCGCAACAAGCAAGATGAGCAGGGTCAACTTGTCAGAAACAAGGCTCCTCTCGTTGCTCAAGGATATACTCAAGTTGAAGGTATTGACTTCGATGAAACATTTGCTCCGGTGGCTAGGCTTGAAGCCATTCGCATACTGCTAGCCTGTGCAAATCATCACAACATCCTTCTGTATCAAATGGATGTGAAGAGTGCCTTTCTCAATGGAAAGATTGAAGAAGAAGTATATGTTGCACAACCTCCTGGCTTTGAAGATCCAAAGCATCCTGATATGGTATACAAGCTCAATAAGGCATTGTATGGCCTCAAACAAGCCCCTCGTGCGTGGTATGACACACTCAAAGACTTACTAAAGAGGAAAGGGTTCAAACCTGGTGTCGGTATCAAAACCGGTGGATCTCGGGTAGGGGGTCCCGAACTGTGCGTCTAGGCGGATGGTAACAGGAGACAAGGGACACGATGTTTTTACCCAGGTTCGGGCCCGCTCGATGGAGGTAAAACCCTACTCCTGCTTGATTGATATTGACGATATGGGTAGTACAAGAGTGGATCTACCACGAGATCAAGGAGGCTAAACCCTAGAAGCTAGCCTATGCTATGATTGTTGTAATGGTTGTTCGTCCTACGGACTAAAACCCTCCGGTTTATATAGACACCGGAGAGGACTAGGGTTACACAAAGGCGGTTACAATGGTAGGAGATCTACATATCCATATTGCCAAGCTTGCCATCCACGCCAAGGAAAGTCCCATCCGGACACAGGACGAAGTCTTCAATCTTGTATCTTCATAGTCTTGGAGTCCGGCCGACGATGATAGTCCGGATATCCGGACACCCCCTAGTCCAGGACTCCCTCAATAGCCCCCGAACCAGGCTTCAATGACGATGAGTCCAGCGCGTATATTGTCTTCGGCGTTGCAAGGCGGGTTCTCCTCCAAATTTCATGTGCTTGCCGAATAGTGTCCGGCTTCCTTACAAATGTTGCGCTCCTTGGCTTCCACGCTCAATAATCGCCCTCTTCCATGTGTCACACGAATGCAAAAGGCCAGGGTACTTTTATATTTTACCCCCTAGCTGCACAAATAATCTGCCTATAAGAGAGGCAAGAATCCAGATCCAAATCACACCATCTTCCTTCCACGAGTACTCGTCGGAGCGCTTCTGACCAAAAATCCATTCTATCTTGGACCGTCGACGCGCCTCCTCCTCTCGCGCTCCCAGCCCTCCGCCAGGAGATTGGAGGAGATGTTCAGTTCCGCACAACGAGTTGGTGACGCTCCAAGCGGAGGGATACCTTCCTCCGGCCTTTATGGTCCCGGTTCGAGCCGGGCTGGCCACCTACAAAGGTGGAAAGCAAGCGGAGGCCACCCCTAGTCCCTCCAGAGGGGAGCGGGTGTGCTTCATCCCTATTTAATAAGGGTGCTCGGATTTCCCGTACATCCGTTCGTCCGGGGGCTTCTGGAGTTCTACGGACTCCAGCTTCATCACCTCACGCCCGCCTCTATTCTGCACATCGCGGGTTTGTAGCTCTTTGCGGCTATTCCTGGGCATCGAGCCCCATTTTGCGTTGTGGAAGAGGCTATTTTGCCTCGTACCCCGTTCTTACGAGGGGTCAATATATCAAGTGGGCGGTGCCGAAATATGGTGCATCGCCGGGACCGGATATCTAACCGGAACCCCAAAGAAGGTGTCCGAAGACTGGCCCTCGGAATGGTTCTATGTGGAAGATGCTCCACTGCCGGACCCAGTTCGTATCGACCTCCCGGAGTTCACCAAGGCTCCTCTGAAGAAACGCCTAAGTTGGTGCCCGCAGAGCCCTCAACGGGAGGAAGACAGGAGCGTCCATTATTTGATGGGCCGGATTAGGTTGCTGGCCCATTTCGGATTGACCATGATCGGAGTCATGGCCACATACATCATGCGAGGGGTGCAGCCGCTCCAATACAGGGTCCACCCCATGTGGGATTTCAACGGGGAGAATGATGTCACCCGCCATGGCCGTAAGGGGCCGGGAGCGGCCGCGGATCTGGGAAAGATCCTGTTCGGCCTGTACAAGGGGGAGAAGGAGGACTTCCTCCACACGAGCCCATTGAACGGGTTCTCCATGAATAACCCTCAGAGCTGGGTAAGCGGACGTTTATTTATCCGACCCATGCTTTCAAAGTTAAGTACCTTACTTCATGATTTTGACACAGAAGCTACGTCGGGATGTGGAGGGCATACATAGTCCGGCTCCGCAACCGGAGGATCCGGGAAGATCCCTTGATCCGGCCTCCGAAGAGGATCCGTACATAAAGGTGGAGCTAATTGACGGAGTGTTCCATCAACTTATCATGGATAATGCTCTAGTCGCCATTATGGCTTACTACCGCGGCTTATCTCCGTCTTCCCAGGTAATTACGACCAGAGTCCTGACACCGTTACTTCGTCCTTACGTATTTCTGACCACCGTATACAACGGCGTTTTGCAGGAGGTGCCTTCAAGGCGGGAAGCCGAACCCGCGGCGGCTGACCAACAAGGGTCAGTCCAGCCCCGCAGGCGGAAGAGGGGTGCGGTGCGAATCGAAACGTCACCGCAACGGTATAGCTCGCGACCGTTGTTTAGGAAAAAGATTCCTAGCAGGTGTATTAATGCTCATGACTTTTCCAGGAGAAAAAGCGCTCGCCGGACTGTGCCCGGAGAGGCTGCCAACCAAGCCTCCACCAGCCAGGCTCCAACACCTGGTCTGGAGGGGGAGGCGAGCGCAAGGCGCGAGCCGGATACTCCTCCAACGGAGGATGCCGACCGGCTGTCCGCCACTAGGTCTGAGGTGGAGAGCACCATGAATCATAGGCGCCGCCGGACAGTTCTTCGTGACGCGTGTTTCTCCCCAGAGGCGCTGAATGCCTTTAACGCGGGAGATGCGCACCTTCGTGCCACTCAAGATGGTTTAACCAGAGCCACGGAGCAGTATGTAAAAGACATACGGGTCAGGGATTTTAATAGTTGTATATGCCAGTAGCCCCCGAGACTTAAAGTAGTTAAAATAACTAATTTAAGGATCATTTGATATGCAGGATCTTACGGAAAAGAATACCCAATTGTCCCAGGAGCTCCAAGAGTGCAAGGCCCAACTTGAGGCCGCACTAGCTGCCGCAGGAGGAGACACAGAGAACCCCTCCGGTAACACATTATTTTTAAAATGACAAGCGGTGTGCGGCGTGCGTACAAGTCTGACAATGATATTGCAGATGTTGCCAGACTGGATCCGGACAAGCAACAGCTACTACGCCAGCTGAAGGCCGGCGAGAGGGTGCTTATGAAGGTGCAGCAGGAGAGGAACAAACTCCAGGATGCCCACACCTAGCTTGGAGAAGAGCTAAAAGGTGTGCGGGCCGAGCTGTCTGGCTCCATGAAGGAGAATCAGCGGCTTCGTCGCGGCATCTATAGTAAGTGCTTGAGCGAATTATTTTGAAAAGAAGAGTTCGGCGAGGAAGTCAATTGACAGAAGTATGTCTGTAGGTGTGCTCACAGTGTCGCCTCTGGAGGAAATGCCCGTTTCAACGGGTGACCAACTTCCCGAGCTGGTGCAACTGCTCGAACGTGTTCGGCAGGCGATGAGCGGCGTTGTCCAGGCCTTATGGTCGTCCGTCTCCCTACCCGAGGGCCTTGGAAAGCTTGCAGAGAAGCTTCAGGGAGCACGGCAGCGCGTCCATTTATGGAAGATATCGGCCTGCCGTCAAGGTGCCAGGGAGGCCTGGGCCATGGTGAAGACGCGGTACAAGAAGGCGGATCCAAACCACATGTCCGAGGTCGGACCTGTGGGGCCCGATGGGAAGGAGATCCCTGTGAGCTTAGTGTACGACCAAGTAGAGTTGGCCACTAAGTATTCCCAACGGGACTGTAAATTAGACAGCCTGTTAGATGGGATTGAGGAGGAGTACAATCAGTCGATTTGACGATGTATTTAAAATGACATGTAAAATGCCTTCTAGCCGGATTGTAGATCGTTTGCCTTTGCCGACCTTTTCGCTTCAACCTCGGGACCCTAGAGTCCGGAGTGTGTCTGAATACCTTCTCGGTTATGAAAAAAAACTGGGCGTGCATGGAGACCAAAGTGTAGGGTCATTAGTGCTTTATCGCACAAGTGCCCAACTAGTTATGTTATATTACATGGTTAGTAAGAAACATCTTCCAGGGAGAATAGTTCCGTTAAGGGTTCCTTTCCCTGGGAGGCATGCCTAAAGTGCATGTCCGGACTGCGAAAAGAGCAGGAAAACATCTGGGGGCAGATAAAGAAATAGGTAAAAAAACATCTTTCAAGTCACCGACCGAATATTCCCTTAAGAACGCTAGCTTTCAGCTTCACCCAGTCTGAGGTACACATCCGGCTGATCTGGCAGTAACAATCGCAGAGGTGCTCCCTTTACCTCCTAGCTGAACAATCGGGAACGTAGGGGTATGTTGGAAATATGCCCTAGAGGCAATAATAAAAGTATTATTATATTTCAATGTTCATGATAATTGTCTTTTGTTCATGCTATAACTGTGTTATCCGGAAATCGTAATACACGTGTGAACACTTAGACCACAATATGTCCCTAGTGAGCCTCTAGTTGACTAGCTCGTTGTGATCAACAGATAGTCATGGTTTCCTGACTATGGACATTGGATGTCGTTGATAACGGGATCACATCATTAGGAGAATGATGTGATGGACAAGACCCAATCATAAGCATAGCATAAAAGATCGTATAGTTCGCTTGCTAGAAGCTTTGCCAATGTCAAGTATCTATTCCTTCGACCATGAGATCGTGTAACTCCGGTTACCGTAGGAGTGCCTTGGGTGTATCAAACGTCACAACGAATCGGGTGACTATAAAGGTGCATTACGGTATCTCCGAAAGTATCTCATTGGGTTGACATGGATCGAGATCGATTTGTCACTCCGTATGACGGAGAGGTATCTCTGGCCCACTCGGTAATGCATCATCATAATGAGCTCAATGTGACCAAGGTGTTGGTCACGGATCATGCATTACGATGCGAGTAAAGTGACTTGTCGGTAACGAGACCGAACGAGGTATTGGGATACCGACGATCGAGTCTCGCAAGTAACGCATCGATTGACAAAGGGAATTGCATCATGGGTTTGATAGAATCCTCGACATCGTGGTTCAACCGATGAAATCATCGAGGAGCATGTAGGAGCCAACATGGGTATCCAGATCCCGCTGTTGGTTATTGCCCGAGAGTCGCCTCGGTCATGTCTGCGTGTCTCCGAACCCGTAGGGTCTACACACTTAAGGTTCGGTGACGCTAGGGTTAGTAGGAAGACTAGTATGTGAATACCGAATGTTGTTCGAGTCCCTGATGAGATCCCGACGTCACGAGGAGTTCCTAAGGGTCCGGAGGTAAAGAATAATATATAGGAAGTGGTGTTTCGCCATCGGAAAGTTTCGGGTTACTGGCAAAGCACCGGACCACCGAAGGGTCCCGGGTCCACCGGTGGGGCCACCCATCCGGAGGGCCCCATGGGCCATAGGGGAAGGGAACCAGCCCACAGGGGCTGGTGCGCCTCAGGCCCACCCCGCGCCTAGGGTTGAAACCCTAGGGGGGGGCGCCCACCGGCTTGGGGGCACTCCACCCCTTGGCCGCCCCCCCTTGAGATTGGATCTCTAGGGGCCGCCACCCGGGGCCTATATAAAGGGGGGAGGGGGCTGCTGTACACATCTCCCAAGGCGCAGCCCTCCCTCCCCAACACATCTCCTCCTCCGTAGAGCTCGGAAGCCTCGCCGAGTATCTTGCATCACCACCATCACCACGCCGTCGTCTTGCCGGTGGTGCTGTCTTCCTCAACCTCTCCTTCCCCTTGCTGGATCAAGAAGGAGGAGACGCCGCCGTCCCGCACGTGTGTTGAACGCGGAGGTGCTGTCCGCTCAAACTTGGCATCGGTGATCTGAATCACGCTCGAGTACGACTCCATCATCACCAAGCAAGCTTCCGCACGCGATCTACAAGTGGTATGTAGATGCAAACTCTCTCCGCTACTCGTTGCTTAGATGAACTCATAGATGGATCTTGGTGAAACCGTAGAAAAAATTTTAATTTTCTCGCAACGCTCCCCAACAAAGGCATCATGAGCTAGGTCTATGCGTAGTTCTCTAATGCACGAGTAGAACACAAATTTGTTGTGGGCGCTGATCTTGTCATCTTACTTGCCTCTACTAGTCTTTTCTTGCTCAACGGTATTGTGGGATGAAGCGGCCGGACCAACCTTACACGCGCTTACGTGAGACCGGTTCCACCGATCGACATGCACTAGTTGCATAAGGTGGTGGCGGGTGTCTGTCTCTCCACTTTAGTTGGAGCGGATTCGATGAACAGGGCCCTTATGAAGGGTAAATAGAAGTTGACAAAATCACGTTGTGGTGATTCGAGGTAAGAAAACGTTTTGCTAGAACCCAATCGCAGCCACGTAAAAGATGCAACAACAACTAGAGGACGCCTAACTTGTTTTTGCAGCGATTGATCATGTGATGTGATATGGCCGAAGTTGTGATGAATGTTGAATTGTGATGTATGAGATCATGTTCTTGTAATAGGATTCACGACTTGCATGTCGATGAGTATGACAACCGGCAGGAGCCATAGGAGTTGTCTTTATTTTTGTATGACCTGCGTGTCATTGAAGAACGCCATGTAAACTACTTTACTTCATTACTAAACGCGTTAGTCATAGAAGTAGAAGTAGTCGCTATGCGACAACTTCATGAAGACACGATGATGGAGATCATGATGATGGAGATCATGGTGTCAAGCGGTGACAAGGTGATCATGGAGCCCCAAGATGGAGATCAATGGAGCTTGATGATATTGGCCATATCATGTCACAACTATATATAATTGCATGTGATGTTTATTATGTTTTTACATCTTGTTTACTTAGGACGACGGTAGTAAATAAGATGATCCCTTATAAAATTTCAAGAAGTGTTCTCCCTAACTGTGCACCGCTGCTACAGTTCGTCGCTTTCTAAGCACCACGTGATGATCGGGTGTGATGGATCCTTACGCTCACATACAACGGTGTAAGACAGATTTACACAAAAAAACACTTAGGGTTAACTTGACGAGCCTAGCATGTGCGCACATGGCCTCGAACACGGAGACCGAAAGGTCGAACACGAGTCGTATGGAAGATACGATCAACATGAAGATGTTCACCGATGATGACTAGTCCGTCTCACGTGATGATCGGACACGGGCTAGTCGACTCGGATCGTGTAACACTTAGATGACTAGAGGATGTCTAATCTAAGTGGGAGTTCGTAATTTTGATTAAGAACTTTATTATCATGAACTTAGTCTAAAACCTTTGCAAATATGTCTTGTAGATCAATGGCCAACGCTAATGTCAACATGAACTTCAACGCTTCCTAGAGAAAACCAAGCTGAAAGATGATGGCAGCAACTATACGGACTGGGTCCGAACACGAGGATCATCCTCATAGCTGCCAAGAAACAAGATGTCCTAGAAGCACCGTTAGGTGACCCACCTGTTCTCCCAAAGACTTTGCAAGACGATTTGAACGTCTGGCGGACTCGCTCGATGATTACTCCCTCGCTCAATGCGGCATGCTCTACAGCTTAGAACCGGGCTCCAAAAGCGTTTTGAGCATCACGGAGCATATGAGATGTTCAAGAGCTGAAACTAGTTTTCCAAGCTCATGCCCGGTCGAGAGATATGATGTCTCGACAAGTTCTACAGCTTGTAAGATGGAGGAAAACAGTTACACAAGGAGCACATCCTCAAGATGTCCAGGTTGCACAACCGTATGACCCAACTGAACATAAACCTCCCAGATGAGGCGGTCATTGACAGAATCCTCCAGTCGCTCCCACCAAGCTACAAGAGCTTTGTGATGAACTACAACATGCAGGGGATGGTAAAGACCATTCTGAAGTGTTCTCGATGCTAAGGTCACAGAGGCTGAAATCAAAAGGAACATCAAGTGTTGATGGTCAATAAGACCACTAAGTTCAAGAAAGGCAAGGGTAAGAAGAACTTCAAGAAGGACGGCAAGGATGTTGCCGCCCGTAAGATGCTGCCGGAAGAAGTCAAAGAATGGACCCAAGCCCGAGACCGAGTGCTTTTATTGCAAGGGAAGGGTCACCGAAGCGGAACTGCCCCAAATACTTAGCGGATAAGAAGGCCGCAACACCAAAGGTATATTTGATATACATGTAATTGATGTGTACCTTACCGAGACTCGTAGTAACTCCCGGTATTTGATACCGTGCCGTTGCTCATATTTGTAACTCACAGCAGAGCTGCGGAATAAACGGAGACCGGCGAAGGACGAGGTGACGATCTTGCGTCGGGAATGGTTCCAGAGTCGATGTGATCGCCGTCGGCACGCTGCCTCTACATTTACCTACGGATTAGTTTTGAACCTTAATAATTGTTATTTAGTGCCAAGTTTGAGCATGAACATTGTATCCGGATCTCGCTTGATACGAGATGGCTACTCATTTAAGTCTGAGAATAATGGTTGTTCGATTTATATGAGAGATATGTTTTATGGTCATGCTCCGATGGTCAATGGTTTATTCTTAATGAATCTCGAGCGTAATATTACACATGTTCATAGTGTGGATGCGAAAAGATGTAAAGTTGATAACGATAGTCCCACATACTTGTGGCATCGCCGCCTTTGGTCACATTGGTGTCAAGCGCATGAAGAAGCTCCATGCTGATGGACTTTAGAGTCTCTTGATTATGAATCGCTTGACACATGCTAACCTTGCCTCTTGGGCAAAATGACCAAGACTCCGCTCTCCGAACAATGGAGCGAGCAACCAACTTGTTGGAAATCATACATACCGATGTATGCGGTCCAATGAGCGTTGAGGCTCATGGAGGATATCGTTATGTTCTCACTCTCACCGATGACTTGAGTAGATATGGGTATGTCTACTTAATGAAACACAAGTCTGAGACCTTTGAAAAGTTCAAGGAATTTCAGAATGAGGTGGAGAATCAACGTGACCGAAAGATAAAGTTCCTACGATCGATCGTGGAGGAGAATACTTAAGTCACGAATTTGGCACACACTTAAAGAAATGTGGAATCGTTTCACAACTCACGCCGCTGAACACCTCAAATAAACGGTGTGTCCGAACGTCGAATCGCACTCTATTGGATATGGTGCGGTCTATGATGTCTCTTACCGATTTACCGCTATCATTTTGGGGATACGCCTAGAGACAGCTACATTCACTTTAAATAGGGCACCGCCTAAACCGCTGAGACGACACCGTATGAATTATGGTTTGGGAAGAAACCTAAGCTGTCGCTTCTAAAAGTTTGGGGATGCGATGCTTATGTCAAGAAACTTCAACCTGAAAAGCTCGAACCCAAGTCGGAAAATGCGATTCATAGGATACCCTAAGGAAACTGTCGGGTATACCTTCTACTTAAGATCCAAGGCAAAGTCTTTGTTGCCAAGAACGGATGCTTTCTAGAAAAGAGTTTCTCTCGAAAGAAGTAAGTGGGAGGAAAGTAGAACTCGATGAAGTACTACCTCTCGAACGGGAAAGTGGTGCCGCAGAAACCGCTCTGTAATGCCCACACCAATCAAGAGGAAATCATTGATGATGATCAAGATACTTCGGATCAAGTTACTATCAACTTCAAGGTCCACAAGGACACGCTCCGCACTGTGAGTGGTACGGCAACCCTGTCATGGAAATCATGTTGCTAGACAACAATGAACCTTCAAACTATGAAGAAGCAATGGCGGGCCCGGATTCCAACAAATGGCTTGAGGCCATGAAATCCGAGATAGAATCCATGTATGAAAACAAAGTATGGACTTTGACAGACTTGCCCGATGATCGGCGAGCGATAGAAAACAAATGGATTTTTAAGAAGAAGACGGACGCGATGGTAATGTTACCATATATAAAGCTCGACTTGTCGCTAAGGGTTATCGACAAGTTCAAGGGATTGACTACGACGAGACATTCTCTCCCGTAGCGAAGCTTAAGTCCGTCCGAATCATGTTAGCAATTGCCGCATACTATGATTATGAGATATGGCAGATGGACGTCAAAACGGCATTCCTTAACGGACATCTTAAGGAAGAGCTGTATATGATGCAGCCGGAAGGTTTTGTCGATCCTCAGAACGCTAACAAAGTATGCAAGCTCCAGCGATCCATTTATGGACTGGTGCAAGCATCTCGAGTTAGAACATTCGCTTTGATGAGATGATCAAAGCGTTTGGGTTTACGCAGACTTATGGAGAAGCCTGTGTTTACAAGAAAGTGAGTGGGAGCTCTGAGCATTTCTCCTATTATATGTAGATGACATACTCTTGATGGGAAATGATACAAAACTCTCGACAGCATTAAGGCCTACTTGAACAAGTGTTTTTCAATGAAGGACCTTGGAGAAGCTGCTTATATATTAGGCATCAAGATCTATAGGATAGATCGAGACGCCTCATAGGTCTTTCACAAAGCACATACCTTGATAAGATTTTGAAGAGGTTCAAAATGGATCAGTCCAAGAAGGGTTCTTGCCTATGTTACAAGGTGTGAAATTGAGCTCACTCGACCACCGACCACGACAAAAGATAAAGAAGAGATGAGTGTCATCCCTATGCTTCAGCCATAGGATCTATTATGTATGCCATCTGTGTACTGCACCGATGTAAACCTTGCCGTAAGTTTGGTTGCAAGATACCAAAGTAATCCCGCAAGGAACACCGGACAGCGGTCAAGAATATCTGAAGTACCGAAAAGGACAAAGGACATGTTTCGCTTTATGGAGGAGACGAAGAGCTCGTCAGAAGGGTTACGCCGACGCTTAGCTTCGACTCAGATCCGATGACTCTAAGTCACAAACCGGATACGTGTATATGTTGAATGGTGGAGCAAGAAGCTGGTGCAGCCGCAAGCGAAGCGTCGTGGCGGATCTACGTGTGAAGCGGAATACATGGCAGCCTCGGAGGCAGCGCATGAAGCAATATGGGTGAAGGAGTTCATCACCGACCTAGGAGTCATACCCAACGCGTCGGGTCCGATCAAACTCTTCTGTGACAACACTGGAGCTATTTCCCTTGCCAAGGAGCCCAGGTTTCACAAGAAGACCAGGCACATCAAGCGCCGCTTCAACTCCATCCGTGAAAATGTTCAAGATGGAGACATAGAGATTTGCAAAGTGCACACGGATCTGAATGTCGCAGATCCGCTGACTAAACCTCTCTCGCGTGCAAAACATGATCAACACCGTAACTCTATGGGTGTTCGATTCATCACAATGTAACTAGATTAGTGACTCTAGTGCAAGTGGGAGATGTTGGAAATATGCCCTAGAGGCAATAATAAAAGTATTATTATATTTCAATGTTCATGATAATTGTCTTTTGTTCATGCTATAACCGTGTTATCCGGAAATCGTAATACACGTGTGAACACTTAGACCACAATATGTCCCTAGTGAGCCTCTAGTTGACTAGCTCACAGATCAATAGATAGTCATGGTTTCTGACTATGGACATTGGATGTCGTTGATAACGGGATCACATCATTAGGAGAATGATGTGATGGACAAGACCCAATCATAAGCATAGCATAAAAGATCGATAGTTCGCTTGCTAGAAGCTTTGCCAATGTCAAGTATCTATTCCTTCGACCATGAGATCGTGTAACTCCGGTTACCGTAGGAGTGCCTTGGGTGTATCAAACGTCACAACGAATCGGGTGACTATAAAGGTGCATTACGGTATCTCCGAAAGTATCTGTTGGGTTGACATGGATCGAGATCGGATTTGTCACTCCGTATGACGGAGAGGTATCTCTGGCCCACTCGGTAATGCATCATCATAATGAGCTCAATGTGACCAAGGTGTTGGTCACGGATCATGCATTACGGTACGAGTAAAGTGACTTGTCGATAACGAGACTGAACGAGGTATTGGGATACCGACGATCGAGTCTCGCAAGTAACGCATCGATTGACAAAGGAATTGCATACTGTGGTTTGATAGAATCCTCGACATCGTGGTTCAACCGATGAAATCATCGAGGAGCATGTGGAGCCAACATGGGTATCCAGATCCCGCTGTTGGTTATTGCCCGAGAGTCGCCTCGGTCATGTCTCAAGGTCTCCCGAACCCGTAGGGTCTACACACTTAAGGTTCGGTGGCGCTAGGGTTAGTAGGAAGACTAGTATGTGAATACCGAATGTTGTTCGAGTCCCTGATGAGATCCCGGACGTCACGAGGAGTTCCTAAGGGTCCGGAGGTAAAGAATAATATATAGGAAGTGGTGTTTCGCCATCGGAAAGTTTCGGGGTTACTGGCAAAATCACGGACCACCGGAAGGGTCCCGGGTCCACCGGTGGGGCCACCCATCCGGAGGGCCCCATGGGCCATAGGGGAAGGAACCAGCCCACAGGGGCTGGTGCGCCTCAGGCCCACCTCGCGCCTAGGGTTGAAACCCTAGGGGGGGGCGCGCCCACCGGCTTGGGGGCACTCCACCCCTTGGCCGCCGCCCCCTTGAGATTGGATCTCTAGGGGCCGCCACCACAGGGCCTATATAAAGGGGGGGGGGGCTGCTGTACACATCTCCCAAGGCGCAGCCCTCCCTCCCAACACATCTCCTCCTCCGTAGAGCTCGGCGAAGCCACAGCCGAGTATCGCATCACCACCATCACCACGCCGTCGTGCTGCCGGTGGTGCCGTCTTCCTCAACCTCTCCTTCCCCTTGCTGGATCAAGAAGGAGGAGACGCCGCTCGTCCCGTGACGTGTGTTGAACGCGGAGGTGCTGTCCGCTCAGCACTTGGCATCGGTGATCTGAATCACGCTCGAGTACGACTCCATCATCACCAAGCAAGCTTCCGCACGCGATCTACAAGTGGTATGTAGATGCAAACTCTCTCCCGTTACTCGTTGCTTAGATGAACTCATAGATGGATCTTGGTGAAACCGTAGAAAAAATTTTAATTTTCTGCAACGTTCCCCAACAGGGTAAGCACAGGAGCTAGGCAACCCAGCTTGGCCAAAACTTAAGTCATATCGATGCATATAATGGTGAATAAAAGGTACATGCGGAAGTTTAACACATGTATTGGGCATAGAGCCCGTATAAGTAAGCTTCTGTTAAAGAAGCCCCCAAGTATAATGAGTGCAGGTAGCACATCAAGTGTGTGCGAACGATGCGCAAATCGGCCCTCAAGGGCTTTATGAAAAAAGAGGGATAAAAGAGAGAGACAAAAGGCAACTGAAGTATAAAAATATGGACGGGGGAAGGAGACAAACTCTGAGTCTGGCGCTAGGCGTAGAATCTTCGGAGGCGGGCTGCGTTCCATGGGTTTGGCTCGAGTCGGTTGTCCAATGCGTTTCGCAGACGGTATGCTCCGCCGGTCAAGACTTGGTCGATGATGAAGGGACCCTCCCATTTGGGCTTGAGTTTGTCCTTTTTCTTGTCCGGCAGGCGTAGAACTAGTTCGCCAACATTGTAAGTTTTAGCCCGTACTTCTTTGCTTTGATATCTTCGAGCCTGCTGCTGATAGAATGCGGAACGAGACTTTGCCACGTCGCGCTCCTCCTCTAATGCGTCCAAGCTGTCCTGCCGATCCAACTCGGCTTCTCTTTCTTCGTACATGCGCACTCGAGGTGAGTCATGGATTATGTCGCAGGGCAAAACTGCCTCTACGCCGTATACCATAAAGAATGGTGTGAATCCGGTAGTACGGTTTGGCGTGGTCCGCAGCCCCCAGAGTACGGAGTCGAGCTCCTCTACCCAGTTCGTGTTAGATTCCGTAAGGGACCGCACTAGTCTGGGTTTGATGCCGCTCATTATTAGACCATTTGCTCGTTCAACTTGACCGTTGGTTTGAGGATGATAGACTGAAGCATAGTCGAGCTTAATGCCCATATTTTTGCACCAGAGTTTAACCTCGTCGGTCGTGAAGTTCGTGCCGTTATCGGTGATGATGCTGTGAGGGACGCCGTATTGGTGTACTACCCCGGATATGAAGTCTATCACTGGTCCGGATTCGGTCGTTTTAACTGGCTTGGCCTCTATCCATTTGGTGAATTTGTCCACCATGACCAATAGGTACTTTTGCTTGTGGGTTCCCCCTTTAAGGGGTCCAACCATGTCAAGCCCCTGCACATGAACGGCCGGTGATGGGTATAGTTTTGAGGGCGGTGGGTGGCATGTGGCTCTGATTAGCAAAGAGCTGACAACCGACGCATCGTCGGACTAAGTCCTGAGCATCTGCCCGGGCCGTCGGCCAATAAAATCCTGTACGGAAGGCCTTCCCTACAAGGGCCCGGGCTGCAGCGTGGTGTCCGCCTAATCCGGCATGAATTTCAGCCAGAAGGTCTCGCCCTTCCTCTTCGGAGATGCACCTTTGAAGGACTCCGGTTGTGCTTTTCTTATAAAGTTCTCCCTCATGGACCTTGTAGGCTTTAGATTGCCGAACTATGCAGCGGGCCTCATTTTGGTCTTCGGGAAGTTCCTGCCTAATTAAGTAGGCTAGGAATGGTTCCGTCCACGGGGCAATTACCGCCATTATTTCGTGGGCTGAAGGTGTTATTTCATCGGCTGAGCCACCGATTATGTCAGATTGTTCTGTGTTGGGTGGTGTGGTTGCTTCCGGGTTGTTATTTCTGGACTCCTCTTCCCATAGTACGGATGGCTTGAAGAGCCACTCCAGGAAGATGTTTGGAGGGACGGCGTCGCGTTTTGCGCCGATGCGTGCCAACACGTCGGCTGCTTGGTTATTATCCCGGGCTACGTGGTGGATTTCGAGTCCTTCGAACTGAGCTGACATTTTTAAGACAGCGTTGCGATAGGCTGCCATTTTCGGATCCTTGGCGTCAAAGTCTCCATTTACTTGGGATATTGCAAGGTTTGAATCCCCGCGCACCTCTAGGCGTTGAATACCCATGGAGATCGCCATCCGGAGACCATGTAAGAGGGCCTCGTATTCGGCTGCATTGTTGGAGTCCGTGTACATTATCTGAAGTATGTATTGGACTGTGTCTCCAGTTGGGGACGTCAGTACAACGCGAGCCCCCAAGCCAGCCAACATTTTGGAGCCGTCGAAATGCATAATCAAATTGGAGTATGCGCCATACTCTTTAGGGAGTTCGGCTTCGGTCCGTTCGGCGATGAAGTCTGCTAAAACTTGCAACTTTATAGCTCGTCGTGGTTTATAGGTTATGTCAAATGGTAAGAGCTCAATGGCCCATCTTGCGATCCTGCCCGTCGCGTCGCGGTTGTTTATAATGTCGTTGAGGGGTACTTCGGGGGCCACTGTTATCCAACACTCTTGAAAGTAGTGTCGCAGCTTTCGGGATGCCATGAACACCGTGTATGCTATCTTTTGATAATGCGGGTACCGGGACTTGCATGGAGTTAAGACACTGTATACGTAGTACACTGGTTTTTGAAGAGGGAATTTGTGTCCTTCTGTTTCTCGTTCGATGACGAGTACCGCGCTGACAACTTGATGTGTTGCCGCGATATATAATAACATTGGTTCGCCCAGGTTAGGCGCGGCTAGGACCGGATTTGTTGCCAGTATGGCCTTTATTTCTTCGAGTCCGGCCGTGGCGGCATCCGTCCATTCGAAGTGTTCGGTGCGCCTGAGGAGGCGATAGAGGGGCAATGCCTTTTCTCCCAAACGGGAGATGAAGCGGCTTAGTGCCGCCACGCATCCAGTCAATTTTTGTATTTGTTTGAGGTCTTTTGGAATATCCAGCTATGACAGAGCTCGGATCTTCGATGGGTTTGCTTCAATTCCTCTACCGGATACAATGAAACCCAGGAGCTTTCCGGCTGGTACACCGAAAACGCATTTTTCCAGGTTCAGCTTTATGTCATATGCTCGGAGGTTATCGAATGTGAGCCTCAAATCGTCTACTAGAGTTTCGACGTGTTTGGTCTTGACGACCACGTCGTCTATGTATGCCTCTACTGTTTTGTCGATCTGGGTAGCCAGACATGTCTGAATCATGCGCTGATATGTTGCGCCGGCGTTTTTAAGTCCGAAGGGCATCGTGTTGAAGCAGAATGGTCCATATGGAGTAATGAATGCCGTTGCAGCTTGGTCCGCCTCCGCCATCTTCATTTGATGGTAGCCGGAGTATGCGTCGAGGAAGCACAATGAATCGTGCCCTGCAGTAGCATCGATTATTTGATCGATGCGGGGAAGGGGGAAAGGATCCTTTGGACAAGCCTTGTTGAGGTCTTTAAAATCGACACATAGGCGCCAGGATTTGTCCTTCTTTGGTACCATTACCAGGTTTGCTAGCCAGTCCGGATGTTTGATGTCTCTGATGAATCCGGCTTCCAATAGTTTGGCTAGCTCCTCTCCCATTGCCTGTCTTTTGGGTTCGGAAAATCGCCGAAGAGCCTGTTTGACTGGCTTGAATCCTTTTAGGATGTTTAGGCTGTGTTCTGCCAATCTGCGGGGGATTCCTGGCATATCTGAAGGGTGCCAGACGAAGATGTCCCAATTCTCCCAAAGGAATTCTCGTAGTGCGGCGTCTACATCAGGGTTTAACTATGCCCCAATGGAGGCCGTCTTTGTTGGGTCCATTGGATGGACCTGGAATTTGACTATTTCGTCTGCTGGTTTAAAAGAGGTGGACTTGGACCTCTTATCGAGTATCACATCATCCCTGTTCACCGTGGAGCGCAGCACCGTGAGCTCCTCTGCCGCTAAGGCTTCGGATAGTGCCTCTAGGGCTAGTGCGGCTGTCTTGTTTTCGGCGCGGAGTGCTGTGTCCGGATCACTGACAAGAGTGATTATCCTGCTGGGCCCGGGCATCTTAAGCTTCATGTACCCGTAATGGGGTATGGCTTGAAAAATTGTGAATGCCTCTCGTCCTAATATAGCGTGATACCCGCTGCTGAACGGGGCCACTTGGAACGTGACTTCTCGAACTCTGTAATTGTCCGTGAAATAACACCACATCGAGTGTGATTTTTCCCGTGCAGCGTGCTTCCCGGCTAGGGATTATTCCTCTAAAGGTTGTGCTGCTTCGCTCAATGCGGCTCCACCATTTCCATTTTTGAAGGGTTTCTCGTAGATGAGGTTTAATCTGCTGCCGCCATCCATGAGTACCTCGGTAAGACAAAAGCCGCCCACTATTGGACCGAGGACCAATGCGGCTAGTGCTCGGGCTGTTCGAATTTAGGTTCGCTGCTGGCGTTGAAGGTGATGGCCGTGTCGCCCATGGATTTGTTTTTGCTACTTGGTAGACTTCGGCGAGGCTGCGGATTGTTCGTTTCCGCATATTATTTGATGTGAAAGTCTCGAAGACTGTTGACACCGTACTGGTACTGTTGGAGTGGTTCTCCGGGTCTAGAAGCTCTTCGCCGCTTTTGGCTACCTGCCGCAGTATCCAACATGCTCGAAGGCTATGTGTTGGAGTGGCGCCTTCTATACTGTGAATTTTACAGGGTCCACTGAGCCATCCCTCCAGTACGGTTACGTGCCCTTTATGGGGTTTTTGCTTTTTGATTTTTGTACCTGGTGCCTGAGCATGATGCACCCTTTTGTTTCGGACTAGGGTTGTATTCGGAGCCGGATTGTCCCAAAACTTAGTTTCGGTTTTTTGGAAACTCTCCATCGCGCAGTACTTTCGTACTATGGACGCCAGGTCGGTGAAGCGTGTAATTTCACGACGACTTACGGCGTTCAAGATTCCCTTTCCGTGCAATTATAGTAGAAAAGTGAAATTGCGCTTTCCTCACGGCAGTCCTTTATACTGTCCATAACCAGGAGGAATCTGGCCCAGTAATGATGTACTGTTTCGGCGGGCTCTTGCCGGATTTGAGATAGATCGCATATGTTTGGGTGGGTGGGTGGAATTGAGTCCGGAACCCTGCCCATCTTGAGGCTCAAAGGCCGAAAAATTTCCGAATTTGGAAGCTTGGGTTGCTGGATGTTGTCGAGCGAGTGTGGTCTGATGCCTGACTTTAGGTTCAGTGCTTGGTCGACGTCCGTCCCTCCGCGAGAATCCGGCATGGAGGGTTCGGGAGTCCGGACCTAACTAGTTTTTAGTACAAAAGAAGAGTCGCCGCTTTGTTCCTCTACCACCGCAACTTGGTGGGTAATCTGGGGGGAGTTAATCTCTCTCAGATCGGTTTTAAGCCCAATCTGATTGTAGTCTGTAGCGACTCCCAGGGTGGCGATGCAATCCAAGAGCTCGTTTACGGACGAGAGCTCTATTGGATCCAGCTGCTCGGCGAATTCCGAGTTGACGTGAAGATTGCTTTTGATGACCCGAGAGGTCATTGTCAAAGCGGTGGCCGAACAGGCGGTCATGAGAAAACCGCCTAGCCGAATGGTTTGGCCGGCGGCCAAGGCTCCTTTGGCGATGGTACCGTCCCTAAATACGGGAAGAGGCATCCTTCCTGATCGTGACGGCACAGAGGAACTCTCAATGAAAGCACCAATGTCGGTGTCAAAACCGGCGTATCTCGGGAAGGGGGTCCCGAACTGTGCGTCTAGGCGGATGGTAACAGGAGACAAGGGACATGATGTTTTTACCCAGGTTCAGGCCCTCTCGATGGAGGTAAAACCCTACTCCTGCTTGATTGATATTGACGATATGGGTAGTACAAGAGTGGATCTATCACGAGATCAAGGAGGCTAAACCCTAGAAGCTAGCCAATGGTATGATTGTTGTAATGGTTGTTCGTCCTACGGACTAAAACCCTCCGGTTTATATAGACACTGGAGAGGGCTAGGGTTACACAAAGTCGGTTACAATGGTAGGAGATCTACATATCCGTATTGCCAAGCTTGCCTTCCACGCCAAGGAAAGTCCCATCCGGACACGGGACGAAGTCTTCAATCTTGTATCTTCATAGTCTTGGAGTCCGGCCTACGATGATAGTCCGGCTATCCGGACACCCCCTAGTCCAGGACTCCCTCACCTGGTTCACTAGATCCTACACTCTTCACGAAGACATATGATGGTGAACTGTTTGTGTGCCAAATCTATGTGGATGACATTATCTTCGCCTGCACTCACAAGAAATACAATGATGAGTTTGGTCACATGATGCAAGAGCAATATCAGATGTCCATGATGGGCGAGCTGAAGTTCTTCCTGGGTCTCTAAATCCGTCAGCAACCCAACGACATCTTCATTTCTCAAGAAAAATACCTCAAAGATTGCCTGAAGAAGTTTGGAATGCAAGACTGCAAAGGCTACACGACGCCAATGCCAACCAAAAGTCATCTGAGTCCCGACGCAAATGGTAAAGAGTTCGATCAAAAGGTATATTGCTCCATGATTGGTTCTTTAATTTATTTATGTGCATCTAGGCCAGATATAATGCTTAGTGTTTGCATGTGTGCCCGATTCCAAGTGGCAACAAAGGAATCGCATAACTTAGCTATGAAGCGAATTCTTTGATATTTGGCTTACACCCCAACACTAGGATTATGGTATCCAAAGGGCTCAGAGTTTGATCTAGTTGGATTCTTAGATGCTGATTATGCTGGTGACAAGGTTGATCGCAAGTCCACAACAGGCACATGTCACTTTCTGGGACGATCACTTGTCTGTTGGTCTTCAAAGAAGCAGAACTGTGTATCTCTCTCCACTGCTGGATCTGAATACATTGCTGCTGGATCTTGCTGTGCTCAGCTTCTCTGGATGAAGCAAACTCTCAAGGATTATGGTGTCCACCTGAAGCATGTGCGACTCTATTGCGAGAATGAAAGCGCCATCAAGATTGCCAACAACCCAATTCAGCACTCGAAGACAAAGCACATTGAAATTCATCATCACTTTCTCAGAGATCATGTCATGAAGGAAGATATTGATATCATTCACGTCAACACTGAAGAGCAATTGGCAGATATCTTCACAAAGCCCTTGGATGAGAAAAGGTTTTGCAAGTTGTGGTGTGAGCTAAATATCTTGGAATCCTCAAATGTCCTATGATTGGACACACATCCTAACACTTATGCATATTGATGACTTAGATGTGCAACACACGAAGTAATGTATATCTTCAATCAATGAAGACATACAGTCTAAGTGTCAATACATTAATGCGGAATTTGACTTCGGAGTGCCACGATAATTGTGCGCCGTGTCTGGGTCTAATACTTCCTATACGGTGGGTAACGCCACCACCAAACTTTTGTTTGAAGTGTTTTTCTTGGCGTTATAATTGCAAAGTTCGCATTTGATTTGTCTTCATCCTTGACTTAAGTTCAGGAATATCTTTACCTTGTTGATTTGGTCTTATACTAGGATATATATACATATTTGTGTTCTATCCTCTATAGCATTCACTTATAGCTATGGCTTCTTGCTTGAATCTTTTGATCTAAGTGAATGTGATCGGACCCTAACCTCTTCTATGCTTCTACCTCAAATTATATCTATCCAAATCATATGCATTCTATTGAAACCGTCGAATGTCTTCTCTGCATCCTTGTCAGCGGAAGATGCAGAGACAAGAATTACATCTGTCTTTAATGCTATATCCTTATTGCCTGAAAACCGGAGAAGTCGGAACGACCACCCCGACAGTCCAGGCGTGCGTGGGAACATGGAACAACTTCCAATGTGTTGCATGTTTGCCATGTTCCCTTCAGATGTGAACCGCCAAGGGCACCTGCGTAATTGCGTTGTGCCGTCCCTTTCCTTATAAATACACATCTCATCGCGGTCAAATCCTTCTCCCACCTCGCCACCTCACACAAACCCTAGTGCCACTGCTAGCTCTTGATGACGCCAATGACAAAGCGCTTAGCTGTCGCGACCTCACCGACGCCATCATCACGCCGGCCGCGGACCTCGTCTTCTCCGCCGCCGATGTAGGTGTCTTTCGTCGCCAAGCTAGGGCACGGGAGATTGAACTGCTCGGCCTCCAACTCCGTTCTGTCTAGCAGTTCTTCGTGTGGTAATTAAAACTTACTTTTTACTGTCTTTTTGATCTGATGGATTCATCCTTCCCTACCAAAAGTGGTTTCTATGCTTCCAAAGTTGAATCTATCATGTTCTGCATATCATATTATGCCTAGTCTATTCACTTATGCTTCACTACAAGTTAGATTCCTCACTTATAACTATTCTTGGATTCGTACAAATCTGGAACCAACTCTCACCAAATAAGTGAATGTCTTTGCGCTATGAGGTCAATGTCTTCAAACTGATTTATCTTCAAAAATCTTCTGAGAATGCTTATGACCTCTTCCCCTTCCCTCGCATCTCTAATGCTATCACAGGTACATGTCCGTGCGAGAATCCCTTGGTTCTCATAGTCTGCATTCATTTGCAGAATTCTTACAGCGTCACATTAATTCACCTAAAGCCAGTTCTTGTTTGACCAGCAGACGGAAGCCTTTGCAAGTTCTGAAGCCATTTAGTTTAAGCTTCATGGCAACAGATAAGTCAGCTAGAAAGGGTGGCAAACAACGCCGTGGGAATACATCCAAAGATTTGCCACCAGATCTGTACGAACTGTACAAGACAGACCCTGAAGAAACTTATGATGAACGCAAAACTCGAATCCAATGGATTCGAAGATATTGGGCTGAAGAATGGTACAAGTACAGATTTGTCATGGCTGAGTGTGATGAAAAGAATGCCATCAAGCAGACCAGGGGAGATATCTTATACAAAAATCTTCAACCCCAGTCCCTGTCTGAAGCTATTGATCAAGGCTTCTATCCGTGCATGGTTCGCGGACCACAGCCAGAGAATGCTGACACATCTTCTTTGCTATGGTGTCGCGAAGACAACCTGTTCAAGCGCAACTTCAAGTTTGCCAAAGATTCTGCTGTGAAGAACAAGAAGACATTTGGGCTTGACTTCAACCCCGGTCCATCTGCTCGTCGGGATGATGGCACCCGTGAAGCCAATGAAAACAGAATTGGCCCCTTCTACAACCTCGAAGGCCTCATCACTCATATTGCAGTCCAAGGTGCTAATGTGGATCACTCAGCTGATGACGCAGATTCTGATGAAGCGCCAGCTCCTCCTAAGCCACAGAAGCAGAAGAAAACTAAGGCTTCAAAACCTTCTGCTGCACCAAAAGCTTCACATGTGAAGCCATTGGCAACTACTCCTCCTGCACCAAGTATTAATTCTGAAGATCTATCTCGAGTCTCCAAGAAGAAAGAGAATCCCCAGAAGAAAATTGTCAAGAGTTCTAGTCAAGCACTGACCCCAGCTGCCGGGTTGTGAAACGAGAATGAAGCTATTGATCTGCCAACTGGTGATGAGTGTGGTGATGATGCCCTTGAGCAGCTGATTAAGAGCAAGCAAGAGGCGGAGATCTTCAACGATCTGCCCCTTTTCGATGTGAAGATTCTGGACAATTTCATTGATGAGTGGTTTGACAACCCAAACCTCAGTTTTGATGATCTTCAGCTCCCAATTGGCATCAACGTCGCCTTCCAAGGCGCCATTGCTCCTGAGCTGGCTCTGGCTCAGAAAATTGTTAAACTGAAGAACAAAATTTACTATGAGAAAGCCTAGTTCAAGAAGCACATGGCCACGCTCAGTGTGGCTGATGTTCAAAACTTCAAGCTTATGTTGCATGACCTCAAGGAGGCATTTCACAAGAAACATGAAGAAGCCAAAAGATCACACGAGCAAATGAAAAACCTCCCTGCCAAATGTGTTCAAGCTTATAATGAAGCTGAGAAACGCAAGGCACTTGGGCGTCCTAGCATAGAACCCAAGCTGGCTGCCAAGAAGAAGAAGCCTGTTGTGGCACAAGCTGAAGCATCAGGGCGGGAAGCACCTCGCATTGTCTTACCTGCCAGCATGACAGGCTCGAAGCCTAAGGTCCCCACAGCGGCTTCAGAACTTAAGAAAACAAGGGCAGCTGAAGCTGAAGCCAGAAAGCGCAAGTTCATGAACACCACCGATGATGCTCCCAAGACCAAGAAGATAAAGACAAAGAAGAAAGATCGGGCTGCTCCTTCAGAGCCCCTTCTTGTAGAGCCCCTCTCGGATGCTCGTCCGGCATCCGAACACAAAGAGCGTAAGTTAATAATTCATGAGCCTGCTTCCACAGAGGCTCCTGAAGCTGAAGAAGTTCCAGCTGTTAATCCCATCACAGCTGAAGACATTGGTCCCAAAGACAATGTAGATGATGATGAAGTCCTTCCTCGGATCGAGCGCCAAATGGTATCATCGCCTGTTCTCACGAACAACGAACTCATCAGCATTGGTCGTCCTTTGACGCCAATCAATCAGGATGCTTCATGGGCTGATCACCCGCAACAAGAAACTCCAAGTCGAAGCTCACCAAGTACTCCCCACCTCAAGTCACCAATCCGGTACTTGACGATGATGACTATGTGGTCCAGCCAACTCCCTCTCCAAAAGCGTCACCCGCATTTCGCAGGCTTGGCAAAGGACCAAGGCCACAAGTCGCTCCATCAAGCGTTCCAGAAGGAGAAGTGCAAGACAACTCAGTTACACGACAAGTGTTTCCTGAAGCCACTCCCACTATGAACGTCTCTGAATCTGAAGCCAAAGTTGCTGAAGATACACTGACTACATCAGCCGCAGAACAACAAGAAACCCGTGAAGAAGAAGAAGACTGTGTTGTCACACCCCCTACCAACCAAGAAGATGTTCTCGAGGAGAATGTGTCGAACCCTCCAGCTACTCAAGTGGAGGTTGAAAATACTGAGGCGGCCACCAACAACACTACTGAAGCCAATGACCTCGTGATGGCAGAAGCTAATGTGGTGCCTCCAGTGAACATGGTGTCTTAAGCAAATGATGCACCTACCACCAATGTGCAGCCTGAAGCCCTTGTTAATACCACTGCTCCTATACCGCCTCCAAGGCCACACACCATTGAGCAAGCATTTTATCAAGGCGAGCTTGTCACTGTCAGATGGCCCATTCTGGTTCCTGCGCCTACTCTCGGACCTCAATTTGATTATCATGTGGAGCACATGCCTCACGTCTAGAAGCCAAAACCAAGGATGCCAAGGTTTCCAGGTACTGCATCTGCGCCAGGATCGTTCAATGCAAATGACTTCATTGAACACAACACTTTCTTTGATAGAGCCAAGAACCCATATTTAAAGCCCAGAATTTCATCTGATCGGTTCTAGAACTATCAGCAGCGCAGTTATTATTCCTGTGTCTTATACAATCAAGGGCGCATTTTTCCTCATATGCGTCTTGACTGCGAAGCCATTGCTGGACTGCCCTGTTTGGAAGAAGCCCTAGACTACTTCAGAGATGCTGGCCTTCTGAAGTTCGTGACCGACAAGGGAAATTGGAATGAAGAGCTTTTGTTAGAATTCTATGCTACACTCCACATCCGCGACTACAACAAGGACATCAAAACTTGGGTCCTTGAGTGGATGACAGGCAATGTGCACCATGAAGCCAAAGCTCTTGATCTCATTGAGCTTGCTGGCCTGCCCACTCTAGGTGAACTATATGAACCTGGTTGTCAGCTTCACCGCAATGCCTTGGAAAGCATATTCCAGAAGCCTGAGCCCAACATGAGCCAAATGCTGAGTATGATGAAGCCACTACCGCAAGATGTTGAATATCCCAGGGAATTCTTTGTTGAAGACCTAGAGTATCTGCCCTGCACCATCTACCACATTATTAGGCGAACTCTATGGCCCATCAAAGGACATTCTTCCTCAGCAAAACTTGAAGGATCAATGAAGACATTGGTCTTCTATATTCTCAATGGCATCAGCTTCAATGCACAGGATTTCTTCATTCGCCAATTTGCTGCATCTGGCTCAGATATACTTGGTCTGAAATTCTATGCTCCATGGGTAATCCGTCTTATCAAGCTTCACTCTGCTGTCAACTATCAGCCCTCTGCGCGCAACCATCTCATATTCTCGCTAGAGGTTGATATGTCTGTCGAAGCCATATACCCGGAGCCTGCCAAGGAGGCAATTTGTCTTCACAATGTCGATCGTCAAAGTTTCTCTCAACATGTTGAAGGAGTTCATGCTGCCACTCGTGTTTATCCTTCGGCTGGAAATACACGTGCACCTCATCGTGCCCATACTGAAGCCACAGAAAGCACTATTGCTCAAAGGCCTCAGAAGAGATCTCGTGTGCTCAATGACCGAGAGCTTCTCGTGGCCTTGCATCAGAAACACGATAAGCATCATTACTGGCTAAAGCGTCAGATGCAAAGACTCTTGGTGGATGTTAATCGCATTCGAAATCTTGCCACCAAGAATGCGTGTGTCGCTCATGAGACCCGTCGGAGGTCATGGAAGAGTCTGACATTGCTCAGTGCTGAAGCTGATCTTCAAGACGATGGCTTCACAGAGAGATTCAAGTTTGATACCACTCCTCCTAGGAACGCTGTCTTGTGATGGACTCCTTCACTCGAAGACTCTGAGTACTCCTCCTCGGCAGCAACTATAAATGTCAGAGTCATTGATGATGACGATGATGCTACTTCACCACCTCCAACTTCGGCGCGTATCGACACTGCACCAAGTTCGTCTGCACCACTGAACCTCAACGTCGACCCTGCTGCCTCACCTACTCCTCATGGGAACGAGTAGAGGCTCTATGTCTTCAAACCTTTTTGGTCCTTACTGACAAAAGTGGGAGAAGCATATGAGTTGATAGTCTTCAAGCGGGTCCATATGGGTGGTTACTATACTTTTGCCAAGTGCTTACAACTCTCGCTTTTGAAACATTTGGTTCTTTGAGTTGTAACACTTAAACTTGATGGTCGCCTGCTACTTTTTCTGCTATTCTGTGATGCAATGATAAATTCCGCATGTGCGATGATAAATCCCGCATGAAGTCATCTTGCAGACGTCCATTTTTCATTATGCATGTCATAATTCAAGTTATATCTTTGTTGGGGAACGTAGCAATAATTCAAAATTTTCTACGCATCACCAAGATCAATCTATGGAGATTCTAGCAACAAGAGAGGGAGAGGATGAGTGTATCTTCATACCCTCGAACATCGCGATGCGGAAGCATTACAAGAACACGGTCGGTGGAGCCGTACACGCAGCGATTCAGATCGCGGTCGATTCCGATCTAAGCGCCGAACGGATGGCGCCTCCGCGTTCAACACACGTACAGCCCGGGGACGTCTCTCCTTCTTGATCCAGCAAGGGGAGAGGAGAAGTTGAGGGAAAACTCCAGCAGCACGACGGCGTGGTGGCGATGGAGCTCGTGGTTCTCCGGCAAGGCTTCGCCAAGCACTACGGAGGAGGAGGAGGTGTTGGAGGAGGGAGGGGCTGCGCCAGGGGAAGGGTGCGGCTGCCCTCTCTCTCCCTCACTATATATAGGGGAAAGGGGGTGCAGGAGGCGCCCTAGGGTTCCCTAGGGGAGGGGTGGCAGCCACAGGGGAAAACCTAGATGGGTTTGGGCGCCCCCACCCCTAGGAAACTTGCCCCCCAAGCCGGGAGGGGCGGTTGCCCTAGGCGAGGCGCCCCAACCTCTCCAGGTTATGTTAGAGGGGTTGGGAGGGGCGCACAGCCCCTTAGTGGGCTGGTGTGCCCCCTCCCCTTGGCCCATAAGGCCCCCCAACGCTTGCCGGGGCCTTCGAAACACCTTTCGGTCACGCTAGTCGTCACCCGGTACTCCCAGAACAATTCCGGACTCCAATACCCTTCGTCCAATATATCGATATTCACCTCCGGACCATTCCGGAGTTCCTCGTCACGTCTGGGATCTCATCCGGGACTCCGAACAACCTTCGGTAACCACATACTATTTCCCATAACAACTCTAGCATCACCGAACCTTAAGTGTGTAGACCCTACGGGTTTGGGAACCATGCAGACATGACCGAGACGTTCTCCGGCCAATAACCAACAGCGGGATCTGGATACCCATGTTGGCTCCCACATGTTTCACGATGATCTCATCGAATGAACCACGATGTCGGGGATTCAATCAATCCAGTATACAATTCCCTTTGTCAATCGGTATGTTACTTGCCCGAGATTCGATCATCGGTATCCCAATACCTTGTTCAATCTTGTTACCGGCAAGTCACTTTACTCATTCCGTAATGCATGATCCCGTAACTAACTACTTAGTCACATTGAGCTCATTATAATGATGCATTACCGAGTGGGCCCAGAGATACCTCTCCGTCATACGGAGTGACAAATCCCAGTCTCGATTCATGCCAACCCAACAGACACTTTCGGAGATGCATGTAGTGTACCTTTATAGCCACCCGATTCGTTGCCAGACGCTTGGTACACCCAAAGCATTCCTACGGTATCCGGGAGTTACACAATCTCATGGTCTAAGGAAATGATACTTGACATTAGAAAAGCTTCAGCAAACGAACTACATGATCTTGTGCTACGCTCAGGATTGGGTCTTGTCCATCACATTATTCTCCTAATGATGTGATCCCGCTATCAATGACATCTAATGTCCATGGTCAGGAAACCATGACCATCTATTGATCAACGAGCTAGTCAACTAGAGGCTCACTAGGGACATGTTGTGGTCCATGTATTCACACATGTATTACGGTTTCCATTTAATACAATTATAGCATGAACAATAGACAATTATCATGAACAAGGAAATACAATAATAACCATTTTATTATTGCCTCTAGGGCATATTCCCAACAGTCTCCCACTTGCACTAGAGTCAATAACCTAGTTCACATCACTATGTGATTGTAATGAATCCAACACCCATTGGGTTTGATCATATCTCGCTTGTGAGAGAGGTTATTAGTCAATGGGTCTGAATCTTTCAGATCCGTGTGTGCTTTACAAATCTCTATGCCATCTCCTAGATGCAGCTACCACGCTCTATTTGGAACTATTCCAAATAACAGCTCTACTATATGAATCCGTTCTACTACTCAGAGTCTTCCAGATTAGTGTCAAAGTTTGCATTGGCGTAACCCTTTATGATGAACTCTTTTACCACCTCCATTATCGAGAAAATTCCTTAGTCTACTAGTTAATAAGGATAACCTTGACCGCTGTCCTGTGATCCATTCCTGGATCACACTTGTACCCCTTGACTGACTCATGGCAAGGCACACTTCAAGTGTGGTACACAGCATAGCATACTGTGGAGCCTACGTCTAGCATAGGGGACGACCTTCGTGCTTTCTCTCTCTTCTGCCATGGTCAGGTCTTGAGTCTTACTCAATACTCACACCTTACAACACAGCCAAGAACTCCTTCTTTGCGGATCTATTTTGAACTCCTTCAAAATCTTGTCACGGTATGTGTTCATTTGAAAGTACTATTAAGCGTTTTGATCTATCCTTATAGATCTTGATGCTCAATGTTCAAGTAGCTTAATCCAGGTTTTCATTGAAAAACACCTTTCAAACAACCCTATATGCTTTCCAGACATTCTACATCATTTCCGATCAACAATATGTCAACAACATATACCCATCAGAAATTCTATAGTGCTCCCACTCACTTCTTTGGAAATACAAGTTTCTCATAAACTTTGTATAAACCCAAAATCTTTGATCATCTCATCAAAGTGTATGTTCCAACTCCGAGATGCTTACTCCAGTCCTTAGAAGGATTGCTGGAGCTTTGCATACTTGTTAGCATCTTATAGGATTGACAAAACCTTCCTGTTGTATCATATACAACCTTTCCTCAAATAAATCGTCAAGGAAACAATGTTTTGACATCCTATCTGCAAGATTTCATAAATAATGCAGTAACTGCTAATATAATTCCAACAGACTCTTAGCGTTTCTATGAGTGACAAAGTCTCACCGTAGTCAACTCCTTGAACTTGTCGGAAAACATCTTAACGACAAGTCGAGCTTTCTTAATGGTGATACTTACCATCATTGTCTGTCTTCCTCATAAAATCCATCTGTACCCAACAGCCTTACGACCATCAAGTAGTTCTTCCAAAGTCTATACTTTGTTTTCATACATGGATTCTCTCAGATTTTATGGCCTCGAGCCATTCGTCGGAATCCGGGCCCACCATCGCTTCTCCATAGCTCGTAGGTTCATTGTTGTCTAGCAACATGACCTCCAAGACAGGATTATGTACCACTCTGAAATAGTACGCATCCTTGTCAACCTACAAGTATTGGTAGTGACTTGATCTGAAGTTTCGTGATCACTATCATCAGCTACCACTTCAATTGGTGTAGGTGCTACAGAAACGACTTCCTGTGCCCTGCTACACACTGGTTGAAGTGATGGTTCAATAACCTCATCAAGTCTCCACCATCCTCCCACTCATTTCTTTCGAGAGAAACTTTTCCTCGAGAAAGGATCTGGTTCTAGAAACAATCACTTTTGCTTCCGGATTTTAATAGGAGGTATATCCAACTGTTTTGGGTGTGCTATGAAGATGCATTTATTCGCTTTGGGTTTGAGCTTATCAGGCTAAAACTTTTCACATAAGCGTCACTACCCCAAACTTTAAAAAAATGACAGCTTAGGTTTCTCTAAACCATAGTTCATACGGTGTCATCTCAACGGAATTACATGGTGCCCTATTTATAGTGAATGCGGTTGTCTCTAATGCCTAACCCATAAACAATAGTGGTAATTCGATAAGAGACATCATGGTATGCACCATATCCAATAGGGTGCAGCTATGATGTTCGGACACACCGTCATAGTATGGTGTTCCAGGCGGCATTAGTTGTGAAACAATTTCCACAATGTCTTAATTGTGTACCAAACTCGCAACTCAGATACTCATCTCTATGATCATATCATAGACATTTTATCCTCTTGTCACGAAGATCTTCAACTTCACTCTGAAATTATTTGAACATTTCAATAATTCAGACTTGTATTTCATCAAGTAAATATACTCAGCATCTACTCAAATCATTTCTGAAGTAAGAGCATAATGATATTCACTGCGTGCCTCGGCACTCATTGGATTGCACACATCAAATGTATTACTTCCAAAAAGTTGCTCTCTTGTTCCATCTCACTGAAAACGAGGCCTTTCAGTCATCTTGCCCATGTGGTATGATTTGCATGTCTCAAGTGATTCAAAATCAAGTGAGTCCAAACGATCCATCTGCATGGAGTTTCTTCATGCGTATATACCAATAGACATGGTTCACATGTCTCAATCTTTTCAAAAAAAAAGAGTGAGTCCAAAGATCCATCAACATGGAGCTTCTTCATGCGTTTTATACCAATATGACTCAAATGGCAGTGCCACAAGTATGTGGTACTATCATTACTTTCGGTACGAACATGTGTATCACCACGATAGAGATTCAATAAACTCATTTTAGGTGCAAGACCATTGAAGGTATTATTCAAATAAACAGAGTAACCATTATTCTCCTTAAATGAATAACCGTATTGTGATAAACATAATCCAATCATGTCTATGCTCAACGCATACACCAAATAACAATTATTTAGGTTTAACACCAATCTCGATGGTAGAGGGAGCATGTGATGCTTGATCACATCAACCTTGGAAACACTTCCAACACATATCATCATCTCACCTTCAGCTAATCTCCATTTATTCCGTAGCTTTTTATTTCGAGTTACTAACACTTAGCAACCAAACCGGTATTTCAATACCCTGGAACTACTAGGACTACTAGTAAAGTACACATCATAATGTATATCCAATATACTTCTGTCGACCTTGCCAGCCTTCTCATTTACCAAGTATCTAGGGTAGTTCTGCTGTAGTGACCGTTCCCCTTATTTCAGAAGCACTTAGTCTCGGGTTTGGGTTCAACCTTGGGTTTCTTCACTAGAGCAGCAACTGATTTGCCATTTCATGAAGTATCCCTTCTTGCCCTTGCCCTTCTTGAAACTAGTGGTTTTACCAACCATCAACAATTGATGCTCCTATTTGATTTCTACTTTCGCGGTGTCGCGAATAGCTCAAGGATCATCATATCTATCCCTGATATATTATAGTTCATCACGAAGCACTAGTAGCTTGGTGGCAGTGACTTTGGAGAACCATCACTATCTCATCTAGAAGATTAACTCCCACTCGATTCAAGCGATTGTAGTACTCAGACAATCTGAGCACATGCTCAACGATCGAGCTTTTCTCCTTATTTTGCAGGCTTAAGAAACTTGTCAGAGGTCTCATACCTCTTGACGTGGGCACTAGCCTGAAATCCCAATTTCAGTCCTCGGGACATCTCATATGTTCTGCGGTGTTTCAAAAACGTCTTTGGTGCCTCAGTTCTAAACCTTTTATCATTACGCACAGAACTATCATGTAGACATCAAAACGTGTATGTCAGATGTTCGCAACATCCATAACCGACGCTCGAGGTTCAGCACACTGAGTGGTGCATTAAGGACATAATCCTTCTGCGCAGCAATGAGGACAATCCTCAGTTTACGGACCCAGTGCGCATAATTGCTACTGTCAACTCTCAACTAAATTTTCTCTAGGAACATATCTAAAACAGAAGAACCAAAGCGTGAGCTATGACATAATTTGCAAAGACCTTTTAACTATGTTCATGATAATTAAGTTCATCTAATCAAATTATTTAATGAACTCCCACTCAGATAGACATCCCTCTGGTCATCTAAGTGATACATGATCCAAGTCAACTAGGCCATGTCCGATCATGACGTGAGACGGACTAGTCATCATCGGTGAACATCTTCATGTTGATCGTATCCACTATACGACTCATGTTCGACCTTTCGGTCTCTTGTGTTCCGAGGCCATGTCTATACATGCTAGGCTCGTCAAGTCAACCTAAGTGTTTTGCATGTGTAAATCTGGCTTACTCCCATTGTATGCGAACGTTAGAATCTATCACATCTGATCATCACGTGGTGCTTCGAAACAACGAACTTTCGCAACGGTGCACAGCTAGGGGGAACACTTTCTTGAAATTTTATGAGGGATCATCTTATTTATGCTACCGTCGTTCTAAGCAAATAAGATGTAAACATGACAAACATCACATGCAAATCATAGAGTGACATGATATGGCCAATATCATCTTGCGCCTTTGATCTCCATCTTCGAGGCGCGACATGATCACCTTTGTCACTGGCATGACACCATGATCTCCATCATCATGATCTCCATCATCGTGTCTTCATGAAGTTGTCTCGCCAACTATTACTTCTACTACTATGGCTAATGGTTAGCAATAAAGTAAAGTAATTACATGGCGTTCTGATTGACACGCAGGTCATACAATAAATTAAGACAACTCCTATGGCTCCTGCCGGTTCTCATACTCATCGACATGCAAGTCGTGATTCCTATTACAAGAACATGATCAATCTCATACATCACATATCATTCATCACATTCTTTTGGCCATATCACATCACATATCATACCCTACAAAAACAAGTTAGACGTCCTCTAATTGTTGTTGCATGTTTTACGTGGCTGCTATGGGTTTCTAGCAAGAACAGTTCCTACCCACGCAAAAGCCACAACGGTGATATGCCAATTGCTATTTACCCTTCATAAGGACCCTTTTCATCGAATCCGATCCGACTAAAGTGGGAGAGACTGGCACCCGCTAGCCACCTTTATGTAACAAATGCATGTCAGTCAGTGGAACCTGTCTCACGTAAGCGTACGTGTAAGGTCGGTCCTAGCCGCTTCATCCTACAATACCGCCGAAACAAGATAGGACTAGTAACGGTAAGCAAATTGAACAAACCAACGCCCACAACTACTTGTGTTCTACTCGTGCACAGAATCTACGCAATAGACCTAGCTCATGATGCCACTGTTAGGGAACGTAGCAATAATTCAAATTTTCTACGCGTCACCAAGATCAATCTATGGAGATTCTAGCAACAAGAGAGGGAGAGGATGAGTGTATCTTCATACCCTTGAAGATCACGATGCATAAGCGTTACAAGAACGCGGTTGGTGGAGTCGTACACGCAACGATTTAGATCGCGGTCGATTCTGATCTAAGCACCGAACGGACGGCGCCTCCGCGTTCAACACACGTACAGCTCGGGGACGTTTCCTCCTTCTTGATCCAGCAAGGGGAGAGGAGAAGTTGAGGGAAAACTCTAGCAGCACGACGGCATGGTGTCTATGGAGCTCGTGGTTCTCCAGCAGGGCTTCGCCAAGCACTACGGAGGAGGAGGAGGTGTTGGAGGAGGGAGGGGCTGCACCAGGGGAAGGGTGCGGCTGCCCTCTCTCTCCCTCAAAATATATAGGGGGAAGGGGGCTGGAGGAGGCGCCCTAAGGTTCCAGGGGAGGGGTGGCGGCTACAGGGGAAACCCTTGATGGGTTTGGGCGCCCCCACCCCTAGGAAACTTGCCCCCCAAGCCGGGAGGGGCGGCTGCCCTGGGGGAGGCGCCCCCACCTCTCGTGTTACGTGAGAGGGTTGGGAGGCGCCAGCCCCTTAGTTGGCTGGTGTGCCCCCTCCCCTTGGCCCATAAGGCCCCCCAACGCTTGTCGGGGCCTCTGAAACACCTTTCGGTCACGCTGGTCGTCACCTAGTACTCCCAGAACAATTCCGGACTCCAATACCCTTCGTCCAATATATCGATCTTCATCTCCGGACCATTCCGGAGTTCCTCGTCACGTCCGGATCTCATCCGGGACTCGAACAACCTTCGGTAACCACATACTATTTCCCATAGCAACTCTAGCGTCACCGAACCTTAAGTGTGTAGACCCTACGGGTTCGGGAACCATGCAGACATGACCGAGACGTTCTCCGGCCAATAACCAACAACGGGGTCTGGATACCCATCTTGGCTCCCACATGTTCCACGATGATCTCATCGGATGAACCACGATGTCGGGGATTCAATCAATCCCGTATACAATTCCCTTTGTCAATCGGTATGTTACTTGCCCGAGATTCGATCGTCGGTATCCCAATACCTTGTTGAATCTCGTTACCGGCAAGTATCTTTACTCGTTCCATAATGCATGATCCCGTGACTAACTAATTAGTCACATTGAGCTCATTATGATGATGCATTACCGAGTGGGCCCAGAGATACCTCTCCGTCATACTGAGTGACAAATCCGGTCTCGATTCGTACCAACCCAATGAGACACTTTCGGAGATGCCCAGAGTGTACCTTTATAGCCATCCAGTTACGTTGTGACGTTTGATACACCCAAAGCATTCCTACAGTATCCGGGAGTTGCACAATCTCATGGTCTAATGAAATGATACTTGACATTAGAAAAGCTTCAGCAAATGAACTACACGATCCTGTGCTATGCTTAGGATTGGGTCTTGTCCATCACATCATTCTCCTAATGATGTGATCCCGTTATCAATGACATCTAATGTCCATGGTCAGGAAACCATGACCATCTATTGATCAACGAGCTAGTCAACTAGAGGCTCACTAGGGACATATTGTGGTCTATGTATTCACACATGTATTACAGTTTCCAGTTAATACAATTATAACATGAACAATAGACAATTATCATTGACAAGGAAATACAATAATAACCATTTTATTATTGCCTCTAGGGCATATTTCCAACAATCTTTTCATGCATGATGTATTGTCTTCATAAGTTGAAGAGGATCTCCACAAGTACAACCTGCCATGTGAATTTGCATTCCAAAGCAAAACCTTTATATGCACATCTTCAGGGGGAGCCTTTTGCCACTTACGAATAAAATATCTTAAACCTTTACAATTTCACATACTTTTATCCCCATTGAAAACTTCAACCAGTTTGTCATCAATCACCAAAAAGGGGGAGATTGTAAGTGCATCTAGTGCCACCCCTAGTTGGTTTTGGAGTATTGACGACAAACCTGGTTGAGGGACTAATGTGTTTGTGAGAATTGCAGGATAACACAGGTAGTAGTCCCTCCTTGTTCGGTTTACCTACTAGAGATGACCCCTAAAAATGTGTGAAGACATTGAAGACAATGGTGGTCTGTTAAGCTATTCACAGTGAAGTCTATGACATGATAAGACATCGCATGAAGACTATGGAGCGCGAAGACTTAGTTGTTTTGTTGTTTCCTTTTCTTCTTTGTTGAGTCAGAGGAACCACCGTACTGTTAAGTGGGGTCCAAGTGAACAAAGTCAGAGTGACTAAAGAAATGCTCAACCAAATCCTATGTCTTCGAGTGAAGGCAATGAGTGCAAATCTTATCCAGAGTCGGATAAGTCAGCTTTACTTGCAGCCCAAGTCAAGCTGTCGCTTGTGTTTGAAATCTGACCGCTGGAACACATGTCAGATCCTTATTGACCCAGGGTCATTTCGGACAATTCAGGTCGGGTTGCCTAGTGGCTATAAATAGCCCACCCCCTACACCATAAATTGTGGTTGCTCAGAGTTAGTACACGACTTTTGTCGTTTGAGAGCAACCCACCTCCGATGCCTTCGAGAGAGAATTTTTGCGAGGACAAAGCCCAAACCACCCATAGCCCAAAGAGTGTTTGGCATCACTGAAGTCTTTCTGTCAGCGTGATCTGAAGACTTGTTACACTTGAGGACTGTGAATTCTCCAGCCGGTTAGGCGTCACGTTCTGAGCATCCAAGAGTCATTGTGGATTGCCGGTGAATGAAGTCTGTGAAGGTTTGGAAGTCTACCTTAAAGACTTGCCAGAGTTATTGGGCGAGGACTAAGTGTCCTTAGCTCAAGGGGAATAAGGTGAAGACGCGGTCTTCTGAGTTAAATCTCAGCCTCCCTAACCAGACATGCAGTTGTCACATCAACTGGAAATGGTCGAACAAATCACTGTCCTCTCCAAGCTACTGGTTCTATCTCTTACTTCTCTTTACTTACCGTTTGTCTTCGTGAAATCATTGCCTGCTTGCCATTATCTGTTTGACTTCACTGAGTGACTACTTGTTCTGATTGGCTTCATACGATCTTCCATCCTAATCCTTACTACCTAGTGACACGTCTCCAATGTATATATATTTTTTGATTGTTCCATGCTATTATATTACCTGTTTTGGATGTTTATGGGCTTTACTTTACACATTTATATCATTTTTAAGACTAACCTACTAACCGGAGGCCCAGCCCGTATTGCTGTTTTTTTGCCTATTTCAGTATTTCGAAGAAAAGGAATATCAAACGGAGTCCAAATGTAATAAAACCTTTGGGAGCGTGATTTTTGGAACGAACGTGATCCAGAGGACTTGGAGTGCAAGTCAAGAAGCAACCGAGGTGGCCACGAGTGTGGAGGGCGCGCCCACCCCTACAGGGCACGCCCCCTATCTCATGGGCCCCTCGGGCAGCCACCGACTTACTTCTTCCTCCTATATATACCCACGTACCCCGAGAACATCAGAACAAGCCACGAAAACCTAGTTCCACCACCGTAACCTTCTGTATCCGCGAGATCCCATCTTGGAGCCTTCGCCAGCGCTCCGCCGGAGGGGGAATCGACCAAGGAGGGCTTCTACATCAACACCATAGCCCCTCTGATGAGTTGTGAGTAGTTTACCACAAACCTTTGGGTCCATAGTTATTAGCTAGATGGCTTCTTCTCTCTTTTTGGATCTCAATACCATGTTCTCCCCCTCTCTTGTGGAGATCTATTCGATGTAACTCATTTTGCGGTATGTTTGTCGAGATCCGATGAATTGTGGGTTTATGATCAAGTTTATCCATGAGAAATATTTGAATCTTATCTGGATTCTTTTATGTATGATTGAGTTATCTTTGCAAGTCTCTTCGAATTATCAGTTTGGTTTGGCCTACTAGATTGATCTTTCTTGCAATGGGAGAAGTGCTTAGCTTTGGGTTCAATCTTGATGTGTCCTTTCCCAGTGACAGCAGGGGCAGCAAGGCACGTATTGTATTGTTGCCATCGAGGATAAAAAGATGGGGTATATATCATATTGCTTGAGTTTATCCCTCTACATCATGTCATCTTTCTTAATGCGTTACTCTGTTCTTATGAACTTAATACTCTAGATGCATGCTGGATTGCGGTCGATGTGTGGAGTAATAGTAGTAGATGCAGGCAGGAGTCGGTCTACTTGTTGGGACGTGATGCCTATATACATGATCATGCCTAGATAATCTCATAATTATTCGCTTTTCTATTAATTGCTCGACAGTAATTTGTTCACCCACCGTAATACTTATGCTATCTTGAGAGAAGCCACTAGTGAAACCTATGGCCCCCGGGTCTATCTTTTATCATATAAGCTTTCAATTTACTTTTATTTGCATCTTTACTTTTCCAATCTATATTATAAAATACCAAAAATATATTTATCTTATCATACTATCTCTATCAGTTCTCACTTTCATGAAGTGGCCGTGAAGGGATTGACAACCCCTTTATTGCGTTGGTTGCGAGTTCTTTGTTTGTTTGTGTAGGTGCGTGGGACTTTTGAGGAGCCTCCTACTGGATTGATACCTTGGTTCTCAAAAAGTGAGGGAAATACTTACGCTAGTATTGCTGCATCACCCTTTCCTCTTGAAGGAAAGCCAACGCAAGCTCAAGATGTATCAAGAAGGATTTCTGGTGCCGTTGCCGGGGAGGTCTTCGCTCAAGTCAAGACATACCAAGTACCCATCACAAACTCATCTCCCCCGCATTTACATTATTTGCCATTTGCCTCTCGTTTTCCTCTCCCACTTCATCCTTGCCGTTTTATTCGCCCTCTCTTTCCCAATCTTTTCCTCTCTCTTTCGCTTGCCTTTTTCTGTTTGCTTGTGTGTTGGATTACTTGTCGCCATGGCGCAGGATAATACCAAATTGTGTGATTTCTCCAATACCAATAATAATGATTTCCTTAGTACTCCGATTGCTCCTCTTAATGATGTTGAGTCTTGTGAAATCAATACTGCTTTGCTGAATCTTGTTATGGAAGATCAATTCGCCGGCCTTCCTAGTGAAGATGCCGCTACCCATCTAAACAACTTTGTTGATTTGTGTGATATGCGGATAATGATATTGTTAAATTGAAGTTATTTCCGTTTTCACTTAGAGATCGTGCTAAAGTTTGGTTTTTGTCTTTGCCTAAAAATAGTATTGATTCTTGTAACAAGTGCAAAGATGCTTTATCTCTAAGTATTTTCCTCCCGCTAAGATCATCACTCTTAGGAACGATATTATGAACTTTAAACAACTTGATCATGAGCATGTTGCCCAATCTTGGGAAAGAATGAAATTGATGATTCGCAATTACCCTACTCATGGTTTGAATTTATGGATGATCATACAAATTTTTTATGCCGGATTGAACTTTGCTTCTAGAAATCTTTTAGATTCGGCCACGGGAGGTACGTTTATGGAAATCACTTTAGGAGATGCTACAAAACTTCTTGATAATATTATGGATAATTATTCTCAATGGCACACCGAAAGATCTACTAGTAAAAAAGTGCATGCTATAGAAGAAATTAATGTTTTGAGTGGAAAGATGGATGAACTTATGAAATTGTTTGATACTAAGAGTGCTCCTATTGATCCCAATGATATGCCCTTGTCTACCTTGATTGAGAATAATAATGAATCTATGGATGTGAATTTTGTTGGTAGGAATAGTTTTAGAAACAATGCTTATAGAGGAAACTTTAATCCTAGACCGTTCCCTAGTAATTCCTCTAATAATTGTGGAAATTCCTACAATAATTCTTATGGTAATTTTAATAAGATGCCCTCTGATTTTGAGAATATTGTGAAAGAATTTATGATCTCTCAAAAGAATTTTAATGCCTTGCTTGAAGAAAAATTGCTCAAAGTTGATGATTTGGCAAGGAACATTGATAGACTTTTGCTTGATTTGATTCTCTTAAACTTAGATCTACCCCTCCTAAGGATGATATCAACGAGTCTCTCAAAGCCATGAGAATTTTCATTGATGAGTGCAAAGAAAGAACCGCTAGATTGTGTGCTAAGAAAGATTGCTTTGTAAAAGCGTGTTCTTCTAGTTTCCATGAAAATAATGATGAAGATATAAAAGTTATTGATGTGTCCCCTATTAGATCTTTGTTTTGCAATATTAATCTTAATAATAATGGGACTGGAGATGAGTCAACTTTAGTTAGAAGGCGTCCCAATAATTCGGAGCTTTTAGATCTTGATGCTAAATTTGGTAAAAGTTGGATTGGAGAGGTCAAGACTTTAAATAGCATTGAACCCACTATCTCGGATTTCAAGGAATTTGATTATGATAATTATTCTTTAGAAGGTTGTATTTCCTTGTTGCAATCCGTTGTCAATTCTCCTCATGCTTATAGTCAAAAAGCTTTTACCAAACATATCTTTGATGCCTTGATACAATCTTATGATGAAAAACTTAATTTGGAAGTTACTATACCTAGAAAACTTAATGATGAGTGCGAACCTACTATAAAGATTAAAATTAAAGATCATGAGTGTTTTGCTTTATGTGATTTGGGTGCTAGTGTTTCCACGATTCCGAAAACTTTATGTGATATTCTAGGTTTCCATGATCTTGATGATTGCTCTTTAAATTTGCACCTTGTGGATTCCACCATTAAAAAAGCCAATGGGAAGGATCAATGATGTTCTCATTGTTGCAAATAGAAATTTGGTGCCCGTAGATTTTATCGTTCTTGATATAGATTGCAATCTTTCATGCCCTATTATTCTTGGTAGACCTTTCCTTAGAACGATTGGTGCGATTATTGATATGAAGGAAGAGAATATTATATTCCAATTTCCATTAAGGAAAGGCATGGAGCCCTTTCCAAGAAAGAAAATTAAATTACCTTATGAATCTATCATGCGAGCTACTTATGAATTGAGTGCCAAAGATGGCACTACTTAGATCTATCTTCGCTTTTATGCCTAGCTAGGGGCGTTAAACGATAGCGCTAGTTGGGAGGCAACCCAATTTTATTTGTGTTTTTTGTTTTTGTTTCTGTTTAGTAATAAATTTTGCATCTACCTTATGTTTTTATATGTGTTTTTACGTTTTAATTAGTGTTTGTGCCAAGTAGAACCTATAGGATAACCTATGGTGATAGTTAACGAATTTAGTTTTGTTAAATCACAGAAACGTGATTTTGCGTTCACTCTTCTTGATGTAGATCAATAGGCAAATTTCCCAGGACTTCCTATTTTGGTAGGAGTTTTAAAGTTCCATAAGTATACGTGGGTTAAAGATTGCTACAGACTATTCTGTTTTTGACAGATTCTGTTTTTCGTGTGTTGTTTGCTTATTTTGATGCATCTATGGCTAGTATTAAGTGGTATCAACCATAGATAACATGGGATACCGTAGGTTTAACACCACTATAAATAAAGAATAAGTTCATTACAGTACCTTATGTTGTGGCTTTGCTTTCTTTCACTAACGGAGCTTATGAGATTTCCTGTTGAGTTTTGTGTTGTGAAGTTTTCAAGTTTTGGGTAAAGATTTGGTCGACTATGGAATAAGGAGTGTGTTGACACCAGATTTTGGCACAGTCAAGAACTTATTTAAAATGGCCTCAAATGGAGAAGTGTTCTACATGAAAAAGTTTCGTATTGTCGATACGAACATCTTTGAAGTTTGGGCCATCGCCATCTGATCTCATCTCGAAGGCAAGTTGTGTTCAAATACTGAGATTTTGTATTCGAACACTATTCGCACATTACGCCCCAAGACTGCCTCGTATGGAAAAATGATCTACATGGATTGTCCTCGTCTCGTTGAAACGATTGATTTTGATATAAGAATCGTTCCAATCCGAGGTCGTATGCAAAAGTTAGAGCCATCCGAATACAGCACTATCACGAGCCAAAAGTGGCGCGCCCCACCAGACACCCTGTCTGATGGGTAGCGCGAATAACAGCCTGTATTGCACGAGCGATTTGGCCCTCCAGATGAACTCTAATCAAAAAACGTTCAACATGAAAGTTGTTCGCCTCGTCGAAACGGTAAAGATTGCTTTTGGGCTTGCTTCCATCCGAGGTTGTTTACCACCTCAAAAGTTACCCGCAAGGTGCAGCCAGTTTAAACCGAACAGTTTTGGAAAGTTCAGACAAAACCAATCCGAATTTGACTAGGGTTTTGGACGTGAATCCAAGCCTTTTCCTTGCACCGGAAGTCCAGCCGCCTCTTATATACCTGAGGGGTGATGGCCGATTGAACAACACACAATCGATCAATTCATCTACCATTTTTTATCTTTTATCTTTTCTCCTTAACCCTAGTTCTTCTTCTTCCTCGTTTTTCATTCGTTCTTCTTGTTGCAGGGCGGCGAACCTCGAGGCCCTAGGGGCGGTCAGGCCGACCTAGGGCAGCCCATTGCCGCCGCGCGCCCTGACGGGGTCCTTCCCGGGCGTGTGGGGTTTCGGGTCCCAAAAGCGCCGGCTTGCTGTCTTGCGTATCGCGCTGGAAGTCGGCCTCCCGCGGTGTGAGTTGCGGAGCATCTCCCTCGGCACCGCGGGTACACATCAACGTGTTCGTGTGACGCGTTCCAGCATCAACACACTTTTTGGCGACTCCGCTGGGGACGAAGCTTTGAACGGTCTCCAGGCCGTTCTTGCTACGAAGAGATTGTCATCAAGTTGCTGCAATCTACAAAGGTAATATGAATACCCAATTCCCCTTTGTAGATGCAAATAATCCATATGATGTTGCTGGATCACCTATTGAGGATAATGTATCGGCTAGCCCTAATTTTATCAATCATGCATCTAATTATGTGCAAGGGCCGATGCAAAACAATCTTCATGTTTCAAATTCTTATAAATTTAGCAACATGCAACATATGTATCCCAACTCCCATGCATCGGCAACCCCACAAATTCATATGCCGATGAGCAACATGATGAGTTTGATTAATCAATTTGAAACACACCAAGTTAGAATTTCCAATGCCATACAAGAAAGTGTTTCACCCTTTTATTCATCGGCAGCTAATGTGCAATATAGTAATCCAACCATGCCGATGAATGAGAGAATTGGCCATGCTACTAATGGCTATTTGGCCAGTTACTCTCAACTGTCATATGCTACACCTCATGTTAGTAATTCTTGACACCATACACAACTCAGATGCTAATAATTGACTTCACACCTTCCTGGTTATAGCCGAATGAATGTAAATTTTACAGAGCGGTTGTGCACAACATTGTAGAAGATGAGGTAGTGGTGGCTGCATTGAAGAGCTTAAGCGCAAAATAAGAGAATTAGTGCTCTTTGCCTTGAACAACATGAAAAGGGGCTATTTCACGATTATGCATAATAAAAGCTAGAGTTTTGCAAGAAGATGAATCTTTGCCAATTGATAAAATTGGCGAGCAAAAGTATGGTCTTACAACACTGCATATGCCTTCACCTAGTACTATATCATATTATACACCCCCTACACAATTGCAAAATTTCGGCAACACCCGTGTGTCATTGCCGAAAGAATCTAAAAGCATTGGGGGGCAATCATATCCGGAGTGGGCTGAAATTGAGAAAAATCTTAAAGCTAATTTTGCCGCTCGCCGTCAGAAACAAATAGAAAAAGAATTGGCTCACATAAAAGAAGCATTGCCAATTGGTACTATCAATGAAAAGAAGGATGATTCGGAACATGAAAGTGCTTCGGTTGAAAAAGCCGAATCAAGTAGTATATATTCTGAATCCATCAAATCCAACGAGGCAAGCATTATTGAGAAAGGGCATGGAAAGCATAGGAAAACAACAGTGCTTGATTTTTCTGAAGTTAATGGAACCTACTTCCTGCCCTACGAGTTCCGTGCCGTAGAAATTGACAAGCTTCAAGGACAAGAACAAGTAGCCGAACAAAGTTCGGCCGACAAAAGTCTTCAAAGCAATGATGCACGGATTCAAGAACAAGATGATGACAAGGTGTTGGGGAGCCATCCAAAGATGGAGCAAGATGTTCTTCAAATGGCACCACTATCATGCTCTCCCAACATATTTGAAGAGGTATGCATAACGAGTAATTTACCTATTTTCATATTTGGTCGCAACTTCATTATTGATGCATCTATAAGAAATATTCTCATAGGTAATTTTGAAAGACCAATGAGGAAGGGTAATTTACTTGTTAGCAGTAAAATTGTTATGGAACATATCGGTCAACCCATTGCACCATTTATAAAGACCGATAATAACTTATTGTTACAACCAAAGCTTTTCCCGTTGCTTTCTCTAAAGTTCATATCTAGTTGGGTAGCTTTGCTTATTTCTTACTTGGCTTACACTTGGTCTCAACTGAGACATGTATGTTCTAAATATCTTTGTTTCAGAAATTTAAAGCCAAGGTTAAATTCCATTGAGAAAACCGATGCTAATATAATATCATATCCAAAGACATCGGAGATAGAGTGGAAAACACAATGCATAGCCGAATGGAGAGATTCCAAATCTGAACCATTCGTTTGCTTATCTCCAAAGCCGTTCAAACAGCAAGATCGGCTAGAAAACAAGAAGTATACTTTCAATTCAAGCATGTGTGATAAAATATTTGATTTGTTGCTGAAAAATAATTACATTACAATTCTTGATCACCATGTTAAGCCATCAATCCAAGGACGAATATATTGTAAGTTGCATGATTCGTCCAAGCATAATTTTGAGGATTGCAACATGTTTTGTCAAATAGTTAAATAGGCCATTGAAAAAGGACGATTGAAGTTTGTTGAAACACCAAGAGATGACCAGTCTATTCCGATTGGTCCCGATGGCAAAAGGTTTTTACATCGGCTGCTTCAAGCCGATCCATTTAAAAAGAATGTAAAAGCTGCAGGTGATGGGATCAAGCTTTCAAGTAAAGAAGTTGTTGAAGAGCATAACGAGCATAATCTTGAGGGCGGGAGTTCCATCGAAGCTACAATGGATACGCCAAGGACTAGGGGGCAGCAATCAAATCTAATGATCGATGAAAGCAAACCAAAAGAAAACAAAGGCCGGAATAAGCGCAAGTGTAAGAGATCAAAAATCAACTTTGCTGAACTATTGGATAAATATCAAAAGAAGAGTGAAAAGAAGAATGCTTATCGGCCAAATCATGCAAAGAAACCAAGATCACCCCCAAGGCGCAAATATGAGGATCGGTATTGGCAAAGTGATAATTTTAATGCAACATATTCATATCCTTATTTTGGGCCGCCGATGCCAATGCCGTGGATACCTCCCTATGCTCATATAGATACATATGCATCATGGGACAGGTATGATACAAGGGTACATTCTCCATCTTATTCTAGACCATCTCACCAATACTATGCAGCTTCAAGGAGATCAACATTTGAACAATCACGCGTCAAAGACCGTTTCAATCATAAGGAATCGGTCCAGAGCTCAAGAAAGAAGAAAGAGGTGGTAAAGCAATTTTACCGCGTGAAAAGAGATGGTCGTAAGAGTGCTGCTTTAGATTTGATCTCAAATAACAAAGAGCCAATTAAAGTGTTGACATTGGCTACAAAAGGCAAAGAAGTGAAGCAATCAACTGATAAAAATCAGAGTGCCAAATCTGAAGAAAAGAAGTTGAGGGTGCACAAGGCCCAAAAACAGTTGTCATTGGTTGAAACAAAATCACAGCCGAGATGCCCACTCGGTTTATCATATTGGCAAAAGAAAAAATTACAAAATCTTAGTGCATAAGAGCTGAAAAAGAAGAACATGGCATGGGTTCCCAAGAAGATCAATCAACACAAAAATGATGTGCATGCTTTTGTTGCAACAAGTACAATAAAAGTGAAGAAGGAAAATAATGAAAGCAACAAACAATTAAGCCGAAGGTGCGCATCACAACATCAAAATCTTCGGTTAGCACATCATCCATTTTCTTCAACTATGTCGTTGATGCCTTTGCCATGGAATTCATCCCTAGGTATGATCAATTACCCTCCATTGATTTATTTTGATCCATGGATGCAACATAATTTTCTATATCATGAGAAAGTATTACCAAATTACCATACATTTGGTTAGTTACATTGTTGCTAATACAAAGGGGCCGAAATATTTTATTCCTATTTTATTTGTTTATTTCGGCTATACATTCTTTAATGGATGAATTCTACATGGACCTCATGATAATGGTCGATAATTAACTATCGTCCTAAGAAACTATCCGATCATGGCCGGTGTGAAATTCTAACATCGTCCTTAGTTCAATTGGAACCGAGACAAGGTACATGTTAAGTGATATTAACCTTGTCTCTCTAGTGCTATGGAGATTATGTTTCGATGGTTGAATTCATAACAATGGCCATGGTGTTGTGTTGTTTATATATCTCCATATGGTGCTGTTATGTGAAGCCTCATGCCTCTTAAAATATTTATTGCACAATAATCAAAGCCGAATATGCAATGTTATTCGGTTTGAAACTTTTGCCATATGTGCTAAACATATTGTGGCTTTTGGTGATTCGTTATGAGTAGTGCAACAAATATCCAAGGGTTATGAATGTTTTGACGAATCACTTGTAGTTTATCTTGAGGTATGCCTAGATGCAAAATTTACCTTGGTTGCTTTAAAATTGTTCATATTTCTAGGCATGACAATTCAAAAGAGTTGGCACAACAAGCATGAGGCTACTATGTTAATCATGGTGTATTGTATTTCATTCAATAGCCGATGCTTAGTCTCGTCAACATAGGTAAGGCTGAATCGATGTCCATCGCTTTGGCCACTAATGATTTTTTTATGCAGGCAAAAACTAAGGATTGGAGAAAGTTTATTATCGATTATCAGCAAAATCCTAGCAAAAGGGTGAATAATATGGTTCCGAGGATGACCTTGAGATACATATCTATGGGACTTTATCATCGGATTGTTAAGGAAGTTGAGAAAGTTTCACCCAAGCTTGCGTCAAAATATTCACACAAGCAATGGCCGATATAAACTTATCTTCCTAAGAATATGCCAAAATGGCCGATGGAGTGTTGACATCGTCCTTAGAGCAAGCTATGTGCAAATTATTTTTCGGCACACAGGCTTTGCCGAAAAACAGGGGGGCATGTGTTGACACCAGATTTTGGCACAGTCAAGAACTTATTAAAAATGGCCTCAAATGGAGAAGTGTTCTACATGAAAAAGTTTCGTATTGTCGATACGAACATCTTTGAAGTTTGGGACATCGCCATCTGATCTCATCTCGAAGGCCGAAGTTGTGTTCGAAATACTGAGATTTTGTATTCAGAACACTATTCGGCACATTATGCCCCCAAGACTGCCTCGTATGGAAAAATGATCTACATGGATTGTCTTCGTCTCGTCGAAACGATCGATTTTGATATAAGAATCGTTCCAATCCGAGTTCGTATGCAAAAGTTAGAGCCATCCGAATACAGCACTATCACGAGCCAAAAGTGGCGCGCCCCACCAGACACCCTGTCTGATGGGTAGCGCGAATAACAGCCTGTGTTGCACGAGCGATTTGACCCTCTAGATGAACTTTAATCAAAAAACGTTCAACATAAAAGTTGTTCGTCTCGTTGAAACGGTCAAGATTGCTTTTGGCCTTGTTTCCATCCGAGGTCGTTTACCACCTCAAAAGTTACCCGCAAGGTGCAGCCAGTTTAAACCGAACAGTTTTGGAAAGTTCGGACAAAACCAATCCGAATTTGACTAGGGTTTTGAACGTGAATTCAAGCCTTTTCCTTGCACGGGAAGTCCAGCCGCCTCTTATATACCTGAGGGGTGATGGCCGATTGAACAACACACAACCGATCAATTCATCTACCACTTTTTATCTTTTATCTTTTCTCCTTAACCCTAGTTCTTCTTCTTCCTCGTTTTTCGTTCGTTCTTCTTGTTGCAGGGCGGCGAACCTCGAGGCCCTAGGGGCGGTCAGGCCGATCTAGGGCAGCCCATATCCGCCGCGCGCCATGACGGGGTCCCTCCCGGGCGTGTGGGGTTTCGGGTCCCAAAAGCGCCGGCTTGCTGTCTTGCGTATCGCGCTGGAAGTCGGCCTCCCGCGGTGTGAGTTGCGGAGCATCTCCCTCGGCGCCACGGGTACACATCGACGTGTTCGTGTGACGCGTTCCAGCGTCAACAGAGTGGCAAGAGGCTAAGCTTGGAGATTCCCATGGCACCCCAAGATATTAAAGAATATCCAAAAGCCTAAGCTTGGGGATGCCCCCTGAAGGCATCCCCTCTCCCGGAAGGCATCCCCTCTTTCGTCTTAGTTCATTGGTAACTTTACTTGGAGCTATATTTTTATTCGCCACATGATATGTGTTTTTCTTGGAGCGTTGTGTATGATATTATTTTTTGCTTTTTAGTTTACCACATTCATCCTTGCTGGACACACCTTTTGGGAATAATCCCACTTGATTAGAATTTATTAGAATACTCTTTGTGCTTCACTTATATCTTTTGAGCTTGATAATTTTTGCTCTAGTGCTTCACTTATATCTTTTAGAGCATGGCGGTGGCTTAATTTTGAAGAAATTGCTAGTCTCTCATGCTTCACTTATATTATTTTGAGAGTCTCTTAGAACAGCATGGTATTTGCTATGGTTATAAAATTGGTCCTAGAATGGTAGGCATCCAAGGTGGGTATAATAAAAACTATCATAGAAAGTGAATTGGATGCTATGATCAATTTGATACTTGATAATTGTTTTGAGATATGGAGGTAGTGATATTAAAGTCATGCTAGTTGGGTGATTATGAATTTAAAGAATGCTTGTGTTGAAGTTTGTGATTCCCGTAGCATGCACGTATGGTGAACCGCTTTGTGATGAAGTTGGAGCATAATTTTATTTATTGATTATCTTCCTTATGAGTGGCGGTCGGGGATGAGCGATGGTCTTTTCCTACCAATCTATCCCTCTAGGAGCATGCGCGTAATACTTTGTTTCTGATGAATTGTAGATTTTTGCAATAAGTATATGAGTTCTTTTGACTAATGTTGAGTCCATGGATTATACGCACTCTCACCTTCCACCATTGCTAGCTTCTCTTGTGCCGCGCAACTTTCGCCGGTACCATACACCCACCATATACCTTCCTCAAAACAGCCACCATACCTACCTATTATGGCATTTCCATAGCCATTCCGAGATATATTGCCATGCAACTTTCCATCGTTCCATTTATATGACACGCATCATCATTGTCATATTGCTCTTTGCATAATTATGTAGTTGACGTCGTATTTGTGGCAAGGCCACCTTCATCATTTTCATACGTGACGCTCTTGAGTCATTGCATATCCCGGTACACCGCCGGAGGCATTCATATAGAGTCATATCTTGTTCTAAGTATTGAGTTGTAATCTTGAGTTGTAAGTAAATAAAAGTGTGATGATCTTCATTATTAGAGCATTGTCCCAGTGAGAAAAGGATGATGGAGACTATGATTCCCCCACAAGTCGGGATGAGACTTCGGACTAAAGAAAAAAAGAAGAAGAAAAAAGGAAAAAGAGAAAGGCCAAAAAAAGCCCAAAAAAGAGGAAAAAAAGAAAAAAAATGAAAGAAAAAAATGAGAGAAAAAGAGAGAAGGGACAATGCTACTATCCTTTTTACCACACTTGTGCTTCAAAATAGCACCATGATCTTCATGATAGAGAGTCTCCTATGTTGTCACTTTCATATACTAGTGAGAATTTTTCATTATAGAACTTGGCTTGTATATTCCAATGATGGTCTTCCTCAAAATGCCCTAGGTCTTCGTGAGCAAGCGAGTTGGATGCACACCTACTTAGTTTTTTTTTGTTGAGCTTTCATACATTTATAGCTCTAGTGCATCCGTTGCATGGCAATCCCTACTTACTCACATTGATATCTATTAATGGGCATCTCCATAGCCCGTTGATACGCCTAGTTGATGTGAGACTATCTTCTTCTTTTTGTCTTCTCCACAACCACCATTCTATTCCACATATAGTGTTATGTCCATGGCTCACGCTCATGTATTGCGTGAAAGTTGAAAAGGTTTGAGATTACTAAAGTATGAAACAATTGCTTGCCTTGTCATCGGGGTTGTGCATGATTAAATACTTTGTGTGATGAAGATAGAGCAACAGCCAGACTATATGATTTTGTAGGGATAACTTTCTTTAGCCATGTTATTTTGAGAAGACATGATTGCTTTGATTAGTATGCTTGAAGTATTACTATTTCTTATGTCAATATGAACTTTTATTTTGAATCATCTGGATCTGAACATTCATGCCACAATAAAGAAAATTACATTGAGAATTGTGCTAGGTAGCATTTCACATCAAAAATTCTGTTTTTATCATTTACCTACTCGAGGACGAGCAGGAATTAAGCTTGGGTATGCTTGATACATCTCCAACGTATCTATAATTTTTGATTGTTCCATGCTATTATATTACCTGTTTTGGATGTTTATGGGCTTTACTTTACACATTTATATCATTTTTGGGACTAACCTACTAACCAGAGGCCCAGCCCGTATTGCTGTTTTTTTGCCTATTTCAGTATTTCGAAGAAAAGGAATATCAAACGGAGTCCAAATGCAATGAAACATTCGGGAGCATGATTTTTGGAACGAACGTGATCCAGAGGACTTGGAGTGCAAGTCAAGAAGCAGCCGAGGCGGCCACGAGGGTGGAGGGCGCGCCCACCCCTACAGGCCGCACCCCCTATCTTGTGGGCCCCTCAGGCGGCCACCGACCTACTTCTTCCTCCTATATATACCCACGTACCCCGAGAACATCAGAACAAGCCACGAAAACCTAGTTCCACCGTCGTAACCTTCTGTATCCACGAGATCCCATCTTGGAGCCTTCATCGGCGCTCCGCTGGAGGGGGAATCGACCACGGAGGGCTTCTACATCAACACCATAGCCCCTCCGATGAGTTGTGAGTAGTTTACCACAGACCTTCGGGTCTATAGTTATTAGCTAGATGGCTTCTTCTCTCTTTTTGGATCTCAATACCATGTTCTCCCCATCTCTTGTGGAGATCTATTCGATGTAACTCCTTTTGCGGTGTGTTTGTCGAGATCCGATGAATTGTGGGTTTATGATCAAGTTTATCTATGAGAAATATTTGAATCTTATCTGAATTCTTTTATGTATGATTGAGTTATCTTTGCAAGTCTCTTCGAATTATCAGTTTGGTTCGGCCTACTAGATTGATCTTTCTTGCAATGGGAGAAGTGCTTAGCTTTGGGTTCAATCTTGCGGTGTCCTTTCCCAGTGACAGCAGGGGCAGCAAGGCACGTATTGTATTATTGCCATCGAGGATAAAAAGATGGGGTTTATATCATATTGCTTGAGTTTATCCCTCTACATCATGTCATCTTTCTTAATGCGTTACTCTGTTCTTATGAACTTAATACTCTAGATGCATGCTGGATAGCGGTCGATGTGTGGAGTAATAGTAGTAGATGCAGGCAGGAGTCGGTCTACTTGTTGCGGATGTGATGCCTATATACATGATCATGCCTAGATAATCTCATAATTATTCGCTTTTCTATCAATTACTCGACAGTAATTTGTTCACCCACCGTAATACATATGCTATCTTGAGAGAAGCCACTAGTGAAACCTATGGCCCCGGGGTCTATCTTTTATCATATAAGCTTTCAATTTACTTTTATTTGCATCTTTACTTTTCCAATCTATATTATAAAATACCAAAAATATGTTTATCTTATCATACTATCTTGTAGGATCGGAAGTATGTCTAGAGGGGGGGTGATTAGACTACTTGACAATTTAAAAGTTTAGCCTTTTGATTAGGACAAGTTTTTAGCAAGTTCACAATGATGACCAAGTCAAGTATCACCCTACACATGCAATTCTAGAGTAATGGCAGCGGAAAGTAAATTGCACATGTAGTAAATAGAGGTGGAGAAGAGCAAACGCAATTTGGAACACGGAGATTTTTCTCGTGGTTCCGATAGGTGGTGCTATCGTCAATCCACGTTGATGGAGACTTCAACCCACGGAGGGTAGCGGCTGCGAGAGTCCACGGAGGGCTCCACCCACGAAGGGTCCACGAAGAAGCAACCTTGTCTATGCCATCATGGCTTACGCCCACGGAGGACTAGCCTTATTCGGGTAGATCTTCACGAGTAGGCGATCTCCTTGCCCTTACAAACTTCTTGGTTCAACTCCACATCTTGACGGAGGCTCCCAAGCGACACCTAACCAATCTAGGAGGCACCACCCTCCAAAAGGTAATAGATGGTGTTGGTGATGATGAACTCCTTGCTCTTGTGCTTCAAATGATAATCTCCCCAACACTCAACTCTCCTCACTGATTTGGCTGTGGTGGAAGAAAGGATTGAGTGGAAAGCAACTTGGGAAGGCTAGAAATCAAGTTTCATATGGTGGGAGTGGAGCAACTTGATCTCAACACAAGGGTAGGTAGTTTTCTTCTCGAAAATGTAAGGTAGGAGTGGTAGTTCTTTCGATGGCTCTCTCCACGAATGAAGAGGAGGTGGAGGGGTATTTATAGCCTCCACACAAAATCCAACCGTTACACACATTTGACCAATCTCGGTCAGACCGAAGTTGACAACTCGGTGAGACCAAAAGTTCAAATCTTGTGAACGTTGGGATTTTCGGTGGGACCGAAAATACAATCTCGGTTAGTCCGATTCTTCCAAAGACTAGGGTTTGCCATTCTTGGTGGGACCGACTTTATCATCTCGGTGACACCGATTTGATGACAGAAGGTTACAGAAGGTTGGCAACACTAGTTTCGGTGAGACCGAGTTTGGAATCGGAAAATCCGAAATTACTAGGGTTTGGCTATATAGCTGAGGTGGTTCATCTCGGTGTGACTGATTTTATGGAATCGGTGGGACCGAGATTACTTATGAGTATATGTTGGAATGAAAGATTGCTGATAGTTTGGGAGATAGATCACTAAGCACTTTGAGCAACGGATCATCATCATAACCTCATCCCTTTTAATAGTATTGGCTTTCCTATGGACTCAATGTGATCATGGATCACTAAACCAAAAATGGAGTCTTGAGCTTTTGCCAATGCTTTCCTTAGCATTTTGAGGGTCCACATCATCGGTCATTGCCATACCCATATCACTGAACTTTCTGAAATATTCTCAAGAAACAATTAGTTCAATGATATATATGTTGTTATTAATTACCAAAACCACCGGGATTAGTTGCACTTTCAATCTCCCCTTTTGGTAATTGATGACAACATATAGATCAAAGCTTCGACAAATGATATAATCAATGAATGATATAAATCGCTTTGAGAAGTATGTGATAAGCAAGAGCTCCCCCTAAATTTGTGCATTATTTAAGATTTGCGTTTGAATGCAAATGCACAATCGATTAGGATCATGGGTCACTCTTCCATGTCACATACATCTTGGTGGAGCGCACAAAATGATAAGAATGAATAGCATGCACCCAATCACCAAGACATGAGTAAATGATCATACAAGATATGAATAGCATATGATAAGCATTAAGCACACATTAAGCATAGTATGATCAAGCACTCATCAAAGTAGAGCAAATGTAGTATCAAACACACGAAATGTCTCGGAAAACTCAAAAGTATCTCAAAGAAAACCGCAAACGAAAGAGCAAAAGCGAGCACTCTCTCTCTCGAAGTCCTATGATCTATACAATTTCTCCCCCTTTGGCAACAAGTTACCAAAAAGTTCGAAAGGTATAGAGCTAAACGTCACTAGGGACTCTGCTGGCGGCTCTGTCTAGGTTGATGGAGTGGAGATAGTGCATCTGCAAAGGCTTCTGCTGAAGTCTGTGGAGCTGGAGGAGTGAACACTGAGCCGGAGCTGGGCCGATGGAGCTGTGGAGGTCTTGATCTTTGTAGCTCTGGGTCATCCTTTGGAATAGCAGTGATCTGGGCTTTGTGGGGACCGGAGCAGGCTGCTCATAGTCATCCTCGACAAGGTCATCCTGCATCTCCTTCATGAGCTCTGCCTTCTCCTCTTGGCTTCCTCGATATCTGCCTCAAGCTTGTTGGCGGTGACTTGCACTTGATCGACTTGACATCCAGAGCATGGAACTTGTCTTCAACTATCCTCTCAAGACTCTCCCGAGGCGCACTATCTTTGGCAGGCGTAGTTCAATCCTCTGGTAGCTTCAAGAAGCTGTTCTCCAACGCTCTTGGGTTTAGGCTGCTGCTTCTTCTTGCTTCCTTCTCAGCTTTAGCTTGTTTGGCAGCTTCAGACTTAGCTTGACCTTCAACAGATGTGGGATCATCCTCGGTCATCACAACTTCATTATCCTCATGTTCAGGGCTGTAGTGGCAAGTGGGGTCTATCCAACAAGTAGGTGCCGTGCCAAACTTGGCATTGATGAGCATCTGAATGTGCGGGCAAACCCACATGACCTCTTACAGTCTGCTGCTTTGTCCTCTTGATAGTCTCTACTATCGGGTCCATCACCTTGAAAGGTGCCTTCGATCTAGAATATGCAGCATGTTGATAGAATAGCCTCTTATCATGCGATGATCTCCAGACTTGGGCATCAAGGTATGCCTCAGAATCGTGTTAGTGGTTGGGAGACCTGCCTGAAGATGATACACTGAGCCGAGCTTCCATATCTCTACATCCTTGGCTGGTACCTCATTGTACATGTTCTTCATTGACTCATGGTTTTTCTTGGGGATTCCATAGACATCAACATCATCATCTCTTGATACTGGAGCATTCAGCAGTGCAGCCCACTCTTCAACTGTTGAAGAGAATCTCTGGCCTTCAGTCATCCATACAATTCTGCCATCTGGATAGAAGTGTGTTGTGGCATAGAACGCATGATCATCTCATCATTCCATCTTTGTCGGTTTCGACCAACGAACTCTGCAACTCCACATGCGGTGAAGCTCTCATGCACATGTGGGAAGTAGTCTCTGTGCTCTTCACTCGTCGATGTATTCCCAATCAACATATCTTGTGTCGAGAACAATGGGCTTCTTGTCCATGAGCACTCTCATAGAAATCTTGTTGCTCTCGGTGTGGAACCTTGGATCAACAAATGTCCTTCTCTGGTGGCATATGGATCAACTTGCCTCCATAGCACGAGGCCTTTGTCCTTCCTTTCCTTCATATTTTCGCTCGAGGATGAGCATCATTGTGGGTGGCGGTTTACATGCGAGTTTCACAATACATGTGCCTCTTCATCGACTCACTGGTGGCACATTGTCCTTCTTCTTCTCTGAAGCGGGAATGTTTCTCACTTTGTTTTCTTGGGCTTGGCAGCAGGCTTGGCTTGAGCTGCCTTTCTTTGGAGCTGATGGCTTAGATTTGGTAGGTGCTCCTGCCTCGATGGCATCTCCCATCAAGTTAGGCTTCGAGGAGGCTGGGGTGCTTCCTCATCGAGAATCATCATCGGCTTCATCATGTACTATCCTCTTCCTCTTGGAAGTTTTCTTTATCTTGCTCGAGGTTTCTTCTTCCATGCTCACTTCTTAGCAACTGTGGACTTCTTCACTTTCTTTGGTGCCTTTCTTTGTTTGTTGCCCTTGATGCTCTTTGGCAACCACTTTCTTCTTAGGCTTAGAAGTGATCTCTTCCTCAAAGAACAAAGTCGAATCCTCTTCATCGAATTTATCTTCTTCACGCCCTGGTGGCGGCAGGAGGCAAACCACTTGGGGTGCTCCTCTCACCATCATCGTAAAAGCTGCTGGCTTCAGGACTAGTGCCTGCCTCTGGAATCTCAACGGTGATTCGGACACTGTTACATTGTCACTTGCATCGAGACATGGTGACAACTTTGTGAATAGAATAGGTATAGGCGAATAGAAGAGTTATCACAAACTGCAGAAGATTTTGCAAAAGAATGAGTTCAAATTTCAGTTTTAAGTTTTCACAGAATGCATTTGGTCCGACCGAGTCTAAAATTCGTGAATCCGAAGTGTCTAAACAGAACCATTCACACCACTTTCGGTTGGACGAAATGGGTTTCGTCTAGCCGAGAACACTAGGGTTTCACTAAATCCTCATTTCGGTCTTACCGATTTGCACAACTTCGGTTGGACCGAAGGTGCGATCAATGGCGGAGGCCAAATCGGTCGATCCGAGAATGTAGAATCGGTCACACCGAGATGTGTTCGTGAAACCTAACCCTAAAACTTTCACTCAATTTCGTTCTAAGAACTAATCTGCTGGATAGGAAGATTTCAAACGTGGCAAGAAGTTAGGCAAACCAATCGTGCATTGAATCGAGGTTGAAGCACGAGAGGATCAAACTCACCCTAACTTGGTGGAGTTTCTCTCTGGCGCAACGGCGCGATGAGATTGACCGTTGACGGCGACGGAGACCAGCGGCGGCGCGACAGCGACGGCGGAGGCGATCCGGAGACCACGGCGACGGCAGCTAAGGGTTTGGGGCGAGGCGTTTTGAAGGAATAATCAGCGCTGCCCTCGGTATATATACCTTCAATGTCGATGGGACCGAGTTGGAAAACTTCGGTGGCACCGAGATAGTTAGCGCAGCGATTACTCACATCGATCACGCCGAAATTGTAACTTCGGTTTCACCGAGGTGAAAACCTAGATCAATCAAGTGATTTGGTCTGTCGATTTGAGTAGATTGGTTTGACCGAAAGTACTTAGAAGGTTTTGGAGTTTAAGCTTTTGACGGATCGGTGGCTCGCGTGCTCCTCACTCGGTGCATCCAAAAAACTTGATCAAAGTTTGTGATATAAGCATGAATAGAATTTGAGACAAGAAAGCATAGATAGCTAGGGGAGGAACTTAGGCATTCTTGTCCATCCATTTGGTAAAAAAAATCCAAAAGACCAAAGCAACAAATGGATGTCCTCGAATGGATAAAATTATGCATCCAACATGCTCACACAATAAGATAGCAAATGAAATATGTGTCAAACATGCACAAACAAAACTCTAGCAACTAGCACACAATTTGGCGATGACTAGGTCATCTATATATGAGTATATTGACTTAGGAGTCAAATGAGAACATTTGATCATAGGTCATACTCATCGTTTAAGCACAAGTGGGGTTACCACTTTTACATAAAGCATTAATGTGTTCACATCATTTGAAGATGCTTTAGCTCACATCTTTAGAGCAAAGCTCCCCCTTGATGTGAGAACCCCTTTTAAAGGGTCAAACTAACCTTGGGTTGTCGTAGAAGACTTCATGTAGATGTTGAAGATGTGGATGCTCTATGTTGATGAAGATCATCAAGAGTTGGGAGCAATCCTTTGGATTCGGGCACTTTCAATACCTACATGGGTTAGTCCCACAAGGAACAAACAAGGATATCCATGGACATAGATTGAAGTACACCAAAGATGATGTCCATGAAAGCAATGATTACCTTGTCCCTTGACTTACCAACAAGAGGGTTTGTGACTCCATGAACTAGTGCAAGATGTGGAAGTTGATTGCACAAGTTCTTGCCAAAATGAATGTGAGTGAAGTATGTTGGCGGAGTCACCCTCAAGAACTCTCTAGTTCTTCTTCTTTGGGATCCACATCATCTTGATGGGAATCCTTGGGGTAGTAGTTGAGCTTGACGAAGTAGAACTTGAAGTTTCCTTGGGAACCCACTTGACCATGGCCTTGGGTGCTTCAATGAATGCATCAATCTCCTCTTGAAGCTTGTCCTTGCCTTTTAGCTTGTGGTCTTGTGGTGGAAGGTCATCTTGAGCTCGTTCCACATTGGAAGAAGTAGGATCATACTTCTCCTTTTGAGAAACAAACTTTGGAGTGGGATATTGACCTTCTTCCCATTCAACACCTCGGCGTTGAACTTTCGCTCAAAACCAATTCCTTGATTCTTCCGGTGCCTCCCTTGCTTGCGAACAATTTCCTCAAAGTTCTTGCTTCCGGTAAGGCTCTTGTAGACACCTTTCTCTATAATCCCTTTCAATAAACTATTTTCTTGCTCAAGTGAAACTTGGCTTGAAACATTGTTAGTGGAATCAAGAGAATTACTAGAAGTAACAACATTGGATTTAGCATGGTTATTGTTACTACTAGATGAAGAATTTTTCTTATGCTTGTCATGCTTAGTTTTAATAGGTGGCAAGAAATTAGACAAGAGAAGTCGTTTGGCAAGATATGAAGAACTCTTCTTTGAAGATCGTCATTGATAGCTTTTAGAAACTCATGTTCTTGCTCTAGATTGAGCTTCTCGAGCGTAGCTTCTCATGAGATCTTAGGAGCTCTCTATGATCTTCTTGAGTTGTTTCATGAGCTAACTTAAGAGTGTTTAGTTCTTTAGTTAGGCGCTCAATCTCCTTCATAGCATTGTCATTCGACTCTTCTCGACTATAAAGACTACTAGCATGTTCATCATTACTAAGCTCACTAGATTTGTCATGTAAAAGCTCATCTTCACCAAGCAAGTCATCCTCATCACTATCAAAGTCAATGAATTCAGGGTGTGATACCTTGGGGCCTTTAGCCATGAAGCATCTTCCAATTCCCTCATTTGGTGAATCAAACAAGTCATAGGAGTTGGAGTTGGAGGATACGAGAGCAAGACCGCAACACCTTCATCTTGGTCAGTATTCGGAGTTGGAGTGATAGCTTCTTTCGAGTGATTGTCGGAGTCGGGCCGGAGACCCATTCACCAACATGAGCTTGATGTTTTCTTCTTGTGTAGCTCCTTGATGACTTGTCTTTCCTTTCCGAATCCTTACTTCTCGAGAGGATCTTCGTTCATAACGATCATCTCTACTCCTTCTCTCTTTCGAGGTGACTCTTCTCTTGAGCTTCTTCTTCTTGGAGATTCTTCTCTTCTCTTGTGGGGAGTTGAACACTCATTTGAGTAGTGTCCGGTCTTCCACAATTGTAGCGATTCGATCACGACTAGAAGATCTCTTTTCATCATATGATCTAGACTTTGAGCTTCTTTCCTTGCTTCTACTCTTGTAGAATTTGTTGAAGTTCTTCACCATTAGGCTTATCTCTTCATTGGAAACCAGCTTGTCACTTGAGGTTGTGGGAGGTTCAAGCTGTAGCTTTGTAAGCACCACTTGACTTGTTGTGAAGCTCTTCCTTGTCTTTAAGTGTCATCTCATGAGCAACAATTCTTCCAATGACTTGGTAGGCTTGAGATTCTTGTAGTTTGGCATCATTTGGATCAAAGTGCACACGGTGTCATACTTTCCATCCAAAGCTCGAGAATCTTCTTGATGATGAATCGGTCGGTCATTTCTTCGCTTCCTAAGCCGGCAATCTCATTTGTGATGAGAGCAAGCCTAGAGTACATTTCAGCGACTCCTTCACCTTCCTTCATCTTGAACTTGTCAAGTTGACCTTGAAGAACATCTAGCTTTGATTCCTTCACGGACTCGGTACCTTCGTGCATTTCGACCAAAGTATCCCAAATCTCTTTTGCATTCTCAAGGCGGCTGATCTTGTTGAACTCCTCGGGACACAAAGCATTGAAGAGAATGTCACAAGCTTGAGCATTGTTACGTAACATCCATAACTCATCCGCTGTAACCCGCGATCCGAACTTTTCCTTCCTCGAAGAACTCACCTTGCAAGCCAACACAAATAATGCCCCATGCGGCGGGGTTATGTCCAAGAATATGCATTTTCATTTTATGCTTCCAACTAGCAAAATTTGAACCATCAAAGTAAGGACCTCTCTGAAAATTACCCTCACTAGGCGCCATACTCTCCTAGGTTGTGAAACCAAGCTTATGGAGTCAATGCAATGAAACCAATCCAATGGAGACCAAAGCTCGATACCACTTGTAGGATCGGAAGTATGTCTAGAGGGGGTGATTAGACTACTTGACAATTTAAAAGTTTAGCCTTTTGATTAGGACAAGTTTTAGCAAGTTCACAATGATGACCAAGTCAAGTATCACCCTACACATGCAATTCTAGAGTAATGGCAGCGGAAAGTAAATTGCACATGTAGTAAATAGAGGTGGAGAAGAGCAAGCGCAATTTGGAGCAGGGAGATTTTTCTCGTGGTTCCGATAAGTGGTGCTATCGTCAATCCACGTTGATGGAGACTTCAACCCACGGAGGGTAGCGGCTGCGAGAGTCCACGGAGGCTCCACCCACGAAGGGTCCACGAAGAAGCAACCTTGTCTATGCCATCATGGCTTCGCCCACGGAGGACTAGCCTTACTCGGGGTAGATCTTCACGAGTAGGCGATCTCCTTGCCCTTACAAACTTCTTGGTTCAACTCCACATCTTGTGGAGGCTCCCAAGCGACACCTAACCAATCTAGGAGGCACCACCCTCCAAAAGGTAATAGATGGTGTTGGTGATGATGAACTCCTTGCTCTTGTGCTTCAAATGATAATCTCCCCAACACTCAACTCTCCTCACCGATTTGGCTGTGGTGGAAGAAAGGATTGAGTGGAAAGCAACTTGGGAAGGCTAGAAATCAAGTTTCATATGGTGGGAGTGGAGCAACTTGATCTCAACACAAGGGTAGGTAGTTTTCTTCTCGAAATGTAAGGTAGGAGTGGTAGTTCTTTACGATGGCTCTCTCCACGAATGAAGAGGAGGTGGAGGGTATTTATAGCCTCCACACAAAATCCAACCGTTACACACATTTGACCAATCTCGGTCGGACCGAAGTTGACAACTCGGTGAGACCGAAAGTTCAAATCTTGTGAGCGTTGGGATTTTCAGTGGGACCGAAAATACAATCTCGGTTAGTCCGATTCTTCCAAAGACTAGGGTTTGCCATTCTTGGTGGGACCGACTTTATCATCTCGGTGACACCGATTTGATGTGAAGGATTCTGAAGGTTGGCAACACTAGTTTCGGTGAGACCGAGTTTGGAATCGGAAAATCCGAAATTACTAGGGTTTGGCTATATAGTGAGGTGGTTCATCTCGGTGTGGTGAGTTTATGGAATCGGTGGGACCGAGATTACTTATGAGTATATGTTGGAATGAAAGATTGCGATAGTTTGGGAGATAGATCACTAAGCACTTTGAGCAACGGATCATCATCATAACCTCATCCCTTTTAATAGTATTGGCTTTCCTATGGACTCAATGTGATCATGGATCACTAAACCAAAAGCTGGAGTCTTGAGCTTTTGCCAATGCTTTCCTTAGCATTTTGAGGGTCCACATCATCGGTCATTGCCATACCCATATCACTGAACTTTCTGAAATATTCTCAAGAAACAATTAGTTCAATGATATATATGTTGTTATTAATTACCAAAACCACCCGGGGATTAGTTGCACTTTCATATCTCTATCAGATCTCACTTTCGCAAGTGGCCGTGAAGGGATTGACAACCCCTTTATTGCGTTGGTTGCGAGTTCTTTGTTTGTTTGTGTAGGTGCGTGGGACTTTTGAGGAGCCTCCTACTGGATTGATACCTTGGTTCTCAAAAACTGAGGGAAATACTTACGCTACTATTGCTGCATCACCCTTTCCTCTTCAAGGAAAACCAACACAAGCTCAAGACGTAGCACCTAGCTTCTAATAGTCTTTGTGCTTTCACTTTCATTGAATACTTGACTATGGCTTACCTAGTGTAGTCTACCTTCTGCTGCATATAAATAGGGTCATTTCTATTGTTTGTCTTCGAAACTCCCATGTTTTGAAGACTTTCATAAAAATCGCCTATTCACCCCCCCCCCCTCTAGTCAATATCCAGCTCTTTAAGTTTCGTCTGGAATGGGACCGCGCGGCCTCCTCGAGGCCACATCCACCCCAAGCACTCACTACCTGATGGATTCAAATTTAACAAATCTCTGGTAGGGTGTTCCAAACGGGTAGCCTTGGTGCGTTGGTAATAGAGACATAAGATTATACCCAGATTCGAACTCTCTCGAAGAGATAATACCTTACATCATGCTTTGATTGTATTGATTTCGAGCAGTTAGAGCATCTGAAGCCCAACCCTCAAATGGGCTTAACTCCTCAAAAGGCTCTTCTTTACGTATTTAAATCAGTCCTAGTCGAACCCTTGGTCGGTTTAGAGCAACTCTAGCTGATATCCTAAATGGCTACTAGTAAGCATGCACGTGCAACGCACGTCTCTCAAATATAAAAAAAGTCTTATTAATTTTATTTATGTTTAATGCAGTAAATGTGTTCGTGCGTTGCAACAGGAGAAATAAAATTCTTGCGCCCCCTTGCCACTAATATGTGTTCTACTTATACTTTTTCAAAGCTCGCACTCTCATGAGTCGTATTCACCTGGTCACCTCGTCATCAGGTACGCAGACACATGCTTGGGGTTGTCGCGGTCGAACATGTACTTTATGAACTCTGCCTCCTTGCCGGCTCTTGTCGTGTGGCCATCATGGGCGTGCTCGAAGCAAAACTCGATTTTATGATGAAGTTGAATTCACTAAAGAAAATTTGAATAATAATAATAATAATATGTTGTTTAGCGTAAACGGGAATGCTTGGGAGGATTTCCAAGGAGTCATGTACCGGAGTCAGAGAAACTCCCATAGGTCCCCTAAAACATTTCCCATCAATCAACACATAGACACATAGGGACTCACCTATAAAGATCCTCACTTACAATTTGTTTAACTCCAGCAGACCTCTAAACCTCAACCCCCCTACATTTCAATGTCCTATATTTTATTAATTTTATGGAAATGTCATAAATTCATCATTGTAGTACCTATTTTTTCTTCCTGCATTTTCATTTGAATGAACATTGGTACAATACAGAACTAACACATGAAACAGACAACCAAATAAAACTTAGTAATTCGAAGGCATTTCTCCTCATTCAAGGAAAATTCCACTCATCGTGTACCGCGTTGCGGAACACATCCAATAGTTATTAACTATTACACTTAATAGTGAAAATACATCTCCATTAAGTCAAAAAGGAACACAAATCAGAACAATCGAATTACCGTGGACCTACACAACCGGTAAGGGCACTCTCAAATCATCTCAAACACATATGTTTCTCCAAATTCACATAGATAGATATCTAATTAGTTAACATACATGGATTAAACTCCACTGCATATAGCCAGAATCATTGGTCCTCCACATGGCAAAAATCTACAGGATCACAAATCATAAAATTGTGAAGTTTATGCTGCCATCTTGTATCCATAATATTTGTTATCTCATATTTTGTCATGGCCGATGACCCACATTTGTGGAGTAATAAAACCGATGCCAGTGCATGATCTTGCTTTCACAGTGTGATGACCCACATTTGTGGAGTATATCTGGCCATGGGCCGGGCCGGGCCGGGCCTGAAAAAGCCCATGTCAGAAAACTGAGGCCCAGGCCCTCCCAGGCCCTATCACTGGGCCTACTTTTCAAGCCCAAGCCCGGCCCATCTGGTAAAAAGCCCTAAAAAGCCCTTAGGGCTTAGGGCCATGGGTCGGGCCACTTCCTTAAAATGCCAATATGCCAAGCCCAAGCCCGTCCAGGCCCTACTGATGGGCTCAAAAATTAGGCCCAAGCCCGGCCCATGGGCAAGCCCATCGGGCCTAGGCCCTGGATTTTAGGGCCGGGCCTGGGTGGGCCGACAGGGCCGGGCCTGAGATGGCCAGGACTATTGTGGAGTAATAAAACCGATGCCAGTGCATGATCTTGCTTTCACAGTGTGATGACCCACATTTGTGGAGTAATAAAACCGATGCCAGTGCATGGCAGTGTAATATGCTGTTCTAGTGAAAGCAAGTAGGAGTGGATAACTGCACCCAAGTCTACCTTCAGTTCTGCCTCTGAACTCCCTGCTTATGTACAGAGTATGCTGAAGTCTCACACCCCTGCAGTTGAAAACTTAAAACAGTATAAACGTGCATGTGAAACACATGTCTTACAAATATAAATGTTGATAATCACTATAGATGCCAATACGTACTATATTATTGGATATTGTATATTTTGCTAAATTTTTAAATATTTTGTTAACTACAATATAAATCGAGCAGACAATATGGTATTTTATTTCAAGAGTTCACACATGTATAGTTTTTGTATGTCAAGAACACAGAGATACTGAGTGCCGATGACCTGATGTGTACATGAATTTAACCCATTTGTCAGCTAAAATGTACCACACCACATTAAAGTAGTACTACTATCTAAAATAATATATCACATGCACTAAAATATTAGAAATATCTTTCAACAAATTTGTTTGAATAAAATGCTGCAATAAATATTTTCAGCCATTGTTTAGATCATACATGTGGAAACCCTACCGTTGCAAGGTTCAAATCATCAAATATCATCTATTCCAACACATGGATAACGGGCAGTCCATTTGTAGTTGGTTGGTTGCCTGTCCGGCCCTTTGCAATACAGTATTAGTTTGCTCCAACCAAATAAATTGTTCTTAAGCTCTGCAAAGACACCTCTTATGTAGCACTCAAGGGAATAAAATAAGTCAAAAATAACAGATATACGGGTATAGAAGCGAGCAGGAATTTGGAGGATCACGGCGCTCTCATGCTCTACTGCTTGCTCTTCAAAAGAGAACAAGTCATTGAAGAGCGCCACACGCCGAGCACTTTTTATCAAGTACCTCGTGGGAAACAGCAACAACAATAAATCGTGAAAAAATTAACCGTGTGTAACGCACGTCTCAAGCGCTAACCCAGGGAGATTCACATTGTATAAAAATAAAGCAACTGTTGAAAAAACATGTGTACTCAATGTTGTGATGCCATTCAAATAGTATTTTCAAAACAAAGACACCATTGTGGTCATGATGCTGCATAGAGCAACACCCTGGATCCCTCACGGGCCTATATGGCTGGAGACCTTGGCGTGTATCCCGGCAACGCCATCTGCGGCCTGATGACTACGACAAAGAATTTGCTCCAGAAGTATAGCTAGCAGTTACTGTATTGTGGGTATGTGACTACTCCGCCACCCCGTCCGCTGTTGAGGCTCTTTTGATAGCGGGTGTTGGCCCTAGCTGTGTTAGTGAAAACTAAAGTGATTTTTGAATTTTCAGGTTTAGACAAATAGGCAGTGCCTAGCTGGCCAGACATCTGAACCTCTCTATATGCAAATTGGAGCGCACAAACCAGCAAGATTCTCGGATAGGTATTCAATTGTCCAACTTTTTCACCGTAAAAAAATATCTAGTCTATGTGATCAATGCTAAATATAAGGTAATCAAGGCCTCCTTTTCAAGTGAGTTAGCTTCTAAAAAAATCAAGACGAAGAGGTTGGTCGAGAGACAAGCTCGCCAATGTAGGATTCAGTCAATGCCAAGCACATGCCAAGCAAGGATCAATGCCATCAATTAATTTGTGGATGATTCTGTCAATACCAGGCAAGGATCGTTTTGAGTGACGTCGGGATCTCACTTTTCCAATGGCCCCTGGCTCCCGGCATCGCCGCCGTGCAAACCACCCGGCAACAGACAAACAAGCAACACACACACACACGCCAGCAGAGAAATCATGCCATACCTCCTGGAATTGGAACCACATTTTTGATTTTATGTATGAATCGAAAGATTATTCATGCCCATAGAAAATTGGGTTTTCTCAATATTTATGTTCAAGCACTCAAAGAAGTAACAAGCATGCACTAAAGATGTTTCAGTGAATGGAAGAGGAGATAAGATAAGAATAAAGTGTTGACGATTCAGTTTTAAACAACCAGTCCATCCATTGGATAGTTTCACTGAGCATTTGAATTTGATAATGAGAAAGAAGTACCTGATTATTTATAGCAGATGTCCACCTGGGAGTCTTTTTTATGGGGTTAACATCAGTACAAGAAACACTTGTAAGTTGTTAAACCAAAGACATTCTGTTAGAATATAACTTGCAAGTAATAATCAGAGTATCCCAAATATAATTCAGCTTGCACTTCCATGAATCAATCAGAGATAAAGTTGATCTTTATTTGGCATTCAGTCAAATTAAATTTGAAGCAAGGTAGAAAGATGCAAGTCACGGCAGGGACAAAAGCTATCAATTGATGAATTACCTACTCAAGGGTGTGGTGACTGCATCCTCGTGCCGCATGGAGTGACGGGAACGCACAGAGGAGATGCAAGTGACGACACTTGTGCATGGCTGCATGCGGCAAATACCTCGCTGGGAAAGCAGTGGCCATGATGAAATTCTTGACAACACCCTGTAATCAGGAATATAAATGTTTGATATAACTTAAAATTTAGGACTACTTGATTACTATAAACTTGATAGTAAAGATGTGCATCGCTGAAAAATGACAAATAAAGTTCAGAAGGTAGATGACAATAAACTTCAGAATCTAAAATGGTGATCCACGACATACTCTTGGTTACATCAATTTGGGAAGCACTGGAAGAAAAGTTGAAGCATCACATCGAGGAAATACCGTAAAGGAAACAAATCTGAGATGGAAGACCTCCGGCGCGGCGGCCTCATGACTGAAGCTTCTTGGCGTGTCCCCTGGCTGCGGATTGGGGAGATGGTGGATACGACACGGTGACGCCGGCGAGTGCCACTGGGAGGGCGCTGGCATGTCCCCTGGCTACAGATTGAGGAGACGGCAGGTACGGCGCGGGGCCGGCGGGGAGGGCGCTGGTGCAGCCGACCGGGCAACGGGGCGGGCGCTCTTGGGCCTGGCGGAGGAGGAAGGGAGCAGTGGCTTCCCGTGGGTAGGAGAGGCAGGCGGCGGGGAGCGGCGGTTCTTTTGGGCAGGTGGCGTAGCGAGTACAGCCATGGCCGCGGGGATGCGCCCCGATCCAACCCCGTGCGCTAGGCGGCCGCCGGAGCCCGCTCGCCGGCAAGCACCTTAGCCGCCACCAGGCCTCTCCTTCTCCTCCCCTGTCCTCTTATCCTCCCCGGAAGATGCACCGTCGCCCTAATCGTGTTGTTACCCCTGTATCGTATCTTGCCTTTTTTTCCTCGTATGGCTGAACAAATGCGGGTGGCAGAGTTTTCGTCCGCCCACGAAAATCGCTAAACGCAGTTTGGGGCGAGGCTTAGTGTAATCTTAACCGTTAGATTAAATTAAATGATCTTGATCTAAGGCTGCAATTGGTCCGTACTGTTCTGTGTAGATTAGACTGGGTGCACTTAGCGATGAATATGTTTGCTTTTTTAATAGTAGTAGAGATATAGTAGTAAAATTTCGGTTTTACTTCTCTAACCGCACCTAGCCGATCTCCTAAACCAGTTAGCGGAGTAAAAAATTTACTCCACCGCCTATCCGTAGAGTAAATATAGTCGACCTTTAGGCGATCAGTTAGCGGAGTAAAAAATTTACTCCACCGCCTATCTGGTGGCTCTCCTTGCTCCCCGCTGACCCCAAATTCGCCGTCCCCACCACATCCCACCACGAGCTTCGCCCTGGGCTGCCACCTCTGCCACGTCCCACCCCTATGCCACTGCTGCCGGAGTTCTGCAGCCGTGGCAGGTCGCAGAGCGATGTCCAGGCGGCGCGTGAAGGAAATATGCCCTAGAGGCAATAATAAAGTTATTATTTATTTCCTCATATCATGATAAATGTTTATTATTCATGCTAGAATTGTATTAACCGGAAACATAATACATGTGTGAATATATAGACAAACAGAGTGTCACTAGTATGCCTCTACTTGACTAGCTTGTTAATCAAAGATGGTTATGTTTCCTAACCATGAACAAGGAGTTGTTATTTGATTAACAAGGTCACATCATTAGTTGAATGATCTGATTGACATGACCCATTCCGTTAGCTTAGCACACGATCGTTTAGTATGTTGCTATTGCTTCCTTCATGACTTATACATGTTCCTATGACTATGAGATTATGCAACTCCGTTTCTGGGAGGAACACTTTGTGTGCTACCAAGCGTCTGGCGTGCTGGGTGATTATAAAGGTGCTCTCTGGTGTCTCCGAAGGTACTTGTTGAGTTGGCGTATTTGAGATTAGGATTTGTCACTCCGAATGTCGGAGAGGTATCTCTGGGCCCTCTCGGTAATACACATCACTTAAGCCTTGCAAGCATTTCAACTAATGAGTTAGTTGTGAGATGATGTATTACGGAGCGAGTAAAGAGACTTGCCGCTAACGAGATTGAACTAGGTATTGGATACCGACGATCGAATCTCGGCGAAAGTAACATACCGATGACAAAGGGAACAACGTATGTTGTTGTGCGGTTTGACCGATAAAGATCTTCGTAGAATATGTAGGAACCAATATGGGCATCCAGGTCCGCTATTGGTTATTGACGGAGGCGTGTCTCGGTCATGTCTACATGTTCTCGAACCGTAGGGTCCGCACGCTTAAGGTTTCAATGATGCTTATATTATGAGTTTATGAGTTTTGATGTACGAAGGAGTTGAGTCCGGATGAGATCGGGGACATGACGAGGAGTCTCGAAATGGTCGAGGCGTAAAGATCGATATATTGGACGACTATATTCGGAGTTCGGAAGGTTCGAGTCATTGGTATTTATCGAATCTGGGAGAGTTACGAAATTCGCGGGAGAAGTATTGGGCCTTATTGGGCCTGCGGAAAGAGAGGGGCTGCCTAGGGTAGGCTGCGCCCCCTGCCCTAGTCCGAATTGGGCTAAGGGAGGGCGCGCCCTCCTTCCTTCCCTTCTCTCTTCCCTTCCTAGTCTCCTACTCCTAATACATGGAAGGTCTCCTAGTTGGACTAGGAAAGGGAATCCTACTCCGGTGGGAGTAGGACTCCCAGGCGCGCCATAGTAGAGGCCGCCCTCCCTCCTCCACTCCTTTATATCTGAGGCGCAGGGCACCCCATGAACTAAGTTGATCATTGAGATCGTTCCTTAGCCGTGTGCGGTGCCCCCTCCACAATATTACACCTCGGTCATATTGTAGCGGTGCTTAAGCGAAGCCTGCGACGAGAGAACATCAAGATCGTCATCACGCCGTCGTCTTGTGGAACTCCCCTCGGGCCTCTCTTGGATTGGAGATCGAGGTGCGTCATCGAGCTGTCTGCGTGTCAAGAACTCGGAGGTGCGAATGCGGTGCTTGGATCGGTTGGACCGGAGGACGTCGACTACTTCCTCTACGTTGTGTCAGCGCTTCGCTTGGTCTCACGAGTGCGTAGACAACACTCTCCCTCTCGTTGCTATGCATCACCATGATCTTGCGTGTGCGTAAGAATTTTTTGAAATTACTCGTTCCCCAACAAAGGCATCCGAGCCTAGGTTTTTATGGTTTGATGTTATATGCACGAGTAGAACACAAGTGAGTTGTGGGCGATATAAGTCATCTTGCTTACCGACATGTCATACTTTGGTTGGCGGTATTGTTGGATGAAGCGGCCCGGACCGACATTACAGCGTGCGCTTCTGCGAGACTGGTTTACCGCCGTGCTTTGCACACGGTGACTAGCGGTGTCGGTTTCTCCAACTTTAGTTGAACCGAGTGTGGCTCGCGCGGGTCCTTGCGAAGGTTAAAACAGCATCAACTTGACAAACTATCGTTGTGGTTTTGATGCGTAGGTGAGATTGGTTCTTGCTTAAGCCCGTAGCAGCCACGTAAAACTTGCAACAACAAAGTAGAGGGCGTCTAACTTGTTTTTGCGGGGCATGTTGTGATGTGATATGGCCAAGACATGATGCTATATTTTATTGTATGAGATGATCATGTTTTGTAACGAAGTTATCGGCAATGGCGAGAGCCATATGGTTGTCGCTTTATTGTATGAAATGCAAACGCCCTGTAATTGCTTTACTTTATCACTAAGCGGTAGCGATAGTCGTAGAAGCAATAGATGGCGTAAACGACAACGATGCAACGATGGAGATCAAGGTGTCGCGCCGGTGATGATGGTGATCACGGCGGTGCTTCGGAGATGGAGATCACAAGCACAAGATGATGATGGCCATATCATATCACTTATATTGATTGCATGTGATGTTTATCCTTTATGCATCTTATCTTGCTTTGATTGGCGGTAGCATTTTAAGATGATCTCTCACTAAAATTATCAAGAAGTGTTCTCCCGAGTATGCACCGTTGCCAAAGTTAAATCGTGCCCGGACACCACGTGATGATCGGGTGTGATAAGCTCTCGTCCATCTACAACGGGTGCAAGCCAGTTTTGCACGCGAGAATACTCGAGTTAAACTTGACGAGCCTAGCATATGCAGATATGGCCTCGGAACACGGAGACCGAAAGGTCGGCGTGAATCATATAGTAGATATGATCAACATAAGATGTTCACCATTGAAAACTACTCCATCTCATGTGATGATCGGTTATGGTTTAGTTGATTTGGATCACGTGATCACTTAGATGACTAGAGATGTCTGTCTAAGTGGGAGTTCTTAAGTAATATGATTAATTGAACTTAAATTTATCATGAATTAGTCCTGGTAGTATTTTGCAAATTATGTTGTAAGATCAATAGCTTGCGTAGTTGCTTTCATATGTTTATTTTGATATGTTCCTAGAAAATTGTATTGAAAAATGTTAGTAGCAATGATGCGGATTGGATCCGCGATTTGAGGTTTATCCTCATTCTTTGCCTGAAGAATTATGTCCTTAATGCACGCTAGGTAGCGGACCTATTGCGGGAAGCGGATCTGGGCGTTATGAGCGTTTGGCTAGCTCAATATGATGACTACTTGATAGTTTTGTGCACCATGCTTTATGGCTTAGAATCGGGACTTCAAAGATGTTTTGAACATCATGGACCATATGAGATGTTCGAGGAGTTGAAGTTAATATTTCAAGCAAATACCGAGTTGAGAGATATGAAGTCTCCAACAAGTTCTATAGCTAAAAGATGGAGGAGAATCGCTCAACTAGTGAGCATGTGCTCAGATTATGCGGATACTACAATCGCTTGAATCAAGTGGGAGTTAATCTTCCGGATAAGATAGTGATTGACAGAATTCTCTAGTCACCATCACCAAGTTAGTAGAACTTCGTGATGAACTATAGTATGCAAGGGATGATGAAAATGATTCCCGAGTTTTCATGATGATGAAATCGATGAAGGTAGAAATCAAGAAAGAACATCAAGTGTTGATGGTTAACAAGACCACTAGTTTCAAGAAAAGGGCAAAGGGATAGAAGGAACTTCAAGAAGAGCGGCAAGCAAGTTCTTTGCTCAAGTGAAGAAGCCCAAGTCTGGACCTAAGCACGAGACTAAGTGCTTCTACTTGCAAAGGGACTGGTCCTTTGAAAGCGAGAACTACCCCAAGTATTTGGCGGATAAGAAGGATGGCAAAATGAACAAAGGTATATTTGATATACATGTTATTGGCGTGTACTTTACTAGTGTTTACACAACCCCTCGGTATTTGGTACTGGTTCGGTTGCTAAGAGTAGTAATTGAAACAGGGAGTTGCGTAATAAGCGAAAACTAGTTAAGGGTGAAGTGACGATGTGTGTTGAAAGTAGTTTCAAGATTGATATGATCATCATCGCACACTCCTATACTTTCGGGATTAGTGTTGAACCTAAATAAATGTTATTTGGTGTTTGCGTTGAGCATGAATATGATTTGATCGTGTTTATTGCAATACGATTATTCATTTAAGTAAGAGAATAAACTGTTGTTACATTTACATGAATAAAACCTTATATGGTTACACATCCAATGAAAATGGTTCATTCGATCTCGATCATAGTGATACACATATTCATAATATTGAAACCAAAAGATGCAAAGTTAATAATGATAGTGCAACTTATTTGTGGCACTGCCGTTTAGGTCATATTGGTGTAAAGCGCATGAAGAAACTCCATGCTGATGGGATTTTGGAATCACTTGATTATGAATCACTTGATGCTTGCGAACCATGCCTCATGGGCAAGATGACTAAGTCTCCGTTCTCCGGAACAGTGGAGCGAGCAACTGACTTATTGGAAATGTTGGGGAACGTAGTAATTTCAAAAAATTTCCTACGCACACGCAAGATCATGGTGATGCATAGCAACGAGAGGGGAGAGTGTTCGTCCACGTACCCTCGTAGACCGTATGCGGAAGCATTATGACAACGCGGTTGATGTAGTCATACGTCTTCACGATCCGACCGATCCAAGTACGGAACGTACGGCACCTCCGAGTTCAGCACACGTTCAGCTCGATGACGATCTCCGCCTCCGATCCAGCGAGCTCGGAGATGAGTTCCATCGACATGACGGCGTGGTGGCGATGATGATGTTCTATCGGCGCGAGGCTTCGCCTAAGCTCATGACGATATGACCGAGTTGGAATATGGTGGAGGGGGCACCTGCGGCTAAGGAGCGATCCGTAGATCAACTTGTGTGTCCATGGGGTGCCCCCTGCCCCGTATATAAAGGAGTGGAGGAGGGAGGGCGGCCCTCTACTATGGCGGCATACAGGGAGTCCTACTCCCACCGGAGTAGGATTCCCCTTTCTAGTCAACTAGGAGCCCTTCCATGTATTAGGAGTAGGAGACTAGGAAGGGAAGAGAGAGGAAAGGAAGGAGGGTGCGGCCCTCCCCAGCCCAATTCGGACTAGGGCAAGGGGGCGCGGCCTGCCCTAGGCAGCCCCTCTCTCTTTTCCGTATGGCCCATAAGGCCCAATACTTCTCCCGGCGAATTCCGTAACTCTCGGTACTCGATAAATACGAATCACTCGGAACCTTTCCGAACTCCGAATATAGTCGTCCAATATATCGATCTTTACGTCTCGACCATTTGAGACTCCTCGTCATGTCCCGATCTCATCCGGGACTCGAACTCCTTGGTACATCAAAACTCATAAACTCATAATATAAGCATCATCGAAACCTTAAGCGTGCGGACCCTACGGGTTCGAGAACTATGTAGACATGACCTAGAACTATTCTCGGTCAATAACCAATAGCGGGACCTGGATGCCCATATTGGCTCCTACATATTCTCGAAGATCTTTATCGGTCAAACCGCATAACAACATCGTTGTTCCCTTTGTCATCGGTATGTTACTTGCGAGATTCGATCGTCGGTATCCAATACCTAGTTCAATCTCGTTACCGGCAAGTCTATTTACTCGTTTAAGTAATACATCATCTCACAACTAACTCATTAGTTGCAATGCTTGCAAGGCTTAAGTGATGTGCATTACCGAGAGGGCCCAGAGATACCTCTCCGACATTCGGAGTGACAAATCCTAATCTCGAAATCGCCAACCCAACAAGTACCTTTGGAGACACCTGTAGAGCACCTTTATAATCACCCGATTCGTTGTGACGTTTGGTAGCACACAAAGTGTTCCTCCGATAAGCAGGAGTTGCATAATCTCATAGTCATAGGAACATGTATAAGTCATGGAGAAAGCAATAGCAACATACTAAGCGATCGGGTGCTAAGCTAACGGAATGGGTCATGTCAATCAGATCATTCAACTAATGATGTGATCCGTTAATCAAATAACAACTCTTTGTCCATGGTTAGGAAACATAACCATCTTTGATTAACAAGCTAGTCAAGTAGAGGCATACTAGTGACACTCTGTTTGTCTATATATTCACACATGTATTATGTTTCCGGTTAATACAATTCTAGCATGAATAATAAACATTTATCATGATATAAGGAAATAAATAATAACTTTATTATTGCCTCTAGGGCATATTTCCTTCAGTCTCCCACTTGCACTAGAGTCAATAATCTAGATCACATCACCATGTGATTAACATCGATAATTCACATCATCATGTGATTAACACCCATAGTTCACATCGCCATGTGACCAACACCCAAAGGGTTTACTAGATTCAGTAATCTAGTTCACATCTCTATGTGATTAACACCCAAAGAGTACTAAGGTGTGATCATGTTTTGCTTGTGAGAGAATCTTAGTCAACAGGTCTTTCACATTCGGATCCGTTATGTATTTTGCAATTTTCTATGTCTACAATGCTCTTGCGGAGCTACTCTAGCTAATTGCTCCCACTTTCAATATGTATCTAGATCGAGACTTAGAGTCATCGGATCGGTGTCAAAACTTGCATCGGCGTAACCCTTTACTGACGAACCTTTTGTCACTTCCATAATCGAGAAACATATCCTTATTCCACTAAGGATAATTTTGACCGTTGTCGATGATCTACTCCTAGATCACTATTGTATTCCTTGCCAAACTCGGTCAGGGGTATACAATAGATCTGGTACACAACATGGCATACTTTATAGAACCTATGGCCAAGGCATAGGGAATGACTTTCATTCTCTTTCTATCTTCTGCCGTGGTCGGGTTTTGAGTCTTACTCAATTTCACACCTTGTAACACAGCAAGAACTCTTTCTTTGATGCTCCATTTTGAACTACTTCAAAATCTTGTCAAGGTATGTACTCATTGAAAAAACTTATCAAGCGTCTTGATCTATCTCTATAGATCTTAATGCTCAATATGTAAGCAGCTTCACGAGGTCTTTCTTTGAAAAACTTCTTTTAAACACTCCTTTATGCTTTGCGAGATAATTACGCATTATTTCCGATCTACAATATGTCATTCACATATACTTATCGGAAATGATGTAGTGCTCCCACTCACTTTCTAGTAAATACAGGCTTCCTTTGCAAGTCTGTATAAACTATATCTTTGATCAACTTATCAAAGTGTATATTCCAACTCGAGATGTTTGCACCAGTCCATAGATGCACATTTTGTTAACACCTTTAGGATTGACAAAAACTCTTGGTTGCATCACATACAACTCTTCTTTAATAACTCCATTAAGGAATGCAGTTTTGTTTATCCATTTGCCAGATTTCATAAAATGCGGCAATTGCTAACATGATTCGGACAGACTTTTAAGCATCGATACGAGTGAGAAAATCTCATTGTATTCAACATCTTGAACTTTGTCAAAAACCTTTTATTCATGTAAACAGAACAACAATTATTCTCTGACTTTAAATGAATAACCGTATTGCAATAAACATGATCAAATCATATTCATGCTCAACGCAAACGCTAAATAACATTTATTTAGGTTTAACACTTATCCCGAAAGTTTAGGGAGTGTGCGATGATGATCATATCAATCTTGAAACTACTTTCAACACACATCGTCACTTCACCCTTAACTAGTTTACATTTATTCGCAACTCCGTTTGAACAACCCGAACCAGTACCAAATCTTGAGGGGTTGCTATAAACACTAGTAAAGTACACATCAATAACATGTATATCAAATATACCTTTGTTCACTTTGCCATCCTTCTTATCCGCCAAATACTTGGGGTAGTTCTGCTTCGATAACCAGTCCCTTTGCGGTAGAAGCACTTAGTCTCGGGCTTAGGTCCAGACTTGGGCTTCTTCACTTGAGCAAACAACTTGTTTGCCGTTCTTCTTGAAGTTCCTTCTATCCCTTTGCCCTTTCTTGAAACTAGTGGTCTTGTTAACCATCAACACTTGATGTTCTTTCTTGATTTCTACCTTCATCGATTTCATCATCATGAAAAACTGGAATCATTTCCATCATCCCTTGCATACTATAGTTCATCACGAAGTTCTACTAACTTGGTGATGGTGACTAGAGAATTCATCAATCACTATCTTATCTGGAAGATTAACTCCCACTTGATTCAAGCGATTGTAGTACCCGCACAATCGAGCACATGCTCACTAGTTGAGCGATTCTCCTTCATCTTTTAGATATAGAACTTGTTGGAGACTTCATATCTCTCAACTCGGGTATTTGCTTGAAATATTAAATTCAACTCCTGGAACATCTCATATGGTCCATGACGTTCAAAACGTCTTTGAAGTCCCGATTCTAAGCCGTTAAGCATGGTGCACTTAAACTATCAAGTAGTCATCATATTGAGCTAATAAACGTTCATAACGTGCGCATCTGCTCCTGCAATAGGTCTGTCACTTAGCGTTGCATTAAGGACATAATTCTTCTGTGCAGCAATGAGGATAAACCTCAGATCGCGGATCCAATCCGCATCATTGCTACTATCATTTTTCAACACAATTTTCTCTAGGAACATATCAAAATAAACATATGAAAGCAACAACACAAGCTATTGATCTTACAACATAATTTGCAAAATACTACTAGGAGTAAGTTCATGGTAAATTTAAGTTCAATTAATCATATTACTTAAGAACTCCCACTTAGACAGACATCTCTCTAGTCATCTAAGTGATCACGTGATCCAAATCAACTAAACCATGACCGATCATCACGTGAGATGGAGTAGTTTTCAATGGTGAACATCTTATGTTGATCATATCTACTATATGATTCACGCTCGACCTTTCGGTCTCCGTGTTCCGAGGCCATATCTGCATATGCTAGGCTCGTCAAGTTTAACTTTGAGTATTCGCGTGTGCAAAACTGGCTTGCACCCGTTGTAGATGGACGTAGAGCTTATCACACCGATCATCACGTGGTGTGCAGGCACGACGAACTTTGGCAGCGGTGCATACTCGGGAGAACACTTCTTGATAATTAGTGAGAGATCATCTTAAAATGCTACCGGCAATCAAAGCAAGAATAAGATGTATAATAGAAAAACATCATATGCAATCAAAATATGTGACATGATATGGCCATGATCATCTTGCGCCTTTGATCTCCATCTCCAAAGTACTATTATGATCTCTATCGTCACCGGCACGACACCATGATCTTCATCATATTGATCTATATCAATGTGTCATCACATGGTTGTCTCACCAACTATTGCTCTTGCAACTATTGCTTATCGTATAGCGATAAAGTAAAGCAATTATTTATCACTTGCATCTTATGCAACAAAGAGACATCCATAGGGCTTCTGCCAGTTGCCGATAACTTCAACAAAACATGATCATCTCATACAACAACTTATATCTTATCACGTCTTGACCATATCACATCACAACATGCCTGCAAAAACAAGTTAGGCGTCCTCTACTTTGTTGTTGCAAGTTTTACGTGGCTGCTACGGGCTTAAGCAAAACCAAACTCACCTCGCATCAAAACCACAGCGATAGTTTGTCAAGTTGATGTTGTTTTAACCTTCGCAAGGACCGGCGTAGCCACACTCAGTTCAACTAAAGTTGGAGAAATTAACACCGCTAGTCACTGTGTGCAAAGCACGGCGGTAAAACCAGTCTCGCGTAAGCGTCTGGCGTAATGTCGGTCGGGCCGCTTCATCCAACAATACCGCCGAACCAAAGTATGACATCTTTGGTAAGCGGTATGACTTATATCGCCCACAACTCACTTGTGTTCTACTCGTGCATATTACATCAAACCATAAAACCTGGCTCGGATGCCCTTTGTTGGGGAACGTAGTAATTTCAAAAAATTCCTCGCACACGCAAGATCATGGTGATGCATAGCAGCGAGAGGGAGAGTGTTGTCCACGTACCCTCGTGAGACCGTAAGCGAGCGTTATGACAACGCGGTTGATGTAGTCGTACGTCTTCACGATCCGACCGATCCAAGTACCGAACATACGGCACCTCCGAGTTCAGCACACGTTCAGCTCGATGACGATCTCCGGCCTCCGATCCAGCAGAGATCCGGAGATGAGTTCCGTCAGCATGACGGCGTGGTGACGATGATGATGTTCTATCGGCGCAGGGCTTCGCCTAAGCTCCGCGACGATATGACCGAGGTGGAATATGGTGGAGGGGGGCACCGCACACGGCTAAGGAACGATCCGTAGATCAACTTGTGTGTCCATGGGGTGCCCCCTGCCCCCGTATATAAAGGAGTGGAGGAGGGGAGGGCCGGCCCTCTACTATGGCGCATGCAGGGAGTCCTACTCCCAGGGAGTAGGATTCCCCTTCCTAGTCAACTAGGAGCCCTTCCATGTATTAGGAGTAGGAGACTAGGAAGGGAAGAGAGAAGGAAAGGAAGGAGGGGTCGGCCCCTCCCCCCAGCCCAATTCGGACTAGGGCAAGGGGGCGCGGCCTGCCCTAGGCAGCCCCTCTCTCTTTCCCGTATGGCCCATAAGGCCCAATACTTCTCCCCGGCGAATTCCCGTAACTCTCCGGTACTCCGATAAATACCCGAATCACTCGGAACCTTTCCGAACTCGAATATAGTTGTCCAATATATCGATCTTTACGTCTCGACCATTTCAAGACTCCTCGTCATGTCCCGATCTCATCCGGGACTCGAACTCCTTCGGTACATCAAAACTCATAAACTCATAATATAATTGTCATCGAAACCTTAAGCGTGCGGACCCTACGGTTCGAGAACAATGTAGACATGACCGAGACACGTCTCGGTCAATAACCAATAAGCGGGACCTGGATGCCCATATTGGTTCCTACATATTCTCTGAAGATCTTTATCGGTCAAACCGCATAACAACATCGTTGTTCCCTTTGTCATCGGTATGTTACTTGCCCGAGATTCGATCGTCGGTATCAATACCTAGTTCAATCTCGTTACGGCAAGTCTCTTTACTCGTTCCGTAATACATCATCTCACAACTAACTCATTAGTTGCAATGCTTGCAAGGCTTAAGTGATGTGCATTACCGAGAGGGCCGGAGATACCTCTCCGACATTGGAGTGACAAATCCTAATCTCGAAATCGCCAACCCAACAAGTACCTTTGGAGACACCTGTAGAGCACCTTTATAATCACCCGATTCGTTGTGACGTTTGGTAGCACACAAAGTGTTCCTCCGTAAGCAGGAGTTGCATAATCTCATAGTCATAGGAACATGTATAAGTCATGGAGAAAGCAATAGCAACATACTAAGCGATCGGTGCTAAGCTAACGGAATGGGTCATGTCAATCAGATCATTCAACTAATGATGTGATCCCGTTAATCAAATAACAACTCTTTGTCCATGGTTAGGAAACATAACCATCTTTGATTAACAAGCTAGTCAAGTAGAGGCATACTAGTGACACTCTGTTTGTCTATATATTCACACATGTATTATGTTTCCGGTTAATACAATTCTAGCATGAATAATAAACATTTATCATGATATAAGAAATAAATAATAACTTTATTATTGCCTCTAGGGCATATTTCCTTCAGAAATAATACATCTTGATGTATGCGATCCAATGAGTGTTAAGGCTCATGGTGGGTATCGTTATTTTCGACCTTCACAAGATGATTCGAGCGAGATATGGGTATATCTACTTGATGAAACATAAGTCTGAAATAGTTGAAAGGTTCAAAGAATTTCAGAGTGAAGTGGAAAAATCATCGTGACAAGAAAATAAGGTTTCTATGATCGATCGCGGAGACAAATATTTGAGTTCTGAGTTTGGTCTTCAATTAAAACAATGTGGAATAGTTTCACAAATTCATGCCACAGAACACCACATCATAATGGTGTGTCCGAGCGTCATAACCGTACTTTATTGGATATAGTACAATCTATGATGTTTCTTACCGATTTACCAATATCGTTTTGGGATCATGCATTAGAGACAGCTACATTCACGTTAAATAGGGCACCATCTAAATCCGTTGAGGCGACACTATATGAGCTGTGGTTTAGCAAGAAACCAAAGTTGTCGTTTCTTAAAGTTTGGGGCTGCAATGCTTATGTGAAAAAGTTTTCATCTGATAAGCTCGAACCCAAATCGGAGAAGTGCGTCTTCATAGAATACCCAAAGGAAATTGTTGGGTACACCTTCTATCACAGATCCGAAGGCAAGATATTCGTTGCTTAAGATGGATCCTTTCTAGAAAGGAGTTTCTCTCGAAAGAAGTGAGTGGGAGGAAAGTAGAACTTGATGAGGTAATCTGTACTGTTACCTTATTGGAAAGTAGTTCATCACGAAATCTGTTCTTGTGACTACTCTACCAATTAGTGAGGAAGCTAATGATGATGATCATGTAACTTGGATCAAGTTACTACCGAACCTCGTAGGTAAAAGCAGTGAGATCCGCACTGAGTGGTACGGTAATCCTGTTACGGAGGTTGTGTTACTTGACCATGACAAACCTACGAACTATGAGGAAGCGATGATGAGCCCAGATTCGCGAAATGGCTTGAGGCCATGAAATCGAGATATGATCCATGTATGAGAACAAAGTATGGACTTTGATGGATTTGCCCGATGATCGGCAAACCATAGAAAATAAATGGATCTTCAAGAGGAAGACGGACGTTGATAGTAGTGTTACTATCTACAAAGCTCGACTTGTTGCAGAAAGGTTTTCGACAAGTTCAAGGGGTTGACTACGATGAGACCTTCTCACCCATAGCGATGCTTAAGTCTGTCCGAATCATGGTAGCAATTGCCGCATTTTATGATTATGAAATTTGGCAAATGGATGTAAAAACTGCATTCCTGAATGGATTTCTGGAGGAAGAGTTGTATATGATGCAACCAGAAGGTTTTATCGATCCAAAGGGAGCTAACAAAGTGTGCAAGCTCCAGCGATCCATTGCAAGCATCTCGGAGTTGGAATATACGCTTTGATAAGTTGATTAAAGCATATAGTTTATACAGACTTGCGATGAAGCTGTATTTACTAGAAAGTGAGTGGGAGCACTACAGATTTACGATAAGTATATGTGAATGACATATTGTAGATCGGAAATAATGTAGAATTATTACGCAAAGCATAAAGGAGTGTTTAAAGGAGTTTTTCAAAGAAAGACCTCGGTGAAGCTGCTTACATATTGAGCATTAAGATCTATAGAGATAGATCAAGGCGGCTTGATAAGTTTTTCAATGAGTACATACCTTGACAAGATTTTGAAGTAGTTCAAAATGGAGCAGTCAAAGAAAGAGTTCTTGCACATGTTACAAGGTGTGAAATTGAGTAAGACTCAAAACCCGACCACGACGAGAATATAGAAAGAGAATGAAAGTCATTCCCTATGCCTTGGCCATAGGTTCTATAAAGTATGCCATGTTGTGTACCAGATCTATTGTATACCCTACTTTGAGTTTGGCAAGGGAGTACAATAGTGATCTAGGAGTAGATCCTTTGGACGGTCAAAATTATCCTTAGTGGAATAAGGATATGTTTCTCGATTATGGAAGTGACAAAGGTTAGGTAAGTAAAGGGTTACGTCGATGCAAGTTTTGACACCGATCTGGATGACTCTAAGTCTCGATCTAGATACATATTGAAAGTGGGAGCAATTAGCTAGAGTAGCTCCGTGCGAGCATTGCGGACATAAAAATTGCAAAATACATAGCGGATCTGAATGTGAAAGACCCGTTGACTAAGATTCTCTCACAAGCAAAACATGATCACACCTAACTACTCTTTGGGTGTTAATCACATAGCGATGTGAACTAGATTACTGAATCTAGTAAACCCTTTGGATGTTGGTCACATGGCGATGTGAACTATGGGTGTTAATCACATGATGATGTGAACTATCGATGTGAATCACATGGTGATGTGATCTAGATTATTGACTCTAGTGCAAGTGGGAGATCAAGGAAATATGCCCTAGAGGCAATAATAAAGTTATTATTTATTTCCTCATATCATGATAAATGTTTATTATTCATGCTAGAATTGTATTAACCGGAAACATAATACATGTGTGAATATATAGACAAGCAGAGTGTCACTAGTATGCCTCTACTTGACTAGCTTGTTAATCAAAGATGGTTATGTTTCCTAACCATGAACAAGGAGTTGTTATTTGATTAACAAGGTCACATCATTAGTTGAATGATCTGATTGACATGACCCATTCCGTTAGCTTAGCACACGATCGTTTAGTATGTTGCTATTGCTTCCTTCATGACTTATACATGTTCCTATGACTATGAGATTATGCAACTCCGTTCTTCGGAGGAACACTTTGTGTGCTACCAAGCGTCACAACGTAATCGGGTGATTATAAAGGTGCTCTATAGGTGTCTCCGAAGGTACTTGTTGAGTTGGCGTATTTGAGATTAGGATTTGTCACTCCAATGTCGGAGAGGTATCTCTGGGCCCTCTCGGTAATGCACATCACTTAAGCCTTGCAAGCATTGCAACTAATGAGTTAGTTGTGAGATGATGTATTACGAGCGAGTAAAGAGACTTGCGTACGAGATTGAACTAGGTATTGGATACCGACGATCGAATCTCGGGCAAGTAACATACCGATGACAAAGGAACAACGTATGTTGTTGTGCGGTTTGACCGATAAAGATCTTCGTAGAATATGTAGGAACCAATATGGGCATCCGGTCCCGCTATTGGTTATTGACCGGAGGCGTGTCTCGGTCATGTCTACATTGTTCTCGAACCGTAGGGTCCGCACGCTTAAGGTTTCGATGTGATTATATTATGAGTTTATGAGTTTTGATGTACCGAAGGAGTTCGAGTCCGGATGAGATCGGGGACATGACGAGGAGTCTCGAAATGGTCGAGATGTAAAGATCGATATATTGGGCGACTATATTCGGAGTTCGGAAAGGTTCCGAGTCATTGGTATTTATCGAGTCTGGGAGAGTTACGGAATTCGCCGGGAGAAGTATTGGGCCTTATTGGGCCTGCAGAAAGAGAGAGGGCTGCCTAGGGTAGGCTGTGCGCCCCTGCCCTAGTCCGAATTGGGCTAAGGGAGGGCCGCACCCCTCCTTCCTTCCTTCTCTCTTCCCTTCCTAGTCTCCTACTCCTAATACATGGAAGGTCTCCTAGTTGGACTAGGAAGGGGAATCCTACTCCCGTGGGAGTAGGACTCCCAGTATGCGCCATAGTAGAGGGCCGACCCTCCCTCCTCCACTCCTTTATATCTGAGGCGGGGCACCCCATGAACACATAAGTTGATCATTGAGATCGTTCCTTAGCCGTGTGCGGTGCCCCCTCCACGATATTACACCTCGGTCATATTGTAGCGGTGCTTAGCGAAGCCCTCACGACAGAGAACATCAAGATCGTCACCACGCCGTCAGTCTTGTGGAACTCCCCTCGGAGCCTCTCTGGATTGGAGATCGAGGGTGCGTCATCGAGTTATCTACGCGTGTCAAGAACTTCGGAGGTGCCGAGTAACGGTGCTTGGATCGGTTGGACCCGGAGGACGTCGACTACTTCCTCTACATTGTGTCAGCGCTTCGCTTGGTCTCACGAGTGCGTAGACAACACTCTCCCTCTCGTTGCTATGCATCACCATGATCTTGCGTGTGCGTAGGATTTTTTGAAATTACTCGTTCCCCAACAGCAAGGCGCGCAAGAAGCGATCGAGCGACAAAGCGGGCGGCAGGGGCAGGCAATTAGGGCGGCAAGGCGGGCGGGCCGGCGGTGGGGCTGGGTGGCCGAGGCGGGGCGACGGCGCGGGTAGTGATGAGGGGAGGAAGAGAGAGGGGTAGGGCGAGGGCGTTTTGTTAGATAGGGCACAACTCTTTGCCATCCGCTAGTAGACGGCAAAGAGCCTAGCTAACGGACGTTAGTTTGTCCATTTTCTTTGTGTCTGCTTGCGGATGGCAAAGTTTCTTTGCCATCCGCTAGCAAACGGCAAAGAAAATGGCCGTTAGGTGGCTCTCGCTAGTGGGCCACCCTCCCTCTTTGTCGTCCGCTAGCTGACGACAAAGAGGCGGCTGACGGCAAACACTATCTTTGCCGTCAGCTCCTTCTTTGCCGTCAGTTTTCTGCAAGCTGGTGGCAAAGACTCTCTTTGCCATCAACTAGCTGACGGCAAAGAACTGGTTGACGGCAAAGATCCTGGTTCCAGTAGTGTTCCTCTGCACCTTCCTCCTCCTCCTCCTCGCCAACACTGCCGCGCGCGCCCAAGGCTAGCACATCGCCACGCTCTCCGACCTGGTAACATCCGCCCGTTCCAACCGCAGACGCCTCATGCGGGATGACCTACATCGACAGCAACAACGGCGGCAGAGCGCGCGCTCACCATGGCAGCCACAGAGAGCGCGGTGGAATTGGAAGGCACTAGTAGAAAACAGGCCTTTCGTCCGGTCCATTAGTCCCTGTCTGGTTTTGGCCCCGGACTAATGGTACCATTAGTCTCGGTTCCTATGACTATGATTTAGTCCCGCTTCATTTTTTTATCTCTAGTCTCGATTGGTGTTACAAACCGGACTAAAGGGGTGTGGCAGGTTGTCGTCAGGCTGGGGCTCCCATGAGCCCCTTTAGTCCCGTTTGTATCACCAACCGGGACTAGAGGTGGACCTGTAGTCCCGGTTTGTATAACCAACCGAGACTAAATACTTTCCTATATAAACCCTTCGTCCAGCCCGAGCCCATTCTCTATTTTCCCCTTTCTCTTCCCCTTGCTCGAGCTCATCCTCCATTTTTGCCAAAGATTTGTCAAGATTTGAGGCATCCCATCTCTCCAAGTGTTCACAAAGGTTAGCAACTTTGTTCGTTCATCTCTCATTGCTAGATTAGCTCGTACAATGCTCTATAAGTATAGTGATTTGTGGGTTTTAGTTTCGGAGTAATTATGTGGGAGTTTATTTGATTTATATGCAATTTGAGCTCAAATTAACTTCTTAGTTTGCATATGTGTAGGTGTGGTTTACTTAGTGCCTTCCCACCCCCATCCTAATCACTGTCGATCGCCTGCACCGTCCCGTCACCGGCACCACCTTGGTGAGCCTCTTGTTCTTATCCTTTTTTATAACAAAAATCGTATTTATATGATTTAGATATTTACTTGTATAATTATCTTATTTGTATGATTATTTGTTATACATAGTGCCATGGTCTTGATATTTGCCCCCGTCGGCTAAATTTCCCCCTCGGCAGTCGCGCGTAGACTACAGCTGCAGAACCAGCATTGCCAGCGTGGCCACCATCATCGCAGCGACGTATAGCATGTGTTCGACAAAATGTATGAACCAAACATAAGTTTACTCTGTTGTATTTAGGGGATCGGGTAAGTCCGGTCAAATCTTAGTGGAGTATTTTTACTCCACTAAACTTCACTCGGCCATTTTCTCTATATTTTTAGGTGATAGGCTAGAGTTGCTCTTAGCTGCTCAAAAAGTTAGGAGTCGCGTCGACCGCCTCTCAAATTTGAGCGATCGAAGGGCTTCACTAAACTTTACTTTGCCATTTTCTCTATTTTTTAGGGGATAGGCTAGAGTTGCTCTTAGCTGCTCAAAAGGTTAGGAGTCGCGTCGACCACCTCTCAAATTTGAGCGATCGAAGGGCTTCACTAAACTTTACTTGGCCATCTTCTCTATTTTTTAGGGGATAGGCTAGAGTTGCTCTTAGCTGCTCAAAAAGTTAGGAGTGGCCTTGACCGCCTCTAAAATTTGAGCGGTCGAAGGGAGTTCTCACTGAAAATATTCTTATTGAAATCTCTAAAAAGACTCATATTTAGGAACGGGGGAAGTGAAAGATGAAGGAAATATGCCCTAGAGGCAATAATAAAGTTATTATTTATTTCCTTATTTCATGATAAATGTTTATCATTCATGCTAGAATTGTATTAACCGGAAACATGATACATGTGTGAATGCATAGACAAACAGAGTGTCACTAGTATGCCTCTACTAGACTAGCTTGTTAATCAAAGATGGTTATGTTTCCTAACCATGAACAAAGAGTTGTTATTTGATTAACAAGGTCACATCATTAGTTGAATGATCGATTGACATGACCCATTCCATTAGCTTAGCACACGATCGTTTAGTATGATGCTCTTGCTTTTATCCATGACATATACATGTTCTGTAACTATGAGATTATGCAACTCCGTTTCGGAGGAACACTTTGGTGCTACCAAGCGTCTAACGTAATCGGGTGATTATAAAGGAGTACTACAGGTGTCTCCAAAGGCGATGTTGGGTTGGCGTATTTCGAGATTAGGTTTTGTCACTCCGATTGTCGGAGAGGTATCTCTGGGCCCTCTCGGTAATACACATCACTTGAAGCCTTGCAAGCATTACAACTAATGAGTTAGCTGTGAGATGATGTATTACGGAACGAGTAAAGAGACTTGCGTAACGAGATTGAACTAGGTATTGGATACCGACGATCGAATCTCGGGCAAGTAACATACCGATGACAAAGGGAACAACATATGTTGTTATGCGGTCTGACCGATAAAGATCTTCGTAGAATATGTAGGAGCCAATATGGGCATCCAGGTCCCGCTGTTGGTTATTGACCGGAGACGTGTCTCGGTCATGTCTACATTGTTCTCGAACCGTAGGGTCCGCACGCTTAAGGTTTCGATGACGGTTATAATATGAGTTTATGTATTTTTATGTACCGAAGAAGTTCGGAGTCCCGGATGTGATCACGGACATGACGAGGAGTCTCGAAATGGTCGAGACATAAAGATTGATATATTGGAAGCCTATATTTGGAGTTCGAATGGTTCCGGTGAAATCGGGATTTTCTTAACAACGGGGGATACTGGAACCCTCCGTGGGTTATTGGGCCTTAGTGGGCCATGAGGGAGAAGAGGAAGGGCCGCCCGGGGCAGGCCGCGCCCCCCCCCTAGTCCGAATAGGACAAGAAGAGGCGGCGCCCCTTCCCTCTTCCCTCCCCAATCCTACTCCAACTAGGAAGGGGGAGTCCTACTCGGTGGGAGTAGGACTCCTCCGCGCCTCCTCCAAGCCGGCCGCACCTCCCCCCTTGCTCCTTTATATCGGGGGCAGGGGGGCACCATAGAACACACAAGTTTGATCTACGGATCGTTCCTTAGCCGTGTGCGGTGCCCCCTTCCACCATATTCCACCTCGATCATATCGTTGCAAAGCTTAGGCGAAGCCTGCGCGATAGTACATCAAGATCGTCACCACGCCGTCGTCTTGTGAAACTCTCCCTCCCGAGCTCTCTGGATTGGATCGAGGAGCGTCATCGAGCTGTCGTGTGTCAAGAACTCGGGCGCCGAGTAACGCCGCGGATCGGTCGGATCGCGAGGAGAACGTCGACTACTTCCTCTACGTTGTGATCGCTTCGCCCGGTCTACAAGGGTGCGTAGACAACACTCTCCCCTCTCGTTGCTATACATCACCATGATCTTGCGTGTGCGTGGGAAAATTTTTGAAATTACTCGTTCCCCAACAAAGTGGCATCCGAGCCTAGGTTTTATGGTTTGATGTTTTGCACGAGTAGAACACAAGTGAGTTGTGGGCGATACAAGTCATACTACCTACCAGCATGTCATACTTTGGTTCAGCGGTATTGTGAGATGAAGCGGCCGGACCGACATTACGCGTGACGCTTACGCGAGACTGGTTTCACCGCTGAGCACTCGTTGCTTAAAGGTGATTGGCGGGTGTCTGTCTCTCTCACTTTAGTTGAACCGAGTGTGGCTACGCCGGTCCTTGAGAAGGTTAAACGGAGTCTATTTGACGAAGTATCGTTCTGGTTTTGATGCGTAGGTGAGATTGGTTCTTGCTTAAGCCCGTAGCAGCCACGTAAAAATTTGCAACAACAAAGTAGAGGACGTCTAACTTGTTTTTGCAGGGCATGTTGTGATGTGATATGGTCAAGATGTGATGCTATATTTTATTGTATGAGATGATCATGTTTTGTAACCGGTTATCGGCAATGGCGGCAGAGCCATATGGTTGTCGCTTTATTGTATGATGTGCAAACGCCCTGTAATTGCTTTACTTTATCACTAAGCGGTAGCGATAGTCGTAGAAGCAAAAGGTGGCGTAGACGACAACGATGCTACGATGGAGATCAAGGTGTCGCGCCGGTGACGATGGTGATCACGACGGTGCTTCGGAGATGGAGATCACAAGCACAAGATGATGATGGCCATATCATATCACTTATATTGATTGCATGTGATGTTTATCCTTTATGCATCTTATCTTGCTTTGATTGATGGTAGCATTTTAAGATGATCTCTCACTAAAATTATCAAGAAGTGTTCTCCACGAGTATGCACCGTTGCCAAAGTTAAATCGTGCCCAAACACCACGTGATGATCGGGTGTGATAAGCTCTCGTCCATCTACAACGGGTGCAAGCCAGTTTTGCACACGCAGAATACTCAGGTTATACTTGACGAGCCTAGCATATGCAGATATGGCCTCGGAACACGGAGACCGAAAGGTCGAGCATGAATCATATAGTAGATATGATCAACATAAGATGTTCACCATTGAAAACTACTCCATCTCACGTGATGATCGGTTATGGTTTAGTTGATTTGGATCACGTGATCACTTAGATGACTAGAGAGATGTCTATCTAAGTGGGAGTTCTTAAGTAATATGATTAATTGAAATTAAATTTATCATGAACTTAGTACCTGATAGTATCTTGCTTGTCTATGTTTAATTGTAGATAGATGGCTCGTCTTTGTTGTTAGTTGAATTTTAATGCGTTCCTTGAGAAAGCAAAGTTGAAAGATGATGGTAGCAATTACACGGATTGGGTCCGTAACTCGAGGATTATCCTCATTGCTGCCGAAAGAGTTACGTCTGGATGCACCGCTAGGTGCAGAACTCTTCTTGATGCAACCGACGGCGTTAAGAACGTCTGGCGAGCAAAGTGATGACTACTCTATAGTTCGATGTGCCATGCTTTACGGCTTAGAACCGGGACTTCAACGACGTTTTGAACATCATGGAGCATATGAGATGTTCCAGAGTTGAAGTTGATATTCAACAGAATGCCCGGATTGAGAGATATGAAGTCTCCAATAAGTTCTATAGCTGCAAGATGGAGGAGAATAGTTACGTCGGTGAGCACATACTCAAAATGTCCGGGTATTACAATCACTTGACTCAACTGGGAGTTAATCTTCCGGATGATTGTGTCATTGACAGAATTCTTCAATCACCGCCACCAAGCTACAAAGGCTTCGTGATGAACTATAATATGCAAGGGTTAGTAAAGACTATACAGAGCTCTTACGCAATGCTAAAGGCTGCGGAGGTAGAAATCAAGAAGGAGCATCAAGTGTTGATGGTCAATAAGACCACTAGTTTCAAAAGGAAAGGCAAAGGGAAGAAGAAGGGAACTTCAAGAAGAACAGCAAGCAAGTTGCTTTGCAGGAGAAGAAACCCAAGTCGGACCTAAACCTGAAACTGAGTGCTTCTCTCGCAAGCGATAGTCCTTTGGAAGCGGAACTGCCCCAAGTATTTGGCGGATAAGAAGGATGGCAAGGTGAACAAAGGTATATGTGATATACATGTTATTGATGTGTACCTTACTAGAGCTCGCAGATAGCACTGGGTATTTGATCTTGGTTACATTGCTAATATTTGCAACTCGAAGCAGGGACTACGGATTGCTTAACACGGCAAAGGGCGAGGTGACGATGCGCGTGGGAAATGGTTCCAAAGTCGATGTGATCGCGATCGACACGCTACCTCTACATCTACCTTCGGGATTAGTTTTAGACCTAAATAATTGTTATTTGGTGCTGCGTTAAGCATGAACATTATATCTGGATCTTGTTTGATGCGAGACGGTTATTCATTTAAATCGAGAGAATAATGGTTGTTCTATTTATATGAGTAATATCTTTTATGGTCATGCACCCTTGAAGAGTGGTCTATTTTGATGAATCTCGATAGTAGTGATACACATATTCATAATGTTGAAACCAAAAGATGCAGAGTTGATAATGATAGTGCAACTTATTTGTGGCACTTGCCGTTTAGGTCATATCGGTGTAAAGCGCATGAAGAAACTCCATCTTGATGGACTTTTGGAGTCACTTGATTATGAATCACTTGGCACTTATGAACCGTGCCTCATGGGCAAGATGACTAGAACCCGTTCTCGGTACTATGGAGAGAGCAACAAATTTGTTGGAAATCATACATACTGATGTATGTGGTCCAATGAATGTTGAGGCTCGTGGCGGATATCGTTATTTTCTCACCTTCACAGATGATTTAAGCGGATATGGGTATATCTACTTAATGAAACATAAGTCTGAAACATTTGAAAAGTTCAAAGAATTTGAGTGAAGTTGAAAATCATCGTAATAAGAAAATTAAATTCCTACGATCGATCGTGGAGGTGAATATTTGAGTTCTGAGTTTGGTCTACATTTAAAACAATGCGGAATAGTTTAGCAACTCACGCCACCCGAACACCACAACGTAATGGTGTGTCCGAGCGTCATGTCGCACTTTACTAGATATGGTGCGATCTATGATGTCTCTTACTGATTTACCGCTATCGTTTTGGGGTTATGCTCTAGAGGCGGCCGCATTCACACTTGAATAGAACACCGTCAAAATCCGTTGAGACGACACCTTATGAACTGTGGTTTAGCAAGAAACCAAAGTTGTCGTTTCTTAAAGTTTGGGGATGCGATGCTTATGTGAAAAAGCTTCAACCCGATAAGCTCGAACCCAAATCGAGAAATGTGTCTTCATAGGATACCCAAAGGAGACAGTTGGGTACACCTTCTATCACAGATCCGAAGGCAAGACATTTGTTGCCAAGAATGGATCCTTTCTAGAGAAGGAGTTTCTCTCGAAAGAAGTGAGTGGGAGGAAAGTAGAACTTGATGAGGTAATTGTACCTTCTCCCTTACTTGAAAGTAGTTTGTCGCGAAACCAGTTTACGAGACATCTACACCAAGTAGTGAGGAAGTTGATGATGTTGATCATGAAACTTCAGATCAAGTTACTACGAAACCTCGTAGATCAACGAGTAAGATCCGCACTGAGTGGTACGGTAATCCTGTTCGGAAATCATGCTACTAGATCATGATGAACCTACGAACTATGAAGAAGCGATGGTGAGCCCAGATTCGCAAAAATGGCTTGAGGCCATGAAATCGAGATGGGATCCATGTATGAAAACAAAGTATGGACTTTGGTTGACTTGCCCGAGGGTCGGCAAGCAATAGAAAACAAGTGGATCTTCAAGAAGAAGACCGACGACGACGGTAATATTCTCGTCTACAAAGCTCGACTTGTCGCAAAGGGTTTTCGACAAGTTCAAGGGATTGACTACGATGAGACCTTCTCACCAGTGGCGATGCTTAAGTCTGTCCGAATCATGTTAGCAATTGCCGCATTTTATGATTATGAAATTTGGCAAATGGATGTAAAGACGCATTCTGAATGGATTTACGGAAGAAGAGTTGTATATGATGCAACCGAAGGTTTTATCGATCCAAAGGAGCTAACAAAGTGTGCAAGCTCCAGCGATCCATTTATGGACTGGTGCAAGCATCTCGGAGTTGGAATAAGCGCTTTGATAGTGTGATCAAAGCATTTGGTTTTATCTGACTTTTGGAGAAGCTTTGTATTTACAAGAAAGTGAGTGGGAGCTCTGTAGCATTTACGATATTATATGTAGATGACATATTGCTGATCGGAAATGATATAGAATTCTGGATAGCATAAAGGGATACTTGAATAAGAGTTTTTCAATGAAAGACCTCGGTGAAGCTGCTTACATATTAGGCATTAAGATCTATAGAGATAGATCAAGGCGCTTAATTGGACTTTCACAAAGCACATACCTTGACAAAATTTTGAAGAAGTTCAAAATGGATCAAGCAAACAAAGGGTTCTTGCACGTGTTACAAGGTGTGAAGTTGAGTAAGACTCAATGCCCGACCACTGCAGAAGATAGAGAGAAAATGAAAGATGTTCCTATGCTTGACCATAGGCTCTATCATGTATGCAATCTTGTGTACCGGACTGATGTGTGCCTTGCTATAAGCTTAGCAGGAGGTACCAAAGTAATCCAGAGTGGATCATCGACAGCGGTCAAGAACATCTGAAATACGAAAAGGACTAAGGATATGTTTCTCGTATATGGAGGTGACAAAGAGCTCATAAATGGCAGTTACGTTGATGAAAGCTTTGACACCGATCCGACGATTCTAAATCGCAGACGGATCGTATTTACACTAAGCGGAGGAGCTGTCGGTTAGTGCGGTTCTAAACAAAGCGTCGTGGCGGGATCTACATGTGAAGCGGAGTACATAGCAGCTTCGAAGCAGCTAATGAAGGAGTCTCGATGAAGGAGTTCATATCCGATCTAGGTGTCATACCTAGTGCATCGGGTCAATGAAAAACTTCGTGACAATCTTTGGAGCAATTGCCTTAGCAAAGGAATCCAGATTTCACAAGAGGACCAAGCACATCAAAAGGCGCTTCAATTCCATCCGGATTTAGTCGGTGGGAGACATAGAGATTTGCAAGATACACACGGATCTGAATGTAGCGGACCGTTGACTAAGCCTCTTCCACGAGCAAAACATGATCAACACCAAGACTCCATGGGTGTTAGAATCATTACTATGTAATCTAGATTATTGACTCTAGTGCAAGTGGGAGGCTGAAGGAAATATGCCCTAGAGGCAATAATAAAGTTATTATTTATTTCCTTATTTCATGATAAATGTTTATCATTCATGCTAGAATTGTATTAACCGGAAACATGATACATGTGTGAATGCATAGACAAACAGTGTCACTAGTATGCCTCTACTAGACTAGCTTGTTAATCAAAGATGGTTATGTTTCCTAACCATGAACAAAGAGTTGTTATTTGATTAACAAGGTCACATCATTAGTTGAATGATCGATTGACATGACCCATTCCATTAGCTTAGCACACGATCGTTTAGTATGATGCTACTGCTTTTATCCATGACATATACATGTTCCTGTAACTATGAGATTATGCAACTCCGTTTCCGGAGGAACACTTTGGTGCTACCAAACGTCTGGCGTAATCGGGTGATTATAAAGGAGTACTACAGGTGTCTCCAAAGGCGGATGTTGGGTTGGCGTATTTGAGATTAGGTTTTGTCACTCCGATTGTCGGGAGAGGTATCTCTGGCCCTCTCGGTAATACACATCACTGAAGCCTTGCAAGCATTACAACTAATGAGTTAGCTGTGAGATGATGTATTACGGAACGAGTAAAGAGACTTGCCGGTAGCGAGATTGAACTAGGTATTGGATACCGACGATCGAATCTCGGGCAAGTAACATACCGATGACAAAGGAACAACGTATGTTGTTATGCGGTCGACCGATAAAGATCTTCGTAGAATATGTAGGAGCCAATATGGGCATCCAGGTCCCGCTGTTGGTTATTGACCGGAGGCGTGTCTCGGTCATGTCTACATTGTTCTCGAACCGTAGGGTCCGCACGCTTAAGGTTTCGATGGCGGTTATAATATGAGTTTATGTATTTTGATGTACCGAAGAAGTTCGAGTCCGGATGTGATCACGGACATGACGAGGAGTCTTGAAATGGTCGAGACATAAAGATTGATATATTGGAAGCCTATATTTGGAGTTGAATGGTTCCGTGAAATCGGGATTTTCTTAGGAACAGAGGGGGTTACTGGAACCCTCCGGGGTTATTGGGCCTTAGTGGGCCATGAGGGAGAAGAGGAAGGGCCGGCCGGGGCAGGCCGCGCCCCCCCCCTAGTCCGAATAGGACAAGGAGAGGCGGCGCCCCTTCCTCTTCCCTCCCCCAATCCTACTCCAACTAGGAAGGGGGGAGTCCTACTCCTGGGAGTAGGACTCCTCCGCCGCCTCCTCCAAGCCGGCCGCACCTCCCCCTTGCTCCTTTATATCTGAGGGCAGGGGGGCACCCTAGAGCACACAAGTTTGATCTACGGATCGTTCCTTAGCCGTGTGCGGTGCCCCCTTCCACCATATTCCACCTCGATCATATCGTTGCAAAGCTTAAGCGAAGCCTGCGCGATAGTACATCAAGATCGTCACCACGCCGTCGTCTTGACGAACTCTCCCCCCGCTCTCTGGATTGGATCCCGAGGAGCGTCATCGAGCTGTCGTGTGTCAAGAACTCGGGCGCCGAGTATGCGCCGCCGGGATCGGTCGGATCGCGAGGAGAACGTCGACTACTTCCTCTACGTTGTGATCGCTTCCGCTTCGGTCTACAAGGGTACGTAGACAACACTCTCCCCTCTCGTTGCTATACATCACCATGATCTTGCGTGTGCGTAGGAAATTTTTTGAAATTACTACGTTCCCCAACAGAAGAAGAGTAGATTGTGGCTTCAACGAAGCTTTCTTTTAATGTTACATCAGATCCCCCAACCATCTCTCCCTCTCCCTCTTCCTCTCAGGTTGGTCTCGGTATTGGCCGGTGGGTGACATGGGAGGAGTTCAAAAAGGTAGTTGTGTGAGCAGCTGTCACATCTTCAAGGCAAATGCACTATTGAAAAGTGACTGAGAGCGTGAGATCCCTCCCTGCGCCGCTGGCCACCCCGGCCGCGGCGGCCACCAGATCCCGCCGCAGCCCGCCCGGGCAGCGACGCCACCTCCTCCCCCGTCATGGGCGCCCCGCTCGGCCGCTCCTCGCCTCTGCCGGTCCGCTCACAGGGGCAGCGAGGATGGGGCAACCGGCCTCTGTGCCTGCCAGTGCAGATCCAGCGGTCCGTCGATGGTGCCGGACACCCAGCTGCCTCCTCCCGCGTCAATGGCCATCCCCGGCTCTCCGCCGCGAATCCTGTTGCCAGGTGTGTACTCCAAGACGACGCCACCCCTTTCCACTCCAGATCTTGAGTGCCCCCCCCCTTTCTGGGCGGCCACGGCTTCAGTCCATCATAGTTAGGCCTTCCCCGCGGCAGAGCTCTTCCCCTTCCGGCAATGGATTCGAATGGACGGAGGTCCAGTCCCGTAAGTCGCGGCGCGACAGCAAGCGCCCGACGGGCAGCAGAGGGCACGCGCAATGGCACCAGGGTGGCCGCCGACCCACCTTCAATGCGCCTGCCGGCTGTGAGGCCTTTTTAAGGCACTTTCGCGGGCTCTGCTTCAGATGTCTTAGCACCGAGCACCGCCGCATCGACTGTAGGGATCCTCTCCACTGCTTAGAGTGCAAGCTGCCTGGTCACCGTGCCGCGACTGCCATCTTCGGCGCGGCCCGGCTCGACCTCGGCCTCTCCCTCCCCGGGGACCTGTTCACGAGCGGCTGCGGTTCCCAACGTGGCCCACGCCGACCATGGAGCGTGCCTTCCACAGCGACCCCTCGCGCCGCCCAAGGACCAGCCACAAGGTGGTGATCAAGATCCCGGAGATGGAGCACCAGATCTTCCTCCTTCGCCGCCACGCCGTCCTGCTCATCTCCACGGCGGAGCGGCATGCGGCGAGCCCCATGTCGGTGGGCCGCGCCTTCGAGGCCAAGCTGCGCACTCCGGCGCACCTGCTGCACGTCACGAGCCACGACTCCGAAGACTTCCTCGTCCACTTCGAGCTGCCGGCGCACCGCGACAACGCCGTCCGCCTGGGCTCCATCAACGTCGACGGGGTCTGCTTCACCGTCAAGCCCTGGCGGGAGGACGACCACGCTGTGCACCAAGACTTCCTGCTCCACGTCCGTGTCATCATCGAGGAGATGCCCATGCAGCTTTGGTCCGTCGTCGGGGCTGAAGAGGTGCTGGGCGACAAGTGCATCATCGACCGGCTCGACTCCCGCATGCACGAGCGCGGCCACACCAAAACCTTTGCCTGCTGGGTGTGGGTGTGGGATGTGGCGTTCATCCCCACCAAGCACACGATCTGGAGGGCTCCTCGCGGCGCTGGGCGCGTCGAGGCAATGCTCGGCTTCTTGCCGCCGAGCAGGGAGGTGGCACCGCCGCCGCGTGTCAAGAGGCACGACATGCTCATCCACGTCGACCGTGTCGAAGACTGGTCTCCGCTGTCGCCGTGGTCGTCCCACTCCGCCCAGAGCGGCCTCCCATCCTCGGGCTCGGACGACAGCCGCTCGGTCCCCACGATCTGGCCGGGCACTTGGACCATGCACGTGGAAGACGGCCAGGGGCAGGTACGGAGGCACCCTGCCCTGGTTTCCCCGTCGGGATGCGGAGGGCTGCACCTCGGGCAGCGTCGTGACCACGACGACCAAGACGGAGCGCAGGGTGGGCGGCGGTCATGGAAGGACACTCTACTCGGGCGAGACAAGCTCCCCAGGCGCGATGGAGCCAGCTCCTCGCGCCACCGTAGCCGCACCCCCGACAGCCGCCACGGTGGAAGAAAGCATTCCCAGCAGCCGCCACAACTCAGGGCCATCCCTCCCCTACCACTGCTCCCCAGGCAGGAGATGCAGGCTTTGGTGGCCGCCACCGAGCCCGCGGGCGACCCGGTCTCTGCCTTCTTCGACTCCGCAGGCCGGGCGCTCCCTACGCCGCCGCGCGCCGACGAGGTCCAGCAGGAGCTGGACGAGACGATCGCGGACGCGCTCGCCAACCCGCTCGAGTTCGCGGCATGCCCCCCCCCCCCCTCCGCGATGGACACCACTCTGCAGGTGGGCGCGGTGACACAACAGGTGTTGCAGCTGCAGCTTGGTGGGGGCGAGGCTGCCGTGGTTGAGCAGCCCAGCCTCTTCTCCGACGTGCCACCACCCATCATCGTCGCGGCGCCTCAGAAACGCCCATCCGCGCCACCCAAGACCAGAGCCTCCCCAACCCCTGTAGGCAGAGCGCAAGACAGGCAGAGAGCAAGTGCAGGGTGCCAGTCGCCCAGCGTGCCTCCCTGCTACTGGTCAAGCGCCTGGGGATGCTCGGGCCAAAGGAGAAGATGACGGCAAAGGCTGCCGAGGCCCTCATCCGCCGCTTCGATGAGCCACTGTCAGAGGAGGACATTGCAATCATCGGCAAGCTCACCCGCCTCGACCCCGACGCCCTGCGCATCGCCGGCGGCCATGCAGGCCCAGATGCAGAGACTGCAGATGCAGTGTAGTTTCCCCAATGTTAGCACATCATTGTAACCGTTCTCATCGTAGTCATAGCAGCAGTAGTCTCCATCAGCCGTTGGCCTTAAGCCAGCGTAAGCTAGGGTCGATGTTCTCGCCTTCAGTGGTAGCAGTAGGGCTTAGTGGATCGCTTGTCGCCGGAGAATTATGGGGCCTATTGGTGGTCTCTGGCGACCCCTTGTACGACGGCATGTGTACCTGTTCTTCTACTTCAATAGAATGTTCAGTTGACGGAGTTTACTTTGTGATCCATGATTAGTACAAACTATATCACCATGAGCAGGAATGTGAGAGGACTCAACGCCCCTGCAAAGAGAGCAGCAGTCAGGGAGGTGGCCGAAGCGCACCGCGTGACAATTCTATGTTTACAAGAAACGAAGATTGATTGTTGGTCACCAGAGCTTGTGAGAGACCTCGGCGGCAATTCGCTGGAGGGCTGCGCGGCCTTGCATGCCATGGGAACAAGGGGAGGAGCTGCGATACTATGGAACAAAAGCCTGGTTAACATCACAACTCACATGATTGGCTGCTTCTCGATCACGGCAAAGGTGACTGAATTTCAGAGCGGCTGTGATTTTTGGCTGACGACAGTGTATGGACCAACGGATGATATGCGAAGGGATGATTTCCTGGCTGAGGTAGTAAGAGCAGCCCCTCCAATGGGAGAGCCATGGCTGATCAATGGAGATTTCAACGTCATCTATGAAGCAAGAGACAAGAGAAACTTAAACTTAAACAGAAGGCTGATGGGAAGATTCAGAGCAGCCCTTGACAGAGCACACCTGAAGGAAATCAAATGTAAGAACAGGAGGTTTACTTGGACAAATGAGAGGGAGGATCCAACCATGGTCAGCATTGACAAGATGTTTTGCAATCCAGAATGGGATGCCCTGTTCCCATCATACATGCTGTTTGCTGCATCCACCGCTTGTTCTGACCACTGCCCCTTGGTCATTGCAAACACTGCTGCTCCTCGAAGAAAACCAACTTTCAGATTTGAATCTTTTTGGCCTCAATTCCCGCAGTTCTAGGAGACTATACAGCGAGCTTGGCAGCGAACAGTGAACCACACTTGCCCCATTGCAAGATTGAAAGTTAAGATGAGAAGAACTGCAGCCGACCCGAAGATCTGGGCACACTCCCTGTTTAGGGATGCAAAACTTCAGTTTCACCTGGCATGTGAGGTGGTCCTGTGGCTTGATGTGGCACAAGAGAGGAGAAGACTATCTACAGCAGAATTCAACCTTCGCAAGATGTTAAAGCAGAGATTGCTCGGATTGGCTGCAGTGGAGCATGCTCGGAAACGACAGGCCTCCAGAATCACTTGGCTTCGTGCTGGTGATGCTAGGACGACATTCTTTTAGGCAAAAATTAACTCAAGGCGAAGGAAGAACTACATCCACTCCCTGCAGACAGATACGGGCACGGCCACAACCCACGATGACAAGGCGGCAGTAGCACATGAGCAGTTCAGAAATCTGCTCGGCACGAGAAGCAGCAGAGCAAACACGTTGAATTGGGATGAATAAGACCTCCCCTCGGTCAGCAATGATGGGCTGGATAACCCCTTCACTGAAGCTGAGGTGTGGACGGCGATCATGGCATCTCCCGCTGAAAAGGCCCCTGGCCCCAATGGTTTTTCGGGGACCTTTTTCAGAGTTTGCTGAATGTGATCAAAGACGACATTATGGCTGTTTTCCATCACTTCTACAGCCTTGCTGATGGAAGCTTCTCCGATCTTAACACAACTATGATTGTTCTCATCCCGAAGAAGGATGGGGCCTCTACCATGGGAGATTTCAGGCCCATCAGCTTGGTTCACTCGATCGGGAAGCTCATCACCAAAGTTCTATCAATGCGCCTGTCAACTGTGATTAACAGAATCATCTCGCCGGCAGAATCTGCCTTCCAGAAAAAGAAGTGCATCCACGACAGCTACCTCTTCATGCAAAACAGAGTCAGAGCCCTGCACCATAGCAAAACCCCAGCCCTCCTGCTGAAACTCGACATTGCTAGAGCTTTTGACAGTGTTTCCTGGGAATACGTTCTAGAACTGATGAGTAAAATGGGCTTCCCTCCACGCTGACGCGACTGGACTGCACTGCTGCTGTCCTCCTCGACATCGACTTGCCTGCTAAACGGCGTCCCTGGGTACTACATCGACCACCTTCGAGGCCTCCGGCAGGGAGACCCCCTGTCTCCCCTGCTCTTCATCCTATGCATTGACCCCTTGCATCGCCTTCTAGAGGCTGCTACGCGCCAGGGTATACTATCGCCACTCCCGGGACCGGCAACCAGGATGAGAACCAGCCTTTATGCAGATGACGCCGTAATCTTCATCAACCCGGATCGCCAGGAGCTGCGACGACATCGACCTCGCCGACGTCTTGCTATATTTTGGAGGGGCTACGGTTCAGTTCCCTATCAAATACTTAGGTCTGCCGAGCACGACAGGTAGAATAAGATTAGTCCATCCTCAATTCATTCTAGACAGGATCAGAGCCAGGCTCGCTGGCTGGAAGGGCAAGCTGCAGCCGCTAGCCGGGCGCCGGGTCCTCGTGCGGTGCGTGCTCTCCGCCATGCCAACCTTCGCCATCACGGTGCTGCGAGTCCCCAAGAAGTTCTTCAAGGAGATAGACAAGGCCAGAAGGCGTTTTCTTTGGGCGCAAGATGAGGAGATCAGTGGGGGAAAATGCAAGGTTGCTTGGAAGATGGTGACCACGCCGGAGGACCGCGGCGGGCTGGGCATCCACGACCTCTCGACGTTTGCCCTTGCCCTTCGCCTCCAGTGGCTTTGGCTCAACTGGACAGACCCCAACAGGCCATGGGTTGGCACGGGCACCCCCTGCGACGCCAAGGACAGATGCCTCTTCGCCGCAGCCACGGCGGTGACCATCGGGGACGGGGCCACAGCCTCCTTCTGGGCTTGCTCATGGCTAGGTGGATGGCCACTCAAGCAAGCTTTCCCGGCGATCTTCGCACACTCGAGGAGAAAGAACAGATGTGTTCGAGACGCCCTGGAAGATGGCAGATGGATCCAAGACCTAAACCACGGCGACTTCAACAGCATCCTGCCGCAGATTGTGCAGCTAGCCAGAGAGATCAGAAGAGCTAGAATCACCACGCTTGAGGAGAGGCCGAACACCATCCGCTGGACCCTGAGCAACTCCGGGCAGTACACAACGAAGACGACATACAATGCTCAGGCCGACAGCGGAAGTACGTGCCAGTTCCGTGCACTGATGTGGAAGATTTGGGCCCCGGGAAAGATCAAAATGTTCCTTTGGCTATTGCACCACGATCGCCTCTGGTGCAACGATCGACTCCAAAGGAGAGGATGGGAGAACTGCTACTTCTGTCCGCTCTGCCAAAGAAGCTTGGAATCGTCAGTCCACCTCTTCTGGGAGTGCCCGACCTCGCTGCAGGTCTGGCGCACCGCCGCGGGCTGGCATGGATGCGGCGCCCTGGATCACAGCACCTGGCCGGCGTTATCAAGCACAACAGAGCACGTTCAGTCCATCGTCGACCATGCGGCCCAACCATGCGGCCCAGGGGGATAAGAGGGGCACCAAGACGATGATCGCCATGCTCACTTGGCACATCTGGTTGGAACGAAACGAGGTCATCTTCAGGGGCAAGAACCCTAGCGCAAGGAACATTGTCGACGCTTGTCGACGCGACCTAGAGCTGTGGAGATTAGCTGGAGCAAAATGCATAGAGCACCCATTCGGGGAACTAACGTGAGATAAAAACCTAAACACTTTAGGGTGCCTCAGCCAGACCCTAACGTGGATGCATGTATTCTTAGCTGCCTCCTGATCACTTGATCAAACCTTGTAAACCTCTCTCCCTGCTAAATCTATGAAAACCAGCAAGTGCTGGATATTTCAAAAAAATGTTACATCAGATAGCTACACACCCCTAACTGAAACCGATTCTGCAATATTGATACAGTAAGACGCTTCCCCAAATGCCACAAGTAGTAAGCTATGGAACCAACCCCAGGTGCCACAAGTAGCAAGCTGTGGAACCAACCCCCAGATGCCACAAGCAGCAAGCTGAAGCGGACAAGCACCGGAACTACACAGGGCAACAAGACGAAACAGAGAAATCAATTGGTCGCTAACAGAGTAACACTACTGATGTCACAGGACAAGAGTGCCTGATACAGTTACATAACATGCTAATTAATCCACCACTGCTTATAAGATGAACACGGTTAGAACTGCTACTGAGGAAATGCAGCCCCGTGCTCTTCGCTTATAGCGCTCTTGACACAAGCAAGCCATCCAAAAGCTTCCTAGTCTCCTTCACTGTCATTTCTGTTTCAGAGAAGACAGAGGAAAATCCAGATGGAGGTAATTAAGCATCAGGTTTCATTCAGTTTGCCACTTTAAGCATCACAATATCAAATGGACCAACAAGACACCATCGATAGTCAAATGTCAAGTGCACTCAGAAATCAAAGGGATGGATTTGGTCAAGCAATATAGTTTTTATTTCCAAAAGTTACAGCAGCATAGGTTAAATGCCTTCGTATCCCAATCGGACATATTTCCATTTTATAGTTTGTATTCCAACAAAACCAAAACTCCGATTATAGAAGGAGAAATGCCACACAAACATAAACTAGCCACTGTTAGCTTGGACTAGCAAAAGGAAAATTTACACTGCGATATATTTGAATCACAAATCATGAATAAGCTCAAGAGCACCGGTGATAAAGAACATATGATCCACTAGGCAACATTCCCGGGAAAAACAAGTATTAGCAATCTCATACATAGCTTGAGGTTCACGACTGAGAAGTAGGCTGTAGAAAATTACACAATGGATTGTATTTAAGAAACAGGAAATTCCAAGACTGATGGGTTCTGACTATTTCTGTGCAAGAAAACAGAGTGGCATTTCAGTTTCAGAGAACAGATTGACAAGGCTAGGCAACCGTCAGCTATTAATTCTCTTATACATGATGTTTCAAATTTTTGTAGGTCAGTAATCTCTCAGCTATTAATCCTCTTATACATGATGTTTAATATTTTTACGGCAAGAATTCACCAATGTCGCTTAACTATTGTTAAAAAGGCCTAAGCAGATCACATGTAAAACCACCCCAGAGCTATACCAAACGGAGAGATGCATGATGCACATTGAAGAACTATGTAACCTCTACAAGGACACTATAGAAATCACCAAAAGGGCAGAAGACAAACCTTGCAGGACTATCCACAACCGCGGGGAAAATGGGAGGCCAGCTCATCATAAAAGGATAGATATCACCCAAATGTTGCTCCTCCGATGTCATCTCATACACTTTACGCAGCGTCCTGCACTTGATATCCAAGTAGAGTACACAGCGACCCATCTCCAAGAATACAAACTCATTATAGTCCCCCACATGGTTTATCCGGATATCAGCAGTAGGCTCATCCTCAAGAAAATTAGCACACATTTCACGCAAACAAATGGTGTCCACCAACAACCAGCTGTCGCCATGGAGGAGCCATATGTGAAGTTGAAACTCTTTGACATGGATGAGATATACACCAGAAGAATCATCAGCCCGTGACAGCATGGTGTTGCCTGCTAAGCCAAAACCCACCCCTTGTGGAAGCTGAATTGTCAATAAGATCGAGGTTGTCAAATCCAGGACAACGATTTCATTTGGGTCGCACGGCACATATTTTGTTGTCAACGAGCACCGCTTTGGGACTGGATCGTGGATATAGGAGGACGTCTGCTGAGGCCAAGGTAAGATGGGTGCGCCAGACATCATCACCATTTTGCAGCACATATACATGCACCGTAGAATATGTTTGAAGCCTGTCGCACTCCACCCTGACATAAAAGTAGGACACGCCGGCGCCTTCTTCTTTGGAAAAGAGCTGAATAAAAGTGCAGAAATTGCCTTCCCCGGATTTGTGGTGTAATGCTGGGATGGTGGATGTACCTCTCTCGGAACAGAGCGGGCTGTGCACCACAAATGTAATTTCGGATCGGCGGTGGTTGAAGTTATACACGTGCAAGCTGGTGAGGACGCTGCCGTTCCAGCAGCCCGCCATGTCGGTCTCTGCGCCCTCGTAGGCGTCCAGGCTGAAGCTTGAGCGGCGGACGACGGCATCGAGCCCCGGAGGCTGAGGCAGCATCGGGAAGAATCGTGCGGTGGCGTCCGGATACTCCCTTTGCTCGAGGTAGAAGCCGAGGAGCCTGGGCGGGTGGAGCTCGCGGAAACGGCGGAGGAAGGCGCGGTCGGAGGCGTGGCTGAGCCAGAGCCTGCAGACTCCGGCGGCGCGGACGAGGCTGGTGGGGCAGCCGACGCGGACGATGATCTCCGTCAGGAGGTTCTCGTCGTCGAGCACCTTGGAGACACACGCCGGCGGCGGCTGCGCCTCACCCTCCGTTCCGTCCAGCTCCGGCAGCGGCGGCGGCGGCGTCTCTCCTTCCATTCTGTGCGTATGTTTCCGTGGATTCAGGGTTTGGGTATAGAATGGGGATCGAGGTGAGTCAACGGAGCGAAGAGCCGATGCCTTTTTTTTCTTCAGACAAAAAGAACCGACGCATTCTTTTCCTGGCCATGGCCTGATAACCAAGGCTCATCTAACTCCAGCCCAAACTAACAACTAGGGCCCATCAAGCCTATAATATGACCGAGCAGGTCAGCTCATTCAACTCTCCTACTACACTCAAAATAAAAATTTCAACTCTCCTACTAAAAAAAGGACCGACTAAAATATTAAAAAAAAGACTCTCTGTTCTAGATGGTTGAGCGCGCCGAAAAATTTCCCTGCTCAGGTTTCTAATGGTTTTTCGTTTTCAATTATTTTTTTCATACGTTGTTTTTCAAAAAACACAAAAACATATATTTTTTAAACTTACGTAGTTTTCATGAAAAATAAAATAAATCTAAATTTTGATAACAATGTCGTATGTGAATAATTTGTCAAAAAGAAAATAATTTTTATAAGTATTGTAAACATTTTATAAAAAAACTAATTTGAAAAAACGCGATTTTTGCTCAAATTTTGAACATTGTTTTATAAAAAGAGAAGATATTATGATTTTTTTGAACGTGAACATTTAAAACATCAATTTTACTGAAAAAAGAATATTTTTCGAAATTCTGAGAATTTTTCAAAGTTGTGACCACTATTTAAAATGTTATGTGGGCTGTACAGGGGACATGAAGGTTTGGAATAGGCCCAACAGGAACAGGTGGCCTGTATTTGTTTTTTTCTGAGCGAGACATGTTCTATTTTCACCTAAAAAAAGACATGTTCTATTTCCCGTCAACGCAATGCGGAGGCGGAAAGTGGAAGAAACACAAGCCCTGCCCCCTAGATCCGGACGCGCGCCGGGCCGCCGCAGCAGCGCGGCGACCATGGCCCGCTGCGCCTCATGGCCGTGAGCGGCAGAACACATCCTTCTCCTCCTAGGTATTGCTTCCGTCACCCTCCTGTCCGTCGCCTTTATGGCGTCCACCGGCGGGTGGTTGCAGTCTTGCAGACGGAGTCGGAGGACGCGACGGCGCTGCGCAGGATGGCGCGCTCAGGTGAGGATCGTTGGTTCGTGGCGTCATTTTTGTCGCCCTCCTTCGTTGCTTTGCTAGAATACGACGTCTCAAATACAATTTGGTCAGATAGTTGTTACTGTTATCTGTACTCCAGTTAGTCATTATTCATTCTTTCCTACAACCGTGCACAATGACAGTGAATCTTAGCGGAGTTGAGGAAGGAAAGGATACTGCTGCTCCATGTTTGAATTAATAGCAGGGTGGAGATAGCTTGTTAAGATGAACTGGGCTGAATATATTTGCCGGTTACTTTGGTACAGTAAACTACGTACTGCGCGTGCATCATCGGAGCTCCAGCGAAGTATTTTTAAGCACATCGCACTAGTAAATGCCCCCGTTCATTTGCCAAAGGTCATTAAGCTCACCAAGAGGCGTGAATTAGAGTAGAGTATCTGGGCGAGATACTGCCGATTTTGATCCTAATGTGTATGCATTCTACTTCTTTACTAGGCGAGTATTCGATTTACTCCGTTCGAGATGATTTATATGTGATGCAAGGCTCCCATTTCTTGCATACTATCGATTTTTTTGGTAGTAAACTGATTAGATTTCTGATGGTTAATGTTGACTGGCTGCAGTTTCAAGGCAATATAACATGCTAGTTGGAATTATTCTGATCTGTTTCTCACGGTTTTCTGCTGGATTTCATCTCTAGCCTGCCCCCAACTTGCTTGGGACAAAGCCTCTAGGACATGCTAGAACTATCCAGGACGATTTGTATTGCTAGCATCATTAGTTTTTATGCAAAGTGGGAACCTTAATCTGCCAGACATGACTGAAGACTCTTCAAATGTAATGATCTACCAGGTACTTTAAAGCTGAAGAAAAGTTATTCCATCAATATACTTTACACCCTCATTTACACCCTCATATGTCTGTCAAACCAAATAATGAGTCAGTAACACCCAGAACTTAGGTAGTATTTTCATTTGTGTTTGTGTTTGTGATTTCTGTTTTCCCTCTGTTTCCACAGGTTTCGTTAAAACTTGCTGCCGAAATAGACACAGTGGTCTTGTCAGGGGCTGGCTCAAAAACTCCAATGATTGCAGAACGTGTTAACAGTCTAACAGGTGATTCCGCTGCACAGTGCAATACTGCTTACAGATAGGATATACTCCCTCCGTAAACTAATATAAGAGCGTTTAGGTCACTACTTTAGTAATCTAAATGCTCTTATATTAGTTTACAGAGGGAGTATTCATTATTGGATTCCCTGGCCATCATCCATAGTATGCAGTGCACACTCTGAACATTTTGAAGGAAGTCACACAAGCACTTGACTGTCTTGCTCCTTTGTATCAGTATGATATCAGTTTTACCTGCATCTTGTCCTTACGTTGAACCTGAACTTCAGGAGTTTTGAAAGCACGATGTGTTCATTTGTTTGTTAATTATTATATCGATAATGACGTCAGATTTTTCAGGTCCCATACTGAGCACCCGCATTGAATCAAAACAGAAGGATTTTCAAGAGAGATACCATCAACTTTTCAACGTAAATAGTAAGGTGGGCTCCTTGGATGAGCTTTGTAGTTTCCACGAGCTCTTTTTGCTGTCTCTAGAGTTATTTTTCGTACTGTAGTGCTGCTTCCTAGGAATTCTGAATTTAATTTCCCACTGTGGACACCCCTGCTCTTCGGTAGATCTATGATTACAGGTCGATGGTCAGAGTGGCGGGGTTATGGTCACCACGATGTGCTGCACTTACAACCACACGCACGCGATGCTCCAGACGACTCCCCTACCCAGGATTAGATCTGTAGCGAACGGCAGAACTCTGGAGTCACACGAAGCCCACATGATTTACGATAAAGGAAATTTCATTATCGCCATATGGAGGGCGTAACATTTGACACATAGCCAACTGCAGCCAACACAGTCTAGGCTTGTTTCCTTTTCTGGGCCGCGCCAAGGCGTCAACTGCACACGGCTTGCCTTAGCGCGCAGGATTTATTCTGACGCATAGATGCACCATTATGTTAGCTTGAGCAGCAAACGATAGTCGAGATCGTGCAAGTATGTGAGTCCTTCGAGCACACATTGCACGTCAATATGGCCAAAAAAATTGGGACAAGGTAGGTAGTAGGTACTCATATAACAAACAAGGGAGAGAGTCCACGAACCAAATTGGACAAAAAATATATCTGCTTCAATATTAGAAAGCTCACAGCGTATGTTCAAGTGGTACTAAATAATCTTATAGAAGGGCAAAACAGTATACACAGTCTGCAAGAGGGTGGCCACAAGCAGGACGACGGCGGCTACGAGGGAGATAAACACCCAAGGATTCCTCAGGTACCTCTGTATGAAATTGGCTCGCCACTTGTTCCTCCTCATCGTGCACTGGGCCTTCACCCGCCGTTGCACGTCGTGGAGCCTGCTAGACGGGCTCATCACCCCCCCTTTGTTGAGCGTGTTGTTGAGCAGCTTCACCACCTCCTCGTCGCTGCCCAGCCCACACTCGATGATGTTCTTGGATCTCAGCAGCGCCACGTCTTTGGCCGAGCTGATGATGTTGTCCATGAAGATCACGTAGGCCGTCACGTCGTTGCCAGCGCCGGGGTGGAGCCGCTCGAACGCCATCAGGTTCAGAAACTTCTTCTCGGTCCTGTCGTCGACCCTGATCGCCGGCATGCTTAGCTTGCCACGTTCGAAGTGGACGTCGAGGAGGCTGTCGGTATCGCTCACCCTGAAATGGATTCCGGCCTCGTAGATCTCCATCGCCGAGGGCATGACATACGCCGTCGATCCGGTGCGTTCTTGATGGTCGCCGTGGGTGAGGCTTGTGTACAAGATGTCGAGAGGGTGGAGCCCAAGGTGATTGATGCCAACCAAGTGTCGGCGCCACGGACAGAGAGAATCAAGCACCAACCTGCTCACTCGTGAAGCGTTCTATAAAAATTAGTTAGACATAAAGTTAGAACTAACAAGGTTGTTCTGATATCCATCGTGTGTATGACCCGACTATGATATCTTTGTAATAATATTAACAGGTTCAATATATAATGTTCTGGTTAATCTGCATTATGACAACCTTATGCCACCTCAAGGCGGAGAGTATAGCTATCTTTTTTTATTCAATGAACATATGAATTTTCAAATTCTTAGATCAAACATGGTGGCATGCTTGAATTCTAATTATACACCTAAAAGAAATACCCCTGAAAAAATAACTCGTCAAACTGGAATATGAATTTAACAGGAGTGGGTTCTACGTCCCAGTGCATAACCATTTTTTCAGAAAGGAGGTTCAAACCCCCTGCATCATTGTTGCACAAATCCATTTTTATCAATTAGTAAACAGAGTACAAAACAAAGCAGCCACGACCGAACTATTACAAGATATGAAATAAGCACCTACGACTAAGTCTGACTTCTTCTGCAGCAACACCTTCAAGAAGAAATAACGTGCTCACGTTATCATCGCCACATCCGGCCAAAGACTATCTAGAGGAGGATTGTCATCCCGGTTGCCGAGACCAGCCAATGAAGACTAGTACAACAAGAAGTAGGCGTGTGCAACCATGTATATGTATAATTTTATATATCTCTCCGTCCGAAAAAGCTTGTCCCAAGCTTGTCCCTCAAATGGATGTATCTAGTACTAACTTGGTGCTAGATACATCCATTTGAAGGACAAGCTTTTTCGAACGGAGGGAGTACTAGTTAATGTTTAATTTGGTTCAACTAGAAAGAAAAAAATAACCTAGTTGAAGTATGAAAAATTCATAGAGAAATGTCATTTTAGTCACACAACGTCATGTAAAATCACTACTCCCTCCGATCCATGTTACTTGTCGCTCAAACAAATGTATCTAGCATTGAAATATATCTAGATACATCCATTTTTTTTCGAAAAGGAGGATGCCCCCCCCCCCCCCGGCCTCTGCATCTGGGAGATGCATACGGCCATTTTATTGATTATTCTCGAGGACCTTACAAAGTAAAACAACAATATGCCTGAATCCGCCATCTTGGCAACATCTGGCGCTACTCCTATCCAAATGATGAAGGGGTGCAAGCAGGGCCACATACCCATACCTCTCACCTAAGCCTAACATTTAAAGCCGGAGGGCCCGACCGAGCCATCTGTCGGGTCCGGGGCTCAAACCGGTCTGACGCACTCACATGTGTCATCGCCGCCATCTTCCACTGGTCCATCTTCAGAGCAGATTGAGGTGACAACCTTGGCAGGTCCTCCGCCATCGACGCCACCACGACGCCAAACGACGACCTCCACCTACGCGAGCCTTGGCAGGTCCTCCGCCATTGACGCCACCACGACGCCAGCCGACGACCTCCACCTACGCGAGTCCATCTCCAAGCAACGGACGTAAATCCATGCTAGGAAAGGGCCGCATCACCACCGTCGCCCACCACCCACAAGCGCCACCCAACCCCAAGGTTCCCAAAGCGGCGCCTTCAAGAAGGGAACGGCGCCGTGAGCACCGCCGCCGCTCAACAGAGTTAGGGCTTTCGTCCGGGAGACCTAGGGGAAGGTGAAGCGAGGAGATCAGTCCATACCGACGCCTCCAAGGAGGGAAACGGCGCCCTCAGGCGTCGCCATCGGCGCGGCCGGTCATGGCCGGCCAGGGATTTCGCCCGAACTAGATCTCTGCCACCAGCAGCACCTCCTGTACATAACCGGCGACCGAGAGGAAGCGCGGCCCGACCAGGCTGGCCCGCACGCCGAACAGGGGAGGAAGGGAGGCGCCAGATCGCGCACACCGACCGCCGCAGAAGCCGCCGCCGGCCTCCACGACCACCGGATCCGCGCCGCCGCTGCCGGACATCGATACACCACCCGCATGGTCATTAGCCGGCCGTGCCTTGCCAATGGAGCCGCGGTCCAGATCCGGGTTCCCCACACAGAGCGAAGCGGCCGAGGCCCGCCGCCACCATCCTTGACGCCCCGAGCTTGCCCGGCGGCTGCTTCAGGCGGCGGCAAGGGAGGAAGGAGAGGAGGGGGTGAGGAGGAGGGGCAGCTAGGGTTGGGGAGGAGGAGGCGGCTAGGGTTGGAAAACCTTCAAAAGATCTTGGGCCAAATCGTACTCCTGGAGCAGCGGTACTTCAAAAGGTACATCCATTTGAGCGACAAGTAATATGGATAGAAGGGAGTAGTAAAATTAACTTGACAGGCGGCTATTTTTATTTCGGTCAGTTAAATATTCTAGCTTAGCTGTTCAGTTGTTTGAACATATATTTTGTGTGCAATGAGGTTAATGTCACTATTGCCGAGATTTGGGACGGGGTTCAAATCAAGATCTCTTTTGGGAGGGGCTTTGATGCTAAACTTATGCAGCAACAGGAAGACCTTGCACAGATTGTCCGGACCAGATGGTCTGGCAATTACATGGTTCTGGCCTGCATAGTCGCAGTTTCTTTATGTAGTGGTTAATTTTAGGGGGGATTACCCCGATCTTTGTCCCTGCTGTTTGAAAGTTACCCATCATTCCCCCAGGGTACAGGCTCTTGTGTCTTGTCACACAATAAATTGCTCACCGGAGACAATTTCTGTGAGAGACAAGACGTCCCTGATAAAAGGAGGTTGAAAGCCCCGGCCTCTGCATCTTGTGATGCACACACCCATTTTTATTAATTAGTAAGCAGAGTACAAAACAAAACAGCCACGACAGAACCATTATAAAAGATATGAATAAGCACCTACAACAAAATCGACTTCTTCTGCAGCAACACCTTGAAGGAATAACGTTCTCGTGATATTGTCGCCACATTCGGGCAAAGACGACCTGGACGAGGATTTTCATCCCGGTTGCTGAGACCAGTACAACAAGCAGGCGTGCACAACCATGTATATGTATAATTCTATGTACTAGTTAATGTTTAATCTAGTTCAATCGCAAAGAAAAAATGTTTAATCTAGTTGGAAGTATGGAAAATTCCCAGAGAATTGTCATTTTAATCAGACACCGTCATATAAAATCTCTAGTAAAATTAACTTGACATGCGGCTATTTTTATTTCAGTCAGTCAAATATTCTAGCTTATCTATTCAGTTCTTTGACATATACTCCCTCCGTCCCGGAATGTAAGACGTTTTTTGTCAAAAAACGTCTTACATTCCGGGACGGAGGGAGTATTTTGTATGCAATGAGGTTAATGTCACTATTGCCGAGAATTGGGACGGGGTTCAAATCAAGATCTTTTTGGGAGGGGCTTTGATGCTAAACTTATGCAGCAACAGGAAGACCTTGTACAGATTGTCCGGACCAGATGGCCTGGCAATTACATGGTTCTGGTCTGCATAGTCGCAGTTTCTTTATGTAGTGATTAATTCTAGGGGATTACCCCGATCTTTGTCCCTGCTGTTTGAAAATTACTACCCATCATTCCCCCAGGGTACAGGCTCTTGTCACACAATAAATTGCTCACTAGAGACAATTTGTGTGAGAGACAAGACATCCCTGATAAAAGATAGTCGTTGTGCTGTAGATTAGAAACTTGCCACCGTCTCTTTGAATGTGATGTTATTGGCACTACCCTGGGAAGAAGTGGGAGTCATAGTTGATGTTCCTGTTGTGCTTGACAGCTATGTTAATGTTGCAAGTCCTTGGTTGTGTAATAAGAAAAGAGGCTTTAGCTTACATGATTTCTTCCGGATTAATGTGGAGTTGTGGACCACTTGGAAGCTAAGAAATGACATATTCTTTGGCCGTGCAGTTTGGTCTGGTTTGCGGATGATGCGGCGACGCCTGTTGCGCTTGCTCAAAAGAGTGGCGGCCACTCTGCGGGAAGAAAGTTATCCTGATGCTGGACAAATGTCTCAAGATCATGGAGACCAAGGCGAGGGAATGTCCCCGGCTCGGCTCGGCTCAACGTGAAGAAGAGAACTGTGCTGGTGCTGGGATTTGGAAGATGGCGCTCAAGCTATTGACCTGATCAGGAGTATGGTCCTGATAGCTAAAATCAGTAGTGGAGACTGGGGCAGTGTACAAAGCTGTACTCCCTCTAGTCCATGTTACTTCTCGCTCAAACGGATGTTTACACAAGCACAAAGTTGTAATGATTATTAATATGTACTGAACAAATCAGTGGCGATGTGAAATATTTTATCCTTATCAATCCCATAAGTGTTCAAGCCTTTTCATCATTATAATAATCAAGAAAAAGTCTTAGCTGTACTAGATTCCGGAAGGAAGGCCACAACAAAAACATAAACAACGGTTCTACTTTCCCGGCATCAAGTTGTTTATTATTTTGTGATGAGTATCCACGTGTATTTCATACTGCCTCTGCTTGTCCGTGCATGATTATATCTTTCAAGCAGCCGTCTGCCTCTCTTTCAGAGTTTCAAGTAAGATATCACTCTCACACAGACGTTTGGCTGCCTGCCACGCCAATCTAGCATGTCATGTCTCCTCATCTGTTCCTGTCCAGGTCGGCATGCAACGACGCTAACTGAGCGATGCCTTCTACGCCACTTAAACTGAATCCAGCAACCAATCCACTCAGTCGAATCAATTCTTTGAATAAATCTATTACTATAGTGAAGACATTATTGTCAAATCCAACTACTACTCCAATGCAGATCGCATCAACGGTACTAGTACTTAATAAGTAAATCTGTTAGTGAAGTCATTATTGCCGGTTTGAATCTGGTGGATCGGGATTTCATTGGCAAACTACGGACGGAAAGAAACTGCTCCAAGGGGGATGAATGATGAAGGAAGTACCTGATATTTGTGATGATCGAGGACAATGAGGAGGCGCTGGAGGAGGAGCAGCGGCAGCTGGTTCTCGACGACGACCATGTCGGACTGGATGTAGTTCCAGAGGTAGAGGTAGCCGTACTTGCTGAAGACGGGGTCGTTGGGCGCGTACTCCTCGTGCACCTTCCCCCGCAGCGCGTCCATCCGCATCGCCTCCACCAGGAAGCAGCCGTCGGTGACCATCAGCTGCACGAAGCGGTCCGTGCCCCCGCCGTCGGCGCCGCGCCACTCGTCGCCGAGGTCCTTGTAGGCGTCCTGCAGCTGCTGCGCCACCTCGGCCACGGCGGCCACGAACTCCCGCAGCGGCCGCCCCGAGCGCTTCACCAGGTGCACCACGGCGCGGCGCTTGTGCTCCTCCATGGGGAGCAGCTCCGGATCGCCGTGGTGGAAGGGCCCCAGCGAGACCAGCTCCGGCTGGTACGCCTTGCTGTTGTGCAGGTTCTTGATCCGCTCCGGCACGCGGTAGATGGAGTGGCGCTTCCACCGCGCCATCTCCGCCGCCGGGTCGATGTGCATCTCGCCGATCGTCTTCTCCATCTCCACCACCCAGCTGCTCACAGGCGCCCCCGCCTCCACCGTCGCCGTCGCCGTCGCCGTCGCCTCCCCCATTAATGAATGGATTACACGACTCGAGACTGGACTGGGTTCAGCTCACTGGGGCACTGAGCTGAGCTCTGTCTGAAAGGTCGCTGCACTGTCGCTATAGAGAAGGGGCCGCGCCGGCAGGCAAGTTGCAATTGGTCGGATGGCGCCCACAGTGATGGATGGATTGGGAGGGCACGCTACCGATGCCGATGATCGTCTTCGGTGAGGACAAGGAATTTCTTGCGTGGGCTCCCTCCACCATAGCCGCCCCTTTCGGCAGTAACCTAACCTTGTCTGTGGATTATTTATGGTATATCGGCCGAAAAGCAAATCTGGCCGGCCCCAATAATGCAGCGACACGACACGACCACCAATTTTTTCTTACTGATACTGGCTTTATGCCCGGTTCCACTATCAAGAGAAGAGATAACGAAGTAAACAACGAGTAACCGGCATCCAGTGCAAAAGTTTAAAAAAGTGTAAAAATCTGAGTACGCGTTCCAGTTTGACAGAATGAGACTCAAGAAATAGGCATCCGTAGGGTTTTGCAGCGACAGGTGTCAGCGAGCACTTTATTTTAAATACCTCGATTTTTTTTAAATGCTAAACCAAACCATACTTAGTAGTATATGAATGTATATTACATATGGATTTTTTATTTAAAATAAAGTGCTCAGAGCAACTCCAATGGGGCGACCCATTTTGTCCGCCTGCGTCCGTTTGGGTCGGCGCGGACAAAAGTGGAGGCCCAACGCGGCGACCCAAACGCAAATCGTGTCCGCCTGGCGTCCACGCGGACCCATTTTTGGCACAAAATTGCGCCTGGAATGCGTCAGGGCGAACGCGCCGCGCGTCTCCTCGGCGTCCGCCGCGTCCCCACCTGTAGGCCACCCAACCGCCACCGGTCGTCTTATTTATGACGAACACCGACAACTGGCCCATTTGTCAGCCTCAGGAAGCGTCCTTTTTTAAGCACGCGCGCAAGGGGGGGGCCGGCCTCATCCACTACTCCCGTTCACATCTGGCCCCCACCACTCCCTTGCTTTCTCGCCGGTGACAGGAAACCCTAGGCCGCCATGGGCATCTTCGGCAACAATGGCAAGGGCAAGGGCACCCCCGGCGCCTCGTCCTCCCGTGCTCCCCTCCCCCTCCACCGCCGACGCGTTTCGCCTGAACGCGGCGACATCCCATCGGTCACCAAGCGCGTGTACCTTTGGAGTACAGGCAGCCCTCCCTACCGATGTGATCTTTGCCGCACCATTGGCACTTGATCCCCAACGGTTCTCGGTGCTGCGGTTCGCGGAGCGAAGCGCCTGACGACGACGAGGCGCGCCGGCGCCAAGCACCACGCCAGCCGAGCGGCATCGGTTTGCCCGAGTACGCCGCCGACTCTCTCAATCGGGAGGCTTGGTTCGCCCTCGAACACGAGGAGCAACGCCTTTCCGGTGTTGACGTCGTCCCCGACGTCCCCCGCAGCAGTGCACCAAGGACGAGGCGGAGGCGAGTACCGAGCCGCCTCGAGGAGGCCTGCAAGAAGCGCCGAGGCTAGCCGCCTCGAGGACGCCTTGTGGACGGGCCGGAGCAAGCCCTCGCCTGTTCGGCGGCGATGACTCCGCCCACTCCCGTTGTTCGTGCCGCCATCGCCACTGCCGCCGCCCATCCATTAAGCCGGGCCGAGCCGACGCGGAAGCGCTCCCCGCCTCCACCCACTTGGCCGGAGGAGGCCTACTCGTGGACGGGCCAGTACCGCGAGTGGGTGAGAGCGCCCCCCGTCCACTTCGCTGCGACGCCGAAGCAAGAGCTACCCACCTCGAGCGCTGGAAGGCGCACTGGCTCCGCTAGAAGCAGGCCGACGACGAGCAACAGATGCGCTACGAGGCCATGCTCCAGCGCGATGCGGAGGCGCTCTGGCTCGAGGAGGAGGAGGAGTGCGCGTGGCTCTGCCGCCGCCCCAGCAGACGCCGGAGGAGGCTGCCCTTGCAGCATACCAGGCGGCGTTCGGGTGGGCAGGCCCTGCTCCCGTCTTCATCGACCTCACTGGCGATGGCGACGGCGGCGTCGACGCCAAGGGCAAGGGTAAGGCCGACGACGCTAGGGCAGCATGCGGGGTGGCAGAAGGCGGGCGCAGACTTTTTTTAATGTTTTAATTAATGTTTAATTATGTTTAAGTGGACTTTGGCCGGCCACTTATGTTTAATTATGTTTATTTCGTGCGACCCTTTTTTTGCATGCCCGCACATTTGGGTCGCCTCCCCTCCTCCTCCCCGGTTGGGTGGCTAAGCCGACCAATTTCAGAATCTTGACCGCAAGTCGTCTTTGGCCCGACCTAAACGGACGGAACCGCAGAAAAGCGGTGTCCGTTTGGGTCGGCCCGTTGGAGTTGCTCTCACTGTCAGTCAGGGTACCCGTGTTCTAAATTGACTTTTTTGTACACCCTACATAAAAGCAAGGTAAAATATAGAGAAAGTTCTCAAAGTAAACAAAAAGCAAAAGCCAGTTACATGCAGCACAATGGACGACCCACACCGGCGGCAAGACCAAAAGATCAACCGGCAGCATATGAACAGCCGGCTATGGGCGCAGCTCAGGACCCCAACACGTCAGCACACCATCTTCTGTTTCTGTTTGACGGACGCCGCATCGTCGATTGTTCGAGACATGGCTCTGACAGCTGCTACATCGGAAGCAGGAGAGAATATTTTTGTCCTCGCGTTGGTTTGATCCTTTCAAGTAAGACCCTTTCGCTTTATTACGGCAACCAATCACTGTCTCAGCTCACTCGCCTCACTGTCTCCACGCCCTTCTCTTTCCCGTCTCCCTGCGGCCCTGTCCGCCGAGCATCCGATACCACCGAGGCACGACGCTGTTCAACCTATCATTAGTTTTTTTATTTTTGAGAAACACGGTAGGCTGAAGGCTCCAGAGCTGGCCAAACGGCCGGCCTGGCCCGGCCCATCGTAATCATGCATGTTTACTTAACGGGCCGTGCTGTGCCGCCCCGCGTGCTGCACCATCCAGCCCAGACACGATCCAGCTGCTATTCAGGCCGACACGACGGCACGCTAGGCCTGTGGGAGCAACTAGTTGATGAGCGTTTCTTCGGTAGCCCCACAACGATCCCGTGCGGGCGGGCTCAGGCGCACCACTTGGCGTGCTCTCAGCCACCGCTATGTGTCGCGCTTTTGGCGCTTCCTTCGAAAGTTTTTTTATTTCTTGTGCACATGTTTTTGGTTTTTAAACATTTTTTTAGTTTTTTTTTTACTTTTTGGGTTTTCACCGGTCGTCCTTAGCTTTTAGACAGAAAAATTGGAATTTTTTTGGTGCGAAAACACATTTTTTTTCTTAGGCGAGAGGCACATTCATGACTCGAAAACGAAAAAAATATGTTTTTTGTTTTTTTTTTCGCGAGAGACACGATTTTGCTTTTACGAGAGGCACACCCATGCCTCTCGAAAACAAAAAACAAAATCGCATTTTTTGTTTTTTTCCTTCCGGGAGAGGAACGGTTTTGCTTCCGCGAGATCTCATAAACGAACACTCATTTTCTAGGTTTTTTTCCTTCCGCGAGAGACACGGTTTTGCTTCCGCGAGAGGCACGACCATGACACTCGGGAAAAAACGTGTGTTCTGTTTTTTTCTGCCGTGAGAGGTACAGTTTTGCTTCCTCGAGAGGCACGGTCGTGCCTCTTTCGGAAAGGGAAAACACCGTGCTCTCGGTTCAGTTTTTCATCCGTTTTTTCATGAAAAAAAGTTCGTTAAAACTTATCAACATGGGATCTAATATTGTAGATCTCGATGCGAGGAATCCAACGGTGAAAACGGTTCGAGAATTGGACGCACGGTTTAAGACATAAAATGTTTTGAATAAACGGATCTATGAAAAAAAGGAAAACTCTCAGGTTGCGACGAGCGGCGCATATGGGGATGCGGGAGATGATCTTTGCAAGGAGTACTCCTCAATTATTGATTTCGTCTGTGGGAGCTATATCTTGCTTGCAACCAGAAATATGTTGCCCTCGCCAGCCAGTTTCGTCTATTTATTTTTCGTTCGATCTAGTTTCAATCGAGATGCTCGCGTTCGCTCTGCTTTCTTCGATATTTTTCTTGTTCTTACTTTAGCTTTTCTGTTTCTTCAATGGGTTCTCTTCATTTTTTTGTTTTCAACCGGTTTTCTTCATTTCTCTCTTGTATTTCATGGTTTTCTCTTCTTTCTTATGTTTTTTGTTTCTTTTCTTGGTTTTCCTTTCCTTTCTCATTTTTCTCCTTTTTTGTTTCTTTCTTGGTTTTCAACCTTTTTTCTTTTTTCTTCTATTACTGGTTTTCATTTGTTTTGCACTTGTTTCTTCAGTTTTTTTGTTTTCTTTGGTTTTTTGTTTTCATTGTTTTTTCGTTTTCCTTTGTTTCTTTTGGTTTTCAGTCTACATTTTCCGTATATGTGAAGAATAATTTTGTAATACACATTTAACATTTTTTAAATACAAGTTTAACAATTTTGTAAGACACGATCAACATTTTTCTATACACATTTTTGACATTTTTCAAATGCTTGGTTAATATTTCTACAATACAAGATTAACAATTTTTGGATACATGGTCAATGTTTGTTTTCTATACACATTTTAACATTTTCAAATCCTTGATTTGTTAGATTTATGGCATGATCTCAACTATCTCTCCTTCTATCTGAATTTTTCTCCGAAGAACACTGCACACATGAGGTAGACTGAAAACAGAGGAGCACAATCACACGGAGAAAGAAGAGTTTTGCGACGCATAATTCTTTGTATCTTTTCTGGGTCTTTGTCTTATTCCATCTTGTAACTGAAAAACAGCGGGAAGCTCTCCAAGATAAAGACTAGGAGGAGCCACAACAAGAACGACCCCTCGCTCTTCCAGTATGTCCTCCTCTACGACCCCCCTGTGTCCGCGTCCGCCACCAGGGCCTCTACCATTCCTCATGAACCAAGATGCCCTAAGCTCCTTAAAGACAAGAGCCGAGGGAGGATGGATGCCTGTTCCATGTTCCTTGAAGAGATGACCCAGCATGTCGCATACCGCACACCAATCCGGAAGCTTTTCATATTTGGCCTTGTATATCTGCCTCTCGCCACCCCGTATCATGGATACTGCGTTCTTGAGGGGTTTGGTGACGTTGGTCCTGACCCAGACACGGTAGAAGTTTCCCATAAAATCATGCGATTGGGATTCGGTGAAAAGAACCTCTCCCACGCAGTGGCGGATCCAATACGGGGCATGGGTGTACAGATGTACACCCAAAATAATCTGGAAACAAAAATTATATATAGGCTTATATAACATATGACTATACTACAGGCCCAATTGGCCCATTTGTGCAGCAGCCCAGTAGATGTACACACGCACCAAGCCACCGACACACGAGCATGAGATGAGAGAAACCCAGGCTGCCTTCTCGTTCTAGTTCCTCTTCGGCTCTTCCCATGGACCAGGCGGCGGCGCCGATGCCGATGGTGATGGGCATGGCCAGGGAGCCACCAGCGGAGGAGCTCCTCGTCTTTACTGCGGAAGACACGGCGCCCAGGCCCCGCAGCTGCACCATGCCCACATCCGCCGGTGGCGGTGGGGAGGAGCGACGGCCCGGACCAAGCGCCGCAGCACCGGAGAGGGTCCCGGCGGCCGCCGCTGCAGTAGCAGACACCAGGGAGCCGAGGGAGGGGACAGTGGAGCAATTAACTCCAACACCTCAGTCAATCTATAAGCCTAAGGTAAATCCCCCTTCCATCTTCCATTTTCCAAGTCTGAATTTTTCTGCTGATTCAATTCAGTGTGAAATCCCCAAATCAATTTGTAGCTTCTATTCAATTCAGAGAGAAACAACTATAGATGTGATTGAGGAGGGAGGATTTGGTTGATTTTATTAGCAGAAAAATAACAAAGGAACTCTCTTTGGATTGTAGGCAGTACAACATCCAAAACTCAAGAGGAAGACCAAACAGCAATTGTAGAGTCATTTTCCTCAACCACCAAACAAGACAAGATTCTATATATTGCTCGCTTGACATGTTCTCTTAAATGCCTGAGATTTCTTTTGCGTCAAGGGTTAGCTTTCCGTGGACATGATGAAAGAGAAGTTTCGCTAAATAAAGGTAATTTCCTTGAGCTTCTACATTGGCTAGCAGAGAATTTTGAAGAAGTGGACAAGGTGGTTCTTAAGAATGCTCCAAAGAACAATAAAATGGTAGCTCATGAAATACAAATAGACCTCATCAACTCTTGTGCCAAAGAAACTACTAGGCTTATGATGGAAGAGCTAGGTGATAGTTGTTTCTCAATACTTGCCAATGAATCTAGTGATGTGTATTTACAAGAACAATTGGCTCTTTGTCTACGGTATGTTGATAAAATAGGAAGGGTGGTTGAGAGGTTTCTTGGTATTTTACATGTTGAAAACACCACATCTTTGACACTCAAAACACCAATTGAGAGTTTGCTTATGGAACATGGTTTGACCTTCTCTGGAGTACGTGGGCAAGGATACGATGGTGCCAGCAACATGAAGGGTCATGTCAACGGTCTAAAGAAACTAATTATGGATGAGTCCCCTTCTGCCTATTATGTGCATTGTTTTGCTCATCAACTTCGGTTATCTCTAGTTGCTGTTGCTAAGGAGAACCGTGATTGTGTTTTGTTCTTTCAACAACTTGCTAATCTTTTGAATGTTCTTGGGATGTCTTGTAAGAAGATTAGAATGCTTCTTGCGGCTCAAGCTGAACGGATCATTCAAGCATTGGAATTGGAGGAAATTGAAACTGGTAAAGGCATGAATCAAGAGATGGGTTTGAGTAGGCCGGGTGACACTCGTTGGGGATCTCACCACAAAACTATCATGCATATTCTCTGTTGGGGAACGTAGTAATTTCAAAAAAATTCCTACGCACACGCAAGATCATGGTGATGCATAGCAACGAGAGGGAGAGTGTTGTCCATGTAACCTCGTAGACCAAAAGCGGAAGCGTTAGAACAATGCGGTTGATGTAGTCGTACGTCTTCACGGCCCAACCGATCAAGCACCGAAACTACGGTGCCTCCGAGTTCTAGCACACGTTCAGCTCGATGATGATCCCCGAACTCTGATCCAGCAGGGTGTCGGGGAAGAGTTCCGTCAGCACGACGGCGTGGTGAAAATCTTGATGTTCTACCATCGCAGGGCTTCGCCTAAGCACCGCTACAATATTATCGAGGACTTTGGTGGAGGGGGGCACTGCACACGGCTAAGAGATCAAGAGATCAATTGTTGTGTCTATGGGGTGCCCCACTCCCCCGTATATAAAGGAGCCAAGGGGGGAGGGGCAGCCGGCCTAGGAGGGGGCGCGCCATGGGGAGTCCTACTCCCACCGGGAGTAGGACTCCCCTCTTCCTTGTTGGACTAGGAGAGGAGAAGGAAAGGGAGAGGGAGAGAAGGAAAGAGGGGGCCGGCCCCCCTTGTGTTGGGGTACGTAGTAATTTCAAAAAAATTCCTACGCACATGCAAGATCATGGTGATGCATAGCAATGAGAGGGGAGAGTGTTGTCCACGTACCCTCATAGACCGTAAGCGGAAGCGTTATGTCAACGCGGTTGATGTAGTCGTATGTCTTCACGATCCGACCGATCCAAGCACCGAATGTACGACACCTCCGAGTTCAGCACACATTCAGCTCGATGACGATCCCCGGACTCCGATCCAGCAGGGTGTCGGGGATGAGTTCCGTCAGCACGACGGCGTGGTGACGATGATGATGTTCTACCGACGCAGGGCTTCGCCTAAGAACCACTACGATATGACCGAGGTGGAATATGGTGGAGGAGGGCACGCACACGGCTAAGGAACGATCACGAAGATCAACTTGTGTGTCTAGAGGTGCCCCCTGCCCCCATATATATAGGAGCAAGGGGAGAGGCGGGCCGGCCCTAGGGGGCGCGCCAAGGAGGGGGGAGTCCTCCTCCTAGTGGGAGTAGGACTCCCCTTTCCTAGTCCAACTAGGAAGGAGGAAGGGGGAAGGAAAGAGAGGGAGAGGGAGAGGGAAGAGGGCCGCCCTCCCTAGTCCAGTCGGACTCTCCATGGGGCGCCACCTCTGGGATGCTTCCTCTCTCTCTCTCGAGCCCACTAAGGCCCAATACTTCCCCGGGGGGTTCCGGTAACCCCTCCGGCACTCCGGTTTTCTCCGAAATCACCCGGAACACTTCCGGTGTCCGAATATAGTCGTCCAATATATCAATCTTTATGTCTCGACCATTTTGAGACTCCTCGTCATGTCCGTGATAACATCCGGGACTCCGAACAGCCTTCGGTACATCAAAACTTACAAACTCATAATAAAACTGTCATTGTAACGTTAAGCGTGCGGACCCTACGGGTTCGAGAACTATGTAGACATGACCTAGAATTGTTTCCGGTCAATAACCAATAGCGGAACCTGGATGCTCATATTGTCTCCTACATATTCTACGAAGATCTTTATCGGTCAAACCGCATAAAAACATACGTTGTTCCCTTTGTCATCGCTATGTTACTTGCCTGAGATTCGATCGTCGGTATCTCAATACCTAGTTCAATCTCGTTACCGGCAAGTCTCTTTACTCGTTATGTAATGCATCATTCCGTAACTAACTCATTAGCTACATTGCTTGCAAGGCTTATAGTGATGTGCATTACCGAGAGGGCCCAGAGATACCTCTCCGACAATCGGAGTGACAAATCCTAATCTCGAAATATGCCAACTCAACATGTACCTTCGAAGACACCTGTAGAGCTCCTTTATAATCACCCAGTTACGTTGTGATGTTTGGTAGCACAAAGTGTTCCTCCGGTAAACGGGAGTTGGATAATCTCATAGTTATAGGAACTTTGTATAAGTCATGAAGAAAGCAAATAGCAACATACTAAACGATCAAGTGCTAAGCTAACGGAATGGGTCAAGTCAATCACATCATTCTCCTAATGATGTGATCTCGTTAATCAAATGACAACACATGTCTATGGCTAGGAAACATAACCATCTTTGATTAATGAGCTAGTCAAGTAGAGGCATACTAGTGACATTAAGTTTGTCTATGTATTCACACATGTATCATGTTTCCGGTTAATACAATTCTAGCATGAGTAATAAACATTTATCATGAAATAAGGAAATAAATAATAACTTTATTGTTGCCTCTAGGGCATATTTCCTTTAGTCTCCCACTTGCACTAGAGTCAATAATCTAGTTCACATTGCCATGTGATTTAACACCAGTATTCATATCTGTATATGATTAACACCCATAGTTCACATCGTCATGTGACTAACACCCAAAGGGTTTACTAGAGTCAATAATCAAGTTCACATTGCTTATGTGATTAACACCCAAAGAGTACTAAGCTGTGATCATGTTTTGCTCGTGAGAGAAGCTTAGTTAACGGGTCTGTCACATTCAGAGCCGTATGTATTTTGCAAATATTCTATGTCTACAATGCTCTGTACGGAGCTACTCTAGCTAATTGCTCCCACTTTCAATATGTATCCAGATTGAGACTTAGAGTCATCTGGATCGGTGTAAAAGCTTGTACCGATGTAACTCTTTACGACGGGCTCTTTTATCACCTCCATAGTCGAGAAATATTTCCTTAGTCCTCACTAAGGATATTCTTGACCAATGTTCAGTGATCTACTCCTAGATCACTATTGTACTCCCTTACCAAATTCAGAGCAAGGTATACATTGCATAGCATACTTTATAGAACCTATGACTGAGGCATAGGGAATGACTTTCATTCTCTTTTCTATTTTCTGTCGTGGTCGGGATTTGAGTCTTACTCAATTTCATACCTTTGCAACACAGGTAAGAACACCTTCTTTGACTGTTCCATTATGAACGACTTCAAAATCTTGACAAGGTATGTACTTATTGAAAAACTTATCAAGCATCTTGATCTATCTCGATAGATTTTGATGCTCAATATGTAAGTAGCTTTACTGAGGTCTTTCTTTTAAAGAACTCCTTTCAAATACTCCTTTATGCTTTCCAGAAGAATTCTACATCATTTCTGATCAATAATATGTTACTCACATATATTTATCAGAAAGGCGGTAGTGCTCCCACTCACTTTATGTAATAGCCTGGCTTATTAGGGATGATAGACTACTCATATCAATAAGGAATTCCTTCTTTTAGGAGCCCATTCGACGTAACTCCAAAGTTAAGCGTGCTCGGCTTGGAGTAGTCCCAGATGGGTGACCGACCGAAGTTGCTCCGGGTGCGCATGAGTGAGGACAAAGTCTTGCGAAAAAGACTAGTATTGATCTGTGGGGCCGATCTAGATCCCGCCAGAATAACGACCACCGGCGGTGTGTCCGGCGTTACAAGTTGGTATCGAGCCGACCCTCACGGTTACACGGATGGTTGCGGACAGGTCGCGGTCATGTTGTTCATGACGTTTGTGACCCGTCGTGGCTGCGGCATGGCACATGTACGGGCTGGATGCCTGACGGTTGTGCCAAGAGGGAACGTTCTGTGGCCCGACGAGGACGTCGGTTCCTCCGAGTGGGGGTGTATGTAATAGCACGGCTTATTAGGGATGATAGACTACTCATATCAATAAGGAATTCCTTCTTTTAGGGAGCCCATTCGACGAACTCCAAAGTTAAGCGTGCTCGGCTTGGAGTAGTCCCAGATGGGTGACCGGCCGAAGATTGCTCCGGTGCGCATGAGTGAGGACAAAGTGCGCAGAAAAGACTAGTATTGATTTGTGGGGCCAGTCTAGATCCCGCCAGGAATAACGACCACCGGCGGGTGTGTCCGGGGCGTTACAATTGTAAATACAGGCTTCACCGCAAGTCTGTATAAAACTATATGCTTTGGTCAACTTATCAAAGCGTATATTCCAACTCTGAGATGCTTGCACCAGTCCATAGATGGAACGCTGGAGCTTGCACATTTTGTTAGCACCTTTAGGATTGACAAAACCTTCTGGTTGCATCATATACAACTCTTCTTTAAGAAAACCATTAAGGAATGCAGTTTTGTCATCCATTTGCCAAATTTCATAAAATGTGCAATTGCTAACATGATTCGGATAGACTTTAAGCATCAATATGAGTGAGAAAAAACTCATCGTAGTCAACATCTTGAACTTTGTCAAAAACCTTTTTCGACAAGTCTAGCTTTGTAGATAGTAACACTACTATCAATGTCCGTCTTCCTCCTGAAGATCCATTTATACAATATGGCTTGCCGATCATCGGGCAACTCCACCAAAGTCCACACTTTGTTCTCATACATGGATCCCATCTCAGATTTCATGGCCTCAAGCCATTTCGCGGAACCTAGGCTCATCATTGCTTCCTCATAGTTCGTAGGTTCATCATGGTCTAGTAACATGACTTCCAGAACAGGATTACCATACCACTCTGGTGCGGACTGTACTTTGGAAAACCTACGAGGTTTTGTAGTAACTTGATCTGAAGTTTCATGATCATCATCATTAGCTTCCTCACTAATTAGTGTAGGAATCACTGGAACTGATTTCTGTGATGAACTACTTTCCAATTGGGGAGAAGGTACAAATTACCTTATCAAGCTCTACTTTCCTCCCACTCACTTCTTTCGAGAGAAACTCCTTCTCTATAAAGGATCCATTCTTAGAACCGAATGTTTTGCCTTCAGATCTGTGAGAGAAGGTGTACCCAACAGTTTCCTTTGGGTATTCTATGAAGACGCACTTCTCCGATTTGGGTTCGAGCTTATCAGGTTGAAAACCATTTTCATATAAGCATCGCAACTCCTAACTTTAAGAAACGACAACTTTGGTTTCTTGCTAAACCACAGTTCATAAGGCGTCGTCTCAACAGATTTTGATGGTGCCCTATTTAAAGTGAATGCAGCTATCTCTAATGCATAACCCTAAAACGATAGTGGTAAATCGGTAAGATACATCATAGATCGCACCATATCCAATAAAGTACGGTCACGATGTTCGGAGACACCATTACGCTATGGTGTTCCATGTGACATGAACTATGAAACTATTCCACATTGTTTAAAATGAAGGCCAAACTCGTAACTCAAATATTCTTCTCTACGATCAGATTGTAGAGACTTTATTTTCTTGTTACGACGATTCTCCACTTCACTCTGAAATTCTGTGAACTTTTCAAACGTTTCAGACTTGTGCTTCATTAAGTAGATATACGCATATCTGCTCAAATCATCTGTGAAGGTCAGAAAATAACGATATCCGCCACGAGCATCAACACTCATTGGACCGCATACATCGGTATGTATTATTTCCAACAAGTTAGTAGCTCGTTCCATTGTTCCGGAGAATGGAGTTTTAGTCATCTTGCCAAAAAGGCACGGTTCGCAAGCATCAAATGATTCATAACCAAGTGATTCCGAAAATCCATCTTTATGGAGTTTCTTCATGCGCTTTACACCGATATGACCCAAACGGCAGTGCCACAAATAAGTTGCACTATCATTATTAACTTTGCATCTTTTGGCATCAACATTATGAATATGTGTATCACTATTATCAAGATTCAATAAACCATCACCATTGGGTGTATGACCATAGAAGGTTTTATTCATGTAAATAGAATAACAATTTATTCTCTATCTTAGATGAATAATCGTATCGCAATAAACATGATCTTATCATATTTATGCTCAACGCAAACACTAAATAACATTTATTTAGGTTTAACACTAATCTTGAAAATATAGGGAGTGTGTGATGATGATCATATCAATCTTGGAACTACTTCCAACACTCATCGTCACTTCCCCTCAACTAGTTTCATTTATTCGAACTCTGTTTGAGTTACTAATCTCAACAACCTAACAAGTATCAAATACTCAGGGGCTACTATAAACACTAGTAAGGCACACATCAATAACCTGTATATCAAATATACCCTTATTCAATTTGCCATCCTTCTTATCCACCAAATATTAAGGGCATTTCCGCTTTCAGTGACCATTTCCTTTGCAGTGTAAGCACTCAGTTTCAGGCTTCGGTCCAGCTTTGGTCTTCTTCATGGGTGTGACAACTTGTTTGCCATTCTACTTGAAGTTTCCCTTTCTTTCCCTTTGCCCTTTTCTTGAAACTAGTGGTCTTGTCAATCATCAACACTTGATGCTCTTTCTTGATTTCTACCTTCGTCGATTCAACATCACGAAGAGCTTGGGAATCGTTTTCGTCATCCCTTGCATACTATTGTTCATCACGAAGTTCTATAACTTAGTGATGGTGACTAGAGAACTCTGTCAATCACTATCTTATCTAGAAGATTAACTCCCACTTGATTCAAGCGATTGAAGTACCCAGACAATCTGAGCACATGCTCACTAGTTGAGCGATTCTCCTCCATCTTTTAGCTATAGAACTTGTTGGACACTTCATATCTCTCAACTTGGGTATTTGCTGGAAATATTAACTTCAACTCCTGGAACATCTCATATGGTCCATGATGTTCAAATCATCTTTGAGGTCCCGTTTCTAAGCCGTTTAAGCATGGTGCACTAAACTATCAAGTAGTCATCATTTTGAGCTAGCCAAACGTTCATAACATCTGCATCTGCTCCTACACTAGGTTTGTCACCTAGCGGTTCATCAAGGACATAATTCTTCTGTGCAGCAATGAGGATAAACCTCAGATCACGGATCCAATCTGCATCATTGCTACTAACATCTTTCAACACAGTTTTCTCTAGGAACATATCAAAATAAACATATGAAAGCAACAACGCGAGCTATTGATCTACAACATAATTTGCAAAATACTACCAGGACTAAGTTCATGATAAATTTAAGTTCATTTAATCATATTAATTAAGAACTCCCACTTAGACAGACATCTCTCTAGTCATCTAAGTGATCACGTGATCCAAATCAACTAAACCATGTCCGATCATCACGTGAGATGGAGTAGTTTTCAATGGTGAACATCACTATGTTGATCATATCTACTATATGATTCACGTTCGACCTTTGGGTCTTCGTGTTCCGAGGCCATATCTGTATATGCTAGGCTCGTCAAGTTTAACTTTGAGTATTCGCGTGTGCAACTGTTTTGCACCGTTGTATTTGAACGTAGAGCCTATCACACCCGATCATCATGTGGTGTCTCAGCACGAAGAACTTTCGCAACGGTGCATACTCAGGGAGAACACTTCTTGATAATTAGTGAGAGATCATCTTAAAATGCTACCGTCGAACTAAGCAAAATAAGATGTATAAAAGATAAACATCATATGCAATCAAAAAATGTGACATGATATGGCCATGATCATCTTGCGCCTTTGATCTCCATCTCCAAAGTACTGTCATGATCTCTATCGTCACCGGCACGACACGATGATCTCCATCATCTTGATCTATATCAATGTGTCGTCACATGGTCGTCTCGCCAACTATTGCTCTTGCAACTATTGCTATCGCATAGCGATAAAGTAAAGCAATTATTTGGCGCTTGCATCTTATGCAATAAAGAGACAACCATAAGGCTTCTGCCAGTTGCCGATAACTCGGTTACAAAACATGATCATCTCATACAATAAAAATATAACATCACGTCTTGACCATATCACATCACAACATGCCCTGCAAAAACAAGTTAGACGTCCTCTACTTTGTTATTGCAAATTTTACTGCTACGGGCTGACCAAGAACCGTTCTTACCTACGCATCAAAACCACAATGATAGTTCGTCAAGTTAGTGTTGTTTTAACCTTTGCAAGGACCGGGCGTAGCCACACTCGGTTCAACTAAAGTTCGAGAAACAGACACCCGCTAGTCACCTGTGCGCAAAGCACGGCGGTAAAACCAGTCTCGCGTAAGCGTACGCGTAATGTTGGTCTGGGCCGCTTCATCCAACAATACCGCTGAACAAAGTATGACATGCTGGTAAGCGGTATGACTTGTATCGCCCCCAACTCACTTGTGTTCTACTCATGCAAATAACATCAACGCATAAAACCTAGGCTCTGATGCCACTGTTGGGGAACGTAGTAATTTCAAAAAAATTCCTACACACACGCAAGATCATGGTGATGCATAGCAACGAGAGGGGAGAGTGTTGTCCACGTACCCTCGTAGACCGTAAGCGGAAGCGTTATGACAACGCGGTTGATGTAGTCGTATGTCTTCACGATCCGACCGATCCAAGCACCGAACGTACGGCACCTCCGAGTTCAAAGACACGTTCAGCTCGATGGCGATCCCGGACTCGATCCAAAGGGGTGTCGGGGATGAGTTCCACAAGACGACGACATGGTGACGATGATGATGTTCTACCGACGCAGGGCTTCGCCTAAGCACCACTACAATATGACCGAGGTGTAATATGGTGGAGGGGGGCACCGCACACGGCTAAAGAACGATCACGAAGATCAACTTGTGTGTCTAGAGGTGCCCCCTGCCCCCGTATATAAAGGAGCAAGGGGGAAGGCTGGCCGGACCCTGGGGGGCATGAAGGAAATATGCTCTAGAGGCAATAATAAAGTTATTATTTATTTCCTTAGATCATGATAAATGTTTATTATTCATGCTAGAATTGTATTAACCGGAAACATAATACATGTGTGAATACATAGACAAACAGAGTGTCACTAGTATGCCTCTACTGGACTAGCTCGTTAATCAAAGATGGTTATGTTTCCTAAACATAGACATGAGTTGTCATTTGATTAACGGGATCACATCATTAGGAGAATGATGTGATTGACTTGACCCATTCCGTTAGCTTAGCACTTGATCATTTAAGTATTCTGCTATTGCTTTCTTCATGACTTATACATGTTCCTATGACTATGAGATTATGCAACTCCCGTTTACCGGAGGAACACTTTGTGTGCTACCAAACATCACAACGTAACTGGGTGATTATAAAGGTGCTCTACAGGTGTCTCCGAAGGTACTTGTTGGGTTGGTGTATTTCGAGATTAGGATTTTTCACTCCGATTGTCGGAGAGGTATCTCTGGGCCCTCACGGTAATACACATCACTTAAGCCTTGCAAGCATTACAACTAATGAGTTAGTTGTGAGATGATGTATTACGGAACGAGTAAACAGACTTGCCGGTAACGATATTGAACAAGGTATTGAGATACCGACGATCGAATCTCGGGCAAGTAACATACCGATGACAAAGGGAACAACGTATGTTGTTATGCGGTCTGACCGATAAAGATCTTCCTAGAATATGTGGGAGCCAATATGAGCATCCAGGTTCCGCTATTGGTTATTGATCGGAAACGTATTTCGGTCATGTCTACATTGTTCTCGAACCCGTAGGGTCCGCACGCTAAGGTTTCGATGGCGATGCTTATATTATGAGTTTACATGTTTTGATGTACGAAGTAGTTGAGTCCGGATGAGATCGGGGACATGACGAGGAGTCTCGAAATGGTCGAGACGTAAAGATTCATATATTGGATGATATGGTTAGGCCAAGGGGTCAAGCCCATGAGGCTTTAGGTCGGTGCAAAAGGAGTTTTGCGGAGGCTTGGGGGCCAAATGCCGGAGACCCTGGCGTCTGGCCCTGGGCCAGATGCCAAGGATTGTGGCGTTTGGTCCTGGAGTCCGAGTGGGGCTCTTGCCTTTCGGGCAAAACCGACTTTGAGGAGGCTTTTGCTCCAAGTTTCGACCCCGGGGCTCAACATATAAAAAGAGGGGCAGGGCTAGCACCAAAGACACAACAATTGATCCCTTGGATCTCTTAGCCGTGTCGGTGCCCCCTCCACCATAGTCCACCTCGATAATATCGTGGCGGTGCTTAGGCGAAGCCTGCGCAGCGTAGAACATCAAGATCGTCACCACGCCGTCGCGCTGACGGAACTCTCCCTCGACACTCGGCTGGATCAGAGTTCGAGGGACGTCATCGAGCTGAACGTGTGCTAGAACTCGGAGGTGCCGTAGTTTCGGTGCTTGATCGGTCAGGCCGTGAAGACGTACGACTACATCAACCGCGCTATGCTAACGCTTCCGCTTACGGTCTACAAGGGTATGTAGACAACACTCTCCCCTCTCGTTGCTATGCATCACCATGATCTTGTGTGTGCGTAGAAATTTTTTGGAAATTACTACGTTCCCCAATAGTGGCATCTGAGCCTAGGTTTTACGCGTTGATGTTATATGCACGAGTATAACACAAGTGAGTTCTGGGCGATACAAGTCATACTGCTTACCAGCATGTCATACTTTGGTTCAGCGGTATTGTTGGATGAAGCGGCCCGTACCGACATTACGCGTATGCTTACGCGAGACTGGTTTTACCGCCGTGCTTTGCACACAGGTGACTAGCGGGTGTCTGTTTCTCCAACTTTAGTTGAACCGAGTGTGGCTACGCCCGGTCCTTGCGAAGGTTAAAACATCACTAACTTGACGAACTATCGTTGTGGTTTTGATGCATAGGTAAGAACGGTTCTTGCTCAGCCCGTAGCAGCCACGTAAAATTTGCAACAACAAAATAGAGGACATCTAACTTGTTTTTGCAGGGGATGTTGTGATGTGATATGGTCAAGACGTGATGCTATATTTTATTGTATGAGATGATCATGTTTTGTAACCGGTTATCGGCAATCGGCGGAGCCATATGGTTGTCGCTTTATTGTATGAAATGCAAGCATACATAATTGCTTTACTTTATCACTAAGCGGTAGCGATAGTCGTAGAAGCAATATATGGCATAACGACAACGATGCTACGATGGAGATCAAGGTGTCGCGCCGGTGACGATGGTGATCACGACGGTGCTTCGGAGATGGAGATCACAAGCACAAGATGATGATGGCCATATCATATCACTTATATTGATTGCATGTGATGTTTATCTTTTATGCATCTTATCTTGCTTTGATTGACGGTAGCATTTTAGGATGATCTCTCACTAAAATTATCAAGAAGTGTTCTCCCTGAGTATGCACCATTGCGAAAGTTCTTCGTGCTGAGACACCACGTGATGATCGGGTGTGATAGGCTCTACGTTCAAATACAACGGGTGCAAAACAGTTCCACACGCGGAATACTCAGGTTAAACTTGACAAGCCTAGCATATAACATATATGGCCTCGGAACACAGAGACCGAAAGGTCGAAAGTGAATCATATAGTAGATATGATCAACATAGTGATGTTCACCATTGAAACTACTCCATCTCACGTGATGATCGGACATGGTTTAGTTGATTTGGATCACGTGATCACTTATATGACTAGAGAGATGTTTGTCTAAGTGGGAGTTCTTAAGTAATATGATTAATTGAACTTAAATTTATCATGAACTTAGTACCTGGTAGTATTTTGCAAATTATGTTGTAGATCAGTAGCTCGGGTTGTTGCTTTCATATGTTTATTTTGATATGTTCCTAGAGAAAATTGTGTTGAAAAATGTTCGTAGCAATGATGCGGATTGGATCCGTGATCTGTGGTTTATCCTCATTGCTTTGCTTGGAAGAATTATGTCCTTGATGCACCGCTAGGTGACAAACCTATTGCAGGAGCATATCGCGACGTTATGAGCGTTTGGCTAGCTCAATATGATGACTACTTGATAGTTTAGTGCACCATGCTTAACGGCTTAGAATCGGGACTTCAAAGACATTTTGAGCGTCATGGACCATATGAGATGTTCCAGAATTGATGTTAATATTTCAAGCAAATACCGAGTTGAGAGATATGAAGTCTCCAACAAGTTCTATAGCTAAAGGATGGAGGAGAATCGCTCAACTAGTGAGCAAGTGCTCGATTATGCAGGTACTATAATCGCTTGAATCAAGTGGGAGTTAATCTTCCAGATAAGATAGTGATTGATAGAGTTCTCTAGTCACCATCACCAAGTTAGTAGAACTTCGTGATGAACTATAGTATGCAAAGGATGACGAAAATGATTCCCGAGCTCTTCGTGATGTTGAAATCAACTAAGATAGAAATCAAGAAAGAGCATCAAGTGTTCATGATTGACAAGACCACTAGTTTCAAGAAAAGGGCAAAGGGAAAGAAAGGGAAACTTCAAGTAGAATGGCAAACAAGTTGTTACTCCCGTGAAGAAGACCAAAGCTGGACCAAAGCCTGAAACTGAGTGCTTACACCGCAAAGGAAATGGTCACTGGAAGCGGAAATGCCCTGAATATTTGGTGGATAAGAAGGATGGCAGTGTGAACAAGGGTATATTTGATATACAGGTTATTGATATGTGCCTTCCTAGTGTTTATAGTAACCCCTGTGTATTTGATACTTGTTCGGTTGCTAAGATTAGTAACTCGAAACAGGAGTTACATAATAAATAGAGACTAGTTGAAGGGGAAGTGACGATGAGTGTTGGAAGTAGTTCCAAGATTGATATGATCATCATCACACACTCCCTATACTTTCGGGATTAGTATTAAACCTAAATAAATGTTATTTGGCGTTTGCGTTGAGCATAAATATGATTTGATCATGTTTATTGCAATACGATTATTCATTTAAAGTCAGAGAATAATTGTTGTTCTGTTTACATGAATAAAACCTTCAATGGTCATACACCCAATGAAAATAGTTTGTTGGATCTCGATCATAGTGATACACATATTCATAATATTGATGCCAAAAGATGCAAAGTTAATAATGATAGTGCAACTTATTTGTGGCACTGCCGTTTGGGTCATATCGGTGTAAAGCGCATGAAGAAACTCCTTGCTGATGGGTTTTTGGAATCGCTTAATTATGAATCATTTGATGCTTGCGAACTGTGCCTTTTGGGCAAGATGACAGAAACTCCGTTCTTCGGAACAATGGAACGAGATACTGACTTATTGGAAATAATACATACCGATGTATGCAGACCAATAAGTATTAAGGCTCGTGGCGGGTATCATTATTTTCTGACCTTCACAAGATGATTTGAGCAGATATGGGTATATCTACTTGATGAAACATAAGTCTAAAATAGTTGAAAGGTCCAAAGAATTTCAGAGTGAAGTGGAAAAATCATCGTAACAAGAAAATAAAGTTTCTGCAATCTGATCGCGGAGACAAATATTTGAGTTACGAGTTTTGTCTTCAATTAAAACAACGTGGAATAGTTTCATAGCTCACGCCACCTGGAACACCACAACGTTATGGTGTGTCCGAACGTCGTAACCGCACTTTATTGGATATGGTGCGATCTATGATGTCTCCTACTGATTTACAAATATTGTTTTGGGGTTATGCATTAGAGGCAGCTGTATTCACGTTAAAAGGGCACCATCCAAATCCGTTGAGACGACACCATATGAACTGTGGTTTAGCAAGAAACCCAAGTTGTCGTTTCTTAAAGTTTGGGGTTGAGATGCTTATGTGAAAAAGTTTCATCCTGATAAGCTCAAACCCAAATCAGAGAAGTGCGTCTTCATAGAATACCCAAAGGAAATTGTTGGGTACACCTTCTATCACAGATCCAAAGGCAAGATATTCGTTGCTAAAAATGGATCCTTTCTAGAGAAGGAGTTTCTCTCGAAAGAAGTGAGTGGGAAGAAAGTAGAACTTGATGAGGTGATCGTATTCTCTCCCGAATTGGAAAATAGTTCATCACTCAAATCAGTTCCAAAGATTCCTACACCAATTAGTGAGGAAGCTAATGATGATGATCATGAAACTTCGAGATCAAGTTACTACAAAGCCTCGAGGTCTTCCAGAGTACGGTCCGCACTGAGTGGTACGGTAATCCTGCTCGAAAGTCATGTTACTAGACCATGATAAACCTACGAACTATGAGGAAGCGATGATGAGCCCAGATTCCAAAAATGGCCGGAGGCCATGAAATCTGAGATAGGATCCATGTATGAGAACAAAGTGTGGACTTTGGTGGACTTGCCCGATGATCGGCAAACCATAGAAAATTAAATGGATCTTCAAGAGGAAGACAGACATTGATAGTAATGTTACTATCTACAAAACTCGACTTGTCGCAAAAAGGTTTTTGACAAGTTCAAGGTGTTGACTATAATGAGATTTTCTCAACTGTAGCGAGGCTTAAAGTCTGTCCGAATCAAGTTAGCAATTGCCACATTTTATGAAATCTGGCAAATGGATGTCAAAACTGGATTTCTTAATGGTTTTCTTAAAAGAAGAGTTGTACATGATGCAACCAGAAGGTTTTGTCAATCCTAAATGTGCTAACAAAATATGCAAGCTCCAGCAATCCATCTATGGACTGGTGCAAGCATCTCGAGTTGGAATATATGCTTTGATAAGTTGATCAAAGATATAGTTTTATATGAGACTTGCGGTGAAGCCTCAGATTTACGAGAAAGTGAGTGGGAGCACTACAACATTTCTGATAAGTATATGTGAATGACATATTGTTGATCGGAAATAATGTAGAATTATTCTGCAAAGCATAAAGGAGTGTTTGAAAGGAGTTTTTTCAAAGAAAGACCTCGGCAAAGCTACTTACTATTGAGCATCAAGATCTATTGAGATAGATCAAGACGCTTGATAAGATTTTCAATGAGTACATACCTTGACAAGATTTTGAAGTAGTTCAAAATGGAACAGTCAAAGAAAGAGTTCTTGCATGTGTTGCAAAGGAATGAAATTGAGTAAGACTCAAATCCCGACCACAACAGAAAATAGAAAAGAGAATGAAAGGCATTCCCTATGCCCCAGTCATAGGTTCTATAAAGTATGCTATGCTATGTACCAGACCTATTATATACCTTGCTTTGAATTTGGCAAGGGAGTACAATAGTGATCTAGGAGTAGATCACTGGACATTGGTCAAGAATATCCTTAGTGAGGACTAAGGAAATATTTCTCGATTATGGAGGTGATAAAAGAGCCCGTCAGAAGAGTTACATCGGTGCAAGCTTTTACACCGATCCGATGACTCCAAGTCTCAATCTAGATACATATTGAAAGTGGGAGCAATTAGCTAGAGTAGCTCCATGCAGAGCATTGAAGACATAGAATATTTGCAAAATACATACAGCTCTGAATATGACAGACCCGTTGACTAGGCTTCTCTCACGAGCAAAACATGATCACACCTTAGTACTCTTTGGATGTTAATCACATAGCGCTGTGAACTAGATTATTGACTCTAGTAAACCCTTTAGGTGTTGGTCACATGACGATGTGAACTATGGGTGTTAATCATATACAAATATAATTATTGGTGTTAAATCACATGGCGATATGAACTAGATTATTGACTCTAGTGCAAGTGGGAGACTGAAGGAAATATGCCCTAGAGGCAATAATAAAGTTATTATTTATTTCCTTATATCATGATAAATGTTTATTATTCATGCTAGAATTATATTAACCGGAAACATAATACATGTGTGAATACATAGACAAACAGAGTGTCACTAGTATGCCTCTACTTGACTAGCTCGTTAATCGAAGATGGTTATGTTTCCTAACCATAGACATGAGTTGTCATTTGATTAACGGGATCACATCATTAGGAGAATGATGTGATTGACTTGACCCATTCCGTTAGCTTAGCACTTGATCGTTTAAGTATTCTGTTGTTGCTTTCTCCATGACTTATACATGTTCCTATGACTATGAGATTATGCAACTCTCGTTTACCGGAGGAACACTTTGTGTGCTACCAAACGTCACAACGTAACTAGGTGATTATAAAGGTGCTCTACAGGTGTCTCCGAAGGTACTTGTTGGGTTGGTGTATTTCGAGATTAGGATTTGTCACTCCGATTGTCGGAGAGGTATCTCTGAGCCCTCTCGGTAATACACATCACTTAAGCCTTGCAAGCATTACAACTAATGAGTTAGTTGTGAAATGATGTATTACGGAACGAGTAAAGAGACTTGCCGGTAACGAGATTGAACTAGGTATTGAGATACCGACGATCGAATCTCGGGCAAGAAACATACTGATGACAAAGGGAACAACGTATGTTGTTATGTGGTCTGACCGATAAAGATCTTCATAGGGCCAATATGAGCATCCAGGTTCCGTTATTGGTTATTGACTGGAAACGTATTTCGGTCATGTCTACATTGTTCTCGAACCCGTAGGGTCTGCACGCTTAAGGTTTCGGCGATGCTTATATTATGAGTTTACATGTTTTGATGTACCAAGGAGTTCGAGTCCCGATGAGATCGGGACATGACGAGGAGTCTCGAAATGGCCGAGACGTAAAGATTCATATATTGGATGATATGGTTAGGCCAAGGGGTCAAGCCCATGAGGCTTTAGGTCGGTGCAAAAGGAGTTTTGCGGAGGCCAGGGGGCCAAACGCCGGAGACCCTGGAGTCCGAGTGGGGCTCTTGTCTTTCGGGCAAAACCGACTTTGAGGAGGCTTTTGCTCCAAGTTTCGACCCCGGGGCTCAACATATAAATAGAGGGGCAGGGCTAGCACCAAAGACACAACAATTGATCCCTTGGATCTCTTAGCCGTGTGCGGTGCCCCCCTCCACCATAGTCCACCTCGATAATATCGTAGCGGTGCTTAGGCGAAGCCCTGCGACGGTAGAACATCAAGATCGTCACCACGCCGTCATGCTGATGGAACTCTCCCTCGACACTCGGCTGGATCGGAGTTCGAGGTACGTCATCGAGCTGAACGTCTGCTAGAACTCGGAGGTACCGTAGTTTCGGTACTTGATCGGTCGGGCCGTGAAGACGTACGACTACATCAACCGCGTTATGCTAACGCTTCCGCTAACGGTCTACAAGGGTATGTAGACAACACTCTCCCCTCTCGTTGCTATGCATCACCATGATCTTGTGTGTGCATAGGAAATTTTTTGAAATTACTACGTTCCCCAACAGGGCGCGCCATGGAGGGGGGGGGAGTCCTCCTCCTAGTGGGAGTAGGACTCCCCTTTCCTAGTCCAACTAGGAAGGAGGAACGCGGAAGGAAAGAGTGGGAGAGGGAGAGGGAAAGAGGGGCCACGCCCCCCTCCCCTAGTCCAATTCGGACTCCCCATGGGGGGGCGCCACCTCCTGGGCTGCTGCCCTCTTTCTCCCCTCAGGCCCACTAAGGCCCAATACTTCCCCGGGGAGTTCCGGTAACCCCTCCGGCACTCCGTTTTTCTCATAAATCACCCGGAACACTTCCGGTGTCCGAATATAGTCGTCGAATATATCAATCTTTATGTCTCGACCATTTCGAGACTCCTCGTCATGTCCGTGATCACATCCGGGACTCCGAACAACCTTCGGTACATCAAAACTTATAAACTAATAAAAAAACTGTCATCGTAATGTTAAGCGTGCGGACCCTACGGGTTCGAGAACTATGTAGACATGACCTAGAACTGTTTCGGTCAATAACCAACAGCGGAACCTGGATGCTCATATTGGCTCCTACATATTCTACGAAGATCTTTATCGCTCAAACCACATAACAACATACGTTGTTCCCTTTGTCATCGGTATGTTACTTGCCCGAGATTCGATCGTCGGTATCTCAATACCTAGTTCAATCTCGTTACCGGCAAATCTCTTTACTCGTTATGTAATGCATCATTCCGTAACTAACTCATTAGCTACATTGCTTGCAAGGCTTATAGTGATGTCCATTACCGAGAGGGCCGAGAGATACCTCTCCGACAATCGGAGTGACATATCCTAATCTCGAAATACGCCAACTCAACATGTACCTTCGGAGACACCTGTAGAGCTCCTTTATAATCACCCGATTACGCTAGACGCTTGGTAGCACACAAAGTGTTCCTCCGGTAAACGGGAGTTGCATAATCTCATAGTTATAGGAACTTGGTATAAGTCATGAAGAAAGCAAATAGCAACATACTAAATGATCAAGTGCTAAGCTAACGGAATGGGTCAAGTCAATCACATCATTCTCCTAATGATGTGATCTCGTTAATCAAATGACAACGCATGTCTATGGCTAGGAAACATAACCATCTTTGATTAATGAGCTAGTCAAGTATAGGCATACTAGTGACATTAAGTTTGTCTATGTATTCACAAATGTATCATGTTTCCGATTAATACAATTCTAGCATGAATAATAAACATTTATCATGAAATAAGGAAATAAATAATAACTTTATTATTGCCTCTAGGGCATATTTCCTTCACCTTGCCCTAAACCAATTCCGATATCCAAATATAGGCTTCCAATATATCAATCTTAATGTCTCGACCATTTCGAGACTCCTCGTCATGTCCGTAATCACATCCGGGACTCCGAACAAACTTCGGTACATCAAAACTCATAAACTCATAATATAACCGCGCCGAAACCTTAAGCGTGCGGACCCTACGGGTTCGAGAACTATGTAGACATGACCTAGAACTGTTTCCGATCAATAACCAATAGCGGAACCTGGATGCTCATATTGGCTCCTACATATTCTACAAGGGACAATTGCATTTTTACCCCTAGTTGGTTCCCACCCACGAGTTTTGCCCTTACTTATCGAGCTTGCTCAGTTTTGCCCTTACTTTTTCCATCGAGGTACCTCGAGTGCCCTTTGACCGTTTGACCAAAACTTTGAAAATTCATAACAATTTCATATGAAATCAGAAAAATGCAAATAAGATATCCAAATGTTCAGATAAACATTACCTATATGGGCATATCATTTGCATTATGGACAAAAGACTCATTTAAACTACCCGGGGTAATTAATGTTATTAACATTATTAAAAATAAATAGGTATAAACAACATTTTTTTCGTGACTAAAAATTATATGCAAATGTGGGTGATGTTTTCTGAACATCCTGATACCTCATTTGCACTTTCCTGAGTTTGTATCAACTTGTTATGAAGTTTCCAAATAATGGTCAAAGTCGTTAGAACATTCATAACAAGTTGATACAAACTCAGAAAATGCAAATAAGTTATTAGGATGTTCAGAAAACATCACCTACATTTGCATGTAATTTTTATTCTTGAAAAAAATATTGTTTATACCTATTTATTTTTAATAATATTAATAACATTAATTACCTCAGGTAGTTTAAACGATGTTTTTGTCCTAAATGCAAATGATATGCCCATAAAGGTAATGTTTATCTGAACATTTTGATATCTTATTTGCATTTTTCTGAGTTCGTATGAATTAGTTGTGAATTTTCAAAGTTTTGGTCAAACGGTCAAAGGGCATTCAAGGGATCTCGATGGAAAAAGTAAGGGCAAAACTGAGCAAGCTCGAAAAGTAAGGCCAAAACCCGTGGGTAGGAACCAACTAGGGGTAAAAATGCAATTGTCCCATTCTACAAAGATCTTTATCGGTCAAACCGCATAACAACATACGTTGCTCCCTTTGTCATCGGTATGTTACTTTGCCCGAGATTCGATCGTCGGTATCCAATACCTAATTCAATCTCGTTACCGGCAAGTCTCTTGACTCGTTACGTAATGCATCATTTCGTAACTAACTCATTAGTTACATTGCTTGCAAGGCTTATAGTGATGTGCATTACCGAGAGGGCCCGGAGATACCTCTCCGACGATCAGAGTGACAAAACCTAATCTCGAAATACGCCAACTCAACATGTACCTTTGGAGACACCAGTAGAGCTCCTTTATAATCACCCAGTTACGTTGTGACGTTTGGTAGCACACAAAGTGTTCCTCCGGTAAACGGGAGTTGCATAATCTCATAGTTATAGGAACTTGTATAAGTCATGAAGAGAGCAATAGCAAAATACTAAACGATCAAGTGCTAAGCTAACGGAATGGGTCAAGTCAATCACATCATTCTCCTAATGATGTGATCCCGTTAATCAAATGACAACACATGTCTATGGTTAGGAAACATAACTATATTTGATTAATGAGCTAGTCACGTAGCTAGAGGCATACTAGTGACATTAAGTTTGTCTATCTATTCACACATGTATCATGTTTCCGGTTAATACAATTCTAGCATGAATAATAAACATTTATCATGAAATAAGGAAATAAATAATAACTTTATTATTGCCTCTAGGGCATATTTCCTTCAGTCTCCCACTTGCACTAGAGTCAATAATCTAGTTCACATCGCCATGTGATTTAACACCAATATTCATATATGTATATGATTAACACCCATAGTTCACATCATCATGTGACCAACACCCAAAGGGTTTACTAGAGTCAATAATCTAGTTCACATTGCTATGTGAGTAAGACCCAAAGAGTACTAAGGTGTGATCATGTTTTGCTCGTGAGAGAAGCTTAGTCAACGGGTCTGTCACATGCAGAGCCGTATGTATTTTGCTAATATTCTATGCCTAGAATGCTCTGCACGGAGCTACTCTAGCTAATTGCTCCCACTTTCAATATGTATCTAGATTGAGACTTAGAGTCATCTGGATCAGTGTGAAAGCTTGCACCGATGTAACTCTTTACGATGGGCTCTTTTATCACCTCATAATCGAGAAATATTTCCTTAGTCCTCACTAAGGATATTCTTGACCAATGTCTAGTGATCTACTCCTAGATCACTATTGTACTCCTTTGCCAAATTCAAAGAAAGGTATACAATAGGTCTGGTACATAGCATAGCATACTTTATAGAACCTATGACTGAGGCATAGGGAATGACTTTCATTCTCTTTTCTATTTTCTGCCGTGGTCGGGATTTGAGTCTTACTCAATTTCACACCTTTGCAACACATGCAAGAACTCTTTCTTTGACTGTTCCATTTTGAACTATTTCGAAATATTGTCAAGGTATGTACTCATTGAAAATCTTATCAAGCGTCTTGATCTTTCTTAATAGATCTTGATGCTCAATATGTAAGTAGCTTTACTGAGGTTTTTCTTTTAAAGAACTCCTTTCAAACACTCATTTATGCTTTCCAGAAAAATTCTACATCATTTCTGATCGACAATATGTTACTCAGATATACTAATGAGAAAGGCTGTAGTGCTCCCACTCACTTTATTGTAAATACAGGCTTCACTGTAAGTCCGTATAAAACTATATGCTTTGATCAACTTATCAAAGCGTATATTCCAACTCCGAGATGCTTGCACTAGTCAATAGATGGATCGCTGGAGTTAGCACATTTTGTTAGCACCTTTAGGATTGACAAAACCTTCTGGTTGCATCATATACAACTTTTCTTTAAGAAAACCATTAAGGAATGCAGTTTTGACATCCATTTGCCATATTTCATAAAATGTGGCAATTGCTAATTTGATTCGGACAGACTTAAGCATCGCTATAGTTGAGAAAATCTCATTGTATTCAACACTTTGAACTTTGTCAAAAACCTTTTTCGACAAGTCTAGCTTTGTAGATAGTAACACTACTATCAGCGTCCGTCTTCCTCTTGAAGATCCATTTATTTTCTATGGCTTGCCGATCATCGGGAAAGTCAATCAAAGTCCACACTTTGTTCTTATACATGGATCCCATCCCAGATTTTATGGCCTCAAGCCATTTCGCGGAATCTGGGCTCACTATCGCTTCTTCATAGTTCGTAGGTTCGTCATGGTCTAGTAACATAACTTCCAGAACAAGATTACCGTACCACTCTGATGCGGATCTTACTCTGGTTGACCTACAAGGTTCAGTAACAACTTGATCTGAAGTTTCATCATCATCATTAACTTCCTCACTAATTGGTGTAGTAGTCACAGGAATAGATTTCTGTGATGAACTACTTTCCAATAAGGGAGCAGGTACAGTTACCTCATCAAGTTCTACTTTCCTCCCACTCACTTCTTTCAAGAGAAACTCCTTCTCTTGAAAGGATCCATTCTAAGCAACGAATATCTTGCCTTCGGATCTGTGATAGAAGGTGTACCCAACTGTATCCTTTGGGTATTATATGAAGACACATTTCTCCGATTTGGGTTTGAGCTTATCATGATGAAACTTTTTCATATAAGCATCGCAACCCCAAACTTTAAGAAACGACAACTTTGGTTTCTTGCCAAAGCACAGTTAATAAGGCGTCGTCTCAACGGATTTTGATGGTGCCTATTTAAAGTGAATGCAGCTGTCTCTAATGCATAACCCCAAAACGATTGTGGTAAATCGGTAAGATACATCATAGATTGCACCACATCCGATAAAGTGCGGTTATGACGTTCGGACACACCGTTACGTTGTGGTGTTCCAGGTGGCATGAGTTTGTGAAACTATTCCACATTGTTTTAACTGAAGACCAAACTTGTAACTAAAATATTCATCTCCACGATCAGATCGCAGAAACTTTATCTTCTTGTTACGATGATTTTACACTTCACCCTGAAATTCTTTGAACCTTTCAACTATTTCAGACTTATGTTTCATCAAGTAGATATACGTATATCTGCTCAAATCATCTGTGAAGGTCGGAAAATAATGATACCCGCCACGAGCATCAACACTCATTGGACCGCATACATCGGTATGTATTATTTCCAACAAGTTAGTAGCTCGTTCCATTGTTCCGGAGAACGGAGTTTTAGTCATCTTGCCCAAAAGGCATGATTCGCAAGCATCAAATGATTCATAACCAAGTGATTCCGAAAATCCATATTTATGGAGTTTCTTCATGCGCTTTACACTGATATGACCCAAACGGCAGTGCCACAAATAAGTTGCACTATCATTATTAACTTTGCATCTTTTGGCATCAACATTATGAATATGTGTATCACTATGATCAAGATTCAATAAACCATCACCATTGGGTGTATGACCATAGAAGGTTTTATTCATGTAAACAGAATAACAATTTATTCTCCATCTTAGATGAATAATCGTATCGCAATAAACATGACCTTATCATATTTATGCTCAACGCAAACACCAAATAACATTTATTTAGGTTTAACACTAATCTTGAAAATATAGGGAGTGTGTGATGATGATCATATCAATCTTGGAACTACTTCCAACACTCATCATCACTTCCCCTTCAACTAGTCTCTGTTTATTCTGTAACTCATGTTTTGAGTTACTTAATCTTATCAACCGAACAAGTATCAAATACCCAGGGGTTACTATAAACACTAGCAAGGTACACATCAATAACCTGTATATCAAATATACCCTTGTTCACTTTGCCATCCTTCATATTTACCAAATATTCAGGGCATTTCTGCTTCCAGTGACCATTTCCTTTGTAGTAGAAGCACCCAGTTTCAGGCTTTGGTCCAGCTTTGAGCTTCTTCGCGGGAGTGACAACTTGCTTGTCATTCTACTTGAAGTTCCCTTTCTTTCCCTTTGCCATTCTCTTGAAACTAGTGGTCTTGTCAATCATCAACACTTGATGCTCTTTCTTGATTTCTACCTTCGTCGATTTCAACATCACGAAGAGCTCGGGAATCGTTTTCGTCATCCCTTGCATACTATAGTTCATCACGAAGTTCTAGTAACTTGGTGATGGTGACTAGAGAACTCTGTCAGTCACTATCTTATCTGGAAGATTAACTCCCACTTGATTCAAGCGATTGTAGTACCCAGACAATCTGAGCACATGCTCACTAGTTGAGCGATTCTCCTCCATCTTTTAGCTATGGAACTTGTTGGTGACTTCATATCTCTCAACTCGGGTATTTGCTTGAAATATTAACTTCAATTCCTGGAACATCTCATATGGTCCATGACGTTCAAAACGTCGTTGAAGTCCCGATTGTAAGCCGTAAAGCATGGCACACTGAACTATCGAGTAGTCATCAGCTTTGCTCTGCCAGATGTTCACAACATCTGGTGTTGCTCCTGCAGCAGGTTTGGCACCCAGCGGTGCTTCCAGGACATAATTCTTCTATGCAGCAATGAGGATAATCCTCAAGTTACGGACCCAGTCCGTGTAATTGCTACCATCATCTTTCAACTTTGCTTTCTCAAGGAACGCATTAAAATTCAACGGAACAACAGCACGAGCCATCTATCTACAACAAACATAGACAAGCAAAATACTATTAGGTACTCATGATAAATTTAAGTTCAATTAATCATATTACTATAGAACTCCCACTTAGATAGACATCTCTCTAATCATCTAAGTGATCACGTGATCCAAATCAAATAAACCATAACCGATCATCATGTGAAATCGAGTAGTTTTCAATGGTGAACATCACTATGTTGATCATATCTACTATATGATTCACGCTCGACCTTTCGGTCTCAGTGTTCCGAGGCCATATCTGCATATGCTAGGCTCGTCAAGTTTAACCTGAGTATTCTGCGTGTGCAAAACTGGCTTGCACATGTTGTAGATGGACGTAGAGCTTATCACACCCGATCATCACATGGTGTCTGGGCACGACGAACTTTGACAACGGTGCATACTCAGGGAGAAAACTTTTATCTTGAAATTTTGTGAGAGACCATCTTATAATGCTGCCGTCAATCAAAGCAAGATAAGATGCATAAAAGATAAACATCACATGCAATCAATATAAGTGATACGATATGGCCATCATCATCTTGTGCTTGTGATCTCCATCTCCGAAGCACCGTCATGACCACCATCGTCACCGGCGCGACACCTTGATCTCTATCGTAGCATCGTTGTCGTCTCGCCAACTATTGCTTCTACGACTATCGCTACCGCTTAGTGATAAAGTAAAGCAATTACAGGGCGGTTGCTTTTCATACAATAAAGCGACAACCATACGGCTCCTGCCAGTTGCCGATAACTCGGTTACAAAACATGATCATCTCATACAATAAAATATAGCATCACGTCTTGACCATATCACATCACAACATGCCCTGCAAAAACAAGTTAGACATCCTCTACTTTGTTGTTGCAAATTTTACGTGGCTGCTACGGGCTGAGCAAGAACCGTTCTTACCTACGCATCAAAACCACAACGATAGTTTGTCAAGTTAGTGCTGTTTTAACCTTCGCAAGGACCGGGCGTAGCCACACTCGGTTCAACTAAAGTTGGAGAAACAGACACCTGCTAGTCACCTGTGTGCAAAGCACGGCGGTAAAACCAGTCTCGCGTAAGCGTACGCGTAATGTCGGTCTGGGCCGCTTCATCCAACAATACCGCTGAACCAAAGTATGACATGCTGGTAAGTAGTATGACTTGTATCGCCCACAACTCACTTGTGTTCTACTCGTGCAAATAACATCAACGCATAAAAACTGGCTCGGATGCCACTGTTGGGGAACGTAGTAATTTCAAAAAAATTCCTACGCACACGCAAGATCATGGTGATGCATAGCAAGGAGAGGGGAGAGTGTTGTCCACGTACCCTCGTAGACCGAAAGCGGAAGCGTTAGAACAACGCGGTTGATGTAGTCGTACGTCTTCACGGCCCGACTGATCAAGCAAAACTACGGCACCTCCAAGTTCTAGCACACGTTCAGCTCGATGATGATCCCCGGACTCCGATCCAGCAGGGCGTCGGGGAAGAGTTCCGTCAGCACGATGACATGGTGACAATCTTGATGTTCTACCGTCGTAGGGCTTCGCCTAAGCACCGCTACAATATTATCGAGGACTTTGGTGGAGGGGGGCACCGCACACGGCTAAGTGATCAAGATATCAATTGTTGTGTCTATGGGGTGCCCCCTCCCCCGTATATAAAGGAGCCAAGGAGGGAGGGGGCGGCCTGCCTAGGAGGGGGTGCGCCATAGGGAGTCCTACTCCCACCGGGAGTAGGACTCCCCTCTTCCTTGTTGGACTAGGAGAGGAGAAGGAAAGGGAGAGGGAGAGAAGGAAAGAGGGGGCCGGCCCCCCTTGCCCTAAACCAATTCGGTTTGGGCCTTGGGGGGCCCACACCCCCTTGCTGCCCTCTATTTCCACTAAGGCCCATATAGGCCCATTAAGCTCCCGGGGTTCCAGAACCTCCGGTACTCGAGAAAATCCGATTTCACCTGGAACACTTCTGATATCCAAATATAGGCTTCCAATATATCAATCTTCATGTCTCAACCATTTCGAGACTCCTCGTCATGTCCGTAATCACATCTGGGACTCCGAACAAACTTCGGTACATCAAAACTCATAAACTCGTAATATAACTGTCATTGAAACCTTAAGCGTGCGGACCCTACGGGTTCGAGAACTATGTAGACATGACCTAGAACTGTTTTCGGTCAATAACCAATAGCGGAACCTGGATGCTCATATTGGCTCCTATATATTCTATGAAGATCTTTATCGGTCAAACCACATAACAACATACGTTGTTCCCTTTGTCATCGGTATGTTACTTTGCCCGAGATTATTGTCGGTATCCAATACCTAATTCAATCTCATTACCGGCAAGTCTCTTTACTCGTTACGTAATGCATCATTCTGTAACTAACTCATTAGTTACATTGCTTGCAAGTCTTATAGTGATGTGCATTACCGAGAGGGCCCAGAGATACCTCTCCGATGATCGGAGTGACAAAACCTAATCTCGAAATACGCCAACTCAACATGTACCTTTGGAGACACCTGTAGAGCTCCTTTATAATCACCCAGTTACGTTGTGATGTTTGGTAGCACACAAAGTGTTCCTCCGGTAAACGGGAGTTGCATAATCTCATAGTTATAGGAACTTGTATGAGTCATGAAGAAAGCAATAGCAACATACTAAACGATCAAGTGCTAAGCTAACGGAATGGGTCAAGTCAATCATATCATTCTCCTAATGATGTGATCCCGTTAATCAAATGACAACACATGTCTATGGTTAGGAAACATAACCATCTTTGATTAATGAGCTAGTCAAGTAGAGGCATACTAGTGACATTAAGTTTGTCTATGTATTCACACATGTATCATGTTTCCGGTTAATACAATTCTAGCATGAATAATAAACATTTATCATGAAATAAGGAAATAAATAATAACTTTATTATTGCCTCTAGGGCATATTTCCTTCATTCTCCGCATGTATCCTTCAATCCGGCTAGTTCTCGTCAAGATATCTAAAGACCAAACTCAAAGCAATGAGGCTATGCTTGCTGAAACCATGTTGACATATTTTGAGTCATTTGACTTTGTTTTCATGGCACACTTGTTGCAAACCATGTTTGGGCACACCAATGACTTAAGTCGTGCTTTGCAAAAGAAAGATCAAGACATTGTTAATGCTGTTGAACTCATTCATTTGACAAAGATTCAATTGCAGTTATTGAGAGATGATGGTGGATGGGAAACTTTTCTTGAAGAGGTTACTTCTTATTGTGTCAAGCATAAAGTCAGGGTTCCTCAAATGGGTGGTCAGTACAAGCCTCCTGGAAGACCCTCAAGATTCTACAAAAATCTCACGCATCTCCACCGCTTCCATGTTCAGATGTTTTTGGCTCTTATTGATAGGCAACTTCGAGAGCTTGGAGATAGATTTGATGAGGTAAACACCGAATTGCTTCATTGCATGGGATCATTCAGTCCGGTGAATTCTTTTGCTGCTTATGATAAGGAAAACTTGGTTAAGCTTGCACATCTTTATCCTGTGGATTTCACGGAGGAAGATCTGATGCATATTCCATATCAACTAAACACTTCATTACTGATATGCGTAGAGATGAGAGGTTTAGAAAGGTGAAAAATATAGTTGACCTTTCTATTATGCTTGTTGAGACAAACAAGAGTGTCACTTATAACCTTGTTTACAAGCTTCTCAAATTGGTCCTAATCCTACCAGTAGCAACAGCTAGTGTTGAGAGAGTATTCTCTTCAATGACTTACGTGAAAAACAAGTTACGCAATAAAATGGGGAATCAACTCTTGAATAACTGCATGGTTACATTTATTGAGAGGGAATTCTTCTTTGAAGTGAAGGATGATGTTGTCATATCTCGCTTTCAAGCCATGACAAAGCGTATGGTCGAGTTGTAATTTTCTTATCTATTTTGTAATTTCCTTAATCATTCGAGATATTGTTGCTAGTGAACAATTTATATTTGAATATGTATTGTTGTGAACTAATTGGCTCCTTTATTAGTGTGGAATTTGTTTTTGAACACCCAATATTAAATTCCTGGATCCGCCACTGCTCCCACCTTAGCAGCAAGGGATGGAACCAGATGGGCGTAGAGAACTGGGACATCATGAATCTGGATCCAGATCTCAACTGTGTCCAACCTGACATTTGATGGCTTCGTCACCCCGTCATATTCCTTGAGAATGACTGCATCTCCACGGAAGTGCCACGGTCCCTCATGCATGACCCTCTCCCATCCACTAGACAGGAAAATTGGATGGTATAGAGATTCTCCTCTAAAGGCTTGAACTTGGCTTCTTGCGCGAGGTCCCAAGCCGCTCTTATGTTCTTAAAGAACCAAAACTGACTGTAGGGTTTACCAAAGTTAACCCTAGCCAAAGTGATCCACCGGGCTGGCGCCGGCGGAGCGTCCTTCTCGTCGAAGACCACATCATCTAGGTCTTCTTCCTTTAGCCCTAGCTCTTGCATCATTCTTTCTACGTCGCTGACCCCCTCCGGAATCGGGGATCCATCCGCCGCCATGTAGAACCCTAACCCGAGTTTGTCGATCGGGTTGCTGTAGTCGCCCTATGCCCCCAATCCTCCAAAACAGCCAGCGCCTCCCGCCAGGAGACGCACGAGAAGCCCCCCTACAATCCAGGAGAAGCAGTTGCGGAGGGATCACGAACGCGGAAGGACAGGACTTGACGGCAGCGAGAACGCCCCTCGAGAAACAAAACCCTAACTAGAGGGAAAACTCTTCCGCAAAACCACATCAATTCTCCTATAGTGAGCCACCCATGTGCGCTACAAAGCATCGGTCGGGCCTGAGTCGCTGGAAACTGCAGATTTGGACGTTTCAAGTGAGTCCGGCCTAGAGGTGTTTTAGGAAACATGCGGGGCAGACTCAACAGTGTATGTAGGCAACCAAACAGGCCGATACCGAAAAGATGTTGCATACACTGGGCCTAGTTGGGCCTAATATAGGCAACCAAACACACCCTCAGAGCCTTTGTGGCCTTGTACAGTCCACGTAACGTTTTGAATATGCTCACAAGTTTATTCAAACTGTTCATAATTTTGAAAAATATTTTTTTTTCAAAAAAAGTATTTCTAAATGTTCAAGTTTTAAAAATTCATAAAATGTTCTTTTTAATAAAATAATGTTCAAAATTTCAGAAAAAACCACATTTTTAAAAATCATATTTTATATAAAATGTTTAAAATACCTGTAAAATTATTTTTATTTTTTTGTAAAAAACTTTTTGTTTTTCAGAACATTGTTCATATATGAAATTGCAAAATTTCGCTGTTTTTTCAATTTTCGTAAAAATTACGTGCATTCTAAGAAAATATTTTCGTATTTTTTGAGTAACAACGGATTAAAAAAACCACTTGAAAAAAAACATTAGAAACCTGAGAAGGGAAATATTTTGGGCCGCTCAACTATCTGGAACAGAGTCTTTTTTTAGCAAGAGAGTTGAATGGGCTGACTCGCTGGTCGTTCACTGGGCGAAAGGTCCATATTGTAGGCTTGATGGGCTCTAATTGATAGTTCGGACTGGAGTTAGATGGGCCTAGTTGGTTGTCAGGCCATCTAACTCCACAATGGGGACAGTTGGTTGTTGGTGGACAACATTTGTTTGCGTGAAATGTGTGCTAATTTGCTTGAGGATGAGCCTACTGCTGGTATCCGGATAAACCATGTGGGGGATTATAATGAGTTTATATTCTTGGAGATGGGTCGATGTGTACTCTACTTGGATATCAAGTGCAGGATGCTGTGTAAAGTGTATGAGATGACATCAGAGGAGCAAATTGGGGTGATATCTATCCTTTTATGATGAGCTGGCCTCCCATTTTCCCGGCGCTTGTGGATAGTCCTGCAAGGTTTGCCTTTTGCCCTTTTGGTGATCTGTATAGCATCCTTGTAGAGGCTACATAGTTTTGCAATGTGCGTCGTGCATCTCACTGTTTGGTATAGCTGTGGGATGGTTTTACATATGTGATTGATTCCTTAGTCCTTTTTGACAATACTAGTTAAGCTTCATTAATGAATTCTTGCCATAACCCGTAAGATGATTTGAAATCACCTCTGTATTGATATATTGGGCCATAAAAAAACAATACAAGAGGCGGCATTAGTGAATGCTTGATGCAAGATGATCTGGAATCACTCGTGCACTGAGGAATATTGCAAGGTGTCTACTTGTGGTCATAGTAGGGTGCCCTTGCGTGTGGGCATCGGTGTGTAATGGGTTAGTTGCAAAGGATGTGTGGATACTGGATAGGTAAGAGAAAAACGAGAAGTAGGAATTATGGAGAAATGCAGGTTTATTTCTTAGTCGCTTAAAGATTACAGAAGTCTCCCTTTAGATATGCTACCATTGCAGAGCCCTAATTTTCTTTTACTTCCCTAATGCTACTCAGATGGCTACATATATCCAAATCCAACAATCTCCCATATATTGTCACCCTTAATAGTTAATAGGTTTCATCAAAGCTATTAATATTTATATGGGTTCAATACTAGTTGCAAAATTGCACATGATAGTGTCGATGGCTGTTGTTGTTTGGTAGACATATATTGAAGTATCAGACTATGGCAGACCAATCTATGGAATACTTACTTTTGCTAAACCTTGTGCTGGCACAAGAAGTCATGCTTCCTGAACTTGGTCTTCCCTTTATAGTCTCATACTAGCAATTCGTAGTGGTGCTGTCTTGTTTGTTTTTCGCATCGATCTCTCATTCTGTTTTATACTTGTATCATAATTTTCTGAACTAGCAGTGCAAATTTGCAAATTGGACCTACAAAAATATGAGACATCATATATAAGAGGATTAAGACCTGAAAGATGCCTAGCCTTGTCAATCTGTTATCATGTTGACCACTATGTTTTCTTGCACATAAATAGTCAGAAACCCATCAATCCTGGAATTTCCTGTTTCTTAAACATAATCCGTCTTGTAATTTTCTACAGCCTACTTCTCAGTTGTGAACCTCAAGCTACATATGAGATTGCTACTATGAATGTTGCCTAGTGGATCATATGTTCTTTTTCTCGAACACAAGTGATAGATTTTATACCGGTGCTCTTGAGCTTATCATGATTTGTGATTCAAATATATCGCAGTGTAAATTTTCCTTTTGCTAGTCCAAGCTAACAGTGGCTATTTTATGTTTTTGTGGCATTTCTCCTTATATAATCAGAGTTTTGGTCTGTTGGAATACAAACCATATATAAAATGGAAATACGTCGGACTGGGATAGGAAGGCATGTAATCTATGCTGCTGTAACTTTTGGAAATAAAAACTACTCCCTCCGTCCGAAAATACTTGTCATTAAAATGGACAAAAAGGGATGTATGTAGAACTAAAATACATCTAGATACATCCCCTTTTATTCATTTTGATGACAAGTATTTCCGGACGGAGGGAGTATATTGTTCGACCAAATTCATCCTTTGATTTTGGAGTGCACTTGGCATTTGACTGTCGTTGGACTAGCTACTCGTCATGTTGGTCCATTTGATATTGCGATGCTTAAACTGGCAAGCTGAGTATATCCTGATGCTTAATTACCTCCATCTGGATCCTTCATATGTTTTCTCTGAAACAGAAATGCCACGTGAAGGAGAATAGGAAGCTTTCGGATGGCTTGTGACAGGTGTGCGCCATCAACAAAGAGCACAGGGCTGCATTTCCTCGGTAGCAGACTAGCAGTTCTAACCGTGTTCATTTCAACTGGAGCAGGCAGGAAGTCTTATCCCGTGACATCAGTAGTGTTACTCTGTTAGCGACCAATTAATTTCTCCGTTTGGTCTTGTTGCCCTGTGTGGTTCCGGTGCTTGCCCGCTTCAGCCGGCTGCTTGTGGCATCTGGGGGGTTGTCTTCTGGTTCTACTGCTTGCTACTTGTGGCATTTGGAGAAGCGTCTTATTGTGTCGTCATTGCAGAATCAGATTCAGTTAGAGATGTGTAGCTATCTGATGTAACAGTAAAAGAAAGCTTCGGTCAAGCTACAATCTACTCTTCTTCTACTTCCCCCGTTGCTAAATATAAATCTTTTTAGAGATTTCAGTAAGAATATTTTCGCTGAACTCCCTTCGACCGCTCAAATTTGAGAGGCGGTCGATGCGACTCCTAATTTTTGAGCAGCAGAGAGCAACTCTAGCCGATCCCTAAAAAATTAGAGAAAATGGCCGAGTAAAGATACTCCACTAACTTTTGATCGGACCTGGCCGATCCCTAAATATAATGGAGTAAACTTGGTTCATACATCTTGTCGAACACATGCTATGCGCCGTTGCGATGATGGTGGCCACAACGGCAACGCTGGTGCGCACTTCAAACACGCCAACAATGCTGGCGAGCGCTTTTCCCGGCCTCAGTGGAGCGGCGGCGCGGGGGCGTTCATCCGCGCCATGGACGGTGGGGCGTTGGGGGCGACCCTGTGGCCTGTGTTGCTCTAGCGAGGCGCGAGCAAGTAAGTACGCGAGGCTCGAGGTGTCGGCGTCCACGGTCGGGGCGCGCTTGTCATTGGTTGGTGTGGGTGATGGCGTTGGTTCTGCTGGCTTCTTTGCTGCGGCTTCCTGGCGTCGCTCTGCGACCTGCCGCGGCTGCAGAACTCCGGCAGCGGGCAAATTTAACAAATTTGACCTATAGACGAAATCAAATCATAGAATGAACTATCCGTGAAACTATTTCACGCGGCTGACCTTTTTGTGTGACGCCCGCCACGAAGGCGCTACACTACAGTGTGCAACGCCTCACAGATAGGCACTACACGGCCAGCGTCGCACACGTGTGATCAGAAAATTACTAAGTCGTGTGCAGCGCCTATGAGCTAGGCGCCACACTATACAGTGCAGCGCCTAGCTCGTAGGAGTTGCACTAGTGCAGCGCCTAGCTCCCGGGCGTTGCACTAGTGCAGCGCCTGAGAGCTAGGCGCCACAGGTCAACCGTGTGAAATAGTTTCACGGACGGTTCATTTTGTGATTTAATTTCGTCTATAGGTCAAATTTATCACATTGGCCCCGGCAGCGATGGTAGAGGGGCAGGACGTGGCAGAGGTGGTGGCCCAGGGTGGAGCTGGTGGTGGTATGCGGCGGCGGCGGCGGCGGCGGATTTGGGGTTGGAGGGGGGGTGAGGAGAGCCACCAGATTTTACTCGGTCGCCTAAAGATCGAGTATATTAACTCCACAGATAGGCTGAGTAATTCTTTTACTCCTCTAACCACTTTAGGAGATTGGCTAGGTGTCAGTTAGAGAAGTAAAACTGAAATGTTACATCTTTATAGTCTTTTAGAGCATTTCTAACCGATCCCTTATCCAGCCGTGAGGTAGTAAATTTGGTTTTTTTCTCATCTAAGCCTCACCTAGCCAATCCCTTGTAACAGTTAGTGAAGTAAAAAATTTACTCCATCCCCATTCTTCTCCCTGTATTTACTCCGGCTCACGGCGTCCGAGTAAAATTTCCTCACTCCCTCTTCCTCTCCCCTGCCTCCTCTTCTTCCCCTTGCCCCGCCGCCGGCGTGACCCCGCCTCGATCAGCCACCCTCCTTCCTCCCGATGGCCGGACGCGGTGGCCGATGGTCCCCTCCGCCGATCCACAACGCGGATCCGCGCCGCCACGCATACGGATCGTCGTCCGCGAGCGCTTCCTCGAGCCGCCGCGCCCCCCACACATTTTGAGGACTTCCCGGACCTCCCTCCGTCACGGCCGCCGACGAGGACCTACATGGGCATCCGGCAGCGGGCGTGGGGGATGTGGATGGGCGAAATCACCGACCGCGAGACCCACACGCAGAAGTGGGTCGGCTCCTTCCACACCGGCGAGCTAGCGGCCATGGAAAATACGACCGGTGGCAGTTCTAGTTCCATGGCTGCGGCGCGAGGCTCAACTTTCCCATCGGCACGGCTCCGATCCACCTCATCCCGCCAGAGCCGGGGGTGGGTGACTGCTCGAATGGCGCGGGAGGACCAGGAGGCGAGGGAACGCCTCGAGGCTGAGGCCGCCGATGAGGCGTACATGGATCCGGCAGTACCCGGAACTAGTGGAGGTGGAGCGGGCGATCTTCGCCATCAATGACGGAGAAGTTATCGTCGTCTCCGACGATGAGGGCGGCAACACGAGCGGAGAGGTGGGCGGCGATGATGAGATCGATGTCGAGGAGTGGCGGAGCGTCTCCCCCGGCGACGACGACGGCATCGGCCCGGACCCAGCTCTCACCGAGGGCGGCCTCACCCGGAAGAATTGGCTCGACCTCCACTTCGGCCGAAAGTAGTTTTAGTTTAGTTTTAGTTTAAATTATATTTAATGTTCGGTTGTGAGAACTTTATGTGTTGAGCTTATGTTTAAATGTATCATCTTTCGGTTAAACTTTGATTGAATTTGTGCAAATTTAAAATTTAGTTTTACTCCGCTAACTTTAAGGGAACGGCTAGGTGCGGCGAAATTTTAGTGGAGTATATACTCCGCTAACTTTTTGGGGATCGGTTAGAAATGATCGGCTAGAGTTGCTCTAAACCGGTCGAGGGTTCGACTAGGTGTGATTTAAAGTACTAAACCTTTTGAGATGCTCTAACTGCTTGACAGCAATAAAATTACAGTTTAACAGTATAAAATCCACCGGAGCATGGTAGTAATACGTATTCTTCTTCCCTAAGAAAAGCATAGCATGTGTGTGTACTCTTTTCGAGAAATATAGCATGTGTGCGTGTACTACTAATTAATTTGTGAAATATTATGAACAGAATGGCGAAACACAGCAACGACATGCCGGAAGCTCGCTCGCAATCTTCCATGCACCATCGGTCTCTCTCAATGAACAATTCCGCATCGATCGAATCAATCATCAATGAATGCACTTGCCTCCTTGGAACCTCCAGCCGATCTTGCCGGCCCGGCGCTCCCACTCCGGGCGCGACACGTAGCGCCTCCAGTCCTCGACGACGCGGCGGAGGTCGTGCAGCTTGTTCTCCAGGCCGACGCAGCAGGTCATGTGCACGGTGGCGATGCGGTTCAGGTCGCGCCCGAGCTGGCAGAAGCCGCTGACGTGCTTGCTATCGACGAACCTGATCCGGACGCCGATGGGCGGCGCCGCCAGCTCCCGCTTGATCTCGTTGAAGACGAACTGGTCGTGGTTGTCCGGGAAGCGCGCCCTGGCGGCGTGCCAGTAGGCCATGGCGCGCGCGTTCCGGGCCGTGGCCTTGAAGTAGATGAAGCCCGTGTTGGGGTAGTTGCCCAGGTCGTCCGGGTCGCCGAAGTAGAAGTCGCTCGACGTCGTGATGTCCGCCGCCGCCGTGATGTGCACCCGCGGGTCCCGGAACCACGCCACGTCCACGTCCTGCAACCACGCACGACGCACGTCGTCAACGCCTCGACCGAGAGATGTCGGCACGATTATTATTTCTAACGGAGATCGAGAGAGCACGTCGATCGATGTCCCGAAAGAAGGAAAGAAAGGATTGAAAAAACAAATAATGGCAATGGCGACGACGTGCCGTGAAGAGGAGGTTGTAGCCGAGGAGGAGGACGCGGTGCTGCAGCCGGAGCTTGCTCCAGACGAGGTCGAGGTAGTCCTTGGTCATGTAGCTCTTGGCGCCGGAGAGGTCGAGGCCGCGGACGTGCGGGAGCAGCAGGTGGCAGTGCGGGTGCACGGCGCGGCACCGGCGGAGCGCGCCCTCGTCCATGGCCACCACCACGATGTGCTTCACCAGGTGCGAGATGTTGAGCCCCACACGGAAGCTCTCGAGGAACGAGTCCAGCAGCGACCCCTCCGCCGCCCACGCCTCGTTCACCGACGTCATGATCACCGTCCGGTCCTCCATCGCCGCCCGCCGCAGCATCCGCGCGAACGCGTCGTCGCCGCCCGTCTGCGCAAAGGAAACCGCTAATCAGATTAGATAACAACGGCCGATCGAAGAGCCAATAGATCGTACCGCATTGGTGGTAGAAGAGGCCTTGGTCGTCGGCGCTGGAGCCGACCGGGCCACCTCCTGGCTCCTCCGAGGAGTGAGCTCCGTGGTCGCCGTGGGCCACGCGGGGCCCGCGGTGGCGGTGAAGAAGAAGACGAGCACCGCGGTGGCCGAGATGGCCCCGAGGAGGAAGATGACGGCCGGCGAGTGCTGAGTGCTCTTGGAGCTCACCGCCATGCCGTGGCACATGGGACCAACGCCGAGGCAGCTTGCGAGAACTCTCCTATAGCACTGCTAGCAGCACGCCTGACTTTTCTTGACGCTGATTGGCCTCCGATAGACCACGGGCCGTGCCAGTTCGTGCACTCTCCACTCTCACTATACTACTACTACCATTTCTTGTTATGCATCACGGGTGGCTCGTTTATTTTATTCGACTATCATTCTGTGCATGTTATGCATCACGGGTGGCTCGTTGACGGAGTGATTAATTAATCAAACGCGAGGTGTAGCCAGGTCCGATGCCATCCACATGGCCGCATCCCGTAATCAAACTGACAGATCAAATTAGGGCGCGCGCATGGTCATGGCCAAGTCTCACCACTCTCGCAGCTGAGCTTAGTTATGAATGCGACACATGAATGGGGCCGGTCCTATTGCTTGGACGAGTTCGCCATGGTGTACCACATTGCATGGCTCCATCGCGGCCACAGTGCACACGACAGGGGGAGGAGAAGCTTCCGCGAGCAAAGCAGCAGCCGGTCGACAGACACTGGCGCCGATTAAATGCGGAGACCTCGACGTGCACGGTGCAACGCATGGCTGTGGGCCGGGGAGGCATTCACGGGGACAAATCATGGCGAACTCCGGCCGGCCGTCACCACCGCCTACCTACCTGGCGTCAGAAGCATCGCCGCCCGTACTGGCATGCTGTTGGCTTCTGCCAGATCGACGCGCGCACGTGTTGGTCGTCGTGTCGCGTGCACGGCGCACCGACGACGACGCAGCTGGAGAAACGGAGCCCTGCCTCCGTTGGCACCAGCCGCTCGTCTGCACATGGCGAAGCTCTTTGGCATGCCAGCGCGCGACACCGTACCAGATTACCAGTTGTGTTAGAAATTAGACCAAGACACATCTGTAGACAATTAAAAAAAAGACACATCTGCAGACAGTACTGTTAGGTGGTTAAATTGACTTTGCTCTGGGAACTACGTACGTTCAGGTGCGGACGAATGGGACTGAACTCTGCCCAACTTCTCATCTTTGTTGCCCATCGAACTGGAGAAGAAAGCTGCGGCTCGATCGAGAGACAGCTCGCCCGAACCAACATCTCGCCTCCATACAAGCCCCGGGCGGCCGGGTCGTGGCGGGTCTTTTTGCTCTGACTGCACTGTTCCTGCTGTGTAAGACCAATTCCACCGCGCGACCCCATCATGTCCGCACGCGTCCGTTTGGGATAAAACGGACGAACCAGACGGTCCAGCGTTTTAGCGCAAACGGATTTTTGTCCGTTTTCTGTCCGCTTTCGACCCATCCCGCCCAAGTTTGCGCCGTTTTTGGGGTGAAACGGACAGCACGCGGACGCGCGGGCCGTCTCCGCTTGCCGCTTCACTCTTCTCCACTCTTCCCGACTCTTCCCCTCGCCGCTGCCATTGCAGCCGTGCAGCTCGGACGCGTGCTCGCCCAGCCCCTTCCCCTCGGCGCCTCCGAGCTACCCAACCACAGCCACCTGGTTTGCGCACCCGCCGGATCCGGTCGGTCTTGAGCTCGCCCGGCTGTGGGAGGTCGCCAGCGCCATGGATCGCCATGCACTGACGGAAGGCCTGGCAGGTCGCGAGCCATCATGCAGCGATGGCTCCTCCTCTAGCCGCTCGGATCTGCATCGTCGGTGGTCCGCCAGCAGATACACGAATGACGGTCGGCCGGGCTCGGTGCTAGCCCAATAGCTCGTCGGCGCACCATTGCCACTCATTAAGTGCGACCACTGCCCAAATAAGGTCGTGCGGCGCGTGTCTATAACGTCGGAACATCCCAGATGGGTGTTCATCAAGTGCTTAAACGATGGGGTATGTGCTCTTTGTAGCTTCGGTTTGTGCTCTAGATTTGACTAGTTGTGCTAACTTCAAATTTTATTGTGTAGCATGGATGCAAGTTTTGGTATTGGGAAGAAGAGTACATCAACATATTGATAGAGCGAAATTTAGTAGATATTCGTGCACTTTTAGCTAGCATAGAGGCTGTAGATGAGATAAGTGCACTTGTTGCTAGATTAGAGGCTAGACACGAGACTAAGTGTGAGGAAGCAACATCGACTTCTTTAGACTCGAAGAAGAAAGAAGCACGCAAGATCGAGCCTCCTCCGCAGATCAACAATGAGTGCATCGAGAAGGCACTAATCCAACTTACAGAAGTAGTTATGGAAGTTGGATATCTTCTAAAATGTATTTTTATGGTTCTTGTTTTTTTGTCTTGCTTTTCTAGTCAAAATTTGGTGATGTATTCCCATGTATCAAAAATGAATGACGAAAAAAAATTAAGGGCTTGCAAAGAAAAATGTACGCGGACAAGATGCGGCTGGGATGCGTCCGCGCGTTGGCACACGGTCACCGCATCCTAGAAACTGCCGGGACACGACCCCATTACCCTAATTAAACAGACAGAATCCGGACGAAACGAACGTCCGTTTGGAATCACGCGATGGAGTTGGCCTAAGTTTCGAGAGAAAAAGCCTGCTCCGCTGCCCACGGTCTGCGCCAACAAAGTACTGCAAGCAACATCACAACTTATTGAACACTTTTTTTTTTGCGAGGAAACTTACTAAATTCTTGAGATATCAGAACTAGCATATGCTGACGCACTAGTGCTGAAACAAGCTGTCACTGGCGATGATTATGACAATTCAGTCTACGGTGGCCTGTTTCGTGAAGCAAAATTTAAATTGGTGTATTACTTTCAATCAGCTTCCATCAAGTAGTGTCCCAGGTCTTGTAATATTTAACCACGATTTATTCAGAGCTCAGAATTTGGCCTCTCAGAACAATTCAGAGCTCAACTTAAACAGCTCCTGCTGTCTGGGCAACAACCCAACCTAAACTCTTATTAAGAAAAATAGAACTATGCTTTTTTTTTTTGCACAAAAGAGCTATGCTTATTTTGATTCGCAAAAAAAAAAGAATTATGCTTGTTTTTTCGGGGAACGCCACCATGACCATTTTATTGGTTTGAAAAAATGGTTACATCGTTCAGCAAGGCACAAACAAGAAAATCAAGGGGTTCATCGACCCAATTACAAGATGCATTATGACCATGATAAAATTTAGCTATGCTACGAGCAACTTCGTTGGCCTCGCTTCCACAGTGAAGAAATTCAACATTTCCAATCATGCTTGCTGTCACAAAGCATTCGGCATAAATCATGGTGGCTCCTCCCCAATCTGTATGGAATTATAGCCATTGAATTTGCTACATTTTTCGACGTGAATTTCATTGACTCAAAATGAAGCATCAAATAGATACAAACACAATAAGCACACACCCGGCCTCTGCATAGCTAAGATGCACACAGCCAACACCAACACACATAGAAAAAGCCGCTGACAAATAAAAGTCATATAAAACCAAAGCTATGCCTAAACGAAAGGGGGGAAAAAATCAAACGAACAAATCTGCAATCGACAAAATACAACAACAACCTTATCCGTACCAACCATCTCATGCAGCGGCGGAGCTTGAAAGAAAATGTTGGGCGGGCCAAACTAAAGAAGAGCATGATTTCTTTTTGAAATTCTAAATAGTATATGATGCAAGTTTACAAGATGCAGCAAGCATATACATAAGGAACACACACGCACCCCAAAATACAGTTCAACCATAGAGCACCATTAAGTTAGCTAATTCAAGCCAGGGAAATACATGGTCTTCCTCAACTTCACTCGTGTCATCTCATTTCCTTTTAAATACCAAAGCAGTTCTTGTCTAAGTCTAATTTCCCTTGCCCATGACCTAGGTTGCAATTTGCATAGTTATCACTAGATGTAAGGAACTGAAAGAAATCAAGCTATTACTTACCAAACACAAAGTTTCTTTGTAGCTCAGGCTACATGGAACCTTTTATCCTCAACCCTACAACCTTGCTTTGAGATCCGTACTCTCCAACTAACTAACAACAAGAAGATTTCTCTTTTTTGTTTCTCGAAAACGAAACAACATATGAACTTCAAACTTTGCAGACCGAACAAATATTAGAACATCAATGTGTGAAAAAACTTTCAGATTTTTTGGTCTGATATAAATATACAAAATGAGATTTTCTTTGAATAAAAATATTATTTCAAGTATTTAAAATGCATGAAAAAATCTGGAAGTTTTTTTCCTAGATTGTAGTTAGAATGTATTGTTGTTCTGCAAAAGTTAAAGTTCATATGTTGTGTCGTTTGAGAGAAACAAAAAAGACAAATGTGTCTGCACGGATCTTGATGCATAAATGGATGGCAAAGATAAGGGGTACCGTGTAGTCTGAGCTACAGAAAACCACACTCCTTACCAAATGGGGAATTTGCAGGACGATGTTAGTTTACATGTGCTGCCCTGCTGCTGCTGTGTGATGTGTCCTAAAAACAATCAGTCTAGCAGGCAGGGGGCTCATGCGCCAGCGCCTAGCAGGGATGTTGGCAAGACTGGATGTTGGAGCTTTGCAGGAGAGCAGATGCAAGGACACAGGGAGCTCATGCGCCAGAAATTTGTGGGCTGCACGACGGCGCGGCCGTGTAGATGTCGTCGCCGATGCTCGGGATTAGGGGCAGGGCAAAGGGCTGGTGACGACTGACTCAAGATCTTGGCAGGCAGCGGTTGCTCCGAGAGACGGCGGGCAGCTCGCTCCAGTGGCCGGTGCTCCATGAACCGCGAGACGGTAAGAGAGAATTGGGGATACCGTGCGTGCGGCTTATGTGAAGATGAGTCTGAAAGGATGCGTAGGTGGGCGACCGAAATCACTATTCTGACCTTTTCAGCAATCTTTGTCACAAAATGAACTCGATATGAAAGTATTTCATGATCTGACCCTTTTAGCAACGCCACAGCCCGTGGCGTTTCTCCTCCATATAGAAACGCCGAGGTGTCTCGCGCTTCAGCTCCACATTCAAACGCCAAACTAGCTAGCGTTTTAGCTCCATATGGAAACGCCAAGTATGTTGGCGTTGCTGGCCGGGCCAAAACGCCAAAGCGCATGGCGTTTCTCCCGTTTTAGTTACTGCTGCTTCATGGGACAGGAGGGCCACGTTCAGGCATGAAAATGCAACGCAGCTCCGGCCACGGCCAGCTCTCTCCCGTTTTAGTTACTTAATTAAGAGTTTGGATTAAACAAGTGGGAGAATGAGGGGCAGTGAGTATCAAAATTAGTGGAGATGTTGGCCCATTGGCTGTAGATCACATTTGTAACACAAATACAGTGACTTGTTGATTTTTTAACTGGCAATAAGATGATTCACAATGCTGAGAAGCAGAATCAGTCTAGCATAGCAAACACACACATTACAGTATGAATGTCAGTTCTTATTTTTATACTGCCGAATCGTCAGCTGCACGTTAAAACTTACTCTCATATACGTATATACACAATTGCCAGAAGTAACCACCAACCACTTGTCGAAGGAGCAAGAAATGGATCATCCATCATCTGATCACCTCTACGTGAAAACCTAATTATCTTTTCTTCTACGTATGTTGCAGTATATGCCTAGCTAGCTAGCCGGCTAGGTGACGATGTAAGCATGATTTTATGGATGGAACAACCGGCCACCCGCGCCGGGCGGGTTGGGCTGGTCCTGCCGCGGCCGCGCCAGCCAGAGGGAGCTGAGCGCGCGGAGGCGCTGGGAGTAATCGGCGACGGCGAGGAAGCACCGCGCCGCCGCCAGCGCCCGTCGGCACTGCTGCGCAGCTGTGCACCAAGCGCCGCACAGCGCGTCGACTGCATGCAGCCTGCCCCATGAAGCAGCAGTAACTAAAACAGGAGAAACGCCATGCGCTTTGGCGTTTTGGCCCGGCTAGCAACGCCAACATACTTGGCGTTTCCATATGGAGCTAAAACGCTAGCTAGTTTGGCGTTTGAATGTGGAGCTGAAGCGCGAGACACCTCGGCGTTTCTATATGGAGAAGAAACGCCACGGGCTGTGGCGTTGCTAAAAAGGTCAGATCGTAAAATACTTTCATCTCGAGTTCATTTTGTGGCAAAGATTGCTGAAAAGGTCAGAATAGTGATTTCGTCCTAGGTGGGCTGGCCTACGAAGATGCATACTTAATTATTTTTTGGCCAAAATCCTAGGCGGGCCATGGCCCAGTTTAGCCCCTATGAAGCTCCGCCCCTGATCTCATGACACCATAATGACAATGAGGTTCTTCAACAGCAATGCCTTCACGAAGGAAGCGACGCTCTACGCCATCGTCACCGGATCCAACCATCAAAGGCCAGATTCTAGGTTTTCACCCTGAAGAACCAGTCTGCGCAAATTCGAGCAATGCCTTCAACAAGGTAACGACACAAAGCATCGCCATTGCCATGTATGACCAACTCGTGTCAGACCTAGGTTTTCACCCCGAGCTCAAGACCAGGTACTTGAGAAGCACCAACATTTGAGTCAATCATATGTTGTCGCCATCACTTTTTCGCGGTCCAAGCAGCTGCATGTGCTAGGCTAGAAAGCCGACCTCCACCACTGCACAACCTTACCCTCTGCGTCAAGTTGTCGTCCATAGATTGCATCTCACGGTCAAAGGCAACCACCAGATTAGAAGGGAGAAATCCTTGCGAAGATCTTTTGGTGGCCATTGCAATCCGTAGAGAGGCGCCACACCAAGCTAGAGTGATCACTATGGACCAACACGCACGGTGCAGCACGTCATCATCATCGTTGATTGCCACATCGCCGAAGAGAGTTCTGTCCAAGCACTAGTAGAAAAATGGTCAAACGTGAAGCACATTAGTGCCGATTTGTATTTGAGCCGGCACAAATGTATACATTAGTGCCGGTTCCAACGGCTAGCCGGGCCGCTCTCATTAGTACCGGTTCGTGGCTAACCTTTAGCACCGGTTCGTGCCACGAACCGGTACTAATGAGAGTGGTGGCAGGATGTTGTCAGTCTGGGCCCCCTCCAGCACCTTTAGTACCGGTTCTTGGCACGAACCGGTACTAAAGGTCGTCCTACATAAACCCTTCATCCACCCGAGCTCGCTCTGTTCTTCCCCTTTCCCCTCTCCTCTCTGTTCTTCCCCTCTTCCTCTCGAGCTCATCACACATTTTGCCCAAAATTTGTCAAGATTTGAAGGCCCCCATCCATTCAAATGATCACAAAGGTTAGCAACTTTGTCCTTTCATCTCTCATTGCTGGATTAGCTCTTGCAATGCTTTATATAGTTATTAATTTGCGAGTTTAGTAATTTGGGAGGAAATATATATATGTGCTAGTATTTGATTTATATGCAATTTGAGGTCAAAAATAACACTTAGTTTGCATATGTAGGTGTGGTTTACTTAGTGCCTTCTAAATCTCCGTCAGAATTCACTGCCGATCGCCTGCACTGTCTCTGTCGCTGCACCACCTTGTGGTGAGCCTCTTGTTCATAAAATTTTATATAAAAAAATTGATGTTTGTGTGATTTGGATATATAGTTACTCGTATAATTATCTTACCCGTACATTGTTTGTTATACATAGTGCCATGGTTTTGATATCCGTCCCCGTCGGCCCTCGTCCTTGTTATGATTCGGATGTGGTATATTCTCTTTTAAAACTATTTGTTGCATTTCGTGTTTATGACAAATTATGCCCATCAAGTTGACATAGATATTTTTATCTAGGAGGTGTGTGAACCGGAAATTCCAACCGACCCTATTGTCGAGAGGTTAAATTTAGTTGAAAGAGAAAACGAGTACTTGAAAGAAAAATTAAAAAGAATTGAGGGGGAGAAGATGGAATTGGAGTTGCATGTTGCCGATGTCGTCGATGATCACAAGATCAAGATGGAGAAAATGCGCTTGAAGATTAGAAAGATTAGAAAATATGCCATCGATAGTGAGGCTTGGTATCATTATGTTGTTGGACCAATTGTTACCTTAGTTGCGATCTTGATCGCATTTGTTGTTGCATTTAAATGCTTTAGCTAAAGAGTTATTTGTTTGTTGCATTTAAGTGTTGTATGAACTTTATGTATGAACTTGTATTAATTTGGTCTATTCGGTGTTGTGTAATGAAGATGAGCCGCAATGGATGTACGATGACCGATGCTCTCCCAGTTCGTTGAGGGCGCAGTATACTTTTACGCTTGGCGGCGAGGCAAACAAGCGGGCGGATGGTTTTATGCCTTGTCCATGTGCTGGTTGTAAGAATGGTCGCAATTACTCTACGCCAAGAACCATTCACGCCCACTGCTTGAGTCCGGTTTCATGCCCCACTATAATGTTTGGACCAAGCACGGAGAAAGAGGGGTTATGATGGAAGACAATGAAGAAGAAGAGGACGATGACAGCTATCCCGCCATGGGTTCCCTGAATACGATGATACAACAATGGGGAAGAAGCTGAGCCGGTAATGCGGAAGAAGCTGAGCCGCAATGCGGGAAGAAGTCAAGAAGAGGCATCGATGAGCCCGCTGATGATCTAGGTCGGGCCATTGCCGATGCAAAGAGAAACTCGCGCAAGTGATTTGGAGAAGAAGAAGTTGCAAAGGCATGTTAGAGGATCACAAAAAATTGTTGTACCCGAATTGCATAGGTGACAAGAAAAAGCTGGGCACTGTTGACGCTAAAAAAGGCATGATCGGAAAGAGTGACTTGAGTCTATAATGGAATGAGGTTAAAATTATGTGTTTATGTCACCATTTGATGGCCTTCGTCAAGATGATCGAAATAAATATGAAGATGGACCAAAAAGGAGCTCAAGTGCAAAAGATATGACAATTTCGGAGATACCCGTGTTGACACCTGATTAAAGAATGGCATGAAACCTAATTAATAAGACCTCGGATGGAAAAAGTTACAACTGCAAAGTTCTTTGACTCGTCAAGACGGACGATTTTGATATAAAGATCGTCCTCATCCAAGTTCGTATGCAAAAATTACAGCCAAAACTGTGTGCTGCAAGATCAGATGGCGGATCATCCGGACCGGGTCCAGATCATCCGGCCAAGGGCCGAAAAATTGACCAAAACAACAGAAGCTAAAAGTTGAAGCCGGATGATCTGGATCAACTCCTGAATGATCCGGGTAAAGGCCGGACAATCCGGGCAATCGTCCGGGTGTCCGGACACGTTTTTCTGCTGCAGACTTTAGAAAACAGCCCTAAACACCCTCAAGATGGCCTCGTATGAAAAAGTGTTCAACATAAAAGTTGTGCGTCTCGTCGAGGCGGTTGATTTGGATATAAAAACGTCCAAATCCGAGGTCGTATGAGGATTCTAGAGCTAAAACAGTGAGCTGCTGTCAAAAAACTGGGCTAGGCCGGATCATCCGGGCCTTGAGCCGGACATCCGGGCCGGGGCTCGTGAATAGTCCGTGTTTAGCAAGTCCTATTCTTGTACGAGAAGTCCACCCGCCTCTTATATAGACAAGAGGTGACGGCCGATTGAACAACAACACACAATCGAACAATCATCTACCACTTTTACCTTTACTTTTCCTTCTCCCTTGTTCTTCTTCTTCCTCGTTCTTCGTTCGTTCTTCTTATTGCAGGGCGGCGAAACTCGAGGCCCTAGGGGCGGTCAGGCCGACCTAGGGCAGCCCATAGCCGCCGCGCGCCCTGACGGGGTCCCTCCCGGGCGTGTGGGGTTTCGGGTCTACAAAAGCACCCGCCGGATTGTCTTGAGTACCGCGCTTCCGGCGGGTCTCCTTCGACGTGAGCTGCGGTGCATCACCCTCGGCGTTGGAGGTACACGGTGACGTGTTCGTGTGCGAACACACTTTTTGGCGACTCCGCTGGGGACGAAGCTTCGAACGGTCTCTGGCCCGTTCTTGCTACGAAGAGATCGTCATCAAGTTGCTGCAATCTACAAAGGTAATATGAATACCCAATTCCCCTTTATAGATGCAAATAATCCATATGTTGTTGCTAGATCACCTAATGAGCATAATGTATCGGCTAGCCCTAGTTTTATCAATCATGCATCTAATTATGCTCAAGGGCCGATGGAAAACAATTTTCATGCTTCAAATTCTCATGATTTTAGCAACATACGACATATGTATCCAAACTCTCATGCATCGGCAACCCCACAAATCCATATGCCGATGAACAACATGATGGGTTTGGTTAATCAATTTGAAACACCTCATGTTAAAATTTCCAATAGCATACAAGAAAGTGTTTCACCTTTTTATTCACCGCAACTAATTTGCAATATGTGAATCCAACCATGCCGATGAATGAGAGAATTGGCCATGCTACTACTAGCTATTCGCCGCCTTTCAACCGTCATATGCTACACCTCATGTTACTAATTCTTCGGCACCATACACAACTGTAGATGCTCATAATTCGGCTTCACACCTTCCTGGTTATAGCCGAATGAATGTAAATTTTACAGAAGCGGTTGTGCCCAACATTGTAGAAGATGAACTAGTGGTGGCTGCATTGAAGAGTTTAGCCCAAAATAAGAGAATTAGTGCTCTTTGCCTTGAACAACATGAAAAGGGGCTATTTCCTGATTATGCCGCAATAAAAGCTAGAGTTTTGCAAGAAGATGAATCTTTGCCAATTGATAAAATTGGTGAGCAAAAGTATGGTCTTACAACAATGCATATGCCTTCACCTAGTACTATATCATATTATACACCCCCTACACAATTGCAAAATTTCGGCAACACCCGTGTGTCATTGCCGAAAGAATCTAAAAGCATTGGGGGGCAATCATATCTGGAGTGGGCTGAAATTGAGAAAAAGCTTAAAGCTAATTTTGCCGCTCACCGTCGGAAACAAATAGAAAAAGAATTGGCTCAGATAAAAGAAGCATTGCCAATTTGTAGTATCAATGAAAAGAAGGATGATTCGGAACATGAAAGTGCTTCGGTTGAAAAAGCCGAATCAAGTAGTATATATTCTGAATCCATCAAATCCAACGGGGCAAGCATTATTGAGAAAGGGCATGGCAAGCATAGGAAAACAACGGTGCTTGATTTTTCTGAAGTTAATGGAACCTACTTCCTGCCCTATGAGTTCCGTGCCGTAGAAATTGACAAGCTTCAAGGACAAGAACAAGTAGCTGAACAAAGTTTGGCCGACAAAAATCTTCAAAGCAATGATGCACGGATTCAAGAAAAAGATGATGACAAGGTGTTGGGGAGCCATCCAAAGACGGAGCAAGATGTTCTTCAAATGGCACCACTATCATGCTCTCCCAACATATTTGAAGAGGCAAGCATAGCGAGTAATTTACCTATTTTCATATTTGGTCGCAACTTCATTATTGATGCATCTATAAGAAATATTCTCATAAGTAAAAGACCAATGAAGAAGGGTAATTTAATTGTTAGCAGTAAAATTGTTATGGAACATATCGGTCAACCCATTGCGCCATTTATAAAGACCGATAATGACTTATTGTTACAGCCAAAGCTTTTTCCGTTGCTTTCTCTAATGTTCATATCTAGTTGGGTAGCTTTGCTTATTTCTTACTTCGCTTACACTTGGTCTCAACTGAGACATGTATGTTCTAAATATCTTCATTTCAGAAATTTAGAGCCAAGGTTAAATTCTATTGAGAAAACCGATGCTAATATAATACCTTATCCAAAGACATCGGAGATAGAGTGGAAAACACAATGCATAGCCGAATGGGGAGATTCCAAATCTGAACCATTCGTTTGCTTATCTCCAAAGCCGTTCAAACAGCAAAATCGGCTAGGAAACAAGAAGTATACCTTCAATTCAAGCATGTGTGGTAAAATATTTGATTTGTTGCTGAAAAATAATTACATTACAATTCTTGATCACCATGTTAAGCCATCAATCCAAGGACGAATGTATTGTAAGTTGCATGATTCATCCAAGCATAATTTTGAGGATTGCAACATGTTTCGTCAAATAGTTAGATCGGCCATTGAAAAAGGACAATTGAAGTTTGTTGAAACACCAAGAGATGACCAGTCTATTTCGATTGGTCCCGATGGCAGAAAGTTTTTGCATCGGCTGTTTCAAGCCGATCCATTTAAAGAGAAGGTAAAATCTGTGTCGACACACGAACACGTCACGTGTACCCTCGACGCCGGGGGTGATGCACCGCAGCTCACGTCGAAGGAGACCCGACCGACAGCGCGATACGCAAGACAGTCGGCGGGCGCTTTTGCAGACCAAACCTCAGCAAGACCGGGAGGGACCCGTCAGGATTGCGGCGGCTATGGGCTGCCCTAGGTCGATTCGCCGCCCCTAGAGCCTCGGGATTCGCAGCTCTCAAACACGAAGAACAGCGAAGAACGAGAGAGAAAACGGTGGAGAGATAAAAGTAGACAGAAAAAGTAGTATATTGATTTGTTCGATTGTGTGTTGTTCAATCGGCCGTCACCCCCAACATATATAAGAGGCGGCTGGACTTCCGCACAAGTAAAGGATTCATCTAGGCTTTCCTTACAAGAAAAATTACATCAATTCACGTCCCTAGAGTCCTAGTTCTATTCCAACTCGGATTCAGTCTGAATCTGGCCCAACTTCTGTCTTCCTCCTTGTGCAGGCCGCCGAGCCTCCATATGACCTCCGATCAAGATGGCCCAAATACCAAACTTGTGCGCCTCGACGATACGAACAACTCTCATGTTGATCACTTTTTCAAATAAGGCCATCTTGAACACTTTTCGAGGTCATCTTTACCTTCCAATGGACTCGGTCTTGCGGTAGACTGAATCATCCGAGTCTTGTAATGAATTTGCAGGCCATATACTATCTCTGATGACGATGACTCCAAAAGCAAAGTTTACCGCCTTGACGATACGCACAACTTCTGTATTGAACACTTCTTCATCCGAGATCATCTTGATAAACTTTTGGGCACATGTTCAGTTTCACTCGGTTTGAGCTCATCCACTCGGATATTAGAGTCTTTCACTCGGATGGTCGATTGGACTTTTCACTCGGATGGCTATATTTTCACTCGGAAGACAATCTTTACTCGATCGGTAGGCTTTCACTCGACCTTGGACTCGATCGGTAGGTTTTCACTCGACCGTGACTCGATCGGTAGGTTTTCACCGACCTTGACTCGATCGGTAGGTTTTCACCGACCGTAACTCGATCGGTAGGTTTCCACTCGACCTTGACTCGATCGGTAGGTTTTCACTCGACCGGTGACTCGATCAGTAGGTTTTCACTCGACCGGTGACTCGATCGGTAAATTTTCACTCGACCGGTGACTCGATCGCTAGGTTTTCACTCGACCGGTGAGTTTTCACTCGGATGGTAAGTTTTCACTCGACCAAAAACATAGCCTGATCTTGATTTGCCTCTCCAGGTTACATACGACCTCGGATTGAGACGAGTTATATATGAAAATCGATCAGCTCGACGAGACGAAACTTTTTCGTGTTGAAGGTTTTTCGATTCAAGGACTTCTTAAGGGCCTATTTGCTCGCGCGACCCATCAGACATGGCGTCTGGTACTTTGTGCCAGATTTCCACTCAGCTTCGGCCTGCAGTGTATTGCCTCTAACTTTTGCGTATGAACTCGGATTGAGATGATTTATATATCAAAATCAATCGCCTCGACGAGACGAAGACAATTCCTTTAGAGTACTCCTTCATCCGAGGTCGTCTTGAAGGCATGGTCGGCCGAAAACCACTCGGAATGTTGAATTTTGTCACTCGGAGTACAACTTCGGCCACCGAGATAAGGTCGAATGGCGATAAGTTAAACATCAAAGTTATTCCACACGGCGACCTGAAACTTTGCATGTCGAAAACTCTTTTACTTGAGGCCATCTTACTTGCCTTTTGTATCATGCCAAAATCCGATGTCAACACATGCCCCCCTGTTTTTCGGCAATGCTTGCACGCCGAAAAATAATATGCACGGTGTTTGTTCTAAGGACGATGCCAACACTCCATCGGCCATTTATTTTCCTCAGGGCGATAATTATGTATCGCCATGTTTGTGCTAAGGGCGATAATCGATATCGCCATTGCCTACTCAAAGCTTCCTGCCACACACTCGGTGGTACTTCTTCAAATATTTTCCGTTGAGAGCTCGGGTAACAATGCCCTTGTATTGATTCCACCAAATATGAATTTCCGGAACAACTCTTGTAATCCTAAAAGGACCTTCCCAACTTGGAGACCACTTCCTAATTTTCTATCTCTTGAACCAATCGGCAGAATCACTTTCCAAACGAGATCACCAACTTGAAAATTTTTCAACTTGACTTTCTTATTGTAAGCTCTTGCTACCCTCAACTTATCTCTCTCTATGGACTCCAAAGCAACCAAACGTTTATCGGCAACCTCATCAATATTGTCCATCATTAAGTTATAAAAGTCTACTGCCGATAAATCATTTTGTTTGGCTATTCTCAAAGCATTCAAATTTACCTCCACTGGTAAAACAGCCTCCTGACCATATACTAGCTCATATGGAGTCACCTTCGTAGCACCATGTCTTGAAATTCTGTGTGCCCATAAAGCTTCAAACAACAACTCATGCCATCTCCTCGGATTATCCTCAATCTTCTTCTTGATGAGTTTGATTAGAATTTTATTGCTAGACTCAGCTTGTCCATTAGCTTGGGCATAATATGGAGAGGAATTGAGCAACTTTATATTATAAGATTCGGCAAACTCTCTGACTTGGTGTGACATAAAAGATGAACCTTGATCAGTAGTTAACGCTTGAGGAATACCGAATCTATGAATAATGTGTTCGGTTATGAATCGAATTACCTCCGTATGTGTCATGTTCTTGACAGTACTGCTTGCACCATTTAGTGAAATAATCGGTTGCCACCAATACTGAACCGATGCCCTTTTGAGGAAGACGGGTGGATTTGTCCAATGAAATCTAAACCCCAACCTCTGAAAGGCCACGGTTTGATAATAGGATGTAACATAGCAGCAGGAGCCAATTGAATATCACCAAACTTTTGACAAGCTTCACACCCTTTATAATATCTGAAGCAATCATTAATCATAGTCGGCCAATAAAATCCAGCACGTCGTAATAACCATTTCATCTTAGGAGCCGACTGGTGAGTACCACAAATGCCCTCATGTACCTCTCCCATAGCAACTCTTGCTTGGTCCTCATCCAAGCATTTTAAAAGAACATCATCAACTGTTCGGCGATAAAGGTCATCATCCCTTATAGTATATTTAAAAGCCATACGCCGAACAGCCCTGTCCACCCTTTCACTCGGATTGCGCAAGTAAGCAACAATGGGCTTCCTCCAGTCGGAATTATCACCTGCACTAGATTTTTTGTTAATGGCCGAATCGGTGGGTTCGGTTCGCCTCTTCTATACTGGTAAGACAAGACATCGGACTTTGAGAAATATGAAACATGCCATGATCAACATGATATCCAGATGCTTGTTGTGCCAACTCATTTGCTTTCCAATTGTCATGTCTAGATATATGTGCAATGCTAAAACAATCCAAAGTAGAAATTATATCTAGACATCTATCAAGATAAACATTAAGTGATTCGTCCAAACACTGAAAGACTTTGGATATTTGCTGCACCACTAGTAACGAATCACCGTAAGCCTCAATATGTGTAACACCTATAGCAAGTAACATCTCTAGACCGAATAACAATGCTTCATATTCGGCTTGATTGTTTGTGCGAAAATATTCTAAGCGGCATGAGGCTTCAAAAACAGCACCATGAGGAGATATATAAACAATAACAACACCTTGGCCATTGCTACAAACTGAACCATCAAAGTACAATCTCCATGGTACTAATGAAACAAGGTTCATATCAACATCATGCTTGTCATTAATCCGATGTTCAACAATGAAATTAGCAACAATTTGGCCTTTCATGGATTTTAGAGATTCATAAGCCAAATCATACTCAATCAAAGCATAAGCCCACTTGCCAATTCTACCACTAAGAATTGGTCTATGCAACATGTACTTAATGACATCGGTTTGACAAGCTACTACACAAGCACTCGGCACTAGGTAATGTCTCAACTTTGTGCAAGCGTAATATAAGCATAATAATAGTTTTTCAATAAATGTATACCTTGTCTCGGCGTCCAATAAACGTCTGCTCAAATATGTAATGGCATGCTCTTTTCCTTCGGTATCTTGAGTCAAAACAGCACCAATAACACCTTCCTCTGCTGCGATATAAAGTTTAAAAGGCTCTCTATGCTTGGGTGCTTTCATCACCGGAGGAGTGCACAAATAATTCTTGATCATATCAAAAGCTTCTTGCTGTTTTGCCCCCCAAGTGAAATCAACATCATTCTTTAACCGAAGGATAGGAGTAAATGCATCAACTTTCCCTGACAGATTAGCTATGAACCTTCTCAAATAATTGACCTTGCCAAGGAACTTTTGCATATCTCTTTGCATGTTGGAGCCTCCACTTTCTGTATGGCCTCTATCTTTTGGGATCGATTTCGATGCCATCTTCATGAATAATGAAACCCAAAATTTGCCACCGACACGCCGAATGCACACTTCAAAGGATTCATCTTCATCCATACTTTTCATCCTTTCAAAAGCTAAACGCAAATCGGCCAAGTGAGATTCAAAAGCATCCGATTTGACAACAATATCATCAATATAAACTTCAAGTATGACACCGAGTAAATCATGAAAATCAAATTCATAGCCCTTTGATATGTGGCCCCACATTTTTCAATCCGAATGTCATCACCGCCCACTCGAATAAACCAAGGAAACCAGACATCGGAAAGCTGTTTTGTACATGTCCTCTTCACCATAAAAATTTGATTGTATCCGCATTACCATCTAGAAAGCTAATAACCTTATGTCTAGAAGCATCATTAATAAGCATATCGGCTATTGGCATGGGATACTCATCTTTGGGTGTAGCCCTATTCACATCTCTGAAGTCAATGCACACCCTCAACTTGCCGGATCCCTTCTTCTCTCGGGAATGTTAGAAATCCACTCGGCATACCGCAAGGTCGAATGAATTTAGCTTCAAGCGATCGATCGATCTCTTCCTTGATCCGGTCATATGTTTTCGGATTAAACTTTACGCCGATCGCTTATAAGGTCTGCAAACCGCCTTTATAGGCAACCGATGCTCCACTAGCTCTCGGCTCAACCCTGGCATCTCATGATATTCCCATGCAAAGCAACAAACATATTCTTTCAATAGCTCGATTAATTTAGCTTTACAATCGGCTTTCAGATTTTTGTTTATAAATGTCGGTCGACTGACTAATCCGTCTCCAATATTTACCTCTTCTAATGGATCGGCCGATGTAAAACCTTGTCCAAGTTTATCCATGTCATCCAACTCCTCAATAGACTCATACATATCGTTCTCGCTGGACCGATATTTTGCAAGACGTTTTTGTAACCACTCGGAATCAGGATCCATTTAAACATATCATACCTTGGAGCCGATTGCATTCAGTCGGCTTTAAAGACACGGGCACAAAACCATTCTTAGTCGCACTGAGAAAATCAAACTCTGACAAATCACGTCCCGTCAAGCAAGTAGCATTGGGATGTTGCCAATCCACCGATGCATCGGCCAAAGCAACACAGGCCGAGTTATCCGCATGAATGACTTCCACTTCATCATCAACCCATCAATCAAAAACTGGTGCATAGTGGATGGCACGCACCGGTTTGCATGAACCCAATCACGGCCTAGTATGACGCTGTAGTTACCTTGCACCTCAACGACAAAGAATGCATGGCCAAAGTTTTGCTTCCATTGTAAGCTCCACATACATCACACCTTTGGCTTCAGTTTTCTCTTTGCCTTCAAACCCGTTGAGCACCATATTGGTCTTGATCAATTCTTCATCAGGCAAACCCAATTTCTTGAAGACCGAATAGGGCATAAGATTTACCACAGCACCTCCATCCACAAGCATCCGAGTGAGCGGTGACCCATTGATATGACCTCTGAGATATAACGGTTTTAGATGCCTCACTGGTTCTTTTGGCTTCTCGAATATTGCATTTTTAGGGCCAAAATCCAGCTGAGCCACCTCCCCTTCCTCATCTACAGCACGAAACTCAGCAGGTAAGTAATACACCATATTGATATCCATACCTTCATGAACCGGTGTAGATTCATAGTCCAACATATCAGCCTCTTCTTCAAGTGGATCGACCGATTCTGAAATCTGGCCGAGTGAAGGAGAAGTAAGAAGTGTCGCAGATGATGTAATAGTTGTCACATCATCCTCCTTAGGTGGTGTAGGCACTTTGGTGATAGATGTAGAAGCTGATGTATCTTGTATTTGTTTTGGCCTCCACACTTGTTTTGCTGGAACCATGGGCCGAGTGTCATTGAACAACTTATCCCTTTGCTTCTCGGCCTCCTGCTCCGCCATCTCTTGACTCCTTAACCTCTGTAGTTTCCTCTTCTGTGTCTTCGTTAGCCCTGGAGGACACCACTTTGGTCGAGTGTATTTAGCATCTCTCACCTTTACTTGGCTGGTGCTTGCTTCATGGTCATTAGCCGAGTGCTTTGGCGCGATAGAAAGTATCGGCTCAGTCGAGTGGTTATGCATAGTCGGCTGATGTATGGGGAATGTTTCGGTGCCCAGGATAAGTGAGTCGACATCCATTTTCTCCTTGCCTTTTCCTGATTCAACTGCTGCAACACTCGGTGACTTAACACGCCATTCTTTTCGACTTTCCCGATGCATGAAATTTCCACTGGCGCACCTTTTACTTGGATGGAATCCACTCGGATGGATGTCACTCGGATGGAATCCACTCGGATGGAATCCACTTGACCACATTTTTTCACTTGGATAGCTTCCACCTGGGTGCATTCTTACACTAGGATAGTTTCCACTCGGTCGCATATGTTGACCAGCCGACTGATAGTTACCAATGTCCAATCGGCCATTATATGAGTAATCAAGTCGATTCCACACGCATCGCCTCTGCTCTTAAAATAGCGCCCTTGGTCCACTCGGTTTTGCATATCGACTAAACATATCATCCGATGGTGACCTTGGTCGCTTCAAGTGTGATGGCGGTCGAGCTGGGACCAGCCGATTGATTAGCATATTTGGATAGCAACATATCAAAAGTTGGCTTGATCCGCTTGCGCTGCACTTTAGCTTCATTCCTCTTCCATTTGCCAACTTCGGACTCTTGGCTTGACAAATTTAACTCGAGTGTCCTGCTGCACCTGTGTTTGCCCCCCGAGTGTAGGATTCTTGATGGTGATCTTGATTACTTCCTTGCCATCGGGTTGCTTATCAAGCACAACATGTCTCCCCAAGACCTTGTCGCCCTCCTTGTCTTTCCTGGGCTCACCAACAATGACATTAGCTTTATTAGCAGATTCGGCTACCTCCGGCCGAATGAGTAACTTCTTCCCTTCCAAATTCATGGTATTCATTGGAAAAGGTTGTTTATCAACTTGCATCTCAGAAAAGTTCAATCGACCGTCATTAATGGCCGATTGTATCTGTCGTCGAAAAACATTACAATCGTTAGTAGCATGAGAAAAAGAGTTATGATACTTGCAATAAGCATGCCGTTTCAGCTCTTCAAACGGCGGTAAAGTATGAGATATTCTAATAATCTTAGCCTGCAGCAAAGCATCAAATATTTTATCACACTTAGCAATGTTAAAAGTAAACTTCATCTCTTCATCACGATTCTTATGAATCGGTTTCAGATCATTGCAAGTAAAGGGTTTGGCCTTAGATGGCCAAACAAATTCAGTAGCAAAAATATCACCCTCATCGTCCGAGTGATCACTATCATATTCCACCATATTCATCTTTGGACGATCGGTTTTGTATCTATGCACTTCTTTGAGTTCTTTGCTTTGGCTTTCCTGAGCCAAAGCCCTTTGTAAGACTTGGTTGATATTTAAGAACTCATAGCCTTCTAGCTTTTCTCTAATGGGAGTTCTCAAACCACTCAGCACTAGGTCTGCCAAGTCTCTCTCGGTTATCACCAAACTAAAACACCGGTTTTTTGTTTCTCTGAATCTCTTGACGTAATCGGAGACCGATTCATCATGCTTCTGCTTAACCGATGTTAGATGTGACAACTTGAGTTCATTGTCGCCGCTATAAAAGTGATCATGAAACTTCTGCTCTAGCTGCGACCAAACCCGAATGGAACCATGGGGTAAAGAAGAAAACCATGAAAATGCAGTACCAGTTAATGATAAAGGAAATAAACGCACTTTCAATTCATTCAATGATCCTGCATCACCTAGTTGTGCTAAGTATTGACTAACATGCTCCCATGTGGTTTTTGTGCCCTCTCCATTGAACTTAACAAAATCTGGAATTTTATATCCTGGAGGGCACTGGATAGCATCAAAGTACTCGGGGTACGGTTTTTGATAAATCCGATTCCGAGGTAACTCAACTCAAAAATTCTCTCAAGCATCTTAGCCATCTCCTCTCTAAGATTAGCTAAACCATCATCCATAGTGGACGATGAAGCTTGTGGCAGTGGCATAGGAGGAGTAGGGTTACTAGCTGTAGGTAGGAATTGTGGCATGTATGTCGACCCATAATTTGCTAGTGGTCGAGTGGTTGTAGCTGTAGGTAAAGTTTGGTTCGGCGTTGCCACCGAACCTGGCATGCTCATAATAGGATTAATGGGTGCAGCCACAATCTGATTTGTTTGGGTAGGATAATAAGTCATCGGCATGGGAGGCGCCGATGAGATAGGTAAAGCCAGATTAGGGTTTTGCACACTAGCAGCTACACCGTCATTACCACTAGTCGATTGGGATGTATTCTTCTGAGCATTAGTATTTTCAATGAAAGTTTGATAGACTAGATTGTTACCATCAGCAATACGACTTTCAATCTCAGCCCACTGCTCAGGAGAAAAGGCAGTACTTACAGAGGGTTTAACCTGCTCGGCTTCAAGAGGAGGGAACTTGATTTCTTCAATCGGAGTGATGTTGCCTTGGCGATCCTTCTTGAACTTTGCAAGGAACTCCTGCAAGTCCTTCTCCTCGCGCGCCTTCTTGTACTCCTCATAGACTTGGCGACGATCGGCCGATATCTCATCAAGACTGGGCTTAATGATGTTATCGGCGTCTACCTCAGATGGCTTGGGAAGATCGGACATGGTGGATGATGATGATTGATCTTCGATTCCCCAGCGGAGTCGCCAAAAAGTGTGTCGACACACGAACACGTCACGTGTACCCTCGACGCCGGGGGTGATGCACCGCAGCTCACGTCGAAGGAGACCCGACCGACAGCGCGATACGCAAGACAGTCGGCGGGCGCTTTTGCAGACCCGAAACCCCGCGCACCCGGGAGGGACCCCGTCAGGGATTGCGGCGGCTATGGGCTGCCCTAGGTCGATTCGCTCGCCCTAGAGCCTCGGGATTCGCAGCTCTCAAACACGAAGAACAGCGAAGAACGAGAGAGAGAAAACGGTGGAGAGATAAAAAGTAGACAGGAAAAAGTAGTATATTGATTTGTTCGATTGTGTGTTGTTCAATCGGCCGTCACCCCCAACATATATAAGAGGCGGCTGGACTTCCCGTATAAGTAAAGGATTCATCTAGGCTTTCCTTACAAGAAAAATTACATCAATTCACGTCCTAGAGTCCTAGTTCTATTCCAACTCGGATTCAGTCTGAATCTGGCCCAACTTCTGTCTTCCTCCTTGTGCAGGCCGCCGAGCCTCCATATGACCTCCGATCAAGATGGCCCAAATACCAAACTTGTGCGCCTCAACGATACGAACAACTCTCATGTTGATCACTTTTTCAAATAAGGCCATCTTGAACACTTTTCGAGGTCATCTTTACCTTCCAGTCGGAATCGGTCTTGCGGTAGACTGAATCATCCGAGTCTTGTAATGAATTTGCAGGCCATATACTATCTCTGATGACGATGACTCCAAAAGCAAAGTTTACCGCCTTGACGATACGCACAACTTCTGTATTGAACACTTCTTCATCCGAGATCATCTTGATAAACTTTTGGGCACATGTTCAGTTTCACTCGGTTTGAGCTCATCCACTCGGATATTAGAGTCTTTCACTTTCGGATGGTCGATTGGACTTTTTCACTCGGATGGCTATATTTTCACCGGAAGACAATCTTTTACTCGATCGGTAGGCTTTCACTCGACCTTGGAGTCGATCGGTAGGTTTTCACTCGACCGGTGACTCGATCGGTAGGTTTTCACTCGACCTTGGACTCGATCAGTAGGTTTTCACTCGATCGGTAGGTTTCCACTCGACCTTGGACTCGATCGGTAAATTTTCACTCGACCGGTGACTCGATCAGTAGGTTTTCACTCGACCGGTGACTCGATCGGTAAATTTTCACTCGACCGGTGACTCGATCGGTAGGTTTTCACTCGACCGGTGAGTTTTCACTCGGATGGTAAGTTTTCACTCGACCAAAAACATAGCCTGATCTTGATTTGCCTCTCCAGGTTACATACGACCTCGGATTGAGACGAATTATATATGAAAATCGATCGGCTCGACGAGACGAAACTTTTTCGTGTTGAAGGTTTTTCGATTCAAGGACTTCTTAAGGGCCTAATTGCTCGCGTGACCCATCAGACATGGCGTCTGGTACTTTGCGCCAGATTTCCACTCAGCTTCGGCCTGCAGTGTATTGCCTCTAACTTTTGCGTATGAACTCGGATTGAGATGATTTATATATCAAAATCGATCGCCTCGACGAGACGAAGACAATTCCTTTAGAGTACTCCTTCATCCGAGGTCGTCTTGAAGGCATGGTCGGCCGAAAACCACTCGGAATGTTGAATTTTGTCACTCGGAGTACAACTTCGGCCACCGAGATAAGGTCGAATGGCGATAAGTTAAACATCAAAGTTATTCCACTCGGCGACCTGAAACTTTGCATGTCGAAAACTCTTTTACTTGAGGCCATCTTACTTGCCTTTTGTATCATGCCAAAATCCGATGTCAACAATCTGCAGGTGATGGGATCGAGCTTTCAAGTAAAGAATTTGTTGAAAAGCATAATGAACATAACCTTGAGGGCAAAAATTCCATCGAAGCTACAATGAAGACGCCAAGGACTGGGGGGCAGCAAGTAAATCCAATGATCAATGAAAGCAAGCCAAAAGAAAACAAACGCCGAAATAAGCGCAAATGTAAGAGATCAAAAATCACCTTCGCTGAACTATTGGATAAATATCAAAAGAAGAGTGAAGAGAAGAATGCTTATCGGCCAAATCATGCAAAGAAAGCAAGATCACCCCCAAGGCGCAAATATGAGGATTGATATTGGCAAAGTAATAATTTTAATGCAACATATTCATATCCTTATTTTGGGCCGCCAATGCCAATGCCGTGGATGCCTCCCTATGCTCATATAGATACATATTCATCATGGGACAGGTATGATACAAGGGCACATTCTCCATCCTATTCTAGACCATCTCACCAATACTTTGCAGCTCCAAGGAGATCAACATTTAAACAATGACGCGTCAAAGACCGTTTCAATCATAAGGAATCGGTCCAGAGCTCAAGGAAGAAGAAAGAGGTGGTCAAACAAGTTTACCGCGTTAAAAGAGATGGTCGTAAAAGTGCTACTTCAGATTTGATCTCAAATGAAAAAGAGCCAATGAAAGTGTTGACATTGGCTACTAAAAGCAATGAGATGAAGCAACCAATTATTGAGAGTCAAAGTGCCAAATCTGAAGAAAATAAGTTGAGAGTGCACAAGGCCAAGAAAGAATTGTCATTGGTCAAAACAGAATCACAGCCGAGATGCCCACTCGGCTTATCGTATTGGCAAAAGAAGGAATTACAAAATCTTAGTGCACAAGAGCTGAGAAAGAGGAACATGGCATGGGTTCCCAAGAAGAACAATCAAGACAAAAATGATGTGCATGCTTCTGTTGCAACAAGTACAATAAAAGTGAAGAAGGAAAATAATGAAAGACACAAACAATTAAGCCGAAGGTGCGCATCACAACATCAAAATCTTTGGTTAGCACATCATCCATTTTCTTCAACAATGCCATTGATGCCTTTGCCATGGAATTCATCCACAGGTATGATCAGTTACCCTCCATGGACTTATTTTGATCCATGGATGCAACATAATTTTCCATATCATGACAGAGTATTACCAAATCACTATACATTTGGTTAGTTACATTTTTGTTGCTAAGACAAAGGGGCCGAAATATTTTATTGCTATTTTATTTGTTTATTTCGGCTATACATGCTTTAATGGATGAATTCTACATGGACCTCATGATAATGGCCGATAATTAACTATCGTCCTAAGAAACTATCCGATCATGGCCGATGTGAAATTCTAACATCGTCCTTAGTTCAATTGGAACCGAGACAAGGTACATGTTAAGTGATATTAACCTTGTCTCTCTAGTGCTATGGGGATTATGTTTCGACGGTTGAATTCATAACAATGGCCATGGTGTTGGTTTTGTTTATATATCTTCATAAGGTGCTGTTATGTGAAGCCTCATGCCTCTTAAAATATTTATTGCACAATAATCAAAGCCGAATATGCAATGTTATTCGGTTTGGAACTTTTGCCATATGTGCTAAACATATTAAGGCTTTTGGTGATTCGTTATGAGTAGTGCAACAAATATCCAAGGGTTATGAATGTTTTGATGAATCACTTGTAGTTTATCTTGAGGTATGCCTAGATGCAAAATTTACCTTGGTTGCTTTAAAACTGTTCATATTTCTAGGCATGACAATTTAAAAGAGTTGGCACAGCAAGCATCCGGCTACTATGTTAATCATGGTGTATTGTATTTCATTCAATAGCCGATGCTTAGTCTCGTCAACATAGCTAAGGCTGAATCAAGTCCATCGCTTGACCACTAATGATTTTTATGCAGGCAAAAAGTAAGGATTGAAGAAAGTTTATTGTTGATTATTTGCAAAATCCTAGCAAAAGGGTGAGCAATATGGTTTGGAGGATGACCTTGAGATACATATCTATGGGATTGTTAATGAAGTTGAGAAGGTTTCACCCAAGTTTGCATCAAGAATCCGCCTCAAATAAATGGCCGGTATATATTTATCGCTCTAAGCACATGCGACGTGGCCGATGGAGTGTTGACATCGTCCTTAGAACCAACATGGTACAAGTTATTTTTCGGCATACTACCTTTGCCAAAAAACAGGGGGGCATGTGTTGACGCTCAAAAATGGCATGATCAGAAAGAGTGACGTGAGTCTATAATGGAATGAGGTTAAAATTATGAGTTTATGTCACCATTTGATGGCCTTCGTCAAGATGATCGAAATAAATATGAAGATGGACCAAAAAGGAGCTCAAGTGCAAAAGATATGACAATTTCGGAGATACCCGTGTTGACACCTGATTAAAGAATGGCATGAAACCTAATTAAGAAGACCTCGGATGGAAAAAGTTACAACTGCAAAGTTCTTTGACTCGTCGAGACGGATGATTTTGATATAAAGATCGTCCTCATCCAAGTTCGTATGCAAAAGTTACAGCCAAAACTGTGCGCTGCAGCACTGTATGGCCGGATCATCCGGACCGGGGTCCAGATCATCCGGCCGAGGGCCGAAAAATTGACCAAAACAACAGAAGCTAAAAGTTGAAGCCGGATGATCCGGGTAAAGGCCGGACAATCCGGGCAATCGTCCGGGTGTCCGGACACGTTTTTCTGCTGCAGACTTTAGAAAACAGCCCGAAACACCCTCAAGATGGCCTCGGATGAAAACGTGTTCAACATGAAAGTTGTGCGTCTCGTCGAGGCGGTTGATTTGGATATAAAAAACGTCCAAATCCGAGGTCGTATGAGGATTGTAGAGCTAAAACAGTGAGCTGCTGTCAAAAAACTGGGCTAGGCCGGATCATCCGGGCCTTGAGCCGGACATCCGGGCCCGGGGTCGTGAATAGTCCGTGTTTTATTAGGTTTTGATGATTTGGACGGTTAGGCAAGTCCTACTCTTGTACGGGAAATCCATCCGCCTCTTATATAGACAAGGGGTGACGGCCGATTGAACAACAACACACAACGAACAATCATCTACCACTTTTACCTTTACTTTTCCTTCTCCCTTGTTCTTCTTCTTCCTCGTTCTTCGTTCGTTCTTCTTATTGCAGGGCGGCGAAACTCGAGGCCCTAGGGGCGGTCAGGCCGACCTAGGGCAGCCCATAGCCGCCGTGCGCCCTGACGGGGTCCCTCCCGGGCGTGTGGGGTTTCGGGTCTACAAAAGCACCCGCTGGATTGTCTTGCGTACCGCGCTTCCGGCGGGTCTCCTTCGACGTGAGCTACGGTGCATCACCCTCGGCGTTGGAGGTACACGGTGACGTGTTCGTGTGCGAATAGGCACCACACTGGAATTGCTGCAATGGAAGGCACAGAATGGTGTATCTGACAAGAGATTTAGAAAGTTGCTGGTAATGATAAAGGATATGCTTCCAAAGGACAACGAATTGCCTGAGAGTACGTACGAAGCAAAGAAGGCTGTCTGCCCTCTAGGGTTAGAGGTGCAGAAGATACATGCATGCCCTAATGGTTGCATCCTCTACCGCGGTGAGTACGAGGATTTGAACGCTTGCCCGGTATGTGGTGCATTGCGCTATAAGATCAGCCGCGATGAGCCTGATGTCAAGGGCGAGCGCCGCAGGAAGAAGATTCCTGCCAAGATGATGTGGTATTCTCCTATAATACCATGGTTGAAACGTTTGTTCCAAAACAAAGAGCATGCCAAGGCGATGCGATGGCACATAGAAGACCGTAAGAAAGACGAAAAGTTGAGAGTACCCGCTGACGAGTCGCAGTGGAGAAAAATCGAAAGAAAGTACGGGAAGGAGTTTGCAGATGACGCAAGGAGCGTATGGTTTGGTCTAAGCGCAAATGGCATTAATCCTTTTGGGGAGCAGAGCAGCAACCATAGCACCTGGCCTGTGACTCTATGTTTGTATAACCTTCCTCCTTGGTTGTGCATGAAGCGGAAGTTCATTATGATGCGGTGCTCATCCAAGGCCCTAAGCAACCCGGCAACGACATTGATGTGTACCTAAGGCCATTAGTTGAAGAACTCTTACAACTGTGGAATGGAACAGTGTACGTCGTGGGATGAGCACATGGGGAAGAATTTGACCTAAAGGCGTTGCTGTTCGTGACCATCAATGATTGGCCTGCTCTCGGTAACCTTTCGTGACAGACAAACAAGGGATACCGCGGATGCACGCCCGTTTGGATGATACCGACGATATATATTTGAATAGTTGTAAGAAGAATGTGTACCGACATTGTCGATTTCTTCCGAGCAGGCATCCGTAAGAAAGAAAGGCAAGCATTTCAAAGGTGAGGCGGATCACCGGACGAAGCCTCGCCACCGTACTGGTGCAGATGTACATGATATGGTCAAGGATTTGAAGGTGATATTTGGAAAGGGTCCTGGCGGACAACCTGTTTCGAAGGACGCTGACGGACGCGCACCCATGTGGAAGAAGAAATCTATATTTTGGGACCTGCCATATTGGAAAGACCTAGAGGTCCGCTCCGCAATCGACGTGATGCACATGATGAAGAATCTTTGCGTGACCCTGCTTGGCTTCTTGGGCGTGTATGGGAAGACAAAAGATACGCCAAGGCACGGGAGGACCAGCAACGTATGCACGGAGAAGACGACATACATCAGGGTCATGCAAGCTACGCTCTTACCAAAGAAGAAAGGAAATCTTCTTTGAATGCCTGCTCGAGATAAGGTACCATCGGCTTCGTCAAATATAAAGGAATAATAAACATGGCAGAAAAAGTTCCGAACCTAAAGTCTCATGATCGCCACGTGATTATGACGCAATCGCTTCGGTTGCATTGAGGGGCTTCTACGAAAAATGTTCGATTAGCCATTGTGAAGCTATGTGCATTTCTCAATGCAATCTCGAAGGTAATCGATCCAGAAATCATACCAAGGTTACTGTAATGATTTGGTGCAATGCCTTGTCGGGCTTCGAGTTGTTGTTCCCACCATCCTTCTTCAACATCATGACGCACGTCCTAGTTCACCTATCTTGAAGAGATTAACGTTTTGGGTCCCAGTATTTCTACATAATATGTTCCCTTTGAGAGGTTCATGGGAGTCTAAAGAAATATGTTCATAACCGTGCTAGGCCGAAGGAAGCATCTCCAAGGGCCATCAAAATGAGGAGGTCATTGAGTTTTGTATTGACTTTATTCCCGACCTTAAGCCGATTGGTGTTCTGAATCGCGGCATAAGGGCAGATCGATGGAAAAGGCACGCTAGGAGGGAACAAATAATATGTATGGACGGACATTCTCTCACCGAAGCACACTACACAGTTCTACAGAGTTCCGCCTTGGTGGCTCCGTATATGGATGAACACAAGAATTTGCTACGCTCCAAACACCCGGAGCAGTCTGATGACTGGATTACACGTGAACAAACCAGGAGTTTTGCCAACTGGTTGCACACACGTACCATGCATGACACCTCTATTGAAGATGACATGTACTTGCTGTCCCAGTTACCATCTTCGAATATAATGACTTTCAAAGGGTACGGGATAAATGGTAATACATTTTACACGATCGCCCAAGATAAGAAGAGCACCAACCAAAACAGTGGTGTCCGCTTTGATGCAGAAACCAAGACGGGAAAGGAAACATATTATGGTTATATACAGGACATATGGGAACTTGACTATCGACGTGGTTTAAAGGTCCCTTTGTTTCGGTGCAAATGGGTCAATATGACACGAGGCGGGGTAACGGAAGACCCGCAGTACGGAATGACAACAGTGGATCTCAACAATCTTGCGTATGCAGACGAACCATTCGTCCTAGCCAATGATGTGGCACAGGTTTTCTATGTGAACGACATGTCTACCAAGTCAAGAAAAAGAAAAGATAAGGAAGCGAATGCATCGTACGATGAGCCAAAGCGGCACATAGTTCTTTCTGGGAAGATAAGCATCGTGGGAGTGGATGACAAGACAGACAAGTCAGAAGATTATGAAAAGTTTGATGAAATTGCTCCATTCACAGTGAATATTGACCCGAGCATCCCGTTAAATGATGAAGATTTTCCATGGTTACGGCGCAAAGGGACACACGCGAAGAAAAAGTTTCACACCCAAAGATCTGGGATGTGATCGGCTTCACTATCATCACTTTCTTCTGTGTTTCACACCCAGAGGGGAATCTCTGTAATAGTTAGGGTAGTTATGTGTTTTGGCATTTGAAACACGAAGAATTTTTATGTGCAAACAAATTCTTTCATGCCTTTACTGATTTTTAAAGTTAAGTTATTCACAAACTAGTGATTCACACTAATTTCAAATAATTCAAAATTTAAACTATTCAAATTTGAAAACTACGGGCACTAACAAAAGTTTGTAATTTTTTGTACCTAAAGCAAAAATATTCACAAAGAAACTCTAAATACACAAAAAAACACAAAAATAAATAAAGCAAAAAATAAAATAAAAAAAGCCCGCCTACTAGGCCAGAGCGGCCTGCATAGACTAGAAACCCAACCTGTTGTTGGGCCAGGATGCAGGCCCGCAAAGGCCAAGTGGGCCCACAGGGCAGCAAAGATCACGTAGGCCCAGTAGGCCTGCTTTGGAGAGGAGCTCGAGAGAGCGACCGCATGAGGGTTTATAAACCAGTGCGGTCGCCCCTCGGCTAGCGAGGTGGGACTAAACTTGCAAGATCGCACTTGCTGCTAAGCGACTTCTTTAGTACCGGGTCGTGGCACAAACCGATACTAAAGGGGGGGGCCTTTAGTACCGGTTAGAGCCACCTACCGGTACTAAAGGGGGTGCGGTTCCCGCCGCTTGGCCTGGCCAAAACAGGCCTTTAGTACCGGTTGGTGGCTCCAACCGGTACTAAAGGTGCCTTCTATATATACAACACTTACGAAAATTTCATTCTCCTCTGTTTCTTCCTCTGTTTCCCATTTGAAGCACCGCCACTTGTGCCTTCAATCGATCGACGCCATCGCCGCCGCCGCCCCCCCATTGCCGCTTCGCCCCGTCGCCGCCGCCATGCTTCTCCCCGTCGCGCCGTCTCCCGCGTCGCCGCCCCGCATCACGCCCGGCCGTCACCGCCCCCGGCCGTCGCCTCGCCGTCGTCGTCGCCCCGCTGTGAGCTCTCCCCCTCTAACCCCTCTCCCTCGCCCCCGGCGGCCACCATGGGTGCCGCCCCTCCTCGAACCCATACACACACACAAGCATCATGAACACACACACACACACACACGTACATATGTATGAATTAATGCATGTATATATTAGTATATACGTATTTTGTATGTTTAATTAGTTTAGATTATTTAGATTATTATTTTTTCACTATTATATATGTATAAATGCATGTTAGATGGATATAATTAGTGTTTAATTAGTATGGAAATTTTTCACTATTTATTTTTTCACTATTTTATATAATGTTGTTTTTCAATTTTTTAATGGATGTATAGAAGTTGTGTTTTCTGTTTTTAGTGTTAGATGCTTAATTAGTATGAAATAGTATATAGATTTTTGACATATGCAATGATAGCATAATTAATTAGTGTTATATAGAAATGTTAGAAATTTTTGTTATCAAAATCCAATCATTAAAAAAATGTTACTTTTTGTGGGCATATAGCTAGTATTTGTTCTCGACGATGCCCGGCCCGCATCCTCGCCGTCGACCCGTCCGCGACGACGTCCGGCTGACCCATGTCCGGGACTGGGCTCCGCCGGGCTGGCACTGGGAGGTACTGCCTGGAGGGGCGTGCCGCTTGATGAGGAACCCGGCCCCGGGTCCCGTCGTCGACCCTGATCTCGTTTGGTGGCGTCTGCGTGGGCGATTTGGTCGCGGAGGGACCCGGCCCGCACGGAGGTGGTACGTCGCCGTGTCAGGGAGGAGGACGAGCATGTCAATCGCTACATGGTTGCGTTAGAGGGCGGCAGGTTCTCCAATACCTGGCAGTTTCTTCAGGGATCTCACTTCAACTATGATCCTGTGAGGGTTCCTTCTCTTTGGGTGTCCACCGCCCGCGCCGCAGGAACCGCGAGTGTCCTAGATTCTTCTGTAGTATATGATCTTTAATTAGCTACCTAGCCAGTGATGTACTATTCAATATTATATATTATTCGAGACGATGTATTCGAGATTATATCTATTATTCTAGACGATGTATTCGAGATTATATCTATTATTCGAGACGATGTAATTTGAATACTAAATTGTTTTATATTTATTTTGGATTAGTTAAATAAAAGCTATGGCAGAAAATACCGACAGAGAGGGAGAACAGACCATGTCCGATATGATACGCGGGCCAGATGATGATCAGAATGAAGAAGATTATGACGGCTCCGAATTTCTAAACAACACTGGAGAGGGTGATATGATATTCGATCGCGGCGACCGAATTGATGATGTCATGAACTATGATTATGACGATGACGAAGAACATGTTGATCCTGAAACAACAAAGACCGGCGAGGTATATATATTTATATAAGCAGGCATCTGGTGATCATCACATGTTTTAAATGACTTGAAGATATATTAACGAATCGATCTTTGTTCTTTCAGCCATCCGGATCGAGCAAATCTTCAGGCAAAAGGACGAAACGAGGCCCGAACAAAAAGTTGAAGGAGGGCGTAAAGTACAATATCGAGGCGGTCAAACCTAATGGCGAACCATTAGCGCCTAAGAAGATTGCAGACAAGTTCGTTCGTCAGTGCGGAGTTCTTGTGAAGGACCAACTCCCGATCAAACTTCAAGAATGGAGAGAGCCAGCAAAGCCACGTCCAGATGTTACTTTTGTCGACAAGAATCAAAAAGATCTGCTTTGGGATACTCTCATGGAACATTTCACCCTACCGGATCATTTCACGTAAGCGGATGTGCAGAAAAGTCAAGGACGCTGCTCTTAGGAAGATGGCGGTTGCATTCAAGAACCACAAGAATCGTGAATGGGACAAGTACGTCAAGGGAGGAAGGAAGACTCCGGATTCGAGGGAACACTAGAGAACCAACGTGCTCATTGGGACGATTTCGTGAAATTCAAGGATTCGAATTAGCTAAGGAACGGTCGAGGATAAACAAGAAGAATGCTAAAAAGGATAAGTTCCATAAGTCAGGCGGTGGCTATCGGTGGCAATGCCTAAGTGGGATAAGTCCGAGAAAGAGATGGAGGATGCGGTGTCACTCCGGTTACTAAGAGCAGGCCCCAGTGCGGGACTTGGTTCTATGCGCATGGGGGAGTTGGACCCAAGACGTGCAATGTTTCACGAAGGCAAGTCTGAAGGAGCCGACGATGCGATACTTGTTGCAATAGAAGAGGCACGATCGGGGTGTTCCAGCCCAACAGAGAGAACGACGAGCTTACGTGTGCCCTGGAAATCCTGAACACCCGGAAGAACACGAGGCAAGGGCGCTATTCCGTGGTATGAGGGTTTTCAGATGGAACACCGACTACAGAACCCGTGCGAGAAAGAAGATTGCGGAGGAGAAGAAGAGGAACATGGAGGAGGAGCAGAGGAAGCGGGACTATGAACGCCTTCAAGGCCTAGAAGCAAGTCAAGCGGAATTGGCGGTCAAATTCCAGCGGCAGCGAGAGCAGATCGACTCACTTACCCAAAGAAAGGGGTCTCAAAGAATGCGGCAGCTAGCGGATGATCCAGCATTGGATAGCACTGCCCCATCCATGCCGAGAAGCAGCGTGGGTTCCGCCCCGGACGACACAATGCTGGGTAGATACCCCGTGGATGACATCACGGAGAACACTAACTGCGAGCTACACGTCAAAATGAAGAACATATCCATGAAGGTGTCGGACGGCGTTGCTTTTACAAACCCCCCCCCGAGGCAACCTTCCATTGCAACCCGATTCCAGCGGGCTATGCTCGTGTCTTGGTTGATGATGTGGTGGACCCACCATATTCGGAGCTACAGCTTGACATTCCTGGAGGTGACGACGAGCGCTTTCTCGGAGAGGCCAAACATCGTATCATCCTATGGAAAAAGGATTGCATCATCTTTTGAAGGCCACCGACACCGCGTCAGCCGACTCCTCGTCGAAGTCCGCCACCGAGTCAGCAGACTCCCGCTCCTGCAAGTCCACCAAGTCCGGAAAAGTGTCAGGCCACTCCTCCTCCAAGTCCGGAAGTGTCAGGCCACTCCTCCTCCTCCAAGTCTGCCACAACGTCAGACGTCCACTCCTCCTCCAAGTCCGGCACAACCTCAGGCCACTCTTCCTCCAAGTCCGGCACAGCTTCAGGCCACTCCTCCTTGTCCAACTCAGCCCCGTCAGCCGTCTCCGCCGCCTCAGCAATCGTAGAAGAGACACCCGCAGCTATGGTGCGTGGCGGTCGAGTCGAGGTAGTACAGAAGTACAAAGGAGGCAAGCGATATAAATATGGTCCAAGCCTCACGCCTCTTCCGTAGAGGCCTTATGACAAGTCCGAGGAGGAAAACGCAACCATATCGAAGGCCGAGGTGGAAGCCCATTTTGCACCGAAACCGCCACCGCCGCCAAGGGAGAAAGTGCCTGAGGAAACGATTGACCACTTCATTCGTATGGCTGAACCACCAGCTCCTAAGCCTGTTGACACAGACTATGAGCGCCACATCAGGAAGTTAAATCGAGCACGTCTATGTAAGAAGGCGAGCTCGAGATTGAGCAAACAACAAGCAGCTGTCAAAAAATGCGGGAAAACTATTCCCCAGCTGGGAGAACAGGCGGCGCAATCGATCCCCTCGCTTGTTGTGACAACAACACGTGACAGTACGCGCGCCCAATATTATTATGGGCAAACAGTTTACGTTCCCGAGGTGGGCAATGTGGTAATAACCAAGGACCATATAATGCAGGTTGAAGTTCTCAACATCACTGTTGGACAACTCCTCGAGATCGAGCCCATGCCTGTGCTTAGAGAGGATGAAATAAAACGGAAATATGTCCGGGGCCAACCTTTGGTCGAGCCAGACAAGGTCAAGAACCTCCCAACGAGAATGTATGAATTGCATCAATGGTACATGAACATTACCAAGATTTCCAATCGATTGTCCCTCATGGTGAATGTCAAGGAGGAGCATTACTTCCATGAGAAGCTCTGCCCGTTGAGTATTCTGAACTGTTTCAGTTATACAATCAAGACGCACTCGACAAATCTATCGTCAGTTGCTATTGTCTGTAAGTGATTTCTTTCTGTAATTTAAGTCTCAAGCTAGCTGTAGTGATCCTTTTGATCAATCATTACCTGTAATTATCCTCACTATATTCTTTTCTGTGGTATTATGCAGGATGAAGATGTTGAAATGAGAAAAGGTGGACGCTTTGGCATTGGGTTCATTGACCCAAACACCGTTAATGAATACACATGGCTAATAAATCCACATCATGAAAAGGACGTAGAGGACAACATGCTAGAGTTCTTGAAGCGCCTCAAATACAATGAAGATATACTACTTCCTTACAACTTCTAGTGAGTCACACTGTCTTGTACTACAAATTCACTGTTTTTGCCTACTAGCTAGCTACATATTTTTGCTTACATATGCCCGCTTAATTAAGACATGCAAACGTGTGTGCATGCAGATTTCACTGGATCTTGTGTATCATTAAAGTTGACGCCGGAACAGTTGAAATACTGGACTCATTACTCAAAGCAAATACTGACTATAACATCTTGTTTGGGATAGTCAATAGGTAATTTCAATCATTATTAACTATATATCTTGGCCTATTTAGTTTGTCATTTCATGATATGAACTATTTAATAACCCCTTTATTCATTTTCTTTGTCGGCGGGCAGGGCTTGGGCAAGGTTCATCAACGTCACGATATGAATGAAAAAAAAGCTTAAATGGTTTCGACCCAAGGTAAGTAATTAAGTAGTACTAGCTAGCTAGCTAGCTGCCATCTCTTTAATTATCATGCTTGATTAATTATTATCGATCAAATTCCATTCTCGTAAAGGCCTCAAGCGGTAGCGAGGGACTGATCTGTGTGCATTCTGCGTTTGCGAGAACATTCGCATGATGGCGTCCGAAAGGAGCAGATCTCAAAGACAGGAATGGGTACGCTTGTCAGAACACTATTCACAATTTTTACACCATTGTCGATATCTAGTCACACAACTGATACACATGCATATTGATCTCCTTCTTAACAGTTCAAAGAGGTGCGGGAGAAGCTCCTAGAAACGGAGCACGTAGAAGCACTTCAAGAGGAAATAGCGGGATTTTTGCTCGACCAGGTCATAAATCCGAAGGGAGAATACTATTACCCACTACCACCCCCATGAAAACCACTTTCAATTGTCATCGTGCTCCGAAGGCACCAATTAAGCTAATGCCACTGGCTCTGAAGGCAACATGCATATGTAGGAGAAATTGTATATAGCTATACATGTGTGTATGTGTGAATTAATTAATATGGTGGTTTGTGAGACATTGATGATATATATATGCATAACGTGTACAATGAGTAGTATCGTAAAATACCAGCAAACGAAAAGGAATTAAAATGGAAACACAAAATTAAATGAAAAAGAAATCATAAAACTAAAAACCCCCCAAACCTTATAGTACCGGTTGGTCTTACCAACCGGTACTAAAGGGCTCCAGGCCCCCGGAGCTGGCTCGTGCCACGTGGTTGCCCTTTAGCACCGGTTCATGCTGACACGATACTAAGGGGGGGGCCTTTAGTGCCCACACTTTAGTGCCGGTTATGGAACCGGCACTAAAGGGCCTTACAAACCGGTGCTATTGCCCGGTTCTGCACTAGTGAAGCCACCGGATCTGAAGCAAAGAAAGCAAAATTGTCCGGCAGCCAAGAACCACGGCGCCACATCACACATGTCAGCAACACCCATAGTCCCATGGCCTAAGAGCAACTCCAGCTGCGCCCCCAACAGGCCCCCAAGGCGATTTGTTTGTGCCAGCGCCCGAAAACAGGCCCAGTCACGCCCCCAGCAGCCGTTTTTCGCCGGTTAGGCCCGAAATTGACGCCGGCAGACCCAGGCTGAACCCGGCGCGCCCGGGGCGCCGGGGCAATCTTTTTGGCACGAACGATCAGCGGGCCCGCCGAGTCAGCGACCCCCGCCTCGTCGTCCTCACAACGCCTCGATCTCCCGCGGGAATCAATGCCAAGGCTGCCATCGGACAGCCTTCCATTGATTCCTCATGGGCGGGAACGGCATGACGACACGCCCCATCTCACCACGCGTACACACAACGCCGCCGCCCCCCTTCCCCCGCCGCTATATAAGCAGCACCTCCCTCGCCGGAGGACGCACCCACCCGTAGCCCCTCTCTCCCCGTGCACAGCCGGCGCCAACGAACTCTTTCCCCTTTCTCTCCCTGTTCAAAGCCGCCACTAGAACATGGACTAGAGATTCCGGGCAATGGGGCGGCGGCCAACGGCTTCAGCCGCCACTCACTGCACGAGTGGCAAGCCCACCTCCTGTTCGGAACCAATGTCCCGGCGCCTCTCGACATGCGCGCGCCGAGGCGATGGAGGCTCAGCGCCGGGGGCGTGCCCATACCCCCGCTGCCCGACGTGACAACACGCCCCGACTACTTCAACGACGAGGTCAAGCGCGTGCGGGCGTCGCTGACGGAGGAGCAGCTGTGGCCCTCCCAGAGTACGCCGCCGGCAACCACGAATTGTGGGCGGCGTACTTCAGATGCTGGCAGGCTGCGTGGCTGGCCTCCACCAACGGTGCTCCTCTGGTGCGGGGCACCAAGAACAATGACGACCGCCGCCTGTGGTGGGGCGCCCCCGGCCGCACGCTCCATGCCGTCCTCCAGCACCTCGAGGGCGGCAACGTGCCGCCGTTGACGTACCCTGCCGCCCCGCTCCCCCGTCGGAGCGGCGGCCAATGGATGCAGAGGAGGACTGGCTCCTCTTCCTCCTCCTCCCGCTCCTCCTCGCACTCCTCCGGGTCGCCGACGCTCTTTAGTGTTAAGGCCGAGCCAGCGGAGACGCCGCTCGGCCGGTGCACCCGCAACACCGACATCGTCATCAATGAGGGCGGGCGCGGCTCCTCCTCCTCGGCTCCTCCCCGCCTCGTCAAGCCGAAAAAGACAATCGGGGCTCGCCGCCGTGAAGACGGAGCAAGGTCTCGCCGGCGTCACGACGAAGCCGGGGCTCGACGGCGCGGCGGCCTTAAAGTGGGTGCGGGAGGACTGGGCGCAGATGGAGTTGGAGCGCCAGCGCCACGCCCTAGAGGAGATCGCCGCTCGACACCGGGGCCGCGACGAGGGAGGCGTCGTCGTTCTCGACGACAGCGACGACAACGCACCGCCGCCGCCGGTCTGCCAGGGCGACCCCGGGCAGGGGTACATAAGTGGCGTCCGCGTGAAGGAGGAGAAGGATGACGATGACAGCGATGACAACTGCGACTATGCCATGTTCAGCGAGTTCTTCGGCCTGTAGTCGCGGCCTTGTTTTTTAAAGTGATTTTTAAGTTTGCTATGTAAAAACTCCTTTAAGTCGCTGAAGTTTATGTCATTCTTGCCAAATTTTGGCCAAATTTATTTTTAAACAGTTCGAAATAGGCGTCCTGAAGGCAACGGTTGGGACCCCGATCGGCCCCAGGCCGATTTTGTTGCCAGTTCGCCCCGTGGCGGCGAATTTTAGGGCTGCCTGGGGTGCCGAACGGCTGGAGTTTCTCTAACTCCACCGAGACGTGGTCAGGCCCAATGCCAAGTAGCAGCCCAGCCACCACACAACCAAACAGATCTGGGCATCACGTCGCACATGCCTCACGCCCCGACGCTGCCATGCCACCGGTGACCGCTGCTGCGCCCCCATGAGGACGCCGAGAACAGCCACCGATCGTCGGGATCCCGGATGAGTCCCGACGGACGCCGATGAGCCGCCCGGAGCTGCCGCCCTACAGACCGAAGGCCACCGCGGAAACGCGCCTGAGGGAGTCCTGGACTAGGGGGTGTCCGGATAGCCGGACTATCATCATCGGCCGGACTCCAAGACTATGAAGATACAAGATTGAAGACTTCGTCCCGTGTCCGTATGGGACTTTCCTTGGCGTGGAAGGCAAGCTTGGCGATACGGATATGTAGATCTCCTACCATTGTAATCGACTCTGTGTAACCCTAGCCCTCTCTGGTGTCTATATAAACCGGAGGGTTTTAGTCCGTAGGACACACAACCATTACAACAATCATACCATAGGCTAGCTTCTAGGGTTTAGCCTCCTTGATCTCATGGTAGATCCACTCTTGTACTACCCATATCATCAATATCAATCAAGCAGGAGTAGGGTTTTACCTCCATCAAGAGGGCCCGAACCTAGGTAAAAACATCGCGTCCCTTGTCTCCTGTTACCATCCGCCTAGACGCACAGTTCGGGACCCCCTACCCGAGATCCGCCGATTTTGACACCGACATTGGTGCTTTCATTGAGAGTTCCTCTGTGCCGTCACCAATAGGCTTGATGGCTTCTTCAATCAACAACAACGCAGTCCAGGGTGAGAATTTTCTCCCCGGACAGATCTTCGTGTTCGGCGGCTTTGCACTGCGGGCCAATTCACTTGGCCATCTGGAGCAGATCGAAAGCTACGCCCCTAGCCATCAGGTCAGATTTGGAAGCCTAAACTTCACGGCTGACATCCGCGGAGACTTGATCTTCAATGGATTCGAGCCACAGCTGAGCATGCCGCATTGTCACGATGGGCATGATCTAGCTCTGCCGCCGGACAGTACCTTGGAGGCCGCACACGAATCCGCTCCAACCCATAGTTCGAGCCGATCAAGCAGACGAGGACCGGTGGCTGGACACCGCCTCGGGAGCTGCAACTGCTACGGCGATGGAGCCGAATACCGACCTTGTCCTTTGCAAAGCTCGTGACTCCGAGGTGCCGGACTCCGAACCTCCTGCGCCCCTGCCAACCGAATCCGATTGGGTGCCAATCATGGAGTTCACCGCTGCGGACATCTTTCAGCACTCGCCCTTTGGCGACATCCTGAACTCGCTAAAGTATCTCTTGTTATCAGGAGAACCCTGGCCGGACTGCGGTCAGGATGGTTGGGATACGGACAACGAAGAAATTCAAAGCCCACCCACCACCCACTTTGTAGCCACTGTCGACGATCTAACCGACATGCTAGACTACGACTCCGAAGACATCGACGGTATGGACGACGATGCCAGAGACGATCAAGAACCAGCGCCTACAGGGCACTGGAAGACCACCTCGTCATACGACATATACATGGTGGACACCCCAAAGGATGGGACGGCGAAGAAGCAGCGGAGGCAGATTCCTCTAAGAAACAGCCCAAGCGCCGACGCCAACAAGCGCCGCCTAAGTCCCGCCACAAAGAAGAATGGAGATTCCGCACGGAGATAATAACACCCCGAGAGTGTCGAAGACAACCCTCCAAAGAAGATTCAAAGACAGAGGACGGGAAGCCAGCCCTCAAGAGAGAGCGGCAGATGAGGAGGATGAAAATTACATGCCTCCCTCCGGAGATGAGGCAAGCCTCAACGACGACGAATTCGTCGTGCCCGAGGATCCCGTCGAACAAGAGCGTTTTAAACGCAAGCTAATGGCCACGGCAAACAGCCTAAAGAAAAAGTAGCAACAGCTTCGAGCTGATCAAGACCTGCTGGCCGACAGATGGACCGAGGTCCTCGCGGCCGAAGAGTATGAACTCGAACGCCCCTCCAAAAGCTACCCAAAACGCAAGTTGCTCCCCTGACTAGAGGAGGAAGCATACAAACCTTCATCACCAGCGCACAATACGGCAGACCGACCACCTCGTGGCCGCGACAGAGAGGCATCTAGGCCCTCCGCCAGAACCGTACCCCGGTACCACTCGAAAAGCGCGAAGCCACGGGGGAATGCGCCGGACTTGCGGGATATATTGGAGGATAAGGCAAGACAATCAAGATCTATCTACGGATCACGTGGGTGCCCCACGACCCACGACGACTACCGTCGCGCCGGATACAGCAACTCCGGCCGGGCCGAACACAGCAGACAAAGCTCTCTTGAGCTACGTCGTGATATTGCTCAATATAGAGGCACCGCACACCCACTATGCTTCACAAACGAAGTAATGGATCATCAAATCCCTAAAGGGTTGAAACCCGTGAACATTGAATCCTACGATGGCACAACAGACCCCGCGGTTTGGATCAAAGATTATCTCCTTCATATCCATATGGCCCGCGGTGACGATCTCCACGCCATCAAGTATCTCCCACTCATGCTTAAGGGGCCAGCTCGGCATTGGCTTAACAGCTTGCCAACAGAATCAATTGGAAGTTGGGAGGACCTGGAAGCCGCATTCCTTGACAACTTCCAGGGCACATATGTGCGACCACCAGACGCCGATGACCTAAGCCACATAATTCAGCAGCCAGACGAATCGGCCAGACAATTCTGGACATGGTTCCTCACAAAGAAAAATCAAATCGTCGATTGTCCGGATGCAGAGGCCCTCGCAGCCTTCAAACATAACATCCGCGACGAGTGGCTAGCCCGGCACCTAGGACAGGAAAAGCCGAAATCCATGGCAGCCCTCACATCACTCATGACCCGCTTCTGTGCGGGAGAGGACAGCTGGCTAGCTCGCAGCAACAACCTCAGCAAAAATTTTGGCAGTCCGGACAGCAAGGACCGCAATGGCAGGTCACGTCGCAACAAAAACAAACACCGCGTTAACAGCAATAACACTAAGGATACGGCAGTCAATGCCGGATTCAGAGGCTCTAAACCCGGTCAACGAAAAAAGGCATTCAAAAGAACTACTCCGGGTCCGTCCAATTTGGACCGAATACTCGACCGCTCTTGCCAGATACATGGCACCCCCGAAAAGCTAGCTTACCACACCAACAGGGATTGTTGGGTATTCAAGCAGGCAGGCAAGTTAATTGCCGAAAACAATGACAAGGGGCTGCATAGCGATGACGAGGAGGAGACCCGGCCGCCGAACAATAGAGGACAGAAGGGTTTCCCCCCACAAGTACGGACAGTAAACATGATATATGCAACCCACATACCCAAGAGGGAGCAGAAGCGTGCACTTAGGGACGTATATGCGATGGAGCCACGCCGCCCCAAAGTTCAACCCATGGTCCTCTTGCCCGATCACTTTCGATCAAGGAGCACCCACCAAGATCCGCCATGGCGGATTCGCCGCATTGGTTTTAGACCCAATCGTCGATGGATTTCACCTCACTAGAGTCCTCGATGGATGGCGGCAGCAACTGAACCTGCTTTATCGAGATACGGGCGCAAGATGGGCATAGACCCTCAAGGATTAAACCTACAAAGACAACCTTCAAAGGCGCATACCGGTGTTGAGGCCAATTGCACGTGCTCACCACACCGAAGTGGTCTTCGGATCCCGGATAATTTCTGAAGCGAGGAGTTAATCTTCGACATAGTCCCGCTCGCGAAGGCTATCGCGCTCGCTTTCGGACGAACCGCGTTTGCAAAGTTCAACGCGGTGCCGCATTATGCATACCTCAAGCTCAAGATGCCAGGCCCTCGTGGAGTCATCACGGTCAACGGAAACACTGAACGCTCCCTCCGAACGGAGGAACACACAGCGGCTCTCGCAGCAGAAGTACAGAGCAGCCTCTTAAGGCAATTCTCGAGTCCGGCCGTTAAACGACCGGACATGACTAAACGCTCCCGGAGTAACATACATCAAGACCACCTGGCACGTTCCGAGCACGCGTAGCAATGCGGCCCCAACCCCAGCCCTTGCATGATTGCAAGACGATCTCTTCATGTACATCATTACGCTCTGAAGATACCATGGGCATAGGAGGAGGGGCACGACCACGATAGGCCCAGAGTGCGGCTCAACCACACCAGGGGCTCCCACTTGTGTCACTTTATTTTTTTTCTTTTTTTCCACAGGACTCCGTTTACCAGAGGCCCTGTCCGGCAGTAGATCTGCCGAACTCACGATGCAACAGCCAGGGAGGGACAATGGCTACGACGAACGCTCAGGTGGTCTCCATTATGAGCATTAAATCTGTTTAATACACCATTCTGCAGCCTACCCCTGGAGGGGGACATGTCTAATAGTCCAAACCCTTGCTTACCGCACTATTTGTATCGTTCTGCACTCATAGCAGAATTCCTTGAATAAACAATACATCACTTTTTGTTTATAATTGCATTCCTTTTTTTATTATATGTTCATTTATGACATCTTGCATCTGTACACTTTGGTACGGCCGAATACACCAGGGGCTTATGTTCCCCGCATTATGGTGTGATAAGTCCGAACACTTTCACAAGTGCGGCACCCCGAACTTATAGCATTATATGCATCGGCTCCGAATCATGTCTTGGGTCAATAGTTGGGTTTGCCCGACTCCCATGTTTTGGTACCTTACGTTCCGTTCTATCGGCTAAGGTAGCACTAGGAGAACCACTGCGATTGCGCCCCGGTTGAGCTGGGCGAGCGCCTCAGTGGAGAAAGCTAAAACTGACCGTCATGATAAGGCGAGAGCTGGTCGCTGTTCGAGAGGTCTTTTCGAGTCCCTAAAGACTTATGCCGCTTAGAGCGAGGAACCGGCTGTGTCCGGCCCAGGCGTGGATAGCGCTCCGAATTCGGTCTTCCGAACACTAGGGGCTTCGCCGAAATTTAAAATTATAGAATTCTATGGCTAAGTGAGAGTGTTCAAGCATTATAAGTCCGGTTGCCTTGTTCGTTGTGTTGAGCGCCTCCCTAGATGGACCCAAAAATGGGAACAAGAGCGCTCAAGTTTATCCCAAACACCCCAGCACTTGTGGCATGGGGGCTGAAGCTAACGACTTGCCATCTCTCAGATTTGATAAACAGCCGCACAGAAGGTAATATTTTAAATTAATAAGCGTTGCTTAGCGCATATGAACAAAGTTTTCAGCGCACAGGATAACACATTGCGAGTCTACTAAAAAATTACATCTTTGGGGCACTCATCCGCAATCTTGCGGGCACCCTTCAGGACACTCTTATAGTACATTTCGGGCGTATGATACTCCTTGCCCGCCGGCGGCGCGTCCGTTATAAGCCTCTCAAGATCCAGCCTGCCCCAAAGGCACCTTTGCACGGCAAGGCCCAACGGCACCTTCAATGCAAAGCGGAGCGCTTGATGACTTCCACTCGAGTACGATCCACCAGCCGCCAGACGAGGCGAAGTAGCTCCTGTGCATGGCCTCTTCAGCCACAAATGGACTATGAGGCCCTTCATGGCCTCTTTCGGCTACCTTGTGGAGCTCGACCAGCTGCTTGGTTGGTCGCTAAGGGCACTGGATGTCCGCCTCGAGATACCGAGACCGAAGGCCTTCTCCGTCAAACTCCCTCCTCGCCCCAGAGAATGCGGCGGCATCGGACACGCCATGCGAGGCAGATCTGCAATCGCTCTGGAGAGCTCCGACCGGGTAAGTAACGGTAATTCACATTCACATGCTTGCTTTGCATGAAAAATGCCTTACCCGCCGCTATTTTCTTCACCGCCTCAATCTCTGGAGGGCCTTATGGGCCTCGGCCTTAGCGGCTTTGGCACTCTCAAGAGCCGAGGCAAGCTCGGACTCTCGAAGTCTTGAGTCGCGCTCCAAACTCTCATGCTTTTCCATGAGAGCACGGAGCTCTTGCCGCACCTCCGCCACCGCGCCTCCTGCTTCTCTCGCTCCGCTGCGTTCGCGGCAAGATTACGCTCGGCCGCGGACACGGCCTCCTTCAGGGTCGCCACCTCGTTCGTGGCCCCTGCAATGCCCATGTTATCCTGGTCATTTCTATTGCAACCAAAATCCTTTTCTGTAAGGTACAAATTTAATACGGTGTTACTCACCTTCTTTGTCCTCGAGATGCTTCTTGGCAAGGCCGAGCTCGTTCTCAGACCTAGGGATGTAAATGGTACGGATAATTTCCGCTCCGAATCCGCATCCGCATCCGTTTTTGAGGATATGGTATGCAATTTTGTGAATCCGCCGGATATGGATGCGGATACGGATATCAATCAATCGGATATTCGACGGATATGGTAGCGGATATGGTATCCCTAATATCCGGCGGATGTGGATTATCCGCTACTTTTTGCGGATTATCCGAGGAATGGAAATCGGATTATATCCGACAAAATAAGCCCAATCGTCCCGGACTCCAGGTCCATATGTATGCCCATTTAACTTAGTGATTGTAGATTTGCAGTCACCCCATATACTCTACCATAATCTCGTATGCAATCAAGGCATGCAAAATTGGTAGCATATCCGTGATAGCGCATACGGCATACATATCCTTCCCTCCATCGCCATATTGCATTTTTGGTTCTCCTGGCCGCCGGTTGCATCTCCGATCTCTCCGTAGTCTGGTGGTTCAACCATGGTCAAAGATGTGCGTGGCCAATCAGTTGGTCCCAACAACGAAGGTAAGTGAATTCGTAGATGCAGAGTCATGTGCAAGTTTAGAGCACCAATGATCTGTGATGCAGAGTCCGGCTGTTAGTGGACGCCGTGAGGAGCCGCACGCCCTCACCACGACACCAGGCACGCCAACATCGTAGAGCCTCGACGGGCGTGGCCGACGCTTCTTACGGGCATGATCGGCAGCCCGGACATGACTATGGGCAGTGTCAAACCGTGCGACACACGCATGTAGGGACGATGGTCTGCCATGGATCTGACGTGGGTTTGTGTCGACGCGGCCGTAACTCCGATAGGAACTGTACTACTAGCATAGTAGCACGTACGCACGTACTCCTCTAAACTGACCAGATTGAAAGCAACGAATCTGGTAGCTAGCTCTAGAAATCAATCCAACTGCTTGCTTTGTCAGGGCCTTGGGTAAGCTTCTTGTGCGTCTCGCCGAATCCATGTAACTATGTGGTCACGCCCTCTGTCTCTCTCGTCTCTGTCTATTTTCTTTGGACTCACACACATGCTGTGATTCGTAAAGATTGTCCGCCTTGAGTTTCAGAGAAAAACAGGGAGACAGACAGAGACAGTAGTATCTAGTTCCGCAACACATGCCCTTTCTTCTTCTATTTTCAGTTAGCCTTTTCTGCACAACAAAGTCCATACAAGATCTAGTTGCCAACACAATCTGACTTAAACATCGAACCGACGCACCCAGCTGGTTCAACTCAGCAGATCGAAAAACATTCGGCACATGTGCAAGTTGGCTTGAGTTGCAGGCAAACTTAAACACTATGAATATATGTTGTTTAATGTCTTACTTGCTGCAGCTTCTAATATATTCATTCCTTTGATCAGTAAAAAGTGACTGCTTACTTATTCATTGTATTCTTTTTAGATTTTGTGAGAAAGATATCGGGGAAAAGGTCTACATCTACAAGAACAAGTGCAAATGCAGTCCAAAGTATGGTTGTATCACCCCGTGCTGGAAGTCAAAATGAAGAGCCTCTGAATTTGGGCAGCGACAATCAAGTTGCAAATGAAGTGATTGATCTGGAGGGTGAGAATGAGGATGCAATAGTAGATGAGCCTGCAAGGAAGAAACTGAAGAAGATCACATCTGAATGTTGGGACCATTTTGTGAAAACTTACAAGACGGTGGTGACAAATGGACAGAAAATTAAGAAAGCATGGGCCAAATGCAAGTACTGCACTTATGAAACAAAGAGTAATAGCAAGAATGGGGCATCAGTCTTCTTGAACCATATTAAGATGCATAGAGAAATAGTAGGTAGGTCTGATTACCTCTTGATCATTACTGGTATTATATTTGTGTAAAGCGACAAATTTTTTGTTCACAAAATTTCCATGCTGCTGGTACATAGGACAATCAAGGAATGTATATTGAATAAGTGGCTGATCAACTACTTCAGGAGCAAGAAATTTAGGTATGCAGTTATACCAGCAATTCGCTAATGTATATTAGTATATACTTACCTAGCTTCTATCTTTTTTGCACATATAGATTAATTTTACTAATATATGACCTACTTGTTCCTTGAATATGTGCGTTGCTAGTTACCAATCAGATTTTACTAATATAATTTAATTATTCATGCATACTCTCATACTAGTTTTTGTTGCACGTGAGAAAGCAAACAAGATATAAAAGCCATAAGTACATGCATGTTGTGCGCATACATCAATACATGCATATAGTATGTGCATATAATATGTGATGCCTCATGTTTCTCTTCTCTCTATATATACACGCACTAAAAATTTGCATATTAAATCATGTGGACACATACACCTCACTGCCTCAGAATTAATGTGTGTGTGTTCGAACTACTTAGTTCACCACAACTAATTATAAATTATTTTTTTGATTGTCAAGTGCGGCATCTAAATATCTTCTATCACTCTCACAGGATGTTGCAAGTGGACTGGTTGAAACACCACATTGAAGAGAAGTCAAGGATGTGTTATGGACTTCTACTTGATCGACTAATTTCCTTTTATAATAAATAAAAACTTCAATAAACCTTTGGATTAAGTATTTCTTAAGTACGACCAGTACTGTTTATTGTTGCGATATTGGTGTGAGTTATGACTTTTAAAAGCTTGGCCACTCTCTAGTGTAATGTGGTTGGATAAAAACATGTTTTCATATTGTTTGCAAAGTAGAAATAAGTTCATGTTTCTTTGCACATATCACCCGATATTTTTGTCCGTTTCCGGTCCGAATCCGTTCCGAATCCGCCCCGAATCCGTAGTCCGATATAATCCGCATTCGAGATCAATATCCGCTCCGCTCCGAATCCGACAAAAAAATATAGTAAAGGATATGGTAATGGCATTATCCGATCCGATCCGATCCGTTTACATCCCTACTCGGACCGCTCGAGGTTCTGCTTCAAAGCACCGACCTCCGCAGTCAGTGCGACAGAGGTCAGCAGCGCAGCCTGCAAACCCATATTGACATAATTTTTAGAACTCCTATGTATATCTTTTTTAGATCCTCACTCCCCTTTTTCTTTCCGAACACCGAACCGAGCATGAGGGGCTACTGTCTATGCGGTATTACATTACATATTTTAAAACTTCTTACCTCAAAGCCTGTTAGAAGGCTGCTGCAGGCTTCGGTCAGGCCGCTCTTGGCCACCGAACCTTCAATCACCGCACTCATGATAGTGCGGTGTTCTTCGATGGAAGCGCCGTTGGCGCCTCAACAAGTTGTCCGGCGCCTCGGTTGGACGGAGGCTGCCGGTGTCACGGTCTTGCCCTTCTTACGAAGGGGCCGCCTGCCGGACTCCGGAACCACTGCGGGTTCCGACGCGGAGTCTTGCACGAAGTCCGGGAGGTTGCCCCGTGGCACCTCCGGAGCCTCCCCCTCTTGGCGGGTCCCCTCCTGGGATCCCACCTCGGCGTCCTCAGCATCGCGAGGGGTGGAGGCGGTCGGAATGGAATCTACATCCGACGGAGCCAAGGACCCGCTTGATGAAGCGGAAAGATCATCCTCGGCCGGACTACAGGTAGTGTGCGGCATTAGAAGGACACTATGTGTCACAAAAGAGAAATTATAAATCATTCAGGAATCCGGATACTTACGATCTTGCCGGAGGCTTGGCCCTTGAGGGCCACCCTTCGTCGCCAACGTTGGCGTTGGCAGAGCTGTCCGGAGGAAGGGTCCTTCCCCTCTTGGACCCTTCGGCCTCCCCTGTTGGGGAAGCCTTCCTCTTCCTCTCTCCCCCCTCCTGGGAGAGTCCTCTTTCTTCTCCTCATCTTCGGGGGAGGAGTCTGCCTCGGAGCCATCGGACGATGAGTCCGATACCACCTGGCGCCGGGAACTCCTTCGGGTTCCCGTGGCTTCTTCTTGGCCTTCTTCTCCGGCACCACATAAAGTGTCGGGACTAGCAGCCCCGTTAAATGGGTGTCCGCTGGGTCTTCGGGGAGGGGAGCCGGACAGTTAACCTGTCCGGACGTCCTCTGCCAGTCCTGTTAAAGGTATTGGGAATTTTAGATCCCACAATAGAGTCAAACTATGAAAGAAATAAATGTCCCATAAAGGATAACATATCTTACCACACCGGCCGGGCGTTTCGTGTTGAATCCGCGATCTTCAGTGGCGGATGCGGGGGCTTCTCCGCCCTTGAACAGCACCCTCCAGGCAGCTTCGTATGTGGTGTTGAAGAGCCCGCTAAGGGTCCGGTTCTGTGCCGGATCAAACTCCCACAGATTAAAGGCCCGCTATTGGCAGGGGAGAATCTGGCGGACGAGCATGACCTGGATCACATTGACAAGCTTGAGCTTCTTGTTCACCGTGGTCAGAGACAGATCGAATCCGGTCAGCTCCTCCGAACTGCCCCATAGCAAGCCCTTCTCTTTCCAGGAGGTGAGCTGCATGGGGGTACCAGATCTGAACTCGGGGGGGCCGCAGCCCATTTAGGGTCGCGCGGCTCGGTGATATAGAACCACCCCGACTGCCACCCTTTGATGGTTTCGGAAAGGCGCCTCAAGCCGAGGGGCGTTGGGCATTTTGCCCACCATGGCGCCCAAGACTCCGCTTGGACGCCTTCACTACCTTCGCTTGACGTTGAAGGTTTTTAGACACAAGCCGAAGTGGGGCTGGATGCAGAGGAAGGCCTCGCACACGACGATAAACACCAGATGTTGAGGATGAAATTTGGCGCCAGATCGTGGAAGTCCAGGCCGTAGTAGTACATGAGCCCCGGACGAAGGGATGAAGTGGAAGCACCATCCAGCGGAGGAAGTGGGAAGGAATACGACCCTCTCATGGGGCCTGGGGGTGGGGATGAGCTGCCCCTTGTCGGGCAGCCGGTGCGCGATGTCGCCGGACAGGTATCCGGCGCCGCGCAGTTTTTCGATGTGCCCCTCCGTAACGGAGGAGGCCATCCATTTGCCTCCCGCTCCGGACATGGCTGGAGAAGGTTGAGGCGAGATGTGCGAACTTGGGCGCTGGAGCTCGAGTGCGCGGAGATGGATAAGCAAAGGAGGAAGAAGGCGTAGGTAAAAAAGGTGGATCCTTATCCCCTTATATATGGGCGGACGAAGACTATGCGTCCCCACCGCCCGGTAAAACTCGCTTATCTCCCAAGCGCCACCATCAATGGCGCGGTTGGGTTACCCACGTCCGTATTGATGGGAATCTCGGAATAAGGGGAACACGATCTCTGCTTCGACAAGACGTGCCAAGGAAACCGCTTCGCTAAACGCGCTGAGGTGGTATAATAAAAAACGATTCAAGTAAAGGCTTGGTGGTGGCATGACGCCACGCCACAAAATACGTCAGCAGATTGAACTTGTGTACTATTCTCTCTACGGTGGAATGTGGAATTTATTTTGCAGAGCCGGACACTATCCTGGTGTTCACAATCTTCTATGGATTATTCGGAGGAGCAACCCGCCTTGCAATGCCGAACAATATGCGCGCCGGACTCATTGTCATTGAAGCCTTGTTCAGGGGCTACTGAGGGAGTCCTGGACTAGGGGGTGTGAGGATAGCCGGACTATCATCATCGACCGAACTCCAAGACTATGAAGATACAAGATTGAAGACTTCGTCCCGTGTCCGGATGGGACTTTCCTTGGCGTGGAAGGCAATCTTGGCGATACGGATATGTAGATCTCCTACCATTGTAACCGACTCTGTGTAACCCTAACCCTCTCCAGTGTCTATATAAACCAGAGGATTTTAGTCCGCAGGACACACAACCATTACAACAATCATACCATAGGCTAGCTTCTAGGGTTTAGCCTCCTTGATCTCGTGGTAGATCTACTCTTGTACTATCCATATCATCAATATCAATCAAGCAGGAATAGGGTTTTACCTCCATCGAGAGGGCCCGAACTTGGGTAAAAACACCGTGTCCCTTGTCTCCTGTTACCATCCGCCTAGACGCACAGCTCGGGACCCCCTACCCGAGATCCGCCGGTTTTGACACCGACAGCGCCCCGCCGCCACCGTCAGCCGCGCGGGCTTCGCTCGGCGGCGGCGCTGGCGCTACGAGAATGGTCGCGCCCGAGTCGCCTAGGGCTAGGCGACGCGGGGCGTTTTTTTCGAATTTGCTACATTAGTAACATAAGGGATTGTCGCACACGACGGTGCCAAGCAAGTACCATGTTCTCACGGACTACCGCCCCTATCGCACCTCTTCCTCATGATAAAGAGCATCAACATTTACCTTGAAGCTAAAAAAAATCATTTACCTTACACTTGATAGGCCCATATAACGGTTTCTTCCACTTGACATTTTTCGCTCGTTGGAAGTTGGCACAGATGGCATGTACTCCCTCCGGTTCCTTTTACTCTGCATATAAAAGAATTGTCTACAGTCAAACTTCATAAAGTCTGACCATATTTATATAAAAGATATCAACATCTATTACCTCCACATTAAAATATGAACCAGTCTAAACTAACATCTTATATTTTGATACGGAGTAGTGCAATACTTGCTTGTCTATTATTACACCGATCTTATTAGACATTAACGATAGCACCCCTTTCCATGGGTGGAACTATGCTTGTTTATTCTTACACCGATCTTATTAAACCTTAACGGCGATTTGTTCAGAGCTCATATTTCCTTTTCTGGAACAGTTCAGAGATCAGAATTCTCATTTCGATGTTCAAAGCTTTCTAACTTTCGACCCGAAAGCCCAAAATGGCGGGGGGAGATACGCAGCCCAGTAAATTTCAACCCGAAAGCCCAAAACATTTCAGCCCAATTGCATACGCACAAAACGGGTGCCCAGTCCACCACTGCCCAGGTCACAGACTCGGAGCAAAAAGGGTCGACGAGACGCATCCTACTCCTACCCGCGCCGCCGCCTCAGGACCCTCTGCCCCTCGCCGCCGCAAGGAACAGCGCCACGCCGCGCCGCCGCCTCCCTCCACTGCAGCAGGCAGCAGGTAGCAGGTGACCTCCTCCCCGGATTTCTCATTCCCTCTCTGTTCTTCTCCACTCGTAGCGTGTGCTTGCCCTGCTTAGCGTGTGCCTAGCTGCTGCTCAAGCCGAACAGAGAGGACCGAGAGGAGTGGCGACAAGTGTGTAGCAGCAGTGGGTTGGCTCGGTGTGTAACTGGGAATGGGATTGATCGGTAGCAGCCACCAATTTTGCTTTTTTTGTGTGTATTATTCATCTTATTTGGGATGCCTCCGTACGACAAAATGAGAAACGGAGAGCTTAAGAAAGGGGAAAACGAAAATCCGTTAACACTGTTTCCCCATCCTCTCTAGCATTATATCTACGCACATGTTTAGGAAACGAAGAGCTTAGGAAACGGAGAGCTTAGGAAAGGTGTAAGCTGCTAAGTACTAACATGTTTCTGAACTTTGGATAGTATTGCATTGGACTATCAGCTGTCTTACCTGTTCTGTGTCTCACATCTTGTTCCGTTGCAGATTGGGACCATGGCCTTGGTTAATAAACTTGGCAACCTACTCAAGAAAGCCACCAGCTCGAACCCGACTCTCTACCAGGCGATACGATGCATGTCATCCTCCAAGCTCTTCGTTGGAGGTTTGGCCACCTCATCATAGCTTATACTAGCTCTGTTGACAAGCTGTTCAAAAATCACTTGTTCTCCTGCGATGCTGTTCTCTGACTGCCATGAGTAATTGTTGCAGGGCTTTCCTTTAACACAGACGAGGGCAGTCTGAGAGACGCCTTTTCCCATTATGGAGAAATTATTGATGGTATGCAGCTCTTAATCTTTCTCCGTGCTTATCTTGGGCTGCTGTTTTGGTAATGGTTTTTAGTTTTTCTTTTTGTTTTGTTCTTTCCAGCTAAGATTATCGTAGACCGTGACACTGGGAGGTCTAGAGGTTTTGGCTTTATAACTTATGCAGCAGAAGAACAGGCTTCATCTGCCATCATGGCCCTGGATGGAAAGGTAAAATCATAATCCGGATGAACTCTATCAGCTTTTCTTGGTGCCGTGCTTTGTGATATTAGTCTAATTACTCTATGTTTAGCTGAGAAATTTCAGACCAGGATAAATTTGTTAGAACTATATCTTACCCCAATTCTCTCCATCAAAACAATCTTTCTTGAACTTGTTTTTTAACTGCGTATTCTACATTAATGATGGTGAAACACCTGTTGATTGGTTGGAAGTTCGGTGTACTTCCCTGGATGTCATGGCTGTGTATTGAATAACAAAGAATAAGATATGTGTTGTACATCAGTTATCACTGTGATCCGATTAAAGTTGGATAACTGTAGCCTGTAATGGCAGTATTGGGTACTGTGATGTTGATGTTATAATAACAAATTTTTGCGTGAATTCTGCCACATCATCTTTCTTAATGCTCTGCTAGCCTGTTAGGAAAATGGAATGATGTCAAGTTCATCAGTGAGTGAGCTTACTACAATTGTTTTCATCACCTGCCCTTGACAGGTTTACTGTAGGAGTTTCAGTTTCAAGAACATGCAATGATCATATAAGTTTCAAAGCTTCGCATCTAATGTTGCCCATCAACTTATTTCTTATCTCAGGATCTACATGGACGCAACCTACGGGTTAGTGTTGCCACTGAGAGGACCGCTGGCTTCCGTAATGGTGCAGGTTATGGAGCAGGTGGTGGCGGCTTTGGAGGAGGAGGATATGGCGGTGGTGGCTATGGAGGAGGTGGTTATGGTAGCAACAGTGGTGGTGGCGGCGACAACTTTGCTGCTGGCAACTTTGGTGGTGCCAGTGGCTTCGGTGGAAACCCAGCTGGAAACCATGGTGCTCCTGCAGGTTCCACCGGTGGTGATGACTTCTCCCTTGGCACCCCTGGTTCCAACTTTGAAAGCGCCAAGAATGACGATGTCATGGATGACCTCTTCAAGGATGATGAACCTGACAAGTACGCCAGCAAGAATGTCTAGGGCTCCAGTCTGCATCTCCTTCTGCAAGTCCCTAGTTATGTACCTTGGATAAGTGTGAGGCGAATGATCCTCCAGACCAGAGACTACTTTCTTGATGACTGTGTAGAGACCAAAATAACTTATGCAAGTACCTGCGTTGAGGTGACAATGAGAATGCACTTTCAGTTTGCCTGATTTAGCATTTCTTTTCTCTCTTCACAAATTATCCTTCAGCAGTGATGATTTCTTGGGAATCATGTTTGGAACCATTAGTTTCGTGGTTTCATCAACCGACGTGAAGCTCATCCCGATAATGGCCCGACAAGTGTGCCAACAATTTGATTGGTGACCATAAGGATCATATTGTTTTCTGTCAGTATTTTTGTAGGTTTACTCTGGCTATATTTTGTCTGTTGTCTTCGCTTACATCCCATGACTTGTTACTCCTCTTTTGCTGTTTTCTGTTGTGTCTGAACTGCCTGTGTTCCTCTCTCAAACTCTTGAGAACTAGGCGTATTTTCTCAACAGTTTATTCAGTAAGCACGTCTACATAAATCCTGGGCAATCTCGACGACACAAATTAAAAAACTCTAGTAGTATATCAGCTATCAATCGATCTGTAGCTGCCATCAGGGGTGCACGGGTTTACTCCAGTTCACGGACATCCGGCACCGCGCGGGCACCGTCCATGTCATATTCCGGCCGACCGTCTTCCTCTCCTCCGGCGCCATGCCCATGTACCTCCTCCAGTCGGCGGCGATGTCCCTGAGGTCGTGCACCTTGTTGTCCACGCCGACGCAGCAGTCGGCGTGCATGGTGCAGGCGCTGGCGAGGTCGTCGTGGTACTCGCAGAACCCGCCGAAGTAGACCGTGTCCAGGGGCTCGATGGCGACCCCCAGCTTCTGGACGAGCTCGCGCTTGATGTTGCCGAACACCGACTGGTCGTGCGCGCCGGGGAACCTCGCCCGCGCCGCCCGCCAGTGCTCGAGCATGCGCACGCCCCGGCTCGTCGCCTTCACGTAGTAGAGCCCCGTGTTGAGCGGGTTGTCCAGCGGGTGCGCCCGCGCCGCCGAGTAGTCGTCCGAGGACACGCTCATGTCCGCGTACACCGGGATCTTCCGGAACGGGTTCCGGAGCACGATCATGTCGGCATCCTACCATCATGTCACCATTGATTAGTTCTGCTTGTGGTGTGTTAGCAAGTATAGTAGCGGGCTGTGGCGTTCGATCTCACGTACGGTGAAGAGGAAGTTGTAGCCGAGCTCGAGGACGCGCTGCTGGAGCTCGAGCTTGGTCCAGACGAGCTCGAGGTACTGCTTGGACATGAACTTGGCGGCGGAGGTGAGGTTCACGGTGGTCACCTCGAGGAGGTAGCAGTGAGGGTGCACGGCGACGCAGCGGCGGAAACCGGCGGGGTCGAGGGCGACGACGAGGAGGTGGTCGAGGAGGTGCGCGGTGTCCTCGCCGTTCTTGAAGCTCTCGAGGTAGAGGTCCAGGAGGGAGCCCGGCCGCGCCCACGCCTCGTTCACCGACGTCATGATCACCGTCCGGTCCTCCGTGCACACCTTCGGCAGCAGCTGGGCCAGGCCCGGGAATCTCTCCACCTGCGCGCCAAACCGCAAATTTTAGTGGGCTATTTTAGTTTTATGTAAAACTGGGAGGAGCACAAAAGCCCATTTAGAAAAGTAGGAAAACCCATTAAACCTTGTCAACCTTGATACTTTGTGATTGGTTCTCAGCACACGTTGTGTGACTGTGTATGTACCTACCCCATCCGTCGGCGTACAACATTTGTCTTAAGTCAAACGTCATAAAATTTGACCAAGATAACTACAATTTGTTTTTACAATATCATTACATGCATCATGTAATTAATTTTGATATCGTATATCTCTTGTATCGTATTTATTTTCTTATATAAATTTGGTCAAGATTTATGAAGTTTGGTTTATGATAAATCTTATATACGGAGTAAAAAAATCGATGGAGTATCTAGTTTGTACTTGGTATGTTCAAAACAAATAAGACCAGTCCCCGTCCTTATTATTCTTCCTCTATCCTGGATCTCTCCTATACTATCCTAGATCTCTCCCATGCGGTTGCGCCGCTGTTATTCTGGATCTAGATTTGAACCATTGGATTGATCACACATAATTAAGAGCACCAGCTTGGGATTGACTTAAAATTCACCGCCAAAGAAATCCTTCATCATCCATGATGAAATTACGCAAATGCTAGCTCTTGAGAGGGCAAAGTGAAAAAAGAAAAAAGAACTGGGTGGAGGTGAGCAGGCATGCATGAATAAATATACGATGGGATTGCTTTCTTGGTTACCGCATGTTCCAGCGGTGCAGGCGCCACCCCGGGAGTTCCATCGTTCCTGTTCCCCAGCCAGCTGCCAGAGATGCTGGACAGCTGCTCGCCCACCCGATCAGAGGCCAAGACGAAGAGGAGGACCATGGGCAGAATTCCCCCGACGAGGAACGGCACCACGTGGTGGCTGCACAGCTTCTTCAAGCTCCCCTCCTTCACCGACCCCATCGATCCCTCTGTGAGCCTTGACGCAGAGGTAGCTAGCTCGTCGATCGACCGATCGATCGACAAGAAGTTACAGGAGGAGGCAAGGCGGCAAGCAAGCTAGAGGTTACAGCAGGTCGTCGCAACTCGAGAAGCTACCAGTACTGTTCCACTGCCTACTCGGGTGTATATATATATGAATTGGTCTTAAGTCAAACATAGTAAAATTTGACCAAGATAATACAACAAAAATCACAATATCATTAAATGCAGCATGTAATTAATTTTGATATCTTATATATCTCTTGTATCGTATTTATTTTCTTATATAAATTTGATCAAGCTTTATGAAGTTTGATTTATGATAAATCTTATATGCGGAGTAAAAAAATTGATGGAGTATCTTGTTTGTACTTGGTATGTTAAAAAAAGGACTAGTCCGCGTCCTCATTCTTCTTCCTCTATCCTGGATCCCTCTCATGCGGTTACGCCGCCGTTATTGACATCATCTAGCTATTCATTTCTTTCCTTTCTCCACTTTGCATTATCAACCACCTTCTTGCTCTTACATTCTCTCGACAGGGATATTTGCCTCTCTCATCTTCATCCCCCCCCCCCCAACCTTTCTTCGCTCGTCTTCCATTCTCTCGAGGTCTCCTTCGCCACTCAGCTCCTTCCTCAGTGTGTATCGCACCTCGAGCCCAAACAATGAACGTTTGCTCCAAAGATATTTCTACAAAGCAATCGTAGATTTGAACCATTAAATTGATCACGCATAATTAAGAGCACCAGCTTGGGATTAACTTAAAAAAGAAAAATCCTTCATCATACGTGATGAAATTATGCAAATGCTAGCTCTTGAGAGGGCAAAGTGAAAAAGGAAAAACTAGGTGGAGGTGAGTAGGCATGCATGAATAAATATACGATGGGCTTGCTTTCTTGATTACCTCATGTTCCAGCGCTGCAGGCGCTGCCCCCGGGGTTCCACCGTTGTTGTTCCCCAGCCAGCTACCGGAGAAGCCGGACAGCTGCTCGCCCACCCGATCGGAGGCCAAGACGAAGAGGAGGACCGTGGGCAGAATTCCCCCGACGAGGAACGGCACCACGTGGTGGCTGCACAGCTTCAGGCTTCTCTCCTTCAGCAACCCCATCGGTGTCTCTCCTAAGCACGACGCAGAGGTAGCTAGCTCGTCGATCGATCGATCGATCGATCGGCAAGAAGTTACAGGAGAAGGCAACAGGTAAGGCGGCAAGCTAGAGGTTACAGCAGGTCATCGCAGCTCGAGAGAAGCTACCATTGTTGCACTGCCTACACGTGTGGGCTGGGTCATAGCAGTATATATGAATTGGTCTTGTTCTTCCAGAGGGTCGATCAAAGACGTGTGATTTGCCATGGCCAATGGGACCGATCCCTTGCTAGCCTACGTTACCCAGGGGGCAGGCAATTTCTACGATTGTCGACGCGGCCGGGGATGCGGTTTTTCTACTGGTATACTTGTCAACGATGCGACTCTGTGTGCAAATGTGGATGTTTTGGATTTTTCAGAGGCTTTCTTTTGTTGACACGTTTAGTTTAGTTGCACGGGTCAGAGGTCACTACCATGGACCACCTGTGCGTAGTCACCCGCTGAACGTCCAGCGTGGGCGACCTTGCTGAACATCCAAGCGTAGACACAGTGGGGTTGAGGTAGAAGAGCACCCACGGCACGGCATCGGTGTTTCGGAGACTTGTTTGCAGCAGAAAATGACGGAATGAACCGTTGTATATATTAGTATTGCACACCATTATACTTCCTCCGTCCCAAAATTCTTATCTTGGATTTGTCTAGATATGAATGTAGACAAGAATTTTAGGACAGAGGGAGTATTCGGAGACTTGTTTGCACCTCGATGGGCGAGAACGGCCAGTGCGCATCTATATATGCACCGTGAAATATGTTGGAGATTCGTGCATCCGGATTTTGCTGATATATCATATATTATGAAACATTACGAAATGTTAAGATACACCCTCAAGCAAGAAAAATATCTGATGAAACTAGGCAGAAGTTTAACAAGTGCATTCTTACTTTGTTGGTACACAATGAAACATTATATTATGATACAGTTTGAAATCAAACCCAACAAATATCGTTAGGATAGAAAGTCATTTCTCCTTGATTGACCAATACAGTTGACCTCTAATCGCCAACACAGGTCCAGCTTAATTAGTGTGCATGTAGTATTTTTTATCCAAGAACAGCGTTTCTCCAAAATATAAAAAGGGAAAAATATTATTCACCTATCAGCACAAGTGTACCTGCACCCCATGCGGCCGGACTTGATCATTGTTTTCTCATCGACGCCTTGCACCGGTTGGGGAATGTCCACCTAGGTCTGCCGCTCCTCTTCTCCGTTGGCGCCAGGCTCGTGTAGTTCTTCCAGTCAGCGGCCAGGTTCCTAAGGTCGTGCACCTTGTTCTCAAGCCCGATGCAGCAGATGGCGTGCATAGTACACACCTTGTCCATCTCTATGTGGAACTGGCAGAAGCCGTCAAATAGTGTCGTGTCAAGGAACACGAACTTGATCTGCAGCTCACCGGCCGCGAGCTCGGCCTTGATCTCGTTTAGCACTCCTTGGTCGTGGGTGGAGGGGAACCGCGACCTCGCTGCGCACCAGCGCTTTAGCATCTCCACCGTCCTGTTCGTCGACCTAACGTAGTAGAAGCCTGTGTTTCCCACATTTGTTAGGGCCTCGGCATTACCTTCGAACCCGTCGGTCGAGATGGCCATGTCGACGTAGAGGCTGATGTGCCGGAACGGGTTGCGCAGCCACAAGATATCCACATCCTGCCAAGAATAATATTAAATGGGCATGCATAACCTAGATCGATCTACAGTATGATATTTCACTCTTTGAAATATTAAAATGTAACAAGAAAAAAAGGGAGCATGTAATGTTTCTCGATCGTATGAAAGTTTTAAAGGCATGCGGGTAGCTTACGGTGAAGAGATAGTTGTAGCCAAGCTGGAGGACACGCTCCGGGACCCCGAGCTTGGCCCACACGAGCTCGAGGTAGCTTTTGGACATGAAGCGGTTGGCAGAGCTGACGTTGGCGGAGGTGACCTCGTAGAGGTAGCAATGCGGGTGCACAACCTCACAATGGGCCAAGGCGTCTGGGTCGACAGCGACAATGAGAGTGTGGTTGAGGAGGTGCGCTATGCCCTCGCCGTTCTTGAAGCCCGCGAGGAAGATGTCAAGGAGGGAACCTGGCCATGCCCACGCCTCGTTCACTGATGTGATGATCACCGTCCCGTCATCGGTCGCTACCTTGGTTAGTAGCTCTGCGAGCCCTATGAATTTCTCCTCCTACATGTGAAATAAATATAATGGGCTCTTTTACATATGAAACTTCCTTCGATACAAAGGGTCTTTACTTGTGTGAATCTCACAATAAAAACGGGAACAAATGGGAACCGTATGCACGGCCCAATTTCGGCTGGGACCGTTCAGGCAGTAACCTAAATCAACCGAGAGGATTTAGTGATTTGCCACACTTTAATAGGGTCTCGATGATTTTTCCGGGCTTATGTCAATGAAGGGTGGACCCGACCACAGCCATTCTCAAAGGGGCTAATTATCAAATGGGGAAGTAAAGTGTGACAAATAATTCAATTTCTCGTCGACAGTATTAGCTGTTCACTTCCCCCATCCAGTCAATCATTAGAAAATTGCAGATTGTGTTTCCCTTCTTTCCTTCAGAAAAATGTTGAGCTCATTTAAAACGCAACAATCTGTTGTGAATTTCGTCAGTGAAAATAGATGTAACACAATTTGTTGTTGGACTTTACTTTGACCAACAGTTAGCCAAAAAGTGTTTTTCATAAAAATAATAATAATACAAATAAAAGGTATACTCCCTCCATTCCTAAACATAAGACCTTTTAGATAATACAAACTACATACGGAGCAAAATGAGTGAATCTACACTCTAAAATATGTCTATATACATCCATATGTAGTCTGTATTGAAATATTTAAAAAATTATATTTATAAACGGAGGGAATATGTTGTAGTAATGGCTTCGACCGTATCCGGAGGTCCCACCACCTATCCTACATGGCACGACATATGTGCGGTCAACACATGTGAATACCAGTCAACAACAGTCAAGGAGGCCGGAAATAGTCCAAGTAAGCTCCTGTGGATCCACGCAAGTCATCCCGGTTAACAAAAGTCCAAGTAAACTTAATGGTCAACAAGTCAGAGGAAGAAAATCATATAAAAGAATAAGTCAAAGATGGAAACAAATAAGCAAATAAGCTTAACAGCAAGCCAGAAAACCTTCATTTTTTTTTTGAGAAATGGTAGAAAACCTTCATATGGTGGAGGGAATCTCTCCCTTCCTAATGGGACTCCGACCCCTCCAAGCCTAACTAGAGACATGAGTCAAAGGACAAAATTTTTTACCCATTTCTAGTTCTCAAGGGGCAATTACTATTCCCCGCGTAGGTCAATGGATATCGACCAAACAATGCATACACTTGGGCCGACCTAACTACATCCTGGGATTCCCATTTCCGTTTCTATGTTGTTTCATTCAATTTTTGTTGGTTATTTTATTTTTCATTTTTAGAAAATTGGGAACATTTATTTTCAAATTAGTGATTTTTATAAATTGGGAAAAGTTTCAACATCATGATTTTATTTGCAATTGAATTATTTTTTTGCAATTCGGGAACATTTCCAAATTCATGAACAGTTTTTGAAATCCTAGATTTTTTCAAATTCATGAACATTTTTAAAAATTTACGAGAGCAATTTAAAATTCATGATTATTTTTGAATTCATTTTTTTCAAATTCCTGAACATTTTTTCAAATTCAGGAACATTTTTCGAATTCATTTTTAATAAAAAATTGTGAGCATTTTTTGAATTCATAAGCATTTTGTGAATCCTCATACATTTATTAAAATTCATGAACGTTTTAAAACAATGTTTCTTTTAATATCGTGACTATTTTTATTTGAGAAAATTGAAAACAGAACAGTTTGACATAGAATCAAGCGAATACTTTTTCAATAGTGGGAGAATTTTTTTTTTACTTTTTTAGAATTCTCGAGCACTTATTAAAATACAGAACTTTTTTTTAGTCCATGATTAGTCGTGACTATTTTTATTTGAGAAAATTGACTACATTTTTTTTATAAATATAAGCAAGCGAATAGTTTTTCAATAGTGGGAGAATGTTTATTTAATTGTGTCGAAGGAGGCTTTTAGGCGAAACCTTGGTGAGCTGGCCCACTCAAGTGTAGGCTTGATCATTTGTGAAGGGCCCCCTAGCCTATGTAAAGCCTCTCTCTCTCTCTCTCTCTCTCTCTCATCCCTTTCTAGAGAGGAACTAATTAAGAGGAACCCCTTGTGGGAGCCCTACAAGGGTCGCTTCTCAAAATTGTTTTTCGTATGCGTCTTTTTGGAGGTTACTTTTTTTCTATTTTTTTAGTTTTTGGTGTTCACACGGTTTTCCCTAAATTTTGGAGAAAAAAATTGCATGAAAAACGCGTTTTTTTTTCTTTCGGCACATATTTGCTTCCGCAAGTGGCACTCGGAAAGGAAAAAGAGCCGTTTTTTCTTCTTCCAAGAGAGGGACAAATTTGCTTTTTGTAAGAAAAGGAAGAGCGCACAAAAAAAGAATTTAGAAAACATTTACCTGCAATGAATAATTGGATCATGTCGGTTTAGCGACTACCATGGAGTAGAATAAAGTTTAGCAATTCCAATTTTTACCGCCCAAACACAGTTTAACCTATTAGGTCTTGTACAATGCAAGGTGCTTAGAGGGGTGCTTTGAAAAAAAAACCAGGCTTAACTAAGCGCCTCTCCTGTACAAATAGGCACTGGTGCTTCAGAAAAACTCGGTTTATTTTCCTAAGCACCTCCCTAAGCATCTCCCATTGTACAAGGCCTTAGTCACATTATCCATCAACCGCAACCTTGTGGCGAACCAATTTGTGGTTGGATGTTTAGGAGGATAGTGTTCTCCCAGCTCATCAGGTTCAACCTAGACCTGACACTAGTGCTCGTATTTTTCTGAATTTATTTTAGGCCTTCCGGCGATGTGCGCTCAGTGTAAGGAGACGTTCACGTCGACTACAAAGGCGTCTATGACGACTTCATCAATGTCGAGATGATGTGCCGGCTCAGTCTCTCGAAGAATCTCATAGAAGTAGAGAATATGTGTGCATGCGTATATATGAGCGTCTACGTGTATACGTGTTAAAAAGGAAAACTATAACCTTACGAAAACTTGTACCCTAGAATCAAGTCGGGAAAATATCTGGTGCACCGGAGCTTGTGGTGCTACCGATGCACCGAACTGACATTGTGCTTTTAAAACGTTCAAAAAATTCTGCAAAAAAATTAGTACACTCGCACAACATCAATGTAGGTTGTCACAAAATTCCAAGTCAAAATTCGAAACATAACTCGAAATACAAAAATGAAAAATTCAACACTGAATAGTACATAATATTAACTTGGGCTTTACATTTGGCCCATTTTCACACTGATACCAAATTTGTCATTTTTGTATCTCAAAAAATACTTTGAATTTGTATACGATTTTTTTGTGATATCATACATTGATGTTGCGTTAACGTGCTAGAATTTTTTCAGATTTTAAAAAATATTCTATAGCATCCGGTGCACCGGTAGCACCACAGGTGTGGGTGCACCGGATACATTCCCGAATCAAGTCTGGATGTTATTTGGCCCGGCGCGCGAGGCGAGCACGTACATACGCCTGAAGTATATTATACCATGTGTTGTCTTTCCTAACTAGTTACCTCATGTTCCGGTAGCAGTGCAGGAGCCGCCACCGGAGTTTCACCGTTGCTGTTCCCCAGCCAGCTGCCGGAGACGCTGTACAGCTGCTCGCCCACCCGGTCGGAGGCCAAGACGAAGAGGAGGATCGTGGGCAGAGCTGCCCCGAGGAAGAACGGCACCACGTGGTGGCTGCTCAGCTTCAGGCTCCCCTCCTTGAGCAACCCCATCTCTCTCCCTCGAACCGCGAGTATATGCGCACGCTCGTCGATCGACCCGCGTAGCACACGAGGAGGAAGGGCGAAGCTAGGGCTACGGCTCGAGAAAGCTAAGGTGCCACTGTTCCTCACTGGCTAGCTACCTGAGTCATAGTAGTTGTGTTGTGTATATATAGATCAACGACGTGTGATCAGCTAGCCGATAGGAGTACGAGTCCCTGCTAGCCACCGGCGGGCATGTGCACCCATTTCACCCGGCTGTGCCTTTCAGTGTCGATGTGGCTTTCTCGTACCACTTGTCAACGATGCGACTATATATGTGTGCAAGTAACTATGGTTGTTTCGGATCTTGATTAAAATTGTTTCGGATTTTCAGTGACTTGTTTATTGACATGTTTAGTTTGCCGGGTTTCTTAAATCGCAGGCAGCGGAAAATAGTTTTCGCACAATTTATTCTGCAACGGAAAATAGTTTTAGCAAAATCGATTGATTCAGATTTTTTTTCCCAGTTCAGTGACAGCATGCATAGGTTACTTAGTTTACTTGTATACGGTCAGTGCGGTCAGAGGTTTCTTCTACCTGGGTATTACAGCTAGGGCCACTTTGCTGAATATCCAAGCAACGGGCGAGTACGGTGTTTCGTAGACTTGTGAAAGACGTACGGGATGAACCGCGACCCCCGCAAGATTTTCCTGGCTCTCGGCGATCGAGAGGTTTCTTGTATTGTCACGTAAGTGGGTCATGCGTGGATCAAACGAGAGGTGGTAGTGTACGAGTACAACAACAGAGGTGAAGAAATGCAAACAAGACCAGCAAAGAGACAACAGAACGCTAGTCTTTGCACAAAGTAACACCAGCAAAGAGAAATTGCAAACAAGACCAAAGAATCTCGTGAGCTTGACACCATCGCTCTTCACTTGCCTCCGGCACCACCACAGCAGCCATCAAAGAAGAAAAATGACAGATCACCTTCACACATGAGCTCGACGTGGCTCCCTCACTGACATGCAACTTTGCTGACCACCATGGTGGCTCACCAAAGGCGAATGCATTGTCGTCGAATGAATCAGGGTAACAGATCTGACACCCCCGCACGACTAAGACGCTAGAGGAGAAAACCATACCTATCAGCCACGAACCACGAACTCAGCACACGACCATCATCTTTCAGAAGTTGTCGATGCATACCACAATCTGCATCCGCTCCTGCATTACCTCCCAAGCTCTGTGCTAACGCTGGAGCAAACATCGTAGCAGCGCTACACCCTTTCTCTCCTAGTTGCGCCGCCAAGGAGCACCATCTTTAGAAACATGACGCAGAGGCACTACTCTGGCCTCCTCCACAGCCTCCAGAGCAAGCCCTGGGCAGGTTGGCCCGCACTTGCACCCATAGTGAGAACTTGCTCTCCTAGTTCCGCACCCGCTATACCCTTGCTTTTGCAAGCTCCGCGCCCACTGCACCCTTGCTCTCCTAGTTCCGCACCCGCTATACCCTTGCTTTTGCAAGCTCCGCGCCCACTGCACCCTTGCTCTCCTAGTTCCGGCGCCAAGGAGCACCATCTTCAGATCCATGGCCTAAAGCCGCTACTCCGGCCTCCTCTGCAGCCTCCCGAGCATGCCCTAGGTAGGTTAGCCCGCACTTGCGCACATAGTGAGCACTTCACTCGTGCCAACATGTGCACTGGCCAGCAAACATGCCTCTCATTACCACCCAGGGCTCGGCCTAAGATCCACGCCACCATGGACGCACGGCCAGATGGTAGCCGGACCCAAATGTGCAGCAGCTTGTCGCCCGCGCCCACCCTCGCCTTATTGCTACCCCGCCTGAAGCGCCAGATCCACGCTGCCCCCAGCTAGAAGATATGCCGCCCGCACATCCTGGTGCTAGGACCACGTCCTCATGCCTCCCAAGGCTTCCGCGCCACCCCGGGCCACCTTGCGAACCCGGCCCCAATGCGTAGTAGACAGTAGTGTAACCAGCCCAAGAAGCAATGGTGATCTAGCAGTAAAGCATTCTATTTGAAATTAATTGTTTATATTAAAATACATATTTGTGTTATAGTACGTAGGCTATAGGGAATCTTAGGGTGGTCCACGGACCATCATGTCCTTCCCCTAGCTACGCCACTACCGGCATGTTGAGTCGCACACCTCGGCTTGGTGAGCCGCCCTCACCGCCCGTGTGTCTTGTGATAGGGTGAAGACGGGACTACGACGGTGCCATGTGTGCTTTGCCCCGCACGTCGAGGGTGTGGGGTGGTGGGGGAGGAGGGCTAGGTTTACCCTTGGGACGTCATAGGGAGCAACACGAGGAAGTGCGCAACGAGGGTGTGGGGTGGTAGACGGGGTCGGCTAGGTTTGCCCTTTGGCCACTGCGGGGAGCAGTATGGGAGAGGAAGTTCATGATTGTTTTAGAGTCAATTACACCACAGATGCCTGAACTTGGCGAGAAAAGTCAGTTTGGTACTAAAACTTGTGGCATACATTGAACCAGTGACAAAACTTGGCTTGGGCGTGCACCTACGATGTTCATCATGCTTGTATACATACAAGGTGTTGATGTGGCGCGCCATCATGGCGCGGGCCCCACCCGACAGTGACTACGAGGCGGGGATGATGGCGTGTGGCCTTTTTTGGCAGAAAACGCCTTAAAATTATTATTTTTGTCACTAAAAAGCCAATGGAATCTTTTTGTTTTTTAAATCCCCTCAGACGTGTCTATGACCCTTGGGACCCACCCGTCAGGAAACAATACAAAGAGAAATTAATACCCGCGGACTAATCGTTTAAAGATGGCCACGCTAGCCATCACACCAACTCTTAGGTGATGTTCCCCTGAAAAAACTCTTACGTGATGTTCCCCTAAAAAATAAAGTCTTTACGTGATGTCTATCACGCACATGGGCTTAAATGAGCTGCACCGTGGCCCATTTTTCAAATGATAGTTTTTAATTAATAATACTATTTTATATTTATTATTTAAAGTTTGTTTTTCAAATTATACATTAATAATTTTTACAATTATGTGAACATTATTTTGGGTAATAATATTTCTCTTAAAGCGAATACATGAATATAGCCTAAAAATACATGAATCTTTTTCGGAGTACATTAATAATATTTATGCAATTCAATGAATAATATTATTTTGCTTATGTACACATTTTTAAATAGTTATGTGTATTTTTTTAAATTATGTGAACAGTATTTTAAACAAGAACATTTTTTAGAATTGTATGAACATTAGTTTAAGTAAGTATATTCTTAATAATTACGTGAACATTATTTAAATAGTTTTTTTCATTTGTAGTGATTATTTATAATTTAAATATTTCTAAGTAAGGGAAAATAACTAACATGTTAAAAATGGGCCGCCGTGACAGCAGCCCATTTAAGACTTATGTGCGTGCATCAAATGGTACTATCTGCTCGCTAGCCCGGCCGGCTGTAGTCTTGCAGGTCTTCTGTTAGAACCTGGGCGGCACAATATTTTGCATATTATCTTTCTCCTTGTCATGTATCCTGACGGGTGGGGCCCAATGGGCACCTTCCATTTTTTTAAGTAAAAACTTCAGGCAGCTTTTTCGTGATAAAAATAAAAGTTTAGGAGGATTTTCGTAAAAAACAGGTCAATGCCCTCGTCCCTGTCTCCTATTCACTGATGGTGGGCCCTGCGCCATGATGGCGCACCACATCAGCATCCTGCACGTATACAAGTGTAGTTAGAACCGTAGATGCACGTCCAAACCACGTTGTGTCACCGGTTCAATGTACGCCACAAGTTTTAACACCAAACTGACTTTTCTCATCAAGTTCAGGCACCTGTGGTGTAATTGACTCATTGATTTATTTGTTTTAGATTGTGAGGGACTTTTCTATTAGCACGTTTAGTCTGTTGCATGCAGCCGGAAGGTCAGACGTTTTGACGTTGGATCTGTGTGTAGTCCAGCCAGGTCACTTTGCTAATACCCACAAGGCGTAGAAATGGGAGAGGCTAGGGTGTAAATCGTCCGAAAATGAATTTAGGACCAGTCGAATCGTTTTCAACCTCCAGATGTAGATCCAACGGTGTAGATTCCTTCTTCTACCTCTCAAAGGTTTCCCCTGTTCATCTTCTACCCGAGCTGACCGCAAGCCTCCAACTACCATCGGCCTAACCACGCGTCACCGTTGCCAGCGGCCGGCGGAGCGCCGGCCTCGCCACCCCACCCTCCCCTCAACCATCGTGTTGCCGCCATCCCAGGCAATCCCTCGGTGATGACCAATTTTTTTCCAACGAACCTTCACCGCCTACACCCCTAAGAAAGATAATGCGGTCATATGCCACCGTATGATAGACCCAGAGGGCTTCTTCGGTGAGCCAGCGGCTGCTCCTTCCTTCCCTCTGACGGCTCCTTCCTTCATGCAGAAATTGACTAACCCAAATATAATTTTTGGACGAGCTACAAGTAGGTAAACTGCGTATAAATAATCAATTAATTGAGGCAGAAGAGTACATTTTGCTTCAAAAACTGCAGAAGAGTATGCACGACATGACATATATGTTTCGAACACTACTTGTTTGGAGCAGAAAAGACAGAGTTCACCGTCCCCGTAACAGCGTGCCCCGTTTCCACTTGCTTGGGGAGGAAAAGATGACATGCTAGTTTGAAACGAGAAGGTAGTACAAACGCAAGAATTCAAAAGTGAAGAAATGGCGATGGAGGGGCGATGACGGCGGCGCGCCTTCGGCTCGCTTCGGTACTTGTAGTCGTTGCTAGGTGGTCTATGAATCTGGATGTAATTTTTATTTCTAGTATTCGTTGTACTACCATGATTGAAGATGAATACATTGGAAGTTTTTTCGCAAAAAAAAAAATAAATCTTAGCAACTAGTCCCCCTAATGCATAGGTGCTTAGCTTCTGTAGTTAAGCTTCCCTTAAAATGATGAACGAGAGAAGGCCTTATTTGCAAATGTGGAGAGGGGTGTGGGTATCTTTTTGCAAAATTGCCATTGTTTCCTTCTTATCCGTCAGATATAAATCGGACGGCCTATATTGCAGAATGGCAGGCACACCAGCATCACCAACTCTGTTTTCTATAAGAGTAGAGAAGTGAATATTTTTTGATTTGTGAGTAAATTTTGAAACAATAAACAATTTTTGTAATTATGAACTATTTTTTAAAATATTTTTTTTTTAAAATCCCAAACATTTTGTAAAAAAGCAAGCAAGATTTGAAGACTTTGAACATTGATTTGTAATTTTTTTAGTGTGAAAAATCTAAAAATAAATATAAAGAAAAATAAAAACATAAAAAAGGGAAAACCAGTGATGAAAGCGACAAAAAACAGAAAATTGGAACCTGAACCCACTTAGTCACAAGGAATTCTCAAATAAAAATCTTATGCTCCTAAAAAAAATCTTATGGTTATGTATGTCATTCTTCTTGTATTATAGAAAGAAAAGGATCCGACCGAGAATGTTTTTTTTTTGCAGGCAGAATCTGACTCCTTTTTCTTGCTCAGAAGGCAGAATCTGACTTCATATACTGTATTTGAAAGAGCCAAAGCAGTTTGATGATGTTTTTTCTCTCTTGCTGTGGAGAAAATGAAGAGATGTCGCGTTCATCCGATGAGAGAGAGCGCTAATGTGAAGCTCTGCGACGAAATCGCAAATTCTGAGGTCATGACGAAAGCCCATTTGAGATCTCGGCATCAAGTTTAGTTTTTTTATTAATTGGGAAAAAGGTACAGAAATAAATAAACAGTGAATGGATAGCCAAGCTGCCCAAGCAAGCCTGCTTTGTCCAACACGATCTCACGCAGCCATCCCACAGTTGACAAGTAATTTTCAAAAGAGAGTATGAACTGGCGCGCTCGTCCACGTGAGACGTGTATGATTCAGTTCAAGGGGCAGTTGGCGAAGGACAGCAACTGCGCAATACTAAAGTGCCACTAGTTCAGCATTATTGCACGCATCCAAGCTGATTTTCTCCTTCCCAAAATTTTCTGCTAATGTACTACCACCAAGCTTAAATTCTCCAGTAAGCAGTCAGTACACAGTTGTATATATTATTGTCAAGAACAGTAGAAGAAGCAGCAGCTGCTTACATATCAATTGCAGGCCCGTCTCATGCGAAAGAGCCATTTTTACTGTGCTTGCACAAAGAATGAACAGCTGCACATGTGAATGAATGGAGGAATGCGCAGCTGAGTACAAAAATACAACGTTTCACTCCCACAGTGGTGAGTTTCTGGTGGCATGTATACACATGGAGCGACAGTTCCAGCGAGTACCGCTGAAGAGGACGGCACACTGGCCATCTCCCCATCGAAACCAACTAGACCATGAAGGTTCCCGATTGAGAGCGCCGCACATTGGTCATTTCCCTATCGATCGAACATCGAAGCCAACTAGATCAAGAGAGTTTCTGAATTCTGACGGCATACACACACATGGAGCAAGAGCTGAAGAATATAGCACATTCGCCGTCTCCCTGTCAAAGCCACGAGGCGGTCTCTGACTTCTCACATATCACATGACATGACGCCGTCTGTGCATATACTGTGACCATGTAGAAACGGTCTGATTGGGCAATGTCCCGGTTTGAATATTTCAACCTCAACCTCCCATCTAACACCAGATTCAGAGTTGATTAAGCAAGTATAGTAGACACGGCATGAGCTGCTAAGCAGTTTCCCTCCCCTTCTCGCCCTCCTGATTATTTATTTTCCCTGTCCCTGCCGACGATCAGTTCTCCCGGACGGCACTCCTCTTTTCGTCATCATCCCGAGTCGAGTCTTCTCTCTGCTCCTGCCGGCGATTCTCGTGGAGACACACACACGCATCGCATACATGATAGGGATCCAGCCCAACCTGCTGAACCAGCTGGTGTCGCTCCTCCTCGGGGCGTCCGTCGCCGGGGTGCTCATCTTCTTCATGTCCTCGGACGGGATCGGCACGGAGCCGTCCACGGCCGGCATATCCAGCTGGGTCAATGAAACCATGCCGGTGCCGGTCGCTCCTGCCCAGGAGCAGGAGGCTAACCACACGAGCGCAAGCAAGGTCGACGGCGTTGCCTCCCCGCAGGAGGCCAGCCACAACACTAGCCAGGTTTCCAAAGCTTGCGATTCTTGCTAAGTTAGTTATCTGTACTTTTCCTTTAGCGTCTCTGAGTCTGAACTGGATGCTTAATTTGGTCCGGCAGGCGGCGGAGGACGAGCTGGAGCGGCTGCTGCGGACGGTGGCGGACGAGCACAAAACGGTGATCATGACGTCGGTGAACGAGGCGTGGGCGGCGGAGGGCTCGCTGCTGGACCTCTTGCTCGAGAGCTTCCGCGCCGGGGAGCGGATCGCGCACTTCGTGGATCACCTCCTCGTCGTGGCCCTCGACGCCGGGGCGCTGGAGCGGTGCCGGGCCGTGCACCCGCACTGCTACCTCCTGCCGCCCCTGGCCGGCGGCAAGGACCTCTCGGACGAGAAGGTGTTCATGAGCAAGGACTACCTGGACCTGGTGTGGAGCAAGGTCCGGCTGCAGCAGAGGATCCTCGAGCTCGGCTACAACTTCCTCTTCACGGTACGTAGTATTCGTCGTGGGAGCAGGTGGCACAGTTTTTGCATAAACACCCCTCTCACACTTGCTAACAAAAAAACTTGAGGCTTGTTAGCTTAGCATTTCGTACCTTTCAAATATGTGGGGTACATATCCTACCAAAATAATACAACATGTGTGGTGGAATTAAAAAAAAAATAGGCCGTAGGTGTAAGTTTGTGAGAAATCTCTAAGATATTTTATTCTTTTTATTAGATTAGATACACAGATTATATATGCCTTTTAGATTTATGTAAGTATTCTCAAACTTTCTGTATATCCTCCATTACATTTTCGCACCCCTAAAACTTTTGTTGCATTTTCAACCTGATGATGTAGGATGTGGACATCATGTGGTTCCGCAACCCATTTGAGCGGATGTCGGTGGCGGCGCACATGGTGACCTCGTCGGACTTCTACTTCGGCGACCCGTACAGCCCCGTGAACGCCCCGAACACGGGGTTCCTATACGTGAGGTCGAGCGCGCGCATGGTGGGTGTCTTCGAGGCATGGCGGGCTGCGAGGCTGTCGTTCCCGGGGAAGCACGAGCAACAAGTGTTCAACGAGATCAAGTTCGAGCTGGTCGACAAGCGGGGGCTCCGGGTGCAGTTCCTCGATACGGTGCACAACGCCGGGTTCTGCAACAACACCCGGGACTTCAACACGCTCTACACCATGCACGCCAACTGCTGTGTCGGCCTCGCCGCCAAGCTCCATGACCTCGAGAACCTAATGAAGGAGTGGCGCGCGTACAGGGGGATGGACGATGCACAGCGCCGGAGCGGCCCCGTGCGGTGGAAGGTCCCTGGGATATGCATCCACTGATGATTGGTTGATAGCAATGCACATGTAGTCGGCCATTTCTGTTTGAGATGTACAAATGTGTCTGCAGTTGTGCATAAGACAAGATTGAGGTTTATGTCGTCAGCTCGTAGTTTGCTCAGAAGGTTTGAGTGTTCATGTCGCGTCATGAGAATGCAAATCCACGAGACCACGAATAGTGTATGATGCATGATCTTGAAATCGAACGAAGTGATAGTATGAGATGCCCCCAAGGAGATGATGAGAAGCTAGCCTTCCTCGCCAAGCTCCATGACCTTTGTGACATGATGGTTGGACCCTGGCTCCTTTGTGGCAATTTTAACTTGATCATAATGGCGACATGAGAGACTAGCAAAGGGAAGAAGAATTGTCTTAGGAGAAGTGCTGGAATTTTTGTCTATTTGGGCCTAGCCCAATAGCAGTCTCAGAAATTCCTAATAAATCCTAGAGGCCCACGCAGCCCATTCGTGCAAGGCAAGAGGTGGAACTAAATTTTAGTCCTACATTGTTAGTTTAGAGGGAGTTGGACCTCTTTATAAGGGAGGCTCCTTCCGCACTTGTATGAGCATGAGAACAAGAAGGACATCCACGCGCGCTCCTCCTCCGACGCCCGCCCCGCCGCGGGTTGCGGGAACGAGCCAATGTCTAATTTTTGCCACGCACTACGGGTATACGAAAGGTCACCTGGGAGCTGAAAAGTTTTTGCGGTAGTGGATAATGAATACGAACGGCGCACCTCTTCGCGTGTTGCCTATTCACTTCGTCTCCCTCCGTTGCTTCACCTCCCGGCGCAGCCTGTTCGCGTCCCTCTCCTGTGCCTATATAAGAGAGGTCGCTCCTCTCTAGAGAGATACATCAGAAGGTCTTCTTCCTCTCGCCACACAGTTCCTGAGCACTGCGTTTCTGCTACAATCTTCCCCATCCCGGCTTGCGGCGTGCACCGCAGGTCGGGACAGTAGGCCTCCGAAACTGCACCTTTTGAGTCCTGTACGGGAGAAGGGTGATAAGGTTTTTGGGGAGCGCTTCGCGCGACTACTGACTTCTTCATCACGGACGCCCCGGACTCCGACGACTACTTCCCCGACGACGACTTCTTCCCCAACGTCCATGACCTCCTCGACGACATGGCTGGCGAGGACACCGACCCCAAGTCCAGCGCTTCTGCTGCTGCTGCCCCGTACGTGTTCGTCCCCTTTCTATTACAGGTTCTGCTACAGTTCCTTGTTCTAGTGTTTGCCCTAGACTTGTTAGGCTCTACTTCAGATATGCATCTTGTTCTACTATCTGCTCTAGAGATGATCGGTTCTAGTTCATATATGAAGATGTTGTTTACCTTCTCTTTGTCAAATCGCATGGCTTGTTTTGTCTCTGCTATACTAGTCATGCTTTATCTAGTATTTCTGTTAATAAAATCACTCGGTAAATTATTCATAGTTCCAACAATCCAAAAACCTTATTATAGGCAATTTACCCCAAGTGGTTTTGCTGCTTCCATGAGACCTCCTATGTTTGAGGGTATCCACTATAAGAGGTGGCGCGTGAGAGCAGTCTTATGGTTTCAAACCATGAGTTGCTATGACGCCACTCTTGGCAAACCTGAAGGAGAGCAAGATGCCCAACAGGCACAAGCTTTTCAGAAAATGGATACCTTGTTTAAGGCTGCTCTCTTGAGTGTTCTTGGTGAGAACATAGTTGATGCTTATGCATCAATTGATAATGGAAAAGATATGTGGGACGCACTCGAGGCCAAGTTTGGGGTCTCGGATCCCGACACTGAGTTGTACATCATGGAGCAATTCTATGATTACAGGATGACTGAAGAGCGCTCCGTGGTTGAGCAGGCTCATGAGATACAGTCATTTGCTAGAGAACTTGAGCACTTCAATTGCATGCTACCGGACAAGTTTGTTGCCGGGGGTATCATCACTAAGCTTCCTCCTTCATGGAGGAACTTTGCTACCTTACTGAAGCATAAGAGACAGGAGTTTCCCGTTCCGGATCTCATTGGTACTCTTGATGTGGAAGAAAAGGCGAGAGCAAAGGACACACGTGCTCGAGGTATTGAGAAAGGATCTAGTGCCAATTTGGTACAGAAGAAAAACTTCCAGTCCCACAAGTTCAAGAAAAAGGGCAAGCTTGATGGTAAAGCAAAGTTTGATGGGAAGAACAAGGCTATGCAGCACACGAACTTCAAGAAGAAGAATGACAAGAAGAAAGGTGTCTGTCATGTGTGTGTGATACGTCCATTTTGCATCATGCTTTTATGTCAATATTTATTGCATTATGGGCTGTTATTTCACGTTATGTCACAATACTTATGGCTATTCTCTCTTATTTTATAAGGTTTACATGAAGAGGGAGAATGCCAGCAGCTGGAATTCTGGGCTGGAAAAGGAGCAAATATTGAAGGACTATTCTGCGCAACTTCAAAAGTCCTAAAACTCCACGGAATACCTTATAATAAATAAAGAAAAATCATCACCAAAGATGAAGGCCAGGGGGCCCACACCCTGCTCACGAGGGTGGGGGCGCCCCCCTGGGCACGCCCCCTACCTCGTGGGCCCCCTGGTGGCTCTCCGACGCCCATCTTCTCCCATATGAAGTCTTTCGATGAGAAAAAAATAGAAGAGAACCTTTCGGGACGAGACTCCGCCGCCACAAGGCGGAACCTTGGCGGAACCAATCTAGGGCTCCGGCAGAGCTGTTCTGCCGGGGACACTTCCCTCCGGGAGGGGGAAATCATCACCATCATCATCACCAACGCTCCTCTCATCGGGAGAGGGCAATCTCCATCAACATCTTCACCAGCACCATCTCATCTCCAAACCCTAGTTCATCTCTTGTATCCAATTCTTGTCTCCAAGTCCGGGATTGGTGCTAGTAGGTTGCTAGTAGTGTTGATTACTCCTTGTAGTTGATGCTAGTTGGTTTATTTGGTGGAAGATCATATGTTCAGATCCTTTATGCACATTATTAGCCCTCTGATTATGAACATGAATATGCTTTGTGAGTAGTTACGTTTGTTCCTGAGGACAAGGGAGAAGTCTTGCTATTAGTAGTCATGTGAATTTGGTATTCGTTTGGTATTTTGATAAGATGTATGTTGTCCAACCTCTAGTGGTGTTATGTGAACGTCGACTACATAACACTTCACCATTATTTGGGCCTAGAGGAAGGCATTGGGAAGTAATAAGTAGATGATGGGTTGCTAGAGTGATAGAGGCTTAAACCCTAGTTTATGCGTTGCTTCGTAAGGGGCTGATTTGGATCCATATGTTTCATGCTATGGTTAGGTTTAACTTAATACTTTTGTTGTAGTTTCGGATGCTTGCAATAGAGGTTAATCATAAGTGGGATGCTCGTCCAGGTAAGGGCAGTACCCAAGCACCGGTCCACCCACATATCAAATTATCAAAGTACCGAACGCGAATCATATGAGCGTGATGAAAACTAGCTTGACGATATTCCCATGTGTCCTCGGGAGCGCTTTTCCTATTATAAGAGTTTGTCCAGGCTTGTCCTTTGCTACAAGAAGGATTGGGCCACCTTTCTGCACTTTATTTACTTTTGTTACTTGTTGCTCGTTACAATTTATCTTATCATAAAACTATCTGTTACCACTTATTTCAGTACTTGTAGAGAATACCTTGCTGAAAACCGCTTATCATTTCCTTCTGCTCCTCGTTGGGTTCGACACTCTTACTTATCAAAAGGACTACGATAGATCCCCTATACTTGTGGGTCATGAAGACTCTTTTCTGGCGTCGTTGCCAGGGAGTGAAGCGCCTTTGGTAGGTGGAATTTGGTAAGAAAAAATTTATTTAGTGTGCTGAAATTTTCTGTCACTTGTTACTATGGAAAGTAATTGTTTGAGGGGCTTGTTCGGGGTATCTTCACCCCGTCCGGTTGAGCCAAGAGTTGCTCCTCAACCTACTGAACCTACTGAACCTATTGAAAATGAAACTGCTTTTCAGATTCCCTCGGGTATGATGGAAAAACTGCTAGCTAACACCTTTGCAGGAGATGGAACAAAGCATCTTGACAAACATCTACGCTTTGTGGATGATATTTGTGGACTATTTAAGCTTGCAGGTATACCCGATGATGTTGTTAAGAAGAAGGCTTTCCCTTTATCCTTCGAGGGAGACGCATTGACATGGTATAGGCTATGTGATGATACGAGATCATGGAACTATAAAAGAGTGAAATTGGAATTTCATCAAAAGTATTACCCTATGCATCTTGTTCATCGTGATCGCAATTATATATATAATTTTTGGCCTCGCAAAGGAGAAAGCATCGCTCAAGCTTGGGGGAGGCTCAAATCAATGTTATATTCATGCCCCAATCACGAGCTCTCAAAATTGACAATTCTCCAGAATTTGTATGCTCGGCTTTCTGATAATAATCGCAACATGCTCGATACTTGTGCTGGCTCTTTTATGATGAAGTCTATTGAATTTGGATGGAATTTATTGGATAGAATTAAACGCAACTCTGAAGATTGGGACCTCGACGAAGGTAAGGAGTCAGGTATGACACCTAAGTTTGATTGGGTTAAATCTTTTATGGATACCGATATTTTCCGTAAGTTTAGCACTAAATATGGACTTGACTCTGAGATAGTAGCTTCTTTCTATGAATCTTTTGCTACTTATGTCGATCTCCCCAAGGAGAAGTGGTTTAAATATCATCCTCCCATAGAAGTAAAAGTAGCTGCACCTATTAAAGTTGAATAAAAGATTGTCACTTATAATGATCCTATTGTTCCTACTTCTTATGTTGAGAAACCCCCTTTCCCTGTTAGAATGAAGGATCATGCTAAAGCTTCAATTGTTGTTCGTAAAAGCAATGCTAGGACTTATACACCTCCTGAGCAAGTCAAAGTAGAACCCAATATTGCTATTGTTAAAGATCTCTTGTCTGATAATATTGATGGGCATGTTATTCAATTCACTGGTGAAACTGCTAGAATTGCTAAACCCTATGATAGAGATAAACATAGACCTGTGGTAGGCGTGCCCGTCATTTCTGTTAAAATAGGAGATCATTGTTATCATGGATTATGTGATATGGGTGCTAGTGCTAGTGTTATACCCATTGGCTTATACAAAGAGATTATGCATGAGATTGCACCTGCTGAGTTAGAAGAAATTGATGTTACAATTAAACTTGCTAATAGAGATACTATATCTCCAATGGGAATTGTTAGAGATGTTGAAGTATTGTGTGGGAAAACCAAATATCCCGCTGATTTTCTTGTTCTTGGTTCTCCACAAGATAGCTTTTGTCCCATTATTTTTGGTAGACCCTTCTTGCGTACTGTTAATGCTAAGATAGATTGCAAAAAGAATGTTGTTACTGTTGGCTTGGATGATATGGTTCATGAGTTTAATTTCTCTAAATTTAGTAAACAACATCGTGAGGAAAAATTGCCTAGTAAGGATGAAATTATTGGTCTTGCTTCTATTGTTGTACCTCCTAGTGATCCTTTAGAACACTATTTGCTAGACCATGAAAATGATATGTTCATGCATGAAAGAAGGGAAATAGATGAATTATTCTTTAAACAGGAACCTATTCTGCAACACAATTTGCCTGTTGAAATCCTAGGGGATCCTCCTCCACCCAAGGGTGATCCCGTATTTCAGCTTAAACCGTTGCCTGATAATCTTAAATATGCTTATCTTGATGAAAAGAAAATATATCCTGTCATTATTAGCGCTAACCTTTCAGAGCATGAAGAAGAAAGATTATTGAAAACTCTAAAGAAGCATCGTGCCGCTCTTGGATATACTCTGGATGATCTTAAGGGCTTCAGTCCCACTCTATGTCAACATAAAATAAATTTGGAAGCGGATGCCAAACCAGTTCGTGATCCTCAACGACCTTTGAGTCCTAAAATGAAAGAAGTGGTAAGAAAAGAAATACTCAAGCTTCCAGAGGCAGGCATAATTTATCCCGTTGCTGATAGTCAGTGGGTAAGTCCTGTCCATTGTGTTCCTAAGAAGGGAGGCATTACTGTTGTCCCTAATGATAAAGATGAATTGATTCTGCAAAGAATTATTACAGGTTATAGAATGGTAATTGATTTCCGCAAATTAAATAAGGCTACTAAGAAAGATCATTACCCCTTACCTTTTATTGTTCAAATGCTAGAAAGATTATGCAAACATACACATTATTGCTTTCTGGATGGTTATTCTGGTTTTTCTCAAATACCTATGTCGGCTAAAGATCAATCAAAGACTACTTTTACATGCCCTTTTGGTACTTTTGCTCATAGACGTATGCCTTTTGGTTTATGCAATGCACCTGCTACCTTTTAAAGATGCATGATGGCTATATTCTCTGACTTCTGTGAGAAAATTTGTGAGGTTTTCATGGATGACTTTTCCATCTATGGTTCCTCTTTTGAAGATTGCTTGAGCAATCTTGCTCGAGTTTTGCAGAGATGTGAAGAAACTAATCTTGTCTTGAATTGGGAAAAGTGCCACTTTATGGTGAATGAAGGTATTGTCTTGGGGCACAAAGTTTCTGAAAGAGGTATTGAAGTTGATAAAGCCAAGGTTGATGCTATTGAAAAGATGCCATGTCCTAAGGACATCAAAGGTATAAGAAGTTTCCTTGGTCACGCTGGATTTTATAGGAGGTTCATTAAGGGCTTCTCAAAAATCTCTCGGCCTTTGACTAATTTATTACAAAAAGATGTACCATTTTTCTTTGATGATGATTGTGTAGAAGCATTTGAAATACTTAAGAAAGCATTAGTCTCTGCACCTGTTGTTCAGCCACCTGATTGGAATTTACCCTTTGAAATTATGTGTGATGCTAGTGATTATGCTGTAGGTGTTGTTCTAGGGCAAAGAGTTGATAAGAAATTGAATGTTATCCATTATGCTAGTAAGACTCTAGACAATGCTCAAAGAAATTATGCTACTACCGAAAAGGAACTTTTAGCGGTTGTATTTGCTTGTGATAAATTCAGACCCTATATTGTTGATTCTAGAGTAACTATTCACACAGATCATGCTGCTATTAAATATCTTATGGAAAAGAAAGATGCAAAACCTAGACTTATTAGATGGGTTATCTTGCTCCAAGAGTTTGATTTGCATATCGTTGATAGAAAAGGAGCTGAGAACCCCGTTGCAGACAATTTATCTAGGTTAGAGAATGTTCTTGATGACCCACTGCCTACTGATGATAGCTTTCCTGATGAGCAATTAAATGTCATAAGTACTTCTCGTAGCACTCCTTGGTATGCTGATTATGCCAATTATATTGTTGCTAAATTTATTCCACCTAGCTTCACATACCAACAAAAGAAAAAGTTTTTCTATGACTTGAGACATTACTTTTGGGATGACCCACATCTTTATAAGGAAGGAGTAGATGGTGTTATTAGACGTTGTGTACCTAAGCATGAACAGGAACAGATCCTACGCAAGTGTCACTCCGAGGCTTATGGAGGACACCACCCTGGAGATAGAACTGCACATAAGGTATTGCAATCCGGTTTTTATTGGCCTACTCTCTTCAAGGATGCCCGTAAGTTTGTTTTATCTTGCGATGAATGTCAAAGAATTGGTAATATCAGTAGACATCAAGAAATGCCTATGAATTATTCACTTGTTATTGAGCCATTTGATGTTTGGGGTTTTGATTATATGGGACCTTTTCCTGCCTCTAATGGTTACACTCATATTTTAGTTGCTGTTGATTACGTTACTAAGTGGGTAGAAGCTATTCCAACTAGTAGTGCTGATCATAACACTTCTATTAAAATGCTTAAGGAAGTTGTTTTTCCGAGGTTTGGAGTCCCTAGATACTTAATGACTTATGGTGGTTCACACTTTATTCATGGTGCTTTTCGTAAGATGCTTGATAAATACGACGTTAATCATAGAATTGCATCTCCATATCACCCGCAGTCTAGTGGTCAGGTAGAATTGAGCAATAGAGAGCTCAAATTAATTTTGCAAAAGACTGTCAATAGGTCTAGAAAGAATTGGTCCAAGAAACTGAATGACGCATTATGGGCCTATAGAATTCCATACAAAAATCCTATGGGTATGTCTCCGTATAAGATGGTTTATGGAAAAGCATGTCACTGACCTCTTGAACTAGAACATAAGGCATATTGGGCTATTAAAGAGCTCAACTATGACTTCAAACTTGCCGGTGAGCAGAGGTTATTTTATATTAGCTCACTTGATGAATGAAGAACCCAAGCTTATGAAAATGCCAAGTTGTTTAAAGAAAAAGTTAAAAGATGGCATGACAAAAGGATACAAAAGCGTCAGTTTAATGTAGGTGATTATGTACTACTATACAACTCTCGTTTAAGATTTTTTGCAGGAAAACTTCTCTCCAAATGGGAAGGTCCCTACGTTATCGAGGAGGTCTATCGTTCCGGTGCCATAAAAATCAACAACTTCGCAGGCACAAATCCGAAGGTGGTAAACGGTCAAAGGATCAAACACTATATTTCAGGTAATCCCATAAATGTTGAAACTAATATTATTGAAACCGTAACCCCGGAGGAATACATAAAGGACACTTTCCAAAACGTTCCAGACTCCGAAAAGGAATAAATATGTGGTACGGTAAGTAAACCGACTCCAAAACAATTTTAAAGGCAATATTTCTCCATTTTGGAATATTTAGAAAAATAGAAAAAAAAAAGTATCAGTTCGGGGAGGACACGAGGCCTCCACGAGGGTGGAGGGCGCGCCCTATCCCCCTTGGCGCGCCCCCCTACCTCGTGAGCATCTCGTGTGCCCTCCGGACTCCGTTTCCTTGCACGATACGTATTTTGGTCGGTAAAAATTCATTATATATACTCCCGAAGGTTTTGACCCCTGTATCACGCAAATATCCTCTGCTTTCATTTCGAGCTGTTACTGCTGCAGATTAGGGCAAGATGTCTTCCCAAAATTCAGAGGGAGAGAGCTACATGGCTGATTATATTGCAAATCCAAAAGTATATGGGGATGCGAAGCATTATGGCTGGACCACGGAGGAAGAAGAAGACTATGATCCAAAGAGGAAGGAGGAAACGAGTCCCGACGAAGAGTACTATCCCCTACCTCAACCTGGTGATATGCATGTGGAGTTCAAGAAGTCAAGCCTCCCTAAGGTCCAATCTATCCCACCTCGTTTTTCGCAGGACAGCAAGGTAGAACTATGCAAAAAGATAATGAAACTTGAGCTCGAGAATGAGGATCTAAGGGAGGGAAATTTTAGCCTCAGACGCAAGCTGGAGAAGAAAAATGCAACACCTCCATCACCTCCGAGGACATAATCACATGGGTATGGGCACTCCCCTTGGCAACTGCCAAGCTTGGGGGAGGTGCCCTGGTATCGTATCACCATCACAACTCCTATCTTTACTGTTTTTCTTAGTTCGATCCTATTAGTAGTATCTTGATTTAGTAGAATAAAGTCATGGCATGATCTAGTTTTGAGTTTTGCTTTATGATCCTTCTTTGTAATCGAGTCAGTGAGCTATATAATAAAGATTAGTGTTGAGTCAAGGGCTTGAGTATTTTGCCATGATCTTGGGTGATTAGAAGAAAAAGAATAGAAAGAATCAAAGAGTTCATATTGATCTTATTGCAAGTAATGACTCCACATAGAAAAAGTATGATGATTAAAAGTTGTTGGGAGTTGGCAAATATAGCTTTGGTCATCGTTGCAATTAATAGGAAGTAATAAGGAAAGAGAGGTTTCACATATAGATATATTATCATGGACATCTTTTATGATTGGAGCACTCATTAAAATATGACATGCTAAAGAGTTGATGTTGGACAAGGAAGACATCATAATGAGTTATGTTTTCTTACATCTGAGATAAAGTATGTTGCCATGGTTCCTCTACCGTGTAGAGTTTGCCTTTCCCCCTCATGCTAGCCAATTCTCAGCACTAAGTAGAAATACTACTTGTGCTTCCAAATACCCTTAAAACCAGTTTTGCCATGAGAGTCCACCATATCTACCTATGGATTGAGTAAGATCCTTCAAGTAAGTTGTCATCGGTGCAAGCAAATAAAAATTGCTCTCTAAATATGCATGACTTATTAGTGCGGAGAAAATAAACTTTGTACGAACTTGTTGTGGACGCAATAAAAGCGACGGACTGCATAATAAAGGTTCACATACAAGGGGCAATATAAAGTGACGTTCTTTTGCATTAAGATTTTGTGCATCAACCCTAAACGCACATGACAACCTCTGCTTCCCTCTGCGAAGGGCCTATCTTTTATTATTATCCTCTACCTTATGCAAGAGTCACGGTGATCTTCACCTTTCCTTTTTCATTTTATCCTTTGGCAAGCTTAGCATGTTGAAAAGAACATGATATATATATCTAATTGGATGTGGGGGGAGCGTGAATTATTATTGTTGACATTACCCTTGAGGTAAAAGGTTGTGGGGCACAAACTATAAGCCCCTATCTTTCTCTGTGTCCGATTAAAACTCAGTAACCACAAGTATCGCATGAGTGTTAGCAATTATGAAGGACTAAGTGATAGTTGAGTATGTGGACTTGCTTTTAAGCTCTGATATAGACTCTTTCCGATGTTATGATAAATTGTAATTGCTTCAATGACTAAGATTATAATTGTTGGTGCCTAATAAGGTTTCTAATTCATATTTTGGCTTTGTGAAAAGATCATCACTTGAACATGAGTAATCATATGACAAAATTTATACATGTTGCTGTTATGAAATAATCATGATGCCTTCATGTTCGTATTTTATTTTTATCGACGCCTCTACCTCTAAACATGAGGACATATTTATTGTTATCGGCTTTTCGCTTGAGGACAAGCGAGGTCTTAGCTTGGGGGAGTTGATACGTCCATTTTGCATCATGCTTTTATGTCAATATTTATTGCATTATGGGATGTTATTTCATGTTATGTCACAATACTTATGGCTATTCTCTCTTATTTTATAAGGTTTACATGAAGAGGAGAATGCTTGGCATTTGGAATTCAGGCCGAAAAGGAGCAAATATTGAAGGACTATTCTGCAAGAACTTCAAAAGTCCTGAAACTCCACGGAATACCTTATAACAAATAAAGAAAAATCATCGCCAAAGATGAAGTCCAGGGGCCCACACCTGCTCACGAGGTGGGCGCCCCCACAAGCGCGCCTACCTCGTGGGCCCCCTGGTGGCTCTCCGACGCCCATCTTCTCCCATATGAAGACTTTCGATGAGAAAACAATAGAAGAGAACCTTTCAGGACAAGACTCCGCCGCCACGAGGCGGAACCTTGGCGGAACCAATCTAGGGCTCCGGCAGAGCTGTTCTGCCGGGGACACTTCCCTCCGGGAGGGGGAAATCATCACCATCGTCATCACCAGCGCTCCTCTCATCGGGAGTGGGCAATCTCCATCAACATCTTCACCAGCACCATGTCATCTCCAAACCCTAGTTCATCTCTTGTATCCAATTCTTGTCTCCAAGTCTGGGATTGGTGCTAGTAGGTTGCTAGTAGTGTTGATTACTCCTTGTAGTTGATGCTAGTTGGTTTATTTGGTGGAAGATCATATGTTCAGATCCTTTATGCACATTAGTACCCCTCAAATTATGAACATGAATATGCTTTGTGAGTAGTTGTTGGGGAACGTAGTAATTTCAAAAATTTTCCTACGCACACGCAAGATCATGGTGATGTATAGCAACGAGAGGGGAGAGTGTTGTCTACGTACCCTCGTAGACCCGGCGAAGCGATCACAACGTAGAGGAAGTAGTCGTCGTTCTCCTCGCGATCCGACCGATCCGGCGCCGTTACTCCGACGCCCGAGTTCTTGACACACGTACAGCTCGATGGCGTCCCTCGTACTCGATCCAGCCGAGTGTCGAGGAGAGTTCCACGGACGACGGCGTGGTGACGATCTTGATGTTTCACCGGCGCAGGGCTTCGCCTAAGCTTCGCGACGGTATAACCGAGGTGGAATATGGTGGAGGGGGGCACCGCACACGGCTAAGGAACGATCTAAAGATCAAACTTGTGTGTCCAAGGGTGCCCCCCTGCCCCCGTATATAAAGGAGGGAGGGGGGAGGCCGGCCTAGCTAGGGCGCGCCGGGAGGAGTCCTACTCCCACCGGAGTAGGACTCCCCCTTCCTAGTTGGAATAGGATTGGGGGGAGGGGGAAGAGGAGGGCGCCGCCCCCCTTGTCCTATTCGGACTGGGGGAGAGGCGCGCCACCACCTCTGGCCGCCCTCCTCTTCTCCCTCGAGGCCCACCGAGGCCCATTTACCCCGGGGTTCCGTAACCTCCGGTACTCCGGTAAATTCCGTTTTAATCCGAACCATTCCGAACTCCAAACATAGGCTTCAATATATCAATCTTTATGTCTCGACCATTCCGAGACTCCTCGTCACGTCCGTGATCACATCCGGGACTCTGAACTTCTTCGGTACATCAAAATACATAAACTCATAATAACTGTCATCGAAACCTTAAGCGTGCGGACCCTACGGTTCGAGAACAATGTAGACATGACCTAGAACTATTCACGGTCAATAACCAACAGCGGGACCTGGATGCCCATATTGGTTCCTACATATTCTACGAAGATCTTTATCGGTCGACCGCATAACAACATACGTTGTTCCTTTGTCATCGGTATGTTACTTGCCCGAGATTCGATCGTCGGTATCCAATACCTAGTTCAATCTCGTTACCGGCAAGTCTCTTTACTCGTTCCGTAATACATCATCTCACAACTAACTCATTAGTTGTAGTGCTTGCAAGGCTTCATGATGTGCATTACCGAGAGGGCCCAGAGATACCTCTCCGACAATCGGAGTGACAAAACCTAATCTCGAATACGCCAACCCAACATCTGCCTTTGGAGACACCTGTAGTACTCCTTTATAATCACCCGATTCGTTGTGACGTTTGGTAGCACCAAAGTGTTCCTTGATAAACGGAGTTGCATAATCTCATAGTTACGGGAACATGTATATGTCATGGATAAAAGCAGTAGCAACATACTAAACGATCGTGTGCTAAGCTAAGGGAATGGGTCATGTCAATCAGATCATTCTACTAATGATGTGACCTTGTTAATCAAATAACAACTCCTTGTTCATGGTCGGAAACATAACCATCTTTGATTAACAAGCTAGTCTAGTAGAGGCATACTAGTGACATGTTGTTTTGTCTATGCATTCACACATGTATCATGTTTCCGGTTAATACAATTCTAGCATGAATGATAAACATTTATCATGAAATAAGGAAATAATTAATAACTTTATTATTGCCTCTAGGGCATATTTCCTTGAGTCTCCCACTTGCACTAGAGTCAATAATCTAGATTACATAGTAATGATTCTAACACCCATGGAGTCTTGGTGCTGATCATGTTTTGCTCGTGGAAGAGGCTTAGTCAACGGTCTGCAATATTCAGATCCGTATGTATCTTGCAAATCTCTATGTCTCCCACCGGACTAAGTCCCGGATGGAATTGAAGCGTCTCTTGATGTGCTTGGTCCTCTTGTGAAATCTGGATTCCTTCGCTAAGGCAATTGCTCCAAATTGTCACGAAAGATTTTCATTGGACCCGATGCACTAGGTATGACACCTAGATCGGATATGAACTCCTTCATCCGCACTCCTTCATTAGCTGCTTCGAAGCTGCTATGTATTCCGCTTCACATGTAGATCCCGCTGACGCTTTGTTTAGAACTGCACCAACCGACAGCTCCTCCGTTTAGTGTAAATCGTATCCGTCTGCGATTTAGAATCGTCCGGATCGGTGTCAAAGCTTGCATCAACGTAACTGTTTCGATGAGCTCTTTGTCACCTCCATATCGAGAAACATATCCTTAGTCCTTTTCGGTATTTCAGATGTTCTTGACCGCTGTCCATGATCCACTCTGGATTACTTTGGTACCTCCTGCTAGGCTTATAGCAAGGCACACATCAGTCTGGTACACAGCATTGCATACATGATAGAGCCTATGGCTGAAGCATAGGGAACATCTTTCATTTTCTCTCTATCTTCTGCAGTTGGTCGGGCATTGAGTCGACTCAACTTCACACCTTGTAACACAGGCAAGAACCCTTTCTTTGCTTGATCCATTTTGAACTTCTTCAAAATTTTGTCAAGGTATGTGCTTTGTGAAAGTCCAATTAAGCGCCTTGATCTATCTCTATAGATCTTAATGCCCAATATGTAAGCAGCTTCACCGAGGTTTTTCATTGAAAAACTCTTATTCAAGTATCCTTTATGCTATCCAGAATTCTATATCATTTCCGATCAGCAATATGTCATCCACATATAATATCGAAATGCTCTGAGCTCCCACTCACTTTCTTGTAAATCTGAGGCTTCTCCAAAAGTCTCAGATAAACCCAAATGCTTTGATCACACTATCAAAGCGTTTATTCCAACTCGAGATGCTTGCACCAGTCCATATATGGATCATTGGAGCTTGCACACTTTGTTAGCTCCTTTGGATCGATAAAACCTTCGGTTGCATCATATACAACTCTTCTTCCGTAAATCCATTCAGAATGCAGTCTTTACATCCATTTGCCAAATTTCATAATCATAAAATGCGGCAATTGCTAACATGATTCGGACGGACTTAAGCATCGCTTCGGGTGAGAAGGTCTCATCATAGTCAATCCCTTGAACTTGCGAAAACCCTTTGCGACAAGTCGAGCTTTATAAACGATAACATTACCGTCGGCGTCAGTCTTCTTCTTGAAGATCCACTTGTTTTCTATTGCTTGCCGACCCTCGGGCAAGTCAACCAAAGTCCATACTTTGTTTTCATACATGGATCCCATCTCAGATTTCATGGCCTCAAGCCATTTTGCGGAATCTGGGCTCACCATCGCTTCTTCATAGTTCGTAGGTTCATCATGATCTAGTAGCATGATTTCCAGAACAGGATTACCGTACCACTCAGTGCGGATCTTACTCTGTTGATCTACGAGGTTCTGCGATAACTTGATCTGAAGTTTCATGATCAACATCATCAACTTCCTCACTACTAGGTGTAGGTGTCTCGAAACCGTTTCTGCGACGAACTACTTTCAAGTAAGGGAGAAGGTACTATTACCTCATCAAGTTCCACTTTCCTCCCACTCACTTCTTTCGAGAGAAACTCCTTCTCTAGAAAGGATCCATTCTTAGCAACGAATGTCTTGCCTTCGGATCTGTGATAGAAGGTGTACCCAACTGTCTCCTTTGGGTATCCTATGAAGACACATTTCTCGATTTGGGTTCGAGCTTATCAGGTTGAAGCTTTTTCACATAAGCATCGCATCCCCAAACTTTAAGAAACGACAACTTTGGTTTCTTGCCAAACCATAGTTCATAAGGTGTCGTCTCAACGGATTTCGACGGTGTTCTATTCAGTGTGAATGCGGCCGTCTCTAGAGCATAACCCCAAAACGATAGCGGTAAATCTGTAAGAGACATCATAGATCGTACCATATCTAGTAAAGTACGATTACGACGTTCGGACACACCATTACGCTGTGGTGTTCCGGGTGGCGTGAGTTGCGAAACTATTCCGCATTGTTTCAAATGTAGACCAAACTCGTAACTCAAATATTCACCTCCACGATCAGATCGTAGAAACTTAATTTTCTTGTTACGATGATTTTCAACTTCACTCTGAAATTCTTTGAACTTTTCAAACGTTTCAGACTTATGTTTCATTAAGTAGATATACCCATATCTGCTTAAGTCATCTGTGAAGGTGAGAAAATAACGATATCCGCCACGAGCCTCAACATTCATCGGACCACATACATCTCATGTATGATTTCCAACAAATCTGTTGCTCTCTCCATAGTACCGAGAACGGTGTTCTAGTCATCTTGCCCATGAGGCACGGTTCGCAAGTGCCAAGTGATTCATAATCAAGTGACTCCAAAACCCATCTGTATGGAGTTTCTTCATGCGCTTTACACCGATATGACCTAAACGGCGATTGCCACAAATAAGTTGCACTATCATTATCAACTCTGCATCTTTTGGTTTCAACATTATGAATATGTGTATCACTACTATCGAGATTCATAAGAAATAGACCACTCCTCAAGGGTGCATGACCATAAAAGATATTACTCATATAAATAGAACAACCATTATTCTCTGATTTAAATGAATAACCGTCTCGCATCAAACAAGATCCAGATATAATGTTCATGCTCAACGCAGCACCAAATAACAATTATTTAGGTCTAAAACTAATCCGAAGGTAGATGTAGAGGTAGCGTGCGATTGTGATCACATCGACTTTGGAACCATTTCCCACGCGCATCGTCACCTCGTCCTTTGCGAGTTAAGCAATCAGTAGTCCTGCTTGAGTTGCAAATATTAGCAATGAACCAGATCAAATACCAGTGCTACTACGAGCTCTAGTAAGGTACACATCAATAACATGTATATCATATATACCTTTGTTCACCTTGCCATCCTTCTTATCCGCCAAATACTTGGGGCAGTTCCGCTTCGAAAGACGATCGCTTGCGGTAGAAGCACTCGAGTTTCAGGTTTAGGGCCAGACTTGGGTTTCTTCTCTGAGCAGCAACTTGCTTGCTGTTCTTCTTGAGATTCCTTTTTCTTCCCTTTGCCTTTCTTCTTGAAACTAGTGGTCTTATTGACCATCAACACTTGATGCTCCTTCTTGATTTCTACCTCCGCAGCCTTTAGCATTGCGAAGAGCTCGGTATAGTCTTTACTAACCCTTGCATATTATAGTTCATCACGAAGCCTTTGTAGCTTGGTGGCGTGATTGGAGAATTACATCAATGACACAATCATCCGGAAGATTAACTCCCAATTGTGTCAAGTGATTGTAGTACCCGGACATTACGAGTATATGCTCACTAATGTAACTATTCTCCTCCATCTTGCAGCTATAGAACTTATTGGAGACTTCATATCTCTCAATCCGGGCATTCTGTTGGAATATTAACTTCAACTCTGGAACATCTCATATGCTCCATGACGTTCAAAACGTCGTTGAAGTCCCGGTTCTAAGCCGTAAAGCATGGCACACTCGAACTATAGAGTAGTCATCAGCTTTGCTCGCCAGACGTTCATAACATCTGCGATTGCATTAGCAGGCGAGCACTGCACCTAGCGGTGCATCCAGGGCGTAACTCTTACGTGCAGCAATGAGGATGATCCTCAAATTACGGACCCGATCCGTGTAATTGCTACCATCATCTTTCAACTTTGCTTTCTCAAGGAACGCATTAAAATTCAACGGAACAACAAAGACGAGCCATCTATCTACAATCAAACATAAACAAGCAAGATACTATCGGTACTAAGTTCATGATAAATTTAAGTTCAATTAATCATATTACTTAAGAACTCCCACTTAGAAAAACATCTCTCTAGTCATCTAAGTGATCACGTGATCCAAATCAACTAAACCATAACCGATCATCACGTGAAATGGAGTAGTTTCAATGGTGAACATCTTATGTTGATCATATCTACTATATGATTCACGCCGACCTTTCGGTCTCCGTGTTCCGAGGCCATATCTGCATATGCTAGGCTCGTCAAGTATAACCCGAGTATTCTGCGTGTGCAAAACTGGCTTGCACCCGTTGTAGATGGACGTAGAGCTTATCACACCCGATCATCACGTGGTGTCTGGGCACGACGAACTTTGGCAACGGTGCATACTCGGGAGAACACTTCTTGATAATTTAGTGAGAGATCATCTTATAATGCTACCGTCAATCAAAGCAAGATAAGATGCATAAAAGGATAAACATCACATGCAAATCAATATAAGTGATATGATATGGTCATCATCATCTTGTGCTTCATGATCTCCATCTTGCAGCACCACCATGATCACCATCGCCACCGCGCGACACCTTGATCTTCATCGTAGCATCGTTGTCGCCTCGCCAAACTTATGCTTCTCGACTATCGCTACCGCTTAGTGATAAAGTAAAGCATTACAGATGCGATTGCATTGCATACAATAAAGCGACAACTATATGGCTCCCGCCATTGCCGATAACTTCGTTACAAAACATGATCATCTCATACAATAAAATATAGCATCACGTCTTGACCATATCACATCACAACATGCCCTGCAAAAACAAGTTAGACGTCTTCTACTTTGTTGTTGCAAATTTTACGTGGCTGCTACGGGCTTTAAGCAAGAACCAGTCTCACCTCGCATCAAAACCACAACGATACTTCACAAATAGACTCGTTTAACCTTCTCAAGGACCGGCGTAGCCACACTCGGTTCAACTAAAGTGAGAGAGACAGGCACCCACCAGTCACCTTTAAGCAACGAGTGCTTGTAGCGGTGAAACCAGTCTCGCGTAAGCGTACGCGTAATGTCGGTCTGGGCCGCTTCATCTCACAATACCGTTGAACCAAAGTATGACATGCTGGTAGGTAGTATGACTTGTATCGCCCACAACTCACTTGTGTTCTACTCGTGCAAAACATCAAACCATAGAAAAACCTAGGCTCGGATGCCATCAGCCGGGGAACGTAGTAATTTCAAAAAATTCCTACGCACACGCAAGATCATGGTGATGTATAGCAACGAGAGGGAGAGTGTTGTCTCACGTACCCTCGTAGACCCGGCGAAGCGATCACAACGTAGAGGAAGTAGTCGTCACGTTCTCCTCGCGATCCGACCGATCCGGCGCCGTTACTCCGGCGCCCCGAGTTCTTGACACACGTACAGCTCGATGGCGTCCCTCGTACTCGATCCAGCCGAGTGTCGAGGAGAGTTCCACAAGACGACGGCGTGGTGGCGATCTTGATGTTTCACCGCGCGGGCTTCGCTTAAGCTTCATGACGGTATAACCGAGGTGGAATATGGTGGAGGGGGCACCGCACGGCTAAGGAACGATCTAAAGATCAAACTTGTGTGTCAAGGGTGCCCCCTGCCCCGTATATAAAGGAGGGAGGGGGAGGCCGGCCGGCCTAGCTAGAAGCGGCTGGAGGAGTCCTACTCCCACCGGAGTAGGACTCCCCCTTCCTAGTTGGAATAGGATTGGGGAGGGGAAGAGGAAGGCGCGCCCCCCCTGTCCTATTCGGACTGGGGGAGAGGCGCGCGCCACCTCTGGCCGGCCCTCCTCTTCTCCCTCGAGGCCCACCGAGGCCCATTTACCCCGGGGTTCCGGTAACCTCCGGTACTCGGTAAATTCCGTTTTCGTCGGAACCATTCAACTCCAAACATAGGCTTCCAATATATCAATCTTTATGTCTCGACCATTCCGAGACTCCTCGTCACGTCCGTGATCACATCCGGGACTCGAACTTCTTGGTACATCAAAATACATAAACTCATAATAAGCATCATCGAAACCTTAAGCGTGCACGGACCCTACGGTTCGAGAACAATGTAGACATGACCTAGAACTATTCACGGTCAATAACCAACAGCGGGACCTGGATGCCCATATTGGTTCCTACATATTCTCGAAGATCTTTATCGGTCGACCGCATAACAACATCGTTGTTCCCTTTGTCATCGGTATGTTACTTGCCCAAGATTCGATCGTCGGTATCCAATACCTAGTTCAATCTCGTTACCGCAAGTCTCTTTACTCGTTCCGTAATACATCATCTCACAACTAACTCATTAGTTGTAGTGCTTGCAAGGCTTCATGATGTGCATTACCGAGAGGGCCCAGAGATACCTCTCCGACAATCGGAGTGACAAAACCTAATCTCGAAATCGCCAACCCAACATCTGCCTTTGGAGACACTGTAGTACTCCTTTATAATCACCCGATTCGTTGTGACGTTTGGTAGCACCAAAGTGTTCCTCCGTAAACGGAGTTGCATAATCTCATAGTTACAGGAACATGTATATGTCATGGATAAAAGCAGTAGCAACGTACTAAGCGATCGTGTGCTAAGCTAAGGGAATGGGTCATGTCAATCAGATCATTCTACTAATGATGTGACCTTGTTAATCAAATAACAACTCCTTGTTCATGGTCAGGAAACATAACCATCTTTGATTAACAAGCTAGTCTAGTAGAGGCATACTAGTGACATGTTGTTTTGTCTATGCATTCACACATGTATCATGTTTCCGGTTAATACAATTCTAGCATGAATGATAAACATTTATCATGAAATAAGGAAATAATTAATAACTTTATTATTGCCTCTAGGGCATATTTCCTTCAGTAGTTACATTTGTTCCTGAGGACAAGGGAGAAGTCTTGCTATTAGTAGTCATGTGAATTTGGTATTCGTTTGATATTTTGATAAGATGTATGTTGTCCAACCTCTAGTGGTGTTATGTGAACGTCGACTACACAACACTTCACCATTATTTGGGCCTAGAGGAAGGCATTGGGAAGTAATAAGTAGATGATGGGTTGCTAGAGTGACAAAAGCTTAAACCCTAGTTTATGCGTTGCTTCGTAAGGGGCTGATTTGGATCCATATGTTTCATGCTATGGTTAGGTTTACCTTAATACTTTTGTTGTAGTTGCGGATGCTTGCAATAGAGGTTAATCATAAGTGGGATGCTCTTCCAAGTAAGGGCAATACCCAAGCACCGGTCCACCCACATATCAAATTATCAAAGTACCGAACGCGAATCATATGAGCATGATGAAAACTAGCTTGACGATATTCCCATGTGTCCTCGGGAGCGCTTTTCCTATTATAAGAGTTTGTCCAGGCTTGTCCTTTGCTACAAAAAGGATTGGGCCACCTTGCTGCACTTTATTTACTTTTGTTACTTGTTGCTCGTTACAATTTATCTTATCATAAAACTATCTGTTACCACTTATTTCAGTACTTGCAGAGAATACCTTGCTGAAAACCGCTTATCATTTCCTTCTGCTCCTCGTTGGGTTCGACACTCTTACTTATCAAAAGGACTACGATAGATCCCCTATACTTGTGGGTCATCAGTGTGGAGATCCTGATCATTGGGCTCCTAGTTGCCCCAATCGCTATGACAAGCGTCATCCTGGGAAAGGCTGAAAGACCGCTAATGTTGTCATTGGAGACACTGACATGAAGGATGTTGGGTATGGTATATTTCCCACTATTCTTTCAGTATGTCATTCTCCTGATTGGTTGATTGACACGGGTGCTAATGTGCATGTATGCGGTGATATTTCCATGTTTTCGTCTTATCAGACCGCATGGGACTTCAACCGTGCTGATAGGCAATGGTTCAAGTGCTTCTATTCGTGGTGTTGGCACGGTCGATCTGAAGTTTACTTCGGGGAAGATCGTGCGGCTGAAGAAAGTGCATTATGTCCCCTCCGTCAATAAAAATCTTGTTAGTGGATCTCTTCTGTGTAGAGATGGCTATAAGCTTGTCTTTGAGTCGAATAAATTTGTAATATCCAAGTATGGAACCTTTGTTGGTAAAGGATATGAGTCAGGAGGCCTGTTTCGTTTATCCTTATCAGACGTTTGCAATAAAGTTGTTAATCATATTTGCAACAATAGTGAATCAAATATGTGGCATTCACGTCTTTGTCATGTTAACTTTGGTTGCATGTCGCGACTAGCGAAGTTGAACTTAATCCCTAGTTTCACCACTATCAAGGGATCTAAGTGTCAAGTGTGTGTGCAAGCTAAGCAACCTCGTAAGTCTCACGTGACTGCGGAAAAGAGAAATCTTGCACCACTAGAACTTATACATTCAGATCTATGTGATTGAATGGTGTTTTGACAAAAGGTGGAAAGAAATATTTCATGACGTTAATTGATGACTCCACGAGATACTATCATGTGTATCTTCTGAAACCTAAGGATGAGGCTTTGAACTTTTTCAAGATCTATAAAGCTGAAGTGGAAAACCAACTTGATCGAAAAATCAAGAGGCTTAGGTCCGACCGTGGTGGATAGTATTTTTCCAATGAATTTGATGCTTTTTGTGCGGAACATGGTATAATTCATGAGAGGACGCCTCCCTATTCACCTCAGTCAAATGGGGTGGCCGAAAGAAAGAACCGTACTCTAACTGATTTGGTTAACGCCATGTTAGACACATCGGGTCCCTCCAAGGCATGGTGGGGGGAGGCGATATTGACAGCATGTCATGTCCTAAATCGAGTCCCCACAAAGAACAAAGAGATAACTCCATTCGAGGAATGGGAGAAGAAAAGGTTAAAACTCTCTTATCTGCGAACATGGGGTTGTTTGGCGAAAGTCAATGTTCCAATTCCAAAGAAGCGGAAGCTTGGACCAAAGACTGTGGATTGTGTTTTCCTGGGATATGCTTTTCATAGCATTGGCTATAGATTCTTGGTTGTAAAATCTGAGGTACCTGACATGCACGTCGGTACGGTCATGGAGTCGAATGATGCGACTTTCTTTGAAGATATCTTTCCCATGAAGGATATGGCTACCTCATCTAATCAGGAGATGCCTAGTTCATCGAATCAAGAACCAGTTACAATTACTGAACCTGCCATTTCGATGGAACACTTTGAAAGTCCCGTGGAGGAGAACAATGAAGTTCCTACTAGGAGCAAGAGACAGAGGACTGCAAAGTCCTTTGGTGATGATTTTCTTGTGTATCTCATAGATGACACTCCCAGTTCTATTTCAGAGGCCTATGCATCTGAAGATGCTGACTACTAGAAGGAAGCAGTTCGTAGCAAGATGGATTCCATCTTGGCGAATGAAACTTGGGAAATAACTGATCGTCCTTATGGGTGCAAACCTATAGGATGCTAATGGGTATTCAAGAAGAAGCTTAGGCCTGATGGTACTATTGAAAAGTACAAGGCTCGGCTCGTGGCTAAGGGTTATACCCAAAAGGAAGGTGAAGATTTCTTTGATACTTACTCACCTGTGGCTCGACTGACCACTATTCAAGTTCTACTTTCACTAGCTACCTCACATGGTCTTCTCGTTCATCAAATGGATGTTAAGACTGCTTTCCTAAATGGAGAGTTGGATGAGGAAATTTATATGGAACAACCAGATGGGTTTGTAATAGATGGTTAGGAAGGAAAAGTGTGCAAGTTGCTGAAGTCTTTGTATGGACTCAAGCAAGCACCCAAACAGTGGCATGAGAAGTTCGAAAGAACTTTAACAGCTGCAGGCTTTGTTGTGAACAAAGCTGACAAATGTGTGTACTGTAGCCATGGTGGGGGCGAGGGAGTTATGCTTTGCTTGTATGTTGATGACATACTGATTTTCAGAACAAATCTGAGTGTTATTAAGGAGGTCAAGGATTTCCTATCTCGCTGTTTTGAGATGAAGGATTTAGGAGTGGCTGATGCCATTCTGAACATCAAGTTGTTGAGAGATGATGATGGTGGGATTACATTGCTTAAATCTCACTATGTGGAAAAGATCTTGAGTCACTTTGGCTATAGTGACTGCAAGCCCTCTCCAACACCATATGATGCTAGCGTGCTGCTTCGAAAGAATCGAAGAATTGCTAGAGATTAATTGAAGTGTTCTCAGATTATTGGCTCACTTATGTACTTAGCTAGTGCTACAAGACCTGACATCTCTTTTGCTGTTAGCAAACTGAGTCGGTTTGTCTCAAAACCAGGAGATGTGCATTGGAAATCTCTAGGGAGAGTTTTGCGTTATTTGAAAGGCACTGTGAATTATGGAATTCACTACACTGGGCACCCAAAGGTGCTTGAAGGGTATAGTGACTCAAACTGGATCTCAGATGCTGATGAGATAAAGGCCACGAGCGAATATGTGTTCACTCATGGAGGTGGCGCTGTTTCTTGGAAGTCTTGCAAGCAGACCATCTTAACGAGGTCAACAATGGAAGCAGAAGTCACAGCACTAGATACAGCTACGGTCGAAGCAGATTGGCTTCGCCGGCTCTTGAATGACATGCCGGTTGTTGAGAAACCTGTACCGGGTATCCTTATGAACTGTGACAATCAAACTATGATCACGAAAGTGAACAACTCAAAGGATAACATGAAGTCATCAAGACACGTTCAGAGAAGGTTAAAGTCTGTCAGAAAAATGAGAAACTCCAGAGTTATTGCATTGAATTATATCCAAACGTCTAAAAATCTGGCAGATCCTTTTACTAAGGGTCTATCACGTAATGTGATAGATAATGCATCGAGGGAGGTGGGTATGAGACCCACAATACGAGTTGTTCATAGTGGTAACCTATTCTTTGTGATCGGAGATCCCCGTGAATTAGATGTGGAAGACAAGTTGTTGGTCAACTGGGAGGAGAGTACCCTTACTATTTAAAATACCACTCCATAAAGATGCAATACTCTCCTAAATCTGCATGGCAGGTTGATGTATATCTTAATGTGTTCTAAGTGGCTCTTTGAAGCAGAGATGTTGTCCTGCAGAACATCTTTTCAAGAACGCACCTATATGAGTCTGATTGTTAAAGTCGCAATCTATGAGAGTAGGGTTCTCTCTAGTAAACTCATGAAAGGTCTCGGAGTATGACGATAAGCTCCACCATGGGAAGACCCACGGTAGCCACGTGTCGGTCAAGGCTTTATGTGAAGCTAGATTCACGAAAAACTTGCGCTCAAGGCCCATCCACTGTTCAAGTTGCTTACTAGTGTAGCATAGAGTTCTAGGTGGAAGTTCAACTTAACGGTCTTCACTGCAGATACCATCAATATAAAAACAGTGTTTTGGAACCAAAGGCAAATTTTGTGTGCCTCTGGGATCTGGTGGGGGATTGCTGGAATTTTTGTCTATTTGGGCCTAGCCCAATAGCAGTTTCAGAAATTTCTAATAAATCCTAGAGGCCCACGCAGCCCATTCGTGCAAGTCAAGAGGTGGAACTAAGTTTAGTCCCACATTGCTAGTTTAGAGGGAGTTGGACCTCTTTATAAGGGAGGCTCCTTCCCCACTTGTATGAGCATGAGAACAAGAGGGACATCCACGCGCGCTCCTCCTCTGCCGCCCGCCACGCCATGCCTCGTCACGACGCGCCGCGGGTTGCGGGAATGAGCCGAGCCGATGTCTAATTTTTGCCATGCACTACGGGTATACGAAAGGTCACCTGGGAGCTGAAAAGTTTTTGCGGTAGTGGATAATGAATACGAACGGCGCACCTCTTCGCGTGCTGCCTGTTCACTTCGTCTCCCTCCATTGCTTCACCTCCCGGCGCAGCCTGTTCGCGTCCCTCTCCTGTGCCTATATAAGGGAGGTCGCTCCTCTCCAGAGAGATACATCAGAAGGTCTGCTTCCTCTCGCCACACAGTTCCTGAGCACTGCGTTGCTGCTACAATCTTCCCCATCCCGGCTTGCGGCGTGCACCGTAGGTCGGGACAGTAGGCCTCCGAAACCGCACCTTTTGAGTCCTGTACGGGAGAAGGGTGATAAGGTTTTTGGGGAGCGCTTCGCACGACTACTGACTTCTTCGTCACGGACGCCCCGGACTCCGACGACTACTTCCCCGATGATGACTTCTTCCCCGACGTCCATGACCTCCTTAACGACATGGCTGGCAAGGACACCGACCCCAAGTCCAGCGCTTCTACTGCTGCTGCCCCGTACGTGTTCGTCCCCTTTCTATTACAGGTTCTGCTACAGTTCCTTGTTCTAGTGTTTTCCCTAGACTTGTTAGACTCTACTTCAGATATGCATCTTGTTCTACTATCTGCTCTAGAGATGCTCGGTTCTAGTTCATATATGAAGATGTTGTTTACCTTCTCTTTGTCAAATCGCATGGCTTGTTTTGTCTCTACTATACTAGTCATGCTTTATCTAGTATTTCTGTTAATAAAATCACTCGGTAAATTGCTCATATTTCCAACAAGAAGTATGGTGAGTGAAATTGGCGTTAGAATGAAACTTTAGGCGTGTGATCATGGATGTGTTATTTCCCATCTTTTACGTTATGTCACTTGAGACTTATCGAAAAATATTTCCCTTCATTTATGTTATTTCACTTGAGACGTGTTTAACAACATTTTCCTTGTAATGATCATGACATGAATATGTTATTTTGTCATCTCTTGTGTTGATCATGACATGAATTTGTTATTTTGTTAATTCTTGTGTCGTGCCATGATTTTATTCTTCTTATTTTAGAGGTCATCATGTTGCTTGTTTCCAATATTTTTTCGTTTGCAGATGAGCACAGGTGAAGAGTCTGAAACTACTGATTCAGATGTTGTCGTGTTTCATGGAGGCAAAGGCAGAAAAGACACATGATGGTTCCTCTTGTTGGTATCATGTACAATGAGAAGTAACTCATAAAAATGTGTTCCTATAATTATCGGAAAATAGTGGGTTAAAGATAAATTGAGTACTCCAAAATATATATGTAACATGTTCAGGATGTACAAGCCTTGTATTGATATATTGCATTATGCGCTTGTTAACACATATGGCTTGAAAACAACATTGAAGAGGAGTTCATAAGAAGCATTAGGCTTGTTTTGGACAGTTAGGGGCCCTCAATCCATAAGCCAAGTGGAAAACCGTTTCAACATATCAACTGAAGTTATACATAAAAAATTCAATGGAGTATTAAACTTCTTGAATGCTATGGTTATAGATATCATTCAACCAAATTATCCAGAGTTCAAAGTTGTTCATGAAAGGCTTCAAGATGCGATATTTGCACCTCACTTTGATGGTTGCATAGTGCAATTGATGGTTCACATATTTCATGCAGTTGCCCCAAGTCATGAGAATGAGATTTTCAACCACGTTGATGGTCGAGGATACCAAACACGGAAATATCATGGCAGTGTGCGACTTTAACATGAGATTCACCTCTATAGTTGCAGGATGCACTAGTGCAGAACCGGGCATTAGCACCGGTTCGTAAGGACCTATAGTGTCGGTTACATAACCGGCACTAATTTGTGGTCACTAAAGGCCCCCCCTTTAGTACCGGTTCAGCATGAACCGGTGCTAAAGGGCAACCACGTGGCACTAGCCAGCTCCGGGGGCCTGGAGCCCTTTAGTACCGGTTGGTAACACCAACCGGTACTATAAGGTTTGGTGGGTTTTTAGTTTTATGATTTCTTTTTCATTTAATTTTGTGTTTCCATTTTAATTCTTTTTCGTTTGCTGGTATTTTATGATACTACACATTGTACACGTTATGCATCATATATACATCATGCATGCTTTGTTTATCAACTCTGCTGCTATGTTCATTGCACCCGCAGATATAACATGCTCATGCATGCTTTTGCATCATTACATCATCATATATATATAATAACAAGTCCTACTAATCATGCATCATCATACAACTTCTACTCGTTATTAATAATAAGTCATCATCATCCTCATATATAGTCATCGAACCCAACCCTACATAATTGTTCTTAGCACATGATCATCGATGATCGGTAGGACCTAAACACCCTTAAGGTAAAATAGCATAAAACAATATAGACCCCGACTCTCCATTATGAAGAATGGCGATCATCCTGTCTCCAATTCTTGCCTTTACGCTTATTGCTTCCAAGAAGCTCCTTATGACTATCCATACATTTTTCCATTCTTTGATTGTTATGTCTCCACTTCTTTTAGAAACCGGTATGGACAATGAGATTAAGAGGATGACCTGGTAGTATGTTCAAAACATGAAGGCTACCACGCGTATACATCGATGAGGCACACAATCATTCGGGATTATCTGTTGAAAAACATAATAATAACTTTGTAGTTAGCAATGATGTACTAGTTTTAGAAGTGTGCAAAAAGATGCACGGATGTTGTAATAGTAAAAATAATCTTACCAGGTATCTCCATGGTAGTTACAGAGTTCAACACGTGCACTAGTGGCACGTATTGACCATAATGTTGAGGAATTTGATTGTAGATATTGTAATTCTCAAGATCAGTACAAAATCCGACCGGATGAGTTTTCTCTGATAAGTTAATTGAGCCTTCATTAGTAATGCGTTACATCGACCATCTTCCGCACATTCTTTGAAGAATGAAAATAAGCTGTCAATGGAGATAAGTTGTCAACATTATATTTTGAAATAAACAATATAAATTACTTAATAACTATGTTTAGCTCACATGAGGGAAGAACTGGAGGTGTATCCACAAAGACCCAAATCGTAGGTGTCTCTTGCTCGATTGTAGGATCACCAAGATCCATGGTGACAAGCATACCCTCATCAAGACCATACATCTTGCAAAATGCATCCCAATTTTGCAACCAAAATGGGTTACACTCGAGCATTGTACAGCTTTACTTGAAAATCCACACCATGTTCGGTACTTAGGATAATTTTTTTGGTTTCAAAATTTTCATGGTCTTCAAAATCCATCCTCTCCAAGACATAGCGTCTTGCAAAGCATGGGATAAGCTAGTCGAATTGGAAAGATGAAAAATACACGTTAAAATAGTTGAAGTCGTGCTTAATTACAAAAAACTATTGTCGCTGCTATGCATCAGTATGAACATCGCAGGTCTCCTCGAGCTTAATGCTGAAGGGCCGATCTTCGTCCAGCTCAATGAACTGTCATGAGATACCTCGGTCGTCGTGGCACCAATCGCACTCCCGAGGCGGTTATCGTAAATCGATGAGTACGACATTTCGCCCTACGCTCATAATTTAGTTTTATTAGTCAACTATCTAGTTCAACTACTAAGCACTTACTATAAATAAATAAGTAGTACTTACTAAAAACAAACTACTTCTATATATAGTAAAATAAATTAGTTTATTAAATCAACTAGCTAGTTCAACTATATATAAACTACTTCTTCTTTTTTCCTTTTTCTAAATACTATGAACAAAAAATCATTAAAATTCTATGAACAAAATTAATTACACAATCTAAATATCACCCAAAAAATCTATTAATAATAATATCACCAAACATGCATATTAAATAATAATATCACCAAAAAATATATTAACAGAAAAAATCTATTAACAGAAAAAAATCTATTAACAGAAAAATCTATTAATTCAACTAGTTCAACTAAGCATTTACTAAAAATAAACTAGTTATATTAATTCAACTAGTTCAACTAATTAAGCATTTACTAAAAATAAACTAGTTCTATATATTAATTCAACAAGTTCAACTAATTAAGCATCTTCTAAAAATAAACTAGTTCTATATATTAATTCAACAAGTTCAACTAATTAAGCATCTTCAAAAAATAAACTAGTTGATCTATATATTAATTCAACTAGTTCAACTAAAAGCATTATATTTACTAAAAATAAACTAGATAGTTCTAATTCATCTAAACATATTATATATAAAAAACAGAAAATAAGTAAAAAAATATGTGTGTGTGTGTATATACGTGTGTGTGTGTGTGTGTTTGTGTGTACGTGTCTGTGTGTATGCGTGTGTGTGTGTGTGTGTGTGTGTGTGTGTGTGTGTGTGTGTGTGTATATACGTATGCGTGTGTACGTATATAGGGCGCGTCTGGTGGCGCTGCAGCGGCAACGACGACGACGGCGGCGGGCGGCGATGATGGATGCGGCGGGCGAAGCGGCGACGACGACGCTATGGGCGGGCGAAGCGGCGACGACGGCGGCGGGGCGACGACGACGACGGCAAGGGTCGCGGGCGAGGGCGACGACGACGACGACGGCGGCGGGCGGCGGCAGCGGCGACGACGACGAAGGCGGCGAAGCGGCGAAGGCGACGGCGGCGCGGCGGTGTTGGCGAGATCGGCGAGCGTGGAACGAAAGTGGCGGCGATAATCGATTCAACGTAAGTGCCATATATATAGAGAGCCTTTAGTACGGTTGGAGCCACCAACCGTACTAAAGGCCAATTTTAGCCAGCCCAAGCGGCGAAACGAGGTTTTAGTACCGGTTGGTGGCTCCAACCGGTACTAAAACCCTTTAGTACCGGTTTGTGCCACAAACCGGTACTAAAGGTCTTCTTACCACCACAGTGCGCTATGTTTAGTCCCACTGCTGAAGCGAAGGGCAGCCAGACCGGTTTATAAACCCAGCCTGGCGCCCTTTCGAACTCCTCTATATAGCGAGCTCGGGCTAACTATGGCCTGCCTGGTGAGCCTCCGGACCTTCTGGCTGCATTTGCACACCCTAGGTCTTGAGGCCCACCGGCAGCGCCTTCTTTTTTTTAATTTTTTTTTTTTCCGCATTATTTATTTTCTTCTATTTATTTTTGAGTAATTTTTTATATAGTTATTTATTTTCTGCTTTATTTTTTCTTCTATTTATTTCTGAGTAGTTTTTTGCCGTATTTAGTTTCTTTGTGAATATTTTTGCTTTATATTAGTTTTTTCTTTTCTGCATTATTTATTTTCTTCTATTTATTTTTGAGTAGTTTTTTATATAGTTATTTCTTTTACGCTTTATTTTTTTCTTCTATTTATTTACGAGTAGTTTTTTTGCCGTATTTAGTTTCTTTTCTGAATATTTTTGCTTTATATTAGTTTTTCTTTTCTGCATTATTTATTTTCTTCTATTTATTTTTGAGTAATGTTTTTATATAGTTATTTCTTTTCTGGTTTATTTTTTTCTTCTTCTTCTTCTTCTTCTTCCTCTTCCTCTTCTTATTCTTCTTCTCCTTCTCCTTCTCCTTCTCCTCCTTCTTCTTCTTCTTACTCTTCCTCTTCTTATTCTTCTTCTCCTTCACCTTCTCCTTCTCCTTCTCCTTCTTCTCCTTCTTCTTCCTCTTCTTATTCTTCTTCTTCTCCTTCTTCTTCCTCCTCCTTCTTCTCCTCTTCTTCTTCTTCTTCTTCTTCTCCTTCTTCCTCTTCTCCTTCTTCCTCCTCCTCCTTCTCCTTCCTCTTCTTCTTCTTCTTCTTCTTCTTCTCCTCCTCCTTCTTCTTCTTCTCCTCCTTCCTTTTGCCATAACAGAAGAAGTCCGGAGTTGTAATAAGTTATTAAAAATAAAAAAGAAGAAATCCGGAGTTGTAATAAGTTATTAAAAATAAAAAAGAGGTGCAATGCTCGTTAATTTGCTTCAAGCCTTTTGGAATAGTGTAAACTGCACTGCGCATAGCTCCGTGCAATGTACCATATTCCTAAAGGCTTGAAGCTAACTACGTGAGCATTGAGCCTCTTCTTCATCGTCTCGCACCTGTGGCTTATAAACCGCTCCTACTCCCTCTCTCTTGGCGAGGTGGGACTAAAAACAGCTTACCCTTTGGTACGGTTGGAGCCACCAACCGGTACTAAAGGTGGTGCGCTTCTGCACAAAATTTAATTAGTGTCATTTAGCTCAAAACAAATCATTAAATGCATGAAAATAGCAAATGAAGGCGAAATGGTTGAAATTTGATGTCGCCGCTTTCAATGATGCATACTTGAATGCACAAAAAGTCCGGAGTTGTAATAAGTTCAAAAATGAAATGCCTTTGTAACAGATGAGTTTAATTTCGTCGAAACCTGAATACTTGAAAGAGATTGTCCAGTTTGTAAACGAAGTGCATCCAGTTTTTGCCGTAACCCTCTCTACTTTTTGAACAATCTATGTGGGTGAAATGATGATACCATGCCAAGTTTCAACTTTTTCGAGTTCATTTGTAGTGCTTTTCAATTTTCAGGTCATTTAGTTCTCAAAACAAATCATTGAATGCATGAAAATAACAAATGAAGGCGTAAATGGTTGAAAGTTGATGGCGTCGCTTTGAATGGTGCATCTTGAGCATAAAAATATAAGAGCATTTACATCACGATCTTATATTTCTTTAGAGTCTAAACTGTCAATATGATCTTATAACATCAAAAATACTTTGATCATCAATGATCTTTGTGTGTACAATCTGAATTGTCAATATGAGTCATCAACGATTTATAAACCGATGAAGACTCATATTGCGGCCACAAATTCTACACATAGAGTTCAATGAAGACCAAGTGCTTGTGATAGTTTGAGAAATAACATATTTAAGGTGGTAAAAGGCTTGTTAGGGGAGCGAGGTGGGACTAAAAACAGCTTGCCATAACCTCATTAGTACCGGTTCGTACCACGAACCGGCACTAAATGGTGATGGTGGGGCCATAGCCTGACCGCAGGCTGACACATCCACTTTAGTACCGGTTCGTGGCATGAACCGGTACTAAAGGTTCGCCACGAACCGGTGCTATTGATCGCCGCCACGAACCGGTGCTATTGTACACATTAGTGCCAGCTCTAATACAAATCGGCACTATTGGGCTTCACGTATGACCCTTTTTCTACTAGTGATGGACGGAGTAAGCACACAACATGAGGATATTTATGAAGGAAATATGCCCTAGAGGCAATAATAAAGTTATTAACTATTTCCTCATATCATGATAAATGTTTATTATTCATGCTAGAATTGTATTAACCGTAAACATGATACATGTGTGAATACATAGACAAACATAGTGTCACTAGTATGCCTCTACTTGAAACTAGCTCATTGATCAAAGATGGTTATGTTTCCTAACCATAGGTATGTGTTGTCATTTGATTAATGGGATCACATCATTAGGAGAATGATGTGATTGACTTGACCCATTCTGTTAGCTTAGCACTTGATCGTTTAGTATGTTGCTATTGCTTTCTTCATGACTTATACAAAGTTCTTGCAACTATGAGAGTGTGCAACTCCGTTTACGGAGGAACACTTTGTGTGCTACCAAGCGTCTGGCATGGCTGGGTGATTATAAAGGTGCTCTCTGGTGTCTCCAAAGGTACATGTTGAGTTGGCATAATTCGAGATTAGGTTTTGTCACTCCGATTGTCGGAGAGGTATCTCTGGGCCTTCTCGGTAATACTCATCACCTAAGCCTTGCAAGCATTGTAAACAATGAGTTAGTTATGAATTGATGTATTACGGAACGAGTAAAGAGACTTGCCGGTAACGAGATTGAACTAGGTATTGGATACCGACGATCGAATCTTGGGCAAGTAACATACCGATGACAAAGGGAACAACGTATGTTGTTATGCGGTTTGACCGATAAAGATCTTCGTAGAATATGTAGGAACCAATATGAACATCCAGGTTCCACTATTGGTTATTGACCGAGAATGGTTCTAGGTCATGTCTACATAGTTCTCGAACCCGTAGGGTCCGCACGCTTAACGTTACGATGACAGTTTTATTATGAGTCTATAAGTTTTGATGTACCGAAGGTTGTTCGGAGTCCCGGATGTGATCACGGACATGACGAGGAGTCTCGAAATGGTCGAGACATAAATATTGATATATTGGACGGATATATTTGGACACCGGAAAGGTTCCGGATGAGATTGGGACTATACCGGAGATCCGGGAGGTTACCGGAACCCCCCGGTAAGTATATGGGCCTTATTGGGCCTTAGTGGAAAGGAGGAGAAGGAGCAAAGGAGGCGCCCCCAAGCCCAATCCGAATTGGGAAGGGGGCCGCCCCCCCCCTTTCCTTCTTCCTTCCCCTCTCTTCCTTCCTTCTCCTACTCCTAATAGAAAGGGAGGGGCAAACCTACTTGGAGTAGGTTTCCCCCTCCTAGGCGCCCTCCCCTTGGCCGGCCCCTCCTCCTCTCCCCTTTATATCACGGGGAGGGGCACCCATAGACACACAAGTTGATCTACGGATCGTTCCTTAGCCATGTGCGGTGCCCCTCCACCATATTCCACCTCGGTCATATCATCGCGGAGTTTAGGCGAAGCCTGCGCTTGATATAGCATCATCATCGTCCTGCGCCATTGTCTTGTGGAACTCATCCCGGCGCTTAGCTAGATTGGAGCCGAGGGGCGTCATCGAGCTGGGCGTGTGCTGAACACGGAGGTGTCGTGCGTTCGGTGCTTGGATCGGTCGAATCGTGAAGACGTACGACTACATCAACCGCGTTGTCATAACGCTTCCGCTTAATGGTCTACGACGGTATGTAGACAACACTCTCCCCTCTCGTTGCTATGCCATCACCATGATCTTGCGTGTGCGTAGGAAATTTTTTGAAATTACTACGTTCCACAACAGTGGCATCCGAGCCTAGGTTATATGCGTTGATGTTATATGCACGAGTAGAACACAAGTGAGTTGTGGGCGATACAAGTCATACTGCTTACCAGCATGTCATACTTGTTGGGTAACGTAGTAATTTCAAAATTTTCCTACACACACGCAAGATCATGGTGATGGCATAGCAACGAGAGGGGAGAGTGTTGTCCACGTACCCTCGCAGACCGTAAGTGGAAGCGTTATGACAACGCGGTTGATGTAGTCGTACGTCTTCACGATCCGACCGGTCCAAGCACCGAACGTACGGCACCTCCGAGTTCTGCACACGTTCAGCTCGATGACGATCCCCGGACTCCGATCCAGCAGGGTGTCGGGGATGAGTTCCGTCAGCACGACGGCGTGGTGACGATGATGATATTCTACCGGCGCAGGGCTTCGCCTAAACTCCGCGACGATATGACCGAGGTGGAATATGGTGGAGGGGGCACCGACACGGCTAAGGAATGATCCGTAGATCAACTTGTGTGTCATGGGTGCCCCCGCCTCGTATATAAAGGAGCAAGGGGGGGGGGGCCGGCCAAGGAGGGCGGCGCCAGGAGGAGTCCTACTCCCACCGGGAGTAGGACTCCTCCTTCCTAGTCCAACTAGGAGAGGGAAGGAAGGAAGGAGAAGGAGAAGGAAGGAGAGGAGGAAGAGTAGGAAAGGGGGGCCGGCCCCCTAGTCCAATTCGGTTTGGGCTAGGGGGGCCGCGCGCCCTGCCTCCTCTCTTCTACTACTTGGCCCATGAGGCCCATTGCTTCTTCCTCGTATTCCCGTAACTCCCCGGTACCCCCAAATATACCCGAATCACTCGGAACCTTTCCAAACTTCGAATATAGTCGTCCAATATATCGATCTTTACGTCTCGACCATTTCGAGACTCCTCGTCATGTCCCCGATCTCATCCGGGACTCCGAACTCCTTCGGTACATCAAAACTCATAAACTCATAATATAACTGTCATCAAAACCTTAAGCGTGTGGACCCTACGGGTTCGAGAACTATGTAGACATGACCTAGAACTATTCTCGGTCAATAACCAATAGCGGAACCTGGATGCTCATATTGGCTCCTACATATTCTACGAAGATCTTTATCGGTCAAACCGCATAACAACATACGTCGTTCCCTTTGTCATCGATATGTTACTTGCCCGAGATTCGATCGTTGGTATCCAATACCTAGTTCAATCTCGTTACCGGCAAGTCTCTTTACTCGTTACGTAATGCATCATCCCGTAACTAACTCATTAGTCACATTGCTTGCAAGGCTTATAGTGATGTGCGTTACCAAGAGGGCCCAGAGATACCTCTCCGACAATCAGAGTGACAAAACCTAATCTCGAAATACGCCAACCCAACATGTACCTTTGGAGACACCTGTAGTACTCCTTTATAATCACCCGATTACGCTGTGACGCTTGGTAGCACCCAAAGTGTTCCTCCGGTAAATGGGAGTTGCATAATCTCATAGTTACAGGAACATGTATAAGTCATGAAGAAAGCAATAGCAACATACTAAACGATCAAGTGATAGGCTAACAGAATGGGTCATGTCAATCACATCATTCTCCTAATGATGTGATCCTATTAATCAAATGACAACACATGTCTATGGTTAGGAAACATAACCATCTTTGATCAACAAGCTAGTCAAGTAGAGGCATACTAGTGACACTATGTTTGTCTATGTATTCACACATGTATTATGTTTCTGGTTAATACAATTCTAGCATGAATAATAAACATTTATCATGAAATAAGGAAATAAATAATAATTTTATTATTGCCTCTAGGGCATATTTCCTTCAGTCTCCCACTTGCACTAGAGTCAATAATCTAGTTCACATCGCCATGTGATTTAACATCAATATTCATATCTGTATATGATTAGTACCCATAGTTCACATCATCATGTGATTAACACCCAAAGGGTTTACTAGAGTCAATAATCTAGTTCACATTGCTATGTGATTAACACCCAAAGAGTACTAAGGTATGATCATGTTTTGCTTGTGAGAGAAGCTTAGTCAACGGGTCTGTCACATTCAGAGCCGTATGTACTTTGCAAATATTCTATGTCTACAATGCTCTGTGCGGAGCTACTCTAGCTAATTGCTCACACTTTCAATATGTATCTAGATTGAGACTTAGAGTCATCTGGATCGGTGTGAAAGCTTGCACCGATGTAACTCTTTACGACGGGCTCTTTTATCACCTCCATAATCGAGAAATATTTCCTTAGTCCTCACTAAGGATATTCTTGACCAATGTCCAATGATCTACTCCTAGATCACTATTGTACTCCCTTGCCAAATTCAGAGCAAGGTATACAATAGGTCTGGTACATAACATAGCATACTTTATAGAACCTATGACTGAGGCATAGGGAATGACTTTCATTTTCTTTTCTATTTTCTGCCCTGGTCGGGATTTGAGTCTTACTCAATTTCACACCTTTGCAACACAGTCAAGAACTCTTTCTTTGACTGTTCCATCTTGAACTATTTCAAAATCTTGCCAAGGTATGTACTCATTGAAAATCTTATCAAGCGTCTTGATCTATCTCAATAGATCATGATGCTCAATATGTAAGTAGCTTTTACTGAAGTCTTTCTTTTAAAGAACTCCTTTAAAACACTCCTTTATGCTTTGCAGAATAATTCTACATTATTTCCGATCAACAATTTTTCATTCACATATACTTATCAGAAATGCTGTAGTGCTCCCACTCACTTTCTTGTAAATACAGGCCTTTTCAAAAGTCTGTATAAAACCATATGCTTTGATCAACTCATCAAAGCGTATATTCCAACTCCGAGATGCTTGCACCAGTCCATTGATTGATTGCTGGAGCTTGCACACTTTGTTAGCATCTTTAGGATTGACAAAAACTTTCTGGTTGCATCATATACAACTCTTCTTTAATAAATCCATTAAGGAATGCAGTTTTGACATCCATTTGCCAGATTTCATAAAATCTAGCAATTGCTAACATGATTCAGACAGACTTAAGCTTCGATACGAGTGAGAAAATCTCATTGTATTCAACACCTTAAACTTGTTGAAAACTTTTCGCAACAAGTCGAGCTTAGTAGATAGTAACACTACTATCAGTGTCCGTCTTCTTCTTGAAGATCCATTTATTTAACATGGCTTGCTGATCATCGAGCAAGTCAATGAAAGTCCATACTTTGTTCTCATACATGGATCATATCTCAGATTTTATGGCCTCAAGCCATTTCGTGGAATCTAGGCTCATCATCGCTTCCTCATAGTTCGTAGGTTCATCATGGTCTAGTAACATGACTTCCAGAACATGATTACCGTACCACTCTGGTGCGGATCTTTACTCTGGAAGACCTACGAGGTTTGGTAGCAACTTGATCTGAAGTTTCATGATCATCATCATTAACTTCCTCACTAATTGGTGTAGGAATCACTGGAACTGATTTCTGTGATGAACTACTTTCCAATAAGGGAGAAGGTACAATTACCTCATCAAGTTCTACTTTCCTCCCACTCACTTCTTTCGAGAGAAACTCCTTCTCTAGAAAGGATCCATATTTAGCAACGAATCTCTTGCCTTCGGATCTGTGATAGAAGGTGTATCCAACAGTTTCCTTTGGGTATTCTATGAAGACGCACTTCTCCGATTTGGGTTTGAGCTTATCAGGATGAAACTTTTTCACATAAGCATCGTAGCCCCAAACTTTAAGAAACGACAACTTGGGTTTCTTGCTAAACCACAGTTCATATGGTGTCGTCTCAACAGATTTAGATGGTGCCCTTTTAATGTGAATGCAGCTGTCTCTAATGCATAACCCCAAAACGACAATGGTTAATCAATAAGAGACATCATAGATTGCACCATATCCAATAAAGTGCGGTTACGACGTTCGGACACACCATAACATTGGGGTGTTCCAGGTGGCGTGAGCTGTGAAACTATTCCACATTGTTTTAATTGAAGACCAAACTCGTAACTCAAATATTCGTCTCCACGGTCAGATCGCAGAAACTTTATTTTCTTGTTATGATGATTTTCCACTTCACTCTGAAATTCTTTGAACCTTTCAACTATTTCAGACTTATGTTTCATCAAGTAGATATACCCATATCTGCTCAAATCATCTTGTGAAGGTCAGAAAATAACGATACTTGCCACAAGCATCAACACTCATTGGATCGCATACTCGATATGTATTATTTCCAATAAGTCTGTAGCTTGTTCCATTGTTCCGGAGAACGGAGTTTTAGTCATCTTGCCCAAAAGGCACGGTTCGCAAGCATCAAATGATTCATAACCAAGTGATTCCGAAAATCCATCTTTATGGAGTTTCTTCATGCGCTTTACACCGATATGACCCAAACGGCAGTGCCACAAATAAGTTGCACTATCATTATTAACTTTGCATCTTTTGGCATCAATATTATGAATATGTGTATCACTACGATCGAGATCCAACAAACTATTTTCATTGGGTGTATAACCATCGAAGGCTTTATTCATGTAAAGAGAATAACAATTATTCTCTGATTTTAAATGAATAACCGTATTGCAATAAACATGATCTAATCTATTCATGCTCAACGCAAACGCCAAATAACATTTATTTAGGTTTAACACTAATCCCGAAAGTATAGGGAGTGTGCAATGATGATCATATCAATCTTGGAACTACTTCCAACACTCATCGTCACTTCACCCTCAACTAGTCTCTGTTTATTCTGTAACTCCTGTTTCGAGGTACTAATCTTAGCAACCGAACAAGTATCAAATACTCAAGGTCTACTATAAACACTAGTAAGGCACACATCAATAATATGTATATCAAATATACCCTTGTTCACTTTGCCATCCTTCTTATTCACAAAATATTCAGGGCATTTCCGCTTCCAGTGACCATTTCCTTTGCAGTGTAAGCACTCAGTTTCAGGCTATGGTCCAGCTTTGGGCTTCTTCGCAGGAGTGACAACTTGCTTGTCTTTCCACTTGAAGTTCCCTTTCTTTCCCTTTGCCCTTTTCTTGAAACTAGTGGTCTTGTCAATCATCAACACTTGATGCTCTTTCTTGATTACCTTCGTCGATTTCAATATCACGAAGAGCTCGGGAATCGTTTTCGTCATCCCTTGCATACTATAGTTCATCACGAAGTTCTAATAACTTAGTGATGGTGACTAGAGAATTCTGTCAATCACTATCTTATCTGGAAGATTAACTCCCACTTGATTCAAGCGATTGAAGTACCCAGACAATCTGAGCACATGCTCACTAGTTGAGCGATTCTCCTCCATCTTTTAGCAATAGAACTTGTTGGAGACTTCATATCTCTCAACTCAGGTATTTGCTTGAAATATTAACTTCAATTCCTGGAACATCTCATATGGCCCATGACGTTCAATACGTCTTTGAAGTCCCGATTCTAAGCCGTTAAGCATGGTGCACTAAACTATCAAGTAGTCATCATATTGTGCTAGCTAAACATTCATAACATCTGCATCTGCTTCTGCAATAGGTCTGTCACCTAGCGGTGCATCAAGGACATAATTCTTCTGTGCAGCAATGAGGATAAACCTCAGATCACGGATCCAATCCGCATCATTGCTACTAACATTTTTCGACACAATTTTCTCTAGGAACATATCAAAATAAACATATGAAAGCAACAACGCGAGCTATTGATCTACAACATAATTTGCAAAATACTACCAGGACTAAGTTCATGATAAATTTAAGTTCAATTAATCATATTACTTAAGAACTCCCACTTAGATAGACATCTCTCTAGTCATCTAAGTGATCACGTGATCCAAATCAACTAAACCATGTCCGATCACGTGAGATGGAGTAGTTTCAATGGTGAACATCACTATGTTGATTATATCTACTATATGATTCACGCTCGACCTTTTGATCTCCGTGTTCCGAGGCCATATCTGCATATGCTAGGCTCGTCAAATTTAACCTGAGTATTCCGTGTGTGCAAAACTGGCTTGCACCCGTTGTAGATGGACGTAGAGCTTATCACACCGATCATCACGTGGTGTCCAGGCACGACGAACTTTGGCAGCGGTGCATACTCGGGAGAACACTTCTTCATAATTTTAGTGAGAGATCATCTTAAAATGCTACCGTCAATCAAAGCAAGATAAGATGCATAAAGGATAACCATCACATGCAATCAATATAAGTGATATGATATGGCCATCATCATCTTGTGCTTGTGATCTCCATCTCCGAAGCACCGTCATGATCACCATCGTCACCGGCGCGACACCTTGATCTCCATCGTAGCATCGTTGTCGTTTACGCCATCTATTGCTTCTACGACTATCGCTACCGCTTAGTGATAAAGTAAAGCAATTACATGGCGTTTGCATTTCATACAATAAAGCGACAACCATATGGCTCCTGCCAGTTGCCGATAACTTTGGTTACAAAACATGATCATCTCATACAATAAAATATAGCATCACGTCTTGGCCATATCACATCACAACATGCCCTGCAAAAACAAGTTAGACGTCCTCTACTTTGTTGTTGCAAGTTTTACGTGGCTGCTACGGGCTCTGATGCCACTGTTGGGTAACGTAGTAATTTCAAAATTTTCCTACGCACACGCAAGATCATGGTGATGGCATAGCAACGAGAGGGGAGAGTGTTGTCCACGTACCCTCGTAGACCGTAAGCGGAAGCGTTATGACAACGCGGTTGATGTAGTCGTACGTCTTCACGATCCGACCAATCCAAGCACCGAACGTACGGCACCTCCGAGTTCTGCACACGTTCAGCTCGATGACGATCCCCGGACTCCGATCCAGCAGGTGTCGGGGATGAGTTCCGTCAGCACAACGGTGTGGTGACGATGATGATGTTTTACCGGCGCAGGGCTTCGCCTAAACTCCACGACGATATGACCGAGGTGGAATATGGTGGAGGGGGGCACCGCACACGGCTAAGGAACGATCCGTAGATCAACTTGTGTGTCATGGGGTGCCCCCCTGCCCCCGTATATAAAGGAGCAAGGGGGAGGGGGCGGCCGGCCAAGGGAGGCGCGCCAGGAGGAGTCCTACTCCCACCGGGAGTAGGACTCCTCCTTCCTAGTCCAACTAGGAGAGGGAAGGAAGGAAGGAGAAGGAGAAGGAAGGAGAGGAGGAAGAGTAGGAAGGGGCCAGCCCCTAGTCCAGTCGGTTTGGGCTAGGGGGGCAGCAGCCCTGCCTCCTCTCTTCCACCACTTGGCCCATGAGGCCCATTGCTTCTTCCTCGTATTCCCGTAACTCCCCGGTACCCCAAATATACCGAATCACTCGGAACCTTTCCAAACTCCGAATATAGTCGTCCAATATATCGATCTTTACGTCTCGACCATTTCGAGACTCCTCGTCATGTCCCCGATCTCATCCGGGACTCCGAACTCCTTCGGTACATCAAAACTCATAAACTCATAATATAACTGTCATCAAAACCTTAAGCGTGCGGACCCTACGGGTTCGAGAACTATGTAGACATGACCTAGAACTATTCTCGGTCAATAACCAATAGCGGAACCTGGATGCTCATATTGGCTCCTACATATTCTACGAAGATCTTTATCGGTCAGACCGCATAACAACATACGTTGTTCCCTTTGTCATCGGTATGTTACTTACCCGAGATTCGATCGTCGGTATCCAATACCTAGTTCAATCTCGTTACCGGCAAGTCTCTTTAATCGTTACGTAATGCATCATCCTGCAACTAACTCATTAGTCACATTGCTTGAAAGGCTTATAGTGATGTGCATTACCGAGAGGGCCCAGAGATACCTCTCCGACAATCGGAGTGACAAAACCTAATCTCGAAATACGCCAACCCAACATGTACCTTTGGAGACACATGTAGTACTCCTTTATAATCACCCGATTCGTTGTGACGTTTGGTAGCACCAAAGTGTTCCTCCGTAAACGGAGTTGCATAATCTCATAGTTACGGGAACATGTATAAGTCATGAAGAAAGCAATAGCAACATACTAAACGATCAAGTGCTAGGCTAACGGAATGGGTCATGTCAATCACATCATTCTCCTAATGATGTGATCCCATTAATCAAATGACAACACATGTCTATGGTTAGGAAACATAACCATCTTTGATCAACAAGCTAGTCAAGTAGAGGCATACTAGTGACACTATGTTTGTCTATGTATTCACACACGTATTATGTTTCTGGTTAATACAATTCTAGCATGAATAATAAACATTTATCATGAAATAAGAAAATAAATAATAACTTTATTATTGCCTCTAGGGCATATTTCCTTCAATACTTTGGTTTGGAGGTATTGTTGGATGAAGCGGCCCGGACCGACATTACGCGTACGCTTACGCGAGACTGGTTTTACCGTTGTGCTTTGCACACAGGTGACTGGCGGGTGTCAGTTTCTCCAACTTTAGTTGAACCGAGTGTGGCTACGCCCGGTCCTTGCGAAGGTTAAAACAACACCAACTTGACAAACTATCGTTGTGGTTTTGATGCGTAGGTAAGAACGGTTCTTGCTCAGCCCGTAGCAGCCACGTAAAACTTGCAACAACAAAGTAGAGGACGTCTAACTTGTTTTTGCAGGGCATGTTGTGATGTGATATGGCCAAGACGTGATGCTATATTTTATTGTATGAGATGATCATGTTTTGTAACCAAAGTTATCGGCAATCGGCGAGGAGCCATATGGTTGTCGCTTTATTGTATGAAATGCAAACGCCCTGTAATTGCTTTACTTTATCACTAAGCGGTAGCGATAGTCGTAGAAGCAATAGATGGCATAAACGACAACGATGCTATGATGGAGATCAAGGTGTCGCGCCGGTGACGATGGTGATCACGATGGTGCTTCGGAGATGGAGATCACAAGCACAAGATGATGATGGCCATATCATATCACTTATATTGATTGCATGTGATGTTTATTGTTTATGCATCTTATCTTGCTTTGATTAACGGTAGCATTTTAAGATGATCTCTCACTAAAAATTATCAAGAAGTGTTCTCCCTGAGTATGCACCGTTGCCAAAGTTCGTCGTGCCCAGACACCACGTGATGATCGGGTGTGATAAGCTCTACGTCCATCTACAACGGGTGCAAGCCAGTTTTGCACACGCAGAATACTCAGGTTAAACTTGACGAGCCTAGCATATGCAGATATGGCCTCGGAACACGGAGACCGAAAGGTCGAGCGTGAATCATATAGTAGATATGATCAACATAGAGATGTTCACCATTGAAAACTATTCCATCTCACGTGATGATCGGTTATGGTTTAGTTGATTTGGATCACGTGATCACTTAGATGACTAGAGAGATGTCTGTCTAAGTGGGAGTTCTTGAGTAATATGATTAATTGAACTTAAATTTATCATGAACTTAGTACCTGATAGTATTTTGCTTGTCTATGTTTGTTGCAGATAGATGGCTCGTCTGTTGTTCCGTTGAATTTTAATGCGTTCCTTGAGAAAGCAAAGTTGAAAGATGATGGTAGCAATTACGGATTGGGTCCGTAATTTGAGGATTATCCTCATTGCTGCACGTAAGAATTACGTCCCCGAAGCACCGCTGGTGCCGAACCTGCTGCAGCAGAACAACGGCGAGATGTTATGAGCGTCTGGCGAGCAAAGTGATGACTACTCTATAGTTCGATGTGCCATGCTTTACGGCTTAGAACCGGGTCTTCAACGGCGTTACGAGCGTCATGGAGCATATGAGATGTTCCAGAGTTGAAGTTAATATTTCAAGCAAATGCCCGGATTGAGAGATATGAAGTCTCCAATAAGTTCTACAAATGCAAGATGGAGGAGAATAGTTCTGTCGGTGAGCATATACTCAAAATGTGCGGGTATAATAATCACTTGATTCAACTGGGAGTTAATCTTCCGGATGATAGCATCATTGACAAATTCTCCAATCACGCCACCAAGCTACAAGAGCTTTGTGATGAACTATAATATGCAAGGGATGAACAAGACAATTCGGAGCTCTTCGCATGAAGCTAAAGGCTGCGGAGGTAGAAATCAGAAGGAGCATCAAGTGTTGATGGTCAACAAGACCACTAGTTTCAAGAAAAGGGCAAAGGGAAGAAGAAGGGAACTTCAAGAAGAACAGCAAGCAAGTTGCTGCTAAAGAGAAGAAACCCAAGTCTGGACCTAAGCACTGAAACTTAGTGCTTCTCTGCAAGCGACTAGTCACCGGAAGCGGAACTGCCCCAAGTATTTGGCGGATAAGAAGGATGGCAAAGTAAACAAAGGTATATGTGATATACATGTTATTGATGTGTACCTAACTAGAGCTCGTAGTAGTACCTGGGTATTTGATACTGGTTCTGTTGCTAATATTTGCAACTCGAAACAGGGACTACGGAATAAGCGAGCACTGGTCAAGGACGAGGTGACGATGCGCGTGGGAAACGGTTCTAAAGTCGATGTGATCGCGGTCGGCACGCTACCTCTACATCTACCTTCGGGATTAGTTTTAGACCTGAATAATTGTTATTTGGTGCCAGCGTTGAGCATGAACATTATATCTGGATCTTGTTTGATGCGAGACGGTTATTCATTTAAATTAGAGAATAATGGTTGTTCTATTTATATGAGTAATATCTTTTATGGTCATGCACCCTTGAAGAGTGGTCTATTTTTATTAAGTCTCGATAGTAGTGATACACATATTCATAATGTTGAAGCCAAAAGATGCAGAGTTGATAATGATAGTGCAACTTATTTGTGGCACTGCCGTTTAGGTCATATCGGTGTAAAGTGCATGAAGAAACTCCATACTGATGGACTTTTGGAATCACTTGATTATGAATCACTTAGTACTTGCGAACCGTGCCTCATGGGCAAGATGACTAAAACACCGTTCTTCGGTACTATGGAGAGAGCAACAGATTTGTTGGAAATCATACATACAGATGTATGTGGTCCGATGAATGTTGAAGCTCGTGGCGGATATCGTTATTTTCTCACCTTCACAGATGATTTGTGCAGATATGGGTATATCTACTTAATGAAGCACAAGTCTAAAACATTTGAAAAGTTCAAAGAATTTCAGAGTGAAGTGGAAAATCATCGTAACAAGAAAATAAAGTTTCTACGATCTGATCGTGGAGGAGAATATTTGAGTTACGAGTTGGGTTTACATTTGAAACAACGCGGAATAGTTTTGCAACTCACGCCACCTGGAACACCACAAATAAATGGTGTGTCCGAATGTCGTAATCGTACTTTACTAGATATGGTGCGATCTATGATGTCTCTTACTGATTTACCGCTATCGTTTTGGGGTTATGCTTTAGAGACGGCTGCATTCACATTAAATAGGGCACCATCTAAATCCGTTGAAACGACGCCTTATGAACTGTGGTTTGGCAAGAAACCAAAGTTGTCGTTTCTTAAAGTTTGGGGCTGCGATGCTTATGTGAAGAAACTTCAACCAGATAAGCTCGAACCCAAATTGGAGAAATGTATCTTCATAGGATACCCAAAAGAGACTGTTGGGTACACCTTCTATCACAGATCCGAAGGCAAGACATTCGTTGCTAAGAATGGATCCTTTCTAGAGAAGGAGTTTCTCTCGAAAGAAGTGAGTGGGAGGAAAGTAGAACTTGATGAGGTAACGGTACCTGCTCCCTTATTGGAAAGTAGTTCATCACAAAAATCAGTTCCTGTGACAAATACACCAATTAGTGAGGAAGCTAATGATATTGATCATGAAACTTCAGATCAAGTGTCTACTGAACCTCGTAGGTCTACCAGAGTAAGATCCGCACTAGAGTGGTACGGTAATCCTGTTCTGGAAGTCATGTTACTTGACCATGATGAACCTACGAACTATGAGGAAGCGATGATGATCCCAGATTCCGCAAAATGGCTAGAGGCCATGAAATCTGAGATGGGATCCATGTATGAGAACAAAGTATGGACTTTGGTTGACTTGCCCGATGATCGGCAAGCCATTGAGAATAAATGGATTTTTAAGAAGAAGACTGACGCTGACGGTAATGTAACTGTCTATAAAGCTCGACTTGTTGCGAAAGGTTTTCGACAAGTTCAAGGGGTTGACTACGATGAGACTTTCTCACCCGTAGCAATGCTTAAGCCTGTCCGAATCATGTTAGCAATTGCCGCATTTTATGATTATGAAATTTGGCAGATGCATGTAAAAACTGCATTCCTGAATGGATTTCTGGAAGAAGAGTTGTATATGATGCAACCGGAGGGTTTTGTCGATCCTAAGGGAGCTAACAAAGTGTGCAAGCTCCAGCGATCAATTGGAACTTGTGCATGCTTTATTGTCATAGGAACTTGTATGGATGTTGCACTGTTGTTCTAGGTTGGTATGCTATTTTTCCTGATGCGATTTCCTCACACAGGTGTAGAAGAGATTGCCCTATGGTGTGCACAAGGGAGAAGGCGCCCAACATCACCAGCAAGTGCGTTGGCATGCACTCTGATGCTGCCTGCCCTCCCCTTCGGTGGCTTCTTCTTCTTTGACTCCAGCATTGGTACGCCACTGGTTCATCGACTCCAGCTTGGTTTTGGTCTAGCTTTTTGAACGGCGGCGATGCTTTTGTTTGAAATGGTCGTTGAATGCCTGTGAGTGGTATGTGATGGCATTTATTTTTGAACGGCAATGGTGGTGACGCTTTTATTTGAACTGAGTGGTTGAATTCCTGTTGGTATAGCCCTGCATGTTCTGTGTGTTGGTGTGTTTGAACTTTTGGTGGTTCCAAAAAGTGTCCATCCTCTCTATGTATTGGTATGCTTTCCTGTTGTCACCAGGAGTCCATTAGGGACTCCCGAAATGGAAGAGGTCTTTCCGTTTAGTACTTGTCCTGTGTGTTTGCACTTTTGCTGCATTGCATGTGCTGCTCTCCACGTGAGGTTGATGATGATGGACGTGGACGGTCCGGCGCTTCACCTGCCACATGCGCCACCGAACGTTGGACGGTGGCAAGTAGGACGCATGGCTGACGGTGCTCCCGTCTTCGACCGCCAGCGTGGCCACCTCTTGTGAGGTCGCGTCCGCATCCAGCTACGCCGCTATTGCGTTGCGAGTGGCGACTTGAGAGAGGGCGGTGACCTCGAGCTTCATCCCCGAAGACAGGCTCTCCCGCAGAGCGTTCGCGCTTGCTCTCATGGCGGATGTGGTGCTAGCTAGCAAGATGATGCACTATGGTGTGGAGTTTAGCTGGGTGTTGATTTGTGTGTTTGCACTGTTGTTCTAGTCCGATATGCTTTTTTTCCTGATGCGATTTCCTCATGCAGGTGCAGAAGGGATTGCCTTGTGGTGTGCACAAGGGAAAAGGCACCATCAAGTGCGTCGGCATGCACCGGCACTCACTCTGATGCCGCCTGCCCTGCCCCTTCGGTGGCTTCTTCTTCTTTGACTCCAGCATTGGTAAGCCACTGGTTCATCGACTCTAGCTTGGGTTTGGTTTAGCTTTTTGAACGGCAGAGATGCTTTTGTTTGAAATGGTCATTGAATGCCTTTGAGTGGTATGCGATGGCATTTCTTTTTGAATGGTGGCGACGCTTCTGTTTGAACTCACTGGTTGAATTCCCGTGAGTAGCATGGACAAAGGGTGTGGGCGGCTCTGGTCGCAGCTGGTATAGCCCTGCTTGTTCTCTGTGTTGGTGTGTTTGAATTTTTGTGGTTCCAAAAACTGTCCATCCTCTCTATGTGATGCTCTCCACTCACAATATTGGTATGCTTTCCTGTTATCATCAGTATTCCATTAGGGACTCCAGAAACAGAAGAGATCTTTCCCTTTGTGATCAGAAACATAGTTAGTACTTGTCCTGTGTGTTTGCACTTTTGATGCATTGCATGGGCTGCTCTCCACGTACTAGTACTTGTTTATCTATGGCATGGATTTTTTGTTGTCATCAAGAAAGAGTTTGTTGGTGTAGGTGGTACTAGCACCCCATAGTTCTTATTTACCTGAGTGCAATTTGGCAATGTTTCGAACTTGTATCTGCTCAAGAATACATATGAAGCATTCATGGATGTGCTGGACAGTAGCCATTCTAATTTTGTAATACTAGACTTGTATCAGAAAATGTAGCTTATTCTTTGTCCTTTATTGGTTTAGGCCACCAGTTGATATTGTTTTCTCTCTCTCTCTTTGCCCAGGTACTGGTCTGGACCTGCAGCCACTGGAAGTTTGATCCTGCGGAGGCGGAGGGCGAGGAGACCGATGGATGGATTTCTGATTGGGTGGATCAGTTTCGACGAGGCATGATGGGCTATTGTTTTCCTGGGAGCTCTTTTTGTCTTAGACAAGGATGGGCTAGCTTGGTGCGACTGAAGATGGCATCGCCGGCAATGAGTAGTGGAGGATGTTAGATTCATCCGTGAGCTTGTTGAGTTTGTTGTGGTGTAGGATCCATGTTAGTGATTTGGACTGTAGGAAGAATTCCCGACAGCTCCGTTCTTGTTGATTTGGAGATGCATGAATAAATGAAGAAGATTCTTCCCGACGCGTTATGCTGCCCAAATTTCGAATGAAAATTCTGGTGACTTGTCAAAATTTTGGCCTTGTTTGTTAGAAAACTAAAACTTTAGGTCGTTGCCTGCAAAATGTTGGGGTCTTGGATACAAGGTTACGTTATTTGTGGGGATGAAAAAGGAAAATGATGTGTTCGTTGCGAAAAATATTTCGTTTAAATACATGTTTGACCTTTTTGTTTAAATACGCATGAGTATCATTTTGTTTTTGAATAGGAGGCTTGCTTTTTTACTCGCTACTAGTCAAGTTTTTGTGCATCACGCATATTGAGCCGTTAAATTAGTATAGTTACTATACATTTTAGAAAGAAAAAATAGCACTTTAAGTAGGCTTGTTCATTTAGTTCCCTATTGGTGTAGTGAGCTCCAACGTCCTTTCCAGGTGTTTAGATAAACAAAGCAAATCTTGAGGCTAATTAGACGAGTAAGTTTGGCTGGCTAAGATCTAAGAAATTCTTCCCGGAAAAAAAATATAAGAAGTTCTTGGTAGATTTGGCATTAACTTAATAACATGATTAAATCCTCACAATTATTATACTAGGATTTGAGGGGGTCTCAAAATTATTAGGATGTGTAAATGGAGTTTTCGGGGTAGAAACAATAATGGAGTAGAGTAAATAAGGAAAACAATATTAACTGATGATCAGTTCACGATTTAGCAAGAAACACAGGAAAGTTGTCCTAATTGTTATGAAAGCAGTACTCCTCCATCCAAATATATAGGGCCTAATACGATTTTTCAGGTCACCTCTGACCACAAGAGACGCTTCAATTCCATTCGAGACCAAGTCCAAGTGGGATACATAGAGATTTGCAAGATACATACGGATCTTAATGTTGCAGACCCGTTGACTAAGCCTCTCTCACGAGCAAAACATGATCAGCACCAAGACTCCATGGGTGTTAGAATCATTACTATGTAAACTAGATTATTGACTCTAGTGCAAGTGAGAGACTGAAGGAAATATGCCCTAGAGGCAATAATAAAGGTATTATTTATTTCCTCATATCATGATAAATGTTTATTATTCATGCTAGAGTTGTATTAACCGGAAACATGATACATGTGTGAATACATAGACAAACATAGTGTCACTAGTATGCCTCTACTTGAAACTAGCTCATTGATAAAAGATGGTTATGTTTCCTAACCATAGGCATGTGTTGTCATTTGATTAATGGGATCACATCATTAGGAGAATGATGTGATTGACTTGACCCATTCTGTTAGCTTAGCACTTGATCGTTTAGTATGTTGCTATTGCTTTCTTCATGACTTATACAATGTTCCTGCAACTATGAGAGTGTGCAACTCCCGTTTACCGGAGGAACACTTTGTGTGCTACCAAACGTCACAATGTAACTGGGTGATTATAAAGGTGCTCTACAGGTGTCTCCAAAGGTACATGTTGAGTTGGCATAATTCGAGATTAGGTTTTGTCACTCCGATTGTCGGAGAGGTATCTCTGGGCCTTCTCGGTAATACTCATCACCTAAGCCTTGCAAGCATTGTAACTAATGAGTTAGTTATGAAATGATGTATTACGGAACGAGTAAAGAGACTTGCCGGTAACGAGATTGAACTAGGTATTGGATACCGACGATCGAATCTCGGGCAAGTAACATACCGATGACAAAGGGAACAACGTATGTTGTTATGTGGTTTGACCGATAAAGATCTTCGTAGAATATGTAGGAACCAATATGAACATCCAGGTTCCACTATTGGTTATTGACCGAGAATAGTTCTAGGTCATGTCTACATAGTTCTCGAACCCGTAGGGTCCGCACGCTTAACGTTACGATGATAGTTTTATTATGAGTTTATAAGCTTTGATGTACCGAAGGTTGTTCGGAGTCCCGGATGTGATCACGGACATGTCGAGGAGTCTCGAAATGATCAAGACATAAAGATTGATATATTGGACGGATATATTTGGACACCGGAAAGGTTCCGGATGAGATTGGGACTATACCGGAGATCCGGGAGGTTACCGGAACCCCCCGGTAAGTATATGGGCCTTATTGGGCCTTAGTGGAAAGGAGGGAGAAGGAGCAAGGAGGGGCGCCCCAAGCCCAATCCAAATTGGGAAGGGCGCCCCTTTCCTTCTTCCTCCCTCTCTTCCTTCCTTCTCCTACTCCTAATAGGAAGGGAGGGGCAAACCTACTTGGAGTAGGTTTCCCCCTCCTAGGGCGCGCCTCCCCCTTGGCTGGCCCCCTCCTCCTCTCCCCCTTTATATACGGGGGAGGGAGGCACCCCATAGACACACAAGTTGATCTACGGATCGTTCCTTAGCCGTGTGCGGTGCCCCCCTCCACCATATTCTACCTCGGTCATATCGTCGCGGAGTTTAGGCGAAGCCCTACGCCGGTATAGCATCATCATCGTCACCACGCCGTCGTGTTGACGGAACTCATCCCCGATGCTTCGCTGGATTGGAGCCCGAGGGACGTCATCGAGCTGGACGTGTGCTGAACACGGAGGTGCCGTACGTTCGGTGCTTGGATCGGTCGAATCGTAAAGACGTACGACTACATCAACCGCGTTGTCATAACGCTTCCGCTTAACGGTCTACGAGGGTACATAGACAACACTCTCCCCTCTCGTTGCTATGCCATCACCATGATCTTGCGTGTGCATAGGAAATTTTTTGAAATTACTACGTTCCACAACAATTTAGAGATACTTCTATGAAGTATGCTGATAGATTTACACATCCACTTATAGGTATCCATTTCATTTTTCATGTGCACATCAATATTGTTTCAGCTCTCTTGTTGGTTCCATGTGTAATGCTATTACTTTATGTTGGGAGGTACTATCTTGGTGACTTCGGTTATCCCAATTGTGGTGGATATCTAGCTCTCTACAAAGGGAAAAGGTACCATGTGTCAGAATTTCGCCAAGATCTCCCACAGAATGGGAAAAAAGTTTTTTTAACTATGTGAATTCATCCCTACGCAATGCCATTGAGCATCCATTTGGTGTGTTGAAGATGACATGACATATTTTACTCACAATGTCAAGTTATCCTTGTGAGAAGCAAGATCATATCATCATTAAATGTATGACACTTCATAGTTGCAGTGGAGAAAACCATTTGAGAGACTTGGAGTTTGATAGATGTGACTGTGACAATAACTACATGCCAGGGAATTTACAACCCCGATAGATAGGCCATGTTTCCAACATTGTGGTTGGTGATGATGGAACTATGCAAGTAACTCGTGAGGCAATTGATAATGTCTTGTTGGCGGATCAAGTACATGTTTAAATACTACTTGATGTGTCTGTGATGGTTAATGCATATTTTGGATGATACGTACTTGTCATATGTAAGAATGATGGTTGGTGGATATTTTGGATGACATGTTTAGTATGTAACACTACCATGGTTGGTACATATTTTGGATGATATGTTTTGCATGTAAGAATGAAGGTTGGTGCATATTTTGGATGTTATGTTTCATATGCATACTTTGAATGAAATGTTTCCATGATCATGACATTTGTAGACACAAGATATGTCCCATATGGTTAAACAACAATTTTCCACTTTAACCACTCGAAACAGCTTAATTTGTGCGTAATCAGCATATAAACATCATATCCAACTTTCAGGGACATTACTGACATTTAAAAAACCCAACAATTCCTACACCTGTCCAACAATATGGTAAGCAAACAACTTGCTTCTGATTCTCAAGAATTTACACCCAGAAACTGGTTCTCGGGAATCCATAGTCACAATGATTCTCAGAAATCTATAGCCTAAAGAAAGGGGGCTGACACAAGTTAGATTTTGGGCGACAGGTGTTTCGTTACAACCACAGTCCTACAGTCCAAATAAAGAATTACATGAAACAAACTATAGCCACTAAAACATTTATTTAAATTGTTCTAATGCCTATATCAAAGGGAGCACAACTTTACGCGTGAACGACACCAAACATACTTTGTCTCTCTTCAGCGACGGAGCTAGGATGGGGCCAGGTCCAAGGCCAATCCCGGGCTAAACATGGAAAATAGTGCCACAAAGTAGCAAATAGTGCTACCGTTGTGAAAGGATTTTGGTGTCAAGACCCCAGACACGGCCCGACTTGCCCGGGTCCGATCTCTCTTTTTGTTCAAGAATTACAGGCTTGTACAACCATGATGTCATCATAGTATATCTCACGCTGGCTCCACAAATACCGCCTTGAAATCATCGAGAAGGACCAGGGAGAGTAAGATGCAAACAAAAAATCTCTCAAATACCCCTAAGATCCAAGCATCATTGTAGGGGTACTTTTGTAAATATTTTTGTTTCGGCTATAAATAAGGTGATCGGCAAGGATGAGAGATCATTCACGATTTCATAACTCCCTAGATCCCTTGGTCATATCCCTCCCCTCCCCCAACTGGCCCAAAAGTGTGCCTTTGGGCTTGCGATGGCGATCCCAATACCATGGAGTTCATGTTCCACATCACCATGGGGTACTTTCATCAAGCTGCAGATTGCAACATCCCTTTATCTCCTCTTCCTGTTAGTGCTCAACAACCGGGAGTTGTCGCCGATTGATATGATGACATTGTCTGTGTTGCAAGAAGCAAATCCTACAGGGACATCACAATACCATTAGGTGAGTTAGGGGGATTGCAACCCATGGTTTGACAAATTAACAAGTCTACCACCACAAAACTTCAAAATCTGGTGATTATTGCCGAACCAGAAAAGAAAGGACCGACAAGGTAACCCCAAGGTAGACGGTGAATGGTGCTTATTTTACGACCACTATTATCTACAATTGTTGAGCATCGAGGGTAGGGGTTGGTGGAGAGGGGAGCAATGACATCGAAATCACCCCTCACCCATCTTCTTGTTTTATTTTGGTATCCCCTCACCTCTCAAAACCCATAGGAACCTATGGACATTCATATCCAATATCTACATTTCTAGAAGGTAATAAATGTTGTTTATCGTGCATATATTTCCAATTATTCAGCAACTCACTGCTTCAATCTAATTGATTTGTGCATGCATTATCCATATTTTGTATCACCCATACATTATAGACCGCCTTATAAATACAATGTAACCGGAACTAGATTTTTGCAATGCAAATAATAGTAATTTTTTAGTTTCACATCACCATATGAGTTCCACGACATAAGTCTCCGCCACTTTGTGAAATTGTGGATCGAAGACACCTTCAGATCTCAAAACCCATAGAAACCTACATACATCCACATCCTCACGCCGAAGTGCCTACATCTTTAGAAGGTAATAATTATTCTTTTATCATGCATATATCTCCAAGTAGGATTTTAATCGCTACCATAATGTCATTAACTCCTGCCAACATTAGCTGCATGCCAATTAATCATGGACACCCTATAAATCCAATGCAATGGAGGTATATCTCTCCAACACGGTAAAGTTCTTTTTTGTTTTGAAAATCATCATGGAGTTCCATGACGGAAGTCTTCATCGCTTTGTAAAGTTTTGGACTGCAACCGCTATAACCCTCTTTCTGCTATTGGTGCTCGCCAGCCAGAGGTGGCCACCACTAGATGCAATGATGCCTTCTCCAAGGCGAGCACCAAAACAAAATAGTGGAAACTCTAATGAGGTAGGTAGTTCATTGTGCTGGTCTCACTTCCAGTTGGTTTGTTTACAGGTTACCATATGATGTGTAGCATTTTGAAGTTTCCGTTTCGGTATGAAAACACATATGACATGATTGAATCCCATATAATCACTTTGTTTCAGTGTTTCTCGTTGAGATAGATCCCTTGTATTACATGGTGTATTTCTTTGGAATAGGAGGCTTGCTTTTTTACTCGCTGCTAGTCAAGTTTTTGTGCATCAGGCATATTGAGTCGTTAAATTAGTATAGTTACTATACATTTTAGAAAGAAAAAATAGCACTTTAAGTAGGCTTGTTCATTTAGTTCCCTATTGGTGTAGTGAGCTCCAACGTCCTTTCCAGGTGTTTAGATAAACAAAGCAAATCTTGAGGCTAATTAGACGAGTAAGTTTGGCTGGCTAAGATCTAAGAAATTCTTCCTGAAAAAAATATAAGAAGTTCTTGGTAGATTTGGCATTAACTTAATAACATGATTAAATCCTCACGAATATTAGACTAGGATTTGAGGGGGTCTCAAAATTATTAGGATGTATAAATGGAGTTTTCGGGGTAGAAACAATAATGGAGTAGAGTAAATAAGGAAAACAATATTAACTGACGATCAATTCACGATTTAGCAAGAAACATAGGAAAGCTGTCCTAATTGTTATGAAATCAGTACTCCTCCATCCAAATATATAGGGCCTAATACGGTTTTTCAGGTCACCTCTGACCACAATTCAAAATAATAACATATGGCATGGATGTTACACAAAGCATATGACTAAATTCATACGTGAAAGAAGTTTCTAATGATATAGTTTTTATATCATACATTTCATATATGTTTATTCTTATCAATGGTCAAATGCAACCTCGAAAAAGGGATTAGACCCTATATATTTGGATGAAGGGAGTAAGTTTTTTCAATGAGCACCATGAATTTGCGCGTGATAACGAAAGGAAGATTGACATTTTAGAAGCTGGCCTTTTTTACGAAACAAAATGTAGCACGATTAATTAGTACTGCAAATGAGCCCTGTAACTCTCAGTTGATTGATTAGGAAATGGATACAAATTCTGTGGGATTCGACTAGATCTAAAAATTTAATGAGGATGTGCAAAAGGACTTGCCTCAACGGAATCAGAAACAATAACTGAGGAGAGTAAAGGAGGAATACAACATTGACTAGTGACCAACTATATAATTGGGGTTTAATTACTAAGATACACATAAAATCTTTTAAATGCTTCGAGAATATTTGAGTCTAATACCAAATATTTTTCTCCAATAATGTGTGTAATCTTTTCCAGGAAAGTATACCCAGCGTTAAATGTTCAATATTCATAGTATTGTCCTACTGTAGTACTACCCCAGTAACAAAAATTGGAGAGATATTCTTAGAGGTAAATTATGATGGTTATCAATTGACATGTTGGTGTCTGAACTGCGCGCAGGATGCCCAGTCCAATTTCGCAGGTTTGGCTGAGCTTCTGCCCATGGTGGCCACGGACGACCGGACGGTGATCATCACGTCGGTGAACGAGGCGTTCGCGCGACCGGGCTCCCTGCTGGGCCTCTTCCGTGAGAGCTTCTTCGCCGGCGAGAAGATCGACCACTTCCTCGACCACCTCCTCGTCGTCGCCGTGGACCCCATGGCCTACCGCCACTGCCGGACCGTGCACCGGTTCTGCTACCTCCTCCCGACGAGGAAGACGTCCATGAACCTGAGCTCCGCGAGCGACTTCATGAGCGACGCGTACGTGGAGCTCGTCTGGACCAAGCTCGAGCTCCAGCAGCGCGTCCTTCAGCTCGGCTACAGCTTCCTGTTCACGGACGTGGACATCCTGTGGTTCCGGGACCCGTTCCGGCACATCGGCCTGCACGCGGACATGGCGACGTCCTGCGACGTGTTCTCCGGCGATGCGGACGACCTCAGCAACTGGCCCAACACGGGGTTCTACTACGTGAAATCGACGAACCGGACGGTGGAGATGCTGCGGCGGTGGCGGGCGGCGCGGCGGAGGTTCCCGCAAAACCACGAGCAAACCATCTTCAATTACATCAAGCACGAGCTCGCCGGCGCCGACAGCGACCTGCGCATACGCGTCCAGTTCCTCGACACGGCGCACTTCAGCGGCTTCTGCCAGCTGTTCCGCAACGACATGGCGAGGGCGTGCACCATGCACGCCAACTGCTGCATCGGCATGGCGAACAAGATCAGCGACCTCCGGGACGTGCTGGGGCAGTGGAGGAACTACACGGTGATGGCGCCGGCGGAGAAGATGAAGGCCAAGGCCGCCGGGAGGAGCTTCCAGTGGCGCGTTCCGGCCAAGTGCGGGACGCCCGACAAGAGGCCACAGTAGCACGAGAAGAAGAAAAATAAAGCTAATTAACGTCACACTTTAAGTTGGCTAGAGATTAATGTACGCTTCGCTGGGCCGTTCTTCTTTTTTTTTTGCGGGAAAATTTCCGATCTATTCATCTTTGGCAGTACAACGAATACCAGAAATAATAGAAATTACATCCAGATCCGTAGACCACCTAGCGACAACTACCAGAGATCGAAGCGAGCCGAAGGCGCGCCGCCGTCATCGCCTCCATCGCCGAGTCGGGCACAACTTGTTGTAGTAGACAGTCGGGAAGTCGTCGTGCTAAGGCCCGTGGACCAGCGCACTGCAACAGCAACCGCCGCAGATGAAGAATAACGTGATCGAAAAATCCAATCCGAAGACACACGAACGTGAGCGAACAACGGCGAGATCCGAGCAAATCCACCAAAGATAGATCCGCCGGAGACACACCTCCACACGCCACCAACGATGCTAGGCGCGCCGCCGGAGCGGGGCTAGGCGGGAGACCTTTATTCCATCTTGAGGAGCCGCCGCCGTCTCGTCTTCTGAGCGGGACACAAATCCTAGCAAAACTGAAAAAACGATTAAGCGGAGCCCTCCGCCGACCCTTGCCGAGATCCATCTGCGCCCCATGGCCCTAAGGCCATTGGAGAGTAAGCGGACCTCTTGGCGGCGGCGGGAGGCAAAAACCCTAGCTTTTTGTGGAGGAGAAGGAGGAGGCGGCGGCTACTGTCAATAGGCGCTAACTAATCGTGAAACTGGCCCTGCCACCGTCCCTCGCTGGGCCGTTCTTCACTCATGGGATTAATTCCTTTATATCTAATATTTTATTGCGGTCGATTGTTTTCTTTGCATTTTATCAATGTTCATTTTGTGTTTTAATTATGTTACGAAGGTGTTTTTTCGTTTGTATATTGTGCCGTATTTGTTTTTGAAGACAATATTCCCTAGAGGAGAATGGAGTTTTTTGGAGCCTCTTTGTGATGTCTTTACATATGTCAGCCTGCTAGTGGTGGTCGTTTGAACCTCTAGAGAAGTCCTATTCTCACCCGGAAAAAAAAAATAAAGTCCTATTCTACGTTGAAATCGTGGAATTTCTGCTATAACACTCACATGGATCGGCCCACGAACTGTCGCTCGCTTAGCTTGACTCCCTATTCCTCTCACTCGGTTAGCCTTTTTTCCGCTCGCCCCACTGCTCGGTCAGAAAAATGGAATATACTTTAGAAAAAGTAGGTTAGTATATTGTGAATTTACAAAACCATGAATTATAGAAAATGTTCATGAATTTAAAATGTATTCATGGATTCAAAAAATGTTTGCAAACTAAAAAAATTTCAAATGTTTAAAATGTTCACAAACCTTAAAAATGTCCGTGAACTTCAAAATATTCATGAATGTAATAAATATTAATGAAGCTAAAAATGCAAATTATTATTATTTGTTATTTTTAATGTTCACAAATTTTAATAAAAGCTCATGAATTAAAACCAGTAAAAAAATTAAAGAGAGAAGGAAAAATAAAACTAAGCAACAAACAACCTTACATGCGGGTCCCACAGCGACCCCACAACTCTCGAAGCACCAGAATGCTTCAAATCATGGGAGCTTAGTAGAGAGTATCTCTATAGATAGATAGACTAGATAGACTTGAACTTTGCTGTCATACCTTAATCCTTCTAGCTCAAGGCTCAAGAACTATTGTCTTCAAGTATGGCCTCACAAACATCTATGTGATGTATTTTACTGCCTACTATATCAAAAAGAGCAGAACTGACAAGGCAAAATGTTTCACTGATCTTTTTGGATTCAGGAACCGTGCCCTAGTGTGCCATGCCGCCATCACGATACATCACCAATCTGCTGCACATTTTCAAAATCTTCGAGCATCACTTGGGAATAAAATGTAAACGTGAAATGTCTGAAATGCCCCTATGATCCTAGTATCGAGGTAGGGGTACTTTTGTAAATGTTTTTTGTTGAGGCTATAAATAAGGCACTCGGTATGGATGAGAGGCAATTTCGTGGACGCTTGTGATGGTACACCCAATACCAGGATATTACAATCCACTTCAATATGAAGCTCACCAAACGAAAGTGGTCACCGGCAGACATGGTGGTAGCATCTCCATGCCAAGACAACCATCCTGTCTGGGGGTGAATGCTCCCGGCTTGCAAGCAGGAATGCGGGGGTGGCTTCTATCCATAGCGACTGAGTCTTCCATCGTTTAACTCTAGGTTTAAAGGGTTATCAATGGGTTGGAAGACGAGAAAAGACCGACGAGGTAGCCATGGGTTAGAAGGGGGAAGGTGATAATGATTTTTCTCTTCGTACCGCTATCATCTGCAACCACCAAGCATGTATGAGAGTTGGTGGTGCTAGGGAGGGGGGCCGCCGACGGCGGAGTTACCCCACACCCATCTTGTTTGGTAAGCTCCCCATCTCACAAAACCCATAGAAACATATGGAGATCTAGATCCTCACATTGCAACGCCTACATAGTTAGAAGGTAATAATTACTACTCCCTTCATCTCATAATATAAGAACGATTTTCAAGTTGTTTTAATCATCCACATATTTCCAGGTATCCACGTTCAATGTAATCAATACATTTTGTGAGTGGAATGTAATTAATACATTCTTTTGAGTGGAATGTAATTAATACATTCTCGCGGAGGGGGGTGGGGGTGGAGGATCCGGTGGCGCATCACGACCATGTGTGTGGCCCAACAAGAGGTCCGAGAATCCATGCCTGGTCTGTTGAAATAATTGGTATTAGTATGAGAGAAGAAATGCTGGTGCATTTTAATGTTAATTTTAACTTAAATTTAAGAAGAAAATATCGCAAACAATGTATATTGTGTGTAATGATTTTCGTGTAAAGAAACGACGGTGCATGGGCAACTAATAGTACTCCCTCCATTATTTTACTCTGCATATACGATTTGTCTTAAGTCGAACTTCATGAAGTTTGACCAAGTTTATAGAAAAAAATATCAATATTCACAATATCAAATCAATGTCATTGGGTGCATCATGGAATAATTTTCATAGTATATATCTTTAGTAGTTTAGATGTTGATATGTTAATATCAATTTGATCAAACTTTACGAAGTTTGACTTGAGACTAATCTTATATGGAAAGTAAAAAAGAAATGAAGAGTGTGTGGTAAAAAAGTCCTTCAGTCACGAACCCGCATTTGGACTCCCACCATGAGCATCCGCAGTGTAGGGCTCATTCGGTTTGGAGAAAACTAAAACGTAGGAATTATGACTAGTACAGAAATTTGATAGGATAGCACTTGTCATCCTAAGAAATTATCTTGGCCCATTCTTACGCAAAAAAAAAGAGCTTGAATGGATGCGTAGTTTTCTCAAAACACATAGGATGGTATTCCTACGGAGTTCGTGTATGGGTTTCCTACAAATTGAATGCATGCATCCATGAAATTTTTCCTTTTGAATCCTTGTAAAATTAAGTAGTCCGTAGGTGCAGCAAAGCTCTCTCATACTAGCATGAATGGACGCGTTGAACCGTTGTCATTGTCAAAGAAGAGCCCAGGAAAGAGGCTCCAAAGAGGGAAACGTTGCACTTTAGGTTGACTGGACTTTGAACTTTGCTGTCAATGTCAAGCTTCAATCCTTCTACCCCAAGGCTCCGCGACTTTTGCCTTCCAGGATGTGGCCGGCCGGCCGGAACATTTCCAACTTTGGAAGCAACCGGCCGGTCGATCGAGAACCGGCACGCGCGCTAATTATATTGACTACGTAGGCCAATTTGACGGTTACTACTTGTTTTCGAGAGAGATCAAAGCACGTACGTGACTCCATGCTAGCATACGTTCCTCCGATGTTCCTCCTCGTTGAAAAGTTGTACTACCACTCCCACAAACCTTGTGGCGTGTGCCGTTGTTTTACGGAATCAGGATTCAGGACAAAGACACACGTTGACGCAGAGGGGCGAATCCTACGTCGGATCGGAACAGGAAGACTAGTTATTTCGCATGCACACATCATCAGGCTACACATGCACATATGGTCGTCGATCGTTTTGAACTTTGAAGCGATCAACACGCGTCCGTCCTGCGGAGCCGAGAGAGGTCTCCTTTTAAAGCACCCGCAGATCGACGGCGGTACGTGCGACAGTGGCACGCAGTTTCCATTTGTGTCTGCTGCCACAACGTACCGAACCCCTGTCGATTACGTACGTACTTGGTGGTGGTGGACATGTTGGGCAGTCCGAGAAAGCAGCACGGCGGCGGCGGCGGCGGAAGCCACTCGGCCTCGTTCCTCCTCGGGGCTCTCCTCCCCACGCTCCTGCTCTTCTTCCTCGCCTCCGACCGGGTCGGCGAGCGGTTGGCCAGCATATCCACCTACACCTTGGGGAACAACAACAATGGATCGTCATCAGCTCATCATGAGCAGATGACCCATGATGCCAACCTCACGGACACGGACACGACGGAGGAGAGGGTGTTCCCGGGGCTGGCGGAGCTGCTGCCGAGGGTGGCCACGGACGACGGGACGGTGATCATCACGTCGGTGAACGAGGCGTGGTCGCGGCCGGGCTCCCTCCTCGACCTATTCCGCGCGGGGTTCCACAAAGGCGAGGGGATCGCGCACCTCCTCAACCACACCCTCATCGTGGCCGTCGACCCCGGCGCGCTGGCGCACTGCGAGGCCGTGCACCCGCACTGCTACCTCCTGGAGGTCACCTCCGCCAACGTCAGCTCCGCCAACCGCTTCATGACCAAGAGCTACTTGGAGCTGGTGTGGGCCAAGCTGGAGCTCCAGCAGCGCGTCCTCCAGCTCGGCTACAGCTACCTCTTCACCGACGTGGACATCATGTGGCTGCGCGACCCGTTCCGGCACATCAGCCTCTACGCCGACATGGCCGTCTCCACCGACCGGTTCAACGGCGACGCCGAGGCGCTGACGAACGCGCCCAACACGGGCTTCTACTACGTCAAGTCCACCAACCGCACGGTGGAGATGGTGAGGCGGTGGCGGGCGGCGAGGTCGCGGTTCCCGCCGACCCACGACCAGGCGGTGTTCGACGAGATCAAGGGCGAGCTGGCGGGCGGCGAGCTGCGGATCAGGTTCGTGTTCCTGGAGACGGCGCTCTTCGACGGCTTCTGCCAGCTCCACGGCGAGATGGACCGGGTGTGCACCATGCACGCCAACTGCTGCATCGGGCTCGAGAACAAGGTGCACGACCTCACCAACATGGCCGCCGACTGGAAGAACTACACGAGCCTAGCGCCGGCGGAGAGAAGGGGCAGCGGGCGTAGGTGGACGGCCCCCGACCAGTGCGAGGAGTCCATGAGGCAGCGCTGACCAAGTCCGGCCGTGTGCATGCATGCACGCACGGTTAAGGCGTTAAGCACTAGAGTACTCCAAATCAGCCTTGTAACTCTCGGCGTCGACCTGGTGGCTGCAGCTGCCAGCCCACCCAAAAAGTACCGGCTTTGACATGCGGTGCTTGCAGAGTTTCTCCTATAAAAAAACGTCAACGAGGGTTAGTTCTTGGGTTGGTCTCATTCGTTTAAGGGTTTTCTACATCTGTGCCACTGGTTCCTTAGCTCTACTCAGTGGCGAATCTATGGAGTAAATGGAGGGTAGGCTCAACTCTAATTGTGCCATTGAGATGGGCTGTGAAGCAGTGTGTTGGGCCTGATTGCTGGTAGTAAAAAGGAAATTACCTCTGTTGGAGGGCAGGCTCAAGCCTGTTAAAGCATGCCTAGTAGATTCGCCCCTGGCTCTACTCATTCATCCCCGTGCTCTTAACTTTTGCTCAATTTTCTCCATTCCCTTACTAGAAACTCTCGTAACAGGGCACAACGGACGTTGACGTCGGGTCAAAGGCTTGACCGTTAACTCTGACTTGTGGGGCCACGCTGGACTGTGTCGTCCGTTCGACCTGACAAGTGGGACCGCGTTGGGTGGTGTCGCTGTTCGACCGTTGGGTCGTTCCTTGCATTAAACGTCTGCGCGCGCCGCCAGGACAGAAGCCTGCTATGCATGCACCTAGCAAAGCCTGCCTGCATGCGTCGATCGAGCCTGCATGCGCTGATGCCACGATCCTACGATCCCACGATGCGCCGACCGAGCCTGCATGCGCCGATGCGTTCGCCACGATGCACTGACCGAGCAGTTTTCTTGCACGCCAGTCACCACGGATGCATCGACGGTCACTGACGCTGGTTCCTCTCTTCTAGCTAGGTGGCTACATATTTGGGGCTTGTGTAAAAAAAGAGCCACTCCCTTGTTGTGATGTGATATGGTCAAGACGTTATGAGATATAAGTTGTTGTATGAGGTGATTATGTTTTGTTGAAGTTATCGGCAACTGGCAGAATCCTTATGGTTGTCTCTTTATTGCATAAGATGCAAGCGCCAAATAATTGCTTTACTTTATCGCTATGCGATAGCAATAGTTGCAAGAGCAATAATTGGTGAGACGACCATGTGACGACACATTGATATAGATCAAGATGATGGAGATCATGGTGTCGTGCTGGTGACGATAGAGATCATGACAGTACTTTGGAGATGGAGATCAAAGGCGCAAGATGATCATGGCCATATCATGTCACATATTTTGATTGCATATGCTGTTTATCTTTTATAAATCTTATTTTGCTTAATTCAACGGTAGCTTTATAAGATGATCTCTCACTAAATTTCAAGGTATAAGTGTTCTCCCTGAGTATGCACCGTTGCGAAAGTTCTTCGTGCTGAGACACCACGTGATGATCGGGTGTGATAGGCTCTACGTTCAAATACAACGGGTGCAAAACACTTGCACACGTGGAATACTCAGGTTAAACTTGACGAGCCTAGCATATACAGATATGGCCTCGGAACATTGAGACCGAAAGGTCGAGTAGTAGATATGATCAACATAGTGATGTTCACCATTGAAAACTACTCCATCTCACGTGATGATCGGTTATGGTTTAGTTGATTTGGATCACGTGGTCACTTAGACGATTAGAGAGATGTCTATCTAAGTGGGAGTTCTTAAGTAATATGATTAATTGAACTTAAGTTTATCATGAACTTAGTCCTGGTAGTATTTTGCAAATTATGTTGTAGATCAATAGCTCGCGTTGTTGCTTTCATATGTTTATTTTGATATGTTCCTAGAGAAAACTGTGTTGAAAGATATTAGTAGCAATGATGCAGATTAGATCCGTGATCTGAGGTTTATCCTCATTGCTGCACAGAAGAATTATGTCCTTGATGCACCGCTAGGTGACAAACCTATTGCAGGAGCAGATGCAGACGTTACGAACGTTTGGCAAGCTTAATATGATGACTACTTGATAGTTTAGTGCACCATGCTTAACGGCTTAGAATCGGGACTTCAACGATGTTTTGAACGTCATGGAGCATATGAGATGTTCCAGGAGTTGAAGTTAATATTTCAAGCAAATACCCGAGTTGAGAGATATGAAGTCTCCAACAAGTTCTATAGCTAAAAGATGGAGGAGAATTGCTTAACTAGTGAGCATGTGCTCGATTATGCAGGTACTACAATTGCTTGAATCAAGTGGGAGTTAATCTTCCAGATAAGATAGTGATTGACAGAGTTCTCTAGTCACCATCACCAAGTTACTAGAACTTCGTGTTGAACTATAGTATGCAAAGGATGACGAAAATGATTCCCGAGCTCTTCACGATGTTCAAATCAACGAAGATAGAAATAAAGAAAGAGCATCAAGTGTTGATGATTGACAAGACCACTAGTTTCAAGAAAAGGGCAAAGGGAAAGAAAGGGAACTTCAAGTAGAATGGCAAGCAAGTTGTCACTCCCGCGAAGAAGCCCAAAGCTGGACCAAAGCCTGAAACTGAGTGCTTCTACTGCAAAGGAAATAGTCACTGGAAGTGGAAATGCCCTGAATATTTGGTAAATAAGAAGGATGACAAAGTGAACAAGGGCATATTTGATATACAGGTTATTGATGTGTACCTTACTAGTGTTTATAGTAACCCCTGGGTATTTGATACTTGTTCAGTTGCTAAGATTAGTAACTCGAAACAGGAGTTACAGAATAAACAGAGACTAGTTGAGGGTGACGTGACTATGTGTGTTGGAAGTGGTTCCAAGATTGATATGATCATCATCGCACACTCCCTATATTTTCGAGATTAGTGTTAAACCTAAATAAATGTTATTTGGCGTTTGTGTTGAGCATGAATATGATTTGATCATGTTTATTGCAATACGGTTATTCATTTAAAGTCAGAGAATAATTGTTGTTCTGTTTACATGAATAAAACCTTTGATGGTCATACACCCAATGAAAATAGTTTGTTGGATCTCGATCGTAGTGATACACATATACATAATATTGATGCCAAAAGATGCAAAGTTGATAATGATAGCGCAACTTATTTGTGGCACTGCCGTTTGGGTCATATCGGTGTAAAGCGCATGAAGAAACTCCATAAAGATGGACTTTTGGAATCACTTGGTTATGAATCATTTGATGCTTGCGAATCGTGCCTTTTGGGCAAGATGACTAAAACTCCGTTCTTCAGAACAATGGAACGAGCAACAAACTTGTTGGAAGTAATACATACTGATGTATGCAGACCAATGAGTATTAAGGCTCGTGGCGGGTATCGTTATTTTGTGACCTCCATAGATGATTTGAGCAGATATGGGTATATCTACTTAATGAAACATAAGTCTGAAATAGTTGAAAGGTTCAAAGAATTTCAGCGTGAAGTGTAAAATCATTGTAACAAGGCTATTTTCAATCCAATCATGGATATTATGCCTGTTATACCTCTATTCTTTTTCTATTAGCCTTTGTTTGGCAAGCTGCTGTAAGTTTTCGATGAAATCTTTAGTACTCTGTATGCCAAATTGAATGATGTGTTCATTCCAAAAAATCAGGAAATTGCGACAGGAGCAGGTGCTATTAGAGAACAATTAGCAGATTTGGATTTGCGAATTATTAAGTTTTTGCGATCTAATCGCGGAGATGAATATTTGAGTTACGAGTTTTGCCTTCAGTTAAAACAATGTGGAATAGTTTCACAAACTCATGCCACCTGGAACACCACAGCGTAACGGTGTGTCCGAACGTCATAACCGCACTTTATTTGATATGGTGCGATTAATGATGTCTCTTACCGATTTACCAATATCGTTTTGGGGTTATGCATTAGAGATAGCTACATTCACGTTAAATAGGGTACCATCTAAAATCCGTTGAGATGACACCGTATGAACTATGGTTTAGCAATAAACCTAAGCTGTCGTTTCTTAAAGTTTGGAGTTGCGATGCTTATGTGAAAAATTTTCTACCTGATAAGATTGAACCCAAATCGGAGAAATGCGTCTTCATAGGATACCCAAAGGAGATTGTTGGGTACACCTTCTAATCACAGATCCGAAGGCAAAATATTCGTTGCTAAGATGGATCCTTTCTGGAGAAGGAGTTTCTCTCGAAAGAAGTGAGTGGGAGGAAAGTAGAGCTTGATAAGGTAATTGTACCTTCTCCCGAATTGGAAAGTAGTTCATCATAGAAATCAGTTCCAGTGATTGCTACACGAATTAGTGAGGAAGCTAATGATGATGATCATGAAACTTCAAATCAAGTTACTACAGAACCTCATAGGTCTTCCAAAGTACGGTCCGCACTACTGTGGTATGGTAATCCTATTATGGAAGTCATGTTACTAGACCATGATAACCTACGAACTATGAGGAAGCGATGATGAGACCAGATTCCGCGAAATGGCTTGAGGCCATGAAATCTGAGATAGGATCCATGTATGAGAACAAAGTGTGGACTTTGGTGGAGTTGCCCGATGATCGGTAAGCCATATTGTATAAATGGATCTTCAAGAGGAAGACAGACGCTGATAGTAGTGTTACTATCTACAAAGCTCGACTTGTCGCAAAAGGTTTTTCGACAAGGTCAAGGTGTTGAATACGATGAGATTTTCTCACTCGTATCAATGCTTAAGTCTGTCCGAATCATGTTAGCAATTGCCACATTTTATGAAATCTGGCAAATGGATGTCAAAACTGCATTCCTTAATGGATTTATTAATGAAGAGTTGTATATAATGTTGGGGAACGTAGTAATTTCAAAAAAATTCCTACGCACACGCAAGATCATGGTGATGCATAGCAACGAGAGGGGAGAGTGTTGTCTACGTACCCTCGTAGACCCGAAGCGGAAGCGATCACAACGTAGAGGAAGTAGTCGTACGTTCTCCTCGCGATCCGACCGATCCCGACGCCGTTACTCGGCGCCCGAGTTCTTGACACACGTACAGCTCGATGGCGTCCCTCGTACTCGATCCAGCCGAGTGTCGAGGAGAGTTCCACAAGACGACGGCGTGGTCACGATCTTGATGTTTCACCGTGCGGGGCTTCGCCTAAGCTTCATGACGGTATGACCGAGGCGGAATATGGTGGAGAGGGCACCGCTGCGGCTAAGGAACGATCCGTAGATCAATACTTGTGTGTCCTAGGGTGCCCCCCCCCGTATATAAAGGAGGGAGGGGGGCGGCCGGCCGCCCCTAGGCGGCGCCAAGGAGGGGGGAGTCCTCCTCCTAGTTGGAGTAGGACTCCCTTTCCTAGTCCAACTAGGAAGGAGAAGGGGAAGGAAAGAGAGGAGAGGGAGAGGAAGGGGCCGCCCCCCTCCTGTCCTATTCGGACTCCCACAGGGGGCGCGCCACCTCCCGGTGCGGCCCCTCTCTCTCCCCTCTTGGCCCACTAAGGCCCATAACTTCCCGGGGTTCCGGTAACCCCCCAAGCACTCCGGTTTTCTCCGGAAACTTCCAGAACCTTTACGGTGTCCGAATATAGCCGTCCAATATATCAATCTTTATGTCTCGACCATTCCGAGACTCCTCGTCATGTCCGTGATCACATCCGGGACTCCAAACTTCTTCGTACATCAAAATACATAAACTCATAATAACATCGCCATCGAAACCTTAAGCGTGCGGACCCTACGGTTCGAGAACAATGTAGACATGACCGAGACACGTCTCGGTCAATAACCAATAGCGGGACCTGGATGCCCATATTGGTTCCTACATATTCTACGAAGATCTTTATCGGTCGGACCGCATAACAATATCGTTGTTCCTTTGTCATCGGTATGTTACTTGCCCGAGATTCGATCGTCGGTATCCAATACCTAGTTCAATCTCGTTACGGCAAGTCTCTTTACTCGTTCGTAATACATCATCTCACAACTAACTCATTAGTTGCAATGCTTGCAAGGCTTGATGATGTGTATTACCGAGAGGGCCCAGAGATACCTCTCCGACAATCGGAGTGACAAAACCTAATCTCAAAATCGCCAACCCAACATCGCCTTTGGAGACACCTGTAGTACTCCTTTATAATCACCCGATTACGTTGTGACGTTTGGTAGCACCAAAGTGTTCCTCCGTAAACGGAGTTGCATAATCTCATAGTTACGTGAACATGTATAAGTCATGGATAAAAGCAGTAGCAACATACTAAGCGATCGTGTGCTAAGCTAATGGAATGGGTCATGTCAATCGATCATTCTACTAATGATGTGACCTCGTTAATCAAATAACAACTCTTTGTTCATGGTCGGGAAACATAACCATCTTTGATTAACAAGCTAGTCTAGTAGAGGCATACTAGTGACTTGTTGTTTGTTTATTCATTCACACATGTATCATGTTTCCGGTTAATACAATTCTAGCATGAATGATAAACATTTATCATGAAATAAGGAAATAAATAATAACTTTATTATTGCCTCTAGGGCATATTTCCTTGATCTCCCACTTGCACTAGAGTCAATAATCTAGATTACATAGTAATGATTCTAACACCCATGGAGTCTTGGTGCTGATCATGTTTTGCTCGTGGAAGAGGCTTAGTCAATGTGTCTGCAACATTCAGATCCGTATGTATCTTGCAAATCTCTATGTCTCCCACCGGACTAAGTCCGGATGGAATTGAAGCGTCTCTTGATGTGGTTGGTCCTCTTGTGAAATCTGGATTCCTTCGCTAAGGCAATTGCTCGATATTGTCACGAAGATTTTCATTGGACCCGATGCACTAGGTATGACACCTAGATCGGATATGAACTCCTTCATCCGCACTCCTTCATTAGCTGCTTCGAAGCTGCTATGTACTCCGCTTCACATGTAGATCCCGCCACGACGCTTTGTTTAGAACTGCACTAACCGACAGCTCCTCCGTTTAGTGTAAATCGATCCGGTCTGCGATTTAGAATCGTCCGGATCGATGTCAAAGCTTGCATCAACGTAACTGCCACGATGAGCTCTTTGTCACCTCCATATCGAAAACATATCCTTAGTCCTTTTCGTACTTCAGATGTTCTTGACCGCTGTCGATGATCCACTGGATTACTTTGGTACCTCCTGCTAAACTTATAGCAAGGCACACATCAGGTCTGGTACACAAGATTGCATACATGATAGAGCCTATGGTGAAGCATAGGAACATCTTTCATTTTCTCTCTATCTTCTGCAGTGGTGGGCATTGAGTCTTACTCAACTTCACACCTTGTAACACGGCAAGAACCCTTTCTTTGCTTGATCCATCTTGAACTTCTTCAAAATTTTGTCAAGGTATGTGCTTTGTGAAAGTCCAATTAAGCGTCTTGATCTATCTCTATAGATCTTAATGCCCAATATGTAAGCAGCCTCACCGAGGTCTTTCATTGAAAAACTCTTATTCAAGTATCCCTTTATGCTATCCAGAAATTCTATATCATTTCCGATCAGCAATATGTCATCTACATATAATATCGAAATGCTCTGAGCTCCCACTCACTTTCTTGTAAATACAAGCTTCTCCAAAAGTCTGATAAACCCAAATGCTTTGATCACACTATCAAAGCGTTTATTCCAACTCGAGATGCTTGCACCAGTCCATAGATGGATTTCGGAGCTTGCACACTTTGTTAGCTCCTTTGGATCGATAAAACCTTCGGTTGCATCATATACAACTCTTCTTCCGTAAATCCATTCAGAATGCGGTCTTTACATCCATTTGCCAAATTTCATAATCATAAAATCGGCAATTGCTAACATGATTCGACAGATTAAGCATCGCTTCGGGTGAGAAGGTCTCATCGTAGTCAATCCCTTGAACTTGTCGAAACCCTTTGCGACAAGTCGAGCTTTGTAGACGATAACATTACCGTCGTCGTCGGTCTTCTTCTTGAAGATCCACTTGTTTTCTATTGCTTGCCTACCCTCGGGCAAGTCAACCAAAGTCCATACTTTGTTTTCATACATGGATCCCATCTCGATTTCATGGCCTCAAGCCATTTTGCGAATCTGGGCTCACCATCGCTTCTTCATAGTTCGCAGGTTCATCATGATCTAGTAGCATGTTTTCCGAACAGGATTACCGTACCACTCACAGTGCGGATCTTACTCGGTTGATCTACGAGGTTCTGCGAAGAACTTGATCTGAAGTTTCATGATCAACATCATCAACTTCCTCACTACTTGGTGTAGATGTCTCGAAACCGGTTTCTGCGATTTAACTACTTTCAAGTAAGGGAGAAGGTACTATTACCTCATCAAGTTCTACTTTCCTCCCACTCACTTCTTTCGAGAGAAACTCCTTCTCTAGAAAGGATCCATTCTTAGCAACGAATGTCTTGCCTTCGGATCTGTGATAGAAGGTGTACCCAACTGTCTCCTTTGGGTATCCTATGAAGACACATTTCTCCGATTTGGGTTCGAGCTTATCGAGTTGAAGCTTTTTCACATAAGCATCGCATCCCCAAACTTTAAGAAACGACAACTTTGGTTTCTTGCCAAACCACAGTTCATAAGGTGTCGTCTCAACGGATTTTGACGGTGTTCTATTCAAGGTGAATGCGGCCGTCTCTAGAGCATAACCCCAAAGCGATAGCGGTAAATCAGTAAGAGACATCATAGATCGCACCATATCTAGTAAAGTGCGATTCGACGTTCGGACACACCATTACGCTGTGGTGTTCGGGTGGCGTGAGTTGCTAAACTATTCCGCATTGTTTCAAATGTAGACCAAACTCGTAACTCAAATATTCACCTCCACGATCGATCGTAGAAATTTGATTTTCTTATTACGATGATTTTCAACTTCACTCTGAAATTCTTTGAACTTTTCAAATGTTTCAGACTTATGTTTCATTAAGTAGATATACCCATATCTGCTTAAGTCATCTGTGAAGGTGAGAAAATAACGATATCCGCCACGAGCCTCAACATTCATCGGACCACATACATCTATATGTATGATTTCCAATAAATCTGTTGCTCTCTCCATAGTACCGAGAACGGGTTCTAGTCATCTTGCCCATAAGGCACGGTTCGCAAAGTGCCAAGTGATTCATAATCAAGTGACTCCAAAAGTCCATCAAGATGGAGTTTCTTCATGCGCTTCACACCGATATGACCTAAACGGCGAGTGCCACAAATAAGTTGCACTATCATTATCAACTCTGCATCTTTTGGTTTCAACATTATGAATATGTGTATCACTACTATCGAGATTCATCAAAATAGACCACTCTCAAGGGTGCATGACCATAAAAGATATTACTCATATAAATAGAACAACCATTATTCTCTCGATTTAAATGAATAACCGTCTCGCATCAAACAAGATCCAGATATAATGTTCATGCTCAACGCAGCACCAAATAACAATTATTTAGGTCTAAAACTAATCCCGAAGGTAGATGTAGAGGTAGCGTGCCGACCGCGATCACATCGACTTTGGAACCATTTCCCACGCGCGCCGTCACCTCGTCCTTTGCGGTGTTAAGCAATCCGTAGTCCCTGCTTGAGTTGCAAATATTAGCAATGTAACCAATATCAAATACCAGTGCTATCTGCGAGCTCTAGTAAGGTACACATCAATAACATGTATATCACATATACCTTTGTTCATCTTGCCATCCTTCTTATCCGCCAAATACTTGGGGCAGTTCCGCTTCCGAGGACTATCCGCTTGCGATAGAAGCACTCGCCAGGCTTAGGTCCGACTTGGGTTTCTTCTCTGAGCAACAACTTGCTTGCTGTTCTTCTTGAAGTTCCTTCTTCTTCCTTTGCCTTTCTTCTTGAAACTAGTGGTCTTATTGACCATCAACACTTGATGCTCCTTCTTGATTTCTACCTCCGCAGCCTTTAGCATTGCGAAGAGCTCGGTATAGTCTTTACTAACCCTTGCATATTATAGTTCATCACGAAGCCTTTGTAGCTTGGTGGCGGTGATTGAAGAATTACATCAATGACACAATCATCCGGAAGATTAACTCCCAATTGTGTCAAGTGATTGTAATACCCGGACATTTTGAGTATGTGCTCACTAACGTAACTATTCTCCTCCATCTTGCAGCTATAGAACTTATTGGAGACTTCATATCTCTCAATCCGGGCATTCTTTGGAATATCAACTTCAACTCTGGAACATCTCATATGCTCCATGACGTTCAAAACGTCGTTGAAGTCCCGGTTCTAAGCCGTAAAGCATGGCACATCGAACTATAGAGTAGTTATCGACTTTGCTCGCGAGACGTTCACAACATCCGTGTTGCTCCAAGAAGAGAGTCACCTACCTAGCGCATCCAGGCGTAACTCTTACAGGCAGCAATGAGGATAATCCTCGAGTTACGGACCCGATCCGTGTAATTGCTACCATCATCTTTCAACTTTGCTTTCTCAAGGAACGCATTAAAATTCAACGGAACAACAAAGACGAGCCATCTATCTACAATCAAACATAAACAAGCAAGATACTATCGGTACTAAGTTCATGATAAATTTAAGTTCAATTAATCATATTACTTAAGAACTCCCACTTAGAAAGACATCTCTAGTTCATCTAAGTGATCACGTGATCCAAATCAACTAAACCATAACCGATCATCACGTGAAATGGAGTAGTTTTCAATGGTGAACATCTTATGTTGATCATATCTACTATATGATTCACGCTCGACCTTTCGGTCTCCGTGTTCCGAGGCCATATCTGCATATGCTAGGCTCGTCAAGTATAACCCGAGTATTCTGCGTGTGCAAAACTGGCTTGCACCCGTTGTAGATGGACGAGAGCTTATCACACCCGATCATCACGTGGTGTCTGGGCACGACGAACTTTGGCAACGGTGCATACTCGGGGAGAACACTTCTTGATAATTTAGTGAGAGATCATCTTATAATGCTACCGTCAATCAAAGCAAGATAAGATGCATAAAGGATAAACATCACATGCAAATCAATATAAGTGATATGATATGGTCATCATCATCTTGTGCTTCGTGATCTTCATCTCCGCTGCACCACCATGATCACCATCGTCACCGGCGCGACACCTTGATCTCCATCGTAGCATCGTTGTCGTCTCGCCAATCTTATGCTTCTCGACTATCGCTACCGCTTAGTGATAAAGTAAAGCATTACAAGCGATTGCATTGCATACAATAAGCGACAACCATATGGCTCCAGCCGATTGCCGATAACTTTGGTTACAAAACATGATCATCTCATACAATAAAATATAGCATCACGTCTTGACCATATCACATCACAACATGCCCTGCAAAAACAAGTTAGGCGTCCTCTACTTTGTTGTTGCAAATTTTACGTGGCTGCTACGGGCTTAAGCAAGAACCGGTCTCACCTCGCATCAAAACCACAACGATACTTCGTCAAATAGACTCCGTTTAACCTTCTCAAGGACCGGCGTAGCCACACTCAGTTCAACTAAAGTGAGAGAGACAGCACCCACCAGTCACCTTTAAGCAACGAGTGCTCGTGAGGTGAAACCAGTCTCGCGTAAGCGTCTGCGTAATGTCGGTCAGGCGCTTCATCTCACAATACCGCTGAACCAAAGTATGACATGCTGGTAGGTAGTATGACTTGTATCGCCCACAACTCACTTGTGTTCCTCGTGCAAAACATCAAACCATAAAACCTAGGCTCGGATGCCACTTTGTTGGGGAACGTAGTAATTTCAAAAATTTTCCTCGCACACGCAAGATCATGGTGATGCATAGCAACGAGAGGGGAGAGTGTTGTCTCGTACCCTCGTGAGACCCGGCGGAAGCGATCACAACGTAGAGGAAGTAGTCGTACGTTCTCCTCGCGATCCGACCGATCCCGACGCCGTTACTCCGGCGCCCCCGAGTTCTTGACACACGTACAGCTCGATGACGTCCCTCGTACTCTGATCCAGCCGAGTGTCGAGGGAGAGTTCCGTCAGCACGACGGCGTGGTGACGATCTTGATGTTTCACCGGCGCAGGGCTTCGCCTAAGCTTCGCGACGGTATGACCGAGGTGGAATATGGTGGAGGGGGCACCACACACGGCTAAGGAACGATCCGTAGATCAATACTTGTGTGTCCTAGGGTGCCCCCCTGCCCCCGTATATAAAGGAGGGAGGGGGCGGCCGGCCCTATAGGCGCGCCAGGAGGGGGGAGTCCTCCTCCTGTTTGAGTAGGACTCCCTTTCCTAGTCCAACTAGGAAGGAGAAGGGGAAGGAAAGAGAGGAGAGGGAGAGGAAGGGGCGCCCCCCCCTTGTCCTATTCGGACTCCCACAGGGGCGCCACCTCCCAGTGCGGCCCTCTCTCCCCTCTTGGCCCACTAAGGCCCATAACTTCCCAGGGGTTCCGGTAACCCCTCGGCACTCCGGTTTTCTCCGGAAACTTCCGAACCTTTCCGTGTCCGAATATAGCCGTCAATATATCAATCTTTATGTCTCGACCATTCCGAGACTCCTCGTCATGTCCGTGATCACATCCGGGACTCCGAACTTCTTCGGTACATCAAAATACATAAACTCATAATAATTGTCATCGAAACCTTAAGCGTGCGGACCCTACGGTTCGAGAACAATGTAGACATGACCGAGACACGTCTCCGGTCAATAACCAATAGCGGGACCTGGATGCCCATATTGGTTCCTACATATTCTACGAAGATCTTTATCGGTCAGACCGCATAACAATATCGTTGTTCCTTTGTCATCGGTATGTTACTTGCAGAGATTCGATCGTCGGTATCCAATACCTAGTTCAATCTCGTTACCGCAAGTCTCTTTACTCGTTCCGTAATACATCATCTCACAACTAACTCATTAGTTGCAATGCTTGCAAGGCTTGATGATGTGTATTACAGAGAGGGCCAGATACCTCTCCGACAATCGGAGTGACAAAACCTAATCTCGAAATCGCCAACCCAACATCGCCTTTGGAGACACTGTAGTACTCCTTTATAATCACCCGATTACGTTGTGACATTTGGTAGCACCAAAGTGTTCCTCCGTAAACGGAGTTGCATAATCTCATAGTTACGTGAACATGTATAAGTCATGGATAAAAGCAGTAGCAACATACTAAACGATCGTGTGCTAAGCTAATGGAATGGGTCATGTCAATCAGATCATTCTACTAATGATGTGACCTCGTTAATCAAATAACAACTCTTTGTTCATGGTCAGGAAACATAACCATCTTTGATTAACAAGCTAGTCTAGTAGAGGCATACTAGTGACTTGTTGTTTGTTTATTCATTCACACATGTATCATGTTTCCGGTTAATACAATTCTAGCATGAATGATAAAAATTTATCATGAAATAAGGAAATAAATAATAACTTTATTATTGCCTCTAGGGCATATTTCCTTCATATAATGCTGTTGGAAATATGCCCTAGAGGCAATAATAAAAGGATTATTATATTTCAATGTTCATGATAATTGTCTTTTGTTCATGCTATAAATGTATTATCCGGAAATCGTAATACACGTGTGAACACTTAGACCCAATGAGTCCCTAGTGAGCCTCTAGTTGACTAGCTCGTTGTGATCAATAGATAGTCATGGTTTCCTGACTATGGACATTGGATGTCGTTGATAACGGGATCACATCATTAGGAGAATGATGTGATGGACAAGACCCAATCATAAGCATAGCATAAAAGATCGGATAGTTCGTTTGCTAGAAGCTTTGCCAATGTCAAGTATCTCTTCCTTCGACCATGAGATCGTGTAACTCCCGGTTACCGTAGGAGTGCCTTGGGTGTATCAAACGTCACAACGAATCGGGTGACTATAAAGGTGCATTACAGTATCTCCGAAAGTATCTGTTGGGTTGACACGGATCGAGACTGGGATTTGTCACTCCGTATGACGGAGAGGTATCTCTGGGCCCACTCGATAATGCATCATCATAATGAGCTCAATGTGACCAAGGTGTTGGCCACGGGATCATGCATTACGGTACGAGTAAAGTGACTTGCCGTAACGAGACCGAACAAGGTATTAGGATACCGACGATCGAAGTCTCGCAAGTAACATACCGATTGACAAAGGAATTGCATCTGAGGTTTGATCAATCCTCGACATCGTGGTTCAACCGATGAAATCATCGAGGAGCATGTGGGAGCCAACATGGATATCCGGACCCGCTGTTGGTTATTGCCCGAGAGTCGCCTCGGTCATGTCTGCGTGTCTCCCGAACCCGTAGGGTCTACACACTTAAGGTTCGGTGACGCTAGGGTTAGTAGGAAGTCAAGTATGTGACCACCGAATGTTGTTCGAGTCCGGATGAGATCCCTGACGTCACGAGGAGTTCGGAAGGGTCCGGAGGTAAAGAATAATATATAGGAAGTGGTGTTTCGCCATCGGAAAGTTTCGGTCTCCCAGAAATCTGGGACCACCGGAAGGGTCCCGGGGTCCACCGGTGGAGCCACCTATCCGGAGGGCCCCATGGGCTGAGAGGGAAGGAACCAGCCCACAAGGGGCTGGTGCGCCCCCCTAGGGTCCACCCCCTGCGCCTAGGGTTGAAACCCTAGGGGTGGGGGGCGCCCCACCTGGCTTGGGGGGTACTCCACCCCCCTTGGCCGCCGCCCCCCTGGAGATTGGATCTCCAGGGGCCGGCCACCCCCCAGGGTGCCTATATAAAGGGGGGAGGGAGGGGGGCTGCTGTACACAACTCCCAAGGCGCAGCCCTCCCTCCCAACACATCTCCTCCTCCGTAGAGCTCAAAGCCACAGCCAATCTTGCTTCTCCACCATCATCACGCCGTCGTCTTTGCCGGTGGAGCTGTCTTCCTCAACCTCTCCTTCCCCTTGCTGGATCAAGAAGGAGGAGACGTCGCTCGTTCGTGCGTGTGTTGAGCGCGGAGGTGCTGTCCGTTCAGCACTTGGCATCGGTGATCTGAATCACGTTCGAGTACGACTCCATCATCACCTTGCAAGCTTTACGCACGCGATCTACAAGTGGTATGTAGATGCAAACTCTCTCTCGTTACTCGTTGCTTAGATGAACTCATAGATCGATCTTGGTGAAGCCGTAGGAAAAATTTTAATTTTCTGCAACGTTCCCCAACAAAGGCATCATGAGCTAGGTCTATCGTAGTTCTCTATTGCACAGTAGAACACAATTTGTTGTGGGCGTTGATCTTGTCATCTTACTTGCCTCTACTAGTCTTTTCTTGCTCAACGGTATTGTGGGATGAAGCGGCCGGACCAACCTTACGTGCGCTTCGTGAGACCGGTTCCACCGGTGACATGCACTAGTTGCATAAGGTGGCTGGCGGGTGTCTGTCTCTCCCACTTTAGTTGGAGCGGAATCGATGAACAGGGCCCTTATGAAGGGTAAATAGAAGTTGACAAAATCACGTTGTGGTGATTCGTAGGTAAGAAAACGTTCTTGCTAGAACCCAATCGCAGCCACGTAAAAGATGCAACAACAACTAGAGGACGTCTAACTTGTTTTTGCAGCGATTGATCATGTGATGTGATATGGCGGAAGTTGTGATGAATGATGAATTGTGATGTATGAGATCATGTTCTTGTAATAGGATTCATGACTTGCATGTCGATGAGTATGACAACCGCAGGAGCCATAGGAGTTGTCTTTATTTTTTGTATGACCTGCGTGTCATTGAAGAACGCCATGTAAACTACTTTACTTCATTACTAAACGCGTTAGTCATAGAAGTAGAAGTAGTCGTTAGCGTGACAACTTCATGAAGACACGATGATGGAGATCATGATGATGGAGATCATGGTGTCAAGCGGTGACAAGATGATCATGGAGCCCGAAGATGGAGATCAATGGAGCTTGATGATATTGGCCATATCATGTCACAACTATATAATTGCATGTGATGTTTATTATGCTTTTACATCTTGTTTACTTAGGACGACGGTAGTAAATAAGATGATCCTTAAAAATTTCAAGAAGTGTTCTCCCTAAGCGTGCACCGTTGCTACAGTTAAATCGTTTCTAAGCACCACGTGATGATCGGATGTGATGGATCCTTACGTTCACATACAACGGGTGTAAGACAGTTTTACACAAAGCAAAAACACTTAGGGTTAACTTGACGAGCCTAGCATGTGCGGACATGGCCTCGGAACACGGAGACCGAAGGTCGAACACGAGTCGTATGGAAGATACGATCAACATGAAGATGTTCACCGATGATGACTAGTCCGTCTCACGTGATGATCGGACACGGGCTAGTCGACTCGGATCGTGTAACACTTAGATGACTAGAGGATGTCTAATCTAAGTGGGAGTTCATAATTTTGATTAAGAACTTTATTATCATGAACTTAGTCTAAAACCTTTGCAAATATGTCTTGTAGATCAATGGCCAACGCTAATGTCAACATGAACTTCAACGCGTTCCTAGAAAACCAAGTTGAAAGATGATGGCAGCAACTATACGGATGGGTCCGGAACACGAGATCATCCTCATAGCTGCCAGAAGCAATATGTCCTAGAAGGACCGCTAGGTGCCGCTCCGTCGAAGAACCAAGGCGTTATGAGCGCTTGGCAAACTCGTCTTGATGATTACTCCCTCGTTCGGTGCGGCATGCTCTACAGACTTAGAACCGGGGCTCCAAAAGCGTTTTGAGCATCACGGAGCATATGAGATGTTCAAGAGCTGAAACTAGTTTTCCAAGCTCATGCCCGGTCGAAAGATATGATGTCTCCGACAAGTTCTACAGCTTGTAAGATGGAGGAGAACAGTTACGTCGATGAACACATCCTCAAGATGTCCGGGTTGCACGCACGTATGACCCAGTTGAACATTAACCTCCCGGATGAGGCGGTCATTGACAGAATCCTCCGATCGCTCCCACCAAGCTACAAGAGCTTTGTGATGAACTACAACATGCGGGGATGGTAAAGACCATTCTGAAGTGTTCTCGATGCTGAAGTCGCAGAGGCTGAAATCAAGAAAGAACATCAAGTGTTGATGGTCAATAAGACCACTAAGTTCAAGAAGGGCAAGGGTAAGAAGAACTTCAAGAAGGATGGCAAAGATGTTGCCGCGCCCGGCCTGCTTTCGGGAAGAAGTCAAAGAATGGACCCAAGCACGAGACTGAGTGCTTTTTTGCAAGGGAAGGGGCACCGAAGCGGAACTGCCCCAAATACTTAGCGGATAAGAAGGCCGCAACACCAAAGGTATATTTGATATACATGTAATTGATGTGTACCTTACCGATTACTCGTAGTAACTCCCGGGTATTTGATACGGTGCCGTTGCTCACATATGTAACTCACAGCAGAGCTGCGGAATAAACGGAGATCTGGCGAAGGGCGAGGTGACGATCGCGTCGGGAATGGTTCGAGGTCGATGTGATCGCCGTCGACACGCTGCCTCTACATTTACCTCTGGGATTAGTTTTAAACCTCAATAATTGTTATTTAGTGCCAAGTTTGAGCATGAACATTGTATCCGGATCTCGTTTGATACGAGATGGCTACTCATTTAAGTCTGAGAATAATGGTTGTTCGATTTATATGAGAGATATGTTTTATGGTCATGCTCCGATGGTCAATGGTTTATTCTTAATGAATCTCGGCGTAATATTACACATGTTCATAGTGTGAATGCCAAAAGATGTAAAGTTGATAACGATAGTCCCACATACTTGTGGCATCGCCGCCTTGGTCACATTGGTGTCAAGCGCATGAAGAAGCTCCATGCCGATGGACTTTAGAGTCTCTTGATTATGAATCGTTTGACACATGCAAACCTTGCCTCTTAGGCAAAATGACCAAGACTCCGTTCTCCGGAACAATGGAGCGAGCAACCAACTTGTTGGAAATCATACATACCGATGTATGCGGTCCAATGAGCGTTGAGGCTCGTGGAGGATATCGTTATGTTCTCACTCTCACTGATGACTTAAGTAGATATGGGTATGTCTACTTAATGAAACACAAGTCTGAGACCTTTGAAAAGTTCAAGGAATTTCAGAGTGAAGTGGAGAATCAACGTGACCGAAAGATAAAGTTCCTACGATCAGATCGTGGAGGAGAATATTTAAGTCACGAATTTGGCACACACTTAAGGAAATGTGGAATCGTTTCACAACTCACGCTACTGGAACACCTCAAATAAACGGTGTGTCCGAACGTCGTAATCGCACTCTATTGGATATGGTGCGGTCTATGATGTCTCTTACCGATTTACCGCTATCATTTTGGGGATACGCTCTAGAGACAGCTACATTCACTTTAAATAGGGCACCGTCTAAATCCGTTGAGACGACACCGTATGAATTATGGTTTGGGAAGAAACCTAAGCTGTCGTTTCTAAAAGTTTGGGGATGCGATGCTTATGTCAAGAAACTTCAACCTGAAAAGCTCGAACCCAAGTCGGAAAAATGCGTATTCATAGGATACCCTAAGGAAACTGTCGGGTATACCTTCTACTTAAGATCCGAGGGCAAGATCTTTGTTGCCAAGAACGGATGCTTTCTAGAGAAAGAGTTTCTCTCGAAAGAAGTAAGTGGGAGGAAAGTAGAACTCGATGAAGTACTACCTCTCGAGCGGGAAAGTGGTGCGCGCAGAAACCGTTCTGTAATGCCCACACCAACTCAAGAGGAAAACGTTGATGATGATCAAGGTACTTGGATCAAGTTACTCTTGAACTTCGAAGGTCCACGAGGACACGTTCCGCACTGCAGTGGTACGGCAACCTGTCATGGAAATCATGTTGCTAGACAACAATGAACCTTCGAACTATGAAGAAGCAATGGCGGGCCCGGATTCCAACAAATGGCTAGAGGCCATGAAATCCGAGATAGAATCCATGTATGAAAACAAAGTATGGACTTTGACAGACTTGCCCGATGATCGGCGAGCGATAGAAAATAAATGGATTTTTAAGAAGAAGACGGACGCGGATGGTAATGTTACCATCTATAAAGCTCGACTTGTCGCTAAGGGTTATCGACAAGTTCAAGGGATTGACTACGACGAGACTTTCTCTCCCGTAGCGAAGCTTAAGTCCATCCGAATCATGTTAGCAATTGCCGCATACTATGATTATGAGATATGGCAGATGGACGTCAAAACGGCATTCCTTAATGGACATCTTAAGGAAGAGCTGTATATGATGCAGCCGAAGGTTTTGTCGATCCTCGAACGCTAACAAAGTATGCAAGCTCCAAATGATCCATTTATGGACTGGTGCAAGCATCTCGAGTTGGAACATTCGCTTTGATGAGATGATCAAAGCGTTTGGGTTTATGCGAGACTTATGGAGAAGCTGCGTTTACAAGAAAGTGAGTGGGAGCTCCGTAGCATTTCTCCTGTTATATGTAGATGACATACTCTTGATGGGAAATGATACGACACTCCTGGACAGCATTAAGGCCTATTTGAACAAGTGTTTTTCAATGAAGGACCTTGGAGAAGCTGCTTATATATTAGGGATCAAGATCTATAGAGATAGATCGAGACGCCTCATAGGTCTTTCACAAAGCACATACCTTGATAAGATTTTGAAGAGGTTCAAAATGGATCAGTCCAAGAAGGGGTTCTTGCCTATGTTACAAGGTGTGAAATTGAGCTCAGCTCGACCACCGACCACGACAAAAGATAAAGAAGAGATGAGTGTCATCCCTATGCTTCAGCCATAGGATCTATTATGTATGCCATCTTGTGTACTGACCGATGTAAACCTTGCCGTAAGTTTGGTTGCAAGATACCAAAGTAACCCGGCAAGGAACACCGGACAGCGGTCAAGAATATCTGAAGTACCGAAAAGGACAAAGGACATGTTTCGCGTTTATGGAGGAGACGAAGAGCTCGTCAGTAAGGGTTACGTCGACGCTTAGCTTCGACTCAGATCTGATGACTCTAAGTCACAAACCGGATCGTGTATATGTTGAATGGTGGAGCGATGGCTGGTGCAGCTGCAAGCGAGCGTCGTGGCGGGATCTACGTGTGAAGCGGAGTACATGGCAGCCTCGGAGGCAGCGCATGAAGCGATTTGGGTGAAGGAGTTCATCACCGACCTAGGAGTCATACCCAATGCGTCGGGGCTGATCAAACTCTTCTGTGACAACACCGAGCTATTGCCCTTGCCAAGGAGCCCAGGTTTCACAAGAAGACCAGCACATCAAGCGTCGTTTCAACTCCATCCGTGAAAATGTTCAAGATGGAGACATAGAGATTTGCAAAGTGCACACGGATCTGAATGTCGCAGATCCTTTGACTAAACCTCTCTCGCGTGCAAAACATGATCAACACCAGAACTCTATGGGTGTTCGATTCATCACAATGTAACTAGATTGGTGACTCTAGTGCAAGTGGGAGACTGTTGGAAATATGCCCTAGAGGCAATAATAAAAGGATTATTATATTTCAATGTTCATGATAATTGTCTTTTGTTCATGCTATAACTGTATTATCCGGAAATCGTAATACACGTGTGAACACTTAGACCCAATGAGTCCCTAGTGAGCCTCTAGTTGACTAGCTCGTTATGATCAATAGATAGTCATGGTTTCCTGACTATGGACATTGGATGTCGTTGATAACGGGATCACATCATTAGGAGAATGATGTGATGGACAAGACCCAATCATAAGCATAGCATAAAAGATCGGATAGTTCGTTTGCTAGAAGCTTTGCCAATGTCAAGTATCTCTTCCTTCACCATGAGATCGTGTAACTCCGGTTACCGTAGGAGTGCCTTGGGTGTATCAAACGTCACAACGTAATCGGGTGACTATAAAGGTGCATTACGGTATCTCCGAAAGTATCTGTTGGGTTGACACGGATCGAGATGGATTTGTCACTCCGTATGACGGAGAGGTATCTCTTAGGCCCACTCGGTAATGCATCATCATAATGAGCTCAATGTGACCAAGGTGTTGGTCACGGATCATGCATTACTGATGCAGTAAAGTGACTTGCCGTGTAACGAGACCGAACAAGGTATTAGGATACCGACGATCGAGTCTCGGGCAAGTAACGCATCGATTGACAAAGGAATTGCATACGAGGTTTGATCGAATCCTCGACATCGTGGTTCAACCGATGAAATCATCGAGGAGCATGTGGAGCCAACATGGATATCCGCACCCGCTGTTGGTTATTGCCCGAGAGTCGCCTCGGTCATGTCGCATGTCTCCCGAACCCGTAGGGTCTACACACTTAAGGTTCGGTGGCGCTAGGGTTAGTAGGAAGTCAAGTATGTGACCACCGAATGTTGTTCGAGTCCGGATGAGATCCCTGACGTCACGAGGAGTTCGGAAGGGTCCGGAGGTAAAGAATAATATATAGGAAGTGGTGTTTCGGCCATCGGGAAAGTTTCGGGGGTTTCCGGTAAAGTACCGGGACCACCGGAAGGGTCCCGGGGGTCCACCGGGTGGGGCCACCTATCCCGGAGGGCCCCATGGGCTGAGAGGGGAAGGGAACCAGCCCACAAGGGGCTGGTGCGCCCCCCTAGGGTCCACCCCCTGCGCCTAGGGTTGAAACCCTAGGGGTGGGGGGCGCCCCACCTGGCTTGGGGGGTACTCCACCCCCTTGTCGCCGCCCCTTGGAGATTGGATCTCAGGGCCGCCACCCAGTGCCTATATAAAGGGGGGGGGGGGGGGCTGCTGTACACAACTCCCAAGGCGCAGCCCCTCCCCTCCCCAACACATCTCCTCCTCCGTAGAGCTCGTGAAGCCACAGCCGAATCTTGCTTCTCCACCATCATCACGCCGTCGTCCTGCCGGTGGAGCTGTCTTCCTCAACCTCTCCTTCCCCCTTGCTGGATCAAGAAGGAGGAGACGTCGCTCGTTCCGTACGTGTGTTGAACGCGGAGGTGCTGTCCGTTCAGCACTTGGCATCGGTGATCTGAATCACGTTCGAGTACGACTCCATCATCACCTTGCAAGCTTCCGCACGCGATCTACAAGTGGTATGTAGATGCAAACTCTCTCTCGTTACTCGTTGCTTAGATGAACTCATAGATCGATCTTGGTGAAGCCGTAGGAAAATTTTAATTTTCTGCAACGTTCCCCAACAAATGCAACCAGAAGGTTTTGTCAAGCCTAAAGGTGCTAACAAAATGTGCAAGCTCCAGCGATCCATCTATGGACGGGTGCAAGCATCTCGGAGTTGGAATATACGCTTTGATGAGTTGATCAAAGCATATGATTTGATACAGACTTTTGGAGAAGCATGTATTTACAAGAAAGTGAGTGGGAGCTCTGTAGCATTTCTAATATTATATGTGGATGACATATTGTTGATTGGAAATGATATAGAATTTCTAGATAGCATAAAGGGATATTTGAAAAGATTTTTTTAAAGAAAGACCTCGGTGAAGCTGCTTACACATTGAGCATCAAGATCTATAGAGATAGATCAAGACGCTTGATAGGATTTTTCCATGAGTACATACCTTGATAAGATTTTGAAGTAATTCAAAATGGAACAATCAAAGAAGGAGTTCTTGCCTGTGTTGCAAGGTGTGAAGTTGAGTAAGACTCAAAGCCCGACCACGGCAGAAAATAGAAAGAGAATGAAAAGTCATTCCCTATGCCTCAGACATAGGTTCTATAAAGTATGCTATGCTGTGTACCAGACCTATTGTATACCTTGCCCTGAGTTTGGCAAGGGAGTAAAATTTTGATCTAGGACTAGATCACTGGACAGCGGTCAAGAATATCCTTAGTGAGGACTAAGGAAATATTTCTCGATTATGGAGGTGATAAAAGAGCTTGTCGTAAAAGTTACATCGATGCAAGCTTTTTACACCGATCCAGATGACCCTAAATCTCAATCTGGATACATATTGAAAGTGAGAGCAATTAGCTAGAATAGCTCAATGCAGAGCATTGTAGACATAGAATATTTGCAAAATACATACGGCTCTGAATATGACAGACCCGTTGACTAAACTTCTCTCACGAGCAAAACATGATCATACCTTAGTACTCTTTGGGTGTTAATCACATAGCGATGTGAACTAGATTATTGACTCTAGTAAACCCTTTGGGTGTTGATCACATGACGATGTGAACTATGGGTATTAATCATATACAGATATGAATATTGGTGTTAAATCACATGATGATGTGAACTAGATTATTGACTCTAGTGTAAGTGGGAGACTGAAGGAAATATGCCCTAGAGGCAATAATAAAGTTATTATTTATTTCCTTATTTCATGGTAAATGTTTATTATTCATGTTAGAATTATATTAACTGGAAACTTGATACATGTGTGAATGCATAGGCAAACAAAGTGTCACTAGTATGCCTCTACTTGACTAGCTCGTTGAATCAAAGATGGTTAAGTTTCCTAGGCATAGACATGAGTTGTTATTTGATTAACGGGATCACATCATTAGAGAATGATGTGATTGACTTGACCCATTCCGTTAGCTTAGCACTTGATCGTTTAGTATGTTGCTATTGCTTTCTTCCTGGCTTATACATGTTCCTATGACTATGAGATTATGCAACTCTCGTTCACCGAAGGAACACTTTGTGTGCTACAAACGTCAGAATGTAACTGGGTGATTATAAAGGAGCTCTACAGGTGTCTCCGAAGGTACATGTTGAGTTGGCGTATTTTGAGATTAGGATTTGTCACTCCGATTATCGGAGAGATACCTCTAGGCCCACTCGGTAATGCACATCACTATAAGCCTTGCAAGCATTGTAAATAATGACTTAGTTGCAGGAAGATGTATTACGGAACGAGTAAAGAGACTTGACGGTGATGAGATTGAGCTAGATATTGAGATACCGACGATCGAATCTCGGGTAAGTAACATACCGATGACAAAGGGAACAACGTATGTTGTTATGCGGTTTGACCGATAAAGATCTTGGTAGAATATGTAGGAGCCAATATGAGCATCCAGGTTCCGCTATTGGTTATTGACCGGAGAGGTGTCTTGGTCATGTCTACATTATTCTCGAACCCGTAGGGTCCGCACGCTTAAAGTTCGGTGACGATTTATATTATGAGTTTATGTGTTTTGATGTACCGAAGGAGTTCGGAGTCCCGGATGAGATCGGGGACATGACGAGGAGTCTCGAAATGGTCGAGACGTAAAGATCGATATATTGGACGACTATATTCGGACTTCGGAAAGGTTCCGAGTGATCGGGTATTTTTCGGAGTAGCGGAGAGTTACGGGAATTCGTATTGGGCCTTAATGGGCCATACGGGAAAGGAGAGAAAGGCCTCAAACGGTGGCCGCACCCCTCCCCATGGACTGGTCCGAATTGGACTAGGGAGGGGGGCGCCCCCGTCCTTCTTTCTCCTTTTTCCTTCCCTTCTCCTACTCCCACAAGGAAAGGACGAGTCCTACTCCGGGTGGGAGTAGGACTCCCCCCTTGGCGCGCCCTCCTCCTAGGTCGTCCGCCTCCCCCCTTGCTCCTTTATATACGGGGGCAGGGGGCACCTCTAGACACACAAGTTGATCTGTTGATCTCTCCCAGCCGTGTGTGGTGCCCCCCTCCATCATATTCCACCTCGGTAATATCGTAGCGGTGCTTAGGCAAAGTCCTACGTCGGTAGCATCATCAACACCGTCATCACGCCGTCGTGCTGACGGAACTCTCCCGCAAAGCTTTGCTGGATCGGAGTTCGTGGGACGTCATCGAGTTGAACGTGTGCTAAACTCGGAGGTGCCGTATGTTTGGTACTTGGATCGGTCGGATCGTAAAGACGTATGACTACATCAACCGCATTGTGCTAACGCTTCCGCTTTCGATCTACGAGGGTAGGTAGACAACACTCTCCCCTCTCGTTGCTATGCATCACCATGATCTTGCGTGTGCGTAGGAATTTTTTTGAAATTACTATGTTCCCCAACAGCCGATGCCGACGCTCGGGACGAAGAGCATCTCATGGTCCTCGGCGCTCTGGCCGGCCTGTTCATGAGCAATGCAAAACCGCGACGAGGTGGCTCGGCGCCGGGCCGGCAGAAGGCAAAGCAGAGGCATCGACTGGAAGGCTATTGCTTGCTCTACGCCGACTACTTCACGGACGCTCCACTGCACGGCGAGAAAGTATTTCGGCGCCGTTATCGGATGAGCCGAAAGCTCTTCCTCAAGATTGTGAATTCCATCCGTGAGTTCGAAAACTACTTCAAGTGCAAGAAGGATTGCTCCAGCACACTTGGATTCACCTCACTCTAGAAGTGCACGACAACTATGAGGATGCTTGGATACGGAGCTCCCAGTGATTCACTGGAAGACTATGGACGCATGGCTGAGTCCACGACCATTGAGTGTTTATACAAGTTCCACAGGGTAGTGGTGGCAGTGTTTGGACCTCAATACTTGCAAACACCCAATGTTGAAGAAACCGCTCGAATCCTAGCACAAAATGCAGCAAGAGGATTTCCTGGGATGCTTGGAAGCATCGACTGCATGCATTGGAAATGGAAAACTATCCAGTTGCTTGGCAGGGGATGTACAAAGGCGCCAAAGACAGTTGCATTGTGGTACTTGAGGTAGTGGCCACACAGGACCTCTAGATTTGGCACTCCTTTGGTATGTCAGGAACTCACAATGACATCAATGATACGTCTCAAACATATCTATAATTTTTTATTGTTCCATGTTGTTATATTATCATTCTTGGATGTTTTACAATCATTTTATAGCAACTTTATATCATTTTTTGGGACTAACCTATTGACATAGTGCCTAGTGCCAGTTGCTATTTTTTTTGCTTGTTTTTCACTTCGCAAGAAATCAATACCAAACGGAGTCCAAACGCAGCAAAACTTTTTGGTGATTTTTTTGGACCAGAAGACACACGATGGGCCAAGAAAGTACCTGAGGGGTGCTCCGAGCGGAGCACAACCCACCAGGGCATGCCTAGGGGCCCAAGCGTGCCTAGGTGGCTTGTGCCCACCTCGGTGGCCTCCCGCACCGCCTCTTTGCTCTATAAATACCCCAATATTCCAAAAACCCTAGGGGAGTCGACGAAAATCAATTCCAGCCGCCGCAAGTTCCAGAAACCACAGATCCAATCTAGACACCATCACAGAGGGGTTCATCATCCTCATTGGTGCCTCTCCAATGATGCGTGAGTAGTTCATTGTAGACCTACGGGTCCGTAGTTAGTAGCTAGATGGCTTCCTCTCTCTCTCTCTCTCTCTCTCTCTCTCTCTCTCTCTCTCTCTCTCTTGATTCTCAATACAATGGTCTCTTGGAGATCTCTTTGATGTAACTCGTTTTTGCGGTGTGTCTATTGGGATCCGATGAACTTTGAGTTATGAATCAGATCTATGTTTTATCCATGAAAGTTATTTGAGTCTCTTAATCTCTTATATGCATGATTATTTATAGCCTCGTATTACTTCTTCAAATCTTTGGTTTAGTTAGGCCAACTAGATCGATTTTTCTTGCCGTGGGAAGAGGTGCCTTGTGATGGGTTCGATCTTAAGGTGCTTGATCCTAGTGACAGAAGGGGAACCGACACGTATGTATCATTGCTATTAAGGATAACAAGATGGGGTCTGTTTCTACATAAATAGATCTTGTCTACATCATGTCATCATTCTTATTGCATCACTCTGTTTTTCCATGAACTTAATACACTAGATGCATGCTGGATAGCGGTCGATGTGTGGAGTAATAGTAGTAGATGCAGGCAGGAGTCGGTCTACTAATCTTGGACGTGATGCCTATATAATGATCATTGTCTGGATATCGTCATGATTATTTGAAGTTCTATCAATTGCCCAACAGTAATTTGTTTACCCACCATATGCTATTTTTCTCGAGAGAAGCCACTAGTGAAATCTACGGGCCCCGGGTCTCTTCTTAATTATATTTGCCTTCGAGATCTATTTTTATTCGCTTTTATTTTCAGATCTATTAATCCAAAAAAACCTAAAAATATCTCGCTGAATTTTATTCGCTTTTATTTGCATCTATAAATCTATTACAACTTTCTCCCTTCCACATGCCAATCTGTGGCGCGAAAGGGATTGACAACCCCTTCAACACGTCGGGTTGCAAGTATTTGTTCTTTGTGTGCAGGTACTGTTTACATAGTGTTGCTTAGTTCTCCTACTGGTTCGATAACTGATACGTCTCCAATGTATCTATAATTTTTTTTGTTCCATGCTATTATATTATTTGTTTTGGATGTTTAATGGGCATTTAAATGCTATTTTATATTATTTTTGGGACTAACCTATTAACCGAGGGCCTAGTGCCAGTTTCTGTTTTTTTTGCCTATTTTAGAGTTTTGCATAAAAGGAATACAAAAAGGAGTCCAGATGGAATGAAACCTTTGCGATGATCTTTCTTGGACCGAAAGCAAACCATAAGACTTGGAGATGAAGTCGGAGACGCAACGAGGAAGCCACGAGGCAGGAGGACGTGCCCCCCACCCTCATGGGCCCCTCGTGGCTCCCCTGACCTAGTTCTTTCGTCTATATATACTCTTATACCCTGAAAACATCCAGGAGAGCCACGAAACCACTTTTCCACCGCCACAACCTTCTGTACCCGTGAGATCCCATCTAGGGGCCTTTTCCGGCGTCCTGTCGAGGGGGATTCGATCATGGATGGCTTCTACATCAACATCATTACCTCTTCGATGAAGCGTGAGTAGTTTACCAGAGACCTTCGGGTCCATAGTTATTAGCTAGTTGGCTTCTTCTCTCTCTTTGATTCTCAATACCAAGTTCTCCTCGATGTTCTTGGAGATCTATTTGATGTAATATTCTTTTGCGGTGTGTTTGCCGAGATCCGATGAATTGTGGATTTATGATCAAGATTATCTATGAATATTATTTGGTTCTTCTCTGAATTCTTATATGCATGGTTTGATATCTTTGCAAGTCTCTTCGAATTATTGGTTTAGTTGGCCTACTAGATTGATCTTTCTTGCAATAGGAGAAGTGCTCAGCTTTGGGTTCAATCTTGCGGTGTCCTTTCCCAGTGACAGTAGGGGCAGCAAGGCATGTATTGTATTGTTGCCATCGAGGATAAAAAGATGGGGTTTTCATCATATTGCTTGAGTTAGTTCCTCTACATCATGTCATCTTGCTTACTGCGTTACTCCGTTCTTTATGAACTTAATACTCTAGATGCATGCTGAATAGCGGCCGATGTGTGGAGTAATTAATAGTAGTAGATGCAGGCAGGAGCCGGTCTACTTGACAAGGAGGTGATGCATATGTTCATGATCATTGCCTTAGATGTCGTCATAATTATGCGCTCTTCTATCAATTGCTCGGCAGTAATTCGTTCACCCACCATAATATTTTCTATCTTGAGAGAAGCCACTAGTGAAACCTATGGCTCCGGGTCTCTTTTCCATATTATTGAATCTCATTTACATCTTGCTAGTTTCCGATCTACTATTTTGCAATCTTTACTTTCCAATTTATAAACCAAAAATACCAAAAATATTTACTTTACCGTTTAGCTATCTATCAAATCTCACTTTTGCAAGTGACTGTGAAGGGATTGACAACCCCTTTATCGCATTTGGTGCAAGTTGTTGATTGTTTGTGCAGGTATTCGGTGACTTGTGCGTTGTCTCCTACTGGGTTGATACCTTGGTTCTCAAAACTGAGGGAAATACTCATGCTACTTTCCTGCATCACCCTTTCCTCTTCAAGGGAAAACCAACGCAAGCTCAAGAGTTAGCAATAACCTTGGTCTCATCACTGAGGAAAATACCTACCGTTGTTGTAATGCATCATCCCTTCCTCTTTGGGAAAATACCAACATAGTTTAAGCCATCATCAATCAACGTACTGTAGTGCTACCCTGTCTTTGCCAAGCTTGTTGAAGGTCATGCTCCTCCGGTGAACTTCGAGGTTAATGGGCGCCACTACAACAAGGGATACTACCTAGCAGATGGCATCTATCCGAGATGGTCCATATTTGTGAAGACTATCTCAAACCCTGTGCCAGGAGGCAAGAACTCCTACTTTGCCAAGTGGCAGGAGGCTTGCAGGAAGGATGTCGAGCGGGCACTTGGTGTGCTCCAATCTCGATTTGCTCTTGTCCGGTACACCGCTCAAACCTAGTCCAAATATCAAATGTGGGAGGTCATGACTTGTTGTGTCATCTTGCACAACATCATCATTGAGAGCGAGCAGGAACAGCCAGTGTTTTACACTGAACCATATTACAGGCAGGGTCCTATTCCCCAAGTTGATTACCAGCTACCGGCAACCTGGACTGCCTTCCTCAATATGCGTCAAGAGATCCGAGACCCACAGGTGCATCAACAACTGTAGCACGATCTGGTGGAGCACCTATGGAGGCTCAAGGGCAATGCCTAGCTTGACATGTGATGAAATATGGGTTTTTTTGTTGAACTATTTGGTTTGTATTGATTTGTTGAACTATTTGATTTGTATTGATTTTCTATGATGAACTATGCAATAAAAATTGCTTCTGTTGAATTTGTGCCCAAGCACACCGAATATGGGTCGAAAGTGGTCCAATTTACACCGAAAGTGGGCCGAAATCGATGCCTGAGAGGTGACCTTGGGGGAGGCTGGGAACCCGCCCACCCCCACGCTGATTTTTCTGCCGGCGCGCCCCTAGGCGGCGCCATTTCAAGTCCCTGGGGGTGAATGAGTGTAGATGCTCTAAGAGGATGTGCAAAAGGACTTGTCTCGACAGAATCAGAAACAATAAACTAAGTAGAGTGAAGGAGGAATACAACATTAACTCGTGACCAATGATTTAATTAGCAAGAAACACATAAAATCCTTTAAATCCTTAGAGAACATTTGAGTCTAATGCCGAATATTTTCCTCCAATAATGTGTGTAATCTTTTCCAAGAAAATATATATGTGTAAAATGTTCAATAATCATATCTCCTACTGTAGTAGTAGTAACAAAAAATGGTGAGACATTCTTATCTTAGAGGTAAATTATGATGGTCATGGATTGATACGTAGGGTCTGAACTGCGCGCAGGATGCCCAGTCCAATTTCGCAGGTTTGGCTGAGTTTCTGCCCAAGGTGGCCATGGACAACCGGACGATTATCATCACGTCGGTGAACGAGGCGTTTGCGTGGCTGGGCTCCCCGTTGGGCCTCTTCCGAGAGAGCTTCTTCGCTGGCGAGAGGACCGACTACTTCCTCGACCACCTGCTCTTCGTCGCTATGGATGACATGGCCTACCGCTACTGCCAGTCCATGCACCGGTTCTACTACCTCATCTCGATGACGAAAACGTTTGTGAACCTGTACTGAGCTCCACCATCAACTTCATGAGCAACCCGTACGTGGAGCTAAACTTGGGCATTCCCCGGCCTGAGCAAAAAAATGAAAATACAAGCCCGAACCTGGCCCGAATGGACTAAATAGAGCAGTTCCGGGCCGGGCCGGGCTGCGACTCCGTGTAAATTGCCTAATATCCTAGGCCCGAGCTCGGCCCAAAATACACAGCGGGTCAAAAAATCAAGCCCGAGCCTGGCCCGAACACAAAGCTTGACCCGGCACGGCCCGGGTTTTTCGAGCTAGTTCGTCGGGTCGGGCCGCCCATGCCCAGGTTTACGTGGAGCTTCTGTGGGCCAAGATGGAGCTCCAGCAGTGTGTGATGTTTTTCACGTGTGTTGGAAGGAGAGCGACACAGTTGGACAGAATAGCTCTCGTGCAATGTTTCAGAAAGGCCAAATAGTCAAGGCCCGACCGGGCGATAAAATAGTCATCAACAGAGTGAGGTTATGTTAAGGAAGGTGGGTCACACTTATTTTCCACTCTGTGTCGATTTAGATCTGACCGCGTCGTCTCTGTTTTTTGATCGATTTGGAATCTAGATTGTGGGGGCGTCGGTGGGCTAAACAAGGTGGAGCCGCCAGAGACAACTTCAAATAGGTAATGTGCATTTCTCCAACCTATGTGATATGGGACTCGTCTACTTCCAAACTGCCTGCCATTGACAAATAAGGAGATGGTGCACGGACCTTCAAATTCAATTCACGATTGAATTCTTTCCATCTAAGTCTAAGCTAGGTGATGGTAGCATGCAGAACATAGAGAGAGATACAATTCTGAAATGGGAGGTTGAATTTGCGGCACAACACCTACAGAGCATGGAAGAGAAGGCCGTGAAGAATGTCATGGAGAAAATTGGGGAGAGTATCTTTTGGGGTCCAAAGCGAGAGGTAGCATTGTTACGGTTCGAAAATTGGAAGTGTGAGTATGTGAGAATTGAGGATGGCGAGGAGATGGTTGTTAAAATCGATCGGCAAGACGGCTAGACAAGCAAACGGGCTACCTTTAATGCGGAGCTCGTTGATCTGAAATCAAATTCTAAGGTTGGATATGTGCCCTCAAAGTTGGCGTCGCAGATGTTAGATAATGATTACGCCACATAGAGGCAGATAACGCCCATATGTACCGGTGTAGTAACAGTATTAGCCGAGGGGGCTGATGCAGATGCACAAGAGGGTTGTCATGGTGCTGCAAGGGTTGCTTGTCTTGATTGGAATTTATTAGAATTAGACAACCCTACAGATTTGCTCATTGCACCAATGGCTGACACTTTAGCATTCCAGTAGATGATAGAGGTAAGGAGGAGAGGGGCGAATCTAGTTTGTCTGTTGATGTTAATAGAGATTCATCTGAAAATGTGGATGGATAGTTGATGGAAGATGTTGCAGATGATGTAGATGATGCGCATGATGATGTAGATCATGCACATGATGATGAGCAAAGAAAAGCAGCAGCAAACAGCCGCAGTAAAGCAGTCGCAACAGCTAGGCGCAGCAACAAGCAGCAGTAGTCCAGTGGTAGCAGGAAGCAAAAGCACCATTAGCAGCTTGGACATGGGAGCGAAGCTTCGGCCGAGCTCGATACACGAAGAACAACGACGTAAAAGGGCATAGATCGAAGGGGAAAACGAGGGGAATCGGCGCAACTCACCGAGAGGAGGGTGGGGACGTGCTTGAGCGGGTCGGGGATGTTCGGTGGCGCGGATCCATGATGATGGCATACAGTGGCATGATACGTCTCCAACGTATCTATAATTTTTTATTGTTCCATGCTATTATATTATCTGTTTTGGATTTTTTATATGCATTAATATGCTATTTATATTATTTTGGGACTAACCTATTAACCTAGAGCCCAGTGCCAGTTTCTGTTCTTTGCCTGTTTTAGAGTTTCGCAGAAAGAAATACCAAACGGAGTCCAAATGGAATAAAACTTTCGCGATGATCTTTCTTGGACCAGAAGCAAACCAGGAGACTTGGAGATGAAGTTGGAGAAGCAATTAGGTGGCTACGAGGGTGGAGGGCGCGCCCCCTACCTCGTGGGCCCCTCAGAGATCTCCTGGCCTAATTCTTTCGCCCATATATACTCTTATACCCCAAAACCATCAAGGGGATCCACGAAAACACTTTTCCACCGCCGCAACCTTCTCTAGCCGTGATATCCCACCTAGGGGCCTTTTCTGGCATCCTGCCGGAGGGCGATTTGATCATGGAGGGCTTCTACATCAATACCATTGCCCTTCCGATGAAGCGTGAGTAGTTTATCACAGACCTACGGGTCCATAGCTAGTAGCTAGATGGCTTGTTCTCTCTCTTTGATTCTCAATACCAAGTTCTCCTCGATGTTCTTGGAGATCTATTCGATGTAATATTCTTTTGCGGTGTGCGTGCCGAGATCCGATGAGTTGTGGATTTGTGATCAGATTACCTATGAATATTATTTGAGTCTTCTCTGATTTCTTATATGCATGATTGATATCTTTGCAAGTCTCTTTGAATTATCGGTTTAGTTTGGCCTACTAGATTGGGTTTTCTTGCAATGGGAGAAGTGCTTAGCTTTGGGTTCAATCTTGCAGTGTCCTTTCCCAATGATAGTAGGGGTAGCAAGGCACATATTGTATTGTTGACATCGAGGATAAAAAGATGGGGTTTTCATCATATTGCTTGAGTTAATTCCTCTACATCATGTCATCTTACTTAATGTGTTACTTTGTTCTTTATGAACTTAATACTCTATATGCAGGCAGGAGTCGGTCTATGTGTGGAGTAATAGTAGTAGATGCAGAATTGTTTCGGTCTACTTGACACAGACGTGATGCCTATGTTCATGATCATTGCCTTAGATATCGTCATAATTATGTGCTCTTCTATCAATTGCTCGGCAGTAATTTGTTCACCCACCGTATTATTTTCTATCTTGAGAGAAGCCACTAGTGAAACCTATGGCCCCCGGGTCTCTTTTCCATTATATTAAGTCTATTTTCCATCATACTAGTTTCCGATCTACTATTTTGCAATCTTTTACTTTCCGATCTATAAACCAAAAATATTTACTTTACCGTTTATCTATCTCTATCATATGTCACTTTTGCAAGTAACCATGAAGGGATTGACAACCCCTTTATCGCGTTGGGTGCAAGTTTGTTGATTGTTTGTGTAGGTATTCGGTGACTTGTGCATTGTCTCCTACTGGATTGATACCTTGGTTCTCAAACTGAGGGAAATACTTACTCTACTTTACTGCATCACCCTTTCCTCTTCAAGGTAAAAACCAACGCAAGCTCAAGAAGTAGCAAGGCGGTCGTCGGAGAAGAAGACTGGCGATGGCGAGCGCACGGTGGCTCCTTGCACAAACTAGTGGCCCTAGTTGAAGAAGACGTCCATGGCACAGCTCCTGAACATCTTTTCGTGCACCGAGGAGGTCAGTGGCTGCGATGACGGTGCTGGCCATGTCGGTTGCGATGCGGTGGGGTACTGTGAGGGAGAGCGCAAGGTGAGCAGAGAGAGGTGAGGATGCTAGGGTTGTCCACCGCGTCGGGAGGGTCTTATACATCTCGGGCGTCCGTGGGATGGTAGACATGCCGACATCCGCGGCGTGGACGGGCGCACGAGGCCACTGCGCCCCTGATGAACAGGGGTTGAAAGAGGGGCGTTGGTGGACTGGGTTGTGTACTGTTCCAACAGGCCTAAGTGCAGAGTGGCTCGATTATTCTTTTTCCTTTTTTCCGTTTTCTTATTTCACCACTGTTTGCATTTAACGTAACTACCAAAAGATTTTTGTTGTAGAAGAAACTTGACACATAAATACTCCACAATATTTTGGAATAGCAACTAAAGTTTGAGGCCATTTTGAAAAGTGTAAAATCTTGTTTGAATTTAAATGGTCCATTGAGATGCTATTGGTCAACTTCATAATTTACAAGGGATTATTTGGTGAGTCAGATGATGTTGGTTTCAACATGACAAATGATCAGGGGAGTTTATAGAATAATGCGAACATTTTAGTTTTACTGTTTGAAGAAATAATAATTGACTTGCTATTTGAATTTGAATTTGAGTTTGGTTTTATCAAGGGGCAATTAAGTTTAGAAAAATAAGATCACATGGCATTATGAGTGTGAGATTACTGTAGCTTAATTATAAGGGTGTTACAAGCGATCCGCGAGAGGCTGAATCTGCGACCTGGTTGGTTGGACTTTGTGTTTCAAATACATGGATTTGGTTGGGCGTGCTTGTCGGACCATTGGGTCGTCGTTCTTTGGTCCGTCCGTCGTAGAATGGGCACCGGCTCAGCCTGCCATGCATGCGCCCGCAGCTACCCGACGCATCAGGCACGTGGCAACGCACGCCAGCTGCAAACCACAAGCATGCTCTTCCGACCATTGCAGTACCCGCTTGATGCAGAGCCACTCAGGATCGTCGCATTAGGGCTACTAGTGCAACCTCGATTTACCGATCGACACACCTCGATTCAGTGTGAAAAAATCCTAGGCCTCCGTTGGGCTATTATTTCCATTATCAGGGAAGGGCAGTGCCATGATGAACGTAGTGAAATGGCGCACCATGGCTATTTAAACACCTCTCGTCTGCCTCTTCATCTCCACTCGATCTGACATCCATCTGCGCCCCTTCTTCTTCACCAAAAGCCAAAGCAAAAGCCGATCCCGCCCAAGACAAGATGAAGTTCAACGGCCCAACCCGTCGTGTGTCGGCCACCGTACCGGAGAGGTAGGGCATGTTTGGTTGCAGCCGTGGGTAAAATTTTCCTGGCCGGGAACCTGCCTGGGATCTATTTGGTTTATATCCTCAATAGTTTGACCCTAGCCTGGCCTGGGGAATCTCAGAATGTCACTACCCGGGTTCAAAATCTGAGCAGGTCATTAGCCTGGCCCAGGTGACCGGAATTGGACGCCTGGACTGTTAACTGGCATGCAAATGGTTGGTTCCATCCAAATAGAAAGAGGTAAACATGATGTGACATATTTTAATAATCTAACCGGGCATGGTACAAACTAAACAATACTAGCCTGGCCAGGCAAAAAGTAGCACTTTCCCAAGCAGGGTCCAGGCACTTAGTTTTCTCAGGCACGTTGTGGAGGATACAAACCAAACACGCTCGTAGTATGCCGCCAAGGTCTTTCATGGAGAACACCATCCGGGTGTGGGCGATCTCAAGGTGGAGGGGCTCAAAGGGAGTTGGCAAACTTCTTCGTTGGGGCTGGCTACCGCCACCTCCCACGAGCTCTCCGGTGATTTTCCGCGTTAAAGAGGTTCGTGGCAATGGATCCCTTATGATTGGGCTCCTTGCTCACTTCACCAACCCCTTCGGTGCCTTCTTCCTCCTTAGCTAAGTCTTTCGATGTGGGTGCGAGTTCATTGCCTTCACCACCTATAACATCTTCTCTAATTTCGAGAACATCTTCCCCACCGCCAACGGCATGACACTAGTGCAGAACCGGGCATTAGCACCGGTTCGTAAGGCCCTATAGTGCCGGTTACATAACCGGCACTAATTTGTGGTCACTAAAGCCCCCCCCCCCTTTAGTACCGGTTCAGCACGAACCGGTGCTAAAGGGCAACCACGTGGCACGAGCCAGCTCGGGGACACAGAGCCCTTTAGTACCAGTTTGTAAGACCAACGGTACTATAAGGTTTGGAGGGTTTTAGTTTTATGATTTCTTTTTCATTTAATTTTGTGTTTCCATTTTAATTCTTTTTGTTTTGTTTGGTATTTTACGATACTACACATTGTACACGTTATGCATATATATATATATATATATATATATAATTTCTAGTAGAACCAATCATGCATATATATATCACATCAATGTCTCACAAATTAAACCACCATATTAATTAATTCACACATACACACATGTATAGCTATATACAATTTCTCCTACATATGAATGTTGCCTTGAGCCAGTCTAATTGGTGCCTTGAACACGATGACAATTGAAAGTGGTTTTCATGGGGGCGGTGGCGGGTAATAGAATTCTCCATTCGGTTTATGACACAGTCGAGCAAAAATCCCGCTATTTCCTCTTAAAGTGCTTCTACACGCTCCGTTTCTATGAGCTTCTCCGCACCTCTTTCAACTGTTAAGAAGGAGATCAATATGCATGTGTATTAGTTGTGTGACTAGATATCGATAATGGTGTAAAATTGTGAATAGTGTTACGACAAGCGTACCCATTCTTGTCTTTGAGATCTGCTCCTTTCGGACGCCATCATGCGAATGTTCTCGCAAACGCAGAATGCACAGATCAGTCCCTACTACCGCTTCGTGGCCTTTACAAGAATGGAATTTGATCGATAAAAATTAATCAAGCATGATAATTAAAGAGATGGCAGCTAGCTAGCTAGCTAGTACTATAATTACTTACCTTGGGTGAAACCATTGAAGCTTTTGTTTCCATTCACCTTCCGTGACGCCGATGAATCTTGCCCAAGCCCTCTTGGCGACAAAGAAAATGAATAAAGGGGTTATTAAATAGTTCATATCATGAAATGACGAACTAAATAGGCCGAGATATATAGTTAATAATGATTGAAATTACCTGTTGACTATCCGATACAAGATGTTAAAGTCAGTTTTTTTTTAGATTAATGAGTCCAGTATTTCAACTGTTCCGTTGTCAACTTTAATGATACACAAGACCCAGTGAAATCTGCATGCACACACGTTTACATGTCTTAATTAAGCGGGCATATGTAAGCAAAAACATGTAGCTAGCTAGTAGGCAAAAACAGAGAATTTGTAGAAGACAGTGTGACTCACCCAAAGTGGTAAGGAAGTAGTATATCTTCATTGTATTTGAGGCACTTCAAGAACTCTAGCATGCTGTCCTCTACTTCCTTTGCATGATGTTCATTTATCTTCCATGTGAATTCATTAACGGTGTTTGGGTCAATGAACCCAATGCCATAGCGTCCACCTTTTCTCATTTCATATATCTTCATCCCGCATAATACCACGTAAAAGAATATAGTGAGGATAATTACATGTAATGATTGATCAAAAGGATCACTACAGCTAGCTTGAGACTTAAATTATAGAAAGAGATCACTTACGCACAATAGCAATCGACGATAGATTTGTCGAAAAGGCGTCTGATTGTATAACTGAAACAGTTCTAAATACTCAACGGACCCAGCTTTCTCATGGTAGTAATGGTCCTTCTTGACATTCACCATGAGGGACACTTGATCTGAAATCTTGGTAATGTTCATGTACCATTGATGCAATTCATACATTCTCGTTGGGAGCTTCTTGACCTTATGCAGCGCGACCAAAGGTTGGCCCCTGACATATTTTCGTTTTACTTCATCCTCTCTAAGCAAAGGCATGGGCTCGATCTCGAGGAGTTGTCCAACATGATGTTGAGAACTTCACCGCATTATATGCTCCTCCGTTATTACCACATTGCCCACCTCGGGAACATGCAATCGCTTGCCCACAATAATATTGGGGCGCCAGCGTCACCTTTGTTGTTGGCACAACAAGCGAGGGATCGATTATACCGCTGTTCTCCCAGTGGGGAATGGTTTTCCTGCATTTTTGGCAGCTGCTTCTTGTTTGCTCGATCCCAATGTAGACGTGCTCGCCTCCTTTGTAGACGTGCTCGATTTAACTTCCGATGTGGCGCTCATAGTGCAGTGTCAACAGCTTGGAAGCTGGTGGTTGAGCCATACGAATGAAGTGGTCAATCGTTTCCTCGTGCACTTTCTCCTTGGCGGCGATGGCGGTTTTCGTGCAAAATGGGCTTCCACCTCGGCCTTGATATGGCTGTGATTTCCTCCTCGGACTTGTCATAAGACCTCTGCGGAAGAGGCTTGAGGCTTGGACCATATTTATATCGCTTGCCTCCTTTGTACTTCTGTACTACCTCGACTCGTGCCGCCACGCACCATAGCTGTGGGGTGTCTCTTCTGCGATTGCTAAGGCGGCAGAGACAACTGACGGGACTGAGTTGGACGAGGAGGAGTGGCCTGAGGTTGTGCCGACTTGGATGAGGAGTGGGCGTCCCGACGCTGTGGCGGACTTGGAGGAGGAGGATTGTCCCGACACTTTGCCGGACTTGAAGGAGGAGGATTGTCCCGACACTTTGCGGACTTGGAGGAGCGGAGTCTGCTGACTCGGTGGCGGACTTCGACGAGGACTCGGGTGACGCAGATGTCGGTGGCCTTGGAAAGATGATGCAATCCTTTTTCCATAGGATGATCGATGTTTGGCCTCTCCGAAAAAGCGCCGCCACCTCCAAAATGTCAAGCTGTAGCCCGAATATGGTGGGTCCACCTCATCAACCAAGACACGAGCAAAGCCCGCTGGAATCGGGTTGCAATGGAAGGTTGCCTCGGGGGGATTTGTGAAAGCACGGTCGTCCGCCACCTTCATGGATATGTTCTTCATTTTGACGTGTAGCTCGCAGATTAGTGTTCTCCGTGATGTCATCCACGGGTATCTACCAAAGATTGGGTCGTCTCGACGGAACCCACGCCGCTTCTCGGATGGATGGGCGGTGCTATCCAATGCTGGATCATCCGCTAGCTGCTGCATTCTTTGAGACCCCTTTGATGGGTAAGTGAGTCGATCTGCTCCTCTTTGCCGCTGGAATTTGACAAAGAATTCCGCTTGACTTGCTTCTAGGCCTTGAAGGCGTTCATAGTCCCCTTCCTCTGCTCCTCCTCCATCTTCCTCTTCTTCTCCTCCGCAATCTTCTTTCTCGCACGGGTTACGTAGTCGTTGTTCCAATCAAAACCCTCATACCACGGCAGAGCACCCTTGCCTCGTGTTCTTCCCGGGTGTTCAGGATTTCCCAGGGCACGCGTAAGCTCGTCGTTCTCTCTGTTGGGCTGGAACACCCCCGTTCGTGCCTCTTCTATTGCAACAAGTATCGCATCATCGGCTCCCTTCAGACTTGCCCTCGTCGAAACATTGCCTGTCTCCCGGTCCAACTCCCCCCCCATGCGCATAGAACCAAGTCCCGACTGGGGGCCAGCTCTTAGTAGTCGGAGTGACACCGCATCCTCCATCTCTTTCTCGGACTTATCCCACTTAGGCACCGCCACCGCGCAGCCACCGCCCCACTTATGGAACTTATCCTTTTTTCGGCATTCTTCTTGTTTATTCTCGACCGTTCCTTAGCTAATTCCAAATCCTTGAATTTCACGAAATCGTCCCAATGATCATGTTGGTTCTCCAGTGTTCCCTTGAATACTGGAGTCTTCCTTCCTCCGTTGACGTACTTGTTCCATTCACCATTCTTGTAGTTCTTGATGTTGGAAATATTCCCTAGAGGCAATAATAAATTAGTTATTATTACATTTCCTTGTTCATGATAATCGCTTATTACCCATGCTATAATTGTATTGATAGGAAACTCAGATACATGTGTGGATACATAGACAACACCATGTCCCTAGTAAGCCTCTAGTTGACTAGCTCGTTGATCAATAGATGGTTACGGTTTCCTGACCATGGACATTGGATGTCGTTGATAACGGGATCACATCATTAGGAGAATGATGTGATGGACAAGACCCAATCCTAAGCCTAGCACAAAGATCGTGTAGTTCGTATGCTAAAGCTTTTCTAATGTCAAGTATCATTTCCTTAGACCATGAGATTGTGCAACTCCCGGATATCGTAGGAATGCTTTGGGTGTACCAAACGTCCACAACGTGGCGGGTGGCTATAAAGGTGCACTACGCTTATCTTGAAAGTGTCTGCATTGGGTTGGCACGAATCGAGGCTGGATTTGTCACTCCGTAAACGGAGAGGTATCTCTGGGCCCACTCGGTAGGACATCATCATAATGTGCACAATGTGACCAAGGGGTTGATCACGGGATGATGTGTTACGGAACGAGTAAAGATACTTGCCGGTAACGAGATTGAACAAGGTATCGGTATACCGACGATCGAATCTCGGGCAAGTACAATACCGTTAGACAAAGGGAATTGTATACGGGATCGATTGAGTCCTTGACATTGTGGTTCATCCAATGAGATCATCGTGGAACATGTGGGAGCCAACATGGGTATCCAGATCCCGTTGTTGGTTATTGACCGGAGAACGTCTCGGTCATGTCTACATGTCTCCCGAACCCGTAGGGTCTACACACTTAAGGTTTGATGACGCTAGGGTTATAAAGGAAGTTTGTATGTGGTTACCGAATGTTGTTTGGAATCCCGGATGAGATCCCGGACGTCACGAGGAGTTCCGGAATGGTCCAGAGGTAAAGATTTATATATGGGAAGTCCTATTTTGGCCACCGGAAAAAGTTCGGGATTTTTTGGTATTGTACCGGGAAGGTTCTAGAAGGTTCCGGAGTGGGGCCCACCTGCATGGGGGGACCCACATGAACGTGGTAGTGGGGCAAGGCCCCACACCCCTGGTCAAGGCGCACCAAGATCCCCCTTAGAAGGAATAAGATCATATCCCAAGGATAAGATCAAGATCCCTAAAGGGGATAACAATCGGTGGGGAAGGAAATGATGGGATTTCTTTCCTCCCACCTTTGCCAACACCCCAATGGACTTAGAGGGCAAGAAACCAGCCCCCTCCACCCCTATATATAGTGGGGAGGCGCATGGGAGCTTTACCCAAGTCCTGGCGCAGCCCTCCGCCTCTCCCAAGTACTCCTCCTCTCTCGCGGTGCTTGGCGAAGCCTGCGCAGATTGCCACGCTCCTCCATCACCACCACGCCGTCGTGCTGCTGCTGGATGGAGTCTTCCCAACCTCTCCCTCTCACCTTGCTGGATCAAGGCATGGGAGACGTCACCGGGCTGTACGTGTGTTGAACGCGGAGGTGCCGTCCGTTCGGCACTAGGATCTCGAGTGATTTGGATCACGACGAGTACGACTCCTTCAACCCCGTTCTCTTGAACACTTCCGCTTAGCGATCTACAAGGGTATGTAGATGCACTCTCCTTCCCCTTGTTGCTAGTCTCTCCATAGATAGATCTTGGTGTTGCGTAGAAAATTTTGAATTTCTGCTACGTTCCCCAAAAGTGGTATCAGAGCTAGGTCTATTGCGTAGATTCTTTGCACGAGTAGAACACAAAGTAGTTGTGGGCATTGATTTTGTTCAATATGCTTACCGTTACTAGTCCAATCTTGTTTCGACGGTATTGTGGGATGAAGCGGCCTGGACCGACCTTACACGTACTCTTACGTGAGACAGGTTCCACCGATTGACATGCACTTGGTGCATAAGGTGGCTAGCGGTGCCGCCTCCCACTTTAGTCGGAGCGGATTCGATGAAAAGGGTCCTTATGAAGGGTAAATAGGAATTGGCATATCACGTTGTGGTTTTGCGTAGGTAAGAAACGTTCTTGCTAGAAACCCATAGCAGCCACGTAAAACATGCAACAACAATTAGAGGACGTCTAACTTGTTTTTGCAGGGTATGCTATGTGATGTGATATGGCCAAGAAGAATGTGATGAATGATATGTGATGTATGAGATTGATCATGTTCTTGTAATAGGAATCACGACTTGCATGTCGATGAGTATGACAACCGGCGAGAGCCATAGGAGTTGTCTTAATTTATTGTATGACCTGCGTGTCATTGAACAACGCCATGTAATTACTTTACTTTATTGCTAACCGTAGCCATAGTAGTAGAAGTAATAAGTTGGCGAGACAACTTCATGGAGACACGATGATGGAGATCATGGTGTCATGCCGGTGACGATGATGATCATGGAGCCCCGAAGATGGAGATCAAAAGGAGCAAAATGATATTGGCCATATCATGTCACTATTTGATTGCATGTGATGTTTACCATGTTTATGCATCTTGTTTACTTAGAACGATGGTAGTAAATAAGATGATCCCTTACAAAAATTTCAAGAAGTGTCCTCCCCTATCTGTGCACCGTTGCTAAAGTTCGTCGCTTCTAAGCACCACGTGATGATCGGGTGTGATGGATTCTTACGTTCACATACAGCGGGTGTAAGAAAGATTTACACACGCAAAACACTTAGGGTTAACTTGACGAGCCTAGGTGTACAGACATGGCCTCGAAACACGGAGACCGAAAGGTCGAGCATGAGTCGTATAGTAGATACGATCAACATGAAGATGTTCACCGATGATGACTAGTCTGTCTCACGTGATGATCGGACACGGCCTAGTTGACTCAGACCATGTAATCAGTTAGATGACCAGAGGGATGTCTATCTGAGTGGGAGTTCATAAGATGAACTTAATTATCCTGAACATAGTCAAAAGATCTTTGCAAATTATGTCGTAACCTCACGCTTTAGTTCCACTGTTTAGATATGTTCCTAGAGAAAATATAGTTGAAAGTTTACAATAGCGATTATGCGGACAGTAGAAAGCTTATGTCCTTAATGCACCGCTCAGTGTGCTGAACCCCAATCGTCGTTTGTGGATGTTGCGAACATCAAACATACATGTTTTGATAACCACGTGATAGTTCAGTTAAACGGTTTAGAGTTGAGGCACCAAAGACGTTTTCGAAACGTCGCGGAACATATGAGATGTTTCGAGGGCTGAAATTGAGATTTCAGGCTCGTGCCCACGTCAAGAGGTATGAGACCTCCAACGATTTTCTTAGCCTGAAAACTAAGGGAGAAAAGCTCAATCGTTGAGCTTGTGCTCAGATTGTCTGAGTACAACAATCACTTTAATCGAGTGGGAGTTGATCTTCCAGATGAGATAGTGATGTTTTTCCAAAGTCATTGCCACCAAGCTGCTGGAGCTTTGTGATGAACTATAACATATCAAGGATAGATATGATGATCCTTGAAGTATTCGCGATGTTTGACACATGAAAGTAGAAATCAAGAAGGAGCATCAATTGTTGATGGTTGGTGAAACCACTAGTTTCAAGAAGGGCAAGGGCAAGAAGGGATACTTCATGAAACGGCAAATCAGCTGCTGCTCCAATGAAGAAACCCAAGGTTGAACCCAAACCCGAGACTAAGTGCTTCTGTGATAAGGGGAATAGTCACTAGAGCAAAATTACCCTAGATACCTGGTAGATGAGAAGGCTGGCAAGGTCGATAGAAGTATATTGGATATACATTATGTTAATGTGTACTTTACTAGTACTCCTAGTAGCACCAGGGTATTAGATACCGGTTCGGTTGCTAAGTGTTAGTAACTCAAATAAAAGCTACGGAATAAGCGGAGACTAGCTAAAGGTGAGTGACGATATGTGTTGGAAGTGTTTCCAAGGATGATGTGATCAAGCATCGCACGCTCCTCTACCATCAAGATTTGGTGTTTGCGTTGAGCATAGACATGATTGGATTATGTCTATCGCAATACGATTATTCATTTAAGGAGAATAATGGTTACTCTATTTATTTGAATAATACCTTCAATGGTATTGCACCTAAAGGAATGGTTTATTGAATCTCGATCGTAGTGATACACATTTTCATGCCAAAAGATATAAGATAGTAATGATAGTACCACTTACTTGTGGCAATCGCCATGTAAGTCATATTGGTGTAAAAGCATGAAGAAGCTCCATGTTGATGGATCTTTGGACTCACTCGTTTTGAAAAGTTTAAGACATGCGAACCATGTCTATTGGTGTATACGCATGAAGAAACTCCATGTAGATGGATCGTTTGGACTCACTTGATTTTGAATCACTTGAGATATGCAAATCATACCACATGGGCAAGATGACTAAAAAGCCTCGTTTTTCAAGAAATGGAACAAGATAGCAACTTGTTGGAAGTAACACATTTTGATGTGTGCAGTCCAATGAGTCTTTGAGGCATCAAATGAATATCGTTATGTTCTTACTTCACGATGATTCGAGTAGATGTAGAGTATATTTACTTGATGAAACACAAGTCTGAATTATTGAATGGTTCAAGTAATTTCAGAGTGAAGTTGAAGATCATCGTGACAAGAGGATGAAATGTCTATGATATAAATCATAGAGATGAGTATCTGAGTTACGAGCTTTGGCACGCAATTAAGACATTGTGGAAATTGTTTCACAATTAATACCTCCTGGAACACCATAGTTTGATGGTGTGTCCGAACATCATAGTTGCGCCCTATTGGATATTGTGCGTACCATGATGTCTGTTATCGAATTACCACTATCGTTTATGGGTTAGGCATTAGAGACAACCACATTCACTTTAAATAGGGCACCACGTAATTCCGTTGAGATGACACCGTATGAACTATGGTTTAGAGAAACCTAAGCTGTCATTTCTTAAAGGTTTGGGGCTGCTACGCTTATGTGAAAAAGTTTCAGGTTGATAAGCTCGAACCCAAAGCGGATAAAATGCATCTTCATAGGACACCCAAAACAGTTGGGTATACCTCATAATTCAGATCCGAAAGCAATAGGGATTGTTTCTTGAATCGGGTCCTTTCTCGAGGAAAAGTTTGTCTCAAAAAGTTGAGTGGGGGGATGGTGGAGACTTGATATGGTTATTGAACCGTCACTACAACTAGTGTGTAGCGAGGGCACGAAGTTGTTCTGTGGCACCTACACCAATTGAAGTAGAAGCTTATGATAGTGATCATGAAACTTGGATCAAGTCACTACCGTACCTCGTGGGGTGACAAGGATGCGTCTTGCTTGAGTGGTACAGTAATCTTGTCTTGAAGGTCAAGTTGCTAGACAACAATGAACCTCGAGCTATGGAGAAGCAATGGTGGGCCCAAATTCCGACAAATGGTTAGAAGCCATGAAATCCGAGATAGGATCCATGTATCAGAACAAAGCATGGACTTTGGTGGACTTGCCCGATGATCGGCAAGCCATTGAAATAAATGGATCTTTAAGAAGAAGACGGACGTGGGCGGTGATGTCACCGTCTATGAAGCTCGACTTGTGGCGAAGAGTTTTCACAAGTTCAAGGAGTTGACTACGATGAGATTTTCTCATCCGTGGCGATCTTAAGTCCGTCGGAATCATGTTAGCATTAGCTGCATTTATGAAATCTGGCGGATGGATGTCAAAACGAGTTTCCTTACCGGTCTTCGTAAGGAAAGGTTGTATGTGATACAATCCGAAAGTTTTGTCGATCCTAAGGATGCTAAAAGGTATCTTGGCTCCAACGATCCTTCTAAGGACCGGAGTAAGCATCTCGGAGTTGGAATGTACGTTTTGATGAGATGATCAAAGATTTTGGGTTTATACAAAGTTTATGAGAAACTTGTATTTCCAAAGAAGTGAGTGGGAGCACTATAGAATTTCGATGAGTATATGTTATTGACATATTGTTGATCGAAATGATGTAGAATTCTGGAAAGCATATAGGGTTATTTGAAAAGTGTTTTTCAATGGAAAACCTGGATTAGGCTACTTGAACAATAAGCATCAAGATCTATAAGATAGATCAAAATGCTTAATAGTACTTTCAAATGAGCACGCACCTTGACATGATCTTGAAGGTGTTCAAGATGGATCGGTCAAAGAAGGAGTTCTTGTCTGAGATGTAAGGTATGAAGTTAAGACTTAAAAGCTCGACCACGACAGAATAGAGAGAAAGGACGAAAGTCGTCCCCTATACTTCAGATGTAGGCTCTATAGTATGCTATGCTGTGTACCGCACCGGAAGTGTGCCTTGCCATGAGTCAGTCAAGGGGTACAAGAATGATCCAAGAATGGATCATTGGACGGCGGTCAAAATTGTCCTTGGAGTAAATAAGGACATGTTTCTTGATGATGGAGGTGATAAAGAGTTCGGCATAAAGGGTTACATCGATGCAAGCTTTAACACCTATCCGAATGACTCTGAGTAGCAAACCGGATACGTATAGTGGAGCAACCATTTGGAATAGCTCCAAGTGGAGCGTGGAAGCAGCGTTTACAATATGACCTAGAGATTTGCGAAGTACATACGGATCTGAATGTTGCAGACCCGTTGACTAAAACCTCTCTCACAAGCAAAACATGATCAAAACCCCAGAACTCATTGAGTCTTAATCACATGATGATGTGAACTAGTTTAATGACACTAGTAAACTCTTTGTATGTTGGTCACATGGTGATGTGACCTGTGAGTGTTAATCACATGGCGATGTGAACTAGATTATTGACTCTAGTGCAAGTGGGAGACTGTTGGAAATATGCCCTAGAGGCAATAATAAATTAGTTATTATTATATTTCCTTATTCATGATAATCATTTATTATCCATGCTATAATTGTATTGATAGGAAACTCAGATACATGTGTGGATACATAGACAACACCATGTCCCTAGTAAGCCTCTAGTTCACTAGCTCGTTGATCAATAGATGGTTACGGTTTCCTGACCATGGACATTGGATGTCGTTGATAACGGGATCACATCATTAGGAGAATGATGTGATGGACAAGACCCAATCCTAAGCCTAGCACAAAGATTGTGTAGTTCGTATGCTAAAGATTTTTTAATGTCAAGTATCATTTCCTTAGACCATGAGATTGTGCAACTCCTGGATATCGTAGGAATGCTTTGGGTGTACCAAACGTCCACAACGTGGCGGGTGGCTATAAAGGTGCACTACGGTATCTCCGAAAGTGTCTGCATTGGGTTGTACGAATCGAGATCGGATTTGTCACTCCGTAAACGGAGAGGTATCTCTAGGCCCACTCGGTAGGACATCATCATAATGTGCACAATGTGACCAAGGGGTTGATCACGGGATGATGTGTTACGGAACGAGTAAAGATACTTGCCGGTAACGAGATTGAACAAGGTATCGGTATACCAACGATCGAATCTCGGGCAAGTACAATACCGTTAGACAAAGGGAATTGTATACGGGATCGATTGAGTCCTTGACATCGTGGTTCATCCGATGAGATCGTCGTGGAACATGTGGGAGCCAACATGGGTATCCAGATCCCGTTGTTGGTTATTGACCGGAGAACGTCTCGGTCATGTCTACATGTCTCCCGAACCCGTAGGGTCTACACACTTAAGGTTCGATGACGCTAGGGTTATAAAGGAAGTTTGTACGTGGTTACCGAATGTTGTTCAGAGTCTCGGATGAGATCCCGAACGTCACGAGGAGTTCCGGAATGGTCCGGAGGTAAAGATTTATATATGGGAAGTCCTATTTTGGCCACCGGAAAAAGTTCGGGATTTTTCGGTATTGTACCGGGAAGGTTCTAGAAGGTTCCAGAGTGGGGCCCACCTGCATGGGGGACCCACATGAACGTGGGGTAGTGGGGCAAGGCCCCACACCCCTGGTCAAGCGCACCAAGATCCCCCTTAGAAGGAATAAGATCATATCCCAAGGATAAGATCAAGATCCCTAAAAAGGGGGGATAACAATCGGTGGGGAAGGAAATGATGGGATTTCTTTCCTCCCACCTTTGCCAACGCCCCAATGGACTCAGAGGGCAAGAAACCAGCCCCCTCCACCCCTATATATAGTGGGGAGGCGCATGGGAGCTTTACCCAAGTCCTGGCGCAGCCCTCCGCCTCTCCCAAGTACTCCTCCTCTCTCGCGGTGCTTGGCGAAGCCTGCGCAGATTGCCACGCCCTCCATCACCACCAAGCCGTCGTGCTGCTGCTGGATGGAGTCTTCCCAACCTCTCCCTCTCACCTTGCTGGATCAAGGCATGGGAGGCGTCACCGGGCTGTACGTGTGTTGAACACGGAGGTGCCGTCCGTTCGGCACTAGGATCTCGAGTGATTTGGATCACGACGAGTACGACTCCTTCAACCCCGTTCTCTTGAACGCTTCTGCTTAGCGATCTACAAGGGTATGTAGATGCACTCTCCTTCCCCTCGTTGCTAGTCTCTCCATAGATAGATCTTGGTGTTGCGTAGAAAATTTTGAATTTCTGCTACGTTCCCCAACACTTGAATGCAGTCGCCATCATCTTAAGAGCAGCCTCTTTGACTTTCTGCACATCTGCTTCTGTGAAATGATCTGGTAGGGTGAAATGTTCCATGAGAGTATCCCAAAGCAGATCTTTTTGATTCTTGTCGACATAAGTAACATCTGGACGTGGCTTTGCTGGCGCTCTCCATTCTTGAAGTTTGATCGGGAGTTGGTCCTTCATAAGAACTCCGCACTGACGAACGAACTTGTCCGCAATCTTCTTAGGCGCTCTTGGTTTGCCAAGAGGGCCGCATGCCTCGATATTGTACTTTACGCCCGGCTTCAACTTTTGTTCGGGCCTCGTTTAAATCCTTTTGCACAAGATTTGCTCGATCGGGATGGCTGAAAGAATAAAGATCGATTCGTTAATATATCTTCAAGTCATTTAAAACATGTGATGATCACCAGATGCCTGCTTATATAAATATATATACCTCGTCGGTGTTTGTTGTTTCAGGATCATGTTCTTCGTCATCATCATAATCATTCATGACTTCGTCGTGATCGAATATCGTATCACCCTCTCCGGTGTTGTTTAGAAATTTGGAGCCGTCATAATCTTCTTCATTTTGATTATCATCTGCCTCACGTATCATATCGAACATGGTCATTCTCCCTCTCTGTCGGTATTATTCGCCATAGCTTTTGTTTAACTAATCCAAAAGAAATATAAAACAATTTAGTATTCAAATCTCGAACAATAGATATAATCTTGAATACATCGTCCAGAATAATAGATATAATCTCGAATACATCGTCCAGAATAATAGATATAATCTCGAATACATCGTCTCGAATAATATATAATATTGAATAGTACATCACTGGCTATTAGCTAATAAAGATCGAATAATATAGAAGAATCTAGGACACTCGCGGTTCCTCCGTGCAGGCGATGGACACCCAAAGAGAAGGAACCCTCACGGATCATAGTGAAGTGAGATCCTCGAAGATCTTGCCACGTATTGGAGAACTGCCGCCTCTAACGCAACCATGTAGCGATGGGCGTGCTCGTCCTCCTCCTCGACACGGGCGTACCACCTCCGTGGGGCCGAGTCCCTCCGCACCAAATCGCCCACGCGAACGCCACCAAACGAGATCGTGGTCGACGATCGGACCCGCGGTCGGGTTCCTCGTAAGGCGGCGTGCCTCTCAAAGCAGCACCTCCAAAGCCAGCCAGTGAGCCAGTCCGGACATCGTCGTCGGCTGGGCGTCGTCAGAGCGGGTCGACGGCGAGGATGCGGGCGGCATCGTCGAGAACAAATACTAGCTATATGCCCGCAAAAAGTAACATTTTTTTAATGATTGGATTTTGATAACTAAAATTTCTAGCATTTCTATATAACTAACATTTCTAACAATGCTATATATAACTAACATTTCTATAACATTTCTAATATTTCTATAACTAAAAACAGAAAAAAATTATAACATTTCTATACATATAACTAACATTTTTATAACTATTTCTATAATAAAAAACAGAAAAATTTCTAACAATTCTAACTTTTTTATAACTATTTCTATAACTAAAAAACATTTCTAACAATTCTAATATTTCTAAATATTTCTAAAAAACAGAAAAATGTCTAACAATTTCTTAAAAACAAAAAAATCTATAACTAAAAATGTATGTGTGTGTGTGCGCGCTCACCGGCGGCTAGGCGAGAGGCGATTTGGCGCTAGCAATGACGGCGACATGACGGCGGCGACGACGGGACGGGACGTCTGGGCAGGCGGCGACGGGCGGCGACAGGGCGGTGACGACGAGGCGGGCGGCGATCAGAGGGCGGCGACGACGGGCGGCGGCGGCAGATCGGGCGAAGCGGTGACGACGGGGACGAAGCGGCGGCGAGCGGCGGCGACGACGGGGCAGGCGGCGGCGAAGCGGCGACGGGCGAAGCGGTGTCGAGGATATGGAGACGGCGAAGCGGCGAGCGATGGTGCGAGGAGAAGAAGCGAGAGGAGAGATGAGAAACAGCGAAATTTTGAAGTGTTTTCTTATATAGAAGGCACCTTTAGTACGGTTGGAGCCACCAACCGGTACTAAAGGTCTGTTTTGCCAGAGCCAAGCGGCGAGAAGCGACCCCTTTAGTACCGGGTGGTGGCACAAACCGGTACTAAAGGGTGTCTTATTAGCGCAGTGTCTTGATCTGGAAGTTTAGTCCCACCTCGCTAGTCGAGGGGCTACCGACCGGTTTATAAGCCCAGTCTTGGTAGCTCTCTCGAGCTCCTCTCTAATCAGGCCTCTTGGGCCTACCTGTCCTCCTCGCTTTGTGGGCCTCTTGGGCCTTGGCAGACTGCATCTGGCCCAACGAAAGGTTGTGTCGCTAGTCGTGTGCAGCCGCTTTGGCCCGATGGGCTGCTTTTTTTCTTAATTTGTTTTTGCTTTATTTTTTGTTTTACTTATTTTTGAGTTTTTTTTGCTGTATTTAGAGTTTCTTTGTGAATATTTTTGCTTTAGGTACAAAAAATTACAAACTTTCTGTTAGTTCCGGTAGATTTCTAATTTGAATAGTTTAAATTTTGAAAATTATTTGAAATTTGTGTGAATCACTAGTTTGTGAATAACATAACTTTGAAAAAGTTTTTCAGATATTCTTTTTCTTATGTTTAATATTAGTGTGTTTTATCATTATATTCAATTTAGTAATGTTTAGTAATTTAAAAATGAAATGCCTTTGTAACAGTTTAGTTTTAGTGGAAACCACGATACTTGAAAGAGATTGTCCATTTTGTACGAAGTGCATCCAGATTTTGCCAGAACCCTCTCTACTTTCTTGCACATGCTATTTGTATGAAATTATGATACCATGCCAACTTTCAACCTTTTACGAGTTCATTTGAATTGCTTTTCAATTTCAGGGTCATTTAAATTGGAAAAAATCAAGAATGCATGAAAAGAATTTGTTTGCAGATAAAATTTCTTCGCGTTTCAAATGCCAAAACACATAACTACCCTAACTATTACAGACATTCCCTCCCGGTGTGAAACACGAAGAAAGTGATGATAGTGAAGTCGATCACATCTCGATCTTTGGGTGTGAAACTTTTTCTTCGTGTGTGTCCCTTTGCGCCGTAACCATGGAAAATCTTCATCATTTAACGGGATGCTCGGGTCAATATTCACTATGAATGGAGCAATTTCATCAAACTTTTCATAATCTTCTCGACTTGTCTGCATTTGTCATCCACTCCCACGATGTTTCTCTTCCCGAAAAGAACTATGTGCCGCTTTGGCTCATCGTGACGATGCATTCGCTTCCTTATCTTTTCTTTTTCTTGGCTTGGTAGACATGTCCTTCACATAGAAAACCCGTGCCACATCATTGGCTAGGACGAATGGTTCGTCTGCATCACGCAAGATTGTTGAGATCCACTTGTTGTCATTCCGTCTTCGGGTCTTCCGTTACCCGCCTCATGTCATATTGACCCATTTGCACCAAACAAAGGGACCTTTAAACCACGTCGATAGTCAAGTTCCCATATGTCTTGTATATAACCATAATATGTTTCCTTTCCGTCTTGGTTTACGCATCAAAGCGGACACCACTGCTTTTGGTTGGTGCTCTTCTTATCTTGGGCGATCGTGTAAAATGTATTACCATTTATCTCGTACCCTTTGAAAGTCATTATATTCAAGATGGTAACGGGATAGCAAGTACAGGTCATCTTCAATAGAGGTGTCATGCATAGTGCGTATACGCAACCAGTTGGCGAAACTCTGGTTTGTTCACGTGTAATCCACTCATCGATCGCTCCGGTGTTTGGAGCATAGCAAATTCTTGTGTTCATCCATATACGGAGCCACCAAGGTGGAATTTCAGAGAACTGTGTAGTGTGCTTCAAAGAGAGAATGTCCGTCCATACATATTATTTGTTCCCCCTAGCGTGCCTTTTCCATCTAGTTCGCCCTTATGCATGATTCAGAACACCAATCGGCTTAAGGTTAGGAATAAAGTCAATACAAAACTCAATGACCTCCTCATTTTGATGGCCCTTGGAGATGCTTCCTTCGGCCTAGCACGGTTATGAACATATTTCTTTAAGACTCCCATGAACCTCTCAAAGGAACATATTGTGTAGAAATACAGGACCCAAAACGTTAATCTCTTCGCATAGGTGAACTAGGGCGTGCGTCATGATGTTGAAGAAGGATGGTGGGAACACCAACTCAAATCGACAAGACATTGCACCAAATCATTACGTAACCTTGGTATGATTTCGGATCGATTACCTTCGAGAGATTGCATTGAGAAATGCACATAGCTTCACAATGGCTAATCGAGCGTTTTCGGTAGAAGCCCCTCAATGCAACCGGAAGCGATTGCGTCATAATCACGTGGCGATCATGAGACTTTAGGTTACGGAACTTTTTCTCTGTCATGTTTATTATTCCCTTTATATTCGACGAAGCCGACGGTACCTTAATCTCGGCGGGCATTCAAAGAAGATTTCCTTCTCTTCTTTGGTAAGGCGTAGCTTGCATGACCACGATGTATGCCGTCTTCTCCGTGCATCGTTGCTGGTCCTCCGTGCCTCGGTGTATCTTTTGTCTTCCCATACACGCCCAAGAAGCCAAGTAGGGTCACGCAAAGATTCTTCGTGGCGTGCATCACGTCGATTGCGGAGCGGACCTCTAGGTCTTTCCAATATGGCAGGTCCCAAAATATAGATTTCTTCTTCCACATGGGTGCGCGTCCGTCTGCGTCCTTGAACAGGTTGTCCGCCATACCCTTTCAAATATCACCTTCAAATCCTTGACCATATCATGTACATCAAGACCAATGCGGTGGCGAGGCTTCGTCCGGTGATCCGCCTCACCTTTGAAATGCTTGCCTTTCTTTCTTACGGGATGCTGCTCGGAAGAAATCGGCGATGTCCTGTACACATTCTTCTTACAACTATTCAAATATATCTTGTCGGTATCATCCAAGCAAAGTCGTGCATCCGTGGTATCCCTTGTTTGTGCGTCTCGAAAGGTTCTTGAGAGCAAGCCAATCATTGATGGTCACGAAACAGCAACGCCTTGAGGTCAAATTCTTCCCCATGTGCTCATCCCACGCACGTACACTGTTCCATTCCACACCGTGTAAGAGTTCTTCAACTAATGGCCTTAGGTACACATCAATGTCGCTCTTGCCGGGTTGCTTAGGGCCTTATATGAGCACGGCATTATAATGAACTTCCGCTTCATGCACAACCAAGGAGGAAGGTTATACAAACATAGAGTCACGGGCCAGTGCTATGGTTGCTGCTCTGCTCCCCAAAAGGATTAATGCCATCTGCGCTTAGACCAAACCATACGCTCCTTGCGTCATCTGCAAACTCCTTCCAATACTTTCTTTCGATTTTTCTCCACTGCGACCCATCGTGGGTACTCTCAACTTTCCGTCTTTCTTACGGTCTTCTTCGTGCCATCGCATCGCCTTGGCATGCTCTTTGTTTTGGAACGAGCGTTTCAACCATGGTATTATAGGAGAATACCACATCACCTTGGCAGAATCTTCTTCTGGGCGCTCGCCCTCGACATCACCGAGCTCATCGCGGCTGATCTTATAGCGCAATGCACCACATACCGGGCAAGCGTTCAAATCCTCGTACTCACCGCGGTAGAGGATGCAATCATTAGGGCATGCATGTATCTTACGCACCTCTAACCCTAGAGGCGCGACAGCCTTCTTTAGCTTCAGTCGTACTCTCGGGCAATTCGTTGTCCTTTGGAAGCATATTCTTTATCATTACCAAAGAACTTTCCAAATCCCTTGTCGATACACCATTCTCGCCTTCCATTGCAGCAATTCGATGTGGTGCCCAGCTTTTTCTTGTCACCTATGCAATTGGGTACAACAATTTTTGTGATCCTCTAACATGCGCCGCAACTTCTTCTTCTCCAAATCACTTGCGCGTTTCTCTTTGCATCGCCAATGGCCCGACCTAGATCATCAGCGGGCTCATCGATGCCTCTTGTTCAGCTTCTTCCCGCATTGCCGGCTCAGCTTCTTCCGCATTACCGGCTCAGCTTCTTCCCCATTGTTGTATCATCGTATTCGGGGAACCCATGGCGGGATAGTTGTCGTCGTCCTCTTCTTCTTCATTGTCTTCCATCATAACCCCTCTTTCTCCGTGCTTGGTCCAAACATTACGGTGGGGCATGAAATCGGACTCAACCAGTGGGCGTGAATGGTTCTTGGCGTAGAGTAATTGTGACCATTCTTACAGACACCACATGGACAAGGCATAAAACCATTAGCCCGCTTGTTTGCCTCGGCCATAAGCGAGAAAAGTATGCACGCCCTCAACGAACTGGGAGAGCATCGGTCATCGTACATCCATTGCGGCTCATCTTCATTACACAACACCGAATAGACCAAATTAATACAAGTTCATACATAAAGTTCATACAACACTTAAATGCAACAAACAAATAACTCTCTAGCTAAAGCATTTAAATGCAACAACAAATGTGATCAAGATCGCAACTAAGGTAACAATTGATCCAACAGCATAATGATACCAAGCCTCACTATCGATGGCATATTTTCTAATCTTTCTATTCTTCAAGCGCATTTTCTCCATCTTGATCTTGTGATCATCGACGACATCGGCAACATGCAACTCCAATTCCATCTTCTCCCCCTCAATTCTTTTCAATTTTTCTTTCAAGTACTCATTTTCTCTTTCAACTAAATTTAACCTCTCGACAATAGGGTCGGTTGGAATTTCCGGTTCACATACCTCCTAGATAAAAATATCTATGTCAACTTGATGGGCATAATTTGTCATAAACACGAAATGCAACTAATAGTTTTAAAGAGAATATACCACATCCGAATCATAACAAGGACGAGGGCCGACGGGGCGGATATCAAAACCATGGCACTATGTATAACAAACAACGTCTGAGTAAGATAATTATTACATGATTAACTATATATCCAAATCACACAAACATCAATTTTTATATAAAATTACATGAACAAGAGGCTCACCACAAGGTGGTGCCGGTGACGGACAGTGCGAGGCGATCGGCGGTGGTTACGACGGAGATTTAGAAGGCACTAAGTAAACCACACCTACATATGCAAACTAAGTGTTATTTTTGACCTCAAATTGCATATAAATCAAATACTAGCACATATATATATTTCCTCCCAAATTACTAAACTCACAAATTAGTAACTATATAAAGCATTGCAAGAGCTAATCTAGCAATGAGAGATGAAAGGACAAAGTTGCTAACCTTTGTGATCATTTGAATGGATGGGGGCCTTCAAATCTTGACAAATTTTGGGCAAAATTTGTGAGGAGCTCGAGGAAAGGGAAGAACAGAGGAGAAGTGAGGGAAAGGGAAGAACAGTGGCTCGGCTCGGCCGACTAAGGGTTTATGTACGTCGACCTATAGTGGTGCTGGAGGGGGCCCAGACTGACAACATCCTGCCACCACCCTCATTAGTACCGGTTTGTGGCACGAACCGGTGCTAAAGGTTAGCCACGAACCGGTACTAATGAGAGCGGCCCGGCTAGCCGTTGGAACCGGCACTAATGTATACATTAGTGCCGGCTCTAATACAAATTGGCACTAATGTGCTGCACGTTTGACCCTTTTTCTACTAGTGTGAACACCCCCCCCCTACAATCATCGAGGATGAGGAGTGTGTTGGGGAACGTAGTAATTTCAAAAAAAATCCTACGCACACGCAAGATCATGGTGATGCATAGCAACGAGAGGGGAGAGTGTGTCCATGTACCCTCGTAGACCGAAAGCGGAAGCGTTATGACAACACGGTTGATGTAGTCGTACGTCTTCACGATCCGACCGATCTTAGCACCGAACGTACGACACCTCCGGGATCAGCACACGTTCAGCTCGGGGACGTCCCTCGTACTCTTGATCCAGTTGAGGCCGAGGAAGAGTTTCGACAGCACGACGGCGTGGTGATGGAGTTAATGAAGTTACCGGCGCAGGGCTTCGCCTAACCACTACGACGATATGACCGAGGTGTGTAACTGTGGAGGGGGGCACCGCACACGGCTAAACAATGTCAACTTGTGTGTCCTAGGGTGCCCCCTGCCCCCGTATATAAAGGAGCAAGGAGGGAGGCCGGCCGGCCATTGTGGCGCGCTAGGAGAGGAGGAGTCCTCCTCCTAGTAGGAGTAGGGCTCCCCTTTCCTACTCCTACTAGGAGGGGGAAAGGAACGAGGAGTGGGAGAAGGAAAGGGGGGCGCCGCCCCCCTCCCTAGTCCAATTCGGACTAGAGGGGGAGGGGCGTGGGGCCTGCCCTAGCCGGCCCTCTCTCTCCACTAAGGCCCATGTGGCCCATTAGTTCTCCTGGGGGGGTCTAGTAACCCTCCGGCACTCCGGTTTTCTCTGAAATCACCCGGAAAACTTCCGGTGTCCGAATATAGCCGTCCAATATATCAATATTTATGTCTCGACCATTTAGAGACTCCTCGTCATGTCCGTGATCATATCCGGGGCTCTGAACTATCCTCGGTACATCAAAACACATAAACTCATAATACCGATCGTCACCGAACTTTAATTGTGCAGACCCTACGGGTTCGAGAACTATGTAGACATGACTAAGACACGTCTCCGGTACCAATAGCAGAACCTGGATGCTCATATTGGTTCCTACATATTCTACGAAGATCTTTATCGGTCAAACCACATAACAACATACGTTGTTCCCTTTGTCATCGATATGTTACTTGCCCGAGATTCGATCGTCGGTATCTCAATACCTAGTTCAATCTCGTTACAGGCAAGTCTCTTTACTCGTTCCGTAATACTTCATCCCGCAACTAAATCATTAGTCACAATGCTTGCAAGGCTTATAGTGATGAGTATTACCGAGAGGGCCCAGAGATACCTCTCCGAAACACGGAGTGACAAATCCTAATCTCGATCTGCCCAACAAACACCTTCGGAGACACCTATAGAGCACCTTTATAATCACCCTTTTATGTTGTGACGTTTGGTAGCACACAAAGTGTTCCTCCGGTATTCAGGAGTTGCATAATCTCATAGTCTGAGGAACTTGTATAAGTCATGAAGAAAGCAGTAGCAATGAAACTAACACGATCATAATGCTAAGCTAACTGATGGGTCATGTCCATCACATCATTCTCCTAATGATGTGATCTCGTTCATCAAATGACAACACATGTCTATGGTTAGGAAACTTAACCATTTTTGATTAACGAGCTAGTCTAGCAGAGGCCTACTGGGGACTATAGGTTTTGTCTATGTATTCACACATGTACTAAGTTTCCGGTTAATACAATTCTAGCATGAATAATAAACATTTATCATGAATTAAGGAAATAAATAATAACTTTATTATTGCCTCTAGGGTATATTTCCTTCAGTCTCCCACTTGCACTAGAGTCAATAATCTAGATTACATAGTAATGATTCTAACATCCATGGAGCTTTTGTGTTGATCATGTTTTTCTCGTGAGAGAGGCTTAGTCAACGGGTCTGCAACATTCAGATCCGTGTGTATCTTGCAAATCTCTATGTCCCCTTCCGACACTTGATGACAGATGGAATTGAAGCGTCTCTTGATGTGCTTAGTTCTCTTGTGAAATCTGGATTCCTTTGCCAAGGCAATTGCACCAGTATTGTCGCAAAAGATTTTCATTGGACCTGATGCACTAGGTATGACACATAGATCGGATATGAACTCCTTCATCCAAACTCCTTCATTTGCTGCTTCCGAAGCAGCAATGTACTCCGCTTCACACGTAGATCCCGCCACAACGCTCTGCTTGGAATTGCACCAACTGACAGCTCCTCCATTTAATAAAAATACGTATCCGGTTTGTGACTTAGAGTCATCTGGATCACTGTCAGAACTTGCATCGACGTAACCATTTACGACAAGCTCTTTTTCACCTGCATAAACGAGAAACATATCCTTAGTCCTTTTCAATTATTTCAGGATGTTCTTGACCGTTGTCTAGTGTTCCACTCCAGGATTACTTTGGTACCTCCCTGCTATGCTTATAGCAAGACATACATCAGGTCTGGTACACAACATTGCATACATGATAGAACCTATGGCTGAAGCATAGGGAATGACTTTCATTTTCTCTCTATCTTCTGCGGTGGTTGGGCTTTGAGTCTGACTCAACTTCACACCTTGTAACACAGGCAAGAACCCTTTCTTTGACTGATCCATTTTGAACTTCTTCAAAACTTTATCAAGGTATGTGCTTTGTGAAAGTCCAATTAAGCGTCTTGATCTATCTCTATAGATCTTGATGCCCAATATGTAAGCAGCTTCTCCAAGGTCTTTCATAGGAAAACTCTTATTCAGGTATCCCTTTATGCTATCCAGAAATTCTATATCATTTCCAATCAACAATATGCCATCTGCATAAAAGATCAGAAATGCTACAGAGCTCCCACTCACTTTCTTGTAAATACAGGATTCTCCAAAAGTTTGTATAAAACCATATGCTTTGATCACACTATCAAAGTGTTTATTCCAACTCCGAGATGCTTGCACCAGTCCATAAATGGATCGCTGGAGCTTGCACACTTTGCTAGCACCCTTTGGATTAACAAAACCTTCCGGTTGCATCATATACAACTCTTCTTCCAGAAATCCATTCAGGAATGCAGTTTTGACATCCATTTACCACATTTCATAATCATAAAATGTAGCAATTGCTAACATGATTCGGAAAAACTTAAGCATCGCTATGGGTGAGAAAGTCTCATCGTAGTCAACTCCTTTAACTTGTCAAAAACATTTCGCAACAAGTCGAGCTTTATAAACAGTAACATTACCGTCTGCGTCGGTCTTCTTCTTAAAGATCCATTTATTTTCTATGGCTTGCCTATCATCAGGCAAGTCCACCAAAGTCCACACTTTGTTCTCAATCATGGATCCCATCTCAGATTTCATGGCCTCAAGCCATTTTGTGGAATCTGGGCTCATCATCGCTTCCTGATAGTTCGTAGGTTCATCATGGTCTAGTAACATGACTTCTAGAATAGGATTACCGTACCACTCTGGTGTAGATCTTATTCTGGAAGACCTACGAGGTTCGGTAGTTACTTGATCTGAAGCTTCATGATCATCATCATTAGTTTCCTCACTAATTGGTGTAGGAGTCACAGGAACTGATTTCTGTGATGAACTACTTTCCAATAAGGGAGCAGGTACAGTTACCTCATCAAGTTCTACTTTCCTCCCACTCACTTCTTTCGAGAGAAACTCCTTCTCTAGAAAGGATCCATTCTTAGCAACAAAGATTTTGCCTTCGGATTTGTGATAGAAGGTGTACCCAACAATTTCCTTTGGGTATCCTATGAAGACGCACTTCTCCGATTTGGGTTCGAGCTTATCAGGTTGAAGCTTTTTCATATAAGCATCTCAACCCCAAATTTTAAGAAACGACAACTTTGGTTTCTTGCCAAACCATAGTTCATAAGGCGTCGTCTCAACGGATTTTGATGGTGCCCTATTTAAAGTGAATGCAGCCGTCTCTAAAGCATAACCCCAAAACAATAGCGGTAAATCAGTAAGAGACATCATAAATCGCACCATATCTAATAAAGTAGGTTACGACGTTCGGACACACCATTTCGCTGTGGTGTTACTGGTGGCGTTAATTGTGAAACTATCCCATGTTGTTTCAAATGAAGACCAAACTCATAACTCAAATATTCTCCTCCACGATCAGATCATAGAAACTTTATTTTCTTGTTACGATGATTTTCCACTTCACTCTGAAATTCTTTGAACTTTCCAAATGTTTTAGACTTATGCTTCATTAAGTAGATATAACCATATCTGCTCAAATCATCTGTGAAGGTAATATAATAACTACCCACCGCGAGCATCAATACTCATTGGACCGCATACATCGGTATGTATTATTTCCAACAAGTCAGTAGCTCGTTCCATTGTTCCGGAGAAAGGAGTTTTATTCATCTTGCCCATATGGCATGGTTCGCAAGCACCAAGTGATTCATAATCAAGTGATTCCAAAAGTCCATCAGCATGGAGTTTCTTCATGCGCTTTATACCGATATGACCCAAATGGCAGTGCCACAAGTAAGTTGCACTATCATTATTAAACTTTAATCTTTTGGCTTCAACACTATGAATATGTGTATCACTACTATCGAGATTTAACAAAAATAGACCACTCAGCAGGGGTGCATGACCATAAAAGATATTACTCATATAAATAGAACAACTATTATTCTCTGATTTAAATGAATAGCCGTTTCGCATCAAACAAGATCCAGATATAATGTTCATGCTCAACGCTGGCACCAAATAACAATTATTCAGGTCTAAAACTAATCCCGAAGGTAGATGTAGAGGTAGCGTGCCGACCGCGATCACATCGACTATGGAACCATTTCCCACGCGCATCGTCGCCTCGTCGTTAGCCAATCTCCGCTTAATCGGTAGCCCGTGTTTCGAGTTGCAAATATGAGCAATAGAACCAGTATCAAATACCCAGGCACTACTGCAAGCATTAGTTAAGTACACATGAGTAACATGTATATTAAATATACCTTTCACTTTGCCATCCTTCTTGTCCGCCAAATACTTGGGGCAGTTCCGCTTCCAGTGACCAGTCCCTTTGCAGTAGAAGCACTCAGTTTCAGGCTTAGTTCCAGACTTGGGTTTCTTCTCTTGAGCAGCAACATTTTTGCCGTTCTTCTTGAAGTTCCCTTTCTTCCCTTTGCCCTTTTTCTTGAAACTAGTGGTCTTATTGACCATCAACACTTGATGCTCCTTTTTGATTTCTACCTCCGCGACCTTTAGCATCGCGAAGAGCTCGGGAATAGTCTTGTTCATCCCTTGCATATTATAGTTCATCACAAAGCTTTTGTAGCTTGGTGGAAGTGGTTGAAGAACTCTGTCAATGACACTATCATCAGGAAGATTAACTCCCAGTTGAGTCAAGTGGTTGTGGTACCCAGACATTCTGAGTATGTGTTCACTGACAGAACTATTCTCCTCCATTTTACAGCTGTAGAACTAATTGGAGACTTCGTATCTCTCAACCCGGGGCATTTTCTTGAAATATTAACCTCAACTCCTGGAACATCTCGTATGCTCCATGACGTTCAAAACATCATTGAAGTCCCGGTTCTAAGCCGTAAAGCATGGCAAACTGAACTATCGAGTAGTCATCAACAAGCGTTTGCCAGGCATTCACAATGTCTAGAGTTGCGGGCGCGGGTGGTACACCTAACGGTGCTTCCAAGACGTAATTCTTCTGTGCAACAATGAGGATAATCCTCAAGTTACGGACCCAGTCCATGTAGTTGCTGCCATCATCTTTCAACTTAGCTTTCTCTAGGAACACATTAAATTTCAATGGAACAGTAGCACGGGCCATTGATCTACAACAACATAGACATGCAAAATACTATCAGGTACTAAGTTCATGATAAATTAAAGTTCAATTAATCATATTACTTAAGAACTCCCACTTAGATAGACATCCTTCTAATCATCTAAGTGATCACGTGATCCAAATCAACTAAACCATGTCCGATCATCACGTGAGATGGAATAGTTTTCAATGGTGAACATCACTATGTTGATCATATCTACTATATGATTCACGCTCGACCTTTCTGTCTCAGTGTTCCGAGGCCATATTTGCATATGCTAGGCTCGTCAAGTTTAACCCGAGTATTCTGCGTGTGCAAAACTGGCTTGCACCCGCTGTATGTGAACGTAGAGCTTATCACACCCGATCATCACGTGGTGTCTCGGCACGACGAACTGTAGCAACGGTGCATACTCAGGGAGAACACTTGTACCTTGAAATTTAGTAAGAGATCATCTTATAATGCTACCGACGTTCTAAGCAAAATAAGATGCATAAAGGATAAACATCACATGCAATCAAAATATGTGACATGATATGGCCATCATTTGTGCTCATGATCTCCATCACCAAAACATCGTCATGATCTCCAACGTCACTGGCGCGATACATTGATCTCCATCGTAGCATCGTTGTCGTCTCGCCAACTATTGTTACTACAACTATCGCTGCCGCGTAATGATAAAGTAAAACAACTACATGGCGATTGCATTGCATACAATAAAGCGACAACCATATGGCTCCTGCCAGTTGCCAATAACTTTGTTACAAAACATGATCATCTCATACAACAATTTATATCACATCATGCTTGACCATATCACATCACAACAATGTTGGGGAACGTAGTAATTTCAAAAAAATTCCTATGCACACGCAAGATCATGGTGATCCATAGCAACGAGAGGGGAGAGTGTTGTCTACGTACCCTCGTAGACCGAAGCGGAAGCGTTGATGCAACATAGAGGAAGTAGTCGTACGTCCTCCCGGTCCGACCGATCCAAGCACCGTTACTCCGGCACCTCCTAGTTCTTGACACGCGTACAACTCGATGACGCACCCCGATCTCCGATCCAGCAGAGGCGCGGGGAGGAGTTCCATCAGCACGACGGCGTGGTGACGATCTTGATGTTCTCCTGTCGCAGGGCTTCGCCTAAGCACCGCTACAATATGACCGAGGTGTAATATCATGGAGGGGGCACCGCACACGGCTAAGGAACAATCTCAATGATCAACTTGTGTGTCTAGGGTGCCCCCCTACCCCCGTATATAAAGGAGGGAGGGAGGAGGAGGCCGGCCCAAGGGGGAGGTGCGCCCTAGGGGGGCAAACCTACTCCAAGTAGGTTTGGCCCCCCCTTTCCTATTCGTAGTAGGAGAAGGAAGGAAGAGGGGGAGGAGAGAAGGAAAGGGGGGCCGGCCCCCCTCCCAATTCGGATTGGGCTTGGGGAGGCGCGCCCCCTCCCTTGCTCCTTCTCCCTCCATCCCACTAAGGCCCATATACTTACCGGGGGTTTCCGGTAACCTCCCGGAGCTCCGGTATATTTCCAATCTCACTCGGAACCTTTCCGGTGTCCAAATATATCCGTCCAATATATCAATCTTTATGTCTCGACCATTTCGAGACTCCTCGTCATGTCCGTGATCATATCCGGGACTCCGAACAACCTTCGGTACACCAAAATACATAAACTCATAATGAAACTTTCATCGAAACCTTAAGCGTGCGGACCCTACGGTTCGAGAACAATGTAGACATGACCGAGACATGTCTCCGGTCAATAACCAATAGCGGGACCTGGATGCCCATATTGGTTCCTACATATTCTATGAAGATCTTTATCGTACATACCGCACAACAACATACGTTGTTCCCTTTATCATCGGTATGTTACTTGCCCGAGATTCGATCGTCGGTATCCAATACCTAGTTCAATCTCGTTACCGGCAAGTCTCTTTACTCGTTCCGTAATACATCATCTCACAACTAACTCATTAGTTGAAATGCTTGCAAGGCTTAAGTGATGTGTATTACCGAGAGGGCCCAGAGATACCTCTCCGACATTCGGAGTGACAAATCCTAATCTCGAAATCGCCAACTCAACAAGTACCTTCGGAGACACTTGTAGAGCACCTTTATAATCACCCGATTACGTTGTGACGTTTGGTAGCACACAAAGTGTTCCTCCGTAAACGGAGTTGCATAATCTCATAGTCATAGGAACATGTATAAGTCATGAAGGAAGCAATAGCAACATACTAAGCGATCGTGTGCTAAGCTAACGGAATGGGTCATGTCAATCGATCATTCAACTAATGATGTGACCTTGTTAATCAAATAACAACTCCTTGTTCATGGTTAGGAAACATAACCATCTTTGATTAACAAGCTAGTCAAGTAGAGGCATACTAGTGACACTCTGTTTGTCTATATATTCACACATGTATTATGTTTCCGGTTAATACAATTCTAGCATGAATAATAAACATTTATCATGATATGAGGAAATAAATAATAACTTTATTATTGCCTCTAGGGCATATTTCCTTGATCTCCCACTTGCACTAGAGTCAATAATCTAGATTACACAAGAATGATCCTAACACCCATGGAGTCTTGGTGTTGATCATGTTTTGCTCGTGGAAGAGGCTTAGTCAACGGTTCGCAACATTCAGATCCGTATGTATCTTGCAAATCTCTATGTCTCCCACCTAGACTAGATCCGGATGGAATTGAAGCGTCTCTTGATGTGCTTGGTTCTCTTGTGAAATCTGGATTCCTTCGCTAAGGCAATCGCTCGATATTGTCACAAAAGATTTTCATTGGACCCGATGCACTAGGTATGACACCTAGATCGGATATGAACTCCTTCATCCGCACTCCTTCATTGGCTGCTTCGAAGCAGCTATGTATTCCGCTTCACACGTAGATCCCGCCACGACGCTTTGCTTTGAACTGCACCAACCGATGATCCACCGTTTAATGTAAACACGTATCCGGTTTGCGATTTAGAATCGTCCGGATCGGTGTCAAAGCTTGCATCAACGTAACCATTTACGATGAGCTCTTTGTCACCTCCATATATGAGAAACATATCCTTAGTCCTTTTCGGTATTTCAGGATGTTCTTGACCATTGTCGATGATCCACTCTGGATTACTTTGGTACCTCCTACTAGACTTATAGCAAGGCACACATCAGTGCAGTACACAACATTGCATACATGATAGAGCCTATGGTGAAGCATAGGAACACTTTTCATTTTCTCTCTATCTTCTGCGGTGGTCGGGCTTTGAGTCTTACTCAACTTCACACCTTGCAATCTGAGCAAGAACCCTTTCTTTGCTTGATGCATTTGAACTTCTTCAAAACTTTGTCAAGGTATGTGCTTTGTGAAAGTCCAATTAAGCGTCTTGATCTATCTCTATAGATCTTAATGCCCAATATGTAAGCAGCTTCACCGAGGTCTTTCATTGAAAAACTTTTATTCAAGTATCCCTTTATGCTATCCAGAATTCTATATCATTTCCAATCAATAATATGTCATCCACATATAATATTAGAAATGCTCTGAGCTCCCACTCACTTTCTTGTAAATCTGAGGCTTCTCCAAAAGTCTCAGATAAAACCAAATGCTTTGATCACACCATCAAAACGTTTATTCCAACTCCGAGAGGCTTGCACCAGTCCATAAATGGATCATTTGGAGCTTGCACACTTTGTTAGCTCCTTTGGATCGATAAAACCTTCGGTTGCATCATATGCAACTCTTCTTCCGTAAATCCATTCAGAATGCGCTTTTACATCCATTTGCCAAATCTCATAATCATAAAATGTGGAAATTGCTAACATGATTCGGACAGACTTAAGCATCGCTACGGGTGAGAAGGTCTCATCGTAGTCAACCCCTTGAACTTGCCGAAAACCTTTTGCAACAAGTCGAGCTTTGTAGACAGTAACATTACCGTCAGCGTCAACCTTCTTCTTGAAGATCCATTTATTCTCAATTGCTTGCCGACCATCGGGCAAGTCAACCAAAGTCCATACTTTGTTATCATACATGGATCCCATCTCAGATTTCATGGTTTCAAGCCATTTTGCGGAATTTGGGCTCACCATCGCTTCTTCATAGTTCGTAGGTTCATCATGATCTAGTAGCATGACTTCCAGAATAGGATTACCGTACCACTCTGGTGCGGATCTTACTCTTTTCGACCTACGAGGTTCTGTATTAACTTGATCTGAAGTTCTATGATCATCATCATCAACTTCCTCACTAGTTGGTTTTGACGTCACAGAAACCGGTTCCTGTGATGTATTATTTTCCAACAAGGGAGGAGGTACAGTTACCTCATCAAGTTCTACTTTCCTCCCACTCACTTCTTTCGAGAGAAACTCCTTTTCTAGAAAGGATCCATTCTTAGCAACGAATGTCTTGCCCTCGGATCTGTGATAGAAGGTGTACCCAACTGTCTCCTTTGGGTATCCTATGAAGACACATTTCTCCGATTTGGGTTCGAGCTTATCAGGTTGAAGCTTTTTCACATAAGCATCGCAGCCCCAAACTTTAAGAAACGACAACTTTGGTTTCTTGCCAAACCATAGTTCATAAGGTGTCGTCTCAACGGATTTCGACGGTGCCCTATTTAACGTGAATGTGGCCGTCTCTAAAGCATAACCCCAAAATGATAGCGGTAAACCTGTAAGAGACATCATAGATCGCACCATATCAAGTAAAGTACGATTACGACGTTCGGACACAACATTACACTGTGGTGTTCCGGTGGCGTGAGTTGCCGAAACTATTCCACATTGTTTTAAGTGTAGACCAAACTCGTAACTCAAATATTCTCCTCCACGATCAGATCGTAGAAACTTTATTTTCTTGTTACGATGATTTTCAACTTCACTCTGAAATTCTTTGAACTTTTCAAATGTTTCAGACTTATGCTTCATTAAGTAGATATACCCATATCTACTTAAATCATCTGTGAAGGTGAGAAAATAACGATATCTGCCACGAGCCTCATTATTCATCGGACCACATACATCTGTATGTATGATTTCCAACAAATCTGTTGCTCTCTCCATAGTACCGGAGAACGGCGTTTTGGTCATCTTGCCCATGAGGCATGGTTCGCAAGTACCAAGTGATTCATAATCAAGAGGTTCCAAAAGTCCATCAGTATGGAGTTTATTCATGCGCTTTACACCGATATGACCTAAACGGCGGTGCCACAAATAAGTTGCACTATCATTATCAACTCTGCATCTTTTGGTTTCAACACTATGAATATGTGTATCACTACTATCGAGATTCATCAAAAATAGACCACTCTTTAAGGGTGCATGACCATAAAAGATATTACTCATATAAATAGAACAACCATTATTCTCTGATCTAAATGAATAATCGTCTCGCATCAAACAAGATCCAGATATAATGTTCATGCTCAACGCTGGCACCAAATAACAATTATTTAGGTCTAATACTAATCTCGAAGGTAGATGTAGAGGTAGCGTGCGATCGCGATCACATCGACTTTGGAACCGCTTTCCCACGCGCATCGTCACCTCGTCCTTTGCCGGTGTTAAGCAATCCGTAGTCCTGTTTGAGTTGCAAATATTAGCAATGTAACCAATATCAAATACCAGTGCTATGCGAGCTCTAGTAAGGTACACATCAATAACATGTATATCACATATAACTTTGTTCACCTTGCCATCCTTCTTATCCGCCAAATACTTGGGGCAGTTCCGCTCGATGACGATCGCGCTTGCGGTAGAAGCACTCAGTTTCAAGCTTAGGTCCAGACTTGGGTTTCTTCTCTTGAGCAGCAACTTGTTTGCTGTTCTTCTTGAAGTTCCCCTTCTTCTTACCTTTGCCATTTTTCTTGAAACTAGTGGTCTTGTTAACCATCAACACTTGATGCTCCTTCTTGATTTCTACCTCCGCAGCCTTTAGCATTGCGAAGAGCTCGGGAATCGTCTTATCCATCCCTTGCATATTATAGTTCATAACGAAGCTCTTGTAGCTTGGTGGAAGTGATTGGAGAATTCTGTCAATGACGCTATCATCCGAAAGAGTAACTCTCAGTTGAATCAAGTGACTACAATACCCAGACATCTTGAGTATGTGCTCACTGACAGAACTATTCTCCTCCATCTTGCAGCTATAGAACTTATTGGAGACTTCATATCTCTCAATCCGGGCATTCTTCTGGAATATTAACTTCAACTCCTGGAACATCTATATGCTCCATGACGCTCAAAACGTCGTTGAAGTCCCGTTCTAAGCCGTAAAGCATGGCACATTGAACTATCGAGTAGTCATCGGTTTTGCTCGCCAGACGTTCTTAACGTCGTCGGTTGCATCAAGAAGAGTTCGGCACCCAGCGGTGCTTCCAGGGCGTAATTTTTCAGGCAAAGAATGAGGATAATCCTCAAATTACGCACCCGATCCGCGTAGTTGCTACCATCATCTTTCAACTTAGCTTTCTCAAGGAACGCATTAAAATTTAACGGAACAACAAAGACAGCCATCTATCTACAATCAACATAGACAAGCAAGATACTATCGGTACTAAGTTCATGATAAATTTAAGTTCAATTAATCATATTACTAAAGAACTCCCACTTAGACAGACATCTCTCTAGTCATCTAAGTGATCACGTGATCCAAATCAACTAAACCATAACCGATCATCACGTGAGATGGAGTAGTTTTCAATGGTGAACATCTTATGTTGATCATATCTACTATATGATTCACGCTCGACCTTTCGGTCTCCGTGTCCCGAGGCCATATCTGCATATGCTAGGCTCGTCAAGTTTAACCTGAGTATTCTGCGTGTGCAAAAACTGGCTTGCACCCGTTGTAGATGGACGTAGAGCTTATCACACCCGATCATCACTTGTTGTCTGGGCACGACGAACTTTGGCAACGGTGCATACTCAGGGAGAACACTTCTTGATAATTTTTAGTGAGAGATCATCTTAAAATGCTATCATCAATCAAAGCAAGATAAGATGCATAAAAGATAAACATCACATGCAATCAATATAAGTGATATGATATGGCCATCATCATCTTGTGCTTGTGATCTCCATCTCCGAAGCACCATCATGATCACCATCGTCACCGGCGCGACACCTTGATCTCCATCGTAGCATCGTTGTCGCTTTCGCCATCTATTGCTTCTCGACTATCGCTACCGCTTAGTGATAAAGTAAAGCAATTACAGGACGCGTTGCATTTCATCCAACAATACCGCCGAACCAAAGTATGACATGCTGGTAAGCAGTATGACTTATATCGCCCACAACTCACTTGTGTTCTACTCGTGCATATAACATCAAACCATAAAACCTGGCTCGGATGCCACTGTTGGGGAACGTAGTAATTTCAAAAAATTTCCTACGCACACGCAAGATCATGGTGATGCATAGCAACGAGAGGGGAGAGTGTTGTCTATGTACCCTCGTAGACCGAAGCGGAAGCGTTGAGGCAACATAGAGGAAGTAGTCGTACGTCCTCCCGGTCCGACCGATCCAAGCACCGTTACTCCGGCACCTCCGAGTTCTTGACACGCGTCAGCTCGATGGCGCACCCGATCTCTGATCCAAGAGAGGCGCTGGGAGGAGTTCCACAAGACGACGGCGTGGTGGCGATCTTGATGTTCTCTGTCGCGCAGGCTTCGCCTAAGCACCGCTACAATATGACCGAGGTGTAATATCGTGGAGGGGGCACCGCACACGGCTAAGGAACGATCTCAATGATCAACTTGTGTGTCTAGGGTGCCCCCTACCCCGTATATAAAGGAGGGAGGGAGGAGGAGGCCGGCCAAGGGGGGCGCCCTAGGGGGCAAACCTACTCCAAGTAGGTTTGGCCCCCTTCCTATTCGGAGTAGGAGAAGGAAGGAAGAGGGGAAGGAGAGAAGGAAGGGGGCCGCCCCCTCCCAGTCGGATTGGGCTTGGGGGCCCCCCTTGCTCCTTCTCCCTCCATCCCACTAAGGCCCAATAAGGCCCATATACTTACCGGGGGGTTTCGGTAACCTCCCGGAGCTCCGGTATATTTCCAATCTCACCCGGAACCTTTCCGGTGTCCAAATATATACGTCCAATATATCAATCTTTATGTCTCGACCATTTCGAGACTCCTCGTCATGTCCGTGATCATATCCGGACTCAACAACCTCCGGTACATCAAAATACATAAACTCATAATGAAACCATCATCGAAACCTTAAGCGTCACGGACCCTACGGTTCGAGAACAATGTAGACATGACCGAGACATGTCTCCGGTCAATAACCAATAGCGGGACCTGGATGCCCATATTGGTTCCTACATATTCTACGAAGATCTTTATCGGTCATACCGCACAACAACATACGTTGTTCCCTTTGTCATCGGTATGTTACTTGCCCGAGATTCGATCGTTGGTATCCAATACCTAGTTCAATCTCGTTACCGGCAAGTCTCTTTACTCGTTCCGTAATACATCATCTCACAACTAACTAATTAGTTGAAATGCTTGCAAGGCTTAAGTGATGTGTATTACCGAGAGGGCCCAGAGATACCTCTCCGACATTTGGAGTGACAAATCCTAATCTCGAAATACGCCAACTCAACAAGTACCTTCGGAGACACCTGAGAGCACCTTTATAATCACCCGATTCGTTGTGACGTTTGGTAGCACACAAAGTGTTCCTCCGTAAACGGAGTTGCATAATCTCATAGTCATAGGAACATGTATAAGTCATGAAGGAAGCAATAGCAACATACTAAGCGATCGTGTGCTAAGCTAACGGAATGGGTCATGTCAATCAGATCATTCAACTAATGATGTGACCTTGTTAATCAAATAACAACTCATTGTTCATGGTTAGGAAACATAACCATCTTTGATTAACAAGCTAGTCAAGTAGAGGCATACTAGTGACACTCTGTTTGTCTATATATTCACACATGTATTATGTTTCCGGTTAATACAATTCTAGCATGAATAAGAAACATTTATCATGATATGAGGAAATAAATAATAACTTTATTATTGCCTCTAGGGCATATTTTCTTCAAACAAGCCCTGCAAAAACAAGTTAGACGTCCTCTACTTTGCTGTTGCAAGTTTTACGTGGCTGCTACGAGCTTCTAGCAAGAACCGTTCTTACCTACGCATCAAAATCATAATGATTTTTCGTCAAGTGTGATGTTTTAAGCTTCAACAAGGACCGAGCGTAGCCACACTCGATTCAACTAAAGTTGGAGAAACAGACACTCACCAACCACCTATGTGCAAAGCACGTTGGTAGAACCAGTCTCGCGTAAGCGTATGCGTAATGTCGTTCTGAGCCACTTCATCCAACAATACCACCGAATCAAAGTATGACATGCTGGTAAGCAGTGTGACTATTATCGCCCACAACTCTTTGTGTTCTACTCGTGCATATAACATCTATGCATAAACCTGGCTCGGATGCCACTGTTGGGGAACGTAGTAATTTCAAAAAAATTCCTACGCACATGCAAGATCATGGTGATTCATAGCAACGAGAGGGGAGAGTGTGTCCACGTACCCTCGTAAACCGAAAGCAGAAGCTTTATGACAACGTGGTTGATGTAGTCGTACATCTTCATGATCCGACCAATCTTAGCACCGAACGTACGGCACCTCCGCGATCAGCACACGTTCAGCTCGGGGACGTCCCTCGTACTCTTGATCCAGTTGAGGCCGAGGGAGAGTTTCGGCAGCACGACGGCATGGTGATGGTGATGATGAAGTTACCGGCGCAGGGCTTCGCCTAAGCACTACGACGATGTGACCGATGTGTGTAACTGTGGATGGGGGCACCGCACACGGCTAAACAATGTCAACTTGTGTGTCCTAGGGTGCCCCCTGCCCCTGTATATAAAGGAGCAAGGGGGAGGCCGGCCGGCTCTTGTGGCGCGCGAGGAGAGGAGTCCTCCTCCTAGTAGGAGTAGGAGGGGGAAAGGAAGGAGGAGAGGGAGAAGGATAGGGAGGCGCCGTCCCCCCTAGTCCAATTCAGACCAGAGGGGGAGGGGGAGCACGACCTACCCTAGCCAGCCCTCTCTCTCCACTAAGGCGCATGTGGCCCATTAGTTCTCCCGGGGGGTTCTAGTAACCTCTCCGAAACACGAAGTGACAAATCCTAATATCAATCTATGCCAACCCAACAAACACCTTCGGAGACACCTGTAGAGCACCTTTATAATCACCCTTTTATGTTGTGACGTTTGGTAGCACACAAAGTGTTCCTCTGGTATTCTGGAGTTGCATAATCTCATGGTCTGAGGAACTTGTATAAGTCATGAAGAAAGCAGTAGCAATGAAACTAACACGATCATAATGCTAAGCTAACGGATGGGTCATGTCCATCACATCATTCTCCTAATGATGTGATCCTGTTCATCAAATGACAACACATGTCTATGGTTAGGAAACTTAACCATCTTTGATTAACGAGCTAGTCTAGTAGAGGCATACTAGGGACTATAGGTTTTGTCTATGTATTCACACATGTACTAAGTTTCCGGTTAATACAATTCTAGCATGAATAATAAACATTTATCATGAATTAAAGAAAAATAAATAATAACTTTATTGTTGTCTCTAGGGCATATTCAGAGTGAGCGGGTGCCCCGAGTGAACTTGGTGGTGTAGGGCCCGGTCGTGCTCGATGTTGTTTGTTGGTCCCGTTGTGTGTTATGGTTGATCTATGTTGTGTGTCTACCGTGCACTTGATCTATGTCTTGCTATGTTGCGCTAAGTTGTAACGGTGCTACTGACATCTACGTTATGTGCGTGTTACCCAATATATTAATGTTTTATTCGTGTAAAAAAATGCATTTGATTTGTCCCAATACTTTATTTGCACAAATTTGCATTTATATTAATGTTGTTGTCTATTGCTTGCAAATACTCATTCCAATGCTCAATTAGTGACATACCGGCCATATTGCATAAAAAAGCAAAAAAATAGCTTTTCACAATATTGAATTTGTGATAAACCTAAGCACCGCCATGGCAACATAGAGGGACTCTTCATCGAAGTCGGGCAAGAAAGATGATATCGATCTAGAAGCATGTTGAAGAACATGGAGTTGCTCGATGAGTGGTTACACGACGTTGTCATCAGGAAGGACGAGGCACAAAAAATTGAGGCGAAAGCCAGGTGGTTGGCTTCTAGATCGCATACTTCTTGAAGATCTACCCTGAGTGAAACTAGTCATTCACGGGCATAAGTCATGGTGGGATAGGCAAGGCTGCTTCGTTGTGGACCCTTCGTGGGTGTGAGCTCTTCGTGGACTCGATTACTCCGTAAAATCTCGGAACCATAATCTTTTGAGATCGAAGCCCCCATCAACATGGACTTATGATCACACTACCTATCGGAACCACGGGCCAAAATCTTCTGTGTCAGCATTACGTTGGTGTATCTATAAACTCTACTCTTCACATTACTATCACTTGGAATGTCTCTATTTCCCGCTGCCTATATTCTAGAATTGCTTGCGTAGTGTGTGTGTGTGTGTTATTTGATTTGCTAGCTAAAGCTAAAACCTGCCAAGAATTTTAAATGGGAAAAGAGTCCTTTAAATTTGGCAAATAGTCTATTCACTCATCTCTAGACACACTTCCTACAGTATCTCGACTCGCCTACAAGGAGCTAGTAGTGGGTTAGACCAGTAGCCATGTGGGTTTGTCAAGCTGTTGTCACACACGTTTTTTTTTCCTTTTTTCTGTACTTTTGTTTATGTTTGGAAGGAAAATACTAAATATTCATATTACGCAAAATTAATTTAGTTAAGTTTTTAAAAGTGTTCACCACACATTTAAAAAATGGTCATGCGGTGGAAAAAATGTGGCTCAATTTTTAGAAAATGTTTGTACAATTCAAAAAAAGTATGTGACATTTTAAAAATGTTCTTGTGTTTCAAAAGACTGTACGTGACATTTTTGGGAAATATTGTATAATTTCAAAGAAAAATTATACCATTAAAAAACTGTACGTTACATTTTAAAAATGTCTAGGTATTTGTGACATTTTGAAAAAATTACACAATGTAGAAAATGTTTTATATCATTCAAAAAAATGTTTCAGTCTGTATTTGATTTTTTTAAAACATGTATACGAATATCTCCCCTCAAAAACATGTATTTATAAAAATCTTAATCTTGTATTTGAAAATTGTTAAATGTGTACATTTGTTTAAGATATATAAAAATATGTACAATATGCATGAAAAAGTAGACACCAAAACATCATCATGTGCTTAAAAAATTAATTTGTGTATAAAAAATGTTCCTAATGTATACGAAAAAATACACAGTGTGTATGGAAAAAACTGAAGAATACCGATGAAAATAAAAAAATAAAACCAAAAAGACCTGAAGAAGAAACAATAAAGAAAGCCACAAGGAGGAAAAGTCGTCAGACACCTACAATAGTGCGTCGACGCCAAGCGGTCAGCTTGGTAAGCTAACTACAAAAATTTGCAATCAAAGTGTGTAGACGTAGTAGCGCCGCGCCAGAGGGAAGACATAATTACGTCTTGCAGCAGGCGAGAAATAGATCCTCGTAAGACAAGGGTGGTCTTAATCAGTCATGGGTTTGGGTCATACGTCCAGCCCAGCACCGCGCTCGGAGGCCCAACAACCTCCAGCGGGGGGGACAAGCGGTGCGTGATCTGGGAATCGATCGTGCCAGCCAGCTCCAGCCTTCAACGTCCTCAATGATCACTTCTCTCGATTGTTCAATACACAATTGCAACCTCAAATCAAACAACGGGAATGGTGTAGGTGGGCGCCACGAAAAGGTCGCTATCAGCAGGGTCATTCTGGTGGTGGGCCGTACGCAGTCAATGGCAGCAGGCCGCCGCACCATCACCGTCAAGTAATAAGAGCGCGCTGGCCTCTCGTGGACCGTCCATCTCGCCGCCGCTTTGGCCTGGGGCCTGGGCGGTGGCGCACGTACCACCACCACCCCTCGTGCGCGCGCTCGCGAGTAAGTTGCTGTCGCCGGCCAGGGTGCGGGTCGGCTTCAACGGCGAGACCCGGCGCGCAAGAAATGCGACGCACCCTTGACCCTTCCCCGTTCTGATGGTGGCCCCGGGTGGTGTGGCAGAGACCTACGCTCCCTCCATTTTATCCTCCTTTGATCCACGTAACTGACCAACGCTAGTACACGGATGCTGCTGACCTTTCACAGCATGGTAACGACTTCATGCATGGCCACACGCTCTATCAAACTTGTGTCCCAGGACATGTACAGAATCGTAGTACTTGTACTCCCTTCGTTTCAAAATACTTGTCTTTTTAGAGATTTAAATAAGTGACTACATACGGATGTATATAAACATATTTTATTGTGTAGATTCACTCATTTTGCTTTGTATGTAGTCACTTGTTGATATCCCTAGAAAGACAAATATTTAAGAACGGAGGGAGTAGATGACAACGAACTGTTTTTCTTTTCTTTTCTTTTCTTGTGAGACGGTAGTAGATGGCACATCGTTCTTGCATGTCAGGACATGTACACAATTAAGTACGACTTGCACAAAGCAAAGAGATCTACTACTTGCAAATAATTATCCAATTAATCAAATTATCTAGTCCTCCTACGCACAGTAACTTGTTGGTGATTAAAACTACTCCCGAAAACGGTGCTCACTGACTTATCCGAACCAAAACAGCTAGTTCCCGGTATCTTCTTCAGCAAGCAAAAGCGCAGGACTGACGGCGAGGCAAACGGCAAGAGCACGACCACGACCACGACGGACGGACGGATGATTTTATCATTCCATCGGCCCGATCGGATGCCCGAAAACCAACCACGTTCTTCTTGCTCCCTAAGCCAAGAAGACGGGGGCTATAAAGGTCAATTCGCCCGCCCGCACGCATCCCCTCTCCTTCCCCCAATACGGGATACCCCCCTCGACACCTCCCGATTCGAATCCGCAGCCCCACAGAAAAAATACAGGGACAGAGAGAGGGGAACCAAATCGGACGCCGCCGAGCTCCCCCTCCCCTCCCCCTCTCGATCTAGGGATTCCCTCCCCCCCTCCCTCCCTCCCGCCCCAAAACCCTAGAGGCGGGCGCATGGCCGACGACCACTACAGCTCCTCCGCCGCGTCCGCGCCGTCGCCGGCGGCGGCGGCGGCGGCCGAGGCCGCCGCGGTGGTGGGCTCCTCGGTGATCCCGATCGTCAACAAGCTGCAGGACATCTTCTCGCAGCTGGGGAGCAGCTCCACCATCGACCTGCCGCAGGTGGCCGTCGTCGGCAGCCAGAGCAGCGGCAAGTCGAGCGTCCTCGAGGCGCTCGTCGGCCGCGACTTCCTCCCGCGCGGCTCCGACATCTGCACGCGCCGCCCGCTCGTGCTCCAGCTCGTGCACCAGCCGCGCCGCCCCGCCGACGCCGAGAGGGACGAGTGGGGCGAGTTCCTGCACCACCCCGGCCGCCGCTTCTACGAGTTCCCCGACATCCGGCGCGAGATCCAGGTCCGCGTCCCCCCCTCCCGTTAATCCATCCGTCCCCGCAGATGGAACGGGGGCCCGATGGTAGCTAGGTTGATTTGGTCACGCGGTTGGTGTGCTCGCGGGCATGGTAGCTCTAGCACTGCATTGCCGCCGATTAATTACCGGGGGTGCAGATGATTGTTTGGTTGCGATGCTGGTGGTTGTTTGGACGAATCATACCCAACTGGTGGCGGTTTTTGATGAGTAGTATATTATATGCTATAGCACAGCGGCTGTTGCGGCCTTACCAGATTTTTTGGGTTGGGAGATGATGCTTTTGGGTAGGCATTGTGGTAATTCCAGTTATTTGGTACCGTATCATGATTTGGTTGTGCTGATGCTAGGTCCATGCTGCTTTCTGCGGCGATTTTAGTTTTAGTGGTTGTGGTTGTTTCTACAGCCTATATGGCTTGCCATCTTTTGGATTTACGTAGTGCCCTTTACGTATCGCTGCATTCTGTGGGGTATATTGTTCGTTTGAACATTGAACGTCTTAACGTTATCCTTCAATGATAGTATTGTTTGGAATTTTTTATTATTGCTGTGTATATTCGGTGACGGCTGATACTGTTCAATTACTCTGGTCTTTGTGTAAAAGAAGTGCTGGAAAGTTTAGTGACAAATTATAATCCGGGGCAGAGAATCGCGTAGTGCACTGACTTGGTTTCATTAACTAGAATAATGGTAATACCTGTTAATGATGAAAATCAACATCGATGCAGGCAGAAACGGACAGGGAGGCTGGCGGTAACAAGGGTGTCTCAGATAGACAGATACGTCTGAAGATCTATTCGCCAAATGTTCTCAACATCACTTTAGTCGATCTGCCTGGAATTACTAAGGTGCCTGTTGGAGACCAACCAACTGACATTGAGGCCAGAATAAGGACAATGATATTGTCATATATCAAGCACAAGACATGCATCATATTGGCTGTTTCTCCAGCAAATGCAGATTTAGCGAACTCTGATGCTCTTCAAATGGCTCGGCAAGCTGATCCTGATGGTATGTATGCCTCTCGAAGTCACTTGTTTAGTTCGATAGACCATTTCTATTAAGATGCAAATCTTACTTGGCGGATTCTTTGTTCGTGTAGGTTCTCGAACAATTGGTGTTATCACAAAGGTTTGCCCCTGAACCTTAAAATATACTGTCATTGTATAAAAAGAAAGTAACATCCTTTAAATGTCACCCCACTTCTGATCTGTACTGCTCTTCTGTTTCCTTCCAGTTGGACATAATGGACAGGGGCACTGATGCCCGTAATTTTTTGCTGGGGAATGTCATCCCATTACGACTTGGTTATGTTGGTGTTGTAAACCGCAGCCAGCAGGTACTTTAGTTGCAGCATGTTTGCTTAGTTCAAGGATTATGCACATATAACTTAATATCCTCATGACATCGCTTTCTTTTGCAAGTTTGGTAGTGGCCTAACTTTGTGGTCGCTGTGCTCATTCTGTATAATAACAAAGAATTTCAGATGATGTAATTTACTAATTTTGTGTCATTGCGGACTGTTGCCTGTCGATAAATAGTTGTTAACAACCCTAACTAACTTTAGGTGAACTTAACACCTGATGTAGAAGAATTTGTCTAACTTAACACATATTTATATGTATCAAAGATCATTTTTCAGAATGCTGTGCTAGTAAGTATTAATCATAGGAATGTCTTGAACATATATTGTTATTGCACAGCACCGTCTTTGGTGATACAAAAAGTTATTTTTCTTTTTCTTTATAGCTTTCTAATGTGTATTGTGCTAAATGATGTAGGATATCAATTCAGATGTCAGTGTCAAGCAGGCTCTGGCCCGAGAAGAAAGTTTCTTCCGTAGTCATCCGGTATGCTGCAGTGTAGTTCACTGTTTCTTCAGTTTTCTGTTGTTTTTATTTTATCCGTTCTGAAATGTAACTCCTTGCAGGCATACAATGGTCTTGCTAAGCACTGTGGGATACCACAGTTAGCAAAGAAGCTAAACCAGGTATTTTGGTGAAGCGGATGTGATGTCTGTTGTAGCCCATGTTATATGACTTTCAGATTTATGCTGTGATTTAACTAAAAATGCATCTATATGGTTTCAGATCTTGGTCCAACATATAAGAACTATTCTGCCTGGACTGAAGGCACGCATAAGTTCTCAGTTGACAGCTATTGCTAAGGAGCATGCCTTTTATGGTGACCCAGTCGAGTCCAAGGTCTGGTGAATTAAATTTATTTGGTCAAAGTGATAAGGAATATACACCTTTTGTTAACATTTGTATGAGTAGATTTGGTTAGCAGCTAGTAAAATCTGGTGGCTTAATCTTGCTTCTGTTAATTCTTTTGGTCTTTGCCTTGATGATCAATCCCTATGTTTCGTCATTGCAGGCTGGGCAAGGTGCTAAGCTTTTGAACATTCTAGCTAAATACTGTGATGGTAATAACTGAACCATGACCTTCCTGGCTCTATATGTCATTATTTGTAAATGTAAATAACGTGTGTGTGCTGCAGCTTTCTCGTCTATGGTAGAAGGAAAAAACGAAGATATATCAACAATCGAGCTTTCTGGTGGAGCACGAATTCACTATATTTTTCAATCTATCTTTGTCAAAAGCTTAGAGGTTTGTAATTTTGTTGCTGAATCTTCCATTATGCTACATCATAGCATTCATCATATCCATTATCATTAAGATCTAAGATCTGTCTTTTATAGGGTGTTGACCCTTGCGAGGATGTCACTGATGAAGATATCCGCATGGCTATACAAAATGCAACTGGTCCTAGGAGTGCTTTGTTTGTACCTGAGGTATGATGCACTTGTGCCCTTCGTGTAAGAATTGTGTTAATATGTACTAGGAGTAGATGGTTTGGATACTGGCCAATCGAGCTGATAATAATTCCTTGTGCTAAAAATTTATCAGGTGCCATTTGAAGTCCTTGTGCGCAGGCAAATCAGCAGATTGCTTGATCCAAGTCTTCAGTGTGCAGATTTCATATATGAGGAACTGGTTAAGGTATGTTTGTCGAGCTGTAAAATCTTGGGAACTGAAATTTAAGCATCTGTTTGGTTATATTTGCACATAAGGTTAAATAACTTTCAACTTTCGATATTTTACTTCTCTTGCTAACTTCTGTTCTGCTGTAGATGAGCCACCGTTGCCTTTGCAATGAGCTGCAGCAGTTTCCTATACTCAGAAGGAGCATGGATGAAGTAATTGGGAAGTTTCTACGGGATGGGCTTAAGCCAGCACAAGATATGATAGCGCACATCATTGAGATGGAGGTAAACACTTTCTAGCCCTATGAGGATTCCAATTATTATTTATCCTAACAAACACGTATGAAAATTGACCCTATTTGACTTGAGCTTCCGTATACAGTTATGAAAACAATGCACAGTTCTGTGTCTCTTATTTAATAGCCCTAAAACTAATTATTTGTAAAATTATTGTGAGGTCTTGCTCTGAATAATTTGTTCCCTTTGGTATTCTTTCTTTGCACTGATATCTGGTCTGTTTTCATTATTTTTACTTGAGATGATATTAACTGTGCAGGCCGATTACATAAACACATCTCACCCAAGTTTCATCGGTGGCAGCAAGGCTGTAGAACAAGCACAGCAACAAGTTAGAGCCGCTAGATTGCCTGCAACAGTGGTTAGAAGGGTATGTATATTTTTAAAATTATTAGATAAGTACTTTATGCAAATGATGCCTTGCAAATGAGTTTTTTTTAACTGATACCCACAGCTTCCATTTATTAGTGACATGTACTGTCAGAACTTGGAATTGGAATTAGACTTAATTAGTGATGCCTTTGCAGAGTGTTACTCATATACGATGTCGAGATTCCTATCAATATATAGCTAAACTGGCAATTATTCAATAGTAGTTACTACGATGTTGATTTTTTTTTATTGTAATGAGCTCAATGCAATTCATGATGACCCTGTTATGCTCCATGACGGTGGAAATCTCACATCAACATGTCAGTATCAAACCATTTATATTGTTGGGAGAAGGCGTGGATACCACGCCAACTCCAGCTGTACATGTTAGCGCTATATAAGGATTTTGGGCTTGCAAACCAGTATATTTTTGGCATGCTTTAGCAAGTTGATTTACAGATGAATGTTCTCTTACTAAGTTATGCTTTTGTCACTCACAACCTACATATGTAATTCGAGCCAGTTCACATTTTTTGAGGTAGACACCAGTATATAACAGTACTATATTGCAGGATGGAGTAGATGCAGATAGGCCACAGGCTTCTGAAAAAACCCAAAAAGCACGGGCATTATTGGGTAGAACGACTGGTGTAAATGGAGTTATCACCGACCAGATCCAGGTTTTTTGCCTTTCTATTTTTTAATCAGTAAGGATACTATTGTTTTGGTGGAGTGTTTCTGAGATTATGCTCCTTTGCTGTTGTGGTCATTATTAGCAGGGGGTACGATCTGCTGCTGAGGCAGAGAGACCAGGATCTTCAGGTAAGGAGTGTTACAACTTACAAATGCTATGTATTTTTTGATTATGTATATGCTATTATTTTCGAGTGCAGTAGGTCAGCTTAGTGTTTTTTTGGAAGAGTACAATTTCACCTCAGCCCATTTTACTTAAACCGCTTATTCCAGGTAGTGGAAGCACTTCTTTTTGGGGCTCAATATTCACCTCAAGCGAAGACCGTGCACATTCTTCAGCAAGAGGTAGCTCAACGAACAAATCTTATGCCTCAGCTACCCCCAACCTGGAACATTCATTCTCTTCAATACAGTTAAAAGAGGTGAGCTATCTTATTCATGCTCTTTTAGTTTTTCTATCAGTGTTATTTGAACGTGTTAAGTGATTGATGGAGACCATTGTGAAACAGCCACCGCTAGTCCTCAAGCCTTCAGAAAGTCATTCTGAGCAAGAGGACCTTGAAATAGCAATCACAAAATTGCTGCTGCAGTCATACTACAATATAGTCAGGAAAAATGTTGAGGATTTCGTACCAAAAGCAATTATGCATTTTCTGGTAAGATTCTTGTAACTCAATAGTTGAGTGCCTACTGCACCTTTTTTTGCGTGCACAACATATCTGTATAAATAAGTATGATGACTGTTTCTGTGTACGATCTTCTTGTGCTATTTTCTTAGTTGCATAGTAAGCATTAGATGAGGGACAGTACATAAATATTAAACCCAGCAATGTTCTGGCCTCAGCTACTGCCAAGCTCAATACTGTAGGAGGCATTATCAAAACACTGTTGGGCGTGTTTATTATTGTGGCTTTGCACATGATTAAATTTTCCTCTCGCTTTAAGCATTTGTTTTACTAGTGAGCTTGATTTCATTGGGCAGATTGGTCTAAAACACATTCTTGTTTAGACAGACGTGGATTTGATCAGATCTCTTCCATTCTTTCTTTTCCTTACTCGTGACTCAGTCCATTGTGGCTGGAAGCTGCACAGAACGCCTAGTACTAAGTATTTTGTGTTTTTCAGTTCAGTTCTTTAAGGTATTGATTTGTCTTGCAGGTTAATCACACCAAAAGGGAGCTGCATAATTTCCTTATAACTACCCTTTATAGGTGAGGAAGGCATGTTGTACTCTTGAAATTTTGAATGATGTCTGGTGAATAGAGCAAAATTAGTTGCTGTTGCTTCTGTACATTATAGTTATTGATACTTTTGTATATACCAATGCAGAGAAGAGCTCTTTGGGGACATTCTCAGAGAGCCTGACGAAATAACTACAAAGAGGAGGCAGATACGCGATACTCTCAAGGTCCTTCAGCAAGCCTACAAAGTATGTTTCAGCAACTGCTCGGATCTTCATGTGATTATTTCATGCACTATACTTGATCTGACATATTTTGCACCTTGTGTTTCTTTGACAATGATGCAGACTTTGGACGAGATACCGCTTGAAGCGGAGACGGTCGAGAGGGGCTATTCCCTGGATTCTGATGCGACGGGTCTACCACGGGTCCATGGGGTTTACGATGGAAGCTCACCATATTCGACTCCGAAGCAAACGAGGCCTAGGAAATCAAGCCACTCCGGGGAGCAGCAACAACCTTTCAGTGGCAATGGGTTTTGATATTGCCTTTCACGATCATCCCGTGGATTATAGTAGTGATTTGAGCCAGCGGATGTGCTGGTAGCAACACATCATTCCGCCTTGGGTTTGTCAGTTCGGTACCCAATAGATATATGTTTTTTCTCCTAGCCATTGCTATTCTTTTTAGTGTTGCACCCAACGAAAGCATTGGCGTGGTGCCAAATTTTTGCATGTGCCCTCTTGTACAGTATATCACTGCCCAATCATTTCTACTTAAAATGAAACCGGTGATGGGTATAGATTTTTCTTTTGTTAAAAACCCATGGAAGAGGCTATGGGAACCTTTAGTTTTAGTGCCGAGTACTTGTATCTGAACACGGCTGGTTTTGCCGTGATAAGTCTCACATGGTTCGTGTTAAGATGCGAAGAGGTTGTGCTACATGAATATGTTTTTTTGTGCATCGGATATGATATTTTCGTTACCCCATTATTACGTTGATGGATTTGTTATCCTGATGATTGTCGCAGGTTAGCATGCGTTCTCCATCTCTTTTTTTGGACAGTTTTCTGATGAGAACGAGCGTGGACTCACCGATGTTGCTTGCAACCTCTCAATAGCAGTGAGACGAATCCGTCCCCTGCATGCAAAAAATTGGAGCATCTCCAATAGCTGCCCTATGATAGGGCTTAACTACCTTTTAGAGCATTTGTAAATTTTTTTCCCGAGTGGTTAATGGGGACGGACTGTAAATTCGTTGACACCCCCCCCAATGACTAAGGATGGCAATGGGTAGGGTATGGACAGGGTAGAGCAATACCATACCCGTATAGTCAGTGGATACAAAATTCTACCCATACCCGTATCCATGGGTATTAAACTTTACCCTTACCCATACCCGACAGATACCCGTACCCATTGGGTACCCATCGGGTAAAACACATAGTACACGTCACACTTTTACACTCATTGATAGCACAGTTAACAAAAAAACAGTTATCTTAACTCAATAACAGGTAGATTAGTACAACATACTCATAAGTCAATAGGAGTGGACAAGTCACATGACAAATTAATGATTAATTGATGACAACTTAACATTAGTTCACAAGCGGGCAGAGTATGGATATACGCGCGGGTACAAGTCTATACCCATACCCTACCCATGACTTAACAGGTAGAGTATGGGTACTACCCATGGGTATAAAAGTGTGTCCATACCCTACCCACACGAGTACGGTACCCGCGGGTATCCGTACCCGTGGGTAAAATTGCCATCCTTACCCATGACTGGTTCCCCACCTCCCTCGCTGGCTGGCCACCGTGCACCGCCATGGCCAACCCATCTGACATTGTGCCCGACCCCCGCAAAGATTGCCGTTGCTCCTGCGCTCCTTGTTAGGTCCGGCGGAGCCTCCACCGCAGCTTCTTTCGCCGCCGCCGGATTCGCGGTTCCCCAGCCGGCCTCCGTGCCAGAATGGAGGCGCCTCCGCCGCCGCTGAAGAAGGCCGCCGCCAGCAAGCCTTGAGGAGGCGGCTCGAAGAGGCTGCCGTGTGACCCGACCTTGGTTAAGCCACGGGGCAAGAAGATGAAGGTGACGGAGAAGATGCTGCTACGACGCCTCCTCCCCCTTCCCCGACGGATGCAGTGGACGCACCATCGACACCCGCGGTCACCATCGTCGGCGCGCATGACGATCTTGCAATATACAAATGTTGCAAAGGACGATTTTGTCTCTCAAGATATCCCATCACAAGAGTCTGACTCACAATATGATGAGGACGATCTTGACGAGGATGACGAGGGTTTCTTTCATGCTACACCTAGGAGAAGACTTGGTAACTACACAACGATGAAGACATATTGCTATGTTCGGCTTGGAAGGTGATATATTGATGTGGACATGGGCTCAACAAATACAACCAAAATAATTGTCCGCATATACTATAATCAGGTGATTTCTATTAATAATTATATGAATTATTATTTTGCTTCTTTGAATAGAAATACGACACAATCTTTTATTTTATGCAGAATTAATAGAGAATTGTACAAGCCACGTGTGAAGATGCGAGATGGAAACACAAAAACTAGATATGAAAAATAAAGATCACCGTTTGTTGAAACAGTCAGCATCGCTGCCTTTTAATTGCAAGAAATTATACCATATTGAGCCATGCAAGGATGCACGTACATGCAAAGGAGGCAGGACCCAGGTTCATGTATGCTGCACGCCACATGATGCATGCATGCAACTAGGCGCATGGGCTTGGCTAGGCCACGGGCTGCAACGGCCCAAGCCACTGCCGTACGACGCTCCTACACATCAATCGTCCGACATCAGGCGGCGGCTACCCTCTTTTTCATCTAATAAATACGTATCTCTTTGTTAGGGTTAGACTTGGGTTTTATTGTATTGTCTAGCTTTCGCTACAATTCGCATCTACGAGACGTGTAGGACTACCGCCTTGTCAGATCCACAGTGGAACCCCAACTTTTCATCTAGTTCGTGTACACAAATTATCATCCGCAATTTCAGTTGCAATTCACCTTTGTTCTTGCTGGTTCTTCGGTTGCTTGCAGGAACTCGAACCTCGTTGTTCAGGTTGATCGTGCCTACGGCAAGGTCAATAACCATCGGAGATTGGTTTATCGATTGTCGAGGCGTATCGTCGGGTATGGTATAGCCGGATCGTCAAGGTCAAAATCCACCAAATCGATATTTATCCCCTCTCTCATCGAAAGATCGGGCCGCCGTCACATCATATATCTTGATGCGACCATCAGAACCGATCAACAAATGAGCACATATTGGGCACGTATGAAGGAGTTCTTCAATGCACACAACGCAAGTGGATATGATCGATTGACCGCATCACGTCGCCACCAATGATCCACGACTTTCACGGATTGTCAAAAGTGGTCTGGTTGCTTGAAAAATGTCGAGCGCATGAATCCAAGTGGTACCAACAATGACGATAGGGCAATCATGCTTGCTCTTAATTGTAGTACATAGATCATGCTTGCCCTAAATTGTAGTACATAGATCATGATTGTCTTTCTCATTTATGCTTCCTTTCAATTGTAGCTCAACATGGGAAGCCCTTTACTTTGCACCACTGTTGGACCGAGCTTGAGAATGAAGAGAAGTGGAAGAACCAACAAGTATATGAAATTCAAAACAAGCGGAAGAGTTTGAGTGTGCATGATGACGATGACAATGCATCAAGCGGGGAGGAAAGGAAAATGATCCCCACCCCTAACTCGGTGGTTAAGCCGAGAATGCCACATATAAAAATAAAAATGCCAAAGAAAGGGGAACAAATGCCGGAGATAACGATGTGAAAGAAGGCTGGGAAGTCATCATCATTGCAAGAAAGGAGCACGCCGATGAGAAGAGGCTCTTGAAGGTGAAGGAAATAAAGGAGAGGGCTGCAGCCGAGCTACGGAAGGCGGCTACCGAGGAGAGACTAGCGGCCGCTAAGGAGAAGAGGGCGGCGGCCAAGCAACGCAACTACGCAAGGTGGAGCTAGATGAGAGGAAGGCGACGACCGAGGATCTCAAGGGGCCGAGGAGAAAGAAGAAAAAAAAATCATGTTCATGGACGCAAGTGATCTTGACGCCAAGCAAAAGGCTTATGTTGAGCTATGTAAAGATCAAATGTTGGCGAGGAAGTCCATGATGATGATGGACATGAACACGATAATGGGAGGTGATGTGGACATGGGCTCAACAAATACAACCAAAATAATTGTCCGCATATACTATAATCAGGTGATTTCTATTAATAATTATATGAATTATTATTTTGCTTCTTTGAATAGAAATACGACACAATCTTTTATTTTATGCAGAATTAATAGAGAATTGTACAAGCCACGTGTGAAGATGCGAGATGGAAACACAAAAACTAGATATGGAAAATAAAGATCACCGTTTGTTGAAACAGTCAGCATCGCTGCCTTTTAATTGCAAGAAATTATACCATATTGAGCCATGCAAGGGTGCACGTACATGCAAAGGAGGCAGGACCCAGGTTCATGTATGGTGCACGCCACATGATGCATGCATGCAACTAGGCGCATGGGCTTGGCTAGGCCACGGGCTGCAACGGCCCAAGCCACTGCCGTACGACGCTCCTACACATCAATCGTCCGACATCAGGCGGCGGCTACCCTCTTTTTCATCTAATAAATACGTATCTCTTTGTTAGGGTTAGACTTGGGTTTTATTGTATTGTCTAGCTTTCGCTACAATTCGCATCTACGAGACGTGTAGGACTACCGCCTTGTCAGATCCACAGTGGAACCCCAACTTTTCATCTAGTTCGTGTACACAAATTATCATCCGCAATTTCAGTTGCAATTCACCTTTGTTCTTGTTGGTTCTTCGGTTGCTTGCAGGAACTCGAACCTCGTTGTTCAGGTTGATCGTGCCTACGGCAAGGTCAATAACCATCGGAGATTGGTTTAGCGATTGTCGAGGCGTATCGTCGGGTATGGTATAGCAATTATTAATAGAAATCACCTAATTATAGTATATGCGGACAATTATTTTGGTTGTATTTGTTGAGCCCATGTCCACATCAGGAGGGAGGTGGCATGGGAAGCATGGGAGGCAACGTAAGTGTCATATGAGGTAGTGGCATGGAAGGCATTGGACACTTTGGTACAATCCATGGCAAAAATATCCATCAGATAATTACAGATACCATATCAGATAATTCACATCCATCGAATACTACAGATACCATATCCGTCGGATATCCAGTTGACCAAAAATTAATATCCGTTGAAATTATCCGTACTATTTATATTCCTACTGCTGGCGAGCTAGCGAGCGAACAAGTTAAACAGTAAATTCGTTGCGACCGACCTAGGGTTAGGGATGGCACCCGCAGGGTTTGGGTACGGGTGGAGTCACCCCATACCCTTACCCGTCCCCCCCAAGCTTACCCATCACCTTTACCCATACCCGCGAACGGGTACAATTTTTTCCCATACCCGTTACCCGATAGGGTAGACGGGTACCCGTGGGTAAAATTACCCATGTTTGCAAAGCATCAATTTGAACAGCTCATAGTCATAAACAATATATAATCATAATTTAAAACAATAACAACAACACATTCTGATAAACAACAACAGATCATAAACAAAAATACATTTAATAAACAACAACACTTGAAACAACATCACATAGTCATATTTTTGAGTTCATAAATTCACGATAAAGTGTAGACTCTAGAGATAATTTTGAGTTCATATAGATTTTTTATGGGTACATGGGTATGTGGGTATGGGTTATACGATCCCATACCCGTACCCGCTCTAACCGATGGGTTTTATATTTCCCTATTTATATACCCATTGGTAAATTATTGTCCCATACCCTTACCCTAATAGGGTTTTTACCCGCAGGGTACGTGGGTAATGGGTACCCATTGCCATCCCTACCTAGGGTATGTCGATTCTCGGCGTCTGAAGCGCGGCACTGTAGCAATGTTCTTCTCGACTTGGGTGGTTCTGGTCATAACTCGGTGGGGTTACGGGTTATTATTTTTCTATCTTACAAAACCAGTTATGTAAAACCAGTTATGAATAAAGTATTACTTTGTTTGAGTAGGGTGTTTTGGAGGCCGGAATTTTGAAAAATATAAAAATTGAATTTCTCAGTTTAAAAAAAAACTGGAAAAATCTCAGGATGAAATACCTTGAAATGCAAGTTGTGCAAAAAAAAACGTGGACTTCTAGGATGAAACAGTGCATGTACTAAAAAGCCACAAACTTGTTTTTTTATGTAGCACTCATTTTAATGTATTTTGTCCTAAAAATTTACACACTTGTACGTTATGTCAAGTACTACGTGTATTTTCTCGCAAAAAAATATACGTGTATTTTTTAAAAATATTTTTGAAACATACAAATATGAATTTTGATCGTTTCAAATTCAGGCCGAGCTCCATTCAGCATTTTCAAGTTTGCTTGTGTTTTAAAGAAGAAAATAAAACACCACACTCACATAAAACGTGACACCACACCAGACCCGACCAGAGGCCACCACCATCCCTCGTCTTTAATGGCCTCCTCATCAGCAGCGGCCGCGCCCTGCAGATTCCTGTCCCCGCTAGCCACAACCTCCCGCACTCTCCTATCATCCATCCTACCCACACCGGCGACAACGAGGAGGAGGCTGCTCCTCTCCTCCACCACCGCCATTTGCGCCGCCGCCATGGCCGCCTCCGGCAAGGCCGGCCCCGCTTCTTGCAAGGTCGTGGACTCCCACCTCCACGTCTGGGCCTCGCCGCTGCAGGTAAAAGAAAAGGCACCCCCGCGGACGGGCGTACACCAACTCCCAATTGTTGGCGGCTTCCCTTGATGAGATTTATGTGGCTGTGCAGGCTGCCGAGGGTTACCCCTTTTTCCCGGGCCAGGAGCCGACGCTCCGGGGTGATGTGGACTTCTTGCTCGAGGTCTCCACTGTTCCTCTTTGCTTGTGGAAGTAGCTTTGGATGGTTCATCGAAAGAAAGTAGTCAGTAGATGGATATGAATATATGATGATAGTAGACCGCATCCTGGAATGATTTAATTTTCTCTGATAATTGGGGCAGGGTTGCGTGGTACTGGTTATTTGGCTGAACAAATGCAAAGACCATAGGGTGCGGAGGTGCCCTCTTTTTCTTGTTCCATAGGTTTTGTGTGCGTTGAGTGCTGCATTGCAAGTGTTTGACGGAATGCGTGAACCAAATATAAGCTATAGGGAGTTAAATTGAGGATTCAGTTTGGTCCAGCCACTGTTTAACTCCTCAAATTATAAAGAGTTATAAGTATAAGGAGGCATATAAAGAGTTAAATTATAAGGGATTGGCTCGAGATGCCCTAAATCAGATACTTGGAGCTTTGGAATTTAACGAGGAAACGAAACACCCAATGCCCCCTTCCCTATTTCTGTGTATTGACATGACCTCTGTTTCTTGGCTGCCGTGTATTGCAAATATTAGTTCCAACATGTGCTTCATATTTCTTTATCCCAGCACTTCTCTTTTATTAAACTGTTGAGACTTGAGACTAGTCAGATCATTATTTTGAACTTTGTTTCTCTTTCCCTTAGTGTATGGATGAAGCTGGAGTTGACGGCGCGCTCATTGTTCAACCTATTAATCATATGTTTGACCACTCTTTAGTGACTAGGTAAACTTTTCTGGCATGCATATGAACTGAGCTAGTCATATGATTTGTATCTATATATGAAAAGTTCAGTGGAATTCTCGCTTTGATATGTCTCAGCCTTATAATTTTTCTCTGTAGTGTGTTGAAGAAGTATCCATCAAAATTTATTGGTTGCTGCCTCGCAAATCCCGCGGATGACGGAAGCGGCATTAAACAGCTTGAACATCTGATTGTGCAAGTACAACCTTTTTGAACTTTCTGAGCATAAAAAAAATGTCCATCCTACTTTCTAACATTTATTTCATTTGCTTCTCTCCAGGAAAAATACCGTGCTGTCCGTTTCAACCCGAATTTATGGCCTTCAGGTCAAAAGGTTTGCAAATGAGCAACTATGCATCATTGCAGAAGCAGCTTTCTTGTACTTCTGAATTTTGCTTTACAAGCATAGATGACTGTGAACACAAATTTTATCATAATAATAGATGACTAATGAGGTCGGGAGGTCATTGTTTGCTAAGGCTGGAGAACTTGGAGCACCAGTTGGAATAATGGTGATGAAGGTAAATGAAGCATTCCTATGCTATACGATGTGTACTCAAAATATGTAATGGCTGCAATTGAATTTTAGGTTTCGTATTATGCGTTTCTGCTGCAAATTTGCTAGTGGTAATAAACTTTGTAACTACAAAAAAATTTTTAACAGGTTGACAGAAGATAAGTTCACATCATGGGCTCCAGTAAGGTTCCAGCCAGAAAAATTGCACGCTTGAGATCATTGGTCGTGTCACTAAGCAGCTAGAACTGATGCAATATTAAAAGCTAGTTACGGTTATGTATTAGTATCCGGCTATCCGCTGAAATGTAAATCCCCTGCTACTTCGTAAAAGAATACATATCTTCTGTTCCATGAACTTGATATTTTCCTATTCTTTTTTGTTGTTTGTTCATGCAGGGGATCAGTTCATATATTCAGGAAATAGAGGAGCTGTGTACGGATTATCCTGCAACTACTGTTATATTTGATCATATGGCTTTCTGCAAGCCACCAACGTAAGTTTGTGTGTCTGCTCGTTCATAAACTGGAAGAATGTAATTCTGACCATGTTGTTGTCTATATTAACTTCTTCTGCATCGACATGCAGGAATGATGATGAAGAAAAGGCATTCTCTTCGTTTCTAAACTTATCCAGATTCCCACAGGTACCTTTCTTAATTCTGTTCCCTTGTACAGGTAACTCAACTACTACTCCGGTTTATATTCTTTCTTGCATGATTATGAATAGTTTCTGAAAAAGAAATCTTGCGCAAGTTGGCTATTTCCAGTATTTATTTTCTTTTATGCGGGAATATTTCCATTATATGTCAAAGCCAGTATTCAGTTTCTAGTACCAGAACAAAGGGATCAGGGATTAATAAAAACTTTTTGTGAGGTGGAGTACTTGCTGATATTCAAGTGACTGTACTAAGAATTAAGCCAAAGAGATCGAATGACGTCTGGTGCCTGAATGAACAGACGTTACTTGGCTACAGTACTGTGTTCGATTCTTCTGTTCAGTGTCACCATGTTAACACTGATGCAATGACGCATTACTTGACTTCAACAGGTTTATGTCAAATACAGTGCTCTTTTCCGGATCACAAGAGAAGCTTATCCGTACGAGGACACGTCTCAGCTTCTTTCTCGGGTGATCTCCAGCTATGGAGCCAACCGAATAATGTGGGGAAGGTGAGTTCAATCAGCGCATCAATGGGAGTTTCATTGCATCAGACTATTTTCACTATACGTCTATACCTCCATGAGTGTGATGGTGTATTCTGGGATTCTTCTTTGCAGTGACTTCCCCTACGTCGTTCCCGAATGCGGCTACAAAGGAGCAAAGGAGGCAATCTCTCATGTTGCTGGCAAGGTCGCCGTTTCGTCTTCAGATCTGGAGTGGATTTTAGGCAAAACAGTAAGCCAACTATTTCAAGGTGCATGGGTTACTCCATGAGGGAGATGTAGCATGGCAGGCATGACAGTGTTGCGGCTCAGTTTGGTATGTTCAGTTTAGACATCCTTGTTTGAAAGGGGGAAGGATCTATCTAGTTTGGTATTGTGCAGTTTGACAGTCATGTTCAAGTGTGTACCCACTTTCCAGAGGTTTAATAAATTCAATAGTTCTTCTTACTGCGAACCTTTCTGCTCCCCCACAAGAGTACATAGTATTTGAAAAATAATGACTTGTATCACAAAAATAGACCAGATTTTTTTAAATGAAACCGGTGATGGGTATATAGTTAATTTTTTAAAAAACCCATGGAAGAAGCTGTGGGAAACTTTAGTTTTAGTGCCGAGTACTTGTGTCTGAACACTGCTGGTTTTGCCGTGATAAGTCTGACATGATTCGTGTGAAGACGTGTGCTACTGCTACATGAATATCATGTTTCCATTACAGCATTATTAGTACGTTGATGAGATTGATGATTAGTATTGCGACTCTAATTGCAGAGTTTATGACACAATTCCTGTTGCAGCTTAGCATGTGTTCTCCATGATTCCTCTTTTTCTGGACACAATTTAATTAACTTTTCATGTGCAAACATACGTTTTCTTTACTCTGGAGATATTTTGCCGCCCCCGCAGCTGTTGGATGGCGCGGATGATAGCCGTATTAAGAGTTCAGGACGAAGATTATTAAAAAAAGTCACACTTACCAATAAATACACTTTACTCTTTAATATTTGCTTCACTTATAATGAGTGACTCGACACATGAGGATGATCAAGAGTATGACTAGGGGAGGCAAACAAACATCTATTCCTGAAATGTTATTATGATCCATCTTTACAGTTGACTTGGTCTCGACAAGACTTGGATACTAAGGAAGTAAAATTTGAAAATGACCATGCGCCTCTGCTTCTGTACAACATTGGAGATAGTTATTTCTACACAAGTGTTTACAACATTTGAAAATGACCAGGCACCCCAAGCACCACCACGTGGTTGAATGGTTATCGAGGAGCTGGCACCTTTGATCTACGCTCGTATTGCTCCTAGGGTTCGTGCAGGGAGCACAGTGGCGTCTGGCCTCAAAAACAATGTCTGGGCTTTGGATATTGGACCGAGCCTCAACTACGCTCGTATTACTCCCATGGTTCGTTCGTGCAGGGAGGACGGTGGCGTCTGGCCTCCAAAACAATGTCTGGGCTTTGGATATTGGACCGAGCCTCAACTATGGGGAGGCGGGAGCTACTGCAATATCTACAGATATGGTCAGCGTTGCTTATCGTGCAGCTCAATCATGGGGTCGTTGATGTGGTCAGATGGGGTTGAGAGCTTGATGGAAACTTCTCGGCATGGAAGTGTGTTACGCCCGGACTGGTGCGGTTTGCCGTTATCTCGGCGTTGGGAAGCCGGACTAGGTGCTGTTGCCGACTGACTCCATCGTTGAGTGGCGCAGCAACACAAGTGTTGGCTGGAGCAGCCGAAGCAGAAGAATCTTCGATTCTCCATGATACGTGTGCTTTGGGAGCTATGAAGAGACACACCATCGTTTCAATGGAATCCTTCCATCGGCGCATTTGGTTCTTCAAAAGGTTGACCAGGAGATACGGGCTTGGTCGGTAGCAGGACTGCTCAGGGGAAATTTTAGTGTGTTCTTTGGTTACACTTAGTTGTAAGAACTACCTTATACTATCTTTCTGGTGTAAGAGCATCTCGCTTATACTCCCTCCGTTCCAATTTGAACTAAAACCACGACGAGTAATTTGGAACGGAGGGAGTACTTTCGGAGATCTCTATCGTAATTCGTAGATCTAAAAGCCTAATCTAGAAAAGGGTTTTTCTCAGAGCCATAAGTCAAAATAATATGTCCAAATTCCACAAGAGCTTGACAAGCAATCCTTCCTACACAACTCATCGGCGGTGTGACATGCTTGACTTTTATCTTTAATTCACCTTGGTATTCTCCTTTCTGAAACTTACTAAGACTATTGAAAGCCTTTTCAATGATTCAAAAATTTGCGTCGACCGTCGGGGTGCCTCGAGGTCAAGTTGTAACTAGGTGGTCGTACCCGGACCTTCTTTGCCGTTTTCTTCTATAAAATATGACACGCACGAGTGTGCGTACTCTAGAAAAAAGAAAGGTGTGTAGTAGCATTGCTCCACTGTACCTGATTAAACATTAATGTTGAATCACCTCATGAAGTACATGCTCTTTAATTCAGTGTAAATGGATGATATCCCTTCGTCATGAACCTAAACATATATGTTTTGGTAATGATTCAAACTTTTTCTTAGGGGCGTCAGTATATAAGTCAAAAGTCAGAAACCTAATAAGCATCTAAAGTAATATGTGAACTTATGTTTTTCTTTTCAAGGTATATATCGACTTATGTTTAGAGATATAGTGTATATAAGATCGAGAGTAAATTACACCCACGATGCTAACAAAATCATACAAAAATTAAAAAAAAACATAAAGTGGTACAAGAACTTAACTAACGGCACATTTAAATACAACTTATGTTATCTCTAACTGTGCACCGTCAACTGGCGTTAACTGCACGTACGTGGTGGGCCAGCGGTTGAGGTCCAACCTGTTCACACGGAGAAACGGATATGGCTCCCATGTGTCAGTGGGATGGAGAAATAAATTGCGAATAAATAATTCTCTCCTCCGCAAGATTCGAAAAACACGAGACTTCGCAGCTCAGCGATCATAACAGACGCACACGTAGACCAACACGACATGAGACACTTGTTGTCCAGAGGTGAGATGCACGTTTTATATACTTTTTCCTCGTCTAATTTTTAGGGGAACTCCGACGGTCGCTGATACTGCCGTCATAGTAGCCGCCACGTTGTTGAGGGACATCGGTTAGTGTACGCCCGCCATCCAACCAGCTGCTGCGTGCGCCATCACCACCGTGTGTACTGTATCCATGCCGCCGGCATGTGAAGCAATGTCCCATTGGACGTGGCGTTAGTAGCTAGCTGGCACACCCGCGCTCCGAGCTCCGTGCGACGTCCCCGCTGGTGCCGCAGGCGCGCGACGCACTGGCCGTGCTGCCGTTCGCCGCGTCCACATTTTTTTCTCGAGCCTCCTCATACCGCCTCCAGTGCACACCTGAGCCGATGGCCGCCGTCCTCCACCGTGCGAGTGCCGACGCGCTCTACCATATACAGGCGTGCGCTGACCCTGGCCATGTCGCGCGTCTCGCTCGAGCGCTGCGTGCAGACGCCGCGAGCCTCGCCGCGCATGCCCCGACGGCGGTCGCGCCTACGATGGCCTCGCCGCAGCGTGCCACGCCGCGTAAGCCCCGGCATGTCCTCGGACAGCAGCTCGCACCCACGCATGGCCGGCGGCGTGGTCGTGGCAGCGATGGCGGCTAACTTTTACACGCGGCAGTCCATTTGATGATGGCCATTGGTGCCCCTGCTGCTGGCGCGCGTGGGAGAACAAGAGCTGACTGCAAATATGTACAGGGGAGGCTTTCATGCACGCACGCAACACATGTCAGCGTCGGTTTCAGTCTCGGACTTGGGGTGGTGCTTATCTGCCTCTGACCGCTCAAAGAGACAGCAAACAGTAGCTCCAATACAGTGTATATTAGTTTGCATCTTAAGAATATAAAGTGTTTAGTTCATCTTTGACTGCTGTAGTGGTTAGCTTGTGCGTCCTTTCTAGACCTGAACTCAGTCTGCGGGTGAGGCCGGGAGAGGAGAAGCACGGCGAGAAGCACAAGTTGCCCATGCATGCCGGGGTGGAACCCACCCCAACAGCAGCGGCTTTCCAATGTCCTCACTACAGGTTGCAACCATAGGATCAGGCGCGCGTACGTACGACAGTACCAAATCATCTCCCTTTTTCTCTCTCTACTCTCTTGGCTCCGCCCTTTTTCTTTTTACCAAACCAAAGCAATCTTTAAACTGACAACTGGCTGGCTGGCAGTTGCATATCGCATGTACTGCCACTACACAACAATGTCAAAAGTCTGTAGCCCCACTACACAACACCTGACATGGTTCGAGAGAGGATGCGAAGAGCTTGTGCTACATGATCCTAATATTCCCGTTACCCCATTATTATTGTTACGTTGATCACATTGACAAATTAGAGCAACACCAACGGGGTGACCCATTTCGTCCATCGCCGTTCGTTTTTTATCGACGCAGACAGAAAAGGCGGCCCAACGCGTCGAACCAAACGGACGTATCCGCGGGTGAGGCATTCTCGGCTCATTTTTAAGCCGGATTTGCGTCGGCGCGGACACACGACGGACGCACGCACGCTCACCTTCTCCTCCCCCGGACCCGCTGGTCGGTGGCACACTGGCCTCCCCCAATCCAACAACAACCCTCGACCGCCTCCTTCGTCGCCGACGCCACCGCCCATTTTTGCCAACGAGCTGCAAGCGCCCCCACATCCGCCCAACAACGCCGCCCACTCCCACGCCGCCTGCCGCCGCCGTCTTGCCGCCGGGGAGCCGACTACTTCCCACCCCTGCGCGCCCCAGCCGCCGGGAAGCCGCCTCGCCACCCGGACGCTGGCAGATCCTCACCGGCACGCTCGTCGGACGCCGGCCCACTCGTCGGACGCCTACACCGCGGTAATATTGACAGATTTAAATATTTGACATCTACATATATTATGAATATTATCAGAGCAACTACAAATACCGATTTACACCTAAATCTTTGACATCCACATATAGTACGGAATATTATCGGAGCAACTTCAAATTTTCACACAACTAAATAGTTGACATCTAAATATATTACGGATACTATCGGAGCAAATAACAATAATCGCACACCTAATTTATTTCACATCGAAACATATTACCGAATACTACCGGAGCAACTACGAAAGATAAACTGTGTATTGAAATATACCCTTGAAGTGTGCAAACGAACGATGAACGGCGGCCTTCAATCACCGGAACCGGTGCCAGGAACTCCACCAAACTGCCGGAGCTTCACCTCCACCACCTCCACCACACTGCGCCCGAGCTTCACCACCACCACCTCCACCTCCGCCACAACCTCCACCATTGTGCTAAAAAAAACCTCTGACAAAATGCTCACCACGACCACCACGAGTTATCCCACTAGTTGATCGAGGTCTCCCTTAGCTCCCCTAACTATGTAGAATGCATCCACGGTGCCAAATCCGCAAAAAAGGCTCAGTTGGGTGTAGAAATTGGAGGCATTTCGGGTCAGAGAGAGGAGAAAGAAGAAAGAAGAGAGCTGGTTACGCGTGGGAGAAGAAAGGAGAAAGAGATGGGAGAAGAAGACAGCTGCGGTGGGGCCCACATCCTGTCAGCTGGCGGCCGACTGATCGGCCCACGGCTGGCTGACAGTGGCGCCCGTGACCACCAGCGCCGCCAGCTCTCCCCAGCGACGCGGCCTAGGCATTGCTCGGCCGACGCGTGGCCGACGGGCCAGCTGTCGGCCAACGGTTGGTGGACAAGGTCCAGTCTGCCAGCGGTGGGCTGACTAGATCCAATCAGCCAGCAGCAGGCTGACGCTGTATTATTAAAAAAATATGGCATAATATTTCTGAAAATTAATAAAAAATGTATTATTTAAAAAAAATCATTCTATGCGTAGAATTTCTGTCTGGTTAAGCATTTTATTGGCGATAAGGACCCCAAATTATATTGAAAATAAACAGTGGTACAACACAACCCTAGAATAATAAGAAATTACAAGTTAGCACCCTGGGGAACCAATCTAGCCCCACCTCCAAGCGGGATGAGGGCACACCGTGGCCGCCGCTCACTGTCGGAGTCGGTGAAACCCTTTGGTTAATTGTGTGCACAGATTAAGACATCGGGAAGTCACCATCCTCGGTCCAGGAGGACAACACTCCAAATATAAGCCAGATAGGAACCGTGCCGCCACTTGCGCCAGCTTGTTGAACGATGACGATGAAGCACTGTCACTGACAAGAACCCGCAAATCCGGAGTTACCACGCTCCTACAAAAGCTCCATGTCCCCCATGTCGACGCCAGAGCGCGTGTCACGACGTCGGCGGGGCCAAGGGATAAAATCCAACTCGAGGTGGCACCGCCGCCGCACCAGTCTCAATTGGTTAGCCTGCTACCAGATCCGCCGAGGAACGCCTCACAGCGACCCACCTGAATCAAACCATAAGCAGATTTGTTGCACGCCGCCTCCACCATAACCGTCAAGCTGGAAATTGTGGGAGGAAGAAAACCTAGCCCTAACCTAACTACTAGTCATCCACGAGACGATGAGGCCCCACCCTCTCCCGCCGCCGAACCGCGCGACAGAGAGAGATGCCCTCCACTCGCCGGCGGAGGACGGTGGCAGCCGAGTCGCCTTTGGTTTCGCCTCTCTTGTAGGGGAGAGGATCTGATTTTACCAATGATGCCTATGTGGTTAAGCATAAGCATTATTGTTGAAATCACCTCACGGTGTACAGTAGATGATTTCCCTTCATCATGAAACTAAACAGATGTTTTGTTAATGCAAGCCAAACGTCAGAAAACTAGACAACTAAGGTAATGTGTCAACCTATGTTTAAATATATGCAATGTTTGTGTCCAACGGCGCCCACTATATCCTACAGGGACTAGATAGTGCTTGTACTACTACTTTTACCACACCGGCTGCACCAGGATGGTCTGTGTCACGATGACTACAAGAGTTGTAGACGATCATTATATTCATCGTTCACCGTGCGTCCGTGCCTAGGTCCGAAGAGCACAAATGATTCACAAGGCAATGCACGGACCAGGTGGACCCGGCTGTATGCGACGTGATGTGCGGTGTGACTAGTTGGACGAGCCAGCCACACATATACTATATGCCTTCACGCGCTGTGGACGTTGCGTTTGTGGTGGGTCCGGGAGAGATCCGACATGGAAGGGAAGAGGCACACCCAACCCCACACCGGCAGCGGATCAGGCCGCCAGGCGGGCTCGCATGTACGGCGCTCTGCACAGGCGGGGCGGTCGGCGGAGAAGCGGTCGGGGAGGATCGGCCAGCTCGTGCTACAGTTTGACTCCTTTTGGCTTCTTCTCTCTCCCCCCATCTTTTGCCTGTGCCCTCTCTCTTTACCAAAGCTTTCAAGCGAGCCTGGCTTGGCAGCTGCATAGTGCCTGGCTTGGCAGCCACTAGGTCCAACTCCAAAGCCTGCCAACAGCGTGTGGAGCTGGTGCAAGCGTCTCCCGGTCACGCGCTGCGCCAAACCAATAACCTTGTAGCAGCTTTCCTTTTGGTACGATCGACCCATGATGAGATCCGTGGAAGCGCGGCAGATTTCCTTTTGGCAGCCGTAGCAGCAGGCAGGCAGTCATCGGATGTCGCGCGGAGACCCGTTCGTGTCCTACCCCACGTCCCCCCCCCCCTCCCTCGTTACACGGGAATGGCAAGCGCTGCAGTGCATGCATGCCATGCATCTTTGAAGTGCACAATCCAAACATTAAGAGCAACTCCAACGGGGCAGCCCAAATCGTTCTATTACGTCCGTTTGGCTCCATGCGGACGAAAGTGAAGGCCCAGTGCATCGACCCAAACCCAAATCGCGTAAGCATCTTTTTGGTGTCCGCCGCGTCCCCATCCGACGGCTGTACTACTAACCCGTGGTCAGTTTGGTTAGCTTAATTTATGACGACCGTCCTCCTTGGGCCCACTCGTCAGTGACGGCGGCCGTCCTTTTTAAGCAAAGCGTGGAAGGGGGGAGAGGGGCGTCCCCATCTTGTCACCCTCTGCTCCCCCATCGGCGGCAACCCTAGCCACCCCTTCCCCCCTCCTTCGCCTGCACCGGCTCACCGGGCTAGGCAGCGCGTCAACGTGCCACTGCACCGGACAGAGTGGCACTGCCAGCATCGCGTACCTCTCCCATCTCTGCTATCCATGGTACATTGCAAGCAAAGCGTCGAACACCTTGCGGGCGTGCTGGAGACACGATCGAAAAGGGCACGTCGAGGCCGTTGGTTCGCAACAAGGTGGACGACCGCGGGCGGAGGGCAGGGCAACGATTGGGGAGGAAGAAAAGGGTCTGCTCCACCGACGGCCAAAGCAAGGTGGATGCCGGGCATGGCAGCGGTGATGGCAAGGGGCCAAGGGCGGAGCGACGAAAGAGAAAGAAGAAATGAGTTTGTATCTCCGACAGGTGGGCCAGGGGAGGACAAAGGCGCACGTCCCGCCCGTCTGCGCGTTGTCCGTTTGATCACAAACGCGACCTAGACTTGGGCCGGAAATGGGTCGAAAGCGGACCGAAAATGAACATTTGTCTGTTTGATCCCGCACGTTGGGTCATGGTTGTGTCCGAGTTTACCACAAACGTACCGGGACGGACAGGATAGGGTCGCGCGGTGGAGTTGGCCTTAGCCCCAAACAGATGCGGCCGGATGAAAGAACCCTCAAATTATTTTGATAAATTAGAGTAAGCCCACTATTCTAAATCGAAGTAAAAGGCGTTGGAGTTGCCCTAATCTCGGCGCATGGTTCGGCGCGGACGAGACGGGACAGCAAGAGATAAGCATGGCAGCCACTCGGCGCGGCGGGGCGCCCGACGCGTGCCCACAGCCACAGGCAGGTCCGTCCACGACGGCGTGGCATGTCCGTCCACTCCCGTCAATCGCATCATCGTGGTTTTGATTCATCAACTGGTAACTGGTATGCATGCATGCACAATCGCGTGCTTTCTCCCCTTCTTTTCTCTCTCCTTTCTTTTTCTTGCTCTGACATTTGTTCTTTAGCCTGGCAGGTGAGGGGAGGGAAGCCACGCGACGGCATTTCCGGTGGGCCGAATCTTTTGTTGGAAAAAATTACTGTTCTGACCCTTAAGCCAAACTAAATTCTGATTTAACCTCGTTCCAAAAAAAAAATTCGTTTCTGACCTTTTTTGGTGACGCCAAGGTCCCTGGCGTCTGAGGTTCTGGCGACGCAGGGGTCCTCTGGCGTCGCCTAACCCTTGTTGTCCTTTGCCGTTGACTTCTTGGCGTGGCAAAGGGACCTGGCGTCTGCCCCAGTAAGTGGATAACCGCGCGGGCCAGCCCACCCATCCCCATCTCAACTTCTCCTGGAGGCGCCTCACGAACAGAACAGCCCTCTGTTCGTCGCCCCTCCTCCCCCTCACACCACCACTTCCCATGATCTACTGCATCCTTCGCTCAAACTCGTAGATCTGACCCCCCCCCCCAAGCTTCCTTGAGGTATTCTCCCCCATTCCCTCCAATTTGTTTTGGTTTTTCCCTCTCTTGTTGGATGCATTATTCAACACTAGGTGATGTTAGATGAGTAGATGGTTTCTTATTTTTAGGAAATTTTGTGTAGTTGATAGATGATTAGGTAGGCAGTAGATGATGTGTAGTTGAACATGTAGGTAAAATCAATTCGGTTTTGTGTATATGTTGTCCATAGGAAAAAAAATTTGAATTAAGAGGGGTGATGAATATATGATTTGTGTATGTAAAATAGACTTTGGCATACTATATTTGGTTTGACAAATTTATTTGATTGAGATGATGTCGGTATGTTTGAGAATATTTATGTGTGCATATGAAGAAGAGAAAAATGTGAAGTGGTATGACAATATAGTTGAATATATAGATGGCAAATTTTTTTATGCAAAAGAGATGATGAAATTTGATTATTGTGTGTGACATGATTTGTTCAATAGAATGGTGGATGATGATTATGAAATATATTTGATGGTGAAATTTGGTACTCTAGATGATATGTGTGCATATGTAGAAGAAAGAAATGATGTGGTTATGTTTGAGAAGAATGGTGGTGTTTTCATATGGCATAAACTTGGAGAAGGAAATTGTTTGATATTGTTCATGTATTCATAGATGTTTGTGAATTTTTTTGTAGGATGGCGGATGGTGATGGACCTTGGTATGACGGATTAATCGATGAGTGGGATAAGGAGCATCGTGCTCGTGCCATTGAGAATGGACAGGTAAGAAGCAAGACTGGGTCAATTTTCGTTGTTTCTCATTTGTGTTCTTGTATTGACTATTAAAACATCACTTTATTTGCAGGTTGTAGTTGCTATGCGCATGAGGGTCATTCATTGATGACTTTGATTACGACCAGCGGTATGAGCCTTACATTCGGAGATTGGGTCTTCTCCCATTAGTGTTGCGGTTTAAGCGGCAGCGCTCCGCGATGAACCACGATCGTTGACCGCACTTGTGGATCGTTGGAGGCGGAGACTCACTCCTTCCACCTTCCATGTGGGAGATGGCGATGACCCTACAGGACATGGCTATGATAAGCGGCCTTCCTATCAACGGACAAGCTGTTACCGGTCGTGTCAGCGTGGGTAATTGGCGAGAACGGACTGCCGATTTAATTGGCGTTCAGCCCGAGGGCCCTCAGGAAGGCAAGGCCGATACCGCGAAAGTGAGGCATTCTTGGCTAAAAATGGTCAGAGGAAACACCAACCCATGCCCTCAGGATGCCAATGACGTGGTTGTGCAGCAGTACGCACGGGCCTATCTTTGGTATGTACTAACCAAGGTAGTCCTCTCAGATGCAACCGGGAACTCAGCCCTCTGGATGTTCTTGGAGCTACTCAATAACTGGGATACCCAATATAGCTAGGGTTCGGCCGCACTAGCATATTTGTATCGTCAGGTAAGAGATATTTGCAACCATTTATCTTGCATTTGTCATGCGCCTCCATATCTAACATGTTTGTTTGATTGCAGCTTGACTTGGCGTGTCGGAAAAAGGGAGATACATCCTCACTATCTGGGTTTGTTTGGAGCCTATCCGTGTGGATGTGGGAGCGGATCCCGGTTGGACGGCCCGAATTCAAGAACCCCCTCATGGCAAACCCACGGGGTAATCATGACGGGTTGCATGATGATGATCCATATCGGCGCCCTACGCTTGCTTACTTTTGGGAACAAGTGACAGTCTACACAGGAAGCTCGCATGTGCGATACAAGTGCTATATGAGCAAGCTGGACACCTTGATGCTGAGCAGGTTTTGAGAAGTTCGATGAGAGCAAATTTAGTCAAGAATGAAACTTATGTAGCTAACAATGTATCTCTTTGTTTTGCAGGTATATTGGTTGCCTTATGTGGAAGATCGTGACTTTGATCTTAATGAGATGTGCACGCGTGATAGCCATCTTTGGCGGGCGAGGTGCCCAATGATATGCTTCTTCGCAGTCGAGTGGCACTTTGTAGACCGTGTGGCAAGACAATTTGGAAAAAGACAAGGTATTCCAATTGAGGAGAGCAAGGAGGAAATGCTATCTCTGCATCGGTAAGCAAGCATGCCTTGACTATGTAGTAGAGCATTGAATAAGTGAATGTTTCCTAATGCTTTGTCCCGTGCATCATTTGTAGGTTCGATCGAAGGAACAATCAGGATATATCGGATTGGGCAAACAAACACCGTGCATGGATAGAAATTTGGAATCGAGAGACACGCTAGTGCAATCGGAGAATAGACCTCACAATGTTGCAGCATATCGAAGTATCAAGTGTGGTATGAGGATCGTTACGGTTAAAGTGAAGCCGGTTGGACTCACGACGAGTGGTCGGAGTTGGTGTCTGAAGACCCGAGACTGCGAAGGTTATACTACCTTCAACACGGCGATGAGAGACACCAGAGGGGCTCATGTTGACTACGCACCGATGCATGACGAAATGGTAGTCGCTTTTACATTTGACCTATTCTAATATACTTGCATCATGTTGTCTTCTTTCAAATACATAAATTTGGTGTGTTCATGAATTGCAGGGCCGAGAGTTGCTTCTGTGCGTCAACGATGCCAATGTTGCACTGAGTCATCCAGTTGGTGGTGGATTATCTGAGAGAACTCTTAGGAGCACGATGGAGGTGTGACAAATATATTAGAAAAGTTTCTTTTCGCGGATTATTTATTTGCATCTCATATCATAGCATATTTTGTGTTTTTGCAGAAGTTCAAGAAGCGGCTTCATAAGATGGCAGCAATGCTTTCTTGCCATGGTGCTAAGTCTAGTGGCGATACGCACTTTTGGTACCCGCGCCGCCAAAGCTCATAGGCGGCGTTTACTCGAACAATGATGACATGGAGGAGGAGGCAGACATCAAGAGGAGCCAATGCATGAAGAGGAGCCATTGCATCAAGAGGAGCCAACACATCATGAGGAGCATGAGTATGATGCAACACTGACAAGAGGATCATGAGTATGATGTTGATGCTCCACAACCATCACAACCGACACAAGGCAATGCTCGCTCTACGAAAGGCAAATCCATTGCTAAGACAGCAGGCAAGAAAGGTAGAAAGAAGACATGGAACACACAATTCCATAGTCCGGAGTATCCTCTTAAGCTTATCCCAACAGGAATGCAAAGATATAAGGCCAACATTGAGGCGGAGGAGGAGGCATACAACGAAGAGGAGGAGGAGGCTAGCGAAGAGGAAGAGCCTACAAGGGAACCATTGTCAAGAGAGGAAGGAGTAAGTGAGCTTCTTGTTTGGAAGTGCTTGAATTTCTTTGTCGTGGTAAAAACTTGGTTATCTTGAACTTGGTTGTCTTGAATTTGGTGTCTTATGTATGCACTTGCTACCATATGTATGCACTTGCATCCTTATGTATGCTTGAATTTATCGTGATGAAAAATCTATGAACTTGTCGTTTGTATGAAAGAATTTGTCGTGGTGAAAGTTATGTGAAATGTGCTATCTTACATCTTTGTATGAACCTATCATATGAATATATATGTGCTATCTTCTTGTGTCAAACAGCAAGTTCAAAATAATCTCTGAGTACAGGCCTTGAGTCCTGGCGTGCAGTTCAAGTCGAGGACCGACGCCGAGGACCCTAGCGTCTGGGGATCGACTGGAAGCAAAAGTAGAGTCCTGGACAGCAGAAACAGGGCAACCAGACGCCAGGGTCCTTGGCGTCTGGTCCTCATCTGTTCGTGCGCTGCAGGGAGAAAGAGATGGGTGGGTGGGTGGGCTCGGCCCGCGCGGTTATCGACTTACCAGGGCCAGACGCCAGGGTCCTTGGCGTCGCCCTTTGCCACGTCCGCCAGGTCAGCAGGCGGTAGCGCGGTCTGGGCGAGGCGAGACGCCGAGGACCTGGCGTCGCCAGAACTCAGACGCCAGGGACCTTGGCGTCACCAAAAAAGGTCAGAAACGAATTTTTTTTTCGAAACGAGGTCAAATCGAGATTTAGTTTGCCTTAAGGGTCCTCTTTTGTTCACTTCTCCGTTTACTGCCTCTGCCTCGCAAGGAAGAAAGCGCACGGCAGGAGAAGAATTGCGTATCTTCCCCTGGCCCACAGAACGGATCGCTTTCTGGTGTCCCCATACCATCCTTTCTTTCTTTCCCGCGGGACGTTTCTGGTGTCCCCATGACCCCATCCCACCCTCGCGTGTTTTCTTGTGCACCAAGGTTCCTCGCGCGCGGATGAACGGGTGTGCCATTGTCTATCTTCGTTTTGAAATTTGAACCGCGGCGCACACATTTTTTTTTTTGATCTGGCGGGATGTGGTGCCCCTTTCCACCTCATCTGGCGCGCGGGAGGTGCACTGATGTCGATCCGATCGCCTTTGCAAAAGCACGATCGCCTCTGCTGTCCGTGTGTAAAAGAAAAAAAGCCTCCACTGTCCATGTAATAAAAAGGAAATAGTACTAGTTTCTACCGCACCGTTACATTGACCGCTCCATCCCGTCTCTTGTACAGAATCTTTCAGTCGTTGTATTCATCGTGTTTTGTTCCTCTTCGGACGGTTTACACCTCGTCTAGCTGTTACTAGTTCTATGAGCTTATAATAAGGAATCGATGATTTTTACTCGCAAAAAAGAGAGAGGAATTGATGATTTCAAATCCCATATTCTTTTTTGCACAATTTGAATTTCATTAAGACCAGTCCTATATTCTTCCCACTAGTGACAATGGTGTAGCTGTTGCGTACATTTTTTTTTTTGGAAGTTTTTTTGCAAATCATTTTGTTGGAAGTTATAATATGAAGTGGATTATATTATCATAATTATTTTTATGTGATCTATAATTATTCAAAAATATATATATATATTTGCGGGAGAATTATTAAAAAATATTCAAATAAAAATAAATTAAAAAATGTTATTTCGGGGCGGGGCGGGTCTGACAGTTAAACAGGGTAGCGTGGTAGAAACGCCGTAGTGCCCTCTCTCTCTCTTCTGGTCAAAAAAGGTCACGAGGCACTGCCTCGCCTCTCTCTCTCTCGCCACCCACCCCGAGGCGAACCTGCCTATCAAATCCCTATAAATACCCCTCCTCTCGCTCTCTGTGGTTACGCCCCCCAATCCCACCTCTTCTCTCCATCGCTCTCTCTCCATAGAGCTCAAATCCCCCTCCTCCCCCACCAAAACCTGAGATGGAGTTCGGCGCGCCCTTCGTCGTCAAGGCGGCCCGTGGTGGCGCCGCCGCCCTGCAGGCCACGGCCGCGACCGGCGCCAAGCTCCCGGCGGGGAGCCTTCTGCGCGGCGGGAGCCTTGTGGCCGAGCGCAAGGTACCTTCTCTATCTTCTCCGGCTGCTTCAACTGTGTTCCCGTGCGATTCGTTCCAAGGAAAAATTCTTCCCGTGTGTTGAGTTGATCTGCGGCATCCATAGCGCACGAGACCGACGCTAACTTTTTTCCCGGCCGCTTGCAGTTCTGCGTCGTGCTCCCGGCGCCCGCTGCGGGGAACGTCGTGCGCGGACGCCTGGTGGCTGCAGTGACGGCGCCCTGTGGCCGTGGGTTCACCTGCGACGGCAAGCGCAGCACCGTAAGGCCCTCTCGTTGCCGATTAGTCATCGTTACTACTAGTACTGCATCTTCTCTTCTTCTAAGCCTTTGCCTCGGATCGTGATTTCTGTTTTCCTGTGTGTCTCTCTCTCTCTCTCCTGTGCAGGTCGCCGTCTTCTGCGCCGGAAGTGACCACGCGAGCGAGAGCGACGAGCCACGTGTTTCGGACGAGGTATCTTCGCCTCGCCTCATGATATTTGTTCCCGTTACCGATTAGTCGTGTTTGGGTCGCCATGTCGCTCCTGTTGCCGATTGTTCTTTTCGAATGCCTTACCCTCGGATTTGATATCCATGTCTAACCTGTTTTTCTTTTGCGTCTGTTTCTGTCTGCAGATGATCCTCTTCTGCACCGGAAACGAGGACGCGGGCGAGAGCGAGGAGGCACAGGCGTCTGGATCCGACGAGGTACCTTCCTCACACTTGTCGGCCTCATGCTGCTTCTGCTGGGTTCGTTAGATTTTGTTCCGGTTACCGATTAAGTCTTCGCTGGGTCGACGACCAAGTAGGTAAATGAATCTGCATCTTCTCCAAGCCCTCAGCCTCGCGTGAGCACGTGGTGGCTGCAGTGGCGGCGCCCCGTGGCCGTGGGTTCACGGGCAAGTGCAAGCCATGGTTCTTGGTGCAAGCGCAGCACCGTAAGCGCTACACCATGAATGAATGGGCTGTCGCATTGTTACTGTAGTTTGCTAGTACTACTTCTTTTCGCCCTGCTACTTTTTTTTTTTTTATGTATGCTACTGCTAGTAGATAGATTGGTCGATCAACAAGTAGAACAACAGATGAATGACCTCTCGTCTCCTAAGTCGTAGTAACTAGTACTAGTACCCCAGTTACCCCGCAGCGACAATCCCTGCGTATCTCCTAACTAAATCAATCGTGTGTTTCTGTCTGCAGATCATCAGCAAGCTCTGTGACATAAAGGGGAGCAAGGTTGGGAGCCAAATCGACAGCAAGGATGAGGCACCTGGTTCTCAGGAGGTATGGGTTTCCGTTCCTCGGCCCTTTTTTAGTCGCCTTCTGATGGCTTTTCTTTGATGCATGTTGTGTCCTCTGCAAATCTTTGTATGAACAAAAAACGGCAGCGACTCGTCTTCTCTGACTCTGCTATCACACCAATCTGTCCGCTTGCAGATCACTGTGATGTGCAAGGGCGGGCGCAAATGGCTCTCGCGTCCGCGCTCGCTGCCGCGTGAGCGGGCAGCCGCCGCCGGCCGGATCTCCCTGCTCCGGCCACCCCCGCGTCTGCCGCTCCCGGATCCGGCCTCCGCGCCGTCTGCTCTCTCCTTCCTGGGGTGGGAGCTGAGCTGCGCCCTGGATGCCTCGCGTTGTCCCTCCGGTCGTCACCGGCACCGGCCCGTCGGCCACCCCGTCGCCGTCCCGCGTCGCGGCCGGCATGCTGCTGCCGCCTCCCGCTGTGGAGCCTGCTGGCTGCACCCAGCGCGCCGTTCTCCAGCCACCGCCGTCCGCTGCTCGATCCCATCTGGATCGGAAGCTTGTGTCCCCGCCGCCGCAGTCAGTGCTGGGCCATGTCCTTGTTGGTGGTGGGCCCAAGAAGGTGCCGGAGGTGTCCTCGGGCAAGCTGGCTGCGCCAGTGCCCGCGTCTGCGCGGCTCCCTGTGCAGACCTCTGCTGCTCCGATCCACGTCGCTGAGGACCGAGAGGGGATGAGCTCTCCTGTCTCCGCGCCCGCCAGCCAGGTCGTGCCGAGGGCGCTCGCTCTGGACCAGCCAGACCCCATTCCTAGCTCGAAGCCGCGGCCTCTCGACTCAGGGCAACCAAAGCCTGGGTCATGGGTCTCGCTCGCTGCTGACGGAGAAGACGACGACGATGAAGAGGAGCTGGCCCCTTTGACGCCGCTTGCTGTAAAGGGCTCAACCTCGTCGGCCGCTCAGCCGGGCTTGGGGTATGTGGCGGAGGCGAGTGGGGGATGGCAGAAGGTGTTGCCCCGGCGTGGTCCGCGTCACCCCATGTCGCCAGCCCCGACAATGGCCCCGCGTCCAATCCCTGCTTGGCTGCATGGTAGATGCTGCAAATGCCTTGCTCCTGGGCATCGTGCAGTTGACTGTCGAGATCCGCTTCGGTGTTGTCGTTGCTTGGAGAACGGTCACCTTGCACGTGGTTGCCGCAATCGATGGCGTCCTCTAAGCTCTTTGGCATGCCTTGCCATGCCGCCGGTCCTCGGTATCGTGCCTCGTCCTGCTCCAGCTTCATGTGAGGGTCCAATGAAATCCACGCTCCCTTCCAAGGCGCTTCGCCATGGGTCTTGGGCGCCCGTCGTGTCTACTCCTATTGGCTTGGCTACACCGCCCGATGTGATGTTACAGTCCGCTTTGGCGGATCGAGCAGCGTTATTGCGAGTTGCTGGCGCGTGTTGGGAGTTTTCTCGGCGGCGGAGGCTGCTGGCGATCTCTCCTTGTGCGGCTTTATCGCGAACCACTCCGATGTCACGCCCTCTGGTGTGGCGATGTTGGCTCCATTGAGAAAAGGACAAAGAGCTATATGGATGTTTCTCCCCTCGTGTTGGGGACAGTTCATCGTCTATGTCGGCCTCGTCCCTGTGTTGTCTACCACCGAGGTGAGTCCGTCGTGCTTCGAGCTCGGTCTTTGCGAGCCATGCCGAGCTGCGGGAGCTATGTCGAGCCCTACTTCGCCATTGTCATGGAGCATTTGGAGGTTGACTCATCGATGACCTCGTGTGCGGGACATGTTTCGCCTCATCATCTAAGCAATCTGAAGGTGCATGAGTCCATCATGTCGGTCGATCCTACGGTTGATGATCTGTGTCGATGGTTCCTCTAGTTGAGGATGTCGATGCAGGTGGTGTGTTGATGTTGGCTCCTCGGAGCCTTTTGGTGGACGACATTGACACCCAAAAATTTGAGGAGTTTTATGATTTTCTTGATAAATGGGTGGCAGATCAGCCTCAATCTAGCAGGACAAGTGGTTGCCCGTCAAAGGAGAAGCCAGGCAGGGAGAAAGCAAAGAGGAACAAAAGTAAGAAGAGTGGTGCCATTCGAAAGGCGTCCATGGTTTCATGATGAAGGGTGCTTAGGTTTTGCCGTTGTCGGTGTGTTTGGCATGAGTGTCATTGTGGTGTGCAAGTGTCGAGGGTTGCGATTGTTGCACCTTTGGAGGGCCTCTTGAGTGGTGTGGGTGTTTTGTACTTTGTGAGTAGTACACGTATGAGTTGGTTGTATCGGTTTTTGCCCGGTTTTCCGTAATTAACTGGGCAACTCTCTTCTTCTTAATTAATCAATGAGGCAAAACTTTTGCCTCTGTTTCGAAAAAAAAAACTGTGATGTGCAAGGGCGCAGGCGAGATGGACAGCGACGAGGCCTTTGCTTCGGATACTGACGAAGAGGCCCCTACTGAGGCGGTATGTTTTATCATCCCGTCATGGACCAAATTCTGTGCTTTCTGTTGCCACATGTTCATCGATTTGCAACTATGCCACTGACGAAATTTCTCACAGATAATGCCACTTGATGTCCTTGGGAAGTTGGCTTCAGAGACATTGAAGATGCTTGAGGAGATCAAGTCAATGGAGCCTCTTACAACACCAAGGAAGATCGCCCTCATCGGTCTGAAGCAGCGCATTCGCGCCCTGCTGCAGGCTATTGAGTCATCTTCCATCTCTGGTGAAGAAGGTCTTTCCATCCTGTTGGGCATGCAGGCGCAGATCCAGTTTGTCCTCTGGGCCGGCGACAAGAACATCCCACTCGTCGGGCGCCGCGGAATCCACAAGATCAGCAAGGCCATTTTCCAGCGCCACGTGAAGCGTTACGGGCTAAACATGGTTGTTCGGCCGAACGCGTTGGAGGAGAAGCCAGTGCAGGCTCTCTACTTCACGATCCTCACCGACATGGCCGTCAACAACTTCCTCAACAAGAACTAGACGAAAACTAGTTCGACTGGACATCAAGGTCCATGTATCGTGTGCTTTAAGCACCTCTCTTTCTTGTCTATCCTAGTCTAGTTGGTTAAGAAAACCATTTGTATCTCTGGAACACTCTTTTATCGCCAATTATCTTTCTTGTCTATCCTAGTTTAGTTGGTCAAGAAAATCATTTGTATCTCTGGAATACTCTTTTATCGCCTCATGCAACCATGTTATGATTTCTTTGACGATCGGTGTTAAGAAAATATTTTCTTTTTTGCAAAGTGGCATCAGATTGCAGTCATTTTGATTTAGTTTTTTTTTAATTTGTGAGCACAGCCGCCTGCGTGGCCAGCCTACGTTTTCGATTTCTTCCCTTCGATGTACAGTTTGTTCTGGGCTCGTGTCCTCCTCTCTTATAACATTTTTTGCTACCGCCTCGTTTTTGTTTGTTAACAGATTCAGTTTGAAATGAGGAAGGTGGGATGGGAGTATCTTTTCTTGCATAAACAAACTAGTACAGTACATGTTAAATCCAAAAAAACTTGCTTTCCTTCAACAAAATTCCCCCCTTCCTTTTGATAGACAAGAGCCGAGTTCCTCCCTAGCCACACCCTAACGGTTATAGCCTGTAGACATAAGAGCATCTCCACTCGCCCCCCAATAGCCCCCCAGGGCGCCTTTTTTAGCCCCGACGGCAAAAAATCGGCTTAGTCGCGCCCCCGGGTCCTTGTTTGTCGCTGGTTTGGGCCGAAATAACAGCCGGCGAACCTGAGCCGAACCCAGCCCCTCGGGGGTGCCTGGAGACGCCGGCCGAAGCGAAAAGGCGCGTTGGATCGCTCTGTCGGTAACAGAAAGGCCTTTTCCCGCCGTCCCCCTCTCCCTCCATTTTCTCATTGCTTCCCCCTTCTGCCCCACCACTCCCGCCATTCTCCTCCGCTCCCTGCAATCCCGCCGGCATATGCCGCCGAAGAAGTATTCGGCCCCTCGCCCCGCTGCCACTACCGATTCCACCCAGTCGAAACAGAGGAAGGCAAGGGCGCCGCAGGAAAAACCACCGGGCGTGTCCAACGCCGAGTGGAGGGCGGAGGTTCGGCGCTGGGAAGCTGTCACCACCGACCGGCGAAACAGACTCAACGCCAAGAAGGCCAGGGACGCAGCCGCGTCGGCGACGGCAGAGCAGGTAGAGATGTCTCGTGCGGGGACGATGAACCCGCCCGAGCATGGCTGGCAAGCTACATGGGGGCACCAACAGAGCGTCATGTCTCCGGCCAACTTCTCGCCGCCGCCGCCCACCCTCGCCTGGCAACTCCGACGATGACACACATGGTGGATTCAACCCCAACATCACGTTCCCACATGGCGCGCCGCCACGTGCCTTCCCCTTCGGTATGAACCCCGACCAACGCACTCCCTCGCCCGCGTTCGCCAGCCTCCACGCCCAGTACACCTACTCGCTGCCGGCCTACATAGCCTCGCCGACGCCGCCTCTGCGCCGGGGCGCCCCACCCTTCTCACAAGACTCGACGAAACACTTTGGCAACCCCGACGCGACTGGGGCCGACATGGACGAGATCATCACGAGCGGCTCGGTCGCCGCCAGCTCCTGCCCCAGGTTCCACGTGCAAGACGACACAACGGACACCGCCGTTGACATGGAAGAGGAGACCGACGATGCAGAGAAGGAGGAGGAGATGGAGCTGACGCCAGCGAGGAAAGGGGGAAACAAGAAGTGGGGGGCCAATGCCAGGCCGGGTGAGCCGCGCATCAAGTGGACATCTAAAGAAGACGGGTGCCCCGCCGAAGCATGGAAGACCGTCAGCATCGACCTGTCACCGGCACGAACCAGAACGCCGATGCATACTGGAGACGGATCAAGTCGGCGTTTGATGAGCGCAAGCTGGTCGACCCCTACTTCGCCACCATGCACATGCAACGCGGCGAAAAGGCCATGTCAAACTATTGGGCGATCATCCAGGCGGCCTGTAACAAATGGCATGAGATCGCGGCTCGCCTGAAAAGCGACGCCAACGTCGAGGGTCAGGTATGTCCAGCCGCCGGCTCCTCTCTTCTTTTGCCGTGTACGTCGCCGACACATGTTCTTCGGCTGCGCAGATGGTTCGTATGTTTAACATGTACCGCCAGGACAGCAGCGACCAAGAGTTCAAGTTCCTTCACGTGTTCTCCCGGATCGAGTCATGTGAGAAGTGGAGGGATATCCGGCTCACCCTCACCAAGGCCATGGAAACCTACAAGCCGGACGCGCCTGCCTCGAGGGCGGCGGATGGGCGCCCTGATGGCAACAAAAGAGCCGAGATGACGAGTGATGCGACACCGGCTGCTGAGCGGTTGCAATCGTCGATCAAGCAATGCATCACTGACGCCAAGAACAACACCGCGAAGAGGGAGGAGAAATCCGACGCGCGGTGGTCGGCGTTGATGACGAAGCAGGACGTGAAGCTCGACCCTACTCCGGACGAACATCGCCGCGAAGAAGAGGAACACCAACCTGACATTCTTGATGGGGGCGGACATGTCGACGATGGACGCGCATGTCAAGGCGTGGTACTTGGCGAAGCGCGGCCTCATCTTGAACCGGATGCCTTCGACTACCGCGCCCACGCCCACGCCAACCCCAACACCGACCCCGACGCCGACCCCCGGCCCGAGCGATGAAGCCATGCTGCCTCCGAGCACAGAAGCCACGCCGGCGCCGACCAGCCCGACCACAGAAGCCATGCCAATGCCGAGCACGCCGATGGCAGTCAGTCCCACGTCAGAGGATCCCCTCATTTGATGTACCCCTTTGTCTACGTGTCCTTCCTTTTGAACGCCGAACTTTTGTGCATGTTTGATCGCCGAACTGTGGCATGGTGATCGCTGAACTGTGGCAGATCGCTGATAAACGCCGAACTTGTGGCGTTTTTTTGGCAGCGGTAAAAATAAGTTTGAATTTCTGTGCATCTTGGGGCCAAAACCTGGGGGCGCGACTGAGAAGTGGATCACCCCTAGGGCGAAAAAACTGCCGGCGCATAGGCCAAAAAGCAATCGCCGGGTGTGCTGGGGGGGGGATGAGTGGAGATGCTCTAAGCTGATTGAGCAAACAGACAACAATACAACCGAGATATACAATGATGTTTCATTGGACAGAATGTAGGGTGTTAAGAGCAACTCCAATCGGGCAACCCATTTTGTCCGCCCATATCCGTTTGGGTCGCCGTGGCTAAAAACACCGGCCTAACACGCTGACCCAAATCCAAAATGCGTCTGCTTTGTGTCCGTGACGGACACTAAGCGAACGCATTTTGGGTTTGGGTCGGTGTGTTGGGCCACCATTTTTGTCCGTGGCAATTTAGGCCTGAAGTGCGTCGGCGCGGACACAAAGCGGACGCGCCATGCGTCCCCTTGGTGTCCGCTACGGCCCCACATGTCGGCCGGCCAACAATCCCAAGCGGCCGTAATTAACGCGGACACCAAGGGCCCGCCTGGCAATGTGTGGAAGGGTCGAGTGCCCGTCATTTTTAATGGACACGTGTGGCGGGGCCGGCCTCATCCACTTCCCGTCCACATCAGGCCAATTTTGCTCCCTCGCCGGCGACCAAAAAACCCTAGCCGGCCAGCCAGCCTGAAACCCTAGCAAACCCATGGGCTTCTTCAATCGGAAGGGAGGGACGAAGGGGAGGTTCAGCACGGTCGTGTGCTCTTTTCGTGGGCTCCATCCTCAACTGCCACCAGCTAAACGCAGCACGCTACCGCGGGAGTGAGATTGGCTGTACATCCCAGTCCGCCAGGCGAGGTGGCACTGAGAGTGCTGCCAGCCCCCGCAGTACCCAGATGTGAACTTGCTGCACGGCTGGCATCTGGACCCACAGCACATCCCCATCCCGACGGGTCCGCGGTTCGCGCAGGCACACACGGAGAAGGTTCGTTCACGGTGCTTGCTCCTTACGCCGGAGCAGCACGCTATGTGTGCCTATGTGCCAGACTCCCCCAACTGGGAGTGCTGGTTTGCGCTAGAGCACGAGGAGGAGCATCGCCGCGGCGTCTACATCCACTAGTGCAGGATGCTACTAACGCTATACTACGATCAGAGACCCTTCAAAAAACTGTGTGCGATGCAATAATCGCAAACAATGGTGTCAGAGAACCGTCAAAAATGCCTAAAACGTTTGCGATGACAGATGCATCAAACACGATTCAGATTTTAGTTGCGTGTGCGATGTAGGCCATACGGTTTAGTTCAATTAACTGTTTGTGATGAGGAGGAACAAAAGAAACGGGCAGCCCGATGAAGGCGTGTGCGATAAACAACATACGGTTCACTCGGATGAACTGTTTGTGATGAGGAGGAACAACAGAAATGGATAGCTAGATAAAGGTGTGTGGGATTGAGGGCATACGCTTCAGAAGGATTAACTGTTTGCGATTAGGCAACATAACAGAAATGGTCAATGCTACGTCTTGAGCTTGCGTTAGTTTTCCTTGAAGAGAAAAGGGTGATGCAGCAATAGTAGCGTAAGTATTTCCCTCAGTTTTTGAGAACCAAGGTATCAATCTAGTAGGAGGCTCCTCAAAAGTCCCACGCACCTACACAAACAAACAAAGAACTCGCAACCAACGCAATAAAGGGGTTGTCAATCCCTTCACGGCCACTTGCGAAAGTGAGATCTGATAGAGATAGTATGATAAGATAAATATATTTTTGATATTTTATAATATAGATTGGAAAAGTAAATATGCAAATAAAATAGATTGAAAGCTTATTAAAAGATAGACCCAGGGGACGTAGGTTTCACTAGTGGCTTCTCTCAAGATAGCACAAGTATTACGGTGGGTGAACAAATTACTGTCGAGCAATTGATAGAAAAGCGAATAATTATGAGATTATCTAGGCATGATCATGTATATAGGCATCACGTCATGACAAGTAGACCGACTCTGCTGCATCTACTACTATTACTCCACACATCGATCGCTATCCAAAGATGCATCTAGAGTATTAAGTTCATAAGAACATAGTAACACATTAAGAAAGATGACATGATGTAGAGGATAAACTCATGCAATATGATATAAACCCCACCTTTTTATCCTCGATGGCAACAATACAATACGTGCCTTGCAACCCTAACATCCTTTGAGTAAGGACACCGCAAGATTGAACCCAAAGCTAAGCACTTCTCCCATGGCAAGAAAGATCAATCTAGTAGGCCAAACCAAACTGATAATTCGAAGAGACTTGCAAAGATAACTCAATCATGCATAAAAGAATTCAGAGGAGATTCAAATATTTCTCATAGATAAAGTTGATCATAAACCCACAATTCATCAGATCTCGACAAACACACCGCAAAAAGAGTTACATCGAATAGATCTCCACAAGAGAGGGGGAGAACATGGTATTGAGATCCAAAAAGAGAGAAGAAGCCATCTAGCTAATAACTATGGACCCGAAGGTGTGTGGTAAACTACTCAAAACTCATCGGAGGGGCTATGGTGTTGATGTAGAAGCCCTCCGTGGTCGATTCCCCCTCCGGCGGAGCGCCGGCGAAGGCTCCAAGATGGGATCTCGCAGATACAGAAGGTTACGACGGTGGAAATTGTTTTTTGTTGGCTCCCCGGATGTTTTTGGGGTACGTGGTTATATATAGGAGGAAGAAGTAGGTCGGTGGCCGTCCGAGGGGCCCACGAGATAGGGGGCGCGCCCTGTAGGGGTGGGCGCGCCCTCCACCCTCGTGGCCGCCTCGGCTGCTTCTTGGCTTGCACTCCAAGTCCTTTGGATCACGTTCGTTCGAAAAATCACGCTCCCGAAGGTTTCATTCCGTTTGGACCCCGTTTGATATTCCTTTTCTTCGAAATACTAAAATAGGAAAAAAACAGCAATACGGGTTGGGCCTCCGGTTAGTAGGTTAGTCCCAAAAATGATATAAATGTGTAAAATAAAGCGCATAAACATCCAAAAGGGGTAATATAATAGCATGGAACAATAAAAAATTATAGATACGTTGGAGATGTATCAAGCATCCCCAAGCTTAATTCCTGCTCGTCCTCGAGTAGGTAAATGATAAAAACAGAATTTTTGATGTGGAATGCTACCTAGCATAATTCTCAATGTAATTTTGTTTATTGAGGCATGAATGTTCAGATCCTAATGATTCAAAATAAAAGTTCATATTGACAAAAGAAATAGTAATAATTCAAGAATACTAATAAAAGCAATCATGTCTTCTCAAAATAACATGGCTAAAGAAAGTTCATCCCTACAAAATCATATAGTTAGGCTATGCTTCATTTTCGTCACACAAAAATGTTCCCAAATTCTACACCCCCGATGACAAGCCAAGCTATTGTTTCGTACTTAAATAATCTCAAACTTTTTCAACTTTCACGCAATATATGAGCGCGAGCCATGGATATAGCACTGTGGGTGGAATAGAATATGATGATGGGGATTGTGTGGAGAAGACAAAAAAGGAGAAAGTCTCGCAATGACGAGGATAATCAACGGGCTATGGAGATGCCCATCAATTGATGTCAACACGAGGAGTAGGGATTGCCATGCAACGGATGCACTAGAGCTATAAATGTATGAAAGCTCAACAAAAGAAAACTAGTGGGTGTGCATCCAACTTGCTTGCTCACGAAGACCTAGGGCATTTGAGGAAGCCCATTGTAGGAATATACAAGCCAAGTTCTATAATGAAAAATTCCCACTAGTATATGAAAGTGACAACATATGAGACTCACTATATGAAGAACATGGTGCTACTTTGAAGCACAATAAATGAGACTCGCTATATGAAGGACATGGTGCTACTTTGAAGCACAAGTGTGGAAAAAGAGATAGTAACATTGCCCCTTTTTATTTATTTTTTTTCTTTTTTTCTTTTTTTTCTTTTTTTGGGCCTTTTTTCACGTTTCTTTTTTGTTCTTTTTCTTTTTCTTTTCTTTTTTTGGGGACAATGCTCTAATAATGATGATCACCACACTTCTATTAAATACAACACATGAATTACAACTCAAAACTAGAACAAGATATGACTCTATATGAATGCCTCTGGTGGTGTACCGGGATGGTGCAATGAATCAAGAGTGACATGTATGAGAAATTATGCATGGTGGCTTTGCCACAAATACGATGTCAACTACATGATCATGCAATGGCAATATGACAAAAGTAATGTGTGACATGATGATAAACGGAACAGTGGAAAGTTGCATGGCAATATATCTCGGAATGGCTATGGAAATGCCATAATAGGTAGGTATGGTGGCTGTTTTAAGGAAGATATAAGGAGGTTTATGTGTGATAGAGCGTATCGTATCACGGGGTTTGGATGCACCGGCGAAGTTTGCACCAACTCTCAAGGTGAGAAAGGGCAATGCACGATACCGAAGAGGCTAGCAATGATGGAAAGGTAAAAGTGTGTATAATCCATGGGCTCAACATTAGTCAAAAGAACTCATATACTTATTGCAAAAATTTAAAAGTCATCAAAAACCAAGCACTACGCGCATGCTTCTAGAGGGATAGATTGGTAGGAAAAGACCATCGCTCGTCCCCGACCGCCACTCATAAGGATGCACAATCCAAGTACACTTCATGTTTCAAATTTGTTACACAACTTTAACCATATGTGCATGCTATGGGACTTGCTAACTTCAACACAAGGATTCTTTAAATTCATAATCACCCAACTAGCATGACTTTAATATCACTACCTCCATATCTCAAAACAATTATCAAGTATCAAATTGATCATAGCATCCAATTCACTTCCTATGATAGTTCTTATTATACCCAACTTGGATGCCTACCATTCTAGGACCAATTTTATAACCATAGCAAATACCATGCTGTTCTAAGAGACTCTCAAAATAATATAAGTGAAGCATGAGAGACTAGCAATTTCTACAAAATTAAGCCACCGCCGTGCTCTAAAAGATATAAGTGAAGCACTAGAGCAAAAACTATCTAGCTCAAAAGATATAAGTGAAGCACATAGAGTATTCTAATAAATTCTAATCAAGTGGGCTTCTCCCAAAAGGTGTGTACAGCAAGGATGATTGTGGAAAACTAAAAAGAAAATACTAATATCATACACGACACTCCAAGCAAAACACATATCATGTGGCGAATAAAAATATAGCTCCAAGTAAAGTTACCAATGAACGAAGACGAAAGAGGGGATGCCTTCCGGGGGCATCCCCAAGCTTAGGTTTTTGGAAATTCTTGAATATCTTGGGGTGTCTTGGGCACCCCAAAGCTTAGGCTCTTGCCACTCCTTATTCCATAGTCCATCAAATCTTTACCCAAAACTTGAAAACTTCACAACACAAAACTCAACAGGAAATCTCATAAGCTCCGTTAGTGAAAGAAAACAAAACCACCACATAAGGTACTGTAATGAACTCATTATTTATTTATATTGGTGTTAAACCTACTTTATTTCAAGTTTTCTATGGTTCATACCACTTAATACTAGCCATAGATGCATTAAAATAAGCAAACAACACACGAAAAACAGAATCTGTCAAAAACAGAACAGTCTGTAGCAATCTGTAACTAACGCAAACTTCTGGAACTTTAAAAATCCTACCAAAATAGGAAGTCCTGGGAAATTTGTCTAATGATCAGCAGCAAAAAGAATAAACGCAAAAGCACATTTCTGTGATTTAACAAAACTAATTTCATGCGCTCAAAGTTTCTGTTTTGCAGCAGAATCAAATTAACTATCACCATAGGTTACCCTATAGGTTCTACTTGGCACAAACAGTAATTAAAACATAAAAACACATCTAAACATAAGGTAGATGCAAACTTTTTTCCTAAACAGAAACAAAAAGAAAAAACACAAATAAAATTGGGTTGCCTCCCAACTAGCGCTATCGTTTAACGCTCCTAGCTAGGCATAAAAGCGAAGATAGATCTAAGTAGTGCCATAATAATAAGATAGATCTTGAAAACTCATCTCATATTCTCTATGTTCAGCAGCAAGTTTTCTTTGAGGCAAGCAAAAGTAATCAAAAGGTCTAAATATAGCGGGACAAAAGTCCCCAAGATCAATCATAGGAGGGATGGGTTCCTCCTTTGGCCCTTCATATTGCACAACTAATTCATCATTATAAGCATTCTTTTGGCAGAATCTTGTGAGCCTATACTTAAGAGAGTATCCTAGCTCGTTATTTCGAAGAGCAAAATCATTATTAAGTTCGGAAATTCTATCAACTAGGACATTGGTAGGAACCTTTTTTTAAGGTTTTCATTGAAAGCAACATAGTCCAAATATTGAAAACGCCTAATTTCCTCTTGATCGAAGAGGATCGCCTCTATGGGAGGACGACCGGCGTCCACCCTATAGTGCGCAAAGATTTGTTTGGCCTCTCTTATTATAAATCTATACTCATGAGCCAAAAAGATAGTAACAACCCGCTTAACAGAAGAATGCTCAATATTAGAAAGTTCTAGGAAAATTCTTTCTATGCAAGGATGCATATGCATAAATTATTTTTCAAGTTCAACTACAAGCATAGCGACAGCATCCACAAGACTACTAGTTCTATGAAGAATAAAACCACCCATAGAAGGTAAAGCACCGGCACAAGTAGAAATCTTGAATAACACTGAGGGAGTCCTGGACTAGGGGGTGTTCGGACAGCCGGACTATCAATATCCGCCGGACTCCAAGACTACGAAGATAGAAGATTGAAGACTCCGGCTCGTGTCCGGAAGGTACTTTCCTTGGCGTGGAAGGCAAGCTTGGCAATACGGATATGTAGATCTCCTACCATTGTAACCGACTCTGTGTAACCCTAGCCTCTCCGGTGTCTATATAAACTGGAGGGCCTTAGTCCGTAGGACGAACATACATCTCAAAAATCATACCATAGGCTAGCTTCTAGGGTTTAGCCTCCTTGATCTCGTGGTAGATCTACTCTTGTACTACCCATATCATCAATATAAATCAAGCAGGGCGTGGGTTTTACCTCCATCGAGAGGGCCCAACCTGGGTAAAAACATTGTGTCCCTCGTCTCCTGTTACCATCCGCCTAGACGCACAGTTCGGGACCCCTACCGAGATCCGCGGTTTGACACCGACATTGGTGCTTTCATTGAGAGTTCCTTTGTGTCGTCACCGATAGGCTCGATGGCATCTTCGACCAACAACACCGCCACGGTGAGACTTTTCTCCCGGACAGATCTTCGATTCGGCGGCTTTGCATGCGGGCAATTCCCTTGGCCATCTGGAGCAGATCGAAGCTACGCCCGCCGTCGGTCGATTCGAAGCTTAAACTTCACGGCCGATGTCCACGGAGACTTGACCTTCGACGGACTCGAGCCACAGCCATAGCGCGCCGCCTTTGTGGCGATGGGCATGATCTAGCTCGCCGCCGGGACGGTGCATTGATGGCGCTTTTCGGATCCGCTTCGCCATCAGCCCGAGCCGATCGCCCATATCAAGGGCGGTGGTTGGATGCCGCCACAGGCTTCAAAGATCCACGGCGATGGAGCCGAACACTGATCCTGTCCCCGGCGAAACTCGTGATTCCGAGGCGCCGGACTCCTCGCCGGACTCCGAGCCTCCCGCGCCCCCGCCAATCAATTCGGATTGGGCGCCGGTTATGGAATTCACCGCCGCGGACATCTTTCAATACTCGCCTTTGGGCGATATCCTGAATTCACTAAAATCTCGTTATCAAGAGAGCCCTGGCCGGACAACGGCCAGGATGGTTGGGGTTCGGACGACGAAGAAATTCAGATCCCACCCACCACCCACTTTGTAGCCACTGTCGACGATCTAACTGACATGCTGGATTGCGACTCCGAAGACATCGACGGAATAGACGACGATGCCGGAGACGAGCAAATAACAGAGCTTATACAGCACAACAGGACCACCTTGTCGCATGACATATATATGGTGGATACCCCAAAGGGGAGCGATAACGAGGACCAACGGGCCACGACAAAAGATAACCCCGCCGATAAACGACCAAAGCGACGGCGCAAACGCCGCGCTAAGTCCCGCCTCGACGGCAACAACGCTCCCAACGAGCCCGCTATACGGCAGGGCCCACAATCGGACGACGAACATGCACATAAGCAACCGTCCGAACACGACGAGTCAGATAGTCAATCAAAGCCCGGCGAAGACAACAGTCCGGATGACCACATGTCGGACACATCGCGGAGAATGAAAACCTCCGGAAAAGACTTGGCAGCACTGCAAGAAGCCTGAAGAAGGAAAAAACGGAAGCTCAAAACAGCGGAAGACACACTCAGAATGAGATGGGGCAAAGTGCTCAACACCGCTGATAAGTACGGCAATGGCCATCAATCAAAGAGCTACCCTAAGCGCAAGCTGCTACCGGAATTCGACGAGGAGGCCATAGAACCCCCACCGTCCAAAAACAAAAGGGCTGCCTGGTTGGATAGACGGCCAGACGACAGGCCAAATTCTGAAAGCGGCGCCACACACAACTCCACCAATGAACTCGCAAGGATAGATGGCCCAGCCAGGTCCATTTATGGGCCAAAGGAGAAGGCCCCAAGAAGCAAGGCAACGCGCCAAGTGTTCGATGATAACGGCACACACAAATACAGGGGCGCCGCACACCCACTATGTTTCACCGATGAGGTACTGGACCATGAATTTCCAGCCGGATTCAAAGGCTCGCGGTCCAATAACAAAACTCAGCCCCTCAAGGATGACAGTGACGAACTGTCCAACCTACACAAAATTCTGGGTCGGATATGTCAAATCCATAGCACCCCCGGAAGGCCTGCAAATCACACCCACAGGGATTGTTGGGTCTTTAAACAGTCCGGCCAATTAAATGCCGAACACAAGGGGCTCGACGCGTCAAGCGAAGAAGAGAAACCCCGCCAGCAGGGCACCGGAAAACAAAAGACTTTCCCACAAGGGGTCAAAGCAGTAAACTCACTTCATGTGATAACACGGAAAAATAGTGCGGCACTTCCTAAAAAGAGCTTCGCACGGTCCGGCCCAGCAGACCGTAGAGATTGGATATCCAAACCAATCACTTTCGACCACCTGGACTATTCCAGAAGCGTTCGAAACGCGGGACGGACTCCCCTGATAATGAATCCCATAATAGGCGGATTACAATTCACTAACGTCCTCATGGACGGAGGCAGTGATTTAAACCTGCTATATTCAAACACAATCCGTCGGATGGGGATAGACCCTACCAAAATTCGACACAGCCGCACTTCCTTCAAAGGAGTGAAGCCAGGCCCTTACGCCAAGTGCACAGGCTCGATAATACTAGAAGTCATGTTCGAATCGCCGAACAATTTTCGACGTGAAAAATTAATCTTTCACATTGTCCCATTTGAAAGTGAATATCAAGCACTCTTGGGACGAAAGGCCTTTGTCCGCTTCAACGCCATACCGCATTACGCGTCTCTTACACTCAAGATGCCCAGTCCACATGGCACCATTTCAGTGCGAAGGTCACTTAAGGACCCCGGACTCGGATAGACAAATCCGGACTCAGCAGGCTAGGGGCTCCCTAGCCGCATACCCTTTCCCAGGGGGCTGCGCGCACAAATCACCGTGGTTTCATATAAACCTTGCTTTAATTATTTATATTTCCTCTTTTGCATATTTTTCGCACGAACTATTTCTAAAGCTAAACGTTCCTCTCTTTCTCCAGATGAACAACGTGCGTACCCGTCCAGGATAACGGCGCAACGGAGACACATGCGCAGACGTGCAGTAGGGACCCGTTGCAAGGATTCTTTTCAGATTAAGACCCTGCATAGACCTCCTTATCACTGTCTCTTGTTGTTACTCTCCCTTGGCTTCTTCCTATAGCCAAAGCGGAGCCTGACGCTTTGGCATCGGCCGCGTCAGAAAACCATGCCCGTACCTGGACACTAGGGGCTTAGGGCAAAATTCTGCCCATTATTATAAAGTCCGAACACCTTCGGGAGTGTTCGGCGTCTCGAGTTAGGCATTATATGCATCAGCTCCGAATCATGTCTTTGGTCAAATGTTGGGTTTGCCGGCTCCTGTGTTTTGCTGCCTTCGTTCAGTATCACCCGCTAACGCTGCACCGGGAGAACTCTGCGATTGTGCCCCGATTAATTTGGCGAGCACCTCGATGAAAGCCAAAACCGATCGTCATGATATAGCGAGAGTCCGTCGACCACTCGATCGACTATCGAATGTTTAGAATTCCGCTTTGACGAAGGACCGTTTCGATCGAGCACATACGCACCCCGAATCCGGAGATGTGCGGTGCCACCAGGGGCTATATCGTAGCCCCACCCTCGAGCTCCATTGGCTAAGTGAAAGAGATAAAGCATTATAGTCCGGATTGCCTCGTTCGCTACGCTACCACCTCCTTATAACAGGACCGAGACGTTGGATTAAGTGTGCAAACGCGCTATTTTGCGAACACCCCTGCACCTTGTGCGAGGGGGCTGAAGCCGAAGACTACATCTTTCAGGTCATACACAAGTATACGCAAATGGCTGCACAGGAGAAGTTTTACTACTTGGACGCACAAGTATAAAAAGCAGTTATACCATAATCATTGGTTTACAAGCTAATGCGTTCATTTGAACGTTACATTCTTTGAGCACTGCGCCTCTATTCTACGAGCACCGCGCATGACTTCCTCGAAATAGTGCTCGGCAGGGAGCCGGTTTTCATCCGAACTCTGGGCAGCAACAGCGGTGGCGTCCATCACCGGATAATGCGCCTTCACACGGGCCAAAGCCATCCGCGCGCCCTCCATGCAGGCCGACCGCTTCATCTCCTTTATATGCGGCACCGCCCCAAGGAATTGCTGTAGTAAGCCAAAGTAGCTCGTCGCCTTGGACCTCTCTGGCCAGACATGGGCCACGATGTCAGTCATGGCTAGTCCGGACAACCTATTTAGTTCGGCCCATTCGGCCAACCGGTCCGTCAGCGGAAGCGGGCGATCCGGACTGTGGAATTGAGACCAATATAACTCTTCCGTCTCGTGATCCCCCTGGCTCCGGAAGTGCTTAACGGCATCAGCCGCACTCGCAGCCAAGTCCATATACGGATCCTCCGAACTCCACAAATTACTCAAATTGAGCATACTTGGAATCCATAAACCGGCGACGCATCAGAAAAGGCTTGCCAGCCGTGATTTCTCCGGCCTGGCGCAACTCCTCCTTCATAGCCCGCATTGCAGAGCGAGCATCCTTGGCTTCGGCGGTGGCCTTATTCAGGTCTTCCCGCTCAGATAAGCGCTCCCTCTCAAGAGCCTCATTGCGGTCGGTAGCATCCTTTAATTTCCTGGCCAATTCAGCCACCTCCGCCCTGCTTAGGCAGCGCGCAGCCTTTTCGGCTTTCAACTCCTCGGCTGCCTTTGAGGCAGCCGCGTCACTCCTTCGGGCTTGCTCCTTAGCTAGAGCAAGTTCGGCCCGAAGACTCTCCACCGCAGCAGTACCATCTGTATACACAGCATATAATTTATCAGAGGTGGGCTTCGACCCCCATTAAATTAAGCAACTGCAGAGAATTTATTTACCTTGCGACTCGTCAAGTCGCCGGTTGACAAGTGCGATGTCAGCATCTGCCATGTCAAGTTGCCGACTTAATTCGGCAAACTCATCAGTCCGGCTGCCCCCCGGACTATCTGCCACCTGCACAAGGACGGCGGTATTCATTAATTGAGATTTTGAGATTTTGATCCTCGGCACGCTGTCTTTTCCGACAACCTACCGAGTCTCAGGGGCTACTATCTATACAGGGCGCATTTTTTATATGCAAAACTGTTAAAAGACAAAGGGGTGCGCTATTTCCGCATACCTCAAATCCCGCCAGCAAGCTCAGGGCGGCATTGCGCAATCCACTTTCAGCGGACGAAATCCTTCCAATCACCATACACATTAACGCGCGGTGATCTTCTGAAATGGACGCCCTCTCAAGCAGACTCTTCAGTCCTCCCGGCCGGACACTGGCAGGCGCCGAACTCTCTGGCCCCTCCGGACTCGGGGATACCCTCCGTGATGACACTTCGGGCTCGCCTGCTTCATTTGGCGGCGCTGCGGATGGAGGCGTATCGCTCTCCATCATCTCCGGAAGAAGATCCCCCGAAGATGAACTCATCTAAGAAGGCTGCAGACCTGAACTGCAATATAAATATTTCGGTTACCCACAGAAGCATAAATGAAGGTACTCCCTTACTACTTAATTTCCTCTTTCATACTCACGGCTCGTTGGAGGGCTGGTCCTTCGGCGATGATTGCGCGTCCGGACTCTTTCGGACGCGGACCAGTGAGGATTTCTTCACACGCTTAGGGGCTTCGGCCTCCGGATTTTCGGAGGCGGTCCTCTTCTCCCGCTGAAGGGAGGGGTTCTTGTCTCCCTCCTCTTCAGTCGCCCCTTTGGGCGAAGTATTAGCTCCTTTATTTCCCCCATCGCCCCCTTCTACGGGCGCAACCTCCAACATTCTGACCAGCACGGGCTCCAGTGCGGTCTCTGGGAGGGGGCCCAGACACCTTAGCAGCCTGGATCGCGCCACCCATTCCTGTAAAGAACAAAGGGTTAGGAGACGAACTTTTGAAAGGCATATAAATAGAATGTCCGAACGCTGAGCTATCTACCTGAGTATCCGGGCGATCGCGGCTTAGGCCTGCGTCCTCGGCCGAATCCGGACACGCCACCTGCGGTCCGAAGAACAGCTTGTACATCTCCGTGGGTGTCGCACCCATAAAATGCTGGAGAATACGTGGTCCCTCCGGATTGAACTCCCATAGACGGAGAGGACGGCGTTTGCAGGGCAGGAGGTGCCTGATTAGCATGACCTGCATCACCTTGACCAGGTCGATCTCCCTTGCTTGGAGGTCTCGAATCCGGCCCTGCAGTGAGGGCACGTCCTTGGACGGCCCCCAATTGAGCCCTTGGTTGACCCACGACATCAGTTGGCGTGGAGGTCCCGGGCGGAAGGAGGGCGGCTGCTTTTGCTTGCTGCCCCTTGGAGCGGTGATGTAGAACCACTCCTGCTGCCACAATCCAAGTTCCTCTTGGAAGGAACCCTCGAGCCACGGGGCATCGACCTTCTTGCTTATGGTCGCCCGCCCAAGACTCGCTTGACGCCCCGATCATCTTCGGTTCCACCTTGAAGGTCTTCACCATAGGCGAAGTGGGGGATGACGCGGAGGAAGGCTTCATGAGCGATGATGAATGCGGATATATGGAGGATAGACTCGGAGCCAAGTCGTGAAAGTCTAGCCCATAGTAGAACAGAGCCCTCTCACGAAGGGATCCGTCGGAAGCCCAAACCCGGCGGAGGTGGGATCTGGCACGACGTATTCTCCGGGCTCGGGGCTGGCACAGCCTGCCCTTGGTCAGGCAACCTGTGCGAAACCTCGTAGGCCAGGTACTTGGCCTCACGCAACTTCAATATGTCCTCCTCCGTGATGGAGGAGGGCATCCACCGGCCCTGGAGGTCGGAGCCGGACATGGTTGAGGATCTGAAGCGCTCGAATCTGATGCTCTGGGTGTTGGAACTGGGAGCGGAGGAAAGATTCGATGCGAGATTAAAGAACAAGGACAGGCCTTGGTCCCCTTATAAGGGGGAAGAAATACCAAAGGCCGTCTCCGTGACCGTTTGAGATTCCCCTTCGATAGAGGAGGCGTGGCGACGGGAACGGTTGGGTTACCCACGCACGTATTGATGAGGATCCGGGATAAGGGAACACGATCTCGCTTCGATAAGACGTGCCAAGGAAGCCGCTTCGCTAAACGTGCTGAGGTGGAATAGTAAAAAACGATTCAAACGAGGACTTGGCTCCGATGTGATGTCACGCCGCATAATACGTCAGCAGATTGAGCTAAGTGTATATTTTATTCTCTCTACGGTGGAATGTGGAATTCATTTTGTAGAGCCGGACACTATCCTGGTGTTCGTTATCTTCTCCGAATTATTCAAAGGAGGAACCCGCCTTGCAATGCCAAACATTATGCGCGCCGGACTTATCGTCATTGAAGACCGGTTCAGGGCTCTTGAGGAGTCTGGACTAGGGGGTGTTCGGACAGCCGGACTATCAATATCCGCCGGACTCCAAGACTATGAAGATAGAAGATTGAAGACTCCGGCTCGTGTCCGGAAGGTACTTTCCTTGGCGTGGAAGGCAAGCTTGGCAATACGGATATGTAGATCTCCTGCGATTGTAACCGACTCTGTGTAACCCTAGCCTCTCCGGTGTCTATATAAACCGGAGGGCCTTAGTCCGTAGGACGAACATACATCTCAACAATCATACCATAGGCTAGCTTCTAGGGTTTAGCCTCCTTGATCTCGTGGTAGATCTACTCTTGTACTACCCATATCATCAATATTAATCAAGCGGGGCGTGGGTTTTACCTCCATCGAGAGGGCCCAACACAGGTAAAAACATTGTGTCCCTCGTCTCCTGTTACCATCCGCCTAGACGCACAGTTCGGGACCCCCTACCCGAGATCCGCCGGTTTTGACACCGACAAACACCTTTCCAATAATGTTACCACTACCGATTCAAAACTTTTTAATATGTAGGATACGAGGTTCTTCAGCAGGAGCATCAGAATTTTCCATGTTATCATTATTGTCCATATCGATGATAATCTCCCAAATTTTAGACATAACGGCAAACAAAAGCGAGGAAGAAGAAAGCAAGCGAAAGAGAGAGAGAGAGGTTGGGAAAGAGAGGACAAATAAAACAACAAGGGTGAAGTGGGGGAGAGGAAAACAAGAGGCAAATGGCAAATAATGTAAATGCGAGGGAGATGAGTTTGTGATGGGTACTTGGTATGTCTTGACTTGAGCGAAGACCTTCCCGGCAACGGCGCCAGAAATCCTTCTTGCTACGTCTTGAGCTTGCGTTTGTTTTCCTTGAAGAGGAAAGGGTGATGCAGCAATAGTAGCGTAAGTATTTCCCTCAGTTTTTGAGAACCAAGGTATCAATCCATTAGGAGGCTCCTCAAAAGTTCCACGCACCTACACAAACAAACAAAGAACTCTCAACCAACGCAATAAAGGGGTTGTCAATCCCTTCACGGCCACTTGCGAAAGTGAGATCTGATAGAGATAGTATGATAAGATAAATATATTCTTGGTATTTTATAATATAGATTGGAAAAGTAAAGATGCAAATAAAAGTAGATTGAAAGCTTATATGATAAAAGATAGACCCGAGGCCATAGGTTTCACTAGTGGCTTCTCTCAAGATAGCATAAGTATTGCGGTGGGTGAACAAATTACTGTCGAGCAATTGATAGAAAAGCGAATAATTATGAGATTATCTAGGCATGATCATGTATATAGGCATCACGTCCGCGACAAGTAGACCGACTCCTTCCTGCATCTACAACTATTACTCCACACATCGACCGCTATCCAGCATGCATCTAGAGTATTAGGTTCATAAGAACAGAGTAACGCATTAAGAAAGATGATATGATGTAGAGGGATAAACTCATGCAATATGATATAAACCCCACCTTTTTATCCTCGATGGCAACAATACAATATGTGCCTTGCAACCCCTGCTGTCACTGGGTAAGGACACCGCAAGATTGAACCCAAAGCTAAGCACTTTTCTCATGGCAAGAAAGATAAATCTAGTAGGCCAAACCAAACTGATAATTCGAAGAGACTTGCAAAGATAACTCAGTCATACATAAAAGAATTCATAGGAGATTCAAATATTTCTCATAGATAAACTTGATCATAAACCCACAATTCATCAGATCTCGACAAACACACCGCAAAAAGAGTTACATCGAATAGATCTCCACAAGAGAGGGGGAGAACATGGTATTGAGATCCAAAAAGAGAGAAGAAGCCATCTAGCTAATAACTATGGACCCGAAGGTCTGTGGTAAACTACTTACAACTCATCGGAGGGGCTATGGTGTTGATGTAGAAGCCCTCCATGGTCGATTCCCCCTCCGTGAACAAACAAAGACTCCAAGATGGGATCTCATGGATCTGAGAGGTTACAAATGGTGGAAATTGTTTTTCGTTGGCTCCCTGGATGTTTTCGGGGTTCGTGGGTATATATAGGAGGAAGAAGTAGGTCGGTGGCCGCCCGAGGGGCCCACGAGATTGGGGGCGCGCCCTCCACCCTCGTGGCCGCCTCGGCTGCTTCTTGGCTTGCACTCCAAGTCCTCTGGATCACGTTCATTCGAAAAATCACGCTCCTGAAGGTTTCATTCCGTTTGGACTCTGTTTGATACTCCTTTTCTTCGAAATACTGAAATAGGCAAAAAAACAGCAATACGGGCTGGGCCTCCGGTTAGTAGGTTAGTCCTAAAAATGATATAAATGTGTAAAATAAAGCCCATAAACATCCAAAAGGGGTAATATAATAGCATGGAACAATAAAAAATTATAGAAAAGTTGGAGACGTATCAGTCAGCCAGATCAAAGGTGTGTGCGATTGATGGCATACACTTCACACGGATGAACTGTTTGTGATTAGCCACAACAAACAGATCAGTTAGACAGATCAACTTGTGTGTGCTAGATGGGCACACATTCTAATTAAAAGAAGCATGCGCGATGGTAATAATGAGCACGCACGGTTCTTGGAACAAGACGTGTGCTGACATTGCCGATTGCGGTGCACCAAACGCCACGTACGCGGCCGAGAAAGAGTGTTGATGTTACGCCGTCCGGGAATAGTGCCACACTTAGAAATTATAGAACCGTCAATAAATTTTGAGCCTGCATCCCGTCACTTTCCAAATTGTAAACCTGTTCACACCAATCAAAACCTAAACGATTTCCCACTTAGGAGCATATTAGTACTCGGTTATAAATACTGTACTATGCCAAGATGACTGCATATTACTTCCTCACCTCCTCATCCACAAAAGCAAACAAGTCATTCAGCATCGTTCTCTTGCGTCTTCCATGGCCAGATTGAGTTCTTGGTCGAGAGATTACCACCACGGAGAGGCGAGCATGGAAGCAGAGCACGAGAGATGTCCTGCTTATCCGCGAAAGCAGCAGACATGTCCCGCCGTGCCGCCGAAGCAGCACGAAGGTCTCTCTATGCGGCCAAAGCAGCACGGAGGTCTCGCCGCGCCGTCGATGCAGCAGACTGGCCCGGTCGCGCCGCGGAAGCAGAAGAGATGTCCTGCCGCTCCGCGAATGTAGCAGAGATGTCCTCCCGTGCTGTGGCGGCCTGGGAAAGTCTCTCGCGGGCAGGTGAGGACTCTTACAGGCGCATGCATGCGATCGTCCATAGCCAGATGGATCAGATCTCCGGCTGGATGAAGCTGCAGGACAAGTTGATTGCCTCGTTCGAACAACTCTGGGCCGACCACGACATGCTGAGGGCGAAGATCGCCGGAAGGGCGAAGCAGGCGGAGGAGATCGCTGCCTTGTTGAAGAGGACGGGCGTAATCGTCAAGAAACTTGTGGACGAGAATGCCATGCTCCGCATCAAGCACGAAGCCTGGTGGAGGAATTCGCGGTTGCTTCCGAGCAGAGTAATAAGGACATGAAACTGATGAAACAGATCATCGCCGCTCGCGGCGATAACTAGTCTCCACGACTTGCAGTGCATCAAGAAAGTAGAGACCAGCGAGCCAGATCGTTGTATGCATCTTCCTTCTTCTTTTGCCCTTGAGTATTTCGGGTGCAGTCGCATGTGACTTTTTTAGTTATCTTCCAAGATATGTAAGACAATTATTATCCATAATCATCGTCCTTATATTCATCATGCTTGCTATAAATCGTAGTCGATGCTATATAGGTCCGTTAGATCTTGATGTAAGATCAGTGCAAAACTATCATTTCAGATTTTCACTTTTCTCTCTTAAATCTCAGTCCAGTGAGACATAGCCACAGCGTGAAACAGGGGCTCGGGCGCCATTAATGGAGACGTTGGGAGGAAGGTGCGCGGCGGATAGAGGTCAAAGGGCTCTCCTCCCGATGAGCACGCGCACGGTTCTGATCGCACGCCTCCCTTACTCAAATAGCTACACCGCACGGCACCTCCTAACCAATAAAAAAGGAACGCGTGGCGGCACGTAATTGGTAAGTAGAACGCCCACGATTTCAATAATAGTTGTGTTTTCAATTTGTAATGTGACAACACTTGTTCCAAAATGACTTTGTTGATTTTTAATGTGTGCACCTTCGCAAATCGGACAGAAAAATTACCACAACATGTTGGTGCCAATGTCATGACACCATGCCAAGTTTCATGATTTTCAGGCGTGTTTTGGATTTACAGGAATTAAAAAACGAAGTTTCTCAATCTTTTCGGCCAAGCCACGACGCCCAGATGTTTGAATTTCATTCTCATTTCTTGCATGGGACCTAGAAATTCACCCAAGGACACACATGTGATTTTTAACCAACTTTGGTGCACTGAAGCATGTGCTTGTAGTTCAAATTTGAATTATGCACATTAAATGCCCAGAAATTCAATTAATGTACAAAAACGGCCAAACGAACCCGGAATAATTCCAAAATTTAGCATGATACTTCTATTTGGTCTAATCTACCGGTGTAAACAAATTAAGGCGAGAGAAGGCAGTACATGTACGTATGTCGTTTCGCACACGGAGGTGACACGTTCCCTCTTGGAACCACGAGCCTTCTTGAGAGACGCTCTGGTTTGCAAGCAGCTTATATCAAAGCTTGTCCCAATTTGGCCAAAAAAATTACCGCAGCATGTTGGTGCCATGTCATGCCACCATGCCAAGTTTCATGATTTTCAGGCGTGTTTTGGATTTACATGAATTAAAAAACCAAATTTCTCAACCTTTCTAGCCGAGCCACGACGCCCAGATGTTTGAATTTCATTCCCATTTCTTGCATGGGACCTAGAAATTCACCCAAGGACACACATGTGATTTTTCAACCAATTTTGGTGCACTGGAGCATGTGCTTGTAGTACAAATTTGAATTATGCACATTAAATGCCCAGAAATTCAAATAATGTATAAAAAAGGGCAAACGTACCCAGAATTACTATATACAAAAATGAAATACATGCTTGGAAAACATGACACCTACCGTGGTGCCATGGTTTGGCCTCACCGTGCCCTGGTAAAAATTTGAGAATGTTTTCCTTATGTCGTCATGCACGCCTTTCATAAATTGAACCATCACCGAGGAAGTTCCATGGCTTCGAGGGGGAAATCACCAAGATTGAAGGGGGATCCAAATTTCCTTTGTCCTTGAGTTTTTGTCTACGATAAACATACACGCTGCAAATCACCACGTTCAAATTGGACACTTTTCCTTGTTCATTTACCATACTTAGGGGATTATTTGCATTCTCTAGGCATTAATGCACATAACTCAAATTCAAACAATCGCACTACTAGGGAAAAGCCTAGCAGCAGCGCCGGTTTTGGGCCTATCAAGAGTCTTGGGCGAAGCGCCATCGATAAGGCGCTATAGACTAATGCTTAGCAATAGCGCGCTTGACCCACGCCATCGCTAAATTGACTTAGTAGCAGCGGTTCTTTAGAACATCGCTATCATTAATTAGTAGTAGCGCTTCTCTAACCCGCGCTACTACTACTATTTAGTATTTTATTTCTTTTCTATTTCATGTTGTATTCATACACCTTTACACAAGTTTTCATACAACAGGAATTTAGAGATTGTTTTACATCATAATGAGTTATTACATCATGGGGTGAAAGAACAGGACTAGTTTCAAGTGGATGTCCATCCACTTGAAACTAATCCGCTGATTCTTTCACCCAATGATATAATAATATCATCATCATCATCATCATATCATTAACAACTTAGCATCATAATACATCATTGTCATATAACACCTCCTCAATATCATCGTTTTCAACATTGACATCACATAACACCTCCTCAAGATCATCATTATCAACTCTAACACATTACCACATAATAAACATATTGTACCTCATAGGACCTATTACATTCGATTAAGACCTACTACATTTTCTAAGGTAAAATAACAAAAACAAGATAGCCCCGACTCTCCATTATGGAGAATGGAGATTAGCTTGCCTCCCATTCTTGCCTTTTGCTGAATGTTACTTCCAAGAACCTCCTTGCGAATGTCCATACATTTCTTCCATTCTCTGATGATCATGTGTTCACGGGTTTTAGAAATCCGATATGCAGGTGAGCTCCCTAGATTTACTCGGCGGTATGTTCGAATCGAGAGGCGACCATACAGAGACATCGATGAGGCACACAATCCATCGGGAGTTTCATTGAAAACATAATAATAACTTTGTAGTTAGCAATGATGTACTAGTTTTAGAAGTATGCAAAAATGCACGAATGTCGTAATAGTAAAAAATCTTATCAGGGTATCTCCAGAGAAGTTATCGTTGTTCAACACATGCACTAGTGGCACGTATTCACCATAATTTGGAGGAGTTCGATAATAGGCATTGTAATTCTCAAGAAGAGTACAAAATGCGATCGATGATTTTTCTCCTTATATGTTAATTGGGTGCCTTCGTGTAGTGGGTTTTATCTACCATCTTCCGCACAGTCTTTGAAGAATCAAAATAAGCTGTCAATGGAAATAAGCTATCAACTATTTTGAAATAAAGAATATAAATTAGTTAATAACTATGTTTGAGAAACTCACATAGCGGTACAATCGGCAGCGTATCAATAAGGACCCAAATGTCCATATTGTCTTCCTCATTGTCGGGATCACCAAGATCCATGGTGATAATCATACCCTCATCAAAACCATACATTTTGCAAAGTGCTTCCCAATTTTGGCAACCAAAATGGGTTACGCTCTGAGCATTGTACAAATTACTTCAAAATCCATATCATGATGGGTCCTTAGGTGTATTTTCTTTGTTTCAAAATTTTCATGGTCTTCAAAACCCATCCTCTCCAAGACATAGCGTCTTGCATGGCATGGGATAAGCTAGTCGAATTGTAAAATATGAAAATTAGACGTTGAAATAGTTGAAGTCATGCTTAATGGAGAAAAAACTATTGTCGCTGCTTGCATCGTATGAACATCGCAGGTCTCCTCGAGCTTAATGCTGAAGCGGCGATCGTCGTCGACCGAACGAACCTGTCGCACATACCTCGATCGTCGTGGCACCAGCTACACTCCCGGGAGACCGTGCCGTCCGAAAGTACGACATTTCCTACAATCATAATTCAAAGATTAAACTTGTACATATTCTAGCACAAGTCATGTCGAATTCACGACAAAATCCGGCATGACCTTTGCTAAAAAGGACATATCGGCGCTGAAATTTGCGGAACGGAAATTAATCAACACTCCAACAAAACATAGGCCACTCGGAGATGTAAACTGAACATGAACGGCCACTTGGGCAACCACATATCCTATTTGAGCAACAACACAAAATATACAAGGATATTTGGCTGGTCTCACCTCGATGTCGGAGGGGTGCGTCGGTGGCCGGGATGACGACGGGATGTCGGAGGGGGTCGGTGACGGGACGACGGAGGTCACCAAACCATATAAGTTATCACTAGCAACAAAACATGTTCAACTAGTTTTATTAATTCAACTAGTTCTTACTAAATATAAACTTACTATAAATAGAAAAAACTAGTTCTTTCTAAAAATAAAGTAGTTCAACTAGTTATATTAATTATCTTACTAAAAATAGATTAGTTACATTAATTCAACTAGTTCAACTAGTTTATTAATTTACTTACTAAACTAGTTCAACTACAACTAAAGTAGTTCAACTACCACTACTACTACTAAAAATCTAGTACTAACTAAGCTAAATTAACATCTACTACTACTAAATTAACATCTAGTACTAGCTAACCTAGCTAAATTAACATCTACTACTACTAAATCTAGTACTAACTAGTGGCGGGGGTGGGGCGACGGAGAGGTAGCTAGGGGCGGCGAGGTCGAGGCGATGGGAGGAGGCTGCCGACGGTGGAGGAGGAGGGCGGCAGGGCGGAGGGAGGAGGAGGCGGAGGAGGAGAGGCGGCAGCGAGGGGAGGATGTGCGAGGAGGATGGAGGAGGGACGGAAGGAGGAGTACCTCGGTGGCGACGAGCAAGGCGGCGGCGGCGGCGACGGCGACGACGACGCTTGACGCGGCGAGAGTGAGAGAGTGAGAAGGGCCGGTCCTCTCGTGGGGATAAGGTAGGGATAGTTGTAGCGCGTTTGACAAAAAGCGCTACAGTTAACGTAAATAGCAGAGGCGCTCTCAAGATAGAGCGCCATCGCTATAGCTAGCGGGGGCAAGGTCATGGCAACTATAGCGATGGCGCCAGAGGTCACAACGCCTCGCTACTTCCAAGTCGATGGCGTGTTTGGAAGACACGCGCTGCTGCTAAGTAGCAGTAGCGTGGTATTTTGAAGCGTGCTGCAGGTAAGATTCTGTGTATAGGCTTTTCCCTAGTAGTGTCGGTGCATGAAAAAGTGCACAAGAACGGTCTTGAAAACCATCCTTGTGCCATTTAGTAAATTCTCATGCCTTTTACAAGGAATGGACAGATATTTCGAGGAAATGTGTGGCAATAGTCAACCATAAACACATCGTTTACTGGGTAACAACTATACAAAATATGAGATAAATGCTTGAAAAACATGACGCCTGGCGTGGTGCCATGGTATGGCCTCACCATGCCCTGGTAAAAATTTGAGAATCTTATCCTTATGTCATCATGCATGCCTTTCATAAATCAAACCATCACCGAGGAAGTTCCATGGTTTCGAGGGGGAAATCACCAAGATTGAAGTGGTGGTGGTGGTGGGGGGTCTAAATTTCCTTTGTCCTTTGTCCATGAGTTTTTTTCTACGATGAACATACACCCTGCAAATCACCATGTTCAAATTTGACACTTTTCCGTGTTCATTTACCATATTTAGGGGATTATTTGCATTATCTAGGCATTAATGCACATAATTTAAATTCGAACAATCGGTGCATGAAAAGGTGCACAAGAACAGTCTAGAAAACCATCCTTGTACCATTTAGTAAATTCTCATGCCTTTTACAAGGAATGGACAGATATTTCCAGGAAATGTGTGGCAATATATAGTCAACCATAAATGCGTCGTTTACTAAGTATACAAAAAATGAAATAAATGCTTGAAAAACATGATGCCCGGCGTGGTGCCATGGTATGGCCTCACCATGCCATGGTAAAAAATTGAGAATGTTATCCTTATGTCATCATGCACGCCTTTCATAAATCTAACCATCACCGAGGAAATTTCATGGTTTCAAGAGGGAAATCACCAAGATCGAAGGGGGATCCAAATTTTCTTTGTCCTTTGTCCATGAGTTTTTTTCTAAGATGTACACACACCCTGCAATTCACCACATTCAAATTTGTCACTTTTCCGTGTTCATTTACCATATTTAGGGGATTATGTGCATTTTCTAGGCATTAATGCACCTAATTCAATTTCAAACAATCGGTGCATGAAAGGGTGCACAAGAAACGTTTTGGAAAACGATGCTCGTGCCATTTAGTAAATTCTCATGCCTTTTACAAGGAATGGACAGATATATCGATGAAATGTGTGGCAATAGTCAACCAAAAACGTTTGTTTATTGGGTTTTCAACTATAGAAAAAATGAAATAAATGATTGAAAAACATGACACCTGGCATGGTGCCATGGTATGCCCTCACCATGCCTTGGTGAAAATTTGAGAAGGTTTGGCTTATGTCGTCATGCACGCCCTTCATAAATCGAACCATCGCCAGGGAAGTTCCATGCTTTCGAGAGGGAAATCACCAAGATTGAAGGGGAATTCAAATTTTCTTTGTTTTTTGCCCTGGAGTTTTTTTTTCTATGAAGAACATACACCCTACAAATCACCGTGTTCAAATTTGGCATTTTTCCGGGCTCATTTACCATATTTAAGGGATTATGTGCATTTTCTAGGCATTTGGCGCATATAAATCCAATCCCGCTACAGCTGCACGGATGTGATGTGAGGGACGTGGATTGCCGTTCAATCGCGGCGCATCCTACGGTGCACACGCGTGATCCACATGGCTGGGGTTCCGGCCAATCATAACGCAACACACAATAGCCTCAGTGCATACTGTTTCTGGAAGCGACCGAGATGAACCGTGTGCGATAATGAACGAGCAACATTGTAAGGGAAGCCAATTTTCCTTTGTCGTTTGTCATTGAGCTCTTAGAAACCACCGCACTATAGGCTACCCGTCCCCTTCGTCCCAGAGCTGTCTCCAAGCGTTGTTCATGGCACCGCGACACACAATAACCGGTAAGGAAGCAATGGCATCCCGCCGCGCTGTGTTCCTCGCTGCCCGCGGCCACAACATGTTAAGGAATCGACGAGATCTCGCCGCTCCGAGTTCATCACCGCCGGCGGCCACACAGTTATGTGGGCGGACTTTGAGGCTGCCATGGCCGAATGGGAGGTGGATCTAGAGGTGGCCAAAGCCGCACAGGAGGATCGGAAAAGGCAGAAAGCAGTCAAGAAAAGAGAGTCCTGCCGCCACAAGAAAGAAGAGGTCGCACGCCATGATGACGAGAGCTTGGCGGAGATCGAAGCACAGTTGGCTGCCGCCTACAAGGCCGGGAAGGAGAACGCCAGCGTGTGGCCAGCATGCCCCGATGGCAGCATGTGAGAAGTAGTTTAAGTTTGTAGTATTAGAGCAAATTACCAGTAGTACTTTAAGTTTGTAGTATTAACGTACAATGAGCATCCTTTGAGGGCTTTGAGCGCTGATTAGCATGTGTGACCGTGTGCGCTTTTTTCCGTTAATTGCTAGAAGATCACAAAACAGACGGTTTCTATGACGTACCCGTGTGCATTTTTTTGCTTGACCTAAAAATCGACTACATGTGTACATTTTTTGGAGACGGGAACTGCCAATTTTATGTTTTCTCACGCACGAGTATTTTACGCGCTTCGTCTGTGTTGTGTGTTTCCCCCGCCCAAGTTTCAAGTTTCGCAGTGAAATTTTCATTAGGCGCGCGATTTCAGAATTTATTCCTCCAACTACATCCCCACCCATCAAATTTCCTCAGTATCTCCCCCCACCCCACGCCCCTTGTGCCTCCCCCTACCGACAGCTCAAACCGCCACCGCTGTAACCATAACTTCAACCACATCTACGTTCTTCTCGGATCCAATCAGGTAACCCACCGATCTCTATCACGGCCCTGATACGTCCATTTTGCATCATGCTTTTATATCAATATTTATTGCATTATGGGCTGTTATTACACATTATATCTCAATACTTATGGCTATTCTCTCTTATTTTACAAGGTTTATCATGAAGAAGGGGAATGCCGGCAGCTGGAATTCTGGCTGGAAAAGGAGCAAACATTAGAAACCTAATCTGCACAACTCCAAAAGACCCGAGACTCCACGAAAATCTTTTCAGATTTAATAAGAATTTTTGGGCAAAATAAATAGGCCAGGGGGCCCACACCCTGTCCAGGAGACAGGGGGACGCGCCCCCCCTGTAGGGCGCGCCCCCTATCTCCTGGGCCCCCTGGTGGGCTTCCGGCTGCCGTCTTCTGCTATATGAAGGGTTTTTCCCTAGAAAAAACCGTGGGCAAGCTTACGGGACAAAACTCCGCCGTCACGAGGCGGAACCTTGGCCAAATCAATCTAGGGCTCTAGCGGAGCTGTTCTGCCGGGGACACTTCCCTCCGGGAGGGGGAAATCATCACCAATGTCATCACCAACAATCCTCTCATCGGGAGGGGGTCAATCTCCATCAACATCTTCACCAGCACCATCTCATCTCAAAACCCTAGTTCATCTCTTGTATCCAATCTTGTATCAAAACCACAAATTGGTACATGTGGGTTGCTAGTAGTGTTGATTACTCCTTGTAGTTGATGCTATTTGGTTTACTTGGTGGAAGATCATATGTTCAGATCCTTTATGCATATTATTACTCCTCTGCTTATGAACATGAATATGCTTTGTGAGTAGTTACGTTTGTTCCTGAGGACATGGGTGAAGTCTTGCTATTAGTAGTCATGTGAATTTGGTATTCGTTCGATATTTTGATGAGATGCATGTGGTCTTTCCTCTAGTGGTGTTATGTGAACATCGACTACATGACACTTCACCATTATTTGGGCCTAGAGGAAGGCATAGGGAAGTAATAAGTAGATGATGGGTTGCTAGAGTGACAGAAGCTTAAACCCTAGTTTATGCGTTGCTTCGTTAGGGGTTGATATGGACCCATATGTTTAATGATGTGGTTAGGTTTACCTTAATACTCCTTTTTGTAGTTGCGGATGCTTGCAATAGGGGTTACTCATAAGTGGGATGCTTGTCCATGTTAGGGCAGTACCCAAGTGCCGGTCCACCCACATATCAAATTATCAAAGTACCGAACGCGAATCTTATGAACGTGATGAAAACTAGCTTGACGATAATTCCCAATGTGTCCTCGGTAGCTCCTTCTTCATTATTAGAGTTTGCCCAGGCTTATCCTTTGCTACATAAAGGATTGGGCCACCTTGCTGCACTTTATTTACTTTTTTTACTTTTTGCTTGTTACTGTTTATCTTATCACAAAAACTATCTATCACCTACTATTTCAGTGCTTGCAGAGAAAACCTTACTGAAAACCGCTTATCATTTCCTTCTGCTCCTCGCTAGGTTCGACACTCTTACTTATCGAAAGGACTACGATAGATCCCCTATACTTGTGGGTCATCAGGCCCCGGCCTGATTGCTTAAATGGCGCCTGCGAAACATCCTCATGCCTCCAAATCCCCACCGTCCCTACCTCCAGAGCATCTCCGTGCAAGCCCAACCACATATCACGTGGAGGTCGAGGAGCTGATGGCGGTCCATGGCGCGATGGCCGCTGTGCGTGTTGACCCGGAGGAACACCTCGCCTCCACCGCCGCCGAGATGATGCAGGCTCTGGTGCAGAAGAAGTGCCCCGGTGGCTACCCCCCAGGACTTAACAGGTATGGTTTGACCAGCTAAATCTTACCAATACCACTTGCAATGGCTATGTTTTGTTCTGTTGATGTATTAAGCATGTTCGTGCCTTGATTATTTCAGTACTGCACATTGTGTGATGTTCAAGTATTAACTGTTCAGCTCAATTTCACCAATACTAGCAACAAACTTTGCTACCATGCTACTCTCCGCAATGAAGATATACTAGAGATGCTGCCCATTTGCTATTTTTGGTGGGTGCTAACCCTCTTGTACTTAACATGCCTATCCATGTACTTATGCAGGGCCATAACGGGCGATGCTGTTGTTTGCCATCAAGGTTAGCTGCATCCCATGTCTTACAGTATTTTACATCATTTGTGCAATTGCAGTTTGGCTTCTAACATTTACTTGCTTCTTGTAGGTACACATGTCGGTGGCACTGATCCACGCTTCGACCCGGAGGAAGAGCTTGCCTCCGCCGCCGCTGTCTTTGGGTGGGCTCTGGCCAAGATGAAGTGCCCCGGCAAGTACCTCTCAGGACTTACCAAGTATGAACTCACCAGTTCAATCTTACCAATACCAGTTGCAATTAATGGCTATGTTTTGTATGGTCGATGTCTGAAGCATCTTGTAGTAAACATGCCTAACATGTTTTAGCCAGTTCCCCTACCTTTTTATAGACAACTCGGCCATTATCTGCTCTGGCAGCACCTGCCTTGTGATGTTTAACTCTGCCAATTGCATTTTATCAGTACCGGTTTCAATGGCCATTAAACCTATTGCAATTAATAGTTGTATCCATTTTTAAACAGTTGTATTTCAATGGCTACAAACTTACAAAACATGAATTAGGATGCTGTTAAGCCTGTTGCAATTAACAAGTGTATCCATTTTTTAATCCGTCCCTTTGCTACCGTGCTACTCTTTCGCAATGATGATATCACTACAGATGCTGCCGTTTTATTACCATTTGCTATTTTTGGTGGATGTTAACCCTGTTGTAGTTAACCTTGGCTTTTCATGTACTTACACAGGGCTACAATGGGGGATGCTGTTGTTTGCCGTCGAGGTTAGCTGCATCCCATGTCTTATACACCATCCATTCCTAAATTTAAGTATTTTTAGAGATTCCAATATAGACTACAGAAGGAGAAAAATGAGTGAATCTAGATTCTAATCTAAACTATATCTATAATTCTATATACATCTGTATGTAGTTCATATTGAAATCTCTAAAAATACTTGTACTTAGGAATGTAGGTAGTTGTATTTTACATCATTTGTGCAATCTCATTTAGCTTCTAACATTTACTGGTTACTCTATTAGACCTCATGATCTGATATTTTTCTCTTTTCAGTGGTTTCTAAAGCTATTTACTGATGATTACCTTGCAAACTACATGACCGGAATGGAGGCTAAGATTAAAGTATATAATTCATGCTACCACGATAATGCTCTAGAAGTCTTCCTGAAGGCGGTGAAGGATGAGCGGGCGATCGTCACAAGGGGTTTGACAAAAGTTGTTCGTGCCTATGGCATACAGGAAGGCACATTATGGGCATTCCGCTTCTTCAACAACGTCGGTAGTCAAAATGATTTACACTTGTCTCTTCACCTTTACCGCCTATAAATATTGTGGTTCATCATAGTTAAGTGATATCTAATCCTGTAATTACTGAACATATTGTACTGGCAATTTTATTTCTGGATTCATTGTCAAACCATTGTGCTGAGAATTTGAATTGCACGTTTCATATTTAAATAATAAATTACAGCCAAAAAAAATTCTATAGGAGCGAATAAAATAATGTGCACACGGTTAGGAAGAAAACAGTGTGTGCAATGAAAAAAGAAAACAGACGGTTGACGTGAAACATTTGTGATGCCCTTCAGAGGCACACGCGGTTTCGTCTCATATGCGTGTGCGATTCATGGTAATACGGCAAATGTTTCAATGCAGTGTGCATGTGTGATAGGAATACCAATTGCACGCAGCTACGAAAATGTTCACGTTGGCTTAGTAGAGGCACCACACGCATTTTACATTCTTGAACCATGTGCAATAACGTAGCTATCACAAACATGTCGGCATATTAAATGTTGATGTCCACCTTTTTCACACGACTATAGCGGCCTAATCGTTTGGGATGTACATAAGAACGAAAACGTACTCCTTGGATTGACTGTGTGTGATATACATACAAACGGAAATGTTTTTCTGGGATTCACCATGTGGGATATACATACGAACGGTTGGGTTTCCATGCCTCGCCCAATCGCACACGAGCCAACTTGTGTGCCAGGAGGGCCTATCCCCGATGGTTTCTGGGTCATGTGGGAAGGACCCCCCTATCGCCTACACTCACTTGGCGACGGTTCCAAATGCCGTCGCGGAAAGGGGTTTAAAACCGTTTGTATAACAGTGACGCGTACTAGTGATCGACCACGATGTTCCACCACCTCCTGCAGGTATTGCTGGAGGATGAAGAGGAGGAGAAGGAGTACCAAGCCGCCCTCGAGGAGGCCCGGGAGAACACGCTGGAGGCTAGCTGGCTCAAGGAGAATGCCCATTGGGATGGGCTGGGGCACGTCCTTGCTTTGTCCATGGCGAGGGACTTCGTCCATGCACCCCTGTTTGTTCCGCCACCACCGCAGGCGCCGCCCCTCGTTGAGCCCAATGCTAAGCCGGAGCTGGATGGGGAGATGGATCGCGAGCCAACGTCCACGCAGAAGCAATCACCACCGCCCCCACTTGGCCCGAGGAGTCCTATTCGTGGGCCGGCCAGCTCCGCGAGTGCGTGAGCGCACCTCCCTGCTACTACGCCTCCACGCCAGAAGAGGAAGCGACCGCCTTGAGTGCTGGAAGGTGCATTGGCTCGTCGAGGAGGGGGCTGATGGTGAGAGGCTAAAAGTGCAACTATCCCTAGGTGGTTTTGGTAATTAATAACAACATATAGCTCATTGAGCTAATACTATTCCAAGACTATTATTTCAGGAAAGCTCAATGAATGGCATGGCATGGATGATGAAAGTGGATCCCTCAAAATACTAAGGACAAAGGATTGGCTCAAGCTCAAAAGCTCAAGACTCTTCTTTCTTACATTTTAGTGATCCAAGATCACATTGAGTCTATAGGAAAAGCCAATACTATCAAGGAGGGATGAGGTGTTGCTTAATGAGCCTCTTGCTTCATGTGCTTAGTGATATGATCCAAAACCCTCAACTACTTTACCACATCCACAAATGACCTAAACCCAAAGCCAAAATTGGTCACACCGAAACTTCCTATCCAGCGCCACCGATTCCAAAAGTCATAGCCACTGCCACAAACCCTAAGCAAATCGGTCTTACCGATAGGGATCTCGGTCTCACCGAGATGGGGTTGCAATCTCTCTGTTTCCCTTTGTAACATTTCGGTCTAACCGAAGTGAGCGATCGGTCCCACCGAGATTGCAATGTAAACTCTGTGTTTCCTTTTTGTAACAATTCGGTCTCACTGAAAAGAGCAAATCGGTCCCACCGAGTTTACCTGACCAACTCTTTGGAAAGCTTATTACCAAATCAGTCTCACCGAGTTTGTGTAATCGGTCTTACCGAGATTACGTTATGCCCTAACCCTAACCGAATCGGTCTCACCGAGATGCATGTCGGTCCCACCGAAAATCACTAACGGTCACTAGGTTTACTAAATCGATTCGACCGAGTTTAACAATTCGGTCCCACCGAGTTTGGTAAATTGTGTGTAACGGTTAGATTTTGTGTGGAGGCTATATATACCCCTCCACCTCCTCTTCATTCGTGGAGAGAGCCATCAGACTGAACCTACACTTCAAGCATACATTTTCTGAGAGAGAACTACCTACTCATGTGTTGAGGCCAAGATATTCCATTCCTACCATATGAATCTTGATCTCTAGCCTTCCTCAAGTTGCTTTCCACTCAAATCTTCTTTCCACCAGATCCAAACCCATGGAGAGAGAGTTGAGTGTTGGGGAGACTATCATTTGAAGCACAAGAGCAAGGAGTTCATCATCAACACACCATTTGTTACTTCTTGGAGAGTGGTGTCTCCTAGATTGGCTAGGTGTCACTTGGGAGCCTCCGACAAGATTGTGGAGTTGAACCAAGGAGTTTGTAAGGGCAAGGAGATCGCCTACTTCGTGAAGATCTACCGCTAGTGAGGCAAGTCCTTCGTGGGCGACTGCCATGGTGGGATAGACAAGGTTGCTTCTTCATGGACCCTTCGTGGGTGGAGCCGTCCATGGACTCGCGCAGCCGTTACCCTTCATGGGTTGAAGTCTCCATCAACGTGGATGTACGATAGCACCACCTATCGGAACCACGCCAAAAACATCCGTGTCTCCAATTGCGTTTGAATCCTCCAAACCCTTCCCTTTACTTTCTTGCAATTTGCATGCTTTAATTTCCACTGCCTATATACTCTTTTGCATGCTTGCTTGAATTGTGTTATGATTGCTTGACTTGTCCTACAGTAGCTAAAATCTGCCAAACTCTAAAATTGGGAAAAGGTTAAGTTTTTATTGGTGAAGTAGTCTAATCACCCCCCCTCTAGACATTCTTCAAGGTCCTACAAGTGGTATGAGAGCTTTGGTCTCCAATTGCTTTGATTTCCATAGCTTTTGGTGGTCATAGTCTTGGTTTCACAACCTAGGAGAGTATGGCGTCTAGCGAGGGAAATTATCACCCGAGAGGTCCTTACTTTGATGGTACTAATTTTGCTAGTTGGAAGCATAAGATGAAAATGCATATTCTTGGACATAACCCCGCCGTTTGGGCAATTATTTATATTGGCTTGCAAGGTGAAATTTTCAATGGGAGAGAACCGAACCGTGAAGCTAACGCGGAAGAATTGAAGATGCTGCAATACAACGCTCAAGCTTGTGATATCATCTTCAACTGATTCTGCCCCAAAGAATTCAACAAAATCAGCCGTCTTGAGAATGCAAAGGAAATTTGGGATACTTTGATTGATATGCATGAAGGTACCGAGTCCGTCAAGGAATCCAAGTTGGATGTGCTCCAAAGTCAGCTTGACAAGTTCAAAATGAAGGATGGTGAAGGTGTCGCTGAAATGTACTCTAGGCTTGCTCTCATCACAAATGAGATTGCCGGCTTAGGGAGTGAAGAGATGACCGACAAATTCATCATCAAGAAGATTCTAAGAGCATTGGATGGAAAGTATGATACCGTGTGCACATTGATTCAAATGATGCCAAACTACAAAGATCTCAAGCCAACGGAAGTCACTGGAAGGATTGTTGCTCATGAGATGTCACCCAAGGATAAGGAGGAACTTCACAACAAGTCAAGTGGTGCCTACAAAGCCTCAAGTGAAGCCCCCACATCATCAAGTGAGAAACCAACCTTCAATGAAGAATTGAGCTTAATGGTGAAGAACTTCAACAAATTCTACAAGAGTAGAAGCAAATAAAGAAGCTCCAAATCAAGGTCTTACAATGACAAGAGATCTTCTAGTCGAGAGTGCAATTGCTACAATTGTGGGAGACCCGGACACTACTCCAATGAGTGTACGACACCCTACAAAAGAAGAGAAGATTCTCCAAGAAGAAGGAGCAAAAGAGAAGAATCACCACCAAGAGAGAGGAGGAATAGAGATGATCGTTATGAACGAAGACCCTGACGGAGAAGCAAGGATTCGGAAAGGAAGGACAAGTCATCAAGGATCTACACAAAACGAAGACATCAAGCTCATGTTGGTGAATGGGTATCTGGCTCCGACTCCGACAATCACTCCGAGAGAAGCTATCACTCCGACTCCGAATATACTCAAGATGAAGGTGTTGCCGGTCTAGCACTTGTGTCAACCAACTCCTACGACATATTTGATTCACCAAATGAAGGTGTTGGAAGATGCTTCATGGCCAAAGGTCCAAAGGTAACACACCCCGAGTATGTTGATTTCAATAGTGATGAAGATGACTTGCTTGTGGATGTTGATTTACTTGTTGACAACTCTAGTGATGAATACTATGATGAAACGTCAATTAATCATGCTAAACAAGATAAAACGAATGACAATGATAAGGAGAAGATTGATCTTCTAACTAAAGAATTAAACTCTCTTAAGTTAGCTCATGAAACTATCTACGAAGATCATCGAGAACTTTTAAGGGCTCATGAGAAGTTACGCTTTGAAAAGCTCAATCTTGAGCAAGAGCATGAGTTCTTAAAAGCAATCAATGATGATCTCCGCAAGAAAAGTTCTTCTTACATTGCCAAGCATTTACTCTTATCTACTTACATGCCTCAAGTCAAGTCTAGTAACAAGTACAAGAAAGATACTTCCTCTAGTAGTAACAATAATAATGTCAAATCCAATATTGCTGCTTCTAGTAGTTCTCTTGATTCCACTAATGATTCTCTTAGCCAAGTTACACTTGAGCAAGAAAATAGCTTATTGAAGGGAATTATAGAGAAAGGTGTTTACAAGAGCCTTGCCGGGAGTAAGCAATTCGAGGAAATTGCACGCAAGCAAGGAAGGCACCGGAAGAATCAAGGTGTTGGTTTTGAACGAAAGTTCAATGCCAATGGAGTTGAGTGGGAAGAAGATCAATACCCCAAGACGAAGTTTGTTCCTCAACAAGAGAAGTATGATCCTACTTCCTTCAAGGGAACACAAGCTCAAGATGATCTTCCACCACAAGACCACAAGAACAAAGGCAAGGACAAGCTTCAAGAAGAGATTGATGCATTTGAAGAAGCACCTAAAGCCTCGTTCAAGTGGGTTCCCAAGACTACGTCAAGTTCTACTTCATCTAGTACAACTACAACTCCAAGGATTCCCATCAAGATGTGGATCCCGAAGAAGAAGAACTAGGGAGTTCTTGAGGGTGACTCCGCCAACATTCTTCACTCATATCATTTTGGCAAGAACACGTGCAATCAACTTCCACATCTTGCACTAGTTCAAGGAGTCACAAACCCTCATGTTGGTAAGACAAGGGACAAGGTAACCTAATGAATTCATGGACATCATCTTGTGTGTGCATCACTCTATGTCTATGGATATTCTTGTTTGTTCCTTGTGGGACTAACCCATGTAGGTAAGTTGAAAGTGCAACACACTCCAAAGGATTGCTCCAAATGATCTACATCAACATTGAGCATCTACATCTTCAACACCTACATGAAGTCATCATCGACAAAACCCAAGGTTAGTTCATCCTTCTAAGGGGGAATCTCACATCTAGGGGGAGCTTAACTCTAAGAATTGAGTCAAAGCAACTCTAATGGTGTGAACACATTAATGCATTATGTAAAAGTGGTAACCCAACTTGAGCTTAAACGATGAGTATGACCTATGATCAAATGTTCTCATTTGACTCCTAAGTCAAATACTCATATATAGATGACCTAGTCATCGCCAATTGCTTGATAGATGCTAGAATTGGTTGTGCATGCTTTGCCACATATTTCATTTGCCATCTTATTGTGTGAGCATGTTGGTGCATATTTTACTCATTCAAGGACATCCACTTGTTGTTTTGATTGTTTGGTTTCTTTTCTTTTTGCCAAGTGGATGGACAAGAATGCCTAAGAACCTTCTTTAGCTATCTATGCTTTTCTCATCTCAAACTCTATTCATGCTACATCACAAAATTTGATCAAGTCAGATTCGAACCACTCTGTGTGAGGAGCACTCAGAATCCCCGATTCGCCATAGACTTAAACTTCCAAAACCTCTTTGTGATTCTCGGTCTGACCGATTCTTCCATTTCTTTCCTATCGAGATCACCAAGTTGATCTGAGTTTTCAATCTCGGTGTAACCGATTTGAACTTTTCGGTCTCACCGATTTGCTATAACTGAACACAGTTATGCATCTCGGTGCCACCGAGTTGTTCCACTCGGTCACACCGACAGGGTCGGGCTATATATAGCCACGGGCTAAAGTTTGGAAATTTCTCCGAACCCCTTCGCCTCACAAGAACAGCTCGCTTCTGCCATTGTGGTCTCCGGATCGTCTCCTCGCCGCCAAACCCTCCATCATCACCTTCGCCATTGTCAACGGAATTCTTCCTCGCCGTTGCCGCCGTAGCAAGTCCACCGCCAAGTTAGGGTATGGACTTGATCTTTGTGCTATCCACGTCTGATTCCTAGCACATTGTTTTCATATTGATTCTTGCCACGATTGAGATTCCCCTATCCAGCAAAAATAGTCCTAGATTAGATGCGATTCAAATTTTTAGGGTTAGGTTTTCGCCGAAACCATCTCGGACCCACCGAGTTGAAAAACTCGGTCTCACCGATTTGGCTTATGCCATTGCACTAGTGAGTCTCGGTCCGACCAAGAATTACTAATCGGTGCGACCGATTTGAGGATTCTGTGAAACCCTAGCAGTCTCGGTGCCACCGAACTGAAACTCGGTCCAACCGAGATCATCAGTTTAGGTTCCAAAACTGCTTCGGTATCACCGAGTTTGAAAATCGGTTGATCCGAAATGCTTTCTGTGGAAAACTAAAACTGAACTTTTGAATCATTCTTTTGCAAAAATCTCTGCATTTTGTGATGCTCATCTTTTCTATCTCATCTATAACTCTTCACAAGGTCAGCAGTCAGCTTTTGCAGTATGTCTGATCAGAGTGACATCCAGAACAGATCTGAAGAGCAGATGGACTTGAGTGAGGGCACTAGTCCCTTAACTTCAGATGATGGGAGCAGAAGCACTCCAAGCAACTTGCCTAAAGCTGCAACTAGGCAAAGGAGGAAGAGAACCTCAGACTCAGAGGATGAGGATTACAAAGCTGAGGAAGATGAGGCCACTTCCAAGAAGGTGGTGCTCAAGAAAGAGTATGGCTCTGCACAAAGCACAAAGCTAGGTCTGAAGAAGAAAGTTCCTGCCAAAAGAACTCCTATGCCAAAGGCCAGGAAGTCCACTCAAGTGCCAGCCCAAGCTCAACCCAAAGAGGCACCTGCAAGGAAAGAAGCACCATCAAAACCTCGAAAGTCCCCACTGGTGCAACCATGAAGTTCACAATTGAATCGAGAGGATGATGGTGATCAGACAAGAAAAGAAGAGAGCTAGAACCATAACTGCCAAGGTCCTTGGAAAGCCCTCAATGAGAAGGGATTCTGATGAAGAGGAAGAGGATGCTGCACCAGCTCCTAAGGCAGCTAAGCTTATGGGAGATGCAATCAGGTCAGGGGCTGCAACATCCAAGCCCAAAGATGCACCCAAAGCTGCCTCCAAGGCCAAACAAGCTCCAAAGAGGAATAGTAGGAGTACTCCAGCTGCTGAGAAGAACAAGGCCCTAGTGCCCAATGTTGCAGAAGATGAAGATGAAGAAGGTCAGGTCCTCAGAAAGCTCAAGCCCAAGATACCAGACCACAATGATGCCCATCCTGTGGCTGAGGACATGAGAATCGGGAAGGATTCAGGGCTGAGGCTATGGAGGATGGAAGATCCATATGCTTCAAGAAGAAGGACTGCTGTTGACTACAGGTTCCACACAAAGGAGCAGCAGACTTTTATGAGACCATTCTGTTGGATAAGAAGCCCATTGTCTGTGATATGAGGTGGGTTGACTGGAAATTCATCAGGGAGAATGAGCAACACTACCCTGGAGTGGAGGAGAGCCTTATTGCTTGTGGAGTTGTAGATTTTGTTGGACAGAAGTTCACCAACTGGAATGATGAGCTTATCATGCAGTTCTACTCCACAGCACACTTTTATCCAGATGGTAGAATTGTGTGGATGTCTGAAGGTACTAGGTACCAATATACTGTTGAAGAATGGGCAAGTCTGATAAATGCCGCCAAGGAAGAAGAGGATGACTTGGACATATATGCAAAGAAGAAGTTGGGTCATAACTCAATGGCTCACATGTACAAGGAAATTCCTGACAAGGCAGTTGAAACTCACAAGTTTGGATCAGTTCACTATCTGCTGTCAGGATTGGCAACCGTAAATTGGATTCTGAGGCACACTTTTTTGCCTAAGTCTGGTGACCATAACAGGATCAGAGGGCATGCCATCAACATGCTCCATGTGTTTGATGTGCCACAAAAATTCAAAGTCATGAGCCTGATCATTGAAATAATCAAGAGGACTGCAGCAGATCAGAAGAGGAGCTGTGGATATGCACCTCAGATTCAAGAATTGATCAACTCCAAGATGGGCATAGGGAAATATCAGCTGGATAAGGAACATTTTCCAATTTATCCAGACTTTGAGGACAACGAGGTTGTCATGAATGAAGATGATCCACAATCAGTCCAAGCTCAGGAGAAGAAGGATAAGGCAAAACAGGAGAAGGCTGCCAAGATGCCAACTCAAGAGGAGGCATCTGAGTATTTCTTGAAGACGAAACAAGAGCAGCTTGGTTACTTGATAGCATCAACTCTGAGGATTGAGAAGGGGTTGGCAACCCTAACTCAAAACCAGGAGAGCTTGGAGAGAATCATGGAACAAAAATTCTATGATCTAGATGTCAAGGTAACTGAGATTCAGTCAGTTGTAGAGCAGCTGTAGGATGACATGCAGGAGAGGAAGGGCAAGACAACCACCAACGTGTTTGCTAGAGTGCCCAGAGCCCAGAGATCAGTTGCAGTGCCAGTGACAGACACTAGAGCAATAACTTCAGCACCAGCTACTGCCCCAACAGTTCGAGTGCAACCAGCTCCAGCATCCACTCCAGCACCCTCTACTTCAACTGAAGCCTTCGTCCAAGGAGCCATCAGGACACCACCACCACAAGATCAAGCCTGAGAGTTGATCTAGCACTATGCATTTTCTATGAACTTTCTGGTAACTTGTTGCCAAAGGGGGAGAAAAATGTATAGATCATAGGCTTCGAGAGAGAGAGAGTGTTGCTTTTATTCTCTCTTGCTTTATTTGGTGGTTTTTTCAAACTTTGTTTGCTTTTGGTTGAGATACTATGCCTGTAAGACATCGATGATCATGTGTTTGATCATAAGCTACACTTATGCATGCTTGATATCATCCTATCTATCTTATGTGATCATTCACTATGCTTGGTGATGAGTGCATGTATTCATTGTTTATTATTTTGAGCGCTCCACCAAGATGTATGTGACATGAAAGAGTAACTCATGAGCCTAATTCATTGTGCAATTGCAGTCCAAAGCAAATCTTAATTTATGCACAAATTTAGGGGGAGCTCTTGCTTATCACATACTTCTCAAAGCGACGATGTTATTCAATATTATTATCATTTGTCGAAGCTTTGATCTATATGTTGTCATCAATTACCAAAAAGGGGGAGATTGAAAGTGCAACTATTCCAAAGTGGTTTTGGTAATTAATAACAACATATAGCTCATTGAGCTAATACTATTCCAAGACTATTATTTCAGGAAAGCTCAATGAATGGCATGGCATGGATGATGAAAGTGGATCCCTCAAAATACTAAGGACAAAGGATTGGCTCAAGCTCAAAATCTCAAGACTCTTCTTTTTACATTTTAGTGATCCAAGATCACATTGAGTCTATAGGAAAAGCCAATACTATCAAGGAGGGATGAGGTGTTTCTTAATGAGCCTCTTGCTTCATGTGCTTAGTGATATGCTCCAAAACCCTCAACTACTTTCCCACATCCACAATTGACCTAAACCCAAAGCCAAAATCGGTCACTCCGAAACTTCCTATCCGGCGCCACCGATTCCAAAAGTCATAGCCACTGCCACAAACCCTAAGCAAATCGGTCTTACCGATAGGGATCTCGGTCTCACCGAGATGGGGTTGCAATCTCTCTGTTTCCCTTCGTAACGTTTCGGTCTAACCGAAGTGAGCGATCGGTCCCACCGAGATTGCAATGTAAACTCTCTGTTTACTTTTTGTAACATTTCGGTCTCACCGAAAAGAGCAAATCGGTCCCACCAAGCTTACCTGACCAACTCTCTGGAAAGCTTATTACCAAATCGGTCTCACCGAGTTTGTGTAATCGGTCTTACCGAGATTACGTTATGCCCTAACCCTAACCGAATCGGTCTCACCGAGATGCATGTCGGTCCCACCGAAAATCACTAACGGTCACTAGGTTTACTAAATCGGTTCGACCGAGTTTAACAATTCGGTCCCACCGAGTTTGGTAAATTGTGTGTAACGGTTAGATTTTGTGTGGAGGCTATATATACCCTCCACCTCCTCTTCATTCGTGGAGAGAGCCATCGACTGAACCTACACTTCCAAAGATACATTTTCGAGAGAGAACTACCTACTCATGTGTTGAGGCCAAGATATTCCATTCCTACCATATGAATCTTGATCTCTAGCCTTCCCCAAGTTGCTTTCCACTCAAATCTTCTTTCCACCAGATCCAAACGCATTGAGAGAGAGTTGAGTGTTGGGGAAACTATCATTTGAAGCACAAGAGCAAGGAGTTCATCATCAACACACCATTTGTTACTTCTTGGAGAGTGGTGTCTCCTAGATTGGCTAGGTGTCACTTGGGAGCCTCCGACAAGATTGTGGAGTTGAACCAAGGAGTTTGTAAGGGCAAGGAGATCGCCTACTTCGTGAAGATCTACCGCTAGTGAGGCAAGTCCTTCGTGGGCGACGGCCATGGTGGGATAGACAAGGTTGCTTCTTCGTGGACCCTCTGTGGTGGAGCCCTCCGTGGACTCGCGCAGCCGTTACCCTTCGTGGGTTGAAGTCTCCATCAACGTGGATGTACGATAGCACCACCTATCGGAACCACGCCAAAAACATCCGTGTCTCCAATTGCGTTTGAATCCTCCAAACCCTTCCCTTTACTTTCTTGCAAGTTGCATGCTTTAATTTCCGCTGCCTATATACTCTTTGCATGCTTGCTTGAATTGTGTTATGATTGCTTGACTTGTCCTAAAGTAGCTAAAATCTGCCAAACTCTAAAATTGGGAAAAGGTTAAGTTTTTATTGGTCAAGTAGTCTAATCACCCCCCCCTCTAGACATACTTCAAGGTCCTACAACGGCAGATGCGCCGGGAGCAGCAGATGTGCCGCAACGTGGAGACGTTGCGGCTTGAATAAGAGGAGGAGCGTGCCCGCCTCACCGTTATGCCGCCGTCGCAGCAGACGCTGGAGGCTGCCCTGGTGGCCTATCAAGCCGCATTCGTTAGGCTGGGTCCCCTCCCGTCTTCATCACCTCACCAGCTGCTGCGGCGATAACAAGGGCAAATGCAAGGCAGTCTACTATGGCAGCATGCGGGTGTTTGGAGTTTTTTTTAATGTTTAGTTAAGTTTAAGTGGACTTTGGTCGATGTTTGACCGACCATTTATGTATAATTATGCTTTATTAAGTCTGTTTTGGCCACGTGGGCAAAAATGGGTATGCTTCCCGTTGGGCGGACCTACTGAACCAAATTAAAAAGTAGATGCACACGTCCGCCTGACCGACCTAAATGGACGAAAGGCGAACAAAGTGCGCATCTGTTTGGGTCGGCGCATTGGTGTTTCTCTAAAGTGCCCTCGTTTTCACATTCCACAGGGTGTGTATACATTGAGTGTTGCATTGTAAGTGTTCGAGAAATACGTGAACTGAATGTAAGCAATAAGACTAAAAATTGAGGATTCGTTTAGGTCCAACCACTATTTGCCTCCTCAAATTACACAGAGTTCAGTATAACAGCATCTATAGCCGGGCACCCCAAACCCACCTCATACATCCGGGCGGGCCGCTCGGTCACATTTTTGTGACCCAAACGCCCCCCTCAAACGAGCCTTAAATGCACGGGCGCCCCCGGGCACGCCTGCCACGTAGGACTGATGAAGGGGTCCCATGCGGACTCGCCCGGAAACTTGGCGGTCCGACGGATGCCTCCTCCATCACCACGGTATGAATGGTGCGTGGTGCCGCTCTGGCTCGCCGCCCGAGTGCAAATCCGCCTATTTAACCTAGCTGAAGTCCGGCAACCCTAGTCCATCCACCTCCCCCTCTCCATGCTGCTAGTCCGAGCCCATCCACCTCCTCCCTCTCCCGCTCCGGCACTCTGCCCACGCTCCGGTGGTCCGTCATTGTCTGCAGTAAGATAACCTACTACGCGATGCTCACGCCGGAGCGCTGCACCGAGATCCAACAGGAGATCCGGGCGAGACAAGTTGTGCACGCGGCCCGCATTGCTGTCGGGCTGCCTTCAGACTCGCCGGAGCCAGCGGAGGAGGAGCAGCCAGGGGAAGAGGAGGAGCTGAGTCCGATGGAGGTGGAGGAGCAGCCGGAGCAGCAGCTGCTAAAGGAAATATGCCCTAGAGGCAATAATATAGTTGTTATTTTATATTTCCTTATTCATGATAAATGTTTATTATTCATGCTGGAATTGTATTAACCGGAAACTTGATACATGTTTGAATACATAGACAAAACACCATGTCACTAGTATGCCTCGACAAGACTAGCTCGTTGATAAAAGATGGTTAAGTTTCATAGACATGGACATGTGTTGCCATTTGATGAACGAGATCACATCATTAGGAGAATGATGTGATGGACAAGACCCATCTGCTAGCATAGCATAATGATCGTTCAATTTTATTGCTACTGCTTTCTTCATGTCAAATACACATTCCTCCGACTATGAGATTATGCAACTCCCGGACACCGGAGGAATGCCTTTTGTGCTATCAAACTTCACAATGTAACTGGGTGATTATGAAGATGCTCTACATGTATCTCCGAAGGTGTTTGTTGGGTTGGCATAGATCGAGATTAGGATGTTACTCCGAGTATCGAAGAGGTATCTCTGGGCCCTCTCGGTAATGCACATCATACGAAGACTTGCAAGCAATGTGACTAATGAGTAATGAGTTAGTTGCGGGATGACACATTACGGAACGAGTAAAGAGGCTTGCCGGTAATGAGATTGAACTAGGTATGAAGACACCGACGATCGAATCTCGGGCAAGTGACATACCGATGACAAAGGGAATAACATATGTTCTCATAGCGGTTCGACCGATAAAAATCTTCGTAGAATATGTGGAAACCAATATGAGCATCCAGGTTCCGCTATTGGTTATTAACCGGAGAGATGTCTCAGTCATGTCTACATAGTTCTCGAACCCGTAGGGTCCGCACACTTAACGTTCGATGGCAATTTTTACTATATGAGTTATGTATTTTGGTGACCGAATGTTGTTCGGAGTCCCGAATGAGATCACGGACATGATGAGGAGTCTCAAAATGGTCAAGAGGTAAAGATTGATATATTGGAAGGTAGTATTCGGACACCAGAAGTGTTCCGGAATGTATCGGGTACATATCGGAGTACTAGGGGTTATCGGAACCCCCCCGGGGAAGATATGGGCCATATGGGCCATAGGAGGGAGGCACACCAGCCCACAAAGGGATGGTGTGCCCCCACCAGGGAGGAGACCGAATTGGACTAGGGGAGGGGGTGGCGCCCCCCTTTCCTTCCCCCTCTCTCTCCTTCCCCCTTTCCCCCTCTGGTGAAAGGAAGGGGGGCCGAATCCAACTAGGACCCCAAGTAGGACTCCTCCTACTTGGGGCGCGCCTAGGGCTGGCCTCCTCTACCTCCCTCCTTTATATAGGGGGGTGGGGGCGCCTCTACAGCACACATCAATTGTTCCAAGCCGTGTGCACCCCCCTCCATAGTTTACACCTCCGGTCATATTCTCGCGGTGCTTAGGCGAAGTGCTGCGCGGATCACATCACCATCACCGTCACCATGCCGTCATGCTGATAGAAATCATCTACTTCCTTGACCCTCTGCTAGATCAAGAGCTCGAGGGACGTCATCACGCTGAACGTGTGCATAACTCGGAGGTGTCGTACGTTCGGTACTCGATCGATCGGAACGAGAAGACGTTCGACTACACCAACCGCATTAAGCAAACGCTTCCGCTTTCGGTCTAAGAGGGTACATGGACACACTCTCCCCCTCTCGTTGCTATGCATCTCCTAGATAGAACTTGCGTGAGCGTAGGAATTTTTTTGAAATTGCATGCTACGTTCCCCAATAGTGGCATCAGAACTAGGTTTATGCGTAGATGATATGCACGAGTAGAACACAAAGAGTTGTGGGCAGTGATCGTCATACTGCTTACTCCCAATGTCTTATTTTGATTCGGCTGTATTGTTGGATGAAGTGGCCCGGACCAACCTTACATGACCGCCTTCATGAGACCGGTTCCACCGACAGACATGCAACTAGTTTTGCATAAAGGTGGCTGGCGGGTGTCTGTTTCTCCAACTTTAATTGAATCGAATTTGACTGTGGCCAGTCCTTGTTGAAGGTTAAAACAACAAACTTGATAAATCACCATTGTGGTTTTGTGCCTTAGGTAAGAGAGGTTCTTGCTAGAAGCCCTTAGCAGCCACGTAAAACTTGCAACAACAAAGTAGAGGACGTCTAACTTGTTTTTGCAGGGCATGTTGTGATGTGATATGGTCAAGACATGGTGTGATATACGTTATTGTATGAGATGATCATGTTTTGTAAAAGTTATCGGCAACTGGCAGGAGCCTTATGGTTGTCGCTTTATTGTATGAAATACAAACACCATGTAATTGCTTTACTTTATCACTAAGCGGTAGCGATATTCGTAGAAGCAATAGTTGGTGAGACGACCACGACGATATGATGGAGATCAAGGTGTCAAGCCGGTGACGATGGAGATCATGACGTTGCTTTGGTGATGGAGGTCAAAAGCACAAGATGATGATGGCCATATCATGTCACATATTTTGATTGCATGTGATGTTTATCTTTATGCATCTTATTTTACTTAGTACGGCAGTAGCATTATAAAATGACCCCTTAACTAAATTTCAAGGTATAAGTGTTCTCCCCGAGTATGCACCATTGTGAAAGTTCTTCGTGCTGAGACACCACATGATGATCGGGTGTGATAGGCTCTACATTCAAATACAACAGATGCAAGCCAATTTTGTACATGCAGAATACTCGGGTTAAACTTGACGAGCCTAGCATGTATAGACATGGTCTCAGAACACTGGAGACCGAAAGGTCAAACGTGAATCATATAGTAGATATGATCAACATAGAGATGTTCACCATTGATGACTACTCCATCTCACGTGATGACGGATATGGTTTAGTTGATTTGGATCACGTATCATTTAGATGACTTAAGGGATGTCTATCTAAGTGGGAGTTCTTAAGTAATATGATTAATTGAACTTAATTTATCATGAACTTAGTCCTGATAGTTTTTGCATATCTATGTTGTAGATCAATCGCCTGTGCTACCGTTCCCTTGAATTTTAATGCGTTTCTAGAGAAAGCTAAGTTGAAAGATGATGGTAGAAACTACATGGACTGGGTCCGTAACTTGAGGATTATCCTCATTGTTGCACAGAAGAATTATGTCCTTGATGCACCGCTAGGTGTACCACCCCCCGGCAACTTCAGACATAGTAAATGCCTGGCAGACGCGTGTTGATGACTACTCAATAGTTCAGTGTGACATGCCTTACAACTTAGAATCGGGACTTCAAAGATGTTTTGAACATCATGGACCATATGAGATGTTCCAGGAGTTGAAGTTACTATTTGAAACAAATGTCCGAGTTAAGAGATATGAAGTCTCCAACAAGTTCTATAGCTACAAGATGGAGCAGAACAGTTCTGTCAGTGAGCACATACTCAGAATGTCTGGGTATCATAATCACTTGACTAAGCTGGGAGTTAATCTTCCAGATGATTGTGTCATTGACAAAGTTCTTCAATAACTACCACCAAGCTATAATGGCTTCGTGACGAACTACAATATGCAAGGGATGGACTATTCCCGAGATCTTTGCAATGCTCAAGGCTGCGGAGGTTCAAGAAGGAGCATCAAGTGTTGATGGTTAACAAGACCACTAGTTTCAAGAAGAAGGGCAAGGGAAAGAAGGGGAACTTCAAGAAGAATGGCAAGCAAGTTGTCACTCCCGGGAAGAAACCCAAAGCTGGACCCAAGCTTGAAACTGAGTGCTTGTACTGCAAAGGGATTGTTCATTGGAAGCGGAACTACCCCAAGTATTTGGCGGACAAGAAGGATGGCAAAGTGAACAAAGGTATATGTGATATACATGTTATTGATGTGTACCTTACTAATTCTCATAGTAGTGCCTGGGTATTTGATACCGGTTCGGTTGCTCGTATTTGTAACTCGAAACAGGGACTATAGATTAAACAAAGATTGGCTAAGGACAAGGTGACGATGCACGTCGGGAATGGTTCCAAGGTCGATGTGATCGCCGTCGGCACGCTACCTCTACATCTACCTTCGGGATTAGTTTTAGACCTGCATAATTGTTATTTGGTGCCTGATGTCTACTACATAACTTTATTCTTGTAGACATGTGTTGGGCCTCCAAGCATAGAGTTTTGTAGGACAGTAGCAATTTTCCCTCAAGTGGATGACCTAAGGTTTATCAATTCGTGAGAGGTGTAGGATGAAGATGGTCCCTCTCAAGCGACCCTGCAACCAAATACAAGAAACCTCTTGTGTCCCCAACACACCCAATACAATGGCAAATTGTATAGGTGCACTAGTTCGGCGAAGAGATGGTGATAAAAATGTAATACGAATGGTAGAAATATATTTTTGTAATCTGAATAAATAAAAACAACAAGGTAGCAAATAGTAAATGGGCACAAAAACAGTGTTGCAATGCTTAAAAATGAGGCCTATGCTCCGTACTTTCACTAGTGCAACCTCTCAACAATTCTAACATAGTTGGATCATATGATTATCCCTCAAAGTGCAATAAAGAATCACTCCCGAGTTCCTATTAGCGGAGAACAAAATATAGGAATTGTTTGTAGGTCACAAAACCACCTCAAAGCTATTCTTTCCATTCGATCTATTCAAGAGTTCGTACTAAAATAACACAAAGCTATTTTTCCGTTCGATCTATCCTAGAGTTCGTACTAGAATAACACCAAAGCAAATTCATATTCATAATACTCAATCCACACAAAGAACTACAAAGACACCCCAAAGTTTCCGTCGGAGAAAAACATGCATCAACCCCTATGCATGGATTACCCCAATATCACCGCGGGAATCCGCGAGTTGAATGCCATAACACATATCAAGTGAATCAATAAGATACCTCATTGTCACCTCAAGTATTCATATTGCAAGACATATATCATGTGTTCTCACCTCCAAATATTCAATGCGACAAGACAAAACTTTGTAGGGCAAAGATTCAATTCATCATAACAAGAGTATAGAGGGGAGAAACATCATATGATCCGACTATATTACAAAGCCCATGATATAGATCACGAGAGAGAGAGAGAGAGAGAGAGAGAGAGATCAAACACATAGCTACTGGTACAAACCCTCAGCCCTGAGGGTGGACTACTCCGTCCTCATCGTGGTGGCCGCGGGGATGATGAAGATGGCCACCGGAGATGATTCCCCCCTCCGGCAGGGTGCCAGAATGGGGTCTAGATTTGTTTTCGCGGATACAGAGACCTTGCAGCGGCAGAACTTCTGATCTAGGTTAACCCGAAGGGTTTCGGAATATTTGGGAATTTATAGTGCAAAGAGGGGGTGCGGGAGGCCACCGAGGTGGGCACAACCCAGCTGGGCGCGCCAAGGGGCCCTGGAACGCCCTGGTGGGTTGTGCCCCCCTCGGGGCAACCCCTTTATATCATTCTTGGAACTCCCAGGTGCAACTCAGGCCCATTGGGTTCTTTCTGGTCAAAAAAGATCTCCAAAAAGTTACACGGTGTCTGGACTCCGTTTGATATTGCTTTCGTGCGATGTAGAAAACAAGCAAAAAAACAACAACTGGCACTGGGCACTGGGTCAATAGGTTTGTCCCAAAAAATGATATAAAGTTGCTATGAAATGATTGTAAAACATCCAAGAATGATAATATAATGGCATGAATACTTCATAAACTAGATGAATACCCCGCACGTTGTTGCGGAAATTATAGTAAGAAAAATAGATATATGTATTAGACAAATGAAATATAAATAATTTGAAGATACTTGTTAACCACATCATCTCCCAGCTTAGAAAAATACAAAAGATTTCCTTTAATAAAATCAAACATTAGCTAGTGCGTCAGTTCCCATTTTCTAAATACAGTGACCCCGACATTCATCTGTACATCCAGAACATCTCACTTACAAAGACCAAATGAATATACCACAATTCAAATAGGAATTGGATGTTTGCTTGGGAGATGGTAATGATTCTTCTCAGTTGCCCCGCATCATATCTCACTATTTATCTTCATCTGATGAGGATAACAAACAACCACCCGCATTAACAGAAGATATAGTGCTTGCAGTGGAAAGTGAAAAAAATATAGTGTGTAAGAAGAGTTGCATGATGGTAAGAACATAACCATACCATTTCAGGTAGTACCATAATTTATGCAAAAAGATTGAACCCCTACTAAAATTTGTGAAATCAATATTATAGAAAATTAGGTAGAAAATTAAGTTTTGGGATGGAAAAAAGTAGTAATACAATTTGACTTAGAAGACTTCTAAAATTATCACAGTGATGAAACTTTTGTTCAATAACTAAACATGGCATTCCATAAGCATTTTACAAATTCTGTCTATCCTATTCCAGGTTTGTTAAGTCCGGTTAACCTGTTTGAAAATAAGGACATGCACGTTAAGTCAAACAACTATGACAACAAAGAGGGATTAGTAAATTAAATCTTACAAATTGTACAAAGCTGAACTGAAGGTGTAGAACTAAAACAATTCAATAGTAATCCAAGAATGACAATCAGTAATGATAATTATAGGAGGACATGATCCTACCTCTATAGGTGGGAAATTAGCATTTGAGAGCACGACCACCAAAGTTGTCATCATAGATAACAAATAGAAAAAGCATATGAAAAAATTCCTTCAAATGTTTTTTAATCATCTTCCTTCAACAGTTCGTACGCATACTTCTTGTTAACAATCTCTGTTCCACATATGTGCTAAATTAACTCACGAATTATCATATGAGGATGACTGGAAGACAATTGCAAACTTTAGGAAAAAGCAACATGCAAACATAAGGTATTTTGATTAATCAGAAATACATTCAGCACACACCAGTATTTACAAATAGTAGATGTGTTGAACAACAAAGAAGATTATGGGCATCATTACCATAAAAAAAGCTTTGTGCGTTTTTAAGGCAATTTCTTCAGTGGTCCTTTTTAGCAATGCACATGATGGTACAATCTATGAAAGCATGATACAACCCTACTACCAAATCAGACCAGTAGCAAGTCTACAATGAATTTACAATCTAAAACAAAGCAAAGTTGGTAACTGAACTTTTAATGGAACACTAAATAATCAATCTGGGGAATCAACCTGCACGGAAGGATATTCACGCACACAAAGATTTGACGATACAATACCCAAACATCAGTACATGAGCGGCATCATTTACTCTTATTCATGGCTTCAGGAGCTAGCCAAGGTAGTCAATTGCTTGTGGGGAGTTGCAGCATGAGTTTTCCACTGCTCGTGGCGCTAAGGGATGGGATCAATCTACCCGCACATGTATCAGGTCCAGCCGGCGACAAATGGCAAGGTAGGGCGCGTGAGGGTACCTTGTGGTGAGGTGCAGATCTTGATGGACTGGCCATGGTGAACAAGAACGGTGACGACGAGCGGACAGTTGTCGAACATAGTCAAAGTCAGGTGGAGGAGGAGAGTGACGCTGCGGGGCGGTGGTTGCACAACGGAGGCGGGCGTCTCCCATTGATGACGGACTAGTTCTAGAAGCCTCCACACTATGCCACCTCTCATGATTTACCAGCAGGCGACGTCGTGCATCGCCGAGACTCAAAATTCGTCGTCTCCAGCGTGGTAAGCGCGAAACATGATTACTTGATATTGATGTGGTGTGGACAAAAGCTTAAAGGGGAGAACGCTCCATCTGTTACCCTTACCCCTGCAATTATGCGGAGAAGTTGAATAGGATCTTATGGAAATCAATGGGCAAGGGAGTTAACTTGGAGATGGGTGGAGGAGTTAATTGGGGAGATGATTCACGCACGAGGTGGTAAGACTTCTTCTGTACTCTTTATTTTTTTTATTAAAACCTTTTTGTATTCTGTACCACTGGCGACAGTGGCGGAGGTAGAGGGTGGACAGGGTGGGCCACAGCCCACCCTGGGATTTTTTGAATAGCTTTATAGCATAGAAAAAAATGTAAAAAAATATTTATATGAACAGTTCTATTGTTGGCCCGCCTTGACCCATTGGGCTAGATCCTCTACTGACTGGCGAGCGTCCGCTGGATTCTCCTGTAAACAACTGATCGCTGAGGTGGCTGATCTCTGCATTGCTGAACTTTGGTTGGCCCCGCATGTAAGCCGGTTGTAGAATTATGATGTGGTTGACCTACTGATGTGGATAGGCTGCATGTCAAGAGAAATAATATAATGGGGATGAACTATTTAGATATTATAGATTATAGATATGTTGGAGACGTATCAGCATCCCCAAGCTTAATTCCTACTGGTCCTCGAGTAGGTAAATGATAAAAGAAATAATTTATGAAGTGTGAATGCTAACAAAGTGCATAAGTTTGATCAATGACAATTTCAATCACTTCTCCAAGCATCATAACAACAATATTTTCTTATAGAACTTCTCATATTATAGTAGCAACCAATTCACATGTTACGGTTCAAACAATGAACTCTCTTGAAACTCAACCACCTATGTTCTCAGTCACCAAGTAAGTGCAATTCAATTTTTTCAACAGAGTCTAGGTAAGAGCTCCACATACTCAACAATCATATTGTCTTCTATGATTGCTAACACTCACCGCATACACATGAGCAAAACGTTTCAACTGGACACATAGAAAGATAGGGGCTTATAATTTTGCCTCCCAACGTATTCACCTTTGGATGATGTCAATAATAATAACTCATGCTACCCATATTCAACTGGATATATGTGCCTAGATCTTTCCTCACCACATGATGCTTGCCAAAGGAGGAAAAATAAAAAGGAATAGAGAGAAAAACTTTGACTCTTGCATGAAAGTAAATACATAAAAGTAAAAGATAGGCCCTTCGTAGAGGGAAGCAGAGGTTGCCATGCGCTTATTTGTTTGTATGCTCAACCCCTTAGTGCGAAAGAACGTCACGTTATATTGCCTATTATGATAGCAACCTTTATTATGAAGTTTGTCGCTTTTTCTTTGCCATCACAAGTACATACAACACTCAGTTTTCTCTTACACTAAATGATCTAACACTTTTAGAAGCAATTTTCATTGCCTTTTTCCACCGATGACAAGTTACTTGAAGGATCTTGCTCAATCCTTAGGTAGGTATGGTGGACTCTTGAAAATAAGAATTGGGTTTAAGGGTTTTTGGATGCACAAGTAGTATCTCTACTTGGTGCGGAATTTTTGTCTAGCAAGGATGGGGGGCAAGCACCACATGTTGAAGGATCTATGACAATATAACTTCTATGTGAATATGAGCAAACATAAATCATTACGTTGTCTTCCTTGTTCAACGTCAACAATTTTGACATATAATATTTTGATGGGGTCTCACAATCACAAAAGATTTCTAGGATAGTGTATTTATATGTGAAAGTTCTCTTCCTTATACTAATTATTCGTGAATTGCTTGTATGACCAACATTGTGATTGTCAAGCCTCAAAAGATTTCACTTTCTAAACCCAATGTGAAGCTACGACTAGGCATGATATGATTTCAACTTCATGACTTTCGATTTATTCAACAATTTACTCATAGGTTATAAGTGAAGCATAAGAGTAAATGACAAGCTACTCCAAAAAGATACAAGTGAAGATTATGAGCATAATATTTCTTTCTCTCAAATTAATTTAAGTGAAGCAAGAGAGAATTTCTTCAAAAATACTAAAGCACACCGCGCTCAAAAAGATATAAGTGAAGCACTAGAGCGATTCCATAGAAAAGAGCTTCGTTGACGGGATGTGAATGCCGCTTGCCAAGCCTCCTATTTGAGGACTCTATTTTATTTAAAAACTTTCAGGTCTAAGTATTTTATTAGAACAACAAGCAAAAACAAAATAAAATGACATTCTAAGAATAGCACAACTCATGTGAAGAAGCAAAAGTTTAGGCTCAACCGATACTAACCGATAATTGTTGAAGAAGAAAGGTGGGATGCCTACCGGGGCATCCCCAAGCTTAGATGCTTGAGACTTATTGAATTATTAGCTTGGGATGCCTTCAGCATCCCCAATTGGCATACAGACATGCTGCAGTTTTATTGGGCGGTAAGGCAGCTCTCCTTGCGCGTGCATCCTTGTGCATTTCAAAATCCTTCCCCTTTCTTTTTCTTTGTTGTTTTCTTTTTAGCAAAAAGCAAGGCAGCAGCGGTTATGAGACAAGGATCGAGACATTTGATTGATTGTGTACAGGAGTACAGGAGAAAGAATTTGAAATTGGGTCAAAAGATCTGGATGATACGCAGCCCTACACTACAAACACACCTCACACAATCACATAGCCCTCCCCCCCGGTACCATCCATGCCCCTGCCCTCGCTATAAATCCCTCGGCTGCGCCTCGAGCCATCGTCCCATCCCATCCCATCGCAGGAATGACTTCTCTTCGTCTCGGCAGCGAGCTCCTCGGCAGCAATGTATTCGGCGCAAGCGCTGGCAGGAAAGAAGTCTGGTGCCATGGTGTTCGTGCTCCCGGAGGGCGCGGCGAGGACTCAGCTGCGCGGCCGCATCGTTTGCATGGTGGACGGCAAGAGCATCGTAAGCCTCCTCTGTTCTCTGCGTGATGCATGCCACTTTGCCTGTGCTAGTCCTTCTTGCCGACCATCTTATTACCCTTTGGTTTCCCTTGCAGGTCGTCTGCGCCAGTGATAATGTGCATGCTAATCCTTTCCTTCAATAAATATTTTATACCAAATATTTATGCAATTTTTTTATCATACTAATACATTAATGACTTTAATTTCTAGTGATCTAAACGCTTTTATATTTCTTTACGGAGAAAGTATTATTTAGCTGACTAACCAAATAACAACGTTATGTAATATTAATTATGTCATTATTATCATTTTTAATGTTTGTTACTAAAAATAACTTGTGAAATTTTAGTTTTATGTTTTTACAAACCTTGTGTTTAAATAAAAGTTGAAAATTGTATAGTACATATAGATATATGTGTATTTGCATGTGTTGGTATATATTTTATTACTATCAAATATCATTATAGAGATATATAGAAGTGTATTTCCTAACTAATATCTTAATAGTTGTTTCCAGTATATTAGGAGTATTAGATAAACATATTTACAAAACCTTCTAGAATATAAATTGAACCATTTACAAATGAGACAATTTAGGCTCAGTAATAAATTGGGAAAATGTGACTTGTAGGTAAACTCAATTTAATTTGGGGGCCCTCCTCTTCTCGGTGCCTGGGGCGGTCTCCTCAGGGGGGAACTTGGCCTGAACGTGGATTTGTTAACCCGCGTGGGAAACAACCACAATGTACTTTGGCTTTTCTTTAATTCTTTGATGCATGCTACTTCTAGTAGATAGATGTATGACTTCCCCTCGCCTATAAGGCGTAACTTTGTTCATAATCATCTCCTCTATTCAATTATAAGGGTAGTGACATCATTTACAATCATAGATATCACTGTATCCGGGGGTAAATCCATCCAAGCACTAGGAGAATAAAATCTAGCTACCCTAGCCAGTTCATGAATGCTACTTCTCTATTTCTGTTTGCATCACCGTGGTCCGTGGCACGAAAGGGGGCAAGGATGTGATGCAAATTTATAATAACGAAGAGGCACTTGGTTCTCAGGAGGTACGGGTTTTCCTCCCCTAGCCCTTTTCTTGGTCACCTTCGGCTGGCTTGAATGAATCTGTTCAGCAGCGAGGAAAACGACATGACCATACGATTCCTCAACTTTGGCTTTTCTTTGATGCATATTGCATCCCCTGTGACTCCTTTTTGGGAAAAAACCAATGGCTTGTCTTATTTGACTCTAGCATCACTCCAATCTGCCCACTTGCAGTTCATTGTCATGTGTTAGGGTAGTAGGGGCCCAGGCGAGATGGAAAACTACGAGGCCCCTGCTTTCAAGACTGACATGGATGAGTACCCTACGGAGAAGGTATGTTTTATCATCCCGTTATGGACCAGATTTTGTGCTCTTAGGTTGCTACATGTTCATCGAGCTTTTGCAGCCATACCACTTATGAAAATCTCGTGTGTTTTCTGCCTCGCAGATAGTGCTACTGGATGTCCTGGGGAAGACGGCTTGGGAGACACTATGCTGGAGGAGATCAAGTCATTGCAGGCTTTTACCACACCCTAGAAGATCGCCCTAATTGGTCTGAAGCAGCGCATTCGCGCTCTGCTATAGGTGATTGAGTCATCCTCCATCTCCGGTGAAGGTCATTCCATCCTGTTGAGCGTGCATGCGCCGATCTAGTTCATTCTATACACTGGTGACAAGGGCTTCCTGCTCGTCGGGAGGCTCAGAATGCACAAGATCAGCAGGGCCATCTTCCAACGTCACACCAGGTGTTACGGCTTGAGCATGATTGACCTCCCGATTGTGTTGGAGGAGAAGCCCACGCAGGCCATTTACTCCACGGTCCTCGCCGACATGGCAGTCGTGAACTTTCTTGGCAAGAACTAGAAGAAAACTAGTTCAACTGGACATCATCATAACACCGGTGGTAATGAGCATGCTAATCCCTTGCCTTTAATTTCCTGGCCAAACTCCTCTACGCACTAAACTATCTAGATGCTTTCAAATCTGTGGCAGCAAACTAAAAATGAAAATTAATCTGGACTAGTCATCCATGCATACCTCTAGCGACACACATGAACTCAAATACTACCTAACCAAATGGGACGAAGAGTGCATATTGCATAACCATGAATGCTAAATTACCAAAGGACATGGGGGTAAACTACTCATCATCTACCGTATTGGACAAAAATAGATAGTCAATGAGAGTATGCGGCCGCAGCACCAAGCTACATGGTCGTTCGATGGGTCCATGTGCCGGATGATATGCTCCAACTTTAAACAACCTTCTCATGGCGAAGTCAAAGCTCGGGTAGATGGTGTTAGCACTAATGGAGCCAGAGGGAAAATACCTCTAGAGGCACCGAGAAAGAGCAATACATGCCCCAGAACATCGCACACCCTGCGCGGCCACCACCCAAGCTCTTGAGACAGGACAGTGTCCCGGTATCCAAATTCACTCGATACATGTCGTACTGATGGCGATAGCCCGATTTATTTCGCGACGTGAATGGTACAACCCGATCATGCATCAGCATCAGCTCACCACAATCGTTGAAGAGATGCATACCGTCCGAATATGGGGAGACACGCATATTCAGCTTGGCAGCCACCTCCAGGCGTGGTGGCTGGTTTGGACGAAACTGCAGCACCATGACAGCATTGACATTAACGTGGTAGAAGCACCCTACAAACATTAGGGGCCTTTTTGTAAGCCCATCAGTTTTGTGTTCCAACAACATCCAGTGGTCGTCGCCGGGCTTGGCCATACCAAGCATGCAGAGCTTATTGAAGCTGAGCACCACTGCTGAGTCATCACTAGCAATGTGAATGGCCCCCGCAATGCAGTAGTCTCTGTTGAAATGGGAAAGCAAGACATGGTCTTTAGAAGGAAGCTGTGTGGTGAGCGGCGGTAACTTTATGAGGTGACGCATGACCGGGTTGAGCAGGCGGACATGGTTGTGGTCGTGGAGCACGATGAGGAGGCCCTCAGGGGTGACGGCGAGCAGCTCATGGTCAAGGAGCTCCGGGAGGTCCAGTTGGATGAACTCGCAAGTGGAGGAGTTTAGGAAGCTACGGCGGTTGGGAACAGCGAGTGGTTCACGGAGCAGGACCCACCGCCAGGGATGGAACCGGTGGTCGAGCCCACCGTGGGAGCGCGGTTCAGTGCAGCACTGCCGCCATGCGCGGCACACCGCACGGAAGCGGAGATAGTCGACGGCGTCATACGCGAGGGTGCGCTCTGCGATCAGCCCTGTCGGCCCATCGCCTAGAGCAGACCAGTCCCCCCTGTGCGTAATCCGCGCTGTGCGTGGGCGCTTCGCTCCCCAGTTGGGAGAAGGTCGCAGAAGATGATGAGGCCCCCTTCTTCCTCTGTCGTTTCGTCCTCCTCCTTCGCTATCGTAGCAGGTGGCCTTGGCCGATTCGCCCGACGGGAAGATGGAGGAGGGATAGGAGCATGGGATCGGGCGGCGGCTTCCATTCCGGTGATGAGGGTTTCTTCCCGAAACCGGGAAGTTTATGGCAATATGGCTTCTTCTTCTCAAGGTACGGCCTCAAAAGCCTAATCGGAGTCTGACTGCCTTACGTACGGAGAGCTCCTATGTGATGCTCTGCGTCAAGCAGTCGAGCGATCGCATAGGGGATCGAGTGACTGGGCCGGCCCATCTCTCCCGTGAACAGTAGCTCACGCTGGAATAAAAATAGATGCGTTGCCAGGAATCCAACACTAGACCTGCTGTTTCCGAGCATATGAAGCCAACCAGTTGAGCTAGCTAGCTATTTTAATCACAAAATATTGCAAAACCTTAAGAAAACTCAAACGCCGATCCAAACATCTTTCAAAAATTCGAACCCAAAACATTGTTTTCAAAAACAAAACGTGAATGTTTTATCAAACGCGAACAATATTTCTTTCGCAAATTTTGAGAAAACTCAAACATTTTTTGACACACAAACAAATTCTGGAGACGCGGACATATTTTTTTGAACGGAAACAGTTTTTAAACTACCCAAAAAACTGAACAGGAACAATTTTTCAAATTTCAAAACAAAATTTGGAAAGACGAACAACTTTTACAGGCGAACATTTTCTCAAACTCCAGAACAAAATTTGAAAACCGAACAGTTTTAAAAATTTGCAAATAATTTTGGAAACGGAAAAAATTTCAAAACTCCGAACAAAACTTGTAAATAAGATTTTTTTTTTGAAATTTGTGAACAAATTTTGCAACAGGAACATTTTTTCAAACTCCCAAACAAATTTATAGAATTTACGAACATTTTTAAATTTGTGAACAAAATATGAAAACATGAACATTTTATAAATTTGTGAACAAATTTGGAAAGCTGGAACACTTTTTGAAATTCATAAACATTTTTCAAATGCTAAATATATTTGAAAACATGGACTATTTTGAAAAATAGGAAAATTTATTGAAACTCATGAACAAAAATTTAAAAACAAACATTTTTCTTAAATTTGCGAATAAGTTTTGCAAAGTTGTGAAATTTTGAAAAAAAAACACAAAGAAAAGAAACAGAAACTAAAAAAAAGAAACAGAAAAGGAAAAACGAAATAAAAAAACAATAGAAAGCCGAAAAAACAATACAGAAAAAACCCGGTTTAGGGAATCTTCTAGAAAGTTCCCAAAACCAGTTGGACGCGCTATGTATAAGTGGGCCCGCCCATGTCGGTCGCTCGACCCGCTCCTCTGTGCGATCCCTGGACAGTTGCCGCAGAGAGCGGCGAATAGGATTTTCCTTACGTACGCGTTTCCCTAGAGCTTCTATGTGTCGCGTACTCACGCTTTGCGTCAAATAGCACACAGGGGCCAGCCCAAGTGAAGCAGCTAGCGCCGAGCGGCATTGTATTGGCATTTGCTGTAGCTACCAGAGCGCTGTAGTGGGCGCTCTGTTCGCTGTAGTGCGCCAGACACTGTAGCTCGGGTGTTTGTGTCTTCTTTTTATTTCGAATGTTTTTTTAAATTCCCGGACATTTTTTAAATATGTGAACATAATTTGAAAATGTGAATATTTTTTTTAAAACACGAAGAATTTGAGAAATCCCCTGAAAATTATTGAATTTCTAAACTTTTTTTAAACATGAACAGATTTAAAAATTCCCAATAAAATTATGAAAATAAGAGAAGATAAGTAAATTTATGAACAAATAGATTTTAGTCGTGCCCATTGACAGTGTAGTTGCACGGAGACACTTCCCCATTTACAAAGTCTCTGAATAGGGAGGCGCTGGAGCCAAATCCATACGTCCTTTAATGCCACTGCTTTGAATACGATGGTGGTCTCTTTGGTGTATGCTTGGTATAGCACGCGCAAAATCTTTGGAGTAGTTCTTTCATTGCCAACGTATGCAATCAACTGAATCGAACATACTTGGAAAACCTCTTGCCTCTCTAAAAGCCATCGACATTTTTGTATCTCGCACATTTGATTCTCTAAAATACCTTGCTCCAAATACCTGCACCATGGCGCGTGCAAATCTCACAATGGTCTTTAAGCATGTTCTCTCCCTCATCGGGGCCATCTCACCAATGGCATCAATGGTGGTACCTAGTGCAAGCATTCTCATAACAGCCGCCATTTCTGCTTAGTCCCTACATTCCAATAAAGAAGGCGCACACACTTCCCAAAATTAACTTTGACAATAATTAGTTCATTTTTTGTGATTTGAAAATTATACCATTGAAAACTACTTTACAATGTAAATCCTATGATATATTTTTTTTCACAAGTAAATCACATTTGGTTGGTCTAATTTAGGGTTAGGGTTGAATTTTGGGCAATGTGCACGCCGTATTCATTGGAATGGAGGGAGTAGGAGAGAACGAGAGTGTTGGCCGCAACAGTGGCGTAGCCAGCCCAAAGCGCTAGTGAGTACCTGAAAAGGACAAAGGAAATGTTTCTCGTTTATGGAGGAGACGAAGAGCTCGTCGTAAAGGGTTACGTCGACGCTAGCTTCGACTCAGATCTGGATGACTCTAAGTCACAAACCGGATACGTGTATATGTTGAATGGTGGAGCGATGGTAGGTGCAAATGCAAGCGAGAGCGTCGTGGCGGGATCTACGTGTGAAGCGGAGTACATGGCAGCCTCGGAGGCGCGATGAAGCAATATGGGTGAAGGAGTTCATCACCGACCTAGGAGTCATACCCAATGCGTCGGGGCGATCAAACTCTTCGTGACAACACCGGAGCTATTGCCCTTGCAAAGGAGCCCAGTTTCACAAGAAGACCGAGCACATCAAGCGTCGTTTCAACTCCATCCGTGAAAATGTTCAAGATGGAGACATAGAGATTTGCAAAGTGCACACGGATCTGAATGTCGCAGATCCGTTGACTAAACCTCTCTCTCGCGTGCAAAACATGATCAACACCAGAACTCTATGGGTGTTCGATTCATCACAATGTAACTAGATTAGTGACTCTAGTGCAAGTGGGAGACTGTTGGAAATATGCCCTAGAGGCAATAATAAAAGTATTATTATATTTCAATGTTCATGATAATTGTCTTTTGTTCATGCTATAACTGTGTTATCCGGAAATCGTAATACACGTGTGAACACTTAGACCACAATATGTCCCTAGTGAGCCTCTAGTTGACTAGCTCGTTGTGATCAACAGATAGTCATGGTTTCCTGACTATGGACATTGGATGTCGTTGATAACGGGATCACATCATTGGGAGAATGATGTGATGGACAAGACCCAATCATAAGCATAGCATAAAAGATCGTATAGTTCGTTTGCTAGAAGCTTTGCCAATGTCAAGTATCTATTCCTTCGACCATGAGATCGTGCAACTCCCGGTTACCGTAGGAGTGCCTTGGGTGTATCAAACGTCACAACGTAATCGGGTGACTATAAAGGTGCATTACGGTATCTCCGAAAGTATCTGTTGGGTTGACATGGATCGAGGCGGATTTGTCACTCCGTATGACGGAGAGGTATCTCTGGCCCACTCGGTAATGCATCATCATAATGAGCTCAATGTGACCAAGGTGTTGGTCACGGATCATGCATTACGATGCGAGTAAAGTGACTTGTCGATAACGAGAGGCGAACGAGGTATTGGGATACCGACGATCGAGTCTCGAGCAAGTAACGCATCGATTGACAAAGGAATTGCATACGAGGTTTGATAGAATCCTCGACATCGTGGTTCAACCGATGAAATCATCGAGGAGCATGTGGGAGCCAACATGGGTATCCAGATCCCGCTGTTGGTTATTGCCCGAGAGTCGTCTCGGTCATGTCTGCGTGTCTCCCGAACCCGTAGGGTCTACACACTTAAGGTTCGGTGACGCTAGGGTTAGTAGGAAGACTAGTATGTGAATACCGAATGTTGTTCGGAGTCCCGGATGAGATCTCGGACGTCACGAGGAGTTCCGTAAGGGTCCGGAGGTAAAGAATAATATATAGGAAGTGGTGTTTCGGCCATCGGGAAAGTTTCGGGGTTCTGGCAGAAAGTCTGGGACCACCGGAAGGGTCCCGGGTCCACCGGTGGGGCCACCCATCCGGAGGGCCCCATGGGCCATAGGGGAAGGAACCAGCCCACAGGGGCTGGTGCGCCCCTAGGCCCACCTGCGCCTAGGGTTGAAACCCTAGGGGTGGGCGCCCACCGGCAGGGGGGGCACTCCACCCCTTGGCCGCCCCCTTGAGATTGGATCTCTAGGGGCCGCCACCACAGGGGCCTATATAAAGGGGGGGGGGGGACTGCTGTACACATCTCCCAAGGCGCAGCCCTCCCTCCCCAACACATCTCCTCCTCCGTAGAGCTCGTGAAGCCACAGCCGAGTATCTTGCATCACCACCATCACCACGCCGTCGTCGTCTTGCCGGTGGTGCCGTCTTCCTCAACCTCTCCTTCCCCTTGCTGGATCAAGAAGGAGGAGACGTCGCTCGTCCCGCACGTGTGTTGAGCGCGAGGTGCTGTCCGCTTCGAGACTTGGCATCGGTGATCTGAATCACGTTCGAGTCGACTCCATCATCACCAAGCAAGCTTCCGCACGCGATCTACAAGTGGTATGTAGATGCAAACTCTCTCCGTTACTCGTTGCTTAGATGAACTCATAGATGGATCTTGGTGAAACCGTAGGAAAAATTTTAATTTTCTCGCAACGTTCCCCAGCAGTGGTATCGAGCCGGGTTTATCGTAGTTCTCTAATGCACGAGTAGAACACAAATTTGTTGTGGGCGTTGATCTTGTCATCTTACTTGCCCCTACTAGTCTTTTCTTGCTCAACGGTATTGTGGGATGAAGCGGCCCGACCAACCTTACACGTGCGCTTACGTGAGACCGGTTCCACCGATCGACATGCACTAGTTGCATAAGGTGGTGGCGGGTGTCTGTCTCTCCCACTTTAGTTGCAGCGATTCGATGAACAGGGCCCTTATGAAGGGTAAATAGAAGTTGACAAAATCACGTTGTGGTGATTCGTAGGTAAGAAAACGTTCTTGCTAGAACCCAATCGCAGCCACGTAAAAGATGCAACAACAACTAGAGGACGTCTAACTTGTTTTTGCAACGATTGATCATGTGATGTGATATGGCCGAAGTTGTGATGAATGTTGAATTGTGATGTATGAGATCATGTTCTTGTAATAGGATTCACGACTTGCATGTCGATGAGTATGACAACCGGCGGAGAATATAGGAGTTGTCTTTATTTTTTGTATGACCTGCGTGTCATTGAAGAACGCCATGTAAACTACTTTACTTCATTACTAAACGCGTTAGTCATAGAAGTAGAAGTAGTCGTTAGCGCGACAACTTCATGAAGACACGATGATGGAGATCATGATGATGGAGATCATGGTGTCAAGCCGGTGACAAGGTGATCATGGAGCCCCGAAGATGGAGATCAATGGAGCTTGATGATATTGGCCATATCATGTCACAACTATATATAATTGCATGTGATGTTTATTATGTTTTTACATCTTGTTTACTTAGGACGACGGTAGTAAATAAGATGATCCTTATAAAATTTCAAGAAGTGTTCTCCCTAACTGTGCACCGTTGCTACGGTTAAATGCGTTTCTAAGCACCACGTGATGATCGGGTGTGATGGATCCTTACGTTCACATACAACGGGTGTAAGACAGATTTACACAAATAAAAACACTTAGGGTTAACTTGACGAGCCTAGCATGTGCGGACATGGCCTCGGAACACGGAGACCGAAAGGTCGAACACGAGTCGTATGGAAGATACGATCAACATGAAGATGTTCACCGATGATGACTAGTCCGTCTCACGTGATGATCGGACACGGGCTAGTCGACTCGGATCGTGTAACACTTAGATGACTAGAGGATGTCTAATCTAAGTGGGAGTTCGTAATTTTGATTAAGAACTTTATTATCATGAACTTAGTCTAAAACCTTTGCAAATATGTCTTGTAGATCAATGGCCAACGCTAATGTCAACACGAACTTCAACGCTTCCTAGAGAAAACCAAGTCGAAAGATGATGGCAGCAACTATCGGATCGGGTCCTAACACGAGATCATCCTCATAGCTGCCAAGAAACAAGATGTCCTAGAAGCACCGTTAGGTGATCCACCTGTTCTCCCAGCGCTGCAAGACGATTTGAACGTCTGGCAGACTCGTTCTGATGATTACTCCCTCGTTCAGTGCGGTATGCTCTACAGCTTAGAACCGGGGCTCCAAAAGCGTTTTGAGCATCACGGAGCATATGAGATGTTCGAAGAGCTGAAACTAGTTTTCCAAGCTCATGCCCGGGTCGAGAGATATGATGTCTCTGACAAGTTCTACAGCTTGTAAGATGGAGGAAAACAGTTACACAAGTGAGCACATCCTCGAAGATGTCCGGGTTGCACGCCGTATGACCCAGTTGAACATTAACCTCCCGGATGAGGCGGTCATTGACAGAATCCTCGATCGCTCCCACCAAGCTTCAAGAGCTTTGTGATGAACTACAACATGCGGGGATGGTAAAGACCATTCTGAAGTGTTCTCAATGCTAAAGTCGCAGAGGCTGAAATCGAAAAGGAACATCAAGTGTTGATGGTCAATAAGACCACTAAGTTCAAGAAGGGCAAGGGTAAGAAGAACTTCAAGAAGGACGGCAAGGATGTTGCCGCGCCCGTAAGTCTGCTGTCGGAAGAAGTCAAAGAATGGACCCAAGCACGAGACGAGTGCTTTTATTGCAAGGGAAGGGTCATTTGAAGCGGAACGCCCCAAATACTTAGCGGATAAGAAGGCCGCAACACCAAAGGTATATTTGATATACATGTAATTGATGTGTACCTTACCAAGACTGTAGTAACTCCCGGTATTTGATACCGTGCCGTTGCTCATATTTGTAACTCACAGCAGAGCTGCGGAATAAACGGAGATGGCGAAGGGCGAGGTGACGATCTTGCGTCGGGAATGGTTCCAAGGTCGATGTGATCGCCGTCGACGCGCTGCCTCTACATTTACCTACGGGATTAGTTTTAAACCTCAATAATTGTTATTTAGTGCCAAGTTTGAGCATGAACATTGTATCCGGATCTCGTTTAATCGAGATGGCTACTCATTTAAGTCTGAGAATAATGGTTGTTCGATTTATATGAGAGATATGTTTTATGGTCATGCTCCGATGGTCAATGGTTTATTCTTAATGAATCTCGGCGTAATATTACACATGTTCATAGTGTGGATGCGAAAAGATGTAAAGTTGATAACGATAGTCCCACATACTTGTGGCATCGCCGCCTTGGTCACATTGGTGTCAAGCGCATGAAGAAGCTCCATGCTGATGGACTTTTAGAGTCTCTTGATTATGAATCGTTTGACACATGCGAACCTTGCCTCTTAGGCAAAATGACCAAGACTCCGTTCTCCGGAACAATGGAGCGAGCAACCAACTTGTTGGAAATCATACATACCGATGTGTGCGGTCCAATGAGCGTTGAGGCTCATGGAGGATATCGTTATGTTCTCACTCTCACCGACGACTTGAGTAGATATGGGTATGTCTACTTAATGAAACACAAGTCCGAGACCTTTGAAAAGTTCAAGGAATTTCAGAGTGAGGTGGAGAATCAACGTGACCGAAAGATAAAGTTTCTCGATCGATCGTGGAGGAGAATATTTAAGTCACGAATTTGGCACACACTTAAGAAAATGTGGAATCGTTTCACAACTCACGCCGCCGAACACCTCAAATAAACGGTGTGTCCGAACGTCGTAATCGCACTCTATTGGATATGGTGCGGTCTATGATGTCTCTTACCGATTTACCGCTATCATTTTGGGGATACGCTCTAGAGACAGCTACATTCACTTTAAATAGGGCACCGTCTAAATCCGTTGAGACGACACCGTATGAATTATGGTTTGGGAAGAAACCTAAGCTGTCGCTTTCGAAAGTTTGGGGATGCGATGCTTATGTCAAGAAACTTCAACCTGAAAAGCTCGAACCCAAGTCGGAAAAATGCGTATTCATAGGATACCCTAAGGAAACTGTCGGGTATACCTTCTACTTAAGGTCCAAGGCAAAGTATTTGTTGCCAAGAACGGATGCTTTCTAGAGAAAGAGTTTCTCTCGAAAGAAGTAAGTGGGAGGAAAGTAGAACTCGATGAAGTACTACCTCTCGAACGGGAAAGTGGTGCCGCAGAAACCATTCTGTAATGCCCACACCCATCAAGAGGAAATCATTGATGATGATCAAGATACTTGGATCAAGTTACTCTCAACTTGAAGGTCCACAAGGACACGCTCCGCACTGAGTGGTACGGCAACCTGTTATGGAAATCATGTTGCTAGACAACAATGAACCTTCAACTATGAAGAAGCAATGGCGGGCCGGATTCCAACAAATGGCTTGAGGCCATGAAATCCGAGATAGAATCCATGTATGAAAACAAAGTATGGACTTTGACAGACTTGCCCGATGATCGGCGAGCGATAGAAAATAAATGGATTTTTAAGAAGAAGACGGACGCGATGGTAATGTTACCATCTATAAAGCTCGACTTGTCGCTAAGGGTTATCGACAAGTTCAAGGGATTGACTACGACGAGACATTCTCTCCGTAGCGAAGCTTAAGTCCATCCGAATCATGTTAGCAATTGCCGCATACTATGATTATGAGATATGGCGATGGACGCCAAAACGGCATTCCTTAATGGACATCTTAAGGAAGAGCTGATATGATGCAGCCGAAGGTTTTGTCGATCCTCGAATGCTAGCAAAGTATGCAAGCTCCAATGATCCATTTATGGGCTGGTGCAAGCATCTCGGAGTTGAACATTCGCTTTGATGAGATGATCAAAGCGTTTGGGTTTACGCAGACTTATGGAGAAGCCTGTGTTTACAAGAAAGTGAGTGGGAGCTCAGTAGCATTTCTCCTATTATATGTAGATGACATACTCTTGATGGGAAATGATACAAAACTCTTCGACAGCATTAAGGCCTACTTGAACAAGTGTTTTTCAATGAAGGACCTTGGAGAAGCTGCTTATATATTAGGCATCAAGATCTATAGGGATAGATCGAGACGCCTCATAGGTCTTTCACAAAGCACATACCTTGATAAGATTTTGAAGAGGTTCAAAATGGATCAGTCCAAGAAGGGTTCTTGCCTATGTTACAGGTGTGAAACGAGCTCAGCTCGACCACCGACCACGACAAAAGATAAAGAAGAGATGAGTGTCATCCCTATGCTTCAGCCATAGGATCTATTATGTATGCCATGCTTGTGTACTGCACGATGTAAACCTCGGCCGTAAGTTTGGTTGCAAGATACCAAAGTAATCCCGCAAGGAACACCGGACAGCGGTCAAGAATATCCTGAAGTACCAAAAGGACAAAGGAAATGTTTCGTTTATGGAGGAGACGAAGAGCTCGTCAGAAGGGTTACGCCGACGCTAGCTTCGACTCAGATCCGATGACTCTAAGTCACAAACCGGATACGTGTATATGTTGAATGGTGGAGCAAGAAGCTGGTGCAACCGCAAGCGAGCGCGTCGTGGCGGGATCTACGTGTGAAGCGGAGTACATGGCAGCCTCGGAGGCAGCGATGAAGCAATATGGGTGAAGGAGTTCATCACCGACCTAGGAGTCATACCCAATGCGTCGGGGCCGATCAAACTCTTCTGTGACAACACCGGAGCTATTGCCCTTGCAAAGGAGCCTGTGTTTCACAAGAAGACCAGCACATCAAGCGTCGCTTCAACTCCATCCGTGAAAATGTTCAAGATGGAGACATAGAGATTTGCAAAGTGCACACGGATCTGAATGTCGCAGATCCGCTGACTAAACCTCTCTCGCGTGCAAAACATGATCAACACCGAACTCTATGGGTGTTCGATTCATCACAATGTAACTAGATTAGTGACTCTAGTGCAAGTGGGAGATGTTGGAAATATGCCCTAGAGGCAATAATAAAAGTATTATTATATTTCAATGTTCATGATAATTGTCTTTTGTTCATGCTATAACCGTGTTATCCGGAAATCGTAATACACGTGTGAACACTTAGACCACAATATGTCCCTAGTGAGCCTCTAGTTGACTAGCTCGTTGTGATCAACAGATAGTCATGGTTTCCTGACTATGGACATTGGATGTCGTTGATAACGGGATCACATCATTGGGAGAATGATGTGATGGACAAGACCCAATCATAAGCATAGCATAAAAGATCGTATAGTTCGTTTGCTAGAAGCTTTGCCAATGTCAAGTATCTATTCCTTCGACCATGAGATCGTGCAACTCCGGTTACCGTAGGAGTGCCTTGGGTGTATCAAACGCCACAACGAATCGGGTGACTATAAAGGTGCATTACGGTATCTCCGAAAGTATCTGTTGGGTTGACATGGATCGAGATCGATTTGTCACTCCGTATGACGGAGAGGTATCTCTGGCCCACTCGGTAATGCATCATCATAATGAGCTCAATGTGACCAAGGTGTTGGTCACGGATCATGCATTACTGTGCGAGTAAAGTGACTTGTCGATAACGAGACCGAACGAGGTATTGGGATACCGACGATCGAGTCTCGCAAGTAACGCATCGATTGACAAAGGAATTGCATATGTGGTTTGATAGAATCCTCGACATCGTGGTTCAACCGATGAAATCATCGAGGAGCATGTGGGAGCCAACATGGGTATCCAGATCCCGCTGTTGGTTATTGCCCGAGAGTCGCCTCGGTCATGTCTGCGTGTCTCCCGAACCCGTAGGGTCTACACACTTAAGGTTCGGTGACGCTAGGGTTAGTAGGAAGACTAGTATGTGAATACCGAATGTTGTTCGAGTCCGGATGAGATCCCGGACGTCACGAGGAGTTCGGAAGGGTCCGGAGGTAAAGAATAATATATAGGAAGTGGTGTTTCGCCATCGGAAAGTTTCGGGTTACGCAGAAAGCACGGGGACCACGAAGGGTCCCGGGTCCACCGGTGGGGCCACCCATCCGGAGGGCCCCATGGGCCATAGGGGAAGGAACCAGCCCACAGGGGCTGGTGCGCCCCTAGGCCCACCCCGCGCCTAGGGTTGAAACCCTAGGGGTGGGCGCCCACCGGCTTGGGGGCACTCCACCCTTGGCCGCCGCCCCTTGAGATTGGATCTCTAGGGGCCACCACTGGGGCCTATATAAAGGGGGAGGGGACTGCTGTACACATCTCCCAAGGCGCAGCCCTCCCTCCCCAACACATCTCCTCCTCCGTAGAGCTCGGCGAAGCCTGCCGAGATCTTGCATCACCACCATCACCACGCCGTCGTCTTGCCGGTGGTGCCGTCTTCCTCAACCTCTCCTTCCCCTTGCTGGATCAAGAAGGAGGAGACGTCGCCGTCCCGTCGCGTGTGTTGAACGCGGAGGTGCTGTCCGCTCAAGACTTGGCATCGGTGATCCAATCACGCTCGAGTACGACTCCATCATCACCAAGCAAGCTTCCGCACGCGATCTACAAGTGGTATGTAGATGCAAACTCTCTCCCGTTACTCGTTGCTTAGATGAACTCATAGATGGATCTTGGTGAAACCGTAGGAAAATTTTTAATTTTCTGCAACGTTCCCCAACACCCACCTCCCTGTCCATTTCCTCCTAGATGCTCATGGTCATCATCATCTCGACATCTTCGAACGACTCGAAAAAGACATTTTGCGTTAATTCATCAAGCTCAATGTTTCCATACTCCCCATCCAACAAACCGTTCGAATCCATCGCTTTTCCTACAAAAGAATCACAGAAAATTACTAGGACAATTTATCGAACACATATAGGGCAAGGTCCAGTCCAAGAATAATTAGACGTACTGCGCCAACGTCCGCGACGACAGTGTCCGAAGTGGCGAGACAGGCCAGAAGAAGGTTTTTCTCGGTAGCGTTGTTGAGGGTTGGGAAGACGTTGTAGATAGGGTGGCGGCGGAGCTAGAGGAGGTTGGCAGGGACAAGGTAGAAGAGCGGAGAAGAAAAGGGCTAGTCCGGCAATGTCAAGACGTATTTTGTGAAATTTATAGTGAGTCATGTCTGTTGAATTCGACGTGGATGTGGGCTGTATATAAGGGTGCCGATCAATTTAGGCGTATAGGATTCGTTTGAAAAATCTAACCAGGTCACGAATTTATGACCGATCACTGAAACCAGCCGTTCGCGCAAACATACAGGGGGGGCATTGGAGGAGCCGGCTGTGCACCAACGCTCCCAGAGCCCTAGGCATGCGATGCACTTGATGGCCAACATTCCATCCGGCTCACCACCCACCTGCTACTACGGCGCGTCTACGCTCGGCGCATGGTATGACGCTGCCGGGCGGGCACAGACAAGACGCGCGGATGAAAGGCTCAATCAATCTCATCGCCGGTTTGAAATTGGGGGATGATAGGCGCCGGCGCGCCGGCCCAAACTTTGGGCCGGTCGCACCCCAGCCATACGATGCGAGATGCGGGTGTTCGCACACGAACACGTCACCGTGTACCTCCAACGCCGGGGATGATGCACCGCAGCTCACGTTGAAGGAGACCCGGCCAGAAGCACGGTACGCAGGCAATCCGGCGGGTGCTTTTAAGGACCTGAAACCCCACACGCCCGGGAGGGACCCCATCTGGGCGCGCGGCGGCTATGGGCTGCCCTAGTTCGACCTGACCGCCCCTAGGGCCTCGAGGTTCGCCGCCCTGCAACAAGAAGAACGGACAAAGAACAAGGAAGAAAAAGAACTAGGGTTAAGGAGAAAAGATAAAAGATAAAAAGTGGTAGATGAATTGATCGATTGTGTGTTGTTCAACAGGCTGTCACCCCTTAGATATATAAGAGGCGGCTGGACTTCCCGTGCAAGGAATAGGCTTGGATTCACGTCCAAAACCCTAGTCAAATTCGGATTGGTTTTGTCCGAACTTTCCAAAACTGTTCGGTTTAAACTGGCTGCACATTGTGGGTCTTTTTTGTGGTGGTAAACCATCTCGGATGGAAACGAGCCCAAAAGCAATCTTGACCGTTTCAACGAGACGAACAACTTTTATGTTGTACGTTTTTTGATCAGAGGTCATCTCGAGGGTCAAATTGGTCGCGCAAACAGGCTATCCCTCGCGCTACCAATCAGACAGGGTGTCTGGTGGGGCGCGCCAGTTTTTGCCTCGTGACACGGCTGTATTCCGATAGCTCTAACTTTTGCATACGATCTCGGATTTGAATGATTTTTATATCAAAATCAATCGTTTCGACGAGACGAAGACAATCCATGTAGATAAGTTTTCCATTTGAGGTCGTCTTGGGGGCTTAATCAGCCAAACTGTACTTTGAATATAAGATCTTAGTACTTTGAGTATAGTTTCGGCCTTCGAGATGAAATCGGACTGCGATGACCCAAACTTCAAAGATGTTCATATCAACAATATGGAACTCTTTCATGAAGATCACTTCTCCATTTGAGGCCATCTTAAATAAGTTATTGACCGTGCAAAAATCTGGTGTCAACACATGCCCCCCTGTTTTTCGGCAAAACTTGTGTGCCGAAAAATAACTTGCACGAAGTTTGTTCTAAGCGCGATGTCAACACTCCATAGGCCATTTTGTACGTACTTTGGACGATAAGTATATATCGGCCATTTAGATTAGCAACAAAAGTGAAGCTAATCGAACATATAATGATTTGGTAATACCCTTTCATGATGTAAGAAATTATATTTTATCCATGGATTAAAATAAGTTCATTGAGGGTAACCAATCATACCTGATGAAGAATTCCATGGCATAGGCATCAACGACATTGTTGAAGAAAATGGATAATGTGTGGACCGAAGATGTTGAAACCTTCGGCTTGGTCCTTCGTAGCTTTCACTCTTTTCCTTCTTCACCTTTGTCGCACTCCTTGTAAAGGAAGCTCGCACATAATTCTTATTTTGAATATTTCCTTTGGGAACCCATGCCATATTTCTCTTTTCAAGTTCATGTGCACTAAGCTTCCACAACTCCTTCTTTTGCCAATACGATAAGCCGAGTGGGCATCCCAGCTGCGGTTTTGTTTGAAGTAATGGCAATTCTTGTTTTACCTTGTGCACTCTCAACTTCTTCGTTTCAGATTTGGCACTTGATTGACTTGCCTATTGCCTTTTGTAGCCAATGTCAACACTTTAATTGGCTCTTTTTCATTTGAAATCATATCTGAAGTGGCACTCTTATGACCATCTCTTTTGATGCGGTAAATTTGCTCAACCACCTCCTTATTCTTCCTTGTGCACTAGACCGATTCTTTATGATTGAAACGGTCTTTGACGCGTGATTGTTCAAATGTTGATCTCCTTAGAGCTGCATAGTATTGATGAGATGGTCTAGAATAAGATGGAGAATGTGCCCTTGTATCATACCTGTCCCATGATGAATATGTATCTATATGAGCATAGGGAGGCATCCACGACATTGGCATTGGTGGCCCAAAATAAGGATATGAATATGTTGCATTAAAATTATCACTTTGCCAATACCAATCCTCATATTTTCGCCTTGGGGGTGATCTTGGTTTCTTTGCATGATTTAGCGATAAGCATTCTTCTCTTCACTCTTTTGATATTTATCCAATAGTTCAGCGAAGGTGATCTTTGATCTCTTACACTTGCGCTTATTTCGGCCTTTGTTTCCTTTGGTTGTGCTTGCACCAATCATTGGATTTGCTTGTTGCCCCCCAGTCCCTGGCGTCTCCATTGTAGCTTCGATGGAATTCTCGCCCTCAAAATTATGTTCATTATGCTCTTCAACAACTTCTTTACTTGAAAGATTGACCCCATCACCTGCAGTTTTTACCTCCTCTTTAAATGGATCGGCTTGAAGCAGTCGATGCAAAAACTTTCTGCCATCGAGACCAATCGGAATAGACTGGTCATCTCTTGGTGTCTCAACAAATTTCAATCGTCCTTTATCAATGGCCGATTTAACTATTTGACGAAACATATCGCAATCCTCAAAATTATGTTTGAACGAATGATGCAACCTACAATACATTCATCCTTGAATTGATGGCTTGACATGGTGATCAAGAATTCTTATGTAATTATTTTTCAGCAATAAATCAAATATTTGGTCACACAAGCTTGAATTGAAGGTAAACTTCTTGCTTTCTAGCCGATCTTGCTGTGTGAACGGCTTTGAAGATAAGCAAACGAATGGTTCAGATTTAGAATCTTCCCATTCGCCATACATTGTGTTTTCACTCTATCTCCGGTGTCTTTGGATAAGATATTATATTAGCATCGGTTTCTCAAAAGAAATTAACCTTGGCTTTAAACTTCCGATACGAAAATATTTAGAACACACATGTCTCAATTGAGACAAAGTGCAAGCCAAGTAAGAAATAAGCAAAGCTACCCAACTAGATATGAACTTTAGATAAAGCAACGAGGAAAGCTTTGGCCACAACAATAAGTCATTATCGGTCTTTATAAATGGTGCAATGGGTTGACCGATATAGTCTATAACAATTTTGTTGCTAGCAAGTAAATTACTCTTCTTCATTGGTCTTTCAAAATTACTTATGAGAATTTTTCTTATAGAAGCATCGACAATAAAGTTGCGACCAAATCAGAAGATATGCAAGTCACTTGCTAGACATACCTCTTCAATTACGTTGGGAGAGCATGATGGTTGTATCACTTGAGTAATACTTTGTTCCACTTTTGAATGACTCTCCAATGCCTTGGCATTCTCCTTTTCTTTGATAGATTCGGTACACATACTATTTGATTCGGCTTTTTTAATAACCAAATTAACTTTGTTAACCGAATCACCACTCTTTCTTTCTTTGATTCGCAAGGTTGCTTGTTCTTGTCTAAATTCAGCAAACATCGCATCTAGTCTATCTTTAAGCTTTTTTCGACCAATTTTAGCCCAATCTTCATCGGATTGCCCCCCAATACTTTGAGAAGCTTTCGGCAATGGTGTGTTGCCGAAATTCTGTAATTGTGCAGGGGCAACATGATATGCTACATTACTAGGTAAAGACACATGCGCTCTGGTAGAATTCTCACTTATTCGGCCATGAGCATGAAGGTGCGGAGCCGAATCACGAATATCTACAATTGCGTATGGTGCCGAAAAATTCGTAGCATGAGGTGTAGCATACGATGTTTGAGGGTAATTGGCCGAATAACTAGTAGTGGCATGGCCAATTCTCCTATCCACCGGCACGTTTGGATTAACATACTGCAAGTTATTCGCCGATGAATAAAAAGTTGAAACACTTTGTTGCATACTATTGGAAGTTTCTACATGGGGTGTCTCAACATGATTAACCGAACTCATCATGTTGTTCATCGGCATATAGATTTGTGGGGTTGCCGATGCATGGGAGTTGGGATACATATGTTGCATGTTGCTAAAATTATATGAAGTTGAAGCATGAAGATTATTCTGAATCGGCTGTTGCACATAATTAGATGCATGATTGATAAAACTAGGGCTAGCCGATACAATATGCTCATTAGACGATCTAGCAACAACATATGTATTATTTGCATCTACATAAGTGAATTGGGTATTCATGTTACCTTTGTAGATTGCAAACCCTAGATGACGATCTCTTCAGTAGCAAGAACGGGCTGGAGACCGCTCAAAGCTTCGCCCCAGTAGTCGCCAAAAGTGTGTTCGCACACGAACACGTCACCGTGTACCTCCAACGCCGAGGATGATGCACCGCAGCTCACGTTGAAGGAGACCCGGCCGGAAGCGCGGTACGCAGGCAATCCGGCGGGTGCTTTTGAGGACCCGAAACCCCACACGCCCGGGAGGGACCCCGTCTGGGCGCGCGGCGGCTATGGGCTGTCCTAGGTCGACCTGACCGCCCCTAGGGCCTCGAGGTTCGCCGCCCTGCAACAAGAAAAACAGACAAAGAACGAGGAGGAAAAAGAACTAGGGTTAAGGAGAAAAGATAAAAGATAAAAAGTGGTAGATGAATTGATCGATTGTGTGTTGTTCAATCGGCCGTCACCCCTTAGATATATAAGAGGTGGCTGGACTTCCCATGCAAGGAAAAAGGCTTGGATTCACGTCCAAAACCCTAGTCAAATTCGGATTGGTTTTGTCCGAACTTTCCAAAACTGTTCGGTTTAAACTGGCTGCACCTTGCGGGTCTTTTTTGTGGTGGTAAAACATCTCGGATGGAAACGAGCCCAATAGCAATCTTTACCGTTTCAACGAGACGAACAACTTTTATGTTGAACGTTTTTTGATCAGAGGTCATCTCGAGGGTAAAATCGGTCGCGCAAAACAGGCTATCCCTCGCGCTACTAATCAGACAAGGTGTCTGGTGGGGCGCGCCATTTTTTGCCTCGTGACATGGCTGTATTTCGATGGCTCTAACTTTTGCATACGAACTCGGATTGGAACGATTTTTATATCAAAATCGATCATTTCGACGAGACGAAGACAATCCGTGTAGGTAATGTTTCCATTTGAGGTCGTCTTGGGGGCTTAATCAGCCAAACTGTACTATGAATATAAGATCTTAGTACTTTGAGTATAGTTTCGGCCTTCGAGATGAAATCGGACTGCGATGACCCAAACTTCAAAGATGTTCATGTCGACAATACGGAATGATCACTTCTCCATTTGAGGCCATCTTAAATAAGTTGTTGACCGTGCCAAAATCTTGTGTCAACAGCGGGGCCGTTAGATTTCGCCCGACGCCCAGCTCACCCCGCGTCCTTGCCCTTCCTCCTGCTCGTGCCCGTTGACCAAATCTACAGATGGTCCCCCATCGCGACGCCGCTCCTCGCCGGAGGCAGCGCCGCTCCTCCTTGACCGGATTAGTCGCTGCACCGCCGGCCCCAGCACCAAAAAGGACTCGTTTCTTGCTCGCTGGTCACCCGTGCCACCTGCACTCATCCCTCGGCCGCCACATGACATTGACGACTGCAGCTCGCCCATCGGCCGGTTCCAGCTCTAGTCGCCATGGTTGCAACATCCCTGAGGCACCGCCGGCGCCTCCGCTCGTCACCGTCATTCAGTTCGAACCATCTTGTCCTCGGATAAAACACAAACTTCATTACTTTGCGAGTAGTAGCAAAATCACATGCTGGTTGCAGCAAAAAAATCATCGAATCCAGCAAAAAGAACCACCATCGTCTCGACCACTGCAAAAATTCTCGTGTATCTTCCCAGCAAAAATTCTTATGAGTTCCAGCATTTTTTTGCTGGTTCCAGCAAAACACATCTCGACGCCGTCCCGTTGCATCACCGAGCGATAGAGGTTGCAACCTTTTCTCCGTTCGCTTCCATCAAAAAACTATATGGTAGTAGCACCGTACCTCGCCGCCTTCACCCCGGCAGCTGCTGGTTGCAGCAACAAAGGAAGATGGTTCCAGCATCTCCAGGATCCGGTTCCAGCAAAAAAACTCTTTGGTAGTAGCACCGTACCTCGCCTTCTTCACCGCCTGGCGGTTGCTGATTGCAGTAAAAATGGACGATGGTTCTAGCTCCAGAGAACACCGCTTCCAGCATATTGTGTGGCCGGTTGCAGCTTTCCGTTCAGTGAGGTCCTTGCCTTGCCGGTTGAAGCTCATCGCTTGAACGGCTCCAGTGCCACCACCGTCGTCCGGGGATGCAACTCTCACGGGAGGAAATTGGAAGCTAGCCATGGCGGCTAGCGCGTTAATTCATGCAACCATGGAGAGGAGCGGTCGAAGCTAGCCATGGCGTTAGCTCGCAGTTGCCGCAAGGTTGCTTGCGGCGACGGTAGCGCGTCATGCGCGCCGACCAGCTTTTTGTGCCCCTCCTTGTCTTATTTTGCTGCAGGGAAGAAGGAAGGGGATGGGCAGAGGAGGAGATGGAAGGGAGAGAAGAAACATGGCGCTGGGAGGGGTGTGGCTGAAGGTAGGGGATGAAGTGCGGGGGAGGGGGAAGATAAGGCAGGAAGGGGCGGTCTGCCTGGGTCCACCAAATACACGCGTCTCGCGCGGGGGCTGATTGCGTGGGCGCACAACGCTAGCGTGGCATCGCGTCCGGCGGAAAATTTGTACGGTGCGCCGTTCTCCAACGATTCCCTTTGAAATTTGAACCGCCGTCCACTTTTTTTTATCCGGCGGGACGTGCCACGTTCTTTTTCATCTGGCGCGCGGAGCTGCTACTGCTGTCGCCCTGATCACCTGTGCAAATGCGCCCATTTATGGAGGGAGAACGAAACGGTTCAAAACGGGGATTTGCTTTCTCTTCTACGTACTACTTCCTATCTTTTCCTAATCTCTACCTAATAATAAAGCAAATTGGGTTTCGGCGGTCCGTCACACACTTTTGCAGAAAACCCCCTGTGTTTTCTTTGAATTAACCCACAGTACACACTTAAGTCAAACCGAACCGTTATTTTACATTTTTACGAAACCCCCCCTGATGTATTAGATAATTCACCCGCCGATTATATATAAGTCAAACACATGTTTTTTCTAAATTATCCATATCTTTTAAACCGTAACTCCGATTTTAACATGTTATATATGAAAATAGATTAGAAAAATGTGTAGAATCTGAATATGACGTTATTTTGTTTGTTAAATATTTTAAAATATTATTTTGGAAGATATTTAAGTCAAACAAATATTTTTCTTAATTATCCATATCTATTAAACCGTAACTCGATTTTAACATGTTATATATGAAATTTGAATAGAAAAATATGTAGAATTTGAATATGATGTTATTTTTACCTATTAAATATTTTAAAAGCAAACTTGTAACCTATAGGACACGTCCGTTTTCTTTCATACCGCTGACGATCCGGATTGCAAATAAACAACCACTAAAATCATAAAGAGACGAAAGAAAACACCGATAACCACACATGAGCACCTCTGAACAAACCGGCGGGAAAAACAACATTCAAACACACTTTGGTTTGTGTGAACACCGATGCCATGAAGGTGAGAAGGAGGATAAGCGGCAACACAAAAATGATGCCTCGCTAAAATAAAGGGCATGAACATATTATGGTTATTGGGTTAAGAGTATACATTATTTTTCTCCCGCTTCAACGCCCTTTTCTTTCTTAGAATAAAAAGCATTGACTGAGTCTTCGGATTCACCGTCACGGGCTTTTTACAGAAAAGCCCCTGCTGTTTTGACTATTTGACCCGCAATCCATCATTATAATCTTCCAGAAAACGGTTCGACGAAAAAAAGAAACCCGTACTCATCCTCGCCTCGACCCTGGCCTCTGCCCAAGCCAACCCAAATCCCTCAGCCGCCGCCGCCTCGCTCGCCGCCGCCCTCAACCAGCGCGTCGCTGCGGCCGACCTCAACTCGCCCTCCGCCGCGGCCGCACCTCTGGCCGCTCGCCGCCCCCGCCGATGCCGCTGCGCTTGAGCGCAACTTCTGCCCTGACGCGCAGCCAGAGCAAACCACAGCCGCCTGGAAGACCCCGCGGCGCCGCTGACACATGAGTCCGAGGATGCAGGGGGGTGGGGAGCAGGAGGATGCAGCGGGCACGGGGAGCAGTAGGTTGGGTCAGAGCTGGATGATGAGTGTGTGGGCCACTCGACGGTGCTCTTCTGGAGATGCGTCGCAGGTCACGGACAACGAGGAGAAGAAAGGTAGCGGCCTGGGAATCTACAGAGGAAGGAGATGCGTCGCAGACTCGCATGTCACGCACAAGGAGCCGGAGGAAAGTAGCGGCCCTTGGAATTTACAGTGCAAAGCTTATGTGCTAACCTTTGTAATCTTTGTATCTTATGTGGTTTGTTGTGCTTCTGCTGCAGCTTGGAGGCGCGGCGGCTCCCGTTGAAGCTCAGCGGCCCTGCGCTCCCGCTGCATCTTGGAGGCGCGGCGGCTCCCGTTGAAGCTCAGCGGCCCTGCGCTCCCGCTGCATCTTGGAGGCGCGGCGGCTCCCACTGCAGCGCGGAGGCTCCAGCTGAAGCTCGGAGGGGCGGCGGTTCCCGGTGGCCCCAACAGACACGGGTGTCGGGTGGGATCCCAACTGAATCTCGATGCAGACGCTGACCAGCTATGAAGCTCCACAGATCACCTATGTCGCCGCTGTTTCCATCTACTGCCACCGTTCAGGTCCGTGTGTGTCCTTCGTAGGAATCACATACTTGAATTAGTTGGGAATTAGCCATGCCGCCGAGGACGTGTGTTGTTTGCTACGCCTAAAAACAGCGGTAGCAGCAGTATGTTGATTGTTGCGCCGTTACCGTCAGATGAATAGGAAGTCAACAGTATTAGGCATGTGTAAGATTCCCTATAAGCTAGAAAATACTTGTGGTACATGGCATATGTGAGAATGTCAATCTTGGCTGCAAACAAACATGGATAATTAGTAATTAGCCATTGTCCGCGGCTCCGTGCATGCCAATCCTTAGCCAGACAAAACTTGTGGTACATGTCATTGCAAATTTCAGGACAAAAAAAAGGCGGATGCCACTCCGGGTATTGTGTTGTTCTTCAGAATGACAATGCGTGCACAGTTCTTGTGTACATTGCTTTTTTTATTAGAGATTTACTGTACTACATTCGTGATGACAACAAAATTGAAAAATATCTAGATGTTGAAGAGTATTTTCTTATAGATGTTGTAAAATGTCTTTGTTCAATTTAACTCGGGCCATACACAAAGCTCCAGCTTCTATCGATATCAATTATCATCTGCATTCGTGCATTAGAGCGGCGATGGTATGGACGAGCTCGCGCGCTCCTGGTATATGTACCAATGGGACATTGCCGCGTTTTTTTGAGCATCAGTACAGACATAAGCGCTCATATACACGCATCGTCCCACTGAAAGCGCATCGCCGGAAATCCTGAAATAAATCCAGGAATAATGCGAGCACCAGGATTTGAACCCTGATGGGTTGGGGATACCACTGTCCACCTAACCAACTCAACCACAGGTTGATTCGCGGGACGTTGCCGCGTTGAGATGTGTATTAAGTGCGTTCGATCATAGGCGTGACAGATACGACAACTAAGCAGTAGAATACGGAGACGGGTCCATCAACATCACAGTTCCCTGGATGGTACAAGTTGCATATGTGCCGCTTGCTCATTTCTGTTTCCCACTGTACATAAGCCCTGTCGCAGATCAATCACGGCGCGCAAAAATGGCATAACCTTATCGGATAAGAGCATCTCCAACAGACGCCCCAAACGACGCGCGCGCGGTAAACCCAGCTTTTAGTGCGCTGCTGGCGGTTTGCAGCGCTCCCGTGACATGGGAAACAAGCGCTGAATCATTCTTGTGCCAGCGCGCCTTCATACAAGAAGATTTAGCGCGCCCGCTTCGCGCCATAAAAAGCTGCGCGCACGCGCGCTTTCTCCACACATATCTCTTCCTCTTCTTCTCTCCTCTCTACCACGCGCGCTCCGGTATCCCGCCACCGACGCGCGCGCTCGGCGCCCGCCACCGCCAGCGCCGCCATGCCGCCACGCCGCCGAGGCGTCCGGCTACATGGCGCGTCCGCTCGCGCCCAACGGCAGCTTCACCGCGGAGATACGCTCCGGCGAACTCCGGCTCGCCCTCGCACGCATCTGGGGCGGCGCGACGAGCCGCCAGCAGCGTCACGACGCGGCGGCGTGGCGCCTAGGCCGGCCGCGTGGCCAGATGAACTTCCAAGATGTGTACACGCTCGAGCAAGCGCTCAACCTCGCCCCTCTGCCTCGTCTGAACACGGCGGAAGACCGTGCGAAGGACGCCGAGCGGCAACGCCGCCTCCTCGTCGCCAAGGAGGACGAGCGGGTCATGGCGGACTGGCGCCAGCGCCACCGGAGGACGTCGCCTCGGCGAGCCCTCTTGGGCAAGCGCCGCGAGAGGACACGCTGGCGCGCCAGCGACGCGGTTGGACGGCGTCGGCGGAAGGCGTTGGCGAATCGCGCATCCGACCTTGTTGCGGCGGTGGGCGGTCGTTCTTCACGCCGAACGATGAGCGGTGGTGGACATCGGCTAACTACCTCGGGCGACACCGCCGAGGATGATAGTGGTGATGATGATAGCGACTTAGAGTAGTTTTTTTTATTAATGCAATCTAAGTTTATCGTTTTTATTTTATGCAATCTATGTTTCAGATGTAAAATACCTTTGTATCGTTAATCTATGCGATCTATCTAGTTTTTTTAAAATTTCTACTTTCAAAAATGCATACATTTCTAGTCGCTGTACTGCATTTTAGCCATTGTTGAGCGGCTGCACAGCCTGCATTTTAGCCTGCCACTTTGGAAGCGGCCGCAAGCTACCCGCCAAACCAGGCGATGGGCGCGCGCTAAAGCTGTTTTTTGCGCGCGCCGCGTTCGGCGTCTGTTGGAGATGCTCTAAGCGTCTTCCTCCGGGAAAAAAACAGAAGGGGATAGCCGTGCTATGACATTGTGGGTCCATACTCTGGCGGCAACGCTTCAGCGAAAAAAAAAAGAAACTATCCTTCGAGACGCTGCACGACGGCAGGGACGCATAGCTGTGGCGAGGGCGGAGGCGACAGGCGAGGGCTTGGAGTTCCTATCGGATCCAGTTGACAGGTATGTTTTGCTGCCGCCCTTTTTTGTTCTCGCCGCCGGCGGATGTAAGCAGACTCGCATGTTATTAGTGCGCGCCTTCGTTTCCGTAGGTTTCCTCTGCCAGATCTCGCCGCCGATGAATCGCTGCTAAGCGGCGGAGGCAACCAAACTTTCGTATGCACGGCTACCGAATCCAGTATCGGTGATGTGGGCGATGCGGCGGTGACATTGGAACTATATTTGCAGAGCGAATGCAATGGAGTGGCTCTGTCGGCGCCGAACTCAGAGCAGTTGACGGGCAAAGACGATCCTCAGGCGCCGGGCTGGACCAAGAGGTATACGCCACATTTGTAGGCCCAGTAAACCTGTAAATTCGACTGGACTGATAATTTTTTCCCTCCTGTATCATATCGATCTATGCTGGTCTTTACAATATACAGGCAGACAGCCACATTTTAAATGCAGTTACGATGTATTTTTCTGAATCTAAGCTAGTTACCCCATTTTTTCTGAATTATGTATGTCTGCGTTGTGCAGTCTGCTTGTTGGGCATGCACCTGAAGTCCTGAAGAACGCCCTCCGTGTGCTGGCAGAATGAGTGCTCTTGAAAAAGCATTGAGAAGATATGCTGAGAAGAAAACTGACACTGTAATAGTGCCTGCAGTAGGAAGCACGTCTCATTCACTTAGGGAAGCTTATGACTATTACAATTTGTATTCCTGGGAGATTGGATCTGGGGTAAGATATGGCAAGAGCAGGCTTAATGTTGAAAGGACAAAATGCATGCAAGAGATAGTATGTGGCTGCTCGGTAAGCACTGATTTTCAGTTGTCTGTTGTGTGGCAATGGCAGATGTTGTGTCAACCAAAAAAAAAAGTTACTGCCTATCAAGGGAGTCTGAACTAACAAAAAATAAATGTTGTTTGTTTGTGGCATTTGCAGGGGATTCCGAAGAAAAGCAACACCCGGACTTGCTGGTGCAGGTGCCCCGCGCTCATACGATTGCTTCGATCAAAGGACAATGGATGGTACATAAGTGAGTTCATACCATCACACAACCATTCGTTAATGGAGAAGTGTGGCGGGAAGGTGTACTCGTCGTGCTCACAGGTGAACAAAAAAATGATGTGTTTAAAATTTAAAATTTCATCTAGCTTCATAATTCACACTCAGCTACTTCACATGACTAGAAAATACCCCGCGCGTTGCTGCGGAATTATTTGCGAATATCTATATGTTGATGGAAGCTAAACATGAGTCATTATCTTATATCTCATAAAAAATTAAGTGCAAAAACTAAAATGATACTGGAAACAAAATATAGTATGTTGTCAGTATAATACACACCTCTTGAACTCATCCCAAGGCTAAAAAAATAAGGGATAATGTGAATCTATACAATACTATACAGTAAGACTGGAAGTCTACAACACGTAGATGATTATGTGCAAAACGTCTTCCTAGTTAGAGCCACATTGGCCAGTGGTTCAAAATATCACGTCGAATGTTAAATATGCACGTAATTAAATGGAGCTATGAGGGAAGTACTCCGTAGAATTTTCGTCCTATGATAAAAACTTTCTTATATGTCATGCCATGGAATTCTAAGTCGCATTTTTCTGCATCATGTGACGATTGCTTCTTTTGATGCTGTAATGATTTAACGGAATCACATCACCTGCAAAAATTGTCTTTTGATGCGGTAATGATTTAATGGAATCACATCGCCTACAAAAATTGCACTGTCGCCTAAAGCATGTCGAGAATCAGATTTGGTAATTCGTACTACCAGTGAAAGACCCTGTCCAGACTCCATATGGATGCTCTACACGTAGTAACAGTGGCTACGTAGTAACATGCCATGGAGCAGTTAAACTATTCGAGCAAATAACCTGCATGTTTATCAAAGAAAGGATAAATACCACGCAGAAGTGGAAGGAAGAGGCAACGCTGAATCCTTGTTACAGTGGCGAGTTGAACGTACCATGAGTTTGTGTTGCCAGACATGGGGGCGAAGGAATAAAACCTTGCTGAACAGCAGCAGGACATGCAGGACCTTGCGGGCAAAGCGTCAGCATCGGCAGCGACGCAGAGGGACCAGGGGATGGCATCGGTGGCAGCGATATTGCATGACAACTATTAGGCATGGCAAAGGCGATATGCCGATGACGGATGCCATGAGGGTATCATCTAGCAGGGAGTTCGTGCAATGTGAATAGCCACCATGGATTCATGTTGTGCTTCTTACGATGGGAACGATGTTATATAATGAGACTTTACAGGAGTAAGGGTAGTTGAACGGAAGGAAATGGAAGGGCAAGGGACTCCACAGTCCAGTGGGCTTCTCTCCGTTGATCATAGTCATCAATGCATGACGTGAGTGGAGAATTGCTAGCATTGCTAGATAGCTGATGCGTGGGTATTAATTGGTTGATGCACCATCCTATAAACAAAACGATTTGAAGAAAAGTTGCTGGCATGGTGTAGTGACGTGGAAGCCTACATGTCAAGTTAATTGGTGGTTGTGAGGTTATGATGTGGATAGCTTGCATGTCAAGAGAAATATGATAGTGGGGATGAGCTATTTAGGTATTATAGATTCCGGTGAGACGACTAGTCTATTGATTTACCATTCTTGCTAGCACACTCTTTGTGATGTTCTCTCGTTTTCAGTATACTAGTTAAATAAAATGAATGTTGAATTGCATTTGCAGATCAATGCAAGGCGATGGAAGTAGCAACAGAGAAAGTGATGCCACACACGACTCACCGTTGGTGCAAGTGGCACATGCACTTGGTAATTTCGTGGGGCTAAAAGCTCCAGAATGAAAACGAAAGCCTGGTCACCAATCACCTGCAGGGATAAACCTCCATATGATGATCGTGGTGCAAAAAGCAAGAAGTACAGACTGACAGCAAATGCACAAGCTGGAAATGGATGCGGGACAAGTAAACGAACTCGCTTCTCCAGTATATGTTGAGAACCAGGGCACAAGAGCACCACATGTCCACAAAGAGGTGATCTTCCTCAAAAAGAAAGGAAAGCGGCAAAATGCTCGAACTGTGGCTTCGGTGGTCAGAGGAAAAACATCTGCAGCAAGCCTAGGGTTGTACTCCATGTTGAAAATGCTACCTTAGAGCCAAATGCAATTTGCGGGTGACTTCATTTAGATTCAATGTTTTTGTTCTGTGTTGTTGAGGGCTTTGTAGCCGTTAACTTTAACCACAAGACTCTTGTTGTAATAATAACCGTAAGTGAAGTACGCGTTGTTTGAGGTCAGGTTGTTATGATTTGAATGTTTATCATGTAGAAGAAAAAAATGTATGAGAGTCTGCCTAATGTTGTAGTGTGCCTGTGCATCTCCCCTTTTGTATTTCACTGAGTTCTTGTTTGAGAAATCAATCTGGTCTGGTGCATTGTGTGAGGAGAGATTCAGTTGATTTTATTTCTTCCCCTCTTACGAAATTGCTTGACATCATGTTCCTCTGCACCGCTGGGCAGTGGTAGCGGTAATTCAATACAGGTGACGCCTTACAGGTGTCCGACGCGGCCCCTGCTGTGTGCAATGGGCTGGAATCCTGTTAGTTTGATTTTCAGACTCTTTGAAAGGGATCCGTCAGAGTTAACCTTCTCTTTTTACAGCTGCTTAGCTAAAAACATACTTCCATTAATATTATTAGTTGCACAAACGAGACTACATCACACAGCTTAAACTTGATCATTACAAAAGTTTGCCATCAGCAACACCATAGCTGCGCTTACACCATTATACACTTGGCTGCTAACCAATGATACAAACATCATAATACTTGATTTGCAGGTACAATGGTACGCCGTGCTCTATTCGCAGCTGCCGCCTAACCACGCACTTGCATGACCACAACCAACACAAGGATTGCCACCCCAGTGACAAGGTTGGCCTCGGACACCACCAGATTGATGGATGCAGCGTCAACGCCAATGGTTCCCTGGCGCCCAGCAGCTGGAAGCGCGGCGAGCATGTATCCTGCAGCGGCGCTGACTAAAGAAACGAACTGGGTGCCCCCGGCATGCCGTTCTGCTGCCCTGTGGTGTGGTGCGTGCGGCACCTGTAGATCTTGAACTCCCAAAGCTTGGCCGCCTTGCTCTTATCCTGGCTCGATTTGCGCCAATGGGGGTGCGGCTGGACACGGCGACGCGAGGTAGTCGGCGTACGCTTGCTACTTGTAGAAATCGCATCCACCACCTGACGGCTGTCGTTGACCGGCGAAGAGGGTTCAGAGTCAGACAAGTGATGTTGAACAAATCTGAAGAAATCTATGCAAAAACTGGACACTTACATTGTGATTGCGACACTTGTAGAATCGCTCGCCGGCGCTCTGCCCGCAACGAGTAACGTAGGCGACTACGTTCCTGCCACAGTCCGGGCAAGGCACGATTGGAAGTGCCGCCGGATCAGCACCTTGATTCAGATTTGCCATCTTTTCTGCGGCTGCTGTTCCTTGCTCCGATTTGGGGGGTCTATTAAGGAACAGTGTGCAACTAGGGTTCGTTCCTTCGATTTGGGGATGGACTATTATTAGACTGAGCCGCCGTCGATGATAGATGGGGAGTTTAATGGAGTAGGTAGGTCGACCCGAGCGGAATTCAGTCTAGCAGGGATACACATTGCTACGAATTGCTACGATTTGATGAAAACGGCCGTCTAGCGCCTCAACGTCCGCCACCCGCACCGTACAAACTGTCTCTTCCCGTCCGCGTCACTCATTAAATGAGTCGTCGTCTACGAGCTGCAATACAGCGTGCGTTCCATATCCCGACGAGGACCGACGCCTGCAGATAACGCGAGCAGGCGAGCTCGTCCACGCCAACGAATTTTCGTGCATTCATGTGGTTTCTTTTATTAGGATGGATGGTTGTGGCCTGAACTGCAAATCCTCATTTAGATTAAGATGTAGATGATAAGAATGCCGAGAAAGCATAGGAATTTCAATAGGTCATGTGTTAGATGGCAATCTTATTTTCAGGTTTGGTCAGAACTCACCTGCTTCGCTACAAGCGTGGCGTTCAATTTTCTGCCGTCGGCAAGTATCTAAGACCATTGGAGGTTCTTGCTGTGTAGTATTGTTGTTGCTCTGTTAATGGACATGTATACGACAAAAAATCCTGCAGGGTGCCTCAAACGCGGCTGTTGAGTAAAGGCGACTGTTAGGCGCCGGTCGACCGGCCCAAATTTGGGCCGGTCCCCGCACGAGCGTGGGATACAACCCCTTTAACCGTCCAGATTAATCGCTAACCGTCCTGGAAAAAGTCAAACATGCTGCAAAACCCGTCCAATCTTCTGTTTCCCCTGTTCTCCGGCCACCTACGCCACTCATGCTTGCCGGCCGCTCCCGTCACCGCGCCCGCTAGTGCGTAGCCCCTCGCTGTCGTCGACGAGATTGCAGCACAGGTGACCGTGGGTTCCCAGCTTCGACTGCGTCTTTCCAACGGCCGGTTTCAGCTCGTGGTGATCGTGGTTGCAACATCCCTGTCGTCACCACCTCCGGCTCGCGTCGTCGTCTTGCATCACCATGTCCGAGCAAACCCAAAAATCAGCAACAAAAATCCCAAAAAAGTCGATAGCAGCAAAAAAAATCGTCAGTTCCAGCAAAATAGATCACCGGTTCCAGCAAAAAACACGTCGCCGCCTAGCGATTCCAGCAGAAAATCTCTGTGGTTCCAGGAAAAAAAATGCCGATTGCAGCAAAAACTTACAAACGGTTCCAACAAAAACAATGCTGGTTCCAGCAAAACTTACAAAGGATTCCTACAAAAACAACTCTGATTGTTGTCGCCCTCTTCCAGCACCGGAGATTGCCGGTTGCAGCTTTCCATCACGACGATTCCAGCACCATGGGGGGGGGGCGGTTGTAGCATCCCAACACCTGGCGGCACATTGGTCTTCCAGCATCGATAATTGCCGGTTGCAGCTTTTCATGTCAACGGTTCCAGCACCGTCGGGTGCCGGTTGTAGCATCCCAGCACCGGGTGTGCGTCCGGCACCAGTGATGCGGGTTGCAGAGCGCCATATCGTCGTGTCCAGCATCGTGGCTACTGGTTTGTAGCATCGGCGAGGCGGGGCGGCCAGCCGCACACGCAGCAACTGGTGGTCGGCGGGAAAAATAACAGGGGGAGGAGCTGCTCGCTGTAGTGGGGGATGGGACTCACAACAATAGGCCGGCGATGCGCGCTTACCGGCGATCCGGGCGATGCGGTGGCGCTGCTTCGTTGGACAGAAACAGATCGAGTGGAGGGGAACGAAATTAGTGGCTGAGGCATCTCAGGCATCTCCCATCAGATAAAGACGAGGAGGATTGGTGACGCGTGGGCAGGTACGTGGCAAAGGAAGGGCGTGACCCGTGCGACCGGCCCAGCGCTTGGGCCGGCCTGCCGGTGTTAAACGTTTCCCTTGAGTAAATGCATACATTGTCATGACATGTCCTCCCTACTCAAGCGGGCGGACATGTATTTTTTTTTATCCTTTGTTTAGCTTTAAAGATTACTCTACTGAACTCACCATGCCTTTTACCATATAAGCATGGATGACTAGCATAGTTGATTATTAGTTCAATGGAAGTTTTTTTGCTTAAATGGAAGTTTGTGGCGTTGATTATGATGATTTTTTTCTTGAATGGAAGTTTTTCTGTTTGAACTTTTGATGAACTATCTTTGTGACAATGATCCTCTATACTTTGTTGTGTCAATGCAAACCTTGTGTACCTTTGTCTACCTGTCACTAGTTCCATGAGCTTAACTAGTTAAATGGAATTGATGGAAAAATAGATTCGAATCCCATATTATTTTTCGCACAATTTGAATTTGATCAAGAGTAGCCCTATATTTTGTTACTTTCTTTGTACCGTCATGATGTTTGATGAATAGTTGGAAGTTTCTCCCGCAAAAAAAGTCTGTCGTGGCTTGACCGCTATGTGATTGGTCCGCCGGCTCTGCCAATTACGTAAGTAAGCTTATGTTTCTTAAGATAAAAATGCTTAATTGGTGGGAGGATTCGATATCGAGCGACCTGTCTTGAAGGCAAAAAACTCCCGGCCCAATTTGAGTGTCCGTGGTCGACATTGCTAAGGTATTCAGGATATATAGCATACATGTTTGCGACCGGAACAAGCGTCATCCCCTCCATCCCCGCTCAAGATAGGAGGTCTCGATGGCCCGTGGACTAAGGAACGACGGTGGAACATATAGCCCATCCCCTCTCCTCCTCTGTAGTGGCCGAAGCAAACCCTCCCGCCCCGTCGTGATCCCTTTCCTTTTTTTTCCATCCCGGTGGAGGAGACCCTCTCATCTCTCTCTTTTGTGCAGGTACGGTACTGGTTGGTCCAAGCTTCGGTGCCCCTCATGCCTTCACCCCGAGCTCCACCATCCGACGTAGGTGTGTTGCTAACCGCCTCCCTTCCCTCTTTGTAGAGCTCCTTCTCTCCTCTCCTTTGTCCAGCGTCCGGTGGACTCCTCTTTGGTTGATCTCTCACCTTTCTCCTTTGTGTAGAACGCGCATGTGAGCTTAAGAAGACAAACGGTGACCTTCACCCCCGTTTTTTTTTGCTTGATGTCGTGATTAATACAATGCCGTAGTTGTTGCGTGCAAAAATGTTTGGAAGTTTTTTTTTTCGTTTTTTTGGAAGTTATAAGATGAAGTTGATTATCTGGTCATAATTATTTTTATGTGATATATAATTATTCAAATATATTCAGATGTTAAACTAGAAAAATCAAAGTCTCATACAACTCAATCCCACACTTCCACCATCCAAACAACATGTTGTTTGCAATTGAACCTCAATATCAAGCCTTTGTTTGAAATACCTAAACATCCAAACTGAAATACTGGCATTCGATCACAATATCGTATCCTTTGATATTGATATTCAACCCAATGCAATTCCAATGCAAACATAAAAATGGAGCGTTAATGTTTCATTTTGAGTCAGTACAACCCACTCTTTGGCCGATTGCTTTTGACCGTGCCATATAAACAAAGGATGGTATTGATAAGGCAAACATTACTACAATTTATAAATGCTGCAACAAAAAAGATGTAACAGTTCGTATGGGAAGGCTGTCAAGGTATGACCAAATAGGCAGGCCGTTTTGAGCTTACAATACAACGTGGCGACGTACCGTTTCTACCTTTTACTTTCTACCCTCTCTCTTTAGCACAAAAAAGCAATGGAGCTTTGATGCCTTGCTTTTTTACCCGACGGGCGGGGCGGGGCGGACAGGACAAGAGGTTACTAGGCAGCGCTAGCATGGTAGAGACGCTGCAGAGGTTGCAGGCCGCCCTGGGTCTGTGACGGTGCCGATCCAGCCGTTGATGGTAGAAACAAATGTTGATGATTTTACCAGCTGTTGGGTTACCGCTGGAGTGCCCTTATCTATCCCCTGGGAAAAAAGCCATGACTATGGCGAGGCACTCGAGTGGCTTCGCCCCTCTATCTCACCTCATCCTCACCACCCACTCCGCGCATCGCCCGAATCGCACCCTTGCTTGTCAAATCGTCTATAAATACCCCTCTTCTCACTGTGGTTACGCTCAAACCTCTCACCACTTCTATCCAGAGCGTGAATCCTCCTTCCCACCCCCACCAACAAACCAAGATGGAGTTCATTTTCGGCGGCGCGTCCCTCGTCGGCAAGACCGGCCTGCTGGCCAAGGAAGGGGTCACCGCGGCCGGCGCCATGCTCCCGACAGGAGGTCTTCTGCGGGGGAGCCTTGTGGCCGTGGTTGACGGTAAGCGCAAGGTATGTCTTCTCTCTTCTCCGCCTTGATGTCAATGCATGTCGTGTTAGTGCTTGAACTGTGCCCGTGCGTACGATTCTTCGCCTTGGTGTAAGGACGGTCTAAATAATTTTTGGAACCGGAGCAAATTAAAGTATATATTTTATACCAAATGTTTATTTAAAATTATTTTATCATACTATTACATTAATGACTTTAATTTTATTTTTAGCTAACTAACCACATAACAATGTTGTGTAATGTTAATTATGTCACTATTTTATTATCATTTTAATGTTTATTACACAAAAAAACCAACTTTGCAAAATTTTAATTGTATGTTTTAATGAAATTTGTGTTTAAATATAAGTTAAAAAATTATATAAAATATACAGTACATATGTATATATCTGTGTGTATTTACATGTGTTGATGTATGTTTTAATATTATCAAATATCATTGTAGAGATCTCTAGAAGTGTATTGTGTAACTAATATCTTAATAGTGGTTTCTAGTATATTATTAGATAAACATATTTATAGAACCTTTCAAAGTATAAATTGAACCATTTGCAAATGAGGCAACTTAGATTTAGGAATAAGTTGGCAAAATATGACTAGTAGACTAACTAATCTCACTGTCAACTTATAGATTGCATGTCACCTAGGTTTGTGTCGAACCGCGCCACACATGACACATCCCAACATATACCTTTTGGAAGGACGAGCGGGGGAATGTTGCTATCTAGGGATCTGGGATAAGGTCATGGAAGGGCATCATTGGATCCTCCGAGGTAATCCCGTTTTGCTTGCGCCATATGATGGATTCACGAGGCCGTCCTCAATTGATCTTAATAAGTTTAAAATCCAGATCCAAATCCATGATCTTACTGATTGTTTTGGTCCAGTGGTGAAGCCCCTTGCGGCTAAAGTGGGCGAGTTCTATGCTAGGAAAAATGTTCTAGTAATTAATCAGGACTAGTCATCCATACATACCTCTAGCTAGACACATCACACATGCACTCAAATACTCCTTGCAATCCAAATGCGACAAAGAGTGCATATCGCATAACCATGCATGCTAAATTATCGAAGGAAATGGGCTAGAGTACTCACATCGACCGTATTGGACAAAGATAGATAGTCAACGATAGTATGTGGCCGCAGCACCAAGCTAAATGGTTGTTCGATGCGTCCATGCGCGAGATGATATGCTCCATCTTTTAACAACCTTCTGTCAGCGAAGTCAAAGCTCAGGTAGATGGTGTCAGCACTAATGGAGTCAGAGGGAAAAACATCTATAGGCACCGAGAAAGAGGAATACATGCCCCAAAACATCGCACGCCCTGCGCCGCCACCGCCTAAGCTCTTGACACGGGATAGTATCCCGGTCTCCAAATTCACTCGATACATGTTGTACTGATGGCGATAACCCGATTTATTTCGCGATGTGAATGGTACAACCCGATCGTGCATCAGCATCAGCTCACCACAATTGTTGAAGAGGTGCATACTTTCCGAAAGTGGGAAGACACGCATATTCAGCTTGGCAGCCACCTCCAGCCGTGGTGTCTGGTTTGGACGAAATTGCAAGACCATGACAGCATGGACGTTAACGTGGTAGAAGCACCCTGCAAACATTAGGGGCCTTTTAGTAAGCCCATCAGTTTTGTATTCCAGCAACATCCAGTGGTCGTCGCCGGGTTTGGCCATGCCAAGCATGTAGAGCTTATTGAAGCAGAGCACCACTGTTGAGTCATCACTAGCAATGCCGGAGCCCGTCGCTATGAAGTTGCCTATGTTGAAAAAGGAAAGCATGGCATGGTCCTTAGAGGGAAGGAGCGTGGTGAGCGGCGGTAGGTGTGTGAGGTGACGCGTGAGCGGGTTGAGCAGGCCGACGTGGTTATGGTCATGGAGCAGGAGGAGGAGGCCCTCATGTGTGACGGCGAGCAGCTCATTGTCAAGGAGCTCCGGGATGTCCAGTTGGATGAGCTCGCCGGTGGAGGAGTTGAGGAAGCAACGGCGGTTGGGAGTAGCGAGTGGCTCGCGGAGCAGGACCCACCGCCATGGATGGAACCGGCGGTCGAGCCCGCCGTGGGAGCGCGGTTCAGTGCAGCACTGCCGCCACGCGCGGCACACCGCACGGAAGCGGAGATAGTCGGCGACGTCATAGGCGAGGACGCGCTCGGCGATCAGCCCGGCCGGCCCATCGTCCAGATCAGACCAGTCCCTCCTCGGAGGGGAGAGCAAATCAGATCGGACGGGAGTGATAATCCGCGGTGTGCGTGCGCGCTTCGCGCCCCAATTGAGGAGCTGGCTGGAGCATGGTCGAAGAAGATGATAGGGCCGTTTGCTTCCTCGCTTCGTCGTACCAGGTGGTCCTTCGCTCTCGCAACAGGAACAGGTGATCCTTGGCCGTTTCGCCCGACGGGAGGGACGAGGGATAGGAGGAGCATGGGATCCGGCGGCGGCTTCCATTCCGGCGGCGAGGGTTTCTGTCGTCCGATAAGGTACGGCCAAACAGAGGTGTTTCTTCTTCACAAAGTACGGCCTGCTGGGCTGCGGTCCAGCCCAGCCCCTGGTATATATAACGACTGGTGTGCCGACCTCGGTGGTCGATATGGATCCGACCTCGGTGTTTCTTCTCCGAGTCCGACACGAATCCGAGCCTTACTGCCTTATCATGCGCGTTTCCCTCCACAAAACTAGAGCCAAAAAACATGCGAGAAAAGATACAGCCAATTCAAATCTCAATTTGCATAAGCACCACCTGTCCGCCTTATTTTTTTGAGTGAATTCCATTTTTACCCACGCCTAGTTTCACCTTTCACGTTCGTGACAGTATTTATCAAAAGAAAAATCACATTTTTACTCAATTTAATCAAACTTTTTCCACAAATTACCTCATTTAAAAAAACCATTGTTTCTCTGTTGACTGTACATGCCATGTCGATGGTTTAGTTTCTTGTTTTTCTTCCGGTTTATTTGCACTAAACCAGACCCAGCCCAACAAGTCGAGCATCACCCGACCCACGTGATCTCGCCGCAGCGCTGGTTGAGCCGCACCCGAACCATCCGACCCACGCACACCGACCCACCGGCAATGGCGTCCTCTCACGGCTCCATTGCTCCTGCCTCCCTAGGACAACCAGGATAAGGATGCGATAGGGTTTCCCTGTACCTCGTCGGTGCCGCCGTTGGTCTGCATAATCTCTTCTGACCTTTGGGCAATGGAAACACGGTGGATCTCAATCCTTACTGCTGGGAGGGCTTCATTTTAGGTGTTTTTCTCAGTTTGTTTAGACTTTGTGTCCTCTTCACAAAGGCGAGACAACGACAACTCCCTGAAGATGGAATGTGATTCTCGCCTCATAGCCCTCACATCCTGATGGTGCATATAGCATCATCAGAGGGCGTGTAGACGTGTGTCTCCGACGGATCACACGGGATCCGGTCTGTGTTTCTCTTCGGTGGATCCTTTTAAATCCGTTCTTTGCTCGTCTGTGTTCGTGTGTCTACCGGTTAGTTCCATTTAATCTACACTTTACTTCATCGGTGATGGTTGCTATTCTGATGCACAGTCACTGGGTTAGTCAATTGACTACCAAGGCTTTTTGATGAAACTAGCATATAGGTGCAGAAATATTGGAACAAATTTGTATAAATTCATATATTTGACTGCACAATTTGAAATTGACTACACAAGACTACATTTCTGGCACTGCCACTCCTGATGCACTGGTCCCATGAGTCCTTAGCATGAATATTTCACAACTGTCTACCACAACAAGATCTTCTCCGCTGGAGTGCGGGAGGGGTGATGAAGGCGACGTGCCTTCGGCTTGCTCTAGTGCTTATAGCCGTCGCTAGGTGCTCTATGGACTTGGGTGCAATTTCGATTACTTCCGGTGTTCTCTGTACTAACTTGACAATTCATGAACGGATCCAAAGGTTTTCCCAAAAAAATTATAAACACTCGTGTGCATAGAATTGGAGTTTTGGTCCTATATTAGCACTGGCTTGCTTGTTTACAGCACAAACTAACTAACTGATGTCTGCCTCAGACGTAGGCCTCGTCAATGTACAGATTCAGCTATACAAAGATTAGGCCTACCTGGGTTCATAGGCTTAAAAACTATCTAAATTTGAAAATAACCTGGAATTCAAATGGAAAACTAACTCAAAGAGCGGTGTGGAACTGTATTCACTCGAGTGAAGTCAATATTTCCATCTTGGATTACATCGCAGCCCAGGTGGGGAAACTAAAATTGCACAAGCACCTTGTTGCTTATTCTCCAATTGAAGTCGAGTCACGGGTACACTGATTTCTTTAGCACAGCATGCAACAATGTGTTGATCGCCAGTAAAGAGATAACCTACATGCTAATCCCTTGCCTTTAATTTCCTGGCTAAACTCCTCTTCGCGTTAGACTAGCTAGCTGCTTACAAATATGTGGCTGACTCGATATGCAAATTAATCTGCGTTCGGACCAGTCATCCAAATATAACTCTAGCTGATACATGGACTCAATTCCTAGCTCCAATGGGACAAAGAGTGCATTTTGCATAACCATGCATGCTAAATTATCAAAGGAAATGGGGATGAAGTACTCATCCACGTGTATTCGACAAAGCTATATAGTCAACAAGAGTATGCGGCCGCAGCACCACCGAGCTACATGGTCGTTTGATGCGTCCAGACGGGAGATGATATGCTTCAACTTTTAACCGCCTTCTCTCGTCGAAGTCAAAGCTCGGGTAGATGGTGTCGGCACTAATGGAGCCAGAGGGAAAAACCACTAAAGGCACTGAGAAAGAGCAATACAGGCCTAAGAACATCGCCCGCCCTGCGCCACCGCCCAAGCTCTTGACCCGGAATAGTGTTCCGGTATCCAAGTTCACTCGATACATGTGGTACCGATAATATGATTTATTCCGCGACGTCAACGGTACAATAAGATGGTGCAACAGCATCAGCTCGCCACAATTGTTGACGAGCTGGATATCTTGCGAAATTGGCGAGACATCCATAACCAACTTGGCAACCACCTCCAGCCGTGGTGGCTGATTTGGACCAATTTGCAGCACCATGACACCATCGCCGTTAACGTGGTAGAAGCGGCCTGCAAACATTAAGGGTGTTTTTGCAACAACATCATCGTTGTACTTGAGCAACATCCAGTGGTCGTCCCCAGGCTTGGCCACGCCAAGCATGCGAAGCCTATTGAAGCAGAGCACCATAGTTGAATCATCACTAGCGATGCCGGAGCCCGTCGCTAAGAAGTAGTCCCTGTCATAATAGGAAAGCCTGAAATGGTCCTCAGAGGGCAGCAGCGTGGTGAGCGGCGGTAGCTTTGTGAGGTGACGCGTGAGCGGGTTGAGCAGATGAACGTGGTTTTGGTCGTGGAGAAGGACGAGAAGGCCCTCGGGGGTGACACCCAGCAGCTCATGGTCAAGGAGCTCCGGGATGTCCAGTTGAATGCACTCGCCGGTGGAAGAGTTGAGGAAGCTACGGCAGTTTGGAGCAGCGAGGGGGTCGTGGAGCAGGACCCACCGCCAGGGATGGAACCGGCGGTCGAGCCCGCTGTGGGAGGGCGGTTCTGTGCAGCACTGCTGCCATGTGCGGCACACGGCACGGAAGCGGAGATAGTCGGCGACGTCATACGCGAGGACGCGCTCGGCGATCAGCCCGGCCGGCCCATCGTCCAGATCAGACCAGTCCCTCCTCGGAGGGGAGAGCAAATCAGATCGGACGGGAGTGATAATCTGTGGTGTGCGTGCGCGCTTCGCGCCCCAATTGGGAAGCTGGCTGGAGCAAGGTCTCAGAAGATGATGAGGTCGTTTTCTTCCCCGCCGAGATGAAGGTTTTCTTCCATCGTCTCCTCCTACTCCTTGGCTCTCGCAACAGGAACAGTTGATCCTTGGACGCTTCGCCCGACGGGCGGGACGAGGGAAAGGAGGAGCATGGGATCGGGCGGCGGCTTCCTGCCTTCCTCCATTCCGGCGACGAGGGTTTCCGCCGGGAAGGGGAAGGACAAACGCGGGCTTCTTCTTCACAAGGTACGGCCTCAAAAGCCTGTGCTGCGGTCTATATAACGAACTCGGGCCGGGGTCGGTGTGGGCCTAATCCAACTCTGACTGCGTTATCGACTGTGACACGCGTTTCCCTCCATAGAATTAGAGCAAAAAAAAAGGTGGATCGAGATTTCTCAAGAAAAAAGAGCAAAAAAATGCGAGAAAAATAGAGCCAAATTTAAATCTCGGTTTGCATGAGCACCACCTATCTGCCTTATTTTTTTGAATGAACTCCATTCTTTTACACATACCTAGTTTCACGTTTGTGACAGTATTTACCAAAAAAACGCATTTTTACTCAATTTAATCAAACTTTTTCCACAAATGACCTCATTTAAAAAATTCCTTATTTCTCGTTGGCTGTGCATGCGACAGCCACCGTTTAGTTTTCATTCTTGTTTTTCCTTTGGTTTATTTGCACTGAACCAGAGCCAGCCCACCTAGTCGAGCTCGAGCCTCACCCGACCCACGCGACCTCGCCACACCGCTGGTCGAGCTGCACCCAAGCCACCCGACCCACCGGCAATGGCGTCCTCCTCCTCGTCCCCGGCAGCTCCATTGCTCCTGCCTCCCTATGACAACTAGGATCAGGATGCGAATGCTTGGAGCAACAACGGTAGTCGAGCAGTACCGATTCTTTGCCATTTCAGTAGTGTTCTTCAGTTGGGAACTAGTTTGAGATAAATTGCTTGTGCCTTGGATGAAATTGATGGGTTTCTGTCCTTTGCATATCGAAGGTGGTGATGTGGAGCTTGGCAGAGACGATGATGTGTTTCGGCACATATTGGGGTGGCACGCATGGGGTGGTGCAATGGTCTATGCAAAAATGAAACGTTCTTTAGGGCCATGACCAATGTTTGTTAACATTCAGTGTAAATCTTAGCACCGACTCTACCTGGTGCTAACCAGTTTGTAGTGTGCTGCCAAAGTTTTAAAAAAAACTTTGGGCCTGCTTGGATGGCCGGAAATGATAATGTAGTACATATAGATGTTTAGAAAAGTCAACCGTCACAAACTTTGACCAAATTTGTGGAGAAAAACATTTTCATTTACAATGCCAAATATATACCATTAGATTTCTCATAATACATAGTTTCATATTTTATAGATTCGGTATTGTAGATATAAATAGTGTTTCTTACAAATTTGGTCAAAGTATGCAAAATTTGACTTTTCAAAAAATCTATACTCACTACATTATTGAACGGTGGGAGTCTGTTTTATCATGGCGTCTGAATATTCTTCTATACAACAAAAGAAAGAGCCAACAAGATCAATCTAATTTAGAGAGCATTGCCCTTGACAGATAGAAATTGGCATATATTAACGAACCAGAAGTAGGCAATCCCTGCACAAAAGAATATATCAGTCTACCAATTTAGTCTAAAATTGGTGTATTTTATTTGGACATATAGAACAAATTGTATGTAAGAGCTGAATATCAAGTGCACTTCTCAGTTCTCACTGGAAAGATATGCTAACAGATAAAGATGGGGCAGGGTGACCCCCCCCCCTCATAAAAATGTAAATTTATAATGGAGTTAAGTGATAACCTACAAGTTTAGAGGATCGATTGTACATATTTTTCGATAAGTTGAGTGCTCGAACCCAATGAGCAGCAGAAGGAATTGGTGCGTGAAATTAGTTAGGAATCACTACAAATGCTAGAAGGTTGTTGTGTTATTGAGAGAACAGGTGTAAGAATTTAAATGACAATGAAAGTAAATAGCGTAGCAAGTGGCATAATCCTATTACTATGTTTCTTTCATGGACTAAAACGTTCTCGGGGACGGTGGGAATTTCACCTATTGCCACCATAATCTGTTACAATAACTTTTGTTGATTTGATACTTGTCATACGGATAGAACCTAAGCTTATGTATTGCCAATACATTGACATAAACACACTTATGAATAAACTGTTAGCAAGCATTCAAAATAGTAAGAATAATTAAGATAAAAAATATAAATGTAGCATTAAAATTTGGGGTTCAGTATTATGTCACTCCGGTCTCCCCTCCTACACTTATCATAAAGGTGAAATGGTATATAAAGTCTATGTTCACACATCACCACTAGAGACTTACACCACAACATAATATAAAAGCATCAAACTTTAAGCAAATTCATATGGCTAGCAATAACAGGCTTCCTCTCATGTCCTCAAGAACATAATGGACTACTCATAAAACATCATAATGAACATGATCAGTGGAGATTGATGCGTTAAACAATGCAAAAATATAAAATTTTCATTAAAAAATCACCAAGTATCAAATACTAGAGAGCAATTAACACCAGGAAGTGATTACTTCAATTGATCTATAGCAGTTGTTATAGATGGAGATGGTTGGGCTTTGTTGATGGAGGTGGTGGTGATGAATGTTGGAAATATGCCCCAGAGGCAATAATAAAATGGTTATTATTATATTTCCTCGTTCATGATAATTGTCTATTATTCATGCTATAATTGTGTTATCCGGAAATTGTAATACATGTGTGAATACATAGACCACAACATGTCCCTAGTGAGCCTCTAGTTGACTAGCTTGTTCATCAATAGATGGTCACGGTTTCCTGACCATGGACATTGGATGCCATTGATAACGGGATCACATCATTGGGAGAATGATGTGATGGACAAGACCCAATCCTAAGCATAGCACAAGATCGTGTAGTTCGTTTGCTAGAGCTTTTCCAATGTCAAGTATCATTTCCTTAGACCATGAGATCGTGTAGCTCCCGGATGCCATAGGAGTGCTTTGGGTGTACCAAACGTCACAACGTAACTGGGTGGCTATAAAGGTATACTACAGGTATCTCCGAAAGTGTCTGTTGGGTTGACACGGATTGAGACTGGGATTTGTCACTCCTTATGACGGAGAGGTATCTCTGGGCCCACTCGGTAATGCATCATCATAATGAGATCAAAGTGACTAAGTGGTTGGTCATGGGATCATGCATTATGGTACGAGTAAAGTGACTTGCCGGTAACGAGATTGAACGAGGTATTGGTATACCGACGATCGAATCTCGGGCAAGTAACGTACCGATTGACAAAGGGAATTGTGTACGGGATTACTTGAATCCTTGACATCATGGTTCATCCGATAAGATCATCGAGGAGCATGTGGGAGCCAACATGGGTATCTAGATCCCGCTGTTGGTTATTGGCCGGAGAGTCGTCTCGGTCATGTCTGCATGTCTCCCGAACCCGTAGGGTCTACACACTTAAGGTTCGGTGACCCGAAAGTTGTTTGGAGTCCCGGATGAGATCCCGGACGTCACAAGGAGTTCCGGAATGGTTCGGAGGTGAAGAATTATATATAGGAAGTCCAGTTTCGGCCATCGGGAAAGTTTCGGGGGTCACCGGTATTGTACCGGGACCACCGGAAGGGTCCCGGGGGTCCACCGGGTGGGGCCACCTATCCCGGAGGGCCCCATGGGCTGAAGTGGGAGGGGAACTAGCCCCTAGTGGGCTGGTGCGGCCCCCTTGGGCCTCCCCCTGCGCCTAGGGTTGGAAACCCTAGGGGTAGGGGGCGCCCCACTTGGCTTGGGGGGCAAGCCACCCCCATGGCCGCCGCCCCCCTTGAGATCCAATCTCTAGGGGGCCGCCCCCCCAGGGACCCTATATAAAGAGGGGGAGGGAGGGCTGCACACCCCTGCTCCTGGCGCCTCCCTCTCCCTTTGCAACACCTCTCCCTCTCGCTGAGCTTGGCGAAGCCCTGCCGAGATCACCGCTGCTTCCACCACCACGCCGTCGTACTGCTGGATCTCCATCAACCTCTCCCTCCCCTTGCTGGATCAAGAAGGAAGAGATGTCTTCCCCAACCGTACGTGTGTTGTACGCGGAGGTGCCATCCGTTCGGCACTAGGATCATCGGTGATTTGGATCACGACGAGTACGACTCCCTCAACCACGTTCTCTTGAACGCTTCCGCGCGATCTACAAGGGTATGTAGATGCACTCCTCTATCTCGTTGCTAGATGACTCCATAGATTGATCTTGGTGAAGCGTAGAAATTTTTTATTTTCTGCAACGTTCCCCAACAGTGGCATCATGAGGTAGGTCTATGCATAGTTTCTATGCACGAGTAGAACACAAACTTGTTGTGGGCGTAGATGTTGTCAATTTTCTTGCCACTACTAGTCTTATCTTGTTTCGGCGGCATCGTGGGATGAAGCGGCCCGGACCGACCTTACACGTACGCTTACGTGAGACAGGTTCCACCGACTGACATGCACTAGTTGCATAAGGTGGCTAGCGGGTGTCTGTCTCTCCCCCTTTAGTTGGAGCGGATTCGATGAAAAGGGTCCTTATGAAGGGTAAATAGAAATTGGCATATCACGTTGTGGTTTTACGTAGGTAAGAAACGTTCTTCCTAGAAACCTATAGAAGCCACGTAAAAACATGCAACAACAATTAGAGGACGTCTAACTTGTTTTTGCAGCATATGCCTTGTGATGTGATATGGCCAAAAGGATGTGATGAATGATATATGTGATGTATGAGATTGATCATTTTCTTGTAATAGGAATCACGACTTGCATGTCGATGAGTATGACAACCGGCAGGAGCCATAGGAGTTGTCTTTATTTTTTGTATGACCTGCGTGTCATTGAATAACGCCATGTAAATTACTTTAATTTATTGCTAAACACGTTAGCCATAGAAGTAGAAGTAATCGTTGGCGTGAAAACTTCATGAAGACACGATGATGGAGATCATGGTGTCATGCCGGTAACGAAGATGATCATGACGCCCCGAAGATGGAGATCAAAGGAGCAATATGATATTGGCCATATCATGTCACTATTTGATTGCATGTGATGTTTATTATGTTTTGCTTCTTATTTGCTTAGTACGACGGTAGTAAATAAGATGATCCCTTATAATAATTTCAAGAAAGTGTTCCCCCTAACTGTGCGCCGTTGCGGAAGTTCGTTGTTTCGAAGCACCACATGATGATCGGGTGTGATAGATTCTAACGTTCACATACAACGGGTGTAAGACAGATTTACACATGCAAAACACTTAGGTTGACTTGATGAGCCTAGCATGTACAGATATGGCCTCGGAACACAAGAGATCGAAAGGTCGAACATGAGTCGTATGGAAGATACGATCAACATGGAGATGTTCACCGAAGATGACTAGTCCGTCTCACGTGATGATCGGACACGGTCTAGTTGAGTCGGATCATGTATCACTTACATGACTAGAGGGATGTCTAATCTGAGTGGGAGTTCATTAAGTAATTTGATTAGATGAACTTAATTATCATGAACTATTGGGTAACGTAGCATTTCAAAAATTTCCTACGCACATGCAAAATCATGGAGATGGCATAGCAACGAGAGGGGAGAGTGTCGTCCACGTACCCTCGTAGACCGTAAGCGGAAGCGTTATGACAACGCGGTTGATGTAGTCGTACGTCTTCACGATCCGACCGATCCAAGTACCGAATGTACGACACCTCCGAGTTCTGCACACGTTCAGCTCGATGACGATCTCCGGCCTCCGATCCAGCCGAGCTCCGGAGATGAGTTCCGTCAGCACGACGGCGTGGTGACGGTGATGATGTTCTATCGGCGCAGGGCTTCGCATAAACTCCGTGACGATATGACCGAGGTGGAATATGGTGGAGGGGGGCACCGCACACGGCTAAGGAACGATCCGTAGATCAACTTGTGTGTCCATGGGGTGCCCCCTGCCCCCGTATATAAAGGAAAGGAGGAGGGGAGGGCCGTCCCTCTACTATGGCGCGCCCTGGGGAGTCCTACTCCCACCGGGAGTAGGATTCCCCCTTTCCTAGTCCAACTAGGAGACCTTCCATGTATTAGGAGTAGGAGACTAGGAAGGGGAAGGGAGAAGGGAAGGAAGGAGGGGGTGCGGCCTGCTCAGGGCAGCCCCTCTCTCTTTCCCGTATGGCCCATAAGGCCCAATACTTCTCCCCGGCGAATTCGCGTAGCTCTCCGGTACTCCGAAAAATACCCGAATCACTCGGAACCTTTCCGAACTCCGAATATAGTCGTCCAATATATCAATCTTTACGTCTTGACCATTTCGAGACTCCTCGTCATGTCCCCGATCTCATCCGGGACTCCGAACTCCTTCGGTACATCAAAACTCATAAACTCATAATATAAGCATCATCGAAACCTTAAGCGTGCGGACCCTACGGGTTCGAGAACTATGTAGACATGACCTAGAACTATTCTCGGTCAATAACCAATAGCGGGACCTGGATGCCCATATTGGCTCCTACATATTCTCGAAGATCTTTATCGGTCAAACCGCATAACATACGTTGTTCCTTTGTCATCGGTATGTTACTTGCCCGAGATTCGATCGTCGGTATCCAATACCTAGTTCAATCTCGTCACCGCAAGTCTCTTTACTCGCTCGTAATGCATCATCCCGTAACCAACTCATTTGTCACATTGCTTGCAAGGCTTATAATGATGTGCATTACCGAGAGGGCCCAGATACCTCTCCGACAATCGGAGTGACAAAACCTAATCTCGAAATCGCCAACTCAACATGTACCTTCGGAGACACCTGTAGTACTCCTTTATAATCACCCGATTCGTTGTGACGTTTGGTAGTACCAAAGTGTTCCTCCGTAAACGGAGTTGCATAATCTCATAGTTACAGGAACATGTATAAGTTATGAAGAAAGCAATAGCAACATACTAAGCGATCAAGTGCTAAGCTAACGGAATGGGTCAAGTCAATAACATCATTCTCCTAATGATGTGATCCCGTTAATCAATGACAACTCTTTTGTCCATGGCTAGGAAACATAACCATCTCGATAAGCGAGCTAGTCAAGTAGAGGCATACTAGTGACACTATGTTTGTCTATGTATTCACACATGTATTATGTTTCCGGTTAATACAATTCTAGCATGAATAATAAACATTTATCATGAAATAAGGAAATAAATAATAACTTTATTATTGCCTCTAGGGCATATTTCCTTCAGTCTCCCACTTGCACTAGAGTCAATAATCTAGTTCACTTCGTCATGTGATTTAACACCAATATTCATATCTGTATATGATTAACACCCATAGTTCACATCATCATGTGCCCAACACCCAAAGGGTTTACTAGAGTCAATAATCTAGTTCACATCGCTATGTGATTAACACCCAAAGAGTACTAAGGTGTGATCATGTTTTGCTCATGAGAGAAGCTTAGTCAACGGGTCTGTCACATTCAGAGTCGTATGTATTTTGCAAATATTTTATGTCTACAATGCTCTGCACGGAGCTACTCTAGCTAATTGCTCCCATTTCCAATATGTATCCAGATTGAGACTTAGAGTCATCTGGATCGGTGTGAAAACTTGCACTGAGGTAACTTTTACGACGGGCTCTTTTATCACCTCCATAATCGAGAAATATTTCCTTAGTCCTCACTAAGGATATTCTTGACCAATGTCCAGTGATCTACTCCTAGATCACTATTGTACTCCTTGTCAAATCTGAGCAAGGTATACAACAGTTACGGTACATAGCATAGCATACTTTATAGAACCTATGGTGAGGCATAGGGAATGACTTTTCATTCTCTTTCTATTTTCTGCTATGGTCGGGATTTGAGTCTTACTCAATTTCATACCTTTGCAACACAGGCAAGAACTCTTTCTTTGACTGTTCCATTTTGAACTATTTCAAAATCTTGCCAAGGTATGTACTCGTTGAAAATCTTATCAAGCGTCTTGATCTATCTCAGTAGATCTTGATGCTCAATATGTAAGTAGCTTTTACTGAGGTCTTTTCTTTTTAAAGAACTCCTTTAAAACACTCATTTATGCTTGGCAGAAAAATTCTACATCATTTCTGATCGATAATATGTCACTCACATATACTAATCAGAAAGGCTGTAGTGCTCCCACTCACTTTATTGTAAATACAGGCTTGATTGTAAGTCCATATAAAACTATATGCTTTGATCAACTTATCAAAACGCATATTCCAACTCCGAGATGCTTGCACCAGTCCATAGATGGATCGCTGGAGCTTGCACATTTTGTTAGCACCTTTAGGATTGACAAAACCTTCTGGTTGCATCATATACAACTCTTTAATAAATCCATTAAGGAATGCAGTTTTGACATCCATTTGCCAGATTTCATAAAATGTGGCAATTGCTTAACATGATTCAGACAGACTTAAGCATCGATACGAGTGAGAAAATCTCATCGTATTCAACACCTTGAACTTGTTGAAAACCTTTTGCAACAAGTCGAGCTTAGTGGATAGTAACACTACTATCAGTGTCCGTCTTCCTCTTGAAGATCCATTTATTTAACATGGCTTGCTGATCATCGAGCAAGTCAATCAAAGTCCATACTTTGTTCTCATACATGGATCATATCTCAGATTTTATGGCCTCAAGCCATTTTGCGGAATCTGGGCTCATCATCGCTTCCTCATAGTTCGTAGGTTCATCATGGTCTAGTAACATGACTTCCAGAACATGATTACTACACCACTCTGGTGCGGATCTTACTTTGGAAGACCTACGAGGTTCTGTAGTAACTTGATCTGAAGTTTCATGATCAATATCATCAGCTTCCTCACTAATTGGTGTATTTGTCACAGGAACTGATTTCTGTGATGAACTACTTTCCAATAAGGGAGTAGGTACAGTTACCTTATCAAGTTCTACTTTCCTCCCACTCACTTCTTTCGAGAGAAACTTCTTCTCTAGAAAGGATCCATCTTAGCAACGAATAACTTGCCTTTGGATCTGTGATAGAAGGTGTACCCAATAGTTACCTTTGGGTATTCTATGAAGACGCACTTCTCCGATTTGGGTTTGAGCTTATCAGGTTGAAACTTTTTCACATAAGCATCGCAGCCCCAAACTTTAAGAAACGACAACTTTTGGTTTCTCGCTAAACCACAGTTCATAAGGCGTCGTCTCAAACGGATTTTGATGGTGCCCTATTTAAAGTGAATGCAGTTGTCTCTAATGCATAACCCCAAAATGATAGTGGTAAATCGGTAAGAGACATCATAGATCGCACCATATCAAATAAAGTCTTGATTCTGACGTTCGGACACACCATAACGTTGTGGTGTTCCGTGGTGTGAGCTGTGAAACTATTCCACATTGTTTTAATTGAAGACCAAACTCGTAACTCAAATATTCGTCTCCACGATCAGATCGCAGAAACTTTATTTTCTTGTTACGATGATTTTCCACTTCACTCTGAAATTCTTTGAACCTTTCAACTATTTCAGACTTATGTTTCATCAAGTAGATATACTCATATCTGCTCAAAACATCTATGAAGATCAGAAAATAATGATACCCGCTGCGAGCCTCAACATTCATCGGACCACATACATCTGTATGTATGATTTCCAACAAATCTGTTGCTCTCTCCATAGTACCAGAGAACGGAGTTTTAGTCATCTTGCCCATGAGGCACGGTTTGCAAGCATCAAGTGATTCATAATCAAGTAATTCCAAAAGTCCATCCGTATGGAGTTTCTTCATGCGCTTTACACCGATATGACCCAAACGGCAGTGCCACAAATAAGTTGCACTATCATTATTAACTTTGCATCTTTTGGCATCAATATTATGAATATGTGTATCACTACGATCGAGATCCAACAAACTAAGTTCATTGGGTGTATGACCATCGAAGGTCTTATTCATGTAAACAGAATAACAATTTATTCTCTAACTTTAAATGAATAACCGTACCGCAATAAACATGATCAAATCATATTCATGCTCAACGCAAACGCCAAATAACATTTATTTAGGTTTAACACTAATCCCAAAAGTATAGGGAGTGTGCGATGATGATCATATCAATCTTGGAACTATTTCCAACACACATCGTCACTTTACCCTTTAACTAGTCTTTGTTTATTCTGCAACTCCCGTTTCGAGTTAATAATCTTAGCAACTGAACTAGTATCAAATACTAAGGGGTTGCTATAAACACTAGTAAAGTACACATCAATAACCTGTATAAAATATACACTTGTTCACTTTGCCATCCTTCTTACCCACCAAATATTCAGGGCATTTCCGCTTCCAGTGACCATTTCCTTTGCAGTGTAAGCACTCAGTTTTAGGCTTTGGTCCAGCTTTGGTCTTCTTCACGGGAGTGACAACTTGCTTGTCTTTCCACTTGAAGTTCCCTTTCTTTCCCTTTGCCCTTTTCTTGAAACTAGTAGTCTTGTCAATCATCAACACTTGATGCTCTTTCTTGATTTCTACCTTCGTCGATTTCAACATCACGAAGAGCTCGGGAATCGTTTTCGTCATCCCTTGCATACTATAGTTCATCACGAAGTTCTATTAACTTGGTGATGGTGAGTAGAGAATTCATCAATCACTATCTTATCCGGAAGAATAACTCCCACTTGATTCAAGCGATTGTAGTACCCAGACGATCTGAGCACATGCTCACTAGTTGAGCGATTCTCCTCCATCTTTTAGCTATAGAACTTGTTGGAGACTTCATATCTCTCAACTCGGGTATTTGCTTGAAATATTAACTTCAATTCCTGGAACATCTCATATGGTCCATGATGTTCAAAACATCTTTGAAGTCCCGATTCTAAGCCGTTAAGCATGGTGCACTAAACTATCAAGTAGTCATCATACTGAGCTAGCCAAACGTTCATAACGTCTGCATCTGCTCCTGCAATAGATCTGTCACCTAGAGGTGCATCAAGGACATAATTCTTCTGTGCAGCAATGAGGATTAACCTCCGATCACGGATCAAATCCGCAACATTGCTACTAACTTTTCAACACAGTTTTCTCTAGGAACATATCAAAATAAACATATGAAAGCAACAACGCGAGCTATTGATCTACAACATAATTTGCAAAATACTACTAGGACTAAGTTCATGATAAATTAAAGTTCAATTAATCATATTACTTAAGAACTCCCACTTAGACAGACATCTCTCTAGTCATCTAAGTGATCACGTGATCCAAATCAACTAAACCATGTCCGATCATCACGTGAGATGGAGTAGTTTCAATGGTGAACATCTCTATGTTGATCATATCTACTATATGATTCACGCTCGACCTTTCGGTCTCCGTGTTCCGAGGCCATATCTGTATATGCTAGGCTCGTCAAGTATAACTGAGTATTCCGTGTGCAACTGTTTTGCACCGTTGTATTTGAACGTAGAGCCTATCACACCGATCATCACGTGGTGTCTCAAAGACGAAGAACTTTCATAGCGGTGCATACTCGGGAGAACACTTCTTGATAATTAGTGAGAGATCATCCTAAAATGCTACCGTCAATCAAAGCAAGATAAGATGCATAAAGGATAAACATCACATGCAATCAATATAAGTGATATGATATGGCCATCGTCATCTTGTGCTTGTGATCTCCATCTCCGAAGCACCGTCGTGATCACCATCGTCACCGGCGCGACACCTTGATCTCCATCGTAGCATCGTTGTCGTTACGCCATCTATTGCTTCTACGACTATCGCTACCGCTTAGTGATAAAGTAAAGCAATTACAGAGCATTTGCATTGCATACAATAAAGCGACAACCATATGGCTCCTGCCGATTGCCGATAACCGGTTACAAAACATGATCATCTCATACAATAAAATATAGCATCACGTCTTGGCCATATCACATCACAACATGCCCTGCAAAAACAAGTTAGGCGTCCTCTACTTTGTTGTTGCAAATTTTACTGGCTGCTACGGGCTTAGCAAGAACCGTTCTTATCTACGCATCAAAACCACAGCGATAGTTTGTCAAATAGACTCGTTTTAACCTTCACAAGGACCGGCGAGCCACACCTCAGTTCAACTAAAGTTGGAGAAACCGACACCGCCAGCCACCTGTGTGCAAAGCACGTCGGTAGAACCAGTCTCGCGTAAGCGTACACGTAATTTCGGTCCGGGCCGCTTCATCCAACAATACCGCTGAACCAAAGTATGACATGCTGGTAGGAAGTATGACTTATATCGTCCACAACTCACTTGTGTTCTACTCGTGCATATAACATCAACGCATAAAACCTAGGCTCGGATGCCACTATTGGGTAACGTAGTATTTCAAAATTTCCTACGCACATGCAAGATCATGGTGATGGCCTAGCAACGAGAGGGGAGAGTGTCATCCACGTACCCTCGTAGACCGTAAGCGGAAGCGTTATGACAACGCGGTTGATGTAGTCATACGTCTTCACGATCCGACCGATCCAAGTACCGAACATACGGCACCTCCGAGTTCTGCACACGTTCAGCTCGATGACGATCTCCGGCTTCCGATCCAGCCGAGCTCCGGAGATGAGTTCCGTCAGCACGACGGCGTGGTGACGATGATGATGTTCTACCGGCGCAGGGCTTCGCCTAAACTCCGCGACGATATGACCGAGGTGGAATATGGTGGAGGGGGGCACCGCACACGGCTAAGGAACGATCCGTAGATCAACTTGTGTGTCCATGGGGTGCCCCCTGTCCCCGTATATAAAGGAGAGGCGGAGGGGAGGGCCGGCCCTCTACTATGGCGCATACAGGGAGTCCTACTCCCACCGGAGTAGGATTCCCCTTCCTAGTCCAACTAGGAGACCTTCCATGTATTAGGAGTAGGAGACTAGGAAGGGAAGGAGAAGGGAAGGAAGGAGGGGTGCGGCCTCCCCTAGTCAATTCGGACTAGGGCAAGGGGCACGCGCCTACTCAGGGCAGCCCTCTCTCTTTCCCGTATGGCCCATAAGGCCCAATACTTCTCCCGGCGAATTCCGTAGCTCTCCGGTACTCGAAAAATACCGAATCACTCGGAACCTTTCCGAACTCGAATATAGTCGTCCAATATATCAATCTTTACATCTCAACCATTTGAGACTCCTCGTCATGTCCCCGATCTCATCCGGGACTCCGAACTCCTTCGGTACATCAAAACTCATAAACTCATAATATAACATCGCCATCGAAACCTTAGCGTGCGGACCCTACGGGTTCGAGAACTATGTAGACATGACCTAGAACTATTCTCGGTCAATAACCAATAGCGGGACCTGGATGCCCATATTGGCTCCTACATATTCTACGAAGATCTTTATCGGTCAAACCGCATAACATACGTTGTTCCCTTTGTCATCGGTATGTTACTTGCCCGAGATTCGATCGTCGGTATCCAATACCTAGTTCAATCTCGTCACCGGCAAGTCTCTTTACTGGTTACGTAATGCATCATCCGTAACCAACTCATTTGTCACATTGCTTGCAAGGCTTATAATGATGTGCATTACCGAGAGGGCCCAGAGATACCTCTCCGACAATCGGAGTGACAAAACCTAATCTCGAAATCGCCAACTCAACATGTACCTTCGGAGACACCTGTAGTACTCCTTTATAATCACCCGATTACGTTGTGACGTTTGGTAGTACCAAAGTGTTCCTCCGTAAACGGAGTTGCATAATCTCATAGTTACAGGAACATGTATAAGTTATGAAGAAAGCAATAGCAACATACTAAACGATCAAGTGCTAAGCTAACGGAATGGGTCAAGTCAATAACATCATTCTCCTAATGATGTGATCCCGTTAATCAAATGACAACTCTTTTGTCCATGGCTAGGAAACATAACCATCTCTGATAAACGAGCTAGTCTAGTAGAGGCATACTAGTGACACTATGTTTGTCTATGTATTCACACATGTATTATGTTTCCGGTTAATACAATTCTAGCATGAATAATAAACATTTATCATGAAATAAGGAAATAAATAATAACTTTATTATTGCCTCTAGGGCATATTTCCTTCATGAACTTAGTCTAAAAGCCTTTGCAAAATGTCTTGTAGATCAAATGGCCAATGCTCATGTCAACCTCAACTTGAACGCGTTCCTAGAGAAAACCAAGCTGAAAGATGATGGCAACAACTATTCAGACTGAGTCCGGAACCTGAGGATCATCCTCATAGCTGCCAAGAAAGCATATGTCCTAGTAGGACCGCTAGGTGAAGCACCCATCCCAAAGAACCAAGACGTTATGAATGCTTGGCAGTCACGTGCTGATGATTACTCCCTCGTTCAGTGCGGCATGCTTTACAGCTTAGAACCGGGTCTCCAAAAGCGTTTTGAGCAACACGGAGCATATGAGATGTTCGAAGAGCTGAAAATGGTTTTCCACGCTCATGCCTGGGTCAAGAGATATGAAGTCTCCAACAAGTTCTATAGTTGTAAGATGGAGGAAAATGTTCCTCCAGTGAGCACATACTCAAAATGTCTGGGTTGCACAACCGCTTGTCCCAGCTGGAGATTAACCTCCCGGACGAGGCGGTCATTGACAGAATCCTTCAGTCGCTCCCACCTAGCTACAAGAGCTTTGTGATGAACTACAATATGCAGGGGATGGTGAAAACTATTCCTGAAGTATTTTCAATGCTGAAATCAGCAGAGGTGGAAATCAAAAAGGAACATCAAGTGTTGATGGTCAATAAAACCACTAGTTTCAAGAAAGTCAAGGGTAAGAAGAACTTCAAGAAGGACGACAAGGGAGTTGCCGCGCCCAGTAAGCCAGTTGCCGGGAAGAAGCCAAAGAATGGACCAAAACCTGAGACTGAGTGCTTTTATTGTAAGGGAAAGGGACACTGGAAGCGGAACTGCCCCAAATACTTAGCGGACAAGAAGGCCGGCAACACCAAAGGTATATGTGATATACATGTAATTGGTGTGTAACTTACCAGTACTCGTAGTAGCTCCTGGGTATTTGATACCGGTGCGGTTGCTCATATTTGTAACTCAAAACAGGAGCTGCGGAATAAGCGGAGACTGGCGAAGGAAGAGGTGACGATGCGCGTCGGGAATGGTTCCAAGGTCGATGTGATCGCCGTCGGCACGCTACCTCTACATTTACCTACAGGATTAGTTTTAAACCTCAATAATTGTTATTTAGTGCCAGCTTTGAGCATGAACATTGTATCTGGATCTCATTTAATGCGAGATGGCTACTCATTTAAATCCGAGAATATGGTCATGCCCCGCTGGCCAATGGTTTATTCTTAATGAATCTCGAATGTGATGTTACGCATATTCATAGTGTGAATACCAAAAGATGTAAAGTTGATAACGATAGTCCCACATACTTGTGGCACTGCCACCTTGGTCACATTGGTGTCGAACGCATGAAGAAGCTCCATGCTGATGGACTTTTGGAGTCTCTTGATTACGAATCATTTGACACGTCATGAACCATGCCTTATGGGCAAAATGACCAAGACTCCGTTCTCCGGAACAATGGGCGAGCAACCAACTTATTGGAAATCATACATCTTGATGTGTGCGGTCCAATGGCGTTGAGGCTCATGGAGGATATCGTTATGTTCTCACTCTCACGATGACTTGAGTAGGTATGGGTATGTCTACTTGATGAAGCACAAGTCCGAGACCTTTGAAAAGTTCAAGGAATTTCAGAATGAGGTAGAGAATCAACGTGACCGAAAGATAAAGTTCTTCGATCGATCGTGGGGAGAATATTTAAGTCACGAATTTGGTACGCACTTAAGGAAATGTGGAATCGTTTCACAACTCACGCCGCTGGAACACCTCAACAGAACGGTGTGTCCGAACGTCAGAATCGCACTCTATTGGATATGGTGCGATCTATGATGTCACTCACTGATTTACCGCTATCATTTTGGGGATACGCTCTAGAGACAGCTGCATTCACTTTAAATAGGGCACCATCTAAATCCGTTAAGACGACACCGTATGAATTATGGTTTGGGAAGAAACCTAAGATGTCGTTTCTAAAAGTTTGGGGATGCGATGCTTATGTCAAGAAACTTCCACCTGAAAAGCTCGAACACAAGTCAGAAAAATGCATCTTCATAGGATACCCTAAGGAAACCATTGGGTATACCTTCTACCTCAGATCCGAAGGCAAGATCTTTGTTGCCAAGAACGGGTCCTTTCTGGAGAAAGAGTTTCTCTAGAAAGAAGTAAGTGGGAGGAAAGTGGAACTTAATGAAGTACTACCTCTTGAACCGGAAAGTAGCGCAGCTCGGGAAGATGTTCCTGTGGTGCCTGCACTGACTAGAGAGGAAACTAATGATGATGATCAAGGTACTTCGGATCAAGTTACCTCTGAACTTCGTAGGTCCACGAGGACACGTTCCACACCAGAGTGGTATGGCAACCCTGTCCAGGAAATCATGTTGTTAGACAACGGTGAACCTTTGAACTATGAAGAAGCAATGGCGGGCCTAGATTCCAACAAATGGCTTGAAGCCATGCAATCCGAGATAGGATCCATGTATGAAAACAAAATATGGACTTTGACAGACTTGCCCGATGATCGGCGAGTGATAGAAAACAAATGGATCTTTAAGAAGAAGACGAACGTGGATGGTAATGTTACCATCTATAAAGCTCGACTTGTCGCTAAGGGTTATCGACAAGTTCAAGGGGTTGACTACGATGAGACTTTCTCTCCCGTAGCGAAGCTGAAGTCCGTCCAAATCATGTTAGCAATTGCTGCATACTATGATTATGAGATATGGCAAATGGACGTCAAAACAGCATTCCTTAACGACAATCTGAAGGAAGAACTGTATATGATGCGGCCGGAAGGTTTTGTCGATCCTAAGAATGCTAACAAGGTATGCAAGCTCCATCCCTCCATCTATGGGCTGGTGCAAGCATCTCGGAGTTGGAACATTCGCTTTAATGAAATGATCAAAGCATTTGGGTTTATGCAGACGTATGGAGAAGCCTGCGTTTACAAGAAAGTGAGTGGGAGCTCTGTAGCATTTCTCATATTATATGTGGATGACATACTTGTGATGGGAAATGATATAGAACTTTTGGACAGCATTAAGGCCTACTTGAATAAGTGTTTTTCAATGAAGGACCTTGGAGAAGCTACTTACATATTAGGCATCAAGATATATAGAGATAGATCGAGACGCCTCATAGGTCTTTCACAAAGCACATACCTTGATAAGATATTGAAGAAGTTCAATATGGATCAGTCCAAGAAGGGGTTCTTTCCTGTGTTGCAAGGTGTGAAATTGAGCTCGGCTCAATGTCCAACCACGAAAGAAGATAGAGAAAAGATGAGTGTCGTCCCCTATGCCTCAACCATAGGGTCTATCGTGTATGCCACGCTGTGTACCAGACCTGATGTAAACCTTGTCGTAAGTTTGGTAGGAAGGTACCAAAGTAATCCCGGCATGGAACACTGGACAGCGGTCAAGAATATCCTGAAGTACCTGAAAAAGGACTAAGGATATGTTTCTCGTTTATGGAGGTGACGAAGAGCTCGTTATAAAGGGTTACGTCGACGATAGCTTCGACATAGATCTGGATGACTCTAAGTCACAAACCGGATACGTGTATATTTTGAATGGTGGAGCAGTAAGCTGGTGCAGTTGCAAGCAAAGCGTGGTGGCGGGATCTACATGTGAAGCGGAGTACATGGCAGCCTCAGAGGCAGCACATGAAGCAATATGGGTGAAGGAGTTCATCACCGACCTAGGAGTCATACCTAATGCGTCAGGGCCGATAACACTCTTCTGTGACAACACTGGAGCTATTGCCCTTGCCAAGGAGCCCAGGTTTTACAAGAAGACTAGGCACATCAAGCGTCGCTTCAACTCCATTCGTGAAAATGTTCAAGATGGAGACATAGATATTTGCAAAGTGCATACGGATCTGAATGTCGCAGATCCGTTGACTAAACCTCTTCCGCGAGCAAAACATGATCAACACCAGAACTCTATGGATGTTCGATTCATCACAATGTAACTAGATTATTGACTCAAGTGCAAGTGGGAGACTGTTGGAAATATGCCCTAGAGGCAATAATAAAATGGTTATTATTATATTTCCTCGTTCATGATAATTGTCTATTATTCATGCTATAATTGTGTTATCCGGAAATCGTAATACATGTGTGAATACATAGACCACAACATGTCCCTAGTGAGCCTCTAGTTGACTAGCTCGTTTATCAATAGATGATCAGGGCTTCCTGACCATGGACATTGGATGTCATTGATAACGGGATCACATCATTGGGAGAATGATGTGATGGACAAGACCCAATCCTAAGCATAGCACAAGATCGTGTAGTTCGTTTGCTAGAGCTTTTCCAATGTCAAGTATCATTTCCTTAGACCATGAGATCGTGTAACTCCCGGATGCCATAGGAGTGCTTTGGGTGTACCAAACGTCACAACGTAAGTGGGTGACTATAAAGGTATACTACAGGTATCTCCGAAAGTGTCTGTTGGGTTGACACGGATCGAGACTGGGATTTGTCACTCCGTATGACGGAGTGGTATCTCTAGGCCCACTCGGTAATGCATCATCATAATGAGCTCAAAGTGACTAAGTGGTTGGTCATGAGATCATGCATTACGGTACGAGTAAAGTGACTTGCCGGTAACGAGATTGAACGAGGTATTGGTATACCGACGATCGAATCTCGGGCAAGTAACGTACCGATTGACAAAGGGAATTGTGTACGGGATTACTTGAATCCTTGACATCATGGTTCATCCGATAAGATCATCGAGGAGCATGTGGGAGCCAACATGGGTATCCAGATCCCGCTGTTGGTTATTGGCCGGAGAGTCGTCTCGGTCATGTCTGCATGTCTCCCGAACCCGTAGGGTCCACACACTTAAGGTTCGGTGACGCTAGGGTTGTAGAGATACTAGTATGCGTTAACCCGAAAGTTGTTCGGAGTCCCGTATGAGATCCCGGACGTCACGAGGAGTTCCGGAATGGTCCGGAGGTGAAGAATTATATATAGGAAGTCTAGTTTGACGCCATCGGAAAGTTTGGGGTCACGGTATTGTACCGGGACCATCGGAAGGGTCCCGGGGGTCCACCGGGTGGGGCCACCTATCCCGGAGGGCCCCATGGGCTGAAGTGGGAGGGGAACCAGCCCCTAGTGGGCTGGTGCACCCCCCTTGGTCCTCCCCCTGCGCCTAGGGTTGGAAACCCTAGGGGTGGGGGGTGCCCCACTTGGCTTGGGGGGCAAGCCACCCCCTTGGCCGCCGCCCCCCTTGAGATCCAATCTCTAGGGGCCGGCGTCCCCCCAGGGCCCCTGTATAAAGAGGGGGGAGGGAGGGCTGCGCACCCATGCTCCTGGCGCCTCCCTCTCCATCTGCAACACCTCTCCCTCTTGCTGAGCTTGGCGAAGCCCTGCCGAGATCACCGCTGCTTCCACCACCACGCCGTCGTGCTGCTGGATCTCCATCAACCTCTCCCTCCCCCTTGCTGGATCAAGAAGGAGGAGACGTCTTCCCCAACCGTACATGTGTTGAACGCGGAGGTGCCGTCCGTTCGGCACTAGGATCATCGGTGATTTGGATCACGGCGAGTATGGCTCCCTCAACCCCGTTCTCTTGAACGCTTCCGCGCGATCTACAAGGGTATGTAGATGCACTCCTCTATCTCGTTGCTAGATGACTCCATAGATTGATCTTGGTGAAGCGTAGAAATTTTTTATTTTCTGCAACGTTCCCCAACAATGAAGTGGATAAATATGATCCCCCGATGCCTTGTTGTTGGTCATTACGATAGTTCCCTCAGCCGGTGGAGGTGGATCCCCAGCGGAATCAGCCCTCCTGGATAGATGGTATTATCTATTCCGTCATGGCATAAAATATGATAAAAATCCTCCTCGGATTTTTGGAACAATATAGGATGATGGGCTTCAAAGAGGAGGCCAAGTGGCCTGACACACCTTGGGCCTGAGGCGCGTGGGCATGGCATGTGGTACCATCGGTCAAACCCTAACCCAGGCTTCTTTTCTTTGAAAAAATTCCTATGTATTTTTGTTTTGCTTTTCCTCGCTCCGGGAAAGTCATTTTCTTGTGTGGCTTTTTGCTGCTTTCTGAATAGTTTTCTTGCATCTCCCTTCGATGCAAACTTGCAAAATAAAAGGAATTTGTGGGTAAAATGATGCGATAATGTGTAAACACAATTATATGTGTGCAATTTACTTTACGAAATGGTGATGCAGAATGCATGTATAAGTACCCCCAAGCTTATAGTCAGCTTGTCCCTAAGCAAAAACTTAGCTTGGTGAACATGACCACATGTTTATGAAGTGAGGTATCGATAAATAAAGAATATGAAAATGAAAACATCGCTATTACATTTGTGGGAATGGCTTGGTTATAAAAAAAGGTTTTACAAATTTTATGTTAGCACGGATGAAAATTTAGTTAGATGGCCTTATATTACTCAGCTGGATAGATATGTATACTAGACACTTGTGGAATGACTTAGTTTATTTCATCATGAAACAAAAAAGCACACAAATGAAAAAGGAAAAAGCATAGAAAGTTAGTAATGTGGGCAAGCCCAACAAAGGGAGAATCCCACCAAAACAAACAACAACCAAAAGACAAGGAGAGTCTACGATGGGACTGCTGCACCGTATTGTCATTTGCAATTATCTGGACAAACGGGTAGGCGAACAAGTTCGCAACAATGATGAGCTTGAAGACCATTAGTCTGAGGGGGCTGGTAGCTATTATGAGCCTGTGGGCGTTCTTATAACCATCATGGAGGTGGCCTACACCATGGGGGAGGACATGAACGTCCGCAGCGCGCCTACGAAGATGATGGTATTGGAAGAATAAAAATTTCCATACCGCTGTTTAGTGGCAAAGAAAACCCGGATGATTATTTGGAGTGGGAGATGCGCGTGGATCAGATTTTTGATGGACAATGGTACACCGAGGAGAAAAAGGCTCGTGCTGCATCTATTGAGTTCACAGGCTATGCTTTAATATGGTGGAACTAACTATGTCGCGCGGGAGGACGTCCGGAGTCTTGGAATCAGATGAAGAGTACCATGAAGAGATGTTTTGTTCCGGAGCACTTCACTAGGACCTTGTACACATGCTTGCAACAACTTTGACAAGGTAACTCTAGTGTTGTGGAGTATTATAAGGAGATGGAAATAGTATTGATTCGTACAGGGGTAGAGGAACCTGAAGAAGCTACAATGGCACGGTTCATGCATGGTCTGAAATCAGAGATACGAGACCGTGTCGACATGGTAGAATACAATGGGTTATAGGGATTATTACACCATGCCATTCGAGCGGAGCAGCAAGTCAAGCATCGTGTCGGTCATGATAATTTATTAAACTCGGTGCGGCGTAATTTTCAAAGAGAGGGTGGTGGTAATAGCGTTTTCAAGTCAGATTCTAAGTCGGTTACCAAGGAAGTATCTCAATCCAAGGTTGAATAGTCTTGTTCTTCTACTGTACCACTGATATTGTGTGCTTCAGGTGTGGTGGCAGGGGGCATAAGAAGTTTCAGTGTCCTAATGATAGGAGGGTTTTCCTCACAGAAGAAGGATACATGTCTACGAGTGATGGAGAGAAAAATGCTGACACGTCTAGTGAGAAATTTGAAGATGATGAAAAAGTTGTTGCGAGTTTTGAAGCCGCAGAAGCATATCCATCATTAATGGTGCAACGAGTGCAAGAAGATCGTGTTGATGATAAGGGACAACGATGAAATATTTTTCAGTCTGAGTGTAAGATCAACAACACCAATTGCAAGCTGATAATAGATGGTGGAAGCTACACCAATGCAGTCAGCGACGGGTTGGTTGAAGCTTTGGGGTTGCCTGTATGGAAGCAACCGCAACCCCACCGTGTCGAGTGGATGTATCATACATGGAAGTAAAGGTTACTTATAAGTGTCAAATTTTCTGTTGGTGATTATACTGATATGGTGATATGTGATGTCATACCTATGGATGCATGTCACTTGTTATTGGGGAGACCATGGCAATATGATCACAATGCTACACATGAAGGTCAGATGAATACATATTCATTTTGGGATTCTGCGAAGCCACGCGTGCTGCGGCAGATGGACATGTCACGTTGAAGAAGAAGGTTGCAAAGACTGCCTCGAAACCAAGGACGGTTTCTTTTGAAGGGGAGGGGATGATGTGACCATAGACTGTGCTATTCTATGTACACTGCAAATTGAAGGTTTTTGTATTGAGGTGCCGTCGACACAACCAGAAAAGCAAGAGATCAAACCAACATTCAGAACACCATGCAATTTCTTTTGTATTGGTCGTGTGTGAGTGGAGTACCAGGACGTGAAGGCCGAAGCCCCAAGGCAACATGATGGAGTCTAAACCATGTTGATTTAGCTTTAACATATGTACGTTTACTAGTCTGATTTTGGATTTTTGTGATCAGCGTTGCCGGATACTTAGTTAATTAAATCATGATTAGTTAGAATAGGAAACAGATAAGAGTCCGTATCTTTTTAGCTTGTTTGTTAGGTCAGTTGGTTCAGGTTTAGTTTTGCCTATAAAACAGGCAGGCCCCGGCCTTGTACGGGAGGGAAGTTTTGGGAGTTAAAAATACAGAGAAAAGCATCGGGTGGGATGCATCAAATATCTGAGTTCTTTTGCTAATCCGCGAGGGATTTAGTTGCTGCTGCGCGCCCGGTTCGATCATATCGTTTCCGTTCGCAAGTTTTATTCTTTGGTCTTCTTGCATATTGGTTGATCCGAAGAACCGATCTGTTACTCATCGTTTACGTCTGCTATTACGACTTCTGTTCGTCGTGGAATTTTCTACTTCGTTGAGTACCGTGAAAGATTGGGTCAACAAAAGACTGGCCATCTAGTCGGGTTACATCACAGGACCATAGGCAAGCCAAACTGCAGTTCTACCACTGGTCCTCCGGTAGCTAGCTAATGTATGACTCATCAAATTCTGGTTTCGTCGAATATGAGTAATACAAGTATTTCTATGTGACATGAATGATCTAATCTCATACACCATGAAGCCAAAACAAGATCTATCCATTACATTCTTCTTTAACAAATTTACTGCTTCAACTGGCATCTGGCTCCATTGCAAGGCGAAAGCCAAACCTTCCTTGATAGCCAAGAGCTCCACTTCCAATGCTTTACAACAATAGTGTAAGCATCTACATGAAGAAAAAACAATGCCTCCTGCTTGGTCCCTAAGAAACATACCACTTTCTACTGATCCATCTTCTCGAACAAAAGCTCCGTCAGTATTTAACTTGACCCACCCAGGTTCAGGGAGTTTCCAACGTATCCACCATCGCCAGCATGTCCATCGCGTAGCTTCAGATTTGCAGAAGGTTCAGAAACCGGTGCCTTGCCTTTTACTGGATCGAAGAGAGGATCATCTTGGATAGCAAGGATGGACTGAACATAACTGCACAAGAACCGCTTAGACACATCAGTTGGAGGTGCAGGTTTATAATGGATAATTTCATTACGGACGAACCAAAACCTCTATAAGAGCATCAAGCAGATGCAGCCTTAGAGATTCAGGAAGATCACCAACCAGATGCAACAGCCATTCATGTCATGTATTCTGAACCTCGAGTACCGGTGGCAGCGGCCAAACTTCTGCGACTGAATTCCAAAGATCTACTGCATGGGGGCACCCACACAACGCATTAAATGTGCTTTCAACCTCAATCGCAAAGATGGGACATCTAGCATCCGATTCCAGAGAAATTCTATGCTTCCTTTCCAATGTAGGTAGAGCATTGGTTGCCGTACGCCATGCAAAGACACAGACCTTGGCTGGAGCATTACAACCCCAAACTTCTCTCCAATATTTCCTATCACCAGAGGGCGAGGTGCTTGAAGAACTTTGGTTCTGCTAGTACAGTGCATCGAATGCCAGTTTATAGGCACTCTTAACTGTAAATTCACCCGACGGTTCACAAGCCCAGGCAATGAAATCATCCCGCACAATACTAGGAAGCTTAATTTTAAGTATTTCAGAAGCATCAAGGGGCGACTACTGACGAATCCGATCAGGATCCCATGTTCCGTTAATACCAATCAATCGAATTTGAGTCCTCAGAATTTTTTTAGCACAGCAAAGAAACAATGCATGCCCCGTTGATTTAGCTTCGCCTCCTCCATACATATCTCTAGCGACATACATCATACAGTCACTCAAATGCTAGCTAACCAGGTGGGACAAAAAGTCCATATTGCATAACCATGCATGCTAAACTATCACAGGAAATGGGGTAAACTAAAGCTCAACCGTATTTGACAAAGATAGACAGTCAACAAGAGTATGCGGCCGCTGCACCAAGCTAGATGGTCGTTCGATGCGTCCATCCACAAGATGATATGCTCCAACTTCTAACCGGCTTCTTTCAGTAAAGTCAAAACTCGGGTAGATGGTGTCAGGGCTAATGGAGCCGGAAGGGAAAACCTCTAGAGGCACCGAGAAAGAGCAATGCATGCCCCAGAACATCGCTCGCCCTGCGCCACCACCCAAACTCTTGACTGGGAATAGTGTTCCGGTATCCAAATTCACTCGATACATGTTATACCGGTAACACGATTTATTACGCGACGTCAATGGTAGAATCTGACGGTGGATCAGCATCAAGTCACCACAACTGTTGACGAGGTGCAACCCTTCCGAATATGGGCAGACACGCATATTCAGCTTGGCAGCCACCTCCGCCCGTGGTGGCTGGTTTGGAGAGATTTGCAGCGCCATGACACCATCAAAGTTAACATGGTAGAAGCGCCCTGCAAACATTAATGGCGTGTATGTAAACCCATCATGGTTGTACTTCAACAACATCCAGTGGTCGTCGCCGGGCTTGGCCGTGCCAAGCATGCAGAACCTATTGAAGCAGAGCACCACTGTTGAATCGTCACTGGCAATGCCCGAGCCCGTCGCTAAGAAATCGTATATGTTGAAATAGGAAAGCATGACATGGTGCTTAGAGGGCAGCAGCGTGGTGAGCGGCGGTAGCTTTATGAGGTGACGCGTGAGCGGGTTGAGCAGGCGGACGTGGTTATGGTCGTGGAGCAGGACGAGGAGGCCCTCGGGGGTGACGGCAAGCAGCTCATGGTCAAGGAGCTCCGGTAGGTCCACTTGGATGCACTCGCCGGTGGAGGGGTTTAGGAAGCAACGGCGGTTGGGGACAGCGAGGGGCTCTCGGAGTAGGACCCACCGCGAGGGATGGAACCGGCGGTCGAGCCCGCCGTGGGAGCGCGGTTCCGTGCAGCACCGCCGCCACGCGCGGCACACCGCACGGAAGCGGAGATAGTCGGCGACGTCATAAGCGAGGACGCGCTCGGCGATCAGCCCGGCCGGCCCGTCGTCTAGATCAGACCAGTCCCTTCTGGGAGCGGAGAGTAGATCAGATCGGACGGGAGTGATAATCCGCGGTGTGCGTGCGCGCTTCGCGCCCCAATTGGGAAGCTGGCTGGAGCAAGGTCTCAGAAGATGATGAGGTCGTTTTCTTCCCCGCCGAGATGAAGGTTTTCTTCCATCGTCTCCTCCTCCTCCTTGGCCCTCGCAACAGGAACAGGTGATCCTTGGACGCTTCGCCCGACGGGCGGGACGAGGGAAAGGAGGAGCATGGGATCGGGCGGCGGCTTCTTCCATTCCGGCGACGAGGGTTTCCGCCCAGAAGGGGAAGGACAAACTCGGGCTTCTTCTTCACAAGGTACGGCCTCAAAAGCCTGTGCTGCGCCTGCGGTCTATATAACGAACTCGGGCCGGGGTCGGTGTGGGACTGTGGGCCTAATCCGAGTCTGACTGCCTTATCAGTTATCACACGCGTACCCCTCAAAAAAAAAAGTTATCACACGCGTTTATCTTGAGCTAGTTAAAACCTATGATGCAAAATCGGCGACCTCCCCCGCGGAGGATCGCCGGGCACAATGAATCTACTATGTTGTAATTGTCGCGGTGCAGGCAAAGCCGCGACAATTCGAGAGCTTCGTAACTTAGCGAAGCAATTTGCCCCGACAGTGCTATGTATAGTGGAAACACAAATCTCAAAAGCACATGTCGAAAGTCTTGCTGGTACTATAGGTTTTAATCAGGCTTATGCAGTTAGTAGTGTGGGCCGCAGTGGCGGTATCGGTTTGTTCTGGAATGATGGAATAAATCTTGACGTGTTTGGTTATTCGGAGTACCATGTTGATGCAACCGTGTCTGCCCGATTCAGGAAGAGTGGCGTCTCACATGTGTATACGGTGAAGCACATGTGGCGGATAGATATAAGACTTGGGACCTTCTCAAGTCTTCGGTGACCGCGAGCTCCCTGCCATGGTTATGTATAGGAGACTTCAATGAAGTTCTCCACCCCCACGAGCATGTGGGAGCGGGACAAAGGAGGCGATCGCAAATCCAAGGGTTTCGGGATGCCGTTGATGTTTGTGCACTGACTGATCTCAGATATCACGGGAAACAATGGAAGTTTGAGAAGAAGACCGCGGGCGGTGGTTACTGCCGGGTTCGCCTGGATAGAGCCTTGGCCAATACAGATTGGACCACGTTGTTTCCACATGCGATACTAATGCATGAAACCGGGGCGTCGTCGGATCACTGCCCGATCAGGCTGCAACTGGAGCCTACCACCCCGGCGCAAACATCAGCGAAACTGTTCCGATATGAGGTATATTGGGAGTGGGATGATGACTTCGGTTCTTCTCTCCAGGCTATATGGAATGTCGCACCCAATGGCCAGACCATCGAGGAGATGAGCAGCAAACTCAGTAATTTGTCGGCATCAGTAAAACAGTGGAGTGGGGCAACTATTGGCTGTGTGGCAAAGGAGATAAAAAAACTGAAAAAGGAGCTAGCTGTTTTGCAGAATGACCCTCAAAGAGTCTCGCCATCATATGCAGAGATAAAAACGACGGATCGCCTCGTCGAGCTCTATCACATGGAGGAGATGATGCAGCGGCAAAGATCCAGGTGGACTGGCTAAAGGATGGGGATAAGAATACTAAATTCTTCCAGAGGCGAGCTAGTATGCGTCGGCGCAAGAATACCATCAAGTAGCTCGAGCGCCCAGACGGTTCAGTAACAAATGATCCGGCTGAGATGGCTGCACTCACTAATGAATTTTACAAGAATTTATTCCGATCAGAGGGCACAACAGGTATGGATACAGTGCTTAACTCCGTCCCGGTGAAGGTTACACATGCTATGAATGCAGGTCTCACAGCGCCTTACACGGTAGACGAGGTGAAAACGGCTCTCTTCTAGATGTATCCAACCGAGGCTCCGGGTCCTGACGAATACCCGGCGCATTTTTTCTAGAGGCACTGGGAGCTATGTGGCACAGAAGTTACCAATGTTGTGCTCTGTATTCTTCGAGGAGAGGAGAGCCCAGAGGTGATTAATGAGACTATCCTAGTTCTAATTCCAAAGGTGAAGGACCCCACTAACCTCGCTCAGTTCAGACCTATTAGCTTGTGCAATATACTTTACAAAAATGCTTCCAAGGTGTTATCTAATAGGCCGAAACAAATCCTTCCTAGAGCAGTCTTCCTTTGTTCCTGGGCGTTTGATCACTCATAACATTATCACTGCTTATGAATGCTCGCATTTTATGAAGAGAAATAAAGCTCAAAGGAATAGATTTTGTGCTGTTAAGCTAGACATGATGAAGGCGTATGATCATGTTGAGTGGAATTATCTGGAAGCCATTATGACCAACATGGGGTTTGCACCATCCTGGATTGCTACTGTTATGAGAATGATAACATCGGTCAAGTTTTCAGTTATGTTCAATGGTGGTAAGCTTGAACAATTTTCTCCCACAAGAGGAATCCGTCAAGGAGACCCAATTTCTCCATACCTGTTTTTGATTGCAGCGGAGGTCCTTCCACGCCTCTTAAAAACCCAAGATGAATCATCGCATCTCATTGGAATTCAAGTTGCTCCGACGGCCCCGCCGGTAAGCCACTTGTTATTTGCTGATAATAGACTGTTGTTTGTCCAAGCCAGTTCTGTTGGAGCAAATAAGTTGTCTGCCTTAATGGAAAATTATTGCAATGCCTCGGGTCAAAGGATAAACCTTGCAAACACTAGTAGAAAAAGGACCTAATGTGAGACACATTAGTCCCGATTCAATTTTGGCCCAGTACTAATGGTACCATTAGTGCCGGTTCGAATGGCTATGCATTAATGCCGGTTCGTTATGAACCTTTAGTACCCGTTCGTGCCACGAACCGGTACTAAAGGGGTGGTGGCAGGCTGGCGTCAGGCCGGGGCCCCACGATCACCTTTAGTACCGGTTCGTGGCACAAACCGGTACTAAAGGTCTAACCTTTAGTACCGGTTCGTGCCACGAACCAGGACTAAAGGGGTTTGACCTATAGTCCCGGTTGGAGACACAAACCGGGACTATAGGGATATTTTCAAACTCTACCCCCCCCCGTGTATCGCCATTTCAGTTTTGAAAAATACAAAAGAAAATGATAAAAAATTCAAAAAATAAAATTCTTCAAGAAGTAGTTATATTACTACATCTACTAGTTAGGAAAATTAAAAAACTTAAATTTGGACATGTTTTGCAAAAAGTGTAGGGAAAATGTAAAACGGCTATAACTTTTGCATACGATGTCGGAAAAAAACGTATAATATATCAAAAAATTCAGCACGAAAATCCGCATCCAATTTTGAGTGCCTACGGCCTGTTTGCAATTTTTTAGAATCCTCAAATTCCAAAAGGAAAAAAGATATGCTCAAATTTTAGTTTTTTTTTAATTTTGGTTAAATCTGGTCAAACTATGATCAAACTACTTATTCAAGAAGTATTAATGTTGCAACATAATTATTCAATAATATCAGTGTTACTAAATAATTATTTCAATTTTTTTAATTTTGGTCAAATCTGGTCAAACTATGGTCAAACTACGGTCAAACTTATTCAAGAAATATTAGTGTTACTAAGTGTTTTTTAGAATAATAGTTCCAAACTCAAACGGTGAAATGTGTGACCTAATGCTCAAGCTAAACTGCTGAGGGTTAATAGGATTGACCGATTACATTTGTTAGGAAAACAACAAGTGCAAACTTGGAAAATAGGGGGAATAGAACTCCGAAGTTATGCATGCTCAGGCTGGGGGAGTGAGAGGATGGGTGACTGGCTGGAAAGTTAGACGATTTGGAATGAGTGATCCATACTTGAGCAGTTAAGAGGGGTGATTAGAGACTAAATCATCAAATAATTCAGAAAATTGAAAATCGAAAAAAAATCAAATACTTTTTACAATTTTTTTTTAAAATAAAAATAATACCTTTAGTACCGGTTGGTAACACCAACCGGTACAAAAGGTCCCCCATACCATGGCATGAGCTCACGCCACATGGTGGGCCTTTAGTGGCGGTTCGTGCCGAACCGGTACTAGGGGGGGGGGCTTTAGTCTCCACCCATTAGTGTCGGTTGCAGAACCGACACTAAAGGCCCTTACGAACCGGTTTTAAAGCTACATTTTATACTATTGAAAATCTTCGGTTTTCTTCAGTAAGGGTTGCCCATCCTCTTTGAAAACGGAGGTAAAGAATGTTTTGAATATCCCAAATGAGTCTCTTTCTAATAAATATTTGGGAATGCCATCTGATGTTGGAAATTACAAGAATGGGGCTTTCAAGTTTCTAAAAGACCGGGTATGGAACAAGGTCAAGGGTTGGTTGGAAAAGCTTTTGTCAGTAGGAGGGAAAAAAGTTCTAACTAAATCACTGGCACAGGCAATTCCAGTCTACTCTATGTCATGCTTCCGACTCCCACGAGGTCTTTGCGAACACATTAACTCTTTGATTCGATAGTTTTGGTGGGGCAGCAAGGAGGGGAAACGAAAACCTAGCTGGGTCTCATGGAGCATGATGACACAACTGAAATATTGTGGAGGATTGGGTTTCAGAGATAGTGAACTCTTCAATCTTACTCTTCTCTCACGACAGGCATGGTGAATCTTGATGGATCCAGAGTCTCTTAGTGCACTCACACTAAAGGCCAAGTACTACCCTACGGGGGAGTTTTTACACGCCGATCTAGGCTCAGCTCCCTCCCAGATATGGTGAGCTATCATTGATGGCCACGAGGTGCTTACTTAGGGGCTGATCCGGAGGATTGGCAAAGGCAACACAACGAGCATCTGGCAACACAACTGGCTGCCAAGGCCCTCGAACATGAGGCCAATTGTGAGTAGAGTGGCCAACCCTCCTCAGATGGCGAATGAGTTAATTTTGCCTAGTGCTGAGTGGAACAGGACCTTGATCGACGAGGTTTTCCTTCCAACAGATGCAGCAGCAATATATTCTATCCCTTTGTGTACCCAGAACATTGAAGATTTCTGGTCATGGGTGCATGAGAAACGTGGTGTCTTCTCAGTTTGCTCCTCTTATCGCATGCTTGTAGAAACCAAGATGAGGAGAGAGGCTTGGTTGGAAGGAAGAGCCGACACTTCGACTGTGGACAAAGAGAAACAGTCTTGGGCGATATTGTGGAAGGTGAATGTTCCTTCAAAGCTGAAAATATTTCTATGGAGGCTGGCTCAGCAATCGATTCCCAAAGCGGATGTGATGCATCATCGGAATATGTCAACGAATACATGCTATGCTCTGTGTGGAGCTGAGGACTGCACGGTAGCCAAATGCGTATGGGCACTGCTCGACCAGGATCTTGTGCAAGCTTTGAACAGCACAACGGAACTAGATGCAAAACAGTGGCTTTTTACGGTCCAGGAGATGATCTCCCCACAAGAATTCGTCTTGGTCGTTACTACCCTATGGTCACTCTGGTTTGCACGACGCCAAGCGATTCATGAACACATTTTTCAGAGTCCTCTATCCACTTTCCATTTCATATTGAAGTATATTCGGGAGCTTGAGGAATGCAGTCGGAAGAAAGCTACGACGGGGTCACCAACGGTTGCACCTGTGCAGCCAAGATGGATCCCTCCATCAGAGGGAGTTGCGAAAATTCGAGTTGCTGAGGCCACTTCCAGAGATGGTAATGTTGGTTCTTTCAGTGCCGTTTGCAGAAATTCCTTAGGAACATACTTGGGAGCATCAGTTATTAAGATCTATGGAGTTATGGATCCGGCGACACTGAAAGCGTTGGCATGTCGAGAGGCTCTCGCTCTCGCTACTGACCTGAATCTCGCTCGAATTCTCGTCGTGAGTGACAGTCAAGGGGTAGTGAATGACATCAAGAATTGCACCGGGGGAGCCTACGCCAGCACCACCAGGGAGATTGTGGAGACATCAACTAGTTTCGATAGTTGCACCTTCTGTTAGGGAACGTAGTAATTTCAAAAAATTTCCTACGCACACGCAAGATCATGGTGATGGCATAGCAACGAGAGGGGAGAGTGTTCGTCCACGCACCCTCGTGAGACCGTGGCGAAGCGTTATGACAACGCGTTGATTTAGTCGTGCGTCTTCACGATCCGACCGATCCAAGCACCGAACGTCACGGGGCCTCCGAGTTCAGACACGCTCAGCTCGATGGCGATCTCCGCCTCCGATCCAGTGAAGCTCCGGAGATGAGTTCCGTCGACGATGGCGTGGTGACGATGATGATGTTCTACGGCGCGCAGGCTTCGCCTAAACTCATGACGATATGACCGAGGTGGAATATGGTGGAGGCGGCACCGACACGGCTAAGGAACGATCCGTAGATCAACTCGTGTGTCTATGGGGTGCCCCGCCCCGTATATAAAGGAGCCAGGGGAGGAGGCGGCCGCCCTAGAGGGCGCCAGGGGGAGTCCTACTCCCACCGGGAGTAGGACTCCCTTTCCAAGTAGGAGTAGGAGAAGGGGAAAAGGGAGGAAGAGGGAAGGAAGGGGCCGCCCCTTCCCTTGTCCTATTCGGACTAGGAGGGGAGGCGCGCCCCTCCCCGGCTCCTTCCCTCTTCTCCCTCTTGGCCCATGTAGGCCCATTAACCCCCTGGGGGGTTCCGGTAACCTCCCGGTACTCGGTAAAATGCTGATTTCACCCGGAACCATTCCAATATATCAATCTTTATGTCTCGACCATTCCGAGACTCCTCGTCATGTCCGTGATCACATCCGGGACTCCGAACAAACTTCGGTACATCAAAACTTATAAACTCATAATAAAACTGTCAGCAAAACGTTAAGCGTGCGGACCCTGCGGGTTCGAGAACTATGTAGACATGACCTAGAACCATTCTCGGTCAATAACCAATAGCGGGACCTGGATGCCCATATTGGTTCCTACATATTCTACGAAGATCTTTATCGGTCAAACCGCATAACAACATACTTTGTTCCCTTTGTCATCGGTATGTTACTTGCCCGAGATTTGATCGTCGTTATCTAATACCTAGTTCAATCTCGTTACCGGCAAGTCTCTTTACTCGTTACGTAATGCATCATCCCGTAACCAACTCATTAGCTACATTGCTTGCAAGGCTTATAGTGATGTGCATTACCGAGAGGGCCCAGAGATACCTCTCCGACAATCGGAGTGACAAAATCTAATCTCGAAATACGCCAACCCAACATGTACCTTTGGAGACACCTGTAGTACTCCTTTATAATCACCCAACTACGTTGTGACGTTTGGTAGAACCCAAAGTGTTCCTCCGGCAAACGTGAGTTGCATAATCTCATAGTTACAGGAACATGTATAAGTCATGAAGAAAGCAATAACAACATACTAAACGATCAAGTGGTAGGCTAACGGAATGGGTCATGTCAATCACATCATTCTCCAAATGATGTGATCCCGTTAATCAAATGACAACTCATGTCTATGGCTAGGAAACTTAACCATCTTTGATTCACGAGCTAGTCAAGTAGAGGCATACTAGTGACACTATGTTTGTCTAAGTATTCACACCTGTATTATGTTTCCGGTTAATACAATTCTAGCATGAATAATAAACATTTATCATGAAATAAGGAAATAAATAATAACTTTATTATTGCCTCTAGGGCATATTTCCTTCACCTTCATCTTTGCAGGTAGAGCCCACTAATATTAAGGCACATAGCCTCGCTAAACATGCTTTTGGTTTTGTTTTTGTGCGCCATGTGTGGCTGTCAAACCCTCCAAACATTTCTTGTATCCCTATGAACTTTTTGAGTAATAAATGAAGCATGTTTAGACTAAAAAAAATCTCAAGCTAGTTCTCAATTGAAGAACACCGCTAAAATGGCATAGAATCGGTACTGCTCCTGCCGACTACCGTTGTTGCCCCAAGCAGTCGCATCTTGATCCTAGTTTTCATAGGGAGACACGAGCAATGGAGCCGTCGGGGACAAGGAGGAGGACGCCATTGCCGGTGGGTCAGGTGGGTTGGGTGCGGCTTGACCAGCGTTGTGGCGAGGCATGGGTCGACTGAGGCTCGACCAGGTGGGCTGGGTCTGGTTCAGTGCAAATAAACCAAAGGAAAAAAACAAGATTGAAAACTAAACCACTGATGTGGCACGCACAGCCAATGAGAAAAAAGGAATTATTTTAATGAGGTAGTTTCTGGAAAAAGTTTGATTCAGTTGAGTAAAAATGTGGTTTTGTTTTGGTAAATACTGTCACAAACATGAAACTAGGTTTGGGTAAAAAGTGGAATAGGTCGTGCTTATGCACACTGAAATTTGAATTTGGCTCTATTTTTCTCTCTTGAAATAGTGTTTCCCCCCGCTTTGTATTACAAAGCAAACATCACCGATACAACCAGATAGGTGCTGGGGCGGAAGCAGCACAATCACACCCAAAAGAAATGCAACAGAAATAACAAGAGAAAAAATGCCGACAATGGCGGATCGATGGAAACGAAGAAGCTTCACGACCACTGTGCCCGCCTGAGATCTCCCACCAAGCTCCAAGGCTCCGAAGCACCGGTACCAATCAACACCTCCAAGAAGGACCGCGACAATGACGACACTGCTGCCAAGGGTTTCCCTCGGTCCGCGACAAGGCAATAGGAAGAGTCGCCCCCGACACCCTCCAGGAAGGTTCGACGGCACCCACCGGCGTCGCCGCGTCGGTGTCGGACAGGCCGACAGGGATTTCCCCTGATCCCAACCTTCACCTCGGATGCTCTAGAGCCTGCCACCAAACCGACCACCATCTTGCGCCACCGCGGTCATGAAGCCTCCACGCCGTCTCACCACGGCACCACGAAGTGAGGCCTGCACAATGGGGAATAGGGGCCGAGACTAGGGGCCGCAGCACCGTCGGCACGTGGGTGGGCACAACCTCCACCGTCAACGACGGTAGCCGACCAGACACAATAGCAGGAGCATACCGGGTCCATGGGCCCACAGGCCCAACCCAGACCTCCACGCTCGTAAAGCTCCCGCCATCGCGCTTCAGCAGGCACGCCGTCAGCGTCGTCGACCCCATCCGAGCTGCTCCTCCTCAACAGCACACAGACGACGACGAAGCCCCACCGGGGGCTAGAACCAGATGAGCCCGCAGGGCCCAGATCTGGGCCCGGGGCGCGCCGCCGGCCAACCTGCGACACCATGCCATCTCGCCGCCAAGGGGCCACGCCACCACCTCGCGCGCCGCCGACCACTACCGCCGGGTCGCCGTGCCGTCGCTGAGCCGAGGAGCACCGCCGCCGCCCCATGCCCCGGGCAGGGAACCCCGCACGGGACAGGCAGTCCCGCTGCCACCAACACCACCCGGCCCGGCGCCGGGGGCCACCATCAACTGCGGCAGGGAGGGAAGGGGAAATGGAGGTAGCCGAAGAGGGGAGGGGCTTGCGCCGCCCCGGCCACCTCCCGGGGAGGCGGCACGAGGGCGGATCCGGGAGAGGGGAGAGGGGGTAGGAGGGGGGGTGGGGATGGCCGGCGGCGGCGTGGACCCTAGGAAGGCCGGTGGCGACGAGGGGAGGGTGAGAGGAACCCTAGAGGGTGGGAGTAGATGAGCTACACCACATTCGGCTCTATTTTTCTCCAAATTTATTTTTTTTGTAATTCCGTGGAGGGAAACGGAATTATGCTACAGGCACGGACCTGCGACAGATGTTTTACGGATTGGTTACCGCTAATTAGCCTCCCCCTACCCCTTGACTTTGAGGGGATGGGCCCCTGCCTCACCCTAATCCCAATTATTAGAAGACCCCACCTGTGCTCGACCGTGAAGTCTGTAAAAACTTCTCCGTGTGTCTAGCATCTCTCTCGGGAGGAGCATTACCGTTCTTTGCCATTTCAGCAGTGTTCTTCAGTAGGGAACTAGCTTGAGATAAATTGCTTGTTCCTTGGATGAAATTGATAGGTTTGTTTCCTTTGCTTCTAGAAGGTGGTGATGTGTATCTTGGCAGAGATGGTGATGATGTGTTGCGGCACATACTGGGGTGAGACGCATTGGGTGTCGCACGGGGTGGTGTAATGGTCTATACAAAAATGAAATCAATAAAATGATAATTTATTGCAGTAGCTTTTATTGGAAAGAAGATGGATGTTCTTTAGACTAGCCACAGTGGGAGGAACTTCAGCAGTAACATCGAGTCCAACTCAGCAAATTTGCTTATGTGGCAATGAGTTAATGAGGAGAGATGTAGTTACAGTAACTTAGCTAGTTACTGTAACATCACATGTCCCAATGCAATATGAGTCTATAACCTAATAAATGAAGCTTTGCATGTTACTACACTTATGTTACTACCCACTATGAAGGTAGTAACATAGTCTAGGGATATGTGTATGTTACTAGTGTATGTTACTATGCATTGTGGCTAGACCAATGTTAGTTTACATCTAGTGTAAATGTTAGCACCGACTCTACCTGGTGCTAACCATTTTGTAGTGTGGTGCCAAAGTAAAAAGGAAAAAAACTACGGGCCTGCTTGGATGGCTCGAAATGATAATGTAGTGCATATAGATTTATACAAAGGTCAACCGTCACAAACTTTGACCAAATTTGTGGAGAAAAATATTTATATTAAAAATGTCAAACATATATCATTAGATTTCTCATAAGTTGTAGTTCAATATTTTATATATTTGGTATTATAGATATAAATAGTTTTCTGTATAAATTTGGTCAACATATGCAAAGATTGACTTTTCAAAAAAATCTATGCGCACTACATTATGAAAGGGAAGGAGTATGTTTTACATGTAGTGTAAAAAACATGGCGTCTGAATATTCTTGTATACAACAAAAGAAAGAGCTGACAAAATCAATGTAATCTAGTGAATGTTGCCCTTGACAGATAGACATTGTCATATATTGATGGACCAGAAGTAGGAAATTCCTGAACAAAAGAATATAGCAGTCTACCAATTTAGTCTAAAAATGATGTATTTTATTTGGACATATAGACCAAATTGTATGTAAGAGGTGAATATCAAGTGCACTTCTCAGTTCTCACTAGAAAGATATGCTATCAGATAAATATGGGGCATGGTGATTTGCCTCCTCTCAAAATAATGTAAAATTATAATGGAGTTGAGTGATAACCCACAAGTTTAAGGGATCGATTGTGCATATTTTTTTTCATAAGTTGAGTGTCGAATCCAATGAGCAGCAGAAGAAATTGGTGCATGAAAATTAGTTTGGAATCACTACAAATGCTAGAAGGTTGTTTGTTATTTGTTTTATTGAGAGAACAAGTGTAAGAATTTAAATGACAATGAAAGTAAATAGTGTAGCAAGTCGCAAAATCCTTGATTGTGTTAAGGACAAGTCGGTTCTATTTCATTTATGGACTAAATCGTTCTCGTGGACGGCGGGAATTTCACGTATTGCCTCCACAATCTATTACAATAACTTGTCATGTGGATAGAGCCTAAGCTTATGTGACGCCAATATATTGACATGAACATACTTATGATTAAACCCTTAGCAAGCATTCAAAATAGTAAGAATGATTAAGATAAAAAATATAAAATTATCATTAAAATTTGGGGTCCCAATTCACTTCCTTATGCTACAACTTACAAATTTGGGGTTCGGTATTATGTCACTCCGGTCTCCCCTCCTACACTTATCATAAATTGGAAATGGTATATAAAGTCTATGTTCACACATCATCACTAGAGACTTACACCACAACATAATATAAAAACATCAAACTTTAAGAAAATTCATATGGCTAGCAACAACAGGCTTCCTGTCATGTCCTCAGGAACATAATGGACTACTCATAAAACAACATAATGAACATGATTAGTGAAGGTTGATATGATAAACAATCTAAAAGTATAAATCTTTCATTAAGAATCACCAAGTACGAAATACTAGATGGCAACTAACACCAGGAAGTGATTACATCAGTTGATCTATAGCAATTGTTACGGATGGAGATGGGTAGGCTTTGTTGATGGAGGTGGTGGTGATTAAGTGGATAAGTATGCTCCCACGATGCCTTGTTGCTGGTCATGACGATAGCATCGAATTCCCTCGGCCGATGGAGGTGGATCCCCAGCAGAATCAGCCCTCTTCGGGAGATGGTATTACCTATTCCATCATGGCAGGAGAAAATATGATAAGAATCCTCCTAGGATTTTTGGAATAATATAAGATGATGGGCCTCAAAGAAGAGGCCAAGTGGGCCCCACACACCTTAGCTGAGGAGCGTGAGCATGGCATGTGGGCACATCGTTCAAACCGTAGCCCAAGCTTCTTTTCCTCGGAGAAATTATATGTATTTTTTTGCTTTTTCTCGCTCCAAAAAAGTCATTTTCTTGTGTGGCTTTTTGCTGCTTTCTGGATAGTTTTCTAGCATCCCTCTTCGATGCAAACTTGCAAAATAAAAGGAATTTGAGGGTAAAATGATGCAATAATATGTAAAACACAATTATATGTGTGCAATTTACTTTGCGAAATGGTGATGCAGAATGCACATATTAGTTCCCCCAAGCTTATAGTCAACTTGTCCATAAGCAACAAACTTAGCTTGGTGAAGATGACCACATGTTTATGAAATGAGGTGTCGATAATAAAGAATATGGAAATGACAACATCACTATTACGTTTGTGGGAATGGCTTGGTTATAAAAAATAAGGTTTTATAAATTTTATGTTTGCACTGAAAACAATTTACTTGGATGGCCTTGTATTACTCAGCTGGATAGATATGTATAATAGACACTTGTGGAATGACTTAGTTTATTTCATCATGAAACAAAAAAGCACACAGATGAAAAAGGAAAAAGCACAGAAACTTAGTAACATGGGCAAGCCCAAGCAAGAAAAGAGAATACCACCAAAACAAACAACAGCCAAAAGAGAACGAGAGTCTACGAGAACAACCCCAAAAAAGTACAAAACATACAAAATGAGTCGATTGAGCCAAACAGCCCTAGGCACATATACATGATGTAAACCGACTAATACTTAATCAAGTGATTAAGTCTCATTGACTCAGGGTCACACACCCTTGCTTAATTATAGTTTCGGGTTTCGGAGTTTGTATATTCTGTGACAGTTCTATAGAGTACTATCCAATAAACTTTATACCTACATATGATTGTCGTGAATTTAATTAAAATGAATCAATTGTAAAAATTGATCTGTCCCTTGTGAACCTTATATATGCACTATTGAACAACAAGAGCAATTCGAACAACCGTCCACGACGAGTATGTACATAACGGTAGCTTTATCAATCTCTGCTTTCGTTATAACACAAAATGATCCAACTTTTACATGTACCTAGCCAAGTGAAGAGCAAAATAGGTGGATATCCACAATTTTCCTTTTCCTCAGCAGTCCCATATCATAGAGGAACACGCGACACTCAAGACACTTACAATCGAATAGGGCGGAGAGATGGAGGTTTCAGCCTAGGGTTTGATCATGCATGTACCTGGCTCCATAAAAAATCGATGTTATTTTGCTGTGGCATTAAAATAATGGGGAGGTGGTGCTATGATTCTAATATTTTTCTTTGTTTCTCGTCTAAAAAAGGTCACTAAGAGCTCCATTACACAAAAAATCCATTGCCAACTCTCTACCCTCTCACCTGATCATACACACATCACTGAGGCATCATCCCACTCACACTGCTATAAATAACCCCTCCCCTATCACCAAGATATTTTAGATGTATTGTTCACACGCATCACCATTGCTTAGCTCGCAAATCTAGAATTTTACTTGTTGCGGTCCAAACAAATTTTTAACCCAGACGAATCAAAATAAATATTTTTATTCTCAACCTTCATACTTCTTTAAGCTTACTTGAGCCTGAACAATGTATAATTTTCGATTACTTAGATAGAATAATTAAGCACAATACTTAATAATTATTAGATTGTTTTTACTGTAAAATTCTAATATCTATATATAGGAAAATTGTTATATACTCCTGAGAGTATGTACTCCTGCTGCTCATATACCACATATATGAATTATTAATACATCTTTATCATTTTAATATAATTAAGGGATAATTAGATTTATGCTCCTAGTTGTGTCCCACTCGTCTATTTTACCGCTAATTTCCAAAAGTCACCGATTCTGTCCAAGTCACTTTGCTCCTCTTATGCTTTTGCCCTTTGACCGTTTGACCGTCAGTTTGAAAACTTCATAACTAATTCATACTAAATTAGAAAAATGTAATAAGGTACCAAAATGTTCAGAAAAACATCACCTATATGTCAGTGTCATTTGCATTCATGGAAAAAGTGTTGGAAAGTGCCCATCCGAGTTTTAGCTCTTTTGATACCACCATGAATAGTAAACTCTAAAAAAATTCAAAAAATTCAAAAAAAATATGGTGGCAAAGAACGACAATTGTTCTAAGTGCTTGACAAGTTTCATTAGGGAACGACATTCGTGGAAGTCGTGGCAAAAAAATAATCTATTTTGGAGTGCTGATTGTTTTTTTGCCACAACACCCATGAATGTTATTCCCTGATGAAACTTGGCAGGCACTTAAAACATTTGTCATTCTTTGCCACCAATTTTTTTTGAATTTTTTTGAACTTTTTTAGATTTTGCTATTCATGGTGGTAGCATAAGATCTAAAACTTGGATGGGCACTTTCCAACACTTTTTTCATGAATGCAAATGACAATGACATATAGGTGATGTTTTTCTGAACATTTTGGTATCTTATTTGCAATTTTCTGATTTAGTATGAATTAGTTATGAATTTTTCAAATTGACGGTCAAACGGTCAATGGGCAAAAGCATAAGAGGAGCAAAGTGACTTGGACAAAGCCGGTGACTTTTGGGAATTAGGGGTAAAACAGACGAGTGGGACACAACTAGGGGCATAAATCTAATTATCCCTATAATTAATTAAAGTTAATAGACACCCAAAATGTGTTTCATGAAAACTTATATTTGAGGTCACATATTTTATTTCATTTTATTAATAAGTAAACTGCATTTTTTGTATAAAAAAAGGTATACCACATAAACTAAGGGCTTTGATGTTTTTTTCATAAAACTTACATTGAGATGTATTAAAATAACTAATAATGTAGATTGAAAATGATAAAGATGTATAGTATGCTTGTTTAGGAGTTATATTTCCATGTGGTACTACATACTCTTAGGAGTTCTCCAGACATCATTTATACATGTAATTATACCTATATATATAATTTTTATTTCTACTAAATTCAAACTATATGCCTGATGACCCACAAGTGTATGGGGTCAATTGTAGCCTTTTCGATAAGTAAGAGTGTCGAACCCAACAAGGAGCAGAAGGAAATGACAAGTGGTTTTCAGGAAGGTATTGTATGCAAGTGCTAAAATTATAAATAGCGGAGTAGTTTGATAGCAAGATAATTTGTAACGAGCAAGTAACGATAGTAGTAATAGAAGTGCAGCAAGGTAGCCCAATCCTTTTGAGGCAAGGGACAAGCCAAAACGGTCTGTTATGATAAGCAAAGTGTTCTTGAGGGTACACGGGAATTTCACCTAATCACTTTCATCATGTTAGCTTAATTCGTATTCACTACTTTGATAATTTGATATGTGGGTGGACCGGTGCTTAGGTGTTGTTCTTACTTGAACAAACCTCCTACTTATGATTAACCCTCTCGCAAGCATCAGCAACTACGAGAAAAGTATTAAGAATAAATTCTAACCATAGCATTAAACTTTTGGATCCAATCGGTCCCTTACGAAAAAGCGCATAAACTGGGGTTTAAGATTCTGTCACTCTTGCAATCCACCATCTAATAACTACTCCACAATGCATTCCCTTAGTCCCAAATATGGTGAAGTGTCATGTAGTGGATGTTCACATGACACCACTAAGAGAATGACAACATACATATCATCAAAATATCAAACACATATTAAGTTCACATGATTACTTGCAACATGATTTCTCTCGTAACCTCAAGAAGGAAAGTAACTACTCATAAATCATAATCATGCTCAAGATCAGAGGGGTATTAAATAGCATAATGGATCTGAACATATAATCTTCCACCAAATAAACCATATAGTAATCAACTACAAGATGTAATCAACACTACTAGTCACCCAGAAGCACCAATCTATGGTTTTGGTACAAAGATTGAACACAAGAGATGAACTAGGGTTTGAGAGGAGTTGGTGTTGTTGAAGATGTTGATGAAGATAGGCCTCCCCAAGATGGGAGAGTAGTTGGTGATGACGATGATGATGATTTACCCCTCCGGGAGGGAAGTTCCCCCGGCGGAATCGCTCCACCGAAGGGCAAAAGTGCCCCTGTCCAAGTTCCGCCTCAAGGCGGCGGCGCTTCATCCCGAAAGTCCTCTCCTAATTTTTTTTCTAGGTCAAAATGACTTATATACTAGAAGAGGGATAGCGGTGGTGGGACGAGGAGGGCAGCACCCACCAGGGCACGCCTGGGCCTCCAGGCGCGCCCAGGTGGGTTGTGCCCACCTGGTGGCCCCCCTCTGGTACTTATTGCCTCAAATAATTCTTAAATATTCCATAAAAAATCCTTGGGACATTTCAGCTCATTTGGAGTTGTGCAGAATAGGTAGCTTGACGTAGCTTTTTCAGGTCCAAATTTCCAGCTGCCAGAATTCTCCCCCTTTGTGCATACCTTGCATATTATGAGAGAAAAGGCATTAGAATTATTCCAAAAAGCATTATTACAAAATTAAACAACATAAATAACTGTAGGAAAACATGATGCAAAATGGACATATCAACTCCCACAAGCTTAGACCTCGCTTGTCCTCAAGCAAAAAACGAAATCGAAAAACATGTCCACATGCTTTGAGAGAGAGAGGTGTCGATAAAAACAAAAATACGGACATAGCAGCATCATGTGACTTATTATAACAGCAACAAACTTTAACATAATACTTTTACCATAGAACTTTTATCATAGACTTCTCGTGAACAAGTGACAATTCATCACAGCATCGAAGTATAAAGCATAAACTCTATTGGAAACCAACAAACTATGTTCCCAGTCAACTTTGCAACTACAATTCATCATCTTTTCAGGAAGGGTCACATAACGGAACCTTTAGGAAAGTCCACATACTCAACCATCATTTAGTCTTCTATGATTGCTAATACTCACCGCGTACACATGAGCAAAACGTTTCAACCAGACACATAAAAATATAGGGGCTTATAGTTTCGCCCCCTAACACACTCACCTCAAGGGTGATGTCAACAATAATAACTAATGCTACCCATATTCAATTGGATATATGTGCCTAGATCTTTCCTCACCACATGATGCTTGCCAAAGGAGAAAAATAAAAGGAACTCTTGCATGAAAGTAAAAGATAGGCCCTTCGCAGAGGGAAGCAGAGGTTGATGATGGGGAACGTAGTAATTTCAAAAAATTTCCTACGCACATGCAAGATCATGGTGATGATATAGCAACAAGAGGGGAGAGTGTTGTCCACGTACCCTCGTAGACCGTAAGCGGAAGCGTTATGACAACGCGGTTGATGTAGTCGTACGTCTTCACGATCCGACCGATCCAAGCACCGAACGTACGGCACCTCCGAGTTCAGCACACGTTCAGCTCGATGACGATCCCCGAACTCCGATCCAGCAGGGTGTCGGGGATGAGTTCTGTCAGCACGACGGAGTGGTGATGATGATGATGTTCTACCGACGCAGGGCTTCGCCTAAGCACCGCAACAATATGACCGAGATTGAATATGGTGGAGGGGGGCACCGCACACGGCTAAGGAATGATCACGAAGATCAACTTGTGTGTCTAGAGGTGCCCCCTGCCCCCGTATATAAAGGAGCCAAGGGGGAGGGGGTGGCCGGCCAAGGAGGGGCGCGCCAAGGAGAGTCCTACTCCCACCGGGAGTAGGACTCCTTCTTTCCTAGTCCAACTAGGAGAAGGGGGGAAAGGAGGGGAGTGGAGAAGGAAGGGAGAGGGGGGCCGCGCCCCAAACCCCTTGTCCAATTCGGACAGGGCTTGGGAGGGGCGCGCGCCACCTCCTGGCACCTTCCCACTAAGGCCCATTAAGGCCCAATACTCTTCCCCATATTCCCGTAACTCCCCGGTACTCCGAAAAATACCCGAATCACTCGGAACCTTTCCAAAGTCCGAATATAGTCGTCCAATATATCGATCTTTACGTCTCGACCATTTTGAGACTCCTCGTCATATCCCCGATCTCATCCGGGACTCCGAACTCCTACGCTACATCAAAACTCATAAACTCATAATATAACTGTCATCGAAACCTTAAGCGTGCGGACCCTACGGGTTCGAGAACAATGTAGACATGACCGAGACACGTCTCCGGTCAATAACCAATAGCGGAACCTGGATGCTCATATTGGTTCCCACATATTCTACAAAGATCTTTATCGGTCAAACCGCATAACAACATACGTTGTTCCCTTTGTCATTGGTATGTTACTTGCCTGAGATTCGATCGTCGGTATCTCAATACCTAGTTCAATCTCGTTACTGGCAAGTCTCTTTACTCGTTATGTAATGCATCATTTCGTAACTAACTCATTAGCTACATTGCTTGCAAGGCTTATAGTGATGTGCATTACCGACAGGGCCCAGAGATACCTCTCCGACAATCGGAGTGACAAATCCTAATCTCGAAATACGCGAACTCAACATGTACCTTCGGAGACACCTGTAGAACTCCTTTATAATCACCAAGTTACGTTGTGACGTTTGGTAGCACACAAAGTGTTCCTCTGGTAAACGGGAGTTGCATAATCTCATAGTCATAGGAACATGTATAAGTCATGAAGAAAGCAATAGCAACATACTAAACGATCAAGTGCTAGGCTAACGGAATGGGTCATGTCAATCACATCATTCTCCTAATGATGTGATCCCATTAATCAAATGACAACACATGTCTATGGTTAGGAAACATAACCATCTTCTGATCAACAAGCTAGTCAAGTAGAGGCATACTAGTGACACTATGTTTGTCTATGTATTCTCACATGTATTATGTTTCCGGTTAATACAATTCTAGCATGAATAATAAACATTTATCATGAAATAAGGAAATAAATAATAACTTTATTATTGCCTCTAGGGCATATTTCCTTCAGTCTCCCACTTGCACTAGAGTCAATAATCTAGTTCACATCGCCATGTGATTTAACATCAATATTCATATCTGTATATGATTAACACCCATTGTTCACATCGTTATGTGACCAACACCCAAAGGGTTTACTAGAGTCAATAATCTAGTTCACATTGCTATGTGATTAACACCCAAAGAGTACTAAGGTGTGATCATGTTTTGCTCGTTAGAGAAGCTTAGTCAACGGGTCTGTCACATTCAGAGCCGTATGTACTTTGCAAATATTCTACGTCCACAATGCTCTGCACGGAGCTATTCTAGCTAATTGCTCCCACTTTCAATATGTATCCAGATTGAGACTTAGAGTCATCTGGATCGGTGTGAAAGCTTGCACCGATGTAACTCTTTACGACGGGCTCTTTTATCACTTCCATTATCAAGAAACATATCCTTATTCCACTAAGGATAATTTTGACCAATGTCCAGTGATCTACTCCTAGATCACTATTGTACTCTCTTGCCAAATCAGGGCAGAGTATACAATAGGCCTGGTCCATAGCATAGCATACATTTATAGAACCTATGATTGAAGCATAGGGAATGACTTTCATTCTCTTTCTATTTTCTGCTGTGGTCGGGTTTTGAGTCTTACTCAATTTCATACCTTTGCAACACAGTCAAGAACTCCTTCTTTGACTGTTCTATTTTGAACTATTTCAAAACTTATCAAGGTATGTACTCATTGAAAAAATCTTATCAAGCGTCTTGATCTATCTATATAGATCTTGATGCTCAATGTGTAAACAGCTTCACCGAGGTCTTTCATTGAAAAACTTTTATTCAATTATCCCTTTATGCTATCCAGAAAATCTATATCATTTCTGATCAACAATATATCATCTACATATAGTATCAGAAATGCTACAGAGCTCCCACTCACTTTCTTGTAAATACAGGCTTCTCAAAAAGTCTGTATAAAACCATATGCTTTGATCAACTCATCAAAGCATATATTCCAACTCCGAGAGGCTTGCACCAGTCCATAAATGGATTGCTGGAGCTTGCACACTTTGTTAGCATCTTTAGGATTGACAAAACCTTCTGGTTGCATCATATACAACTCTTCTTTAATAAATCCATTAAGGAATGCAGTTTTGACATCCATTTGCCAGATTTCATAAAATGTGGCAATTGCTAACATGATTCGGACAGACTTAAGCATCGATACGAGTGAGAAAATCTTATCATATTCAACCCCTTGAACTTGTTGAAAACCTTTTGCAACAAGTCGAGCTTAGTGGATAGTAACACTACTATCAGTGTCTGTCTTCCTCTTGAAGATCCATTTATTTAACATGGCTTGCTGATCATCGAGCAAGTTAATCAAAGTCCATACTTTGTTCTCATACATGGATCATATCTCAGATTTTATGGCCTCAAGCCATTTCGCAGAATCTGGGCTCATCATCGCTTCCTCATAGTTCGTAGGTTCATCATGGTCTACTAACATGACTTCCAGAATAGTATTACCGTACTACTCTGGTGCGGACTGTACTTTGGAAGACCTACGAGGTTTTGTAGTAACTTGATCTGAAGTTTCATGATCATCATCATTAGCTTCCTCACTAATTGGTGTAGGAATCACTGGAACTGATTTCCGTGATGAACTACTTTCCAATTCGAGAGAAGGTACAAATTACCTTATCAAGCTCTACTTTCCTCCCACTCACTTCTTTTGAGAGAAACTCCTTCTCTGGAAAGGATCCGTTTTTAGCAAAGAATATCTTGCCTTCGAATCTGTGATAGAAGGTGTACCCAACAATTTCCTTTGGGTATTCTATGAAGATGCAATTCTCCAATTTGGGTTTGAGCTTATCAGGATGAAACTTTTCACATAAGCATCGCAGCCCCAAACTTTAAGAAACGACAACTTGGGTTTCTTACTAAACCACAGTTCATATGCTGTCGTCTCAACGGATTTAGATGGTGCCCTTTTAACGTGAATGCAGCTGTCTCTAATGCATAACCCCAAAACAATATTGGTAAATCAGTAAGAGACATCATAGATCGCACCATATCCAATAAAGTGCGGTTACGACGTTCGGACACACCATAATGTTGTGGTGTTCCAGGTGGCGTGAGCTGTGAAACTATTTCACATTGTTTTAATTAAAGACCAAACTCGTAACTCAAATATTCGTCTCCACGATCAGATCGCAGAAACTTTATTTTCTTGTTACGATGATTTTTCCACTTCACTCTGAAATTCTTTGAACCTTTCAACTATTTCAGACTTATGTTTCATCAAGTAGATATACCCATATCTGCTCAAATCATCTTGTGAAGGACAGAAAATAATGATACTTGCCACGAGCATCAATACTCATTAGATCGCATACATCTGTATGTATGATTTCCAACAAGTTAGTAGCTCGTTCCATTGTTCCGGAGAATAGAGTTTTAGTCATCTTGCCCAAAAGGCATGGTTCGCAAGCATCAAACGATTCATAACCAAGGGATTCCAAAAATCCATCTTTATGGAGTTTCTTCATGCGCTTTACACCGATATGACCCAAACGGCAGTGCCACAAATAAGTTGCACTATCATTATTAACTTTGCATCTTTTGGCATCAATATTATGAATATGTGTATCATCACGATCGAGATCCAACAAACTATTTTCATTGGGTGTATGACCATTGAAGATTTTATTCATGTAAATGTAACAACAATTATTCTCTGATTTTAAATGAATAACCGTATTGCAATAAACATGATCAAATCATATTCATGCTCAACGTAAATGCCAAATAACATTTATTTAGGTTTAACACTAATCCCGAAAGTATAGGGAGTGTGCGATGATGATCATATCAATGTTGGAACCACTTCCAACATACATTGTCACTTCACCCTCAACCAGTCTCTGTTTATTCTGTATCTCCTGTTTCGAGTTACTAATATTAGCAACCGAACAAGTATCAAATACTCAGGGGCTACTATAAACACTAGTAAGGTACACATCAATAACCTGTATATCAAATATACCCTTGTTCACTTTGCCATCCTTCTTATCCACCAAATATTCAGGCATTTCCGCTTCAAAGGACCATTCCTTTGCGATTAAGCACTCAGTTTCAGGCTTTGGTCCAGCTTTGGTCTTCTTCACGGGAGTGACAACTTGCTTGCCATTCTACTTGAAGTTCCCTTTCTTTCCCTTTGCCCTTTTCTTGAAACTAGTGATCTTGTCAATCATCAACACTTGATGCTCTTTCTTGATTTCTACCTTCGTCGATTTCAACATCACGAAGAGCTCGGGAATCGTTTTCGTCATCCCTTGCATACTATAGTTCATCACGAAGTTCTAGTAACTTAGTGATGGTGACTAGAGAATTCTGTCAATCACTATCTTATCTGGAAGATTAACTCCCACTTGAGTCAAGCGATTGAAGTTCCCAGACAATCTGAGCACATGCTCACTAGTTGAGCAATTCTCCTCCATCTTTTAGCCTTAGAACTTGTTGGAGACTTCATGTCTCTCAACTCGGGTATTTGCTTGAAATATTAACTTCAACTCTTGGAACATCTCATATGGTCCATGACGTTCAAAACATCTTTGAAGTCCCGATTCTAAGCTGTTAAGCATGGTGCACTAAACTATCAAGTAGTCATCATATTGAGCTAGCCAAACGTTCATAACGTCTGCATCTGCTCCTGCAATAGGTTTGTCACCTAGCGGTGCATCAAGGACATAATTCTTCTATGCAGCAATGAGGATAAACCTCAGATCACGGATCCAATCCGCATCATTGCTACTAACATTTTTCAACACAGTTTTCTCTAGGAACATATCAAAATAAACATATGAAAGCAACAACGCAAGCTATTGATCTACAATATAATTTGCAAAATACTACCAGGACTAAGTTCATGATAAATTTAAGTTCAATTAATCATATTACTTAAGAACTCCCACTTAGACAGACATCTCTCTAGTCATCTAAGTGATCATGTGATCCAAATCAACTAAACCATGTCCGATCATCACGTGAGATGGAGTAGTTTTCAATGGTGAACATCACTATGTTGATCATATCTACTATATGATTCACGCTCGACCTTTCGGTCTCCGTGTTCCGAGGCCACATTTGTATATGCTAGGCTCGTCAAGTTTAACCTTAGTATTCCGCGTGTGCAACTGTTTTGCACCCGTTGTATTTGAACGTAGAGCCTATCACACCCGATCATCACGTGGTGTCTCAGCACGAAGAACTTTCGCAACGGTGCATACTTAGGAAGAAAACTTCTTGATAATTAGTGAGAGATCATCTTAAAATGCTACCGTCAATCAAAGCAAGATAAGATGCATAAAGGATAAACATCATATGCAATCAAAATATGTGACATGATATGGCCATGATCATCTTGCGCCTTTGATCTCCATCTCCAAAGTACTGTCATGATCTCTATCGTCACCGGCACGACACCATGATCTTCATCATCTTGATCTATATCAATGTGTCATCACATGGTCGTCTCGCCAACTATTGCTCTCGCAACTATTGCTATCGCATAGCGATAAAGTGAAGCAATTATTTGGCACCTGCATCTTTATGCAACAAAGAGACAACCATAGGGCTTCTGCCAGTTGCCGATAACTTCAACAAAACATGATCATCTCATACAACAACTTATATCTCATCACGTCTTGACCATATCACATCACAACATGCCCTGCAAAAACAAGTTACACGTCCTCTACTTTGTTGTTCCAAGTTTTACGTGGCTGCTACGGGCTGAGCAAGAACCGTTCTTACCTACGCATCAAAAACCACAACGATAGTTCGTCAAGTTGGTGCTATTTTAACCTTCGCAAGGACCGGGCGTAGCCACAGTCGATTCAGCTAAAGTGAGAGAGACAGACACCCGCCAGCAACCTTTAAGCACGAGTGCTCGTAACGGTGAAACCAGTCTCGCGTAAGCGTACGCGTAATGTCGGTCCGGGCCGCTTCATCTCACAATACCGCCGAACCAAAGTATGACATGCTGGTAAGCAGTATGACTTGTATCGCCCACAACTCACTTGTGTTCTGCTCGTGCATATAACATCAACGCATAAAACCTAGGCTCTGATACCACTGATGGGGAACGTAGTAATTTCAAAAAATTTCCTACGCACATGCAAGATCATGGTGATGATATAGCAACGAGAGGGGAGAGTGTTGTCCATGTACCCTCGTAGACCGTAAGTGGAAGCGCTATGACAACGCGGTTGATGTAGTCGTACGTCTTCACGATCCGACCGATCCAAGCACCGAACGTACGGCACCTCCGAGTTCAGCACACGTTCAGCTCGATGACGATCCCCGGACTCCGATCCAGCAGGGTGTCGGGGATGAGTTCCCTCAGCACGACGGCGTGGTGATGATGATGATGTTCTACCGACGCAGGGCTTCGCCTAAGCACCGCAACGATATGACCGAGGTGGAATATGGTGGAGGGGGGCACCGCACACGGCTAAGGAACGATCACGAAGATCAACTTGTGTGTCTAGAGGTGCCCCCTGCCCCCGTATATAAAGGAGCCAAGGGGGAGGGGGTGGCCGGCCAAGGAGGGGCGCGCCAAGGGGAGTCCTACTCCCACCGGGAGTAGGACTCCTTCTTTCCTAGTCCAACTAGGAGAAGGGGGAAAGGAGGGGAGTGGAGAAGGAAGGGAGAGGGGGGCCGCGCCCCAAACCCCTTGTCCAATTCGGACAGGGCTTGGGAGGGCCGCGAGCCACCTCCTGGCTCCTTCCCACTAAGGCCCATTAAGGCCCAATACTCTTCCCCGTATTCCCATAACTCCCCGGTACTCCGAAAAATACCCGAATCACTCGGAACCTTTCCGAAGTCCGAATATAGTCGTCCACTATATCGATCTTTACGTCTCGACCATTTTGAGACTCCTCGTCATGTCCCCGATCTCATCCGGGACTCCGAACTCCTTCAGTACATCAAAACTCATAAACTCATAATATAACTATCATCGAAACCTTAAGCGTGCGGACCCTACGGGTTCGAGAACAATGTAGACACGACCGAGACACGTCTCCGGTCAATAACCAATAGCGGAACCTGGATGCTCATATTGGTTCCCACATATTCTATGAAGATCTTTATCGGTCAAACCGCATAACAACATACGTTGTTCCCTTTGTCATCGGTATGTTACTTGCCCGAGATTCGATCGTCGGTATCTCAATACCTAGTTCAATCTCGTTACTGGCAAGTCTCTTTAATCATTATGTAATGCATCATTCCGTAACTAACTCATTAGCTACATTGCTTGCAAGGCTTATAGTGATGTGCATTACCGAGAGGGCCCAGAGATACCTCTCCGACAATTGGAGTGACAAATCCTAATCTCGAAATACGCGAACTCAACGTGTACCTTCGGAGACACTTGTAGAACTCCTTTATAATCACCAAGTTACGTTGTGATGTTTGGTAGCACACAAAGTGTTCCTCTGGTAAACGGGAGTTGCATAATCTCATAGTCATAGGAACATGTATAAGTCATGAAGAAAGCAATAGCAACATACTAAACGATCAAGTGCTAGGCTAACGGAATGGGTCATGTCAATCACATCATTCTCCTAATGATGTGATCCCATTAATCAAATGAAAACACATGTCTATTGTTAGGAAACATAACCATCTTTTGATCAACAAGCTAGTCAAGTAGAGGCATACTAGTGACACTATGTTTGTCTATGTATTCACACATGTGTTATGTTTCCGGTTAATACAATTCTAGCATGAATAATAAACATTTATCATGAAATAAGGAAATAAATAATAACTTTATTATTGCCTATAGGGCATATTTCCTTCAGTTGACATGCGATTTTTGTTTCTATGTTGAACCCCTTAGTGCAAAAGAACGTCACGTTATATTGCCCCTTGTGATGGCAAACTTTATTATGCTGTCTATCATTTTTATTCTTTACCATCACAAGTTCGTACAACACTCAATTTTCCCTTACACTAAATGATCTCACACTTTTGGAAGCAATTTTTTATTGCCCTTTTTGCACCGATGACAACTTACTTGAAGGATCTTACTCAATCCATAGGTAGGTATGGTGGACTCTCAAACAAGATTTGGGTATCTCTACTTAGTGCGGAGTTTTTGGCTAGCAAAGATAGGGGCAAGCACCAAATGTTGAAGGATCTATGACAATATAACTTCTATGTGAATATGAACAAACATAAATCATTAAGTTGTCTTCCTTGTCCAATGTCAACAATTTTGGCATATAATATTTTGATGGGTGCTCACAATCATAAAAGATTTCCAAGATAGTATATTTATATGTGAATCTTCTCTTCCCTTATTAATTGTTCCATGAGTTGCATCATTGACCAATGCTATGTTTGTCAATCTACAATAAAATTTTCTACTTATACTTTTCCTTGTGTAATGTCATCACTTACCATAAGATTAGCATATGGTCTTTTTCTTTTACTTCCTTTCTTTTAATTAAAACAAGAAAGTAAAGACGGCCAAACTCAAACTGAACTTTATTATATATCTCACACACAATTACAAATATTGATCACTAAGTCAACTCACAAAAAGAAAGGATCAAACTAAACTTTTATTCATCTAAAAGCAAAAGGTAAACATGGATCGAACTAAGAAAGTAAAGGCAAAGGATAGTGGAGATGATACGATACCGGGGCACCTCCCCCAATCTTGGCGAAAGCCAAGGGGAGTGCCCATACCCGATACTCAGTTTTATTTTGGTGGTGAAGAAGATGGTGATGGTGATGAAGTAGAAGCGATCCTGTCTTTAAGGATCAAGAGACTCTCCAATCTTCGGATGACGCTCCGTAGGGAAGCTATGTGCTCCATATGCAGAATATTTTCACGAGTGAGACTTATTTTGTATAGGAACCATTTCAATGATCCTGAAGGCTGCAATCTCAGTGGGATTAAGATGAGCATAGTAGGGTTTAAGAATGTCTTCCTCTTCCTCATCGGCGGGCAAGTTTTGCTCGTCCATCGACACTTGATCTCTGGTAGCCTCCTTGCTCTTGTCCTCCTTAGCTGCTCCAACGGGGTCTTCTCTCTTAAGCTCGATCTTCATCAACCAAGCATCCTCTTCCATATGATTAGAGGGAGAAGAAGACATGATGCCTGGTTAAATAGATCTGACAGAAAACAGCAAGAAAAGAAAAGAAGAGATTTCTCCATGATACGGAGGTCAACAGGTTCGGGAGGTATATAAAGATTTTTATCTTGGGGAACAAGTAGAACAGAAGAAAAACGGAGTCCGGAAAGTACCCGAGGTTGGCACAACCCACCTGGGCGCGCCTGGCATGCCAGGCACGCCCTGGTGTATCGTGCCAACCAGAGTCACTTTCCTAGAAGTTTCTTATTTTCCTAATTTTTTAAATAATCCAAAACTGACAAAAATATTTTTTTCGTATTTTTTGAAGTCCGTTTACTTACCGTATCATGTACCTCCTTTTTTTCATGATTCTGGAGTGTTCCAGAAGGTTTCCTTTGTTTTCTTCCGTTGTCAAAGTTTGGATAATATTGCTTTCAACATTAATGGGTGTACCTGAGATATAGTGTCTTATTCGTTGCCCATTGACAACCTTTGGGTTAGTACCTTCGGCATTATTTATTTTGATAGCTCTGGATCGATAGACCTCCTCGATGACATAGGGTCCTTACCATTTGGAGAGGAGTTTTCCTGCAAAGAATCTGTAATGAGAGTTGTACAAAAGAACATATTCTCCAACTTCGGACTCACCCTTTTGGATTCTTTTTTCATGCTATCTTTTAACTTTTTCTTTGAATAACTTTGCATTTTCATAAGCCTGGGTTCTCCATTCATCTAATGAGCTAATATCGAATAACCTCTTTTCACCAGCAAGTTTGAAATCATAATTCAGTTCTTTAATTGCCCAATATGCTTTTTATGGAGACATAACCATAGGATTTTTCTAAGCTGTTCTATAAGCCCAAAGTGCATCATCTAATTTCTTAGACCAATTCTTCCGGGACCTATTGATAGTCTTTTGTAAGATTATTTTTATTTCTCTATTGCTAAGTTCAACTTGACCACTAGACTGAGGATGATAAGGTGATGCAATTCTATGGTTAACATCATACTTAGCAAGCATTTTACGGAAAGCATCATGTATAAAGTGTGAACCACCATCAGTCATTAAATATCTAGGGACTCCAAATCTTGGGAAAATAACTTCCTTAAGCATTTTAATAGAGGTGTTGTGATCAGCACTACTGGTTGGAATAGCTTCTACCCACTTAGTAACATAATCATCATCAACCAAAATATGTGTATACCCATTAGAGGAAGGAAAAGGTCCCATGAAATCAAATCCCCAAACACCAAATGGTTCAACAGCAAGTGAATAATTCATAGGCATTTCTTGACGCTTACCGATATTACCTATTCTTTGGCATTCATCACAAGACGAGACAAACTTACGGGCATCTTTGAAGAGAGTAGGCTACTAAAAACCAGATTGCAATACCTTATGAGCAGTTCTGTCTCCTACGTGATGTCCTCCATAAGCTTCCGAGTGACATTTCCGTAGGATTTGTTCCTGTTCATGCTCAGGTACACAACGTCTAATAATACCATCTACTCCATCTTTATAAAGATGTGGGTCATCCCAAAAGTAATGTATTAAATCATAGAAGAATTTTTTTCTTTTGTTGGTATGTGAAACTAGGTGGTATGTATTTAGCAAGAATATAATTAGCATAGTCAGCATACCAAGGTGTACTATTAGAAACATTTATTGCATCAGGAAAGCTATCATTAATAGGTTGTGGGTCATCAAGAATATTTTCAATCCTAGACAAGTTATCAGCTACGGGGTTCTCTGCCCCTTTTCTGTCAGTAATATGCAAATCAAATTTTTGTAGTAGAAGAACCCACCTAATGAGTCTAGGTTTAGCATCTTTCTTTTCCAGAAGATATTTTATAGCAGCGTGATCGGTGTGAACAATTACTTTAGAATCAACAATGTAAGATCTGAATTTATCACAAGCAAACACCACAGCTAAGAATTCTTTTTCAATAGTAGCATAATTATGTTGAACACTGTCTAGAGTTCTACTAGCATAATGAATAACATTCAGTTTCTTATCAGCTCTTTGTCCTTGGACAGCACCAACAACATAATCACTAGCATCACACATAATCTCAAAAGGAAAGTTCCAATCAGGTGGTTGAACAATAGGTGCAGTAATTAAGGCTTTCTTTAGAGTTTCAAAGGGTCCCAAATCATCATCAAACACAAATGGAATATCCTTTTGCAAAAGATTCGTAAGATGCCTAGAAATTTTAGAAAAGTCTTTGATAGACCTCCTATAGAAACCAACATGACCAAGGAAACTACGAATACCTTTGATATCTTTAGGGCATGGCATTTTCTCAATTGCATCAACCTTGTCTTTGTCCACCTGAATGCCTCTTTCAGAAATTTTATGGCCCAAAACAATACCTTCGTTAACCATAAAGTGGCACTTCTCCCAATTCAAGACAAGATTTGTTTGTTCACATCTCTGCAAAACTCGATCAAGATTGCTTAAACAATCATCAAAAGACTTCCCATAAACGGAAAAGTCATCCATGAAAACCTCAACAATCTTTTCACAAAAATCAGAGAATATAGGAGTCATACATCTTTGAAATGTAGCAGGTGCATTACATATACAAAAAGGAATACATCTATAAGCAAAAGTTCCAAAAGGACAAGTGAATGTAGTCTTTTCTTGATCAAGTGTAAAACATGTATTTGTGAAAAGCCAGAATGTCCATCAAGAAAGCAAAAATGCGTGTGCTTAGATAATCTTTCTAACATTTGATCGATAAAAGGCAGAGGGTAATGATCTTTTTTAGTTGCTTTGTTCAATTTTCTATAATCAATTACCATTCTATAGCTTGTGACAATTCTTTGTGGAATGAGCTAATTCTTATCATTAGGAACAACAGTAATACCTCCCTTCTTAGGGACACAATGAACAGGACTTACCCATCTACTATCAGCTATGGGATAGATTATACCTACTTCCAGAAGTTTCAATATTTCCGTTCTTACCACTTCTTTCATCTTCAGATTTAACCGACGTTGGTGATCAACAACGGGTTTAGCATCAGGTTCCATATTAATCTTGTGCTGACATAGAGTGGGACTAATGCCCTTAAGATCATCAAGAGGATATCCAATAGCAGCCCTGTGCTTCCTTAGAACTTTCAACAATCTTTCTTCTTCATGTTCTGAAAGGTTAGCACTAATAATAATAGGATATATCTTTTTCTCATCAAGATAAGCATATTTCAAAGTGTCTGGCAATTGTTTTAATTCAAACACAGGATCACCTTTAGGTTGAGGAGGACCTCCTAGAGTTTCAATAGGCAAATTGTGTTTAAGAAGAGGTTGTTGTTCGAAAAAGATTCTATCTATTTCATTTCTTTCACGCATATGCAAATCATTTTCATGGTCTAGCAAATATTGTTCCAAAGGATCAGTAGGAGGCACAACAATAGAAGCAAGACCAATAATTTCATCCTTACTAGGCAAAGCTTTCTTATGAGGTTGTCTACTAAACTTGGAAAAATTAAATTCCTGAGATTCATCACCAAAGCAAACATTGACAGTTTGTTTCTCACAATCAATTTTGGCATTGACAGTGTTCAAGAAAGGTCTACCAAAAATGATGGGACAAAATTCATCTTGTGGGGAGCTAAGAACAAGAAAATTAGTAGGGTATTTTATTTCCCACACAAGACTTCAACATCTCTAAGAATCCCAATTGGTGATATAGGATCTCTATTGGCAAGTTTAATAGTGACATCTATGCCTTCTATTTTAGCAGGTGCTATTTCATTCTTAATTTCTTTATATAAGGAAAAAGGAATATCACTCACACTAGCACCTAGGTCACATAACCCACGATAACAATGATCTCCTATCTTAACTAAGACAACATGCATGCCAACAACTGGTCTATGTTTATCTTTTCCTTCAGGTTCCACCGGTACAACGAGGTGCTATACAAACGGTTTTTAAGCCCTTTCCGCGACGGCATTTGGAACCCTTGCCTAGTGAGTGTGGGCGATAGGGGGTCCTTCCCACACGACCCAGAAACCATCGGGGATGGGCGAGCAGCTACTAATGATCCTCATAGAACAAATGTATTAGAAGCCGCAGCAGTCCCACATGTTACATCTCGACGTTATGTTTCTGATCAGAGAGACATCCCAAACGATTAGGCCGCTATAGTCGTGTGAAAAAGTTGGACATCAACATTTAATCTGCGGATATGTTTTTGATAGCTTCGTAAACCACTGAAAAGAGAAAAATGTCATATCATGAGGTCTAATAGAGTAACTTGTTGTGCGCAGGGGGGAAAGGCAACATATTACTTACCATCCTAAAGTTCACTGATGTCTTGGACAAAGTGTAAATAAAGAGCTTAATTCCCGTCACCCGTTTCTTTCGCCTAACAATCTTTCTTAGTTTCCTCACTTGACGCTTGTTCATCAATATCTCATTGCACCATATGCAAAAGGGATCGAAACGTGGATCAGTACCGCTCATATACGTACCTACAAGCAACCAGTAAATGTTAGAAGCTAAATGAGATTGCACAAATGATGTAAAATAAAACTACCTACATTTCTGAGTACAAGTATTTTTAGAGATTTCAATATGAATTACATACGAATGTATATAGAATTATAGATATAGTTTAGATTAGAATCTAGATTCACTCATTTTGCTTCTTATGTAGTCTATATTGGAATCTCTAAAAATACTTAAATTTAGGAATATATGGTGTATAAGACATGGGATGCAGCTAACCTCGACGGCAAACAACAACATCACCCATTGTAGCACTGTGTAAGTACATGGAAAGCCAATGTTAACTACAACAGGGTTAACATCCACCAAAAATAGCAAATGGTAATAAAACGACAGCATCTGTAGTGCTATCTTCATTGCGGAAGAGTAGCACGGTAGCAAAGGGACGGATTAAAAAATGGATACAACTGTTAATTGCAACAGGCTTAACAACATCCTAATTCATGTTTTGTAAGTTTGTAGCCATTGAAATACAACTATTTAAAAATGGATACAACTGTTAATTGCAACAGGCTTAATGCCCATTGAAATCGGCACTAATAAAAATACATTGGCAGAGTTAAACATCACAAGGCAGGTGTTGCCAGAGCAGATAATGGCCCAGTTGTCTATAAAAAGGTAGGAAAAATAGCTAAAACTTGTTAGGCATGTTTACTACAAGATGCTTAAGACATCGAACATACAAAACATAGCCATTAATTGCAACTGGTATTGGTAAGATTGAACTGGTGAGTTCATACTTGGTAAGTCCTGAGAGGTAGTTGCTGGGGCACTTCATCTTGGCCAAAGCCCGCCCAAAGTCAGCGGCGGCGGAAGCGAGCTCTTCCTCCAGGTTGTTGCGTGGATCAGTGCCCCCGACATGTGTACCTACAAGAAGTAAGTAAATGTTAGAAGCCAAACTGCAATTGCACAAATGATGTAAAATACTGAAAGACATGGGATGCAGCTAACCTCGATGGCAAACAACAACATCGCCCATTATGGCCCTGCGTAAGTACATGGATAGGCATGTTAAGTACAACAGGGTTAGCATCCATCAAAAATAGCAAATGGGCAGCATCTCTAGTATATCTTCATTGCGGAGAGTAGCATTGTTGCAAAGGGATAGATTAAAAATGGATACAACTGTTAGTTGCAACAGGCTTAACAACATCCTAAGTCATGTTTTGTAAGTTTGTAGGCATTGAAGTACAACTATTTAAAAATGGATTCAATTGTTAATTGCAACAAGCTTAATAGCCATTGAAACCGGTACTGATAAAAATGCAATTGGCAGAGTTAAACATCACAAGGCAGGTGTTGCCAGAGCAGATAATGGCATGTGAAGTACAACAGGGTTAGAATCCACCAAAAATAGCAAATAGGCAGCATCTCTAGTGATATCCTGAGTCATGTATTGTAAGTTTGTTGCTGGTATTGGTGAAATTAAACTGAACAGTTTATACTTGAACATCACACAGTGTGCAGTACTAAAATAAACAAGGCACAAACATGCTTAATACATCAACCGTACAAAACATAGCCATTGCAAGTGGTATGGTTAAGATTTAGTTGGTCAGATCATACCTGTTAAGTCCTAGGGGCTAGTCGTCGGGGCATTTCTTCTGGACCAGAGCCTGCATCATGTCGGAGGCGGCAGAGGCAAGGTGTTCCTCCGAGTCAACACGCACAACGGCCATCGTGCCATGGACCACCAGCTCCTCGACCTCCACATGATATGCGGTTGGGCTTACACGGCGATGCTCTGGAGGTAGGGACGGAGGGGATTTGGAGGCATGAGGATGTTTCGCAGGCGCCATTTAAGCAATCAGGGCGGGGCCGTGATAGAAATCGGTGGGTTACCTGACTGGATCCGAGCAGAACCTAGATGTGGTTGAAGCTGTGGTTGCGGCGGCGGCGATTTGAGATGCTGGTAGGAGAAGGCACGGGTGGTGGGGGGTTGGGGGGGGAGGGAGGTGGGGGAGATCTTGATGAAATTTGATGGGTGGGGATGTGGTTGGAGGAATAAATTCTGAAATCGCACGCCTAATGAAAATTCGCTGCGAAACTTGAAACTTGTGCGGGGGAACACACAATGGAGACGAAGCGCGTAAAATACTCATGTGCGAGAAAACAGAAAATTGGCAGTTCCCGTTTCCAAAAAAATATACACGTGTAGTTGATTTCTTTCATTCAATGGTACGCCTAGTTTATTAGGAACCATCGCAAATATAACATACTTATGGATCATTAATGCAAAAATACGCACACGAGTATGGCATAAAAACCGTGTGTTTTGTGATCTTCTAATGATTAATGGAAAAAAGCGCACACGGTCACACATGCTAATCAGTGCTCAAAGCCCTCAAATGATGCTCTTACCGACATTGTACTTTAATACTACAAACTTAAAGTACTACTGGTAATTTGCTCTAATACTACAAACTTAAACTACCTCTCACATGGTGCCATCGGGGCATGCTGGCTAGACGTCGGCGTTCTCCTTCCCGGCGTTGTAGGAGGCAACCAACCGTGCTTCGATCCTTACCAAGCTCTCCTCACCACGGTGTGTGGCCTCTTATTTCTTGCGGTGGAGGGACTCTTTATTATTGACTGCTTTCTGCCTTTTCCGATCCTCCTGTGCGGCTTTGCCGCCTCTAGATCCGCCGCCCATTTGGCCATGGCAGCCTCAAAGTCCGCCCACGTAACTGCGTGGCCGGCGGTGATGAACTCGGTGTGGCAAGATTCCATCGCTTCCTTACCATGTGTGCGGTCGCGGGCGGCGAGGAACGCGGCGCGGCGGGATGCCATCGCTTCCTTACCAGTTACTGTGCGCCGCGCTGCCATGAACGATGCTTGGAGAGAGCTCTGGGAAGGAGGGGTCGGGTAGCCGTAAAGTGCGGTGGTGTTTATGAGCTCAACGACAAACGACAAAGGAAATTTGGCTTCCCATATATTTTGCTCGTTCATTATCGCACACTGTTCATCTCAGTCGCTTCCGGAAATAGTGTGCACTGAGGCTATTGTGTGTTGCGTTATGATTGGCCGGAACCCCAGCCACGCGGATCGCACGTGTGCACCGTAGAATGCGCGATCGAATGACAATCAACATCCCTCACATCACATCCGTGCAGATGTAGCTGGATTGGATTTATATGCGACAAATGCCTAGAAAATGCACATAATCCCTTAAATATGGTAAATGAGCCCGGAAAAATGCTAAATTTGAACACGATGACTTGTAGGGTGTATGTTCTTCATAGAAAAAAAACTCCATGGCAAAGAAGAAAGAAAATTTGGATTCCCCTTCAATTTTTGTGATTTCCCCCTCGAGAGCATGAAACTTCCCTGGCGATGGTTCACTTTATGAAGGGTGTGCATGACGACATAAGCCAAACCTTCTCAAATTTTCACCAGGGCATGGTGAGGTCATACGATGGCACCATGCCAGGCGTCATGTTATTCAATCATTTATTTCATTTTTTGTATACTTGAAAGCCCAATAAACAAACGTTTGTGGTTGACTATTGCCACACATTTCATCGAATTATCTGTCCATTCCTTGTAAAAGGCATGAGAATTTACTAAATGGCACGAGCATCGTTTTCCGGACCGTTCTTGTGCACCCTTTCATGCACCGAATGTTTGAACTTGAATTATGTGCATTAATGCCTAGAAAATGCATATAATCCCCTAAATATGGTAAATGAACCCGAAAAATTGTCAAATTTGAATGTGGTGATTTGCAGGGTGTATGTTCATCGTAGAAAAAAAACTCATGGACAAAGGACAAAGGAAATTTGGATCCCCCTTCAATCTTGGTGATTTCCCTCTCGAAACCATGAAATTTCCTCGGTGATGGTTTGATTTATGAAAGGCGTGCATGACCACATAAGGAAAACATTCTCAAATTTTTACTAGGGCATGGTGAGGCCATAAAATGGCACCACGCGAGGTGTCATGTTTTTCAAGAATTTATTTCATTTTTTGTATAGCTGTTAACCCAGTAAACGACACGTTTATGGTTGACTATTGCCACACATTTCCTCAAAATATCTGTCCATTCCTTGTCAAAGGCATGAAAATTTACTAAATGGCACGAGGATGGTTTTCCAGACTGTTCTTGTGCACCTTTTCATGCATCGATTGTTCGAATTTGAATTATGTGCGTTAATGCCTAGAGAATGCAAATAATCCCCTAAATATGGTAAATGAACCCGGAAAAGTGTCAAATTTGAACGTGGTTATTTGTAGGGTGTATGTTCATCATAGAAAAAACTCATGGACAAAGGACAAAGGAAATTTTGACCCCTCTTAAATCTTTGTGATTTCCCCCTCGAAACCATGGAACTTCCTTGGTGATGGTTCGATTTATGAAAGGCGTGAATGATGACATAAGGAAAACATTCTAAAATTTTTACCAGGGCACGGTGAGGCCATACCATGGCACCACGCCAGGCGTCATGTTTTCCAAGCATGCATTTCATTTTTGTATAGTTGTTAACCCAGTAAATGATGCGTTTATGGTTGACTATCGCCACACATTTCCTTGAAATATCTGCCCATTCCTTGTAAAAGGCATGAGAATGTACTAAATAGTACGAGGATGGTTTTCCAGACCATTCTTGTGCACCTTTTCATGCACCGATTGTTCGGATTTTAATTATGTGCATTAATACCTAAAACAAAATGCAAATAATCCCCTAAATATGGTAAATGAGCCCGGAAAAATGTCAAATTTGAACACGTTGCATCTGAGGCGGTATGTTGATCGTTGGAAAAAACTGAATGACAAAGAAGGATAGAAATTTGTATTCCCCTTCAATCTTGGTGATTTCCCTCTCAAAAGCATGGAACTTCCTCGGTGATGGTTTGATTTGTGAAGGGTGTGCATGACGACATTAATCAAACCTTCTCAGCTTTTAAATAGTTGCTAACCCAGTACGTCATTAACCCGGGCGTCATGTTTTTCAAGCACATATTTCATTTTACTATAGTTGCAAACCCAGTAAATGACGCATTTTGGTTGACTATTGCCACAAATTCCCTTGAAATCTCTGCCCGTTCCCTGTAAAAGGATTGAGATTTTACTAAATACCACGAGTATGGTTTTTTCAGACCGTTCGAGTGCACCTTTTCATGCACCGATTGTTTGAATTTGAATTATGTGGATTAATGCCTAGAAAATGAACATAATCCCCTAACATGGTAAATGAGCCCGAAAAAATGCCAAATTTGAGCACGTTGCATTCGAGGGGTTATGTTGATTGTAGAAAAAACTAAATGACAAGCTAGGAAGGAAATTTGGATTCCCGGCCCCTTCAATCTTGTTGATTCCCCTTGAACCCATGAAATTTCCTAGGTGATGGTTCGATTTATGAATGGCGTGCATGATGACATAAGACAAACATTCTCAATTTTTTACCAGGGCATGGTGAGGCCACACATTTCATCGAAATATCTGCCCATTCCTTGTAAAAGGCATGAGAAATTACTAAATAGCACGACCATGGTCAGACCATTCTCGTGCACCTTTTCCGATTGTTTGAATTTGAATTATGTGCATTAATGCCTACAAAAAGCACATAATCCCCTAAATATTGTAAATGAACCCGAAAAGTGCCAAATTTGAACACGGTGATTAGCAGCATTTATGTTCATCATAGAAAAAAAACTCATGGACAAAAGGACAAAGGAAATTTGGATTACCATTCAATCTCGGTGATTTACTATCGCACACGATTCATCTCTGTCGCCTCTGCGAACCATGTGTGTTCACTCACACATGCAAAAGGAAAAAGGAAATCCTCGCCCCCTTCGTCCCCACCCACTCGCCGCGGACTCCTCCGCAACTCTGCACCTCATCAACTTCTATCGCGGCGGCCACCCTAAGCTCGACGACGCTGTTGTCGGTGCGCGGAGGTCGCGCTCCAAACGGCACGGGATTTCGCCCCTACCGCTTTCCGTCGCCTATGTTAAGTATGTAGATATGGACCATATGGTTGTTGTCCGTTAGCCTCTTAAAATGTGATAGTTGTTACTATGTTAAGTATCAAGATATGGACCATATGGTTGTAAAAACCGTGTTACAAAGATCCTCCTTTTGCCAAATATTGTAACCACTATATATATGTTGCTCAAATGTTGTTTGCCAAGTTCTTAAATTTTCATGGAAACTATTAGTATCGTACACAGTTCTTTGAGTTTAAGCGTGTGTCCGATGTCCACAAGGCATTTGCATATTTAACTGTCCATATTGCAAATTCACACACATGTTAACATAAGGAAACGTACGTGTAACTTACTAATCATCGCATACGAGTACTCGCAGACGCATCATGTGCGATACTCCTAGCCACCGCAAGCAACTAGTTTGCATTTTTCGAAGTTTTTTGTACGAACAGAATCACACATGAACTTACTATAGTAACCGTCTCTGTTATAATTTCTCATCGCAAACAGTTCATCCGAGTGGGCTGTTTGTTGCGTATCACACACATCTGGTTTACACGAATCGTCTGTGTTCTTTTGGCTGATAGCAAATGCCGCATATCACACACATCTTGTTAAGATGAACTGTTTTCGTTCTCTTACCTAATCGAAAACAGTTTGTCCGAGTGAACCGTATGGAGTATATCACATACACCTTGATCTGGCTGACCGTTTCTGTTGCAATCCCTAATAGCACACAATTCATCGGAGCAAACTGTATGTCGTATATCGCACACACATTGATATGGCCCGTTTCTGTTGTTCTTCTTCATCGCAAACAGTTCTGCTGGATTAACCGTATGCCCCGCATTGCACACGCAAGTAAAATCTGAACCGTGTTTGATGTGTCCGCCATCACAAATGTTTTACACCTTTGTTGATGGGTTTTTTACACCACTGTTTGCGATTATTGCATCGCACACAGTTTCGTCGAAGGGTCTCTGATCGTAGTGTCGCTTTAGCAGCATCCTGCAGTTGTGTTTGGCAATTCTAGAAGCTTCATCACAGATGTAAATAACATGCCCATCAATATTATCGACTAAGAGATCTTTAACCATAGCAACACTAGGTTCAACTTTGATTTGTTCAGTTGGTTTGGATGTTCTAACATAACTTTTGTTAACCACAGTTGATGCTTTAGCTTGTTCTTTCATCCTAACAGGGAAAGGTGGTTTGTCAATATAAGCAGTGGGAACAAATGGATCAACATTGTAAATGATAGTTTCTTCTTTAGCTTTTACCGGTTCTTTAGCTTCTTCTTTAATAGGTGGGTGATATGTAAACCACTTCTCCTTAGGGAGATCAACATGAGTAGCAAAAGATTCACAGAAGGAAGCTACTATCTCAGAGTCAAGTCCATATTTAGTGCTAAACTTTTGAAAAGCATCGGTATTCATAAAAGATTTAACACAATCAAATTTAGGTTCAATACCTGACTCTTTACCTTTGTCGAGTTACCAATCTTTGGAGTTGTGTTTAATTCTTTCTAAAAGATCGCACCGGAATTCAATAGTCTTCTTCATAAAAGAACCAGTACAAGAAGTATCGAGCATGGAATGATCATTACGAGAAAGCCGAGCATAAAAATTCTGAATAATAATTTGTCTTGAGAGCTCATGACTGGGGCATGAATATAACATTGAGATAAGCCTCCCCCAAGCTAGAGCAATACTTTCTCCTTCACGAGGCCAAAAATTATATATGTAATTCTGATCACGATGAACTAGATGCATAGGATATTTTTTTGATGAAATTCCTATTTCAACCGATTCTAGTTCCAAGATCCAATATCATCGCATAGCCTATACCATGTCAGTGCTTTTACCTTCAAATATAAAGGGAAAACCTTCTTCTTAGCTTCATCTCTGGGCAAACCTGCAAGCTTAAACAATCCACAAATATCATACACATATATCAAGTGCATATTAGGATGTTCGGTTCCATCTCCTGCATAAGTATTAGCTAGCAGTTGTTCTAACATACCCGAAGGAATTTCATATTCAATATTTTAAATAGGTGCAGTAGATTGAGGGGCAACTAATTGTAGTTCTGGTCGAGGTGAAGATACCCTGAACAAACCTCTCAAAGGATTGTTTTCCATAGTAGAAAGTGACAATAAATTTCAGCATGTAGTAATAATGTTTCCTTACCAATTTCCACATACCAAGAGCGCTTCACTCCCCGACAACGGTGCCAGTAAATAGCCTTGATGACCCACAAGTGAATGGGGTCAATTGTAGCCTTTTTGATAAGTAAGAGTGTCGAACCCAACGAGTAGCAGAAGGAAATGACAAGTGGTTTTCAGCAAGGTGTTGTGTGCAAGTGCTAAAATTGTAAGTAGCGGAGTAGTTTCATAGCAAGATAATTTGTTACGAGCAAGCAACAGTAGTAGTAACAAAAGTGGAGCAAGGTAGCCCAATCCTTTTGAGGCAAAGGACAGGCCAAAATGGTCTCTTATGATAAGCAAAGTGTTCTTGAGGGTACACGGGAATTTCATCTAATCAATTTCATCGCGTTGGCTTAATTCGTGCTCACTACTTTGATAATTTGATATGTGGGTGGACTGGTGCTTAGGTGTTGTTCTTACTTGAACAAACCTCCTACTTACGATTAACCCTCTCACAAGCATCCGCAACTACGAGAAAAGTATTAAGAATAAATTCTAACCATAGCATTAAACTTTTGGATCCAATCGGTCCCTTACGGAATAGCGCATAAACTGGGGTTTTAGCTTCTGTCACTCTCGCAACCCCCCATCTTATAATGTAACACCCCGGATATAACCTTCCATATTTGTAACTCCAACTCTTGCCATTTCCTGCTATGTGATATATTATTTTCTCGGTAGTTGAGTTTTGTCTTTGTTTTGCATTTTGTTCATGTCATACATGTCATCTCATAGCATCATGCGCATTGCATCTGCATGTTTTCATAAAACTTGCATTCGTTCATAGTTGCCGCGTTTCCTGCTTGCCTTCGTTGACCGATCCGAGTCCAACCGGGTTTTCGACTCCCTCTTGTCTAACCACCTAACCTCTCTGCACAACCACTCACACCCCTCGCGCGCGTCTGAAAGTTGTCCCGAACCCAACCCGCTCAGCCATCACTGTTGCATTCAAATCATCCGCAAATGTCCCTAAAACATCTGCATTTATTTGTTGGACTTCCCTAAGCCATTTATCTTGGATCGTCCGATTGTAACCGAAGGGACTAATTGCCCCTACCAAAGCCCACTTGCTATACATACTCCATCCCTAGTCCATTTAAGTCAAACCCTAGACCAACTCCCTACAATTCCTCCACCCCGCCGCCAGACCAGATCCATCTCAGGATCCTCCCGCCGCCACCTCGCACCCACCATGCATCCACCTGCATCCTCCACCATCCCTGGCCGTCAGATCTTCGATCCAACGGCCTCCCTTGCGCCCCAGTTTTCCCTAGCGCCTCGTGCCCTGCAGCTGGCCCCGAGCCAGATCGAGGCGAGCTCATCCCCGAGCCCCACGGAGCTGCCGTTCCCATCTACCGCCGACGACCGAACCTGAAGCTAGCAAGATGAGCGCCCATCCCTCTCTCCCTTCTTCTCCTTCCTCTGGTTTCTTTCTCTCAATCCTCTCTCTGTTCTGTTGCCATGGACAGCAGCTCGCCATCGCGCTGATCTGTCTCCACCACCGTGTGAAGTTCCCTTGAAGCACGGATCTGGTACCCTGCGCGCCGGATCTGTCCGTTCTCCCGTGCCCGTTCGTCACCCCGCTACCATCTCCGGCCTGTCCCCGCCGGGTCCGCGTCGTCGCCTCCCCACCATGGCCGCCCGAACCTGAAGCTCCATCTCTGCCTCGCTCCACGCCTTGCCTCTAGTCAGATCGGCTCCCTAGGGCCGGATCCGCACGTCCGCTCCATCCCTGCCGTCCCGCCGGAGTCCCCTACCTCGCCGGACCCCGCTGCTGCCTTCCCATCCAACGTCGCTGCTGCTCTGCTTCCTGACGAGAAGATGACCGCGCCCGCTTTCAGTGCCTCCCCGCTGTCCAGATCGAGCGAGAGGAGCTCGCTCGGTCAAGCTGCGCGTTGACCTCCAGCGCCAAGGCCCAGCGCGCCAGCCCTCTGCTTCCTCTCCACCGACGGGCCTCGGCCTATGGTGAGCAGCCCAGCTCCCCAGCAGATTAGTCCCAATGCGTGTTTTTTCCTCTGTTGCGATTTAGCTTTTATCCCAGGATTTACAGATTTGCAGAAAAACCCTTGCTGTTCATGCATTTAATAACTAATCAATCATGCATCATATGTAAATAATTTATATATGAAAAATGCTTAGTTTTTCATCTAGTTTCATAGTATGCCACTTTCAACCATGTTTGAAATGTTTAAAATGTTGATTGTTTAAATTTGCTCAAATGCCATGCTAAAATGATTTATTTCATAACTAAATAACTGTAGCTCCATTTTAAATAAACTTTATATGTAAATGGGGTGGAAATATGCATAGATCAACTTGGTGCACTTTGTTTTACTGTTTAACAACATTTAAATATGGTTTAGGGCAGAACAGTACCAAACTCAAATTATGCACATGGGGATTTTCCGGAATTGTTGTTAGTCCGGCCTCATTTAAACTTGCCTAGATAGGTAGTTTTATTATATTTCACGTGTTGCCATGTTTAAAAACATTTAATATTGTTGGGTACCTAAACGAGAGCGAACTAAATAACTCGAATGTGGTGTTTCGTCAATATGCAACTTGTTGCATATTGAGCTCCTGTCACAACCCTAGAATTTGGTTGCAGTTAGTTGCATAAGCATTCATGTCATGTTTAATTTCAATGAATTTGAATTGAGGGAATTTTCAAAGCCTCGGAAACCTTTTAAAAAGTAATCAACATTTAATTCTCATCAAATGAGTCCAAAGAAATGTTCCTGTTACTCTGTGAAAATATTTGTAAGAGGTAAAATTCAAACCAATATTTTTGGAATCACAGAAATATTTATTTTGGGCCTTTGACTTAAATCAATGACATATTTGAGTTGAATTTATTTTCGTTATATAAGAAATAAAGTTCAAATATGTTTGTAAGTTGCCTGTGACCTTGGACTAGTTCCTGAGCTCACATAAAATTTACAGAAAGTTAAAAAAATGATTTGATGTTTTAAATCAAATCAAAACCAATTGCAGAAAATAGAAAACATTAATAAATAAAAGAGAGAGAGAGAGTTACCTGGCGCTTACCTACAGCCGAGAGGCCCTACTCTGTGCGGCCCATCTGAGCTGGCCGGCCCAGCCCTTCTCCTCTCTGTCGTGTTCCTCCCCCTCGCCCCGAAGCAGCTCGGTGGCGAGCGCCGATGCCAGCCTTTCCACCTCCTGCTTGCCACCGAGGCGCCCCCGATGCGTCTGGACATGCCCCACGACCCCTCTGCCTTTCCCGTCGCTCTCTGCTCTCTCCCGACCCCTTCCCTCTTCTCTGCTTCCTCTCCCGAGCACACCCGAGCGGAGCTTGTCGTCGCCGACGCCGTCTGCCACGGCCACCGTGCTCCCCTCGCCTTCCTGCGCTGTCCACGGTCTCCGCCATCGTCCGCCGCTCCGCCCCACCTTGGCCCCGAGCGCTGGGATGGCCTGCATCGCCGGCTGCTTCATCTTCTTCTTCCTCGGTCGCCAGAAGACGCACGCGCCGATTCGCCGTCTCTGACGCGTCCCTGAGCCCGCTGAACCGCTCCCCAGCCTCCCTGTGAGCTACCACATCTCCCCCTTGTCATCCTTTTGCTGTTTGCGCACTCTAGCTAGCCCCCACAACCTTGCCCGAGAATCCCTCGCCGCCGGCCATGGCGCCGTCGTGGCCACAGCCGTTGCCGCTTGCATATGAGCCCGCCAACGCGCTCAGTGCGTCCCAAGGAGCTCAAAGCACCCAACTGCTGCTCCTCCCGTGCTCTGTGGCGTGGTTTCGGTCGAGCCCGAACTCCGGCGGCTGCCCGGCTCATTGCCGCCGCTGCTACACACACTCCCAGCACACCACACGGCCACCACAGGATGCGCCGCACTGCCAGCAACTCATAGACGCAAACCATGCTCGAAACCGTCCCCTGTAGCGCCTTCCCGCAGCGTCTCCCATCGTCGGTTTTGGTCGCCGCCGGTCAGGTTTCACAGGTCAGGTTTGACCTGGACCGTCTCCGCTGACTGCTGATGTCACAGTGACACAGTGCTGACGCAGTAAATCATTTTCTGGATTAAACAAACTCAGGAAATTCTAGAAAATGTTATAAACTTCCAAAATTCATATAAATTCAACCGTAACTCAGAATGAGATAAATTATATACGAAAAATGATCAGAAAAATCCAATCTATCCATCTGTACTGGTTTCATGCATGTTTAAACAACTTAACGTTTCTGTTTAGATCCAAACATGATAATGCACTACTTAATTTCATAATTTGAATTTGAGATTGAACCTTTGGTTCAAAATGACCCAAACACATCTGGTTGTAGTTGCATTAGGCCAACACACTCATATTGCCATGTCATGATTATGCATCATATTGTGCATTGCATTGATTGTGTTTCCTTCTCTGTTGTCGGTATTTGTTCCATCTCAGTAGACGATGTTCCGACGATGAGTTCCATGACACCGATGAAGAACTATACTATCTTCAGAAGTGCCAGGCAAGCAAAACCCCCTTGTTCATTCCGATACAATCTACTCTCTCGCTCCTGCTCTCTTTTATTGCATTAGGACAACAACGATTCAACTGTTACGTGCCGCGGTAGTTGAACCCCTTTCCTCTACATGACCTGTCATTGCCACAGTAAATAGATGAAACCCACTAGCATGAGTAGGAGTTGTTTGAGCCCTGATGTGCCTACTCATTCATGCTTGTTTGTCATGCCTGCTACTGCTTAGAGTTGAGTCAGGTCTGATTCATCGGAGATGAATCGGAGGTGTGTGAACATGTCCTACTGTTGAGAGCTAAGTGTGTGAACACAATTTGGTAAAGGTAGCAGTGAGAGGCCATGTAGGAGTACATGGTGGGTTGTCTCATTGCAGCCGTCCTCATGAACTGAGTTCTGTGTTTGTGATCCATGAACAACTACTACCACACATTGGGTTCCGGTAACTCGGCCCCTCTCGACTTATTAATCAACCTGATCTCTGTCTAGGAGTTGCAAATAGTTTCTGGTGTTTGTAGGTAGTGTTAGTAGTCTACCAATTGGCACCCGGTACAGGTGGGCTTGGGACAGTCTAGGCACAGTGGCCCGGTGTACCAAGTGGCACCCGGATGGTGGACTTGGGAACCCTGCACACATCGTTTGGGGCCGTGAGAGACAGCCCGGCCGGATCTCCTTGTGGATGGAACCCGAATAGGCGATAAAACTAGATTAGAGACTTGTGTGGTTAGTCAGGTCGTGGCCGACTCCCTCGCCAGGCTACCGCTTGAAGGTTGCCGAGATACATGATGTGTACATGGCGGTAAGTGGCGAGAGCGTGTGTGAAGAAGTACACCCCTGCAGGGTTAACATCATCTATTCGAATAGCCGTGTCATGTAAAGGACTTCAGGTTGCTGTGCAGTTCATAGACAAGTGAAAGTGGATACTCTAAAATATGCAAGACAAGCGTGAGTGCTATGGATGGTGTTCTCGTAGGGAGACGGGAGCGGATCCATAGTGGTGTATTGATATGGTGAATATGTGGACTCGTGTGCGCCACCTCAAAAGAGTTACTTGCGATGTAGTTCAAAGTTAGCCACCGAGTCAAAGCTGGCTTCTGCTGCGCTTAAACTCCACCATCCCTTTGTTGATAATGAGGCATATGTAGTTAGTTACGATGTAAGTCTTGCTGGGTACATTTGTACTCACGTTTGCCTATTTTATGTTTTTGCAGAGACTTGATCTCACTAGTAGTTTCACATGGACTTGACTTTTAGCTTGTTACCTCAGCTACGATCTTTTGCCCTCGGCGGATCTCAGTAGATAGTCGCTTCTCAGCCTTTTTCATTTGTAGATGTCTGTACTCAGACATGTTAAGCTTCCGTTTGTGCTTTGACTTGTATGCTCTGAATGTTGGGTCATGAGACCCATGTTTGTAATATCTCGCTCCTCGGAGCCCATTGAATAAAATACTTGAGTTGTAGAGTCATGTTGTGATGCCATGTTGTATTTGCACATATTGAGCATATTGTGTGTATGTTATTGAAATGCTTGGTATGTGTGGGATCGGACTATCTAGTTGTTTATCCTTAGTAGCCTCTCTTACCGGGAAATGTCTCCTAGTGCTTCCACTGAGCCAGGGTAGCTTGCTACTGCTCTGGAACACTTAGGCTGGCCGGCATGTGTCCTTCTTCGTTCCTGTGTCTATCCCTTCGGGGAAATGTCACGCGATGAATACCGGAGTCCTGTTAGCCCGCTACAGCCCGGTTCATCGGAGTCCTGCTAGCCCAGTGCTACAGCCTGGATTCACTCGCTGATGACCGACACGTTTGATCTTTGGGTCATGGATGCCTGTCCCTGTAAGTTTGTGCCACTTTGGGTTTACGACTAGCCATGTCAGCCCAGGCTCCTTATCATATGGATGCTAGCGACACTATCATATACGTGTGCCAAAAGGCGCAAACGGTCCCGGGCATAGGTAAGGCGACACCCGTGGGGATACCGTGCGTGAGGCCGCAAAGTGATATGAGGTGTTACATGCTAGATCGATGTGGCATTGAGTCGGGGTCCTGACAGCTTTGGTATCAGAGCTTGACTGCCTGTAGGATTACCAAGCCAAACTGGTCGAAGTTGAGTCTAGAAATTCTTTAGTTATATAAGGGAATTGATTGTGGGATGGAACGTAAGGCTCTTTTTACTCCTTATACCTCATGCCCTCTGATCCGAGTCATCTTATGTTTCCTACGGGGTTAATGAACTAGGCCTTCTCTTCTGTCTATCAGGATCACGTGTTACTAATCCGTAGACTTATAAGATTGTTGGATTTAAGCCTCGGTTCAGTTCCTACTACTTCCGTATGTTAATTGTTGATCTCGAAACCTTGATATTGTGCTTCTGAGTGGCGATGCCACCATTTTTGTAGCATGTCTAAATTCTTTTGAGCATTTACAGCCGTTATCCTGTCCGAGTCATCCCAGGTTTCTAAACAGTCTGATGCATTTGCAAATCCCTTCCTCCTGTTCCCGATGTCCATTTGGGCCAGGTTAATCACACTAATCGGTGAGTTGAGGTACTCTGTTGCCTTGGCATATATGTTGGAGTTATTATTATGACCCTAGGTGTCTTAGAGTACCACCTAATAATCTAGCCATGTTTTGTGTTTCCAGTGTGATCATTCTGGCCATTATTCTCGAAAGCATCCTGTGATGCCATTTAGTTAGTAGGTATTCTACTTCTGGGTTTTGAACCTGAGAGTCACCCTACTTACCTCGTGTTGATAGTGTTTGCTAGTTCCTTTAGGATATTAGCAACCTTTGCGATAATCCTCGAGGTCCGTGGTATATCGTTCTTCAAAATACCATGAGCCATTCTTGGCAGGAGTTCTTTTGAACCAAAAGATCACAACCAGAGTGCTCTTGATGAGTTCTCCATTCTATATTGTGAATCTGCCAGGTCCACCTTCTGCATGGGTTATCCGGAAGAAATGTTGAGCTTTGCTCGACATACTAATCTATGCATCCACAACTCATAAAGATATATGTTCCTTTGAGTTGTCCCTCTTCAGTCGTATTCCGATCTTCGTCTATCAATTGATAGTCAGGAGTAATCATGCATTCGTGTTATCGATGCCACTACTCTTGTGGCCTGTCAAGCCATTCTATTCTAGAATGACTAGGAGAAACAAACTCCAGTACCTTATCCATTTCTAGGATTGGGTCAAAGTAGCTGTATTCCGCAGATCAAATGCCAAACCGGCTTTTGTTCTGTTCTACCTTGGAGTATTACCCTATTTATGTCAAGAATATCATAGGAATGGCACCATCTCTTATGAATTCTTGATGAAGTGATACTTCTCGCCATTGTTCTTCATTCCTTAGTCTCTGTGTTGTTGCAACTGGAACACCGACAAGTGAATCGTGATGTGTGAAATCAGTACTCCTAGCAGCCCTATTGCTTGGTAGTTAATGGACAATAATTTCATTCTTAGCGTGTTGATTATTGAATCATCACCCTAAGGCTAATCGTGCTACCTAGTCCTTATTTCCGGTGCACTCTTTGATCAATGGGTTAGGATTTTGTCAAACCCTTGCTCTGTTGATCATATCATCTTGCCCTGAAAAGCAAGATTGCTCTCGAGCTTAGTAACTTATCGGTGGTTCGTGATTTTCCGAATATCTTCTCGGAGGTATCACCAGGTTGTCACCTGACCGCTATGTTGAGTTCGTGATCAAGTTGGTTCCTTGTAACCACCCCCTTCTCCAAGAGTCTGTGTTGGATACCCTAAGCTAGTTGTTTAAGCTAAACAACAACTTGGAGAGTTGGAAGATGAAAGCTTGTTCGACTTAGTTCATTCTAAGGGATATTTTGTATGTGTGTTGAAGAAAGGTGATATCTTCATTGATTGATCCTCGCGATCAATTGCTGGACCTATCGTCCTAACCAAAACTTTGATTTGAGTGTGGGATATCCTCAAATCAAATCAGAACCAAGGATGTTCTTAATGTTGTCTTACTCGTGGTTGATTCCTCGAGCATACACCATTATGTCTTTTGGGTCTGACCAGTACTATCACCTTGTTCACATAGTTATGGAATTCCATCTCCATGGGAATCTGGATGAATTGTTATTGAGCCCATCGACAACATCCTTGTCTTCTCCATAATTTTGTTGAACATTAAGCTAGTGTTGGAAACTTTTGAAACCATTTCTTCATGCTAGATCATGAAGCATATGTTCGGATGTAAGAAGTGACTTCCTCCAGTTCACCTGCATTAGATGCAAGTCGCCGCCGTGAATTCGAGAAAGTTGTTTCGCTTCCTTTGGAATCATCACAAGTTGGTCATGCATACGTGCGAAGTATTCTGTGGTTTGGAGACTTGCAACCTTCATTCTATATGTATCCTTAGCACACCAAGCCACTGACTGATTTGTTCCAGGAGAAGGAGTTCCTTTTAAGAGCTAACCCGGGCTTAATGAAGGACTTCATTATCCGCAATGATGGTTCCCCACCTGAACTCGGTAGAGTTTTATTATAAGACTACTATGTGGTCATGCTTGTCTGGGACAGCGTGTTCACATGTACGTAGCAGAACCAGCTCATGTTTTGGAGCTTGCTATCGTAGTTTATTCCCGAGAATTCCGCAACGCCATCTCGTCGACTTGTGTTGCAAACTTTCATTTTTTTTCTTTTCTCTAGTCCTGATGAGTCTAGAATATTCTAACATCAACCAGATCTGAATCTCAGGCAGATATGACGATTGGAACGTGTCCCAAGAACTATAATATTGGTCTCTCTGTAACCCGGTAAAATGGATGTCGTGGCCAACACACCCAACCGGAAGACCTATTATTGTAGTATCTTGTTTGAGGAAGTTGCCCACCTCCCCATAAGGATCTCGTAGAACTTATTCCAGTAGTTGTTCCTTATGGATTTTTGTGCTCCCGAAGTCCGACCTTTTACTTGATGTTCTAGATATCAAACCATATCTATGAATGGGTTACGCTAGCACATCAAGGAGAACATTGGAAGCGGAGTGCTAAATGTCTCTCGGTCGATCATCCAGATTTTGTTCCCTTGGCCCCGCTAAGGTGAAATCTGAGAAGGTTATCTTCCTTTGCCTCTGCATCGTCCATCGCTGTTCATCATGGTAGTACGTTGTGTTGCCAGGACCCTTGACACAGATATTGGTAAAACCTTGATGAATATGGAAATGCTCAATTCATGAGAGCACGCACAAGCGCTAGGTGTTATCATCGGCACTAATTGGGATTGCTCTCAGTTTCCTCGGTTATGCTATAACTTTTGAAACAGTGGACTCACTCTCTACTGTTGAGCTTCTCCCCAGTTACTAAAATCATTCCTTGTGTTGTTTTCAACAAGGTAATCCACATCAACCATTCTAGTCTGGGTATGCCATTCTACCGAACCCCTCCAAATGATCGATTGTGATTTGCCTTAGGCTGGTTTAAAGAGTTTGAATGATCTCTGAATGAAAGGTAATTCTTTTTGCCACTTAAGGGGATATATCTACGAGTCACCATCCCTAAGGTGTCTCGTTGTGGTATCATGGTAACTCAACTCCTCGCTACGTTGACAACCGATCACCACCTTCTTAAGTGTGGAATTGTTGTCTACCTAGTGAACCTTCGACATCTATTCCACTCCATCCCTTTGGATGAATGCTTCGTATCTCAGCTCGAGAGATGTTCTTACCTCTCACTCCATGAGTTGATCTTGAATACTCGATCTTCGAGGAGATCGTTTTATGTAGAGTCTCCTTCTGACGTCATCGTGTTGGATGAAGACCTTGAAAGCAATGACGTCAAGATCCATTTGAATCAATGAATCAACATCTTCGAGAAATTCAGTTGGATCATGAAAATCGTGTTAGCTCTATGCCCCCTCTGTCTTCTTACCACACGTCTTGAATCTCGGCACGAGATTCTTGTTTAGTGGGGGTGAGTTGTCACAGCCCTAGAATTTGGTTGCAGTTAGTTGCATAAGCATTCATGTCATCATGTTTAATTTCAAATGAATTTGACTTGAGGGAATTTTCAAAGCCTCAGAAACCTTTTAAAAAGTAATCAACATTTAATTCTCATCAAATGAGTCCAAAGAAATGTTCCTGTTACTCTGTGAAAATATTGGTAAGAGGTAAAATTCAAACCAATATTTTTGGAATCACAGAAATATTTATTTTGGGCCTTTGACTTAAATCGATGACATATTTGAGTTGAATTTATTTCTGTTATATAAGAAATAAAGTTCAAATATTTTTGTAAGTTGCCTGTGACCTTGGACTAGTTGCTGAGCTCACATAAAATTTACAGAAACTTAAAAAATGATTTGATGTTTTAAATCAAATCAAAACCAATTGCAGAAAATAGAAAACATTAATAAATAAAAGAGAGAGAGAGAGAGAGAGAGAGAGAGTTACCTGGCGCTTACCTACAGCCGAGAGGCCCTACTCTATGCGGCCCATCTGAGCTGGCCGGCCCAACCCTTCTCCTCTCTGTCGTGTTCCTCCCCCTCGCCCCGAAGCAGCTCGGTGGCGAGCGCCGACGCCAGTCTTGCCACCTCCTGCTTGCCACCGAGGCGCCCCCGATGCGTCCGGACACGCCCCGCGACCCCTCTGCCTCTCCCGTCGCTCTCTGCTCTCTCCCGACCCCTTCCCTCTTCTCTGCTTCCTCTCCCGAGCACACCCGAGCAGAGCTTGTCGTCGCCGACGCCGTCTGCCACGGCCACCGAGCTCCCCTCGCCTTCCCGCGCTGTCCACGGTCTCCGCCATCGTCCGCCGCTCCGCCCCACCTTGGCCCCGAGCGCTGGGACGGCCTGCATTGCCGGCTGCTTCGTCTTCTTCCTCCTCGGTCGCCGGAAGCCGCATGCGCCGATTCGCCGTCTCCGACGCGTCCTCGAGCCCGCTGAATAGCTCCCCGGCCTCCCTGTTAGCTACCGCATCTCCCCCTTCTCATCCTTTTGCTGTTTGCGCACTCTAGCTAGCCCCCACCACCTTGCCCGAGAATCCCTCGCCGCCGGCCATGGCGCCGTCGTGGCCACAGCCGTCGCCGCTTGCATATGAGCGCGCCAACGCGCTTAGTGCGTCCCAAGGAGCTCAAAGCACCCAACTGCTGCTCCTCCCGTGCTCTGTGGCGTGGTTTCGGTCGAGCCCAAACTCCGGCGGCCGCCCGGCTCGTCGCCGCCGCTGCTACACACACTCCCAGCACACCACACGGCCACCACAGGATGCGCCGCACTGCCAGCAACTCATAGACGCGAACCATGCTCGAAACCGTCCCTTGTAGTGCCCTCCCGCAGCGTCTCCGTCATCGGTTTTGGTCGCCGCCGGCCGAACTCCGGCGATGTCGACGTGGCCCATCATTAGCCACTAATGACACTGCTAATTAAACCTAGAGCCACTTACAGACGGGCCCCACTGCCTGATTAACCCGGTTTGTTCCTGTTTAAATAAAACTAACCCCCACGGGCCCCACAGTCGGTTTGACTGGCCCGTCACACTGACCGACCCACCCGTCGGCAAGATTGACTCGACGCGGCGTGGCCGTCGACCAGTCCCACCTGTCAGCCACACAAACCAGTCTGAGACACTGACATATGGGTCCCACAGGTCAGGTTTGACCTGGACCGTCTCTGTTGACTGCTGATGTCACAGTGATACAGTGCTGACGCAGTAAATCATTTTCTGGATTAAACAAACTCAGGAAATTCCAGAAAATGTTATAAACTTCCAAAATTCATATAAATTCAACCGTAACTCAGAATGAGATAAATTATATATGAAAAATGATCAGAAAAATCCAATCTATCCATTTGTACTGGTTTCATGCATGTTTAAACAACTTAACATTTCTGTTTAGATCAAAACATGATAATGCACTACTTAATTTCATAATTTGAATTTGGGATTGAACCATTGGTTCAAAATGACCCAAACACATCTCGTTGTAGTTGCATTAGGCCAACACACTCATATTGCCATGTCATGATCATGCATCATATTGTGCATTGCATTGATTGTGTTTCCTTCTCTGTTGTCGGTATTTGTTCCCTCTCAGTAGACGATGTTCCGACGATGAGTTTGATGACACCGATGAAGAACTATACTATCTTCAGAAGTGCCAGGCAAGCAAAACCCCCTTGTGCATTCCGATACAATCCCACTCTCTCGCTCCTGCTCTCTTTTACTGCATTAGGACAACAACGATTCAACTGTTACATGCTGCGGTAGTTGAACCCCTTTCCTCTGCATGACCTGTCATTGCCACAGTAAATAGATGAAATCCACTAGCATGAGTAGGAGTTGTTTGAGCCCTGATGTGCCTACTCATTCATGCTTGTTTGTCATGCCTGCTACTGCTTAGAGTTGAGTTAGGTCTGATTCATCGAAGATGAATCGGAGGTGTGTGAACATGTCCTACTGTTGAGAGCTAAGTGTGTGAACACGATTTGGTAAAGGTAGTGGTGAGAGGCCATGTAGGAGTGCATGGTGGGTTGTCTCATTAAAGCCGTCCTCAGGAACTAAGTTCTGTGTTTGTGATCCATGAACAGCTACTACAACACATTGGGTTCCGGTAACTCGGCCCCTCTCGACTTATTAATCAACCTGATCTCTGTCCAGGAGTTGCAAATAGTTTCTGGTGTTTGTAGGTAGTGTTAGTAGTCTACCAAGTGGCACCCGGTACAGGTGGGCTTGGGACAGACTAGGCACAGTGGCCCGGTGTACCAAGTGGCACCGGATGGTGGACTTGGGAACCTGCACACATCGTTTGGGGCCGTGGCGACACCCGGCGGATCTCCTTGCGGATGGAACCCGAATAGGCGATAAACCTGGATTAGAGACTTGTGTGGTTAGCCAGGTCGTGGCCGACTCCCTCGCTAGGCTTCCGCTTGAAGGTTGCCGAGATACATGATGTGTACATGGCGGTAAGTGGCGAGAGCATGTGTGAAGAAGTACACCCCTGCAGGGTTAACATCATCTATTCGAATAGCCGTGTCATGTAAAGGACTTCAGGTTGCTGTGCAGTTCATAGACAAGTGAAAGTAGATACTCTAAAATATGCAAGACAAGCGTGAGTGCTATGGATGGTGTTCTCGTAGGGAGACGGGAGCGGATCCATAGTGGTGTATTGATATGGTGAATATGTGGACTTGTGTGCGCCACCTCAAAAGAGTTACTTGCAGTCGTAGTTCAGGTTAGCCACCGAGTCAAAGCTGGCTTGCTGCAGTTAAACTCCACCATCCCCTTTGCTGATAATGATGCATATGTAGTTAGTTCTGAGGTAAGTCTTGCTGGGTACATTTGTACTCACGTTTGCCTATTTTATGTTTTTGCAGAGAGACTTCAGTCTCACTAGTAGTTTCATGTGGACTTCGACGTTTAGCTTGTTACCTCAGCTACGATCTTGTGCCCTCGGCAGGATCTGGTAGATAGTTAGGCTTCTCAGCTTTTTTTCATTTGTAGAAGTCTGTACTCAGACATGTTAAGCTTCCGTTTGTGCTTTGACTTGTATGCTCTGAATGTTGGGTCATGAGACCCGTGTTTGTAATATCTCGCTCCTCGGAGCCTATTGAATAAAATACTTGAGTTGTAGAGTGATGTTGTGATGCCATGTTGTATTTGCACATATTGAGCATATTGTGTGTATGTTATTGAAATGCTTGGTATGTGTGGGATCTGACTATCTAGTTGTTTATCCTTAGTAGCCTCTCTTACGGAAATGTCTCCTAGTGCTTCCAATCGAGCAGGGGTAGCTTGCTACTTGCTCTGAACACTTAGGCTGGCCGCATGTGTCCTTCTTCGTTCTGTGTCATCCCTTCGAGGAAATGTCACGCAATGAATACCGGAGTCTGTTGGCCGCTTCGGCCGGTTCACCGAGTCTGCTAGCCCAAAGGCTACTGACTGGATTCACTCGTGATGGCCGACACGTTCGATCTTTGGGTCATGGATGCCCGTCCTCGAAGTTTGTGCCACTTTGGGTTTACGACTAGCCATGTCAGCCGGGCTCCTTATCATATGGATGCTAGCGACACTATCATATACGTGTGCCAAAAGGCGCAAACAGTCCCGGGCAAAGGTAAGGCGACACCCGTGGGGTTACCGTGCATGAGGCCGCAAAGTGATATGAGGTGTTACATGCTAGATCGATGTGGCATTGAGTCGGGGTCCTGACAGCTCAACCTAATTTGTAGTTTTGTTTGTGCACTTTGCCATGCACTACTAGGGAAAAGGCTATACACAGAATCTTAGCAGCAGCGAGGGTTAAAAACCCTCGCTACTGCTACTTACTAGCAGCGCAGGTTTTTAAACCTCGCTACTACTAAGTTGATAGCAGCAGCGCGGGTTTGTAACCCTCGCTACTACTAAGCGGTCTCTACCGTGCCCCCCGGGATATGCCATAGTAGTAGCGAGGTTTTTAACCTCGCTACTACTAAGTTGATAGCGATGGCGGGTTTTTAACCTCGCTACTACTAACCCGCCTCTCGCTATCAACTTAGTAGTAGCGTGGAGTTAAAACCAGCGCCATCGCTAATCGTATGTCATAGTAGTAGCGCGGGTATGGCCTATTGTCAAAGTCTACCCCCGGGACCGCCTTTTCAGTTTTTTAAAAATAAAATAAAATGATAAAAATGTCAAAAAAATAAAAGAAAATAAGTTTCCCATGTGATATGTGGTCTAGTTGTTGGGAAAATTTACAAATATGAATTTTGACTTTATTTGCAAAATCTCTCTGGAAAATTGTAAAATGGCCATAACTTTTGCATACGAACTCGGATGAAAAAGTTTTTTATATGAAAAAGCATCTACTCGAAAAGCCTAACAGAAAAAAAGTTACGGGGCTTTTAAGATCTGGAGGCAAAAGAATTCAAAAAAAATGAGTTTTTTTTAATTTTTGTTAAATCTGGTCAAACTATGGTCAAACTAATTATGCAAGATTATTAGTGTTAATAAATAATTATTTTATTTTTTTTGAATTTTGGTCAAATCTGGTCAAACTATGGTCAAACTGTGGTCAAATCTGGTCAAACTGTGGTCAAATCTGGTCAAACTGTGGTCAAACTAATTATTCAAGAAATATTAGTGTTACTAATATTTTAGAACAATAGTTTCAAACTCAAACAGTGAAATGTGTGACTTCATGCTCAAGCTAAATTCCTGAGGTTAATAGGATTGACATCTCACTATTGTCGGAAAACAACAAGTGCGGACTTGGAAGCGAGGAGAATAGAACCGGATGTTAAGCGTGCTCAGTGGAGTAGTGAGACGATGGGTGACCGTCCGGAAGTTAGATGATTTGGAATGAGAGGGTGATTAGAGATTAAATTGAGTAGCGATGAGGGTGATTAGAGATCTGAGTTAAAATAATTGAGAAATTTGAAAATTTGAAAAAAATCAAAAAAATTTGAAAAATTCAAAAAAAAATCGGAGATTACAGATTAGTAGTAGCGGGTTTAAACCCGCGCTACTTTATACATTATTGTGGCGGGGTGGCACCCGCGGTACTACTATAAGTTAGCTGTAGCGCCTTATTAGTAGCGTGGGTACCCGCGCTGCTAATAGGCCTAAAACCCGCGCTGCTGCTAGCCTTTTCCCTAGTAGTGATGCCATGCCTATTTAAATCGGACAGGCATCATACTTGATTATGCATCATGCCATGCTTATATGATGGTTGTTTACCATGTTGTTTGCTTCTTTCCGGTTGCACTTCTACTTGATAGTTCCTGTAACATTGCGTTTGTGAGGATTCGTTCGACTATGTTGGTTCGCCGACTTCATGTTTTCGTTCTTCTTCCTTGCGAGATCTCAGGCAAGATGACCATTACCCTCGATATCACTTCTATCTTTGCTTGCTAGTTGCTTCGTTCTATCGCTATGTTGCGCTACCTATCACTTGTTTACTATGCCTCCCATATTGCCATGTCAGCCTCTAAACTTTTCACCCTTCCTAGCAAACCGTTGTTTGGCTATGTTATCGATTTGCTCAGCCCCTCTTATAGCGTTGTTAGTTGCAGGTGAAGTTGAAGATTGCTCCATGATGGACATGATTATGTTGGAATATCACAATATCTCTTATTTAAGTAATGCATCTATATACTTGGTAAAGGGTGGAAGGCTCGGCCTTTATGCCTGGTGTTTTGTTCCACTCTTGCCGCCCTAGTTTCCCTCATACCGGTGTTATGTTCCTTGATTTTGCGTTCCTTACACGGTTGGGTGATTTATGGGACCCCCTTGACAGTTCGCTTTGAATAAAACTCCTCCAGCAAGGCCCAACCTTGGTTTTAACATGTGCCACCTAAGCCTTTTTCCCTTGGGTTCTGCAGACTCCAGGGTCATCTTTATTTTACCCCCCGGGCCAATGCTTATCTAAGTGTTGGTCCAAACTAGAGCCACTTGCAGCGCCACCTCGGGGAAACTTGAGGATTGGTTTTAGTTGTACGTAGTGTTCATCCGGTGTGCCCTGAGAACGAGATATGTGCAGCTCCTATCGGGATTTGTCGGCACATCGGGCGGCTTTGCTGGTCTTGTTTTACCATTGTCGAAATGTCTTGTAAACCGGGATTCTGAGACTGATCGGGTCTTCTCGGGAGAAGGAATATCCTTTGTTGACCATGAGAGCTTGTGATGGGCTAAGTTGGCACACCCCTGCAGGGTATAAAATTTCGAGAGCCGTGCCCACGGTTATGTGGCAGATGGGAATTTGTTAATATCCGGTTGTAGAGAACTTGACACTTGACTTAATTAAATTGCATGAACCGTGTGTGTAGCCGTGATGGTCTCTTTTCGGCGGAGTTCGGGAAGTGAACATGGTTGAGGGAGTCCTGGACTAGGGGGTGTCCGGATGGCCGGACTCCAAGACTATGAAGATACAAGATTGAAGACTTCGTCCCGTGTCCGGATGGGACTTTCCTTGGCGTGGAAGGCAAGGTTGGAAATACGGATATGTAGATCTCCTACCATTGTAACCGACTCTGTGTAACCCTAGCCCTCTCCGGTGTCTATATAAACCGGAGGGTTTTAGTCCATAGGACGAACAACAATCATACCATAGGCTAGCTTCTAGGGTTGTAGCCTCCTTGATCTCGTGGTAGATCCACTCTTGTACTACCCATATCATCAATATAAATCAAGCAGGAGTAGGGTTTTACCTCCATCAAGAGGGCCCGAACCTGGGTAAAAACATCGTGTCCCTTGTCTCCTGTTACCATCTGCCTAGACGCATAGTTCGGGACCCCCTACCCGAGATCCGCCGGTTTTGACACCGACATTGGTGCTTTCATTGAGAGTTCCTCTGTGTCGTCACCTATAGGCCCGATGGCTCCTTCGATCATCAACAACGTCGCGGTCCGGGGTGAGACTTTTCTCCCTGGACAGATCTTCGTATTCGGCGGCTTTGCACTGCGGGCCAATTCGCATGGCCATCTGGAGCAGATTGAAAGCTACGCCCCTGGCCATCAGGTTAGGTTTGGAAGTTTGAACTTCACGACCGACATCTGCGGAGACTTGATCTTCGACGGATTCGAGCCACAGCCGAGCGCGCCGCACTATCACGATGGGCATGATTTAGCTCTGCTGCCGGACAGTGCCCTAGAGGCCGCACACAAGTCCGCTCCGACCCTTAACTCGGAGCCGACCACGCAGATCGAGGATCGGTGGCTAGACACCGCCTCGGGGGCTGCTACCTCTATGACGATGGAGCCGAATACCGACCCTGTCCCTTGCGAAGCTCATGACTCCGAGGTGCCGGACTCCTCGCCGGACTCTGAACCTCGTGCGCCCCTGCCAATCGAATCTGATTGGGCGCCGATCATGGAGTTCACCGCTGCGGACTTCTTTCAGCACTCGCCTTTCGGCGACATCCTGAATTCACTAAAGCGTCTCTATTTGTCAGGAGAGCCCTGGCCGAATTATGGTCAGGATGGTTGGGATGCGGACGACGAACAAATTCAAAGCCCACCCACCACCCACTTCGTAGCCACTGTCGACGACCTAACCAACATGCTAGACTTCGACTCCGAAGACATCGATGGTATGAACGACGATGCCGGAGACGTCCAAGAACCAGCGCCTACGGGGCACTGGAAGGCCACCTCGTCATACGACATATACATGATGGACACCCCAAAGGATGGGAATGGCGATGGAACAGCGGAGGAGGACCCCTCCAAGAAACATCCTAAGCACCGGCGTCAGCGGCGCCGCTCTAAATCCCGCCACAGCAACAATGGAGATTCCGGCACCGGAGACAATAACACCCCTGACAGTGCCGAAGACAACCCCCTCCAGGAAGATTCAGCACAGGAGGATGAAGAAGCCAGCCCTCATGAGAGAGCGGCAGACAAAGAGGTAGAGGACGATAATTACATGCCTCCCTCCGGAGACGAGGCAAGCCTCGGCGACGCACAATTCATCGTGCTGAGGATCCCGTCGAACAAGAGCGTTTTAAACGCAGGCTTATGGCCACGGCAAGCAGCCTCAAGAAAAAGCAGCAACAGCTTAGAGCTGATCAAGATTTGCTAGCCGACAGATGGACTGAAGTCCTTGCGGTCGAAGAGTACGAACTCGAACGCCCCTCTAAAAGCTACCCTAAACGCAAGCTGCTGCCCCGATTAGAGGAGGAAGCATATAAACCCACATCACAGCGCACAATACGGCCGACCGGCCACCTCGTGGCCACGACAGAGAGGCCTCCAGGCCCTCCACTAAAGCCGTACCCCGGCATCGTACAAAGCTACGGGGAAATGCGCCGGACTTGCGAGACATATTGGAGGATAAGGCAAGAGAATCAAGATCGATCTACGGATCGCGTGGGTGCCCCACGATGCGCGACGACGACCGTCGCGCCGGATACAGCAACTCCGGCAGGGCCGAACACAGTAGACAAAGCTCGCTTGAGCTACGTCGTGATATAGCCCAATACAGAGGTGCCGCACACCCACTATGCTTCACAGACAAAGTAATGGATCATCAAATCCCCGAAGGGTTCAAACCCGTGAACATTGGATCCTACGATGGCACAACAGACCCCGCGGTTTGGATCGAAGACTATCTCCTTCATATCCACATGGCCCGCGGTGATGATCTTCACGCCATCAAATACCTCGCACTCAAGCTCAAAGGCCAGCTCGGCATTGGCTTAACAGCTTGCCAGCAGAATCAATTGGGTGTTGGGAGGACATGGAAGCCGCATTCCTTGATAACTTCCAGGGCACATATGTGTGACCACCAGACGCCGATGACCTATGCCACATAATTCAGCAGCCAGACGAATCGGCCAGACAATTCTGGACACGGTTCTTAACAAAGAAAAATCAAATCGTCGTCTGTCCGGATGAAGAGGCCCTCGCAGCCTTCAAGCATAACATCCGCGACGAGTGGCTTGCCCGGCACCTAGGACAGGAAAAGCCGAAATCCATGGCAGCCCTCACATCACTCATGACCCGCTTCTGCGCGGGAGAAGACAGCTGGCTAGCCCGCAGTAACAACCTCAGCAAAAATTCTGGCAGTCCGGATACTAAGGACAGCAATGGCAGGTCGCGTCGCAACAAGAACAAACGCAGCGTTAACGGCGATAATACTGAGGATACGGCAGTCAACGCCGGATTCAGAGGCTCCAAATCCGGTCAACAGAAAAAAGCCATTCAAGAGAACTACTCCGGGTCCGTCCAATTTGGACTGAATATTTGATCGCTCGTGCCAGATACACGGCACCCCCGAAAAGCTAGCTAATCACACCAACAGGGATTGTTGTGTATTCAAGCAGGCAGGCAAGTTAATTGCCGAAAACAATGACAAGGGGCTGCATAGCGATGACGAGGAAGAGACCCGACCGCCGAACAATAGAGGACAGAAGGGTTTCCCCCCTCAAGTGCGGACGGTGAACATGATATACGCAACCCACATACCCAAAAGGGAACGGAAGCGTGCACTCAGGGACGTATATGCGATGGAGCCAGTCGCCCCAAAGTTCAACCCATGGTCCTCCTGGCCGATCACCTTTGATCGAAGGGACCACCCCACCAGCATCCGCCATGGTGGGTTCGCCGCATTGGTTCTCGACCCAATCGTCGACGGGTTTCACCTCACTAGAGTCCTGATGGACGGCGGCAGCAGCCTGAACCTGCTTTACCAGGATACAATGCGCAAGATGGGCATAGACCCCTCAAGGATTAAACCCACAAAGACGACCTTCAAAGGCTTCATACTAGGTGTAGAAGCCAATTGTACAGGCTCAGTTACACTGGAGGTGGTCTTCGGATCCCCGGATAATTTCCGAAGCGAGGAGTTAATCTTCGACATCGTTCCGTTCCGCAGCGGCTATCATGCACTGCTTGGACGATCCGCGTTTGCAAAGTTCAATGCGGTGACACACTGCGCATACCTCAAGCTCAAGATGCCAAGCCCTCGAGGAGTCATCACGGTCAACGGAAACACTGAACGCTCCCTCCGAACGGAGGAACATACAGCGGCTCTCGCGGCAGAAGTGCAAAGCAGCCTCTTACGGCAATTCTCGAGTCCGACCGTTAAGCGATCGGACACTGCTAAGCGCGCCTGGAGTAACCTACAACAAGACCACCTAGCAGGTTCTGAGCACGCGTAGCAGTGCGGTCCCAACCCCAGCCCTTGCAAAATTGCAAAACCAGTACCCCGCGTACATCACTACGCTCTGGAAATACCACGGGCAAAGGGGGAGGGGCACGACCACGGCAGGCCCAGAGTGTGGCTCAATCACAACAGGGGCTCCCAAGTGTGTCATCCTTTTTCCTTCTTTTTTTTGTTATCCTCAGGACTCCATTTACTAGAGGTCCTGTCCGGCAGCAGACCTGCCGAACTCACGATGCAACGGCCAGGGAAGGAGAAAAGCTACGACGAGTATCCAGGTGGTCTCCATTATGAGCATTATACCTGTTTTATGCACCATTCCGCAGCCTACCCCTGGAGGGGGACATGCTAAATAGTTCCACCCCTTGCTTATCGCACTATTTGTATCGTTCTGCATTCAAGGCAATATTTTTTGAATAACAATGCATTGCTTTCTGCCTATAATTGCATTCCTTTCTTATACATATGTTCCTTTATGACATGTTGCATCCGTACACTTTGGTACGGCTAACTACACTAGGGGCTTAAGTTCCCCACATCATGGTTTTTTAAGTCTGAACACTTTCACAAGTGCAGCACCCCGAACTTATAGCATTATGTGCATCGGCTCCAAATCATGCCTTGAGTCAATAGTTGGGTTTGCCCGACTCCCATGTTTTGGTACCTTACATTCCGTTATATCGGCTAAGGTAGCACTAGGAGAACCACTGCGATTGTGCCCCAATTGAGCTGGGCGAGCACCTTAGTGGAGAAAGCTAAAACTGACTGTCATGATAAGGCGAGAGCTGGTCGCTGTTCGAGAGGTTTTTTCGAGTCCCTAAAGACTTATGCCACTTAGAGCGAGGAACTGGCCTTGTTCGACCCAGGCGTGGATAGTGCCCCAAATACGGTCTTCCGAACACTAGCCGAAATTTAAAATTATAGAATTCTATGGCTAAGTGAGAGTGTTCAAGCACTATAAGTCCGGTTGCCTTGTTCGTTGTGTTGAGCGCCTCCCTAGATGGACCCAAAAATGGGAACAAGAGCGCTCAAGTTTAGCCCGAACACCCCAGCACTCATGGCATGGGGGCTGAAGCCGACGACTTGCCATCTCTCAGATTTGATAAATGACCGCACAGAAGGTAGTATTTTAAATTAACAAGCATTGCTTAGCGCATACGAACAAAGTTTTCGGCGCACAGGATAACAAAATGCGAGTCTACTCTAATATTACATCTTTGGAGCATTCACCCGCAATAATGCGGGCACCCTTGAGACACCCTTATAATACATCTCGGGTGTGCGATACTCCTTGCCCGCGGTGGCGCGTCCGTCACAAGCTTCCCAAAGATCCATCCTGCCCCAAGGCACCTTAGCACAGGCAAGGGCCCGCGGGCACCTTCAATGCAAAGTAGTGCTTGATGACTTCAACCCGTGGACACGCATCCACCAGCCGCCGCAGACCAGGGCCGTAGTAGCTCCTGGCATGGCCTCTTTGGGCCATAGCCGAACTATAAGGCCCTTCATGGCCTGTTCGGCCACCTTGTGGAGCTCGACCAGCTGCTTCAGCTGGTCGCTGAGGGGCACCGGATGTCCGGCCTCAGCATACTGAGACCAGAACACCTTCTCCGTCGAGCTCCCCTCCTCGGCTCTGTAGAAAGCTGCAGCATCGGACATGCTGCAGGGCAGATCTGCGAACGCTCCTGGAGAGCTCCGAGTTCGGGTAAGTAACAGGCAATTCACTTTAACATGCTTGCTTTGCATGAAGAATGCCTTACCCGCCGATATTTTCTTCAAATCCTCGATCTCCTGGAGGGCCTTGTGGGCATCGGCCTTAGCGGCTTTGGCACTCTCAAGAGCTGACACAAGCTTGGACTCTCGAGTCTTCGAGTCACGCTCCAAACTCTCGTGCTTTTCCACGAGAGCCTGGAGCTCTTGCTGCACCTCCGCCACCCGCGCCTCCTGCTTCTCTCACTTGGCTCGTTCTGTGGCCGCATTGCATTCGGCCGCGGACACTGCCTCCTTCAGGGTTGCCACCTCGTTCGTAGCCCCTGGAGTGCCCACGTTATCCTTGTTATTTCTCTTGCAACCAAACCCTTTTCTGTAAGGTACAACTTTAATACGGTGTTACTCACCATCCTTGTCCTCGAGCTGCTTCTTGGCATGGCCGAGCTTGCTCTCGGACCGCTCGAGGCTCTGCTTCAAGGTATTGACCTCCGTAGTCAGTGCGGCAGAGGTCAGCAGCGCAGCCTGCATTCCCATATTGACATATTTTTTAAGACTCCTGCGTATATCTTTTTAGATCCTCAGTCCGGCTTTTGTTTCCGAACACCGAACCGAGCATCAGGGGCTACTGTCTATGCGGTATTATATTACATATCTTAAAATTCTTACCTCGAAGCCTGTTAGAAGGCTGCTGCAGGCCTCGGTCAGCCCGCTCTTGGCGAGCTGAACCTTTTGAATCACCGCACTCATGATAGTACGGTGTTCTTCTTCGATGGAAGCGCCATTAAGCGCCTCCAGCAAGTTATCCGGCGCCTTCGGTTGGACGGAGGCCGCCAGCGTCACAGTCTTGCCCTTCTTACGAAGGGGCCGCCCGCCGGACTCCGAAACCACTGCAGGTTCCGGTGCGGAGTCCGGTGCAAAGTCCGGGAGGTTGCCCTGCGGCACCTCCAGGGCCTCCTCCTCCTGGTGGGTCCCTTCCCGGGATCCCACCTCGGCGTCGTCAGCATCACGGGGGGTCGAGGCGGTCGGAAGAGAATCCATATCCGACGTACCCAAGGACCCGCTCGACGAAGCGGGAAGATCGTCCTTGGGCGGACTACAGGGTAGTATGCGGCATTAGAAAGACACCATGCGACAAAAAGAAAATTATAAAGCACCTAGGAGTCCGGATACTTACGATCTCGCCAGGGGCTTGGCCCTTGAGGGCCACCCCTCGTCGCCGTCACCGACGTTGGCAGAATAGTCCGGGGGAAGGGTCCTTCCCTTCTTGGACCCTTCAGCCTCCCTCGTTGGGGAGGCCTTCCTCTTCTTCTCTCCCCCCGCTGGGGGAGAGGCCTCTTTCTTCTCCTCCTCGTCCTCATGGGACGAGTCCGCCTCGGAGTCATCGGACAATGAGTCCGATACCACTTGGCGCCGGGAACTCCTCCGGGTACCCGTGGCCTTTTTCTTGGAATTCTTCTCTGGCACCACGTAAAGCGCCGGGACCAGCAGCCATGTCAAACGGGCATCCGCTGGGTCTTCTGGAAGAGGAGCCGGACAGTTAACTTGTCCGGACATCTTCTGCCAGGCCTGTTAAAGGTATTGGGAGTTTAGATCCTGCATAGAGTCAAGCTATAAAAAGCAAGTGTCCCATAAAGGATAACCTGGCTTACCTCGCCAGCCGGACGCTGCGAGCTGAATCCGTGATCTTCGGTAACGGATGTGGGGGCCTCGCCGCCCTTGAACAGCACCCTCCAGGCGTCTTCGTACGTAGTGTCAAAGAGGCCGCTCAGGGTTTGGTGCTGCGCCGGATAGAACTCCCACAAATTGAAGTCCCGCTGTTGACAGGGGAGAATCCGGCGGACGAGCATGACCTGGATTATGTTGACAAGCTTGAGCTTCTTGTTCACCAGGGTTTGGAGACAGGATTGGAGTCCGGTCAGCTCTTCCGAATTGCCCCATTGCAGGCCTTTCTCTTTCCAGGAAGTGAGCCGCATGGGGATGCCAGATCTGAATTCGGGGACTGCTACCCATTCAGGGTCACGCGGCTCGGTGATATAGACCCACCCCGATTGCCACCCTTTGATGGTTTCCACAAAGGCGCACTCGAGCCAAGTGACGTTGGGCATCTTGCCCACCATGGCGCCTTTGCACTCTGCTTGGCTGCCCTTCACAACCTTTGGCTTGACATTGAAGGTCTTTAGCCACAAGCCGAAGTGAGGCTGGATGCAGAGGAAGGCCTTGCACACGACGATAAACGCCGAGATATTGAGGATGAAATTTGGGGCCAGATCGTGGAAATCTAGGCCATAGTAGAACATGAGCCCCCGGACAAAGGGTTGGAGTGGGAAGCCCAGTCCGCAGAGGAAATGGGGAAGGAATACCACCCTCTCATGGGGCCCGGGGGTGGGGATGAGCTGCCCCTCGTCAGGGAGACGGTGCGCGATATCGCCGGATAAATATCCGGCGCTGCGCAGCTTCTTGATGTGCCCCTCTGTAATGGAGGAGGCCATCCACTTGCCTCCCGCTCCGGACATGGTTGGAGCAGGTCGAGGTGAGATGTGCGGACTTGGGCGCTGGAGCTCGAGTGCGCGGAGATGGATAAGCAAAGGAGGAAGAAGGCGTAGGTAAAAAGATGGATCTCTATCCCCTTATATATGGGCGGATGAAACTATGCGTCCCCACCGGCCTGGTAAAACTCGCTTATCTCCCAAGCGCCACAATCAATGGGGCGGTTGGGTTATCCACGTCCGTATTGATGAGAATCCCAGAATAAGGGGGACACGATCTCTGCTTCGACAAGACGTGCCAAGGAAACCACTTTGCTAAACGCGTTGAGGTGGTATGACAAAAACGATTCGAGTAAAGGCTTGGCCGTAGGTGACGTCACGCCACAAAATACGTCAGCAGATTGAACTTGTGTAAATATTACTCTCTCTATGGTGGTATGTGGAATTTATTTTGCACATCCGGACACTATCCTGGTGTTCACAACCTTCTATGAAGTTATTCGGAGGAAGAACCCGCCTTGCAATGCCGAAGACAATATGCGCGCCGGACTCGTCATCATTGAAGCCTGGTTCAGGGGCTACTGAGGGAGTCCTAGACTAGGGGGTGTCCGGATGGCCAGACTATCATCGTTGGCCGGACTCCAAGACTATGAAGATACAAGATTGAAGACTTCTTCCCGTGTCCGGATGGGACTTTCCTTGGCGTGGAAGGCAAGCTTGGCAATACGGATATGTAGATCTCCTATCATTGTAACCGACTCTGTGTAACCCTAGCCCTCTCCAGTGTCTATATAAACCGGAGGGTTTTAGTCCATAGGACGAACAACAATCATACCATAGGCTAGCTTCTAGGGTTTTAGCCTCCTTGATCTCGTGGTAGATGCACTCTTGTACTACCCCTATCATCAATATCAATCAAGCAGGAGTAGGGTTTTACCTCCATCGAGAGGGCCCGAACCTGGGTAAAAACATCGTGTCCCTTGTCTCCTGTTACCATCTGCCTAGACGCACAGTTCGGGACCCCCTACCCGAGATCCGCTGGTTTTGACACCGACAATGGTCTTTGTGTTACGATTGTGCGTAAGTAGTTTCAGGATCACTTCTTGATCACTTCTAGCTTCTCGACCATTTCGTTGCTTCTCTTCTCGCTCTTATTTGCGTATGTTAGCCACCATATTTGCTTAGTGCTTGCTGCAACTCCACCTCATTACCACTTCCTACCCATAAGCTTAAATAGTCTTGATCTCGCGGGTTTTGAGATTGCTGAGTCCTCGTGACTCACCAGATACTACTAAAACAGTTGCAGGTGTTGATGATACCAGTGCAGGTGATGCAACCGAGCTCAGATGGGAGCTCAACGAAGATTTTCGTCGTTGCAATGTTTCATTTCATGTTGATTAGTAGTGGAGCCCAGTTGGGACGATCGGGGATCTAGCAGTTGGGTTATCTTCTTTTCTTTTGGCTTCGTCCGTAGTCGGACTATGTGTGTGCTCAGAATGATGTATGAATTATCTGTTCATTGTGTGAAGTGGTGATTGTAAGCCAACTCTTTATCCCATTCTTGTTCATTACATGGGATTGTGTGAAGATGAACCTACTTGCGACAAAACCAGTATGCGGTTATGCCTCTAAGTCGTGCTTCGACACGTGGGAGATATAGCCGCATCGTGGGTGTTACAAATAACTACTCCACAATGCATTCCCTTAGGCCCAAATATGGTGAAGTGTCATGTAGTCGACGTTCACATGACACCACTGAGAGAATGACAACAGACATATCATCAAAATATCGAACACATATCAAGTTCACATGATTACTTGCAACATGATTTATCCCGTGACCTCAAGAACAAAAGTAACTACTCAAAATTATAATCATGCTCAAGATTAGAGGGGTATTAAATAGCATAATGGATCTGAACATATAATCTTCCACCAAATAAACCATATAGTAATCAACTACAAGATGTAATCAACACTACTAGTCACCCACAAGCACCAATCTATAGTTTTGGTACAAAAATGGAACACAAGAGATGAACTAGGGTTTGAGAGGAGTTGGTGTTGTTGAAGATGTTGATGAAGATAGGCCTCCCTGAGATGGGGGAGTTGTTGGTGATGATGATCACGATGATTTCCCCCTCCGGGAGGGAAGTTCCCCCGACAGAATCGCTCTGCCAGAGGGCAAAAGTGCTCCTGCCCAAGTTCCGCCTCCAGGCGGCGGCGCTTCGTCCCGAAAGTCCTCTCCTGATTTTTTTCTAGGTCAAAATGACTTATATACCAGAAGAGGGGCACCGGTGGTGGGCCAAGGAGGGCAACACCCACCAGGGCGCGCCTGGGCCTCCAGGAATGCCCAGGTGGGTTGTGCCCATCTGGTGGCCCCCCTCTGGTACTTATTGGCTCCAATAATTCTTAAATATTCCATAAAAAATCCTCAGGAAGTTTTAGCTCATTTGGAGTTGTGCAGAATAGGTAGCTTGACGTATCTTTTTCAGGTCCAGATTTCCAGCTGCAGAATTCTCCCCCTTTGTGCATACCTTTCATATTATGAGAGAAAAGGCATTAGAATTACTCCAAAAAGCATTATTGTACAATAAAACAACATAAATAACAGTAGAAAAACATGATGCAAAATGGACGTATCAATGCCATAATAAAAATTTAATTAAATTTGACCAGACATAAGTGCTCTGTTTGGGTTTTTGTGAGCACCTGATGGATTAGGGAGGGTAAAAGTGAGCACCCTTAGTTGCTGGGGGGAAACTGAGCACAATAATCCAACTAGGGGTACAGATTTAGAAAACCAAAAACATAAATGCAGAGCTGCTCCAAAGTTCAAGCAGTGACTAAACATTGTAATTCATGGTATAATAGATCCAGTCATGCTCATATCCAACCTTAACTAGACTCAATGCATGTTAAACTAAGAATGACAATAGCGGTCTCCAAATTGGTGATTTAAATGATAAGGTGATGACTCAACAATAAAAGTAAATAACATAGAAGTAAATATAAAGGCCCTTCGCAGAGGGAAGCGGAGATTTATAGAGGTGCCAGAGCTCAAAGCTTAAAACAGAGATGAATACATTTTGAGTGGTGTGCTTTTCTTGTCAACGTCGCGACAATTGATTTTAGCATCTTCCATGATAAACACATTATTGGCGGTTCCCATGAGGAAATGAAAATTTTACCCCCCTCAATCATACAAACACTAGCCATGGCTAGCCAAACCCACGGTTGCCCTCCAAACAATCAATTTTCTAGGGGGGTTTGTTTTATTATATTTTTCTCTATTTTTGTTTATAGGACGGTCGAAAAATCGGTGAGGGATTGTCCACCATATACGGTCCAAATATCAGAGAGGAAGAATCATGATTGTTGTCGTGGGGGCCACTTCTTCTTCATTCACTTGTGTTAGACATTTTGATGTAATGCACTTTCGAATGAAAGGAGGAGCGACCATCACTAATGGATGCAACTGTCAGAGAGGAAGAATCTCGACTATTATCATGGGGGCCGCTTCTCCTTCGTTCCCGTGTGCTAGACATTTTATTATAATTCACTTGGGAATAAAGGGAGGAGCAACCATCTGTTGGGGAACGTAGTAATTTCAAAATTTTCCTACGTACACGCAAAATCATGGTGATGGCATAGCAACGAGAGGGGAGAGTGTGTCCACGTACCCTCGTAGACCGTAAGCGGAAGCGTTATGAACACGCGGTTGATGTAGTCATATGTCTTCATGATCTGACCGATCCAAGCACCGAACGTACGGCACCTCCGAGTTCAGCACACGTTCAGCTCGATGACGATCCCCGGACTCCAATCCAGCAAAGTGTCGGGGATGAGTTCCGTCAGCACGACGGCGTGGTGATGATGATGATGTTCTACCGGCGCAGGGCTTCGCCTCAACTCTGCGACGATATGAACGAGGTGGAATATGGTGGAGGGGGGCACCGCACACGACTAAGGAACAATCCGTAGATCAACTTGTGTGTCATGGGGTGCCCCCTTGCCCCCGTATATAAAGGAGCAAGGGGGGAGGAGGACGGCCCTAGGAGGGGGCGCGCCAAGTGTGGAGTCCTACTAGGACTCCCTAGTCCTAGTAGGATTCCACCTCCCTTGTTGGAGTAGGAGAAGGGGAAAGAGAGGGAGAGGAAGAAGGAAACGGGGGCTGCGCCCCTTGTCCAATTCGGACCAGAGGGGGGGCGCAAGCCTCCTTCCTTTTGGCCTCTCTCCTCTATTCCCGTATGGCCCAATAAGGCCCATATACTCCTCCCGGCGAATTCCCGTAACTCTCCGGTACTCCGAAAAATACCCGAATCACTCGGAACCTTTCCAAAGTCCGAATATAGTCGTCCAATATATCGATCTTTACGTCTTGACCATTTCGAGACTCCTCGTCTTGTCTCCGATCTCATCCGGGATTCCGAACTCCTTTGGTACATCAAAACTCATAAATTCATAATAAAACTGTCATCGAAACCTTAAGCGTGAGGACCCTACGGGTTCGAGAACTATGTAGACATGACCTAGAACTATTCTCGGTCAATAACCAATTGCGGAACCTGGATGCTCATATTGGCTCCTACATATTCTACGAAGCTCTTTATCGGTCAAACCGCATAACAACATACGTTGTTCCCTTTGTCATCGGTATGTTACTTGCCCGAGATTCGATCGTCGGTATCTCAATACCTAGTTCAATCTCGTTACTGGCAAGTCTCTTTACTCGTTACATAATGCATCATTCCGTAACTAACTCATTAGCTACATTGCGTGCAAGGCTTATAGTGATGTGCATTACTGAGAGGGCCCAGAGATACCTCTCCGACAATCGGAGTGACAAAACCTAATCTCGAAATACGCCAACCCAACATGTACCTTTGGAGACACCTGTAGTACTCCTTTATAATCACCCAGTTACGTTGTGACGTTTGGTAGCACCCAAAGTGTTCCTCCAGTAAACGGGAGTTGCATAATCTCATAGTTACGGGAACATGTTTAAGTCATGAAGAAAGCAATAGAAATATACTAAACGAGCAAGTGCTAGGCTAACGGAATGGGTCATGTCAATCACATCATTCTCCTAATGATGTGATCCCGTTAATCAAATGACAACTCATGTCTATGGTTAGGAAACTTAACCATCTTTGATTAACAAGCTAGTCTAGTAGAGGCATACTAGTGACACTATGTTTGTCTATGTATTCACACATCTATTATGTTTCCGGTTAATGCAATTCTAGCATGAATAATAAACATTTATCATGATATAAGGAAATAAATAATAACTTTATTATTGCCTCTAGGGCATATTTCCTTCACCATCACCGACGGTTGAATATATCAGAGAGGGAGTTCCCACCATATACACCATGTGAGATGAGAATTTTCACGAAAAGACTCGACAGATCGAAATTTTCAGCATGTGTGTGTTCAGTTCTTGGTAATTGTCTTCAATTTATAATCTTTGAATTTTGAACGTGGGAAATGTCTGACGATGATAGGATCCCTGAGTGTGATTACTACTTTGAGACCGGGTATGTGCAATAGCCCTCACCTACAAAATGGTAGGTTCTTCACCGTCAAGCTGGAAGAGACCTTCGATGTTTGTACGGTATGCAACGGCGACAAGTATTGTTTTGTAATTAATCCTGACTTGTGCTTCTTTGGTTCAACATGTAATTTCTGTTTTTTTATTTTACTAGTACATCCCTTGCCATGCAAGACTGTATGTCTTGGAGAAGCTCGGTTTCCAAGAGAATGAGAATATGGAGACGAGGAGAGCTCACCTTAGGACTAAACATGGTTACGCTTTTTGGGTTAAGCTCTACAATGCAATTAATTACTCACATTTTGGTTGCTCAAATTTTGGAGCTCTATACAAGGCCTATGGATTTAAGGAGGATATGCAAATAACCTTTGATATTCGTCCTGAAGATGATAGTGAAGATAATATCGACATTTGGGTGGATGTGGATATGCTTCCAGTTCTACCTCTATGTGAGTTTGTTAAACAAATTTCTTAAGTAACTTATATTGTTTATTTTAAAATAGTTTGTGTTGATCCCTACTAATCTTTTTTATTCATGATTGACAACATATTTCTTATCTTCAAGAAAGACTCGAAGGGATGTACAAGACGTACTACACTTATGGCTCTGAGCTAACTTGTTAGGAGAAAGGATCTTTTGTCTCATATATAAATGATGTTGAGACTTTTAAGACTAATTATCATATCGACACAAATTTCTGTGGATGCGTGCCACTAGTCCATGAGTTGCATGATGGTAATTTCATTGCAAAAAACATGGTGTGATTTTGTTAACTATGGTTGCATACATTCTTCGTAAGTAAACTACATTGCTAACTATATAGTTACTATTATGTTGTTCAATAGAAGCTCCTGAAGGAGGTTGTGCCTAACTTGATGTTTACCAAAGGTCATATGCATATGGTTAGCTTACGACTAACTCCGCCAACGGCTTACAATAGTGCATACTATATTTCTTTAAAAGATGAAAGGGTCAATATCAAAGAATGGAGCAGAGTAATGAATGCGCACAAGCAACATATTGGAGACAACATGAATTTATGCAATTCACAAGTTGGAGATAGATGGATCTCCATTCTCCATTTTGGAGATGGACCGGTTTGCCTGTTTTATGATATTTTACCTAAGAGAGAGGAGTAGGTCCTAGGTAGTAAGAAAAAATAGCTAGTGTTAATTATGACTATGATGATGGGAAGTTGTTATTATGATGATGATGAGTTATGTGCTAGAATGTGTTAGAATGATGTGTTGTTATATGACTCATGGATGATGATGATGATAAAGAGTTGTTATGATGATGAGGAGTTGTTATATGACTATGATGATGATGATTTGTTTGTTATGATGATGATGATGATGATGATGATGAGTTGTTATGATGATGATGAGTTGTTATTATGATGATGATGAATTATTATATCATTAGGTGGAAGATAAACGGAGATTCAAGTGGCTGGATCCAAACTGACCAAGTTGGATTAGTAGGACGGTCCATCCATTTGAATCTAATCCATTTTTCTTCCACCCAATGATATAATAACTTATCATGATCATAATGATATAACGAACTCTAAATTTCTACTTGATACGTCTCCAAGGTATCTATAATTTTTGAGTGTTCCATGTTGTTATATTATCATTCTTGGATGTTTTACAATCATTTTATAGTCATTTTATATCATTTTTTGGCACTAACCTATTGACATAGTGCCTAGTGCCAGTTGTTGTTTTCTACATGTTTTTTACATCGCAGGAAATCAATATCAAACGGAGTCCAAACGCAGCGAAACTCCTGGAGGGTTTTTTTGTGCCGGAAGATATCCAGTGGGCCAAGGAAGCACCTGGGGGTGCCCTGAGGGGAGCAGCACCCACCAGGGCGCGCCAAGAGGCCTAGGTGCGCCCTGGTGGGTTGTGTCCACCTCGGGTGCCCTTGAACCACCTCTTTGCTCTATAAATACTCCAATATTACAGAAATCCTAGGGGAGTCAACGAAAATCAATTCCAGCCGCCGCAGAGTCTAGAACCACCAAATCCAATCTAGACACCATCACGGAGGGGTTCACCACTTCTATTGGTGCATCTCCGATGATGCGTGAGTAGTTCTTTGTAGACCTATGGGTTCGTAGTTAGTAGCTAGATGACTTCCTCTCTCTCTCTCTCTTGATTATCAATACAATGGTCTCTTGGAGATCCATATGATGTAAGTCTTTTTGCTGTGTGTTTGTTGGGATCTGATGAACTTTGAGTTTATGATTAGATCTATGTTTTTATCCATGGAAGTTATTTGAGTCTTCTTTGATCTCTTATATGCATGATTGCTTATGGCCTCGTATTTCTTCTCCGGTATTTGGGTTTTGTTTGGCCAACTTGATCTATTTATCTTGCAATGGAAGAGGTGCTTTGTAGTGGGTTCGATCTTATGGTGCTTGATCTCAGTGACAGAAGGGGAACCGACACGTATGTATCATTGCTACTAAGGATAACAAGATGGGGTCTATATCTGAATAAATAGATAAATGGATCTTGTGTACATCATGTCATCGTTCTTATTGCATTACTCCATTTCTCCATGAACTTAATACACTAGATGCATGTTGGATAGCGGTCGATGTGTGGAGTAATAGTAGTAGATGCGGGCAGGAGTCGGTCTACTAATATTGGACGTGATGCCTATATATTGATCATTGCCTGGATATCATCATGATTATTCGAAGTTCTATCAATTGCCCAACAGTAATTGTTTTCCCACCATTTGCTATTTTTCGAGAGAGAAGCCACTAGTGAAACCTACGGCCCCCGGGGTCTCTTTTCATCATATTTGCCTTTGCGATCTATTTTCCTTTGCACTTATTTCCAGAGCTATTAAACAAAAAATACAAAAATACCTTGCTGCAATTTATTTGTTCCGTGATTTATTTATCATATATACCACTTTTATCTCACGTTATTTGCCTATCTTGAGGAGCCGTACTAGAAAGGGATTGACAACCCCTTTAACATGTCGGGTTGCGAGTATTTGTTATTTGTGTGTAGGTGTTGTTTACACGGTGTGAGGAGGTTCTCCTACTGGTTCGATAACCTTGATCTCATCACTGAGAGAAATACCTACCGTCACTAGTGCGGAGTTGTGTGATTTCTCAAATACCAACAACAATGATTTTATTAGCACTCCGATTTCTCCTCTCGCCACTAGTGCGGAGTCTTGAGATATTAATACTGCCTTGCTGAATCTTATCATGAAAGATCAATTTGCTGGTACTCCTAATGAGGATGTTGCATCCCATCTGAACACATTCGTGGAGTTATGCGATATGCAAAAGAAAAAAGATGTGGACAATGATGTTGTGAACTTGAAATTATTCCCATTTTCTTTGCGAGATCGTGCAAAAAATTGGTTTTCTTCTTTGCCTCGCAATAGCATCGATTCTGGGAACAAGTGCAAGGATGCTTTTATCACTAAGTATTTTCCGCCTGCAAAAATTATTTCCCTTAGAACCCACATCATGAATTTCAAGCAACTTGAACATGAGCATGTTACACAATCTTGGGAAAGGATGAAATTGATGCTAAGGAATTGCCCAACTCATGGGTTAAATCTTTGGATGATCATGCAAAAAAAATTATGCAGGATTGAATTTTGTTTCTCGTAATCTTTTAGATTCCACCGCGGGGGTACTTTTATGGAAATTACTTTAGGTGAAGCTACTAAATTGCTAGACAATATTATGGCAAATTACTCACAATGGCATACGGAAAGAGCTCCTACAAGTAAAAAAGTCAATTCGGTAGAAGAAATAAATTCGTCGAGTGAAAAAGTTGATGCTCTTATGAAGTTGGTTGCTAATAAAAGTACTCCAATTGATTTTAATTATGTGCCTTTTTCAACTTTGATTGAGAAAAATAGTGATGCCATAGATGTGAATTTTGTCTCGCGAAACAATTTCAATAATAATGCTTATAGAGATAATTTTAATCCTAGGCGTTTTCCTAGTAATTCCTCTAATAATTATGGAAACTCCTATGGTAATCCAACATATAATAATAATAATAGAAACACCTCTGATCTTGAGAGCGATATTAAAGAATTTATCAATACACAAAAGGCTTTCAACACTTCGATAGAAGAAAAGTTGAATAAAATTGATGATTTGTCTAGAAGTGTTGATAAATTTTATCATGATGTAGAAACTCTCAAGATGAAAAATTTTGTGCCTAAAGTTGAAGAATCAATTAAAGCTCTTTATGTTTCCATGGATGAAATTAAGAAAAGAACCGCTCTGCTTAGAGCGAGAATTTTTAGAAAGAGCGTTTCTAGTGATTACTATCATAAAAGTGATGAAGATCTGAAATTTTTTTGTGTTTCTCCTATTGATTCTTAGTTTTGTAAATTTAATGTTGACAAAAAAGGGACTGGAGAAGAGTCAACTTTAGTTAGAAGGCGTCCCTATGATTCAAAGGGTGAAATCTTGTTGAAAATTTTGATAAAAGTCGGTTTCAAGAGGTCAAGACTTTAAGTAGTGATGTGCCCACTATTTTGGATTACAAAGACTTTAATCATGATAGTTTCTCTTTGTTTGATTGTATTTCTTTGTTGCAATGCATGATAAATTCACCTGATGCTTATGAACAAAATAAAGCTTTTACTAAACATATTGTTGATGCCATGATGAAAGCTTTTGAAGAAAAGTTGGAATTAGAAGTTTCAATTCCTAAAAAATTGCATGATGAGTGGGAACCTACTATCAAAGTCAAGATTAAAAATTATGAGTGTTTTGCTTTGTGTGACTTGGGTGCTAGTGTTTTTACAATTCCGAAATCTTTATGTGATGTGCTTGGTCTTACCAATACTGAAGAATGCTCTTTAAATTTGCACTTGGCGGATTCTACTATTAAAAAGCCTATGGGAAGAATTAATGATGTTCTTATTCTTGCAAATAGGATTTATGTGCCCATAGATTTATTGTTCTTGAAATTGATTGCAATCCGTCTTGTCCAATTATTCTTGGTAGACCATTTTTGCGTAATTGGTGTCGTGATTGATATGAAAGAAGGCAATATTAAATTGCAATTTCCACTATGGAAGGGAATGGAACAATTCCCTAGAACAAGAATTAGGCCATCATATGAATCAATCAAGAGGGCATCTTATGGACCTAGAACACTTAGATCCTACGCGTTATGCCTAGCTAGGGGCGTAAAATGATAGAGCTTGTTGGGAGGCAACCCAATGAATAATTTTTTTTGCTTTTTTCTTATTGTTCTTGAGTGTTAGAACAAATATGCTACTGTTATGTTTGTGTTTTTTGTGTTTTAATTAGTGTTTTTGCCAAGCAAGGCCTTTGGGAAGATTTGGGTGAAAGTTTATTTGATCTTGCTGAAAAACAGAAACTTTTGTGCTCACGAGATTATTCGTCATTTTAACAGAAGAGTGCTTTTGAGTTGATTCTTCTTGAAGAAGATTAATAGACAAATTTCTCACGTCCACCAATTTATGTCAGAATTTTTGGAGTTACAGAAGTATTCGAAATATTCAGATTGCTACAGATTGTTTTGTTTTTGGCAGATTCTGTTTTCTTTGCTTGTTTTGATGATTCTATGGTTTTCTTTGATGAGTTTTTGCCATATAAATGTTGGAATATAGTAGATATAATGAAAAAACAAAATATTAATAAATTTGCTACAGTATTTATAGTAGTGGTTTGTATTTTTATACTAATGGATCTCACAAAGGTTTTGTTTGAGTTTTGTGTGATTGAAGTTTTCAAGTTTTGGGTGATCTTACGATGGATAAAGAATAAGGATTAGCAAAAGGCTAAGCTTGGGGATTCCTGAGGCACCCCAAGATAATATTCAAAGAAGTAGCAAGCAACTAAGCTGGGGAATGCCCCCGAGCGGCATCCCCGCTTTCTTCTAACAACCATCGGTATTTTACTTGAAGCTATATTTTTATTCGTCACATACTATGAGTTTTGCTTGGAGGGTCTTGTATGATATAAGTCTTTGCTTGTTTTGCTTTGTGTTTTAAGTGTTGAATCCTTGCTGGACACACCCTTTTGAGAGAGCCAAAAATTATGCTATGCTTGCTCATATGCTTCACTCAAATTTTTAGAGCCATGGATTTGCTCTAGTACTTCACTTATATCTTTTTGAGCACGGTGTGCTTTGTTATTTTTGAATAAATGCTCTCATGCTTCACTTAGATTTATTTGGGAGTTAGTAAAGTTTTAATAAATTCTCTCTTGCCTCACTTCGATTATTTTGAGTGAAAGAAAAATATTATGCCCATGATCTTCACTTATATTTGTTTGAGATTATCCAAAGCAACATATGAAAATACTCCCAAAGTGATAGATATCCAAGGAGGATATAATAAAAAAATTCGTGAAGATCATTGGACAAAATAAACTTGATTCTTAGTAATGGTTTTGAGATATGACGATATGATATGTGAGTCATGTTCATGAGTAGTTGTGCTTTAGTAAGAATGTTGATGTTAAGGTTTGTGATTCCCTATGCAAGCACAAAAGTCAATAGTTATGCAATGAAATTTGTATCCTACTTATGGTGCATTATTCGGTGTTACTTATGCTTAATGCTTGGGTACGAGATTTTTCGCTTTTTGGTTGGTCGATTCTCAATCTTTTTGCTAGCCTTCATTTTGCACTAAGTATGATCACTACTTGTGCATCCAAAACCATTTAAACCAGTTTTGCCATATGAGTCCACTATACCTACCTATATGCGGTATTTCCATGCCGTTCTAAGCAAATTTGCATGTCACATCTCTAATTTTCAAAATAAATTTCTCTTTTGTGTGCTATACCGCTCGCGAGGCGGTGAAGGGTGGCCAATATTTTTCATGCTAGATGTGTTCACTACAAAAAAAATACACTTCCGTGATGATACGTGTTTGTCACAGTAGGTCGCGTTTTTTGTCATGCATGTACATCCATGACAAATTTATGATAGAATCAAGATAGTCATACCTGTGCTATCGTAGAAGTGTTCCATGACATTACAAAAATTATCATCACGGAAGTGTCCACTTCCATGATGATAAATCGCGCGTCACAGAAGTGCTTTCGTCAAGGGTGACCGACACGTGGCATCCACCGTAATGGAATGCCGTTAAGCTATCGGGTCTGATTTTGGATCCGATAACCCATTAACAGCCACGACCAATGCCGATTTTCCACTTGTAAAATTCTCATTGGCTGACGGATCCACGTGTCAGCTCCGCATTGGCACAGGTTTCACTTATCCAACGGTTGAGATGGGCCTATGATATGTTGACACGTGGACCGGCCCAAAAGTGGCCCACAAAGTTTAAATGGGCCGGCCCAACCGAAGGCCCATAAGATTTAGGGGACCATAATGGGCCGGCCCAGCTAAAGGCCCACAAAATTTAGCGGACCATAATGGGCCGGCCCAGCTAAAGGCCCACAAGATTTTGCGGACCACAATGGGCCGGCCCAGCTAAAGGCCCACAAGTTTCTACAGACCATAATGTGCCGGCCCAGCTAAAGGCCCAACATTCTCTGTCAAATCGGCCCGTCAACGGCCTGGTCTAAACTTGTCATCAATGCGGCCCAAGGTCACTTCTGGCCCGTTAACAGTCGGCTAAGTAATTGGGACGAATTACGGCCCGGTGTATTTCCGTCCTGTTAAAGGTCCGGCTTCATTTGGGCCCATTTACAGGCCATCAAAACCTTCGGCCCATAAACGACCGTGAAGGATTTGGGTCATATTCGGCCATGTCTGTCATTCGGCCTGTTAGAGGCCCACTATAGATTTGGGCCACTTTCGGCCTGTTGTCATTTTCGACCCGTTAACGCCGGATGTAAACCATGGGCCATATGTGGCCCAACGTCATATCGGGCCCATTAACGACCCATATAAAAATGACGATAATCTAGCCCGACCGAAGTTTCGGCCTGTTAAAGGCCCGTGTATTAGGTCGGCGCATTTACGGCCCGTCCGAATTTCGGCCTGTCAAATATCCGCATCGTAAATGGGCCACCATTTCGGCCCGCTAAGTCCAGTGGGTTATTTGGCACAATCAGGGCCCAATCTCACTTTCGGTCTATTAAAGGCCCATGTTTTTATGGGCTCGAGATATTTACACCTATAAACGGCCTACTTTTACCGAGGGCCCAAATTATGTTTAGGCCTGTTAAAGGCCCACTATGGGCACAGGCCTACCAGAAAAATTTGAAAGCTTATGCTAATTTAAGCCCAGATATTTTTAGTGGGTTACATGCCAATTTCGGTCCGTAATCGTTTTTAGCCCAATTGGAATGGGCCCGACGAATGTTGGCATGTTGGGCTCCTACGAAGCTTTCGTCCGAATACATTACTAAGATAAACCTACACTATACAAAAATAGCGTCATAATTATCGCAACTGTGGCAAGATCATAAATGTTGTATCACAACAAAATAAATTCCAATCATACAACAAAAGGCCTGTTGGCATAAAGTTTACATCCTTCCGTATAAAAGCACTATCTAATATATAGAAGCACGATCATTTGACCGAGTGCTAATGTTTCAGTCAGAGAATCGATGGAGCAAAGACGATCTCCACCTTTTTCCGCCATTGCTCTTCAACAACGAAGCGAATGTCTGATAGTCTGGTTTCAAAACCATTCATATCTTGACGGCATTTCTCAACCACTATTCTTATTTCTGAAACAACGTCCATTAGGGATTGGACTTGTGTCTGGAGCACAGATATATCACTCTGTCTAGCAGGAAGATTTTGTTCAATAGGCAATTTGGACGAGGTTACCTTGACAACCAACCCAGAATTACGCAGGAAGGTGCTTTTTGCACTGTTAGTGGAGAGATACTGATGCACTGCAGCAAGAGGTGACATTGTGCGTGTAGTAGCCTCGTCACCTTCAGGTGGTTGTGGCTGTTCAATCATTTGTTCCATAGCTTCCTGAAAGTTTGAACTTGTAGATTAGTGTACCATTGAGTTACTAATGAGATAAAAACAAACAAAGTAGGTTAAGCGTTTATACATAACTTATTTTGGTGAACTAATGTAATACATTAGCATGTATTGTAGTGCCAACTACATAATAAAATCACTTTCGGAACATATGTCCATGTAGCATGCCTACTGTATTGTCTATTTCCTCACATTCGTTGACATCTAAGGATAAAGAGACTAGGTTTAAAGTAGGATGAACATAGTATGACATCATTCATATCATGGGCAAATAGATATAAAACAAACAGGCTATTTTATCATTGTGTGCGCACGTGAACATAACAACTAGAATACAGATCAAGACCAAAAGAATATCCTTCATCTCTTTTAAACCATGTAAGGTGAAATGATACGTTAAGACAACTCTATATAAAAGTGAAAAGAGTAACTAACATTGGCTGCAAACCAAGTAGTTAAATGAACAAATCACAGTACCAATCAGTTCAAGGCTGGAGGAGTAAGGACTTACAACAATGGCTTGAACTAGTGTGCTCATGCCCTTCATCTTGGTGGTGTGGCAATCCTTGAATATTTGCACTGCATTCGGTTCAGGTTCTTTTTGGTCCGCACGGGCTTTCTGCTGTATTTGGAACAAGTCAATATAGATACGATAATATGGCACAAAAAAAGAAGGAAGTAGCAGCTATTTACAAGAGCCTCGCAGTGTGCAATATAGCTACGAGATCCTGTTGTCCGTTGGAATTTCACTTTAGAATGGTTGGTTTTGGTCTTCAAACAGTTAGCCTAGAAGAAGATACACTTGTAAGGCACATACATAAATACAAGTTCAATATGTGGTCTGATCAAATACATATAGCCTGCCTGATACTTTGGATCAGACCAGTGTTTAACGATGGCTGTCCAGTCTTCATCTGTAATATATTCCACTGGAGATGTTTGGGCGATTTCATTGTTAGCCTTGCCTTCAAAGTGAGATTTTCTAAGGTGGTACCGATCTTGTCAGAGCGATGAAAAACATGAGTGCATGCTTGTTTAGTTTCATCATCTTTCGGATCCAACTTGAACCTCATCTGTTGAAAAAAGAATGTGAGTCTTATTAGGAGGAAGCTAGAAAGTATGGGACAGAGCAAGACAATATTACTAATTGCAATGAATAACATTACTTACGGATAAATGGTCAAGGAAGGTATTAAATTGGGTATTGTCTTTCTCATTCCTGTACTGGATCCACGTTGGGAGGATACGTGCATGACACCTAACGGCAACGATCGCCTCGATACTAACTTGGCTGACTCAGAAGCGCCACGTGGCCTTTTAAACCTGCCTCAAAATGGATCTCCATTCTTCCTCCTTTAGATTTTGTTAAACTGTCAAGCATTATCCCTGATGTCTGTTTCCGCTTGCGCCGTGGTGCTAGTTCAACAACGAATATGGAAAGTGTTAGTGTACATCAAACTGTGAGAGTACATATAAAGTACCATGCAACTGCAACTTGACTCGGTCAGGTACCGTCTTGGTGTTGATGCTCATGAGGTTCATCTGATCTTGCCAAGTCCTGTTGTGTCAGCAGTGCTTCGGAAGTAGTGTTAGGTGTGAAGGCAGCTTGGGAACTGGCCAGTTCCGGAGCAAACGAACGAGTAACTAGTTGAGATGCTGGTACAGTTGAAGCGGATGCTGCAGCTGGTGGAGCAGGTGATACTGTGTTTGTAGATTTAGCCGGTGGACTTAGACCTTCTACTGCACTATAAGTACCAGCAGAATCTCGACGGCAGAGCCTTTTCCGTTTCACCCGACGAGTAACAGCACTCCCTACTATATTATTTTCCTTGCTCTTTTTTGACTTTGCCATGTCAAGATGTACCCACAACACAAAAGAATAAAATCACTCTTTAGAACTCACTGATGCATGATACAGACAAGCTATACTTTGATGTAAGACAACCGTATGAGGATGGAATATGTAAGAAACATAGGATGGCATGACATATTCACAGCTACGATGTGCAAACTAAGCAGAAGGATTTTCAAGAAAATAGAAGTAATGCAAGCTAGACACCATATGAAAGATGCAACCAATATTACTCTGCCAAGTTAAAAGTGTCTTGTCATAAGTGGCAATTCGAAAAATTAGATGTAGTACAACGTAGAAATCAATGCAAGATGCAACCACTATCAAACTGCCATGTTAAAAGTGTCCAATCATGAGTTACTGATGCGGGATACACAACAACAATACTTTGATGTAAGAACATGGTATGATAGATAGATGCAGTGTATTCTAGACACAGAAAGCCATGTCATATGCACATGTATAACGTATAAACTCAGCAGGTGCAATTTAATCAAAATAGAAGAAGTACAGGCTAGACAACATATGCAACATGAAACCAATTATCACACTGTCAACTTAGAGCAAGCACCTGCGATGGTGGAGTGCGGGAGATGAAATTATCATGTAGACTTGGGACTTCAACTTCATTAGTAGTAGCAGTGGAAAATCTAGAGAGTCTCTATTTGCGTCGGTGCGGAGTACCACCAACATCCCCTAACTTACTCTTTTCCTTCCTATTTTCTGATATTGCCTTATGATGTTAAAACCACAAGAAGATGAATAAAATTAGCTCTGCATAACTAGTTGATGCATGATACAGACGAACACTACTTTGATGTAAGGCAAGCGTAGGAGGATGGAATATATACAAAAAATACAACGTTTCATATCCACACGTACGATAGGAGGATGGAATATGTATGAAAAAACAATAAGCGGAAGGCATTTCAACAAAATTAGAAGAAATGAAAGCTAGGCACCATATGAAAATGCAACCAATATCACTCTATCAGGTAAAAAGTGTCTCGTTGTAAGTGCCATTTCAAGAAATTAGAAGCAGTACAAGCTAGAAGACAATGCAAGATGCAACCTACATCGCAGTCCCAAGTTAAATGTGTCTTATGGGTAAGTGATCGTTGCAGGTATAAGTTGTAAGCTACGCAGATGCAATTCATCACAATCAGAAGCAATACAAACTAGACATCATACGGAAAACGCAACCACGTATAACAAATCCAAGTAAGAGCAAGCACCTGTGATGGTGGAGTAGGGGAGACGTGCTCATCGTGTACACGTATGTTCTAGAAACAGGAACACGTGTCATATTCACAGGCATTATGCGTAAAGTAAGCAGATGCAATTCAAGTTAGAAGCAATACAAGCTAGAAATCATACGCAACATGCAACCACATATAATAGTGTCAAGTTAGAGCAAGCACCTGTGATGGTGGAGTAGGGGAGATGTGCTCATCATCTACATAGCTACATTGACTGTCAATCCTTGTGTTGTCTTGCGAATCTTGTTGGGAGGATGGCGGAGTAGAATCTGTAGAGATCCCCTGTTTGAGTTGCTCCGAAGGACCACCATCATCCACTGTCGGACTAATTTCCTGCAGCTGTAATGATTTTGCATTGTGAAGTCAAACTGATAAGAAAAAGGAATAAAATTCGCTCTTCAGAACTCATTCATGCATGATACTGACGAACACTACTCGGATGAAAGGCAAACACATGATGCGAGGATGGAATATGTATGAAAAATAGGATGGTGTGACATATTCACACCTATGATGTGGTAACTAAGCAGAAGGCGTTTCAACAAATTATAAGCACTGCAAGCTAGACACCATATGAAAGATGCAACCAATATCACTCTGCCAAGATCAAACTGCATGGCGTTTCAACAAATTAGAAGCAGTATATGCTAGAAATCATATGCAAGACACAACCAATATCACAGTGGCGACTTAAAGGTGCCTTATCATAAGTGACTGATGCGGGATATGCAAGAATAGTAGTCTGATGTAGAAACAGGAACACATGTCATATTCACAGGCATTATGTGTAAAGTAAGCAGATGCAATTCAACAAAGTTAGAAGCAATACAAGCTAGACATCATACGCAACATGGAACCACATATAATAGTGCCAAGTTAGAGCAAGCACCTGTTATGGCGGAGTAGGGGAGATGTGCTCATCATCTACACAGCTACGTTGACTGTCTAGCCTTGCGTTGTCTTGCGAATCTTGTTGGGAGGATGGCGTAGTAGAATCTGTAGAGAACCTCCATTTCAGTTGCTTGGAATGACCACCATCATCCAATGCCTTGCCAATTTCCTTTAGCTTTATTGATTTTGCATTGTGAGGTCATACCGACAAGAAAAAGGAATATCATTCGCTCTTCAGAACTCATTCATGCATGATACTGACGAACACTACTCTGATGAAATGCAAAGTCATGGTACGAGGATGGAATATGTACGAAAAAATGGACGGCTTAACATATTCACACCTATGATGTGGTAACTAAGTAGAAGGCACTTCAACAAATTAGAAACATTGCAAGACACCATATGGAAGGTGCAATCAATATCACTCTGCCAAGTTAAAACTGTCTCGTCATAGGTGGCGTTCATCAAACTAGAAGCAATACATGTTAGAAATCATATTCAAGACGCAAACCAATATCACACTGCCAACTTAAAGGTGTTCCATCATAAGTGACTGATGCAGGATACACAAGAAGAGTAGTTTCATGTAAGAACATGGTGTGATAGACAGATATAGTATGTACCAAAAACAGGAAAGCGTGTCATATTCACATGTATCATGTGTAAGCTAAGCAGATGCATTTTACACTAATTAGGAGCAATACGATCTAGACACCATATGCAACATGCAACTAGATATCACGCTGCCAAGTTAGAGCAAGCACCTTGGATGGTGGAGTAGGGGAGCGGAGACTTGGACCATGTAATGCACTATCAGTACAAGGAGAATCGGTACAGATGCTCCGTTTACGTTGCTGCAGAGGACCACCATCATCGCTTTCCTTACTCTTTTCCTTCCTCTTTCTTGATTTTGCCTTGTCAAGTCAAACCCACAAGAAAAAGGAATAAAATTTGCTCTTCAGAACTTATTGATGCATGATACTGACGAACACTACTTTCATGTAAGGCAGCCGCATGATAGGAGGATGGAATATGTATGAAAAATAGGACGGCGTGACATATTGACATGTATGATGTATAAAGTGTAAACTAAGCACAAGGTGCTTGAACTTGTTAGAATCGATGCAAGCTAGAAACCATATGAAAGATGAAACCAATATCACTCGCTAAATTAAAAGGGTGCCCTAACAAATGTATTTGACCAAATTAGAAGCAATACATGGCAACAAAGCTAGAAATAATATGCAATATTCAACTAATAAAGGTGACTCATCGTAAGTAATTGATGCAGGATACAGAAGAGAGGTAGTTTCATGTAAGAACAAGGTTAACACATAGATGTAGTGTGTACCAAAAATAGGAAGGCATGTCATATTCACAGGTATAGTGTGTAAACTAAGCAGATGCAATTTACCCTAATTAGAAGCATTACAAGCTAGACACTGTATGCAACATGCAACCACATATCACACTACAAAGTTGGAGCAAGCACCTGTGATGGTGGTGTAGGGGAAGTGCTGTCTTCAGGTACAGAGCAACATTCAATATCTTCATTTAGGCTTGCTGTTTCTTGAGAATCATGTGGAGAGGATAAAATTGCATTCTTTATAAGAGTATTGCGTCTCATATTAACCCACACGCGTGACTGTCTCATCATAAGCGATAGACGCAGGATACACAAGAACAGTAGTTTGATGTAAGAACATGGTGTGATAGGCAGATGTAGCATGTACCAAAAACAGGAAGGCGTGTCATATTCACATGTATAATGTGTAAGCTAAGGAGATGCAATTTAACAAACTAGGAGCATTGATGAGGGATACACAAGAGAAGTCGTTTGACGTAAGAACATGGTTAATAGAAAGACGTAGTGTGTACCAAAAACAGGAAGGCATGTCATATTCACAGCTATAATGTGTTAACTAAGCAGATGCAATTTACCCTAATTAGAAGCATTACAAGGTAGACACCATATGCAACATGCAACCACATATCACACTGCAAAGTAAGAGCAAGCACCTGCGTCGGTGGTGTGGGGGAATTGCGGTGATCAACTAGAGAGCTACGTTGACTATCTTCATTTAGCCTTGCTGTTTCTTGAGAATCATGTGGGGAGGATGACACTGCACTCTTTAAACGAGTAGGGCGTCTCACAGTAACCCACCCGGGTGACTGTATCATCATAAGTGATTGACGAGGGATATAAAAGAGCATTAGTTTGATGTACGAACATGGTTAATTGACATATGTAGTATGTATCATAAACAGGAAGGCATGTCATTATCAAAGGTATAACATGTAAAGTAAGCATATGCGATTTAACCAAATTGGAAGCAATACAAGCTAGACACCATATGCAACATGCAACCACATTTGACAGCGCGAAGTTAAAGCAAGCACCTGGGATGGTTGTGTGTGGCAATTGAGATCATCAACTGCAGAGCTACTTTTGCTGTCTCCAACTGCTGACACTGCACCCATTAGAGCGCTGAAACGCCTACTGCTTATCTTCCAATTATACTGGAGCGACTTCTGTCTTTTCTTTTCTGCATTCATCAACATTGGTCAGAGTCTGAAATACCCATGCATAAAAAAACAATAGTGCGAGTATGGGTGAAGTGTGTGCACAATTAGTACAGTGTAAAGGTAGCAGATAGCAGGTCGGTGAGAAATAATTGATGGGAGACATATGATATCTCTACAACATGCATGGCACACTCAATTACTAGAGGATTCTATGAAAATAACAGTCGACTGAAAGAAAATAGGTCAGTCCATTTTTTCTGCACCGTCCGATGTACAAAGAACGGGCCGATCGCCTTCATCTACCTCCAGCCAGTCAGTGTTGACGATCTTCCTCGAAACGCCAGCGACCACCGGCCCAGTATTCCTCCCCTTCCTGAGCCCTCCCCTCGATCACACTACACCGCCGTGCTTGGCACCACCCCCTGGCCATCCATTCAAGCCCCGCCGACCTCCATATCGGGCGCAAGAAGCTCCTGCGCCCCACACCCCTATGATAGACACCATTGCGCCGCTTCCCCGGGGAACAGGTGGACTAGGTGCTCTCCGCGCCTAAGCGGGTGCTGCTTCTTTTAATTGTGGTTCGACTGACCCTGAATTGAAATCCAGGTGGGCTACTGACCTCTAGCAAAGGTGAAATAGTAAAAGGGAGGAAACCTTGTGCATTTAGTATCATGAAGAAGATGCAGTAAGAAGCGCTCAACTAGTTTCTTTCGTGGGATGAATACGGTGTGAGCGGAGACGTAAGATTTGCACGAATAAGGGAAGAGGAGTACCTCTTTCTGTTGGCAGTGCTGTGTCCTCCTTCTATTTTTCTGACAATCTTGTTGTTCGCTGGGAACCAGAAGTTGTGGAGGACGGTGCAGCCTTGGACGAACCCATGGCCAAGTTGTTGAGTGTGGTGCGGTGGCCGTCTGTCGGTGGCAGGGAAGCAGATCCAAGGCAAAGAACGACAGCGTAGCGGGAACAGTGGAGCTGCAGCAGTGAGGCGCAGGACGGCGTGGTCGGAGTGGTTCTGTTACGGCGCACGTCGGCGTCGGCATCGTGGAGGCAGCTCTGCCTCGGCTTCAGCTGCTAAGTCCTTGAGGGTGTTGCGGTTGCGGTTGCGTTGGACGACGATGTCGGGGTACCGGCTCCGGCGTGATGGAGGAGGGCGGCGGTGGATTGGCCGCTATGTGGTGGAGGACAGAGGAGGCTGGGGTTTCGCGGCTGGTGGAGAGGGCGTTTTCGCTTCCACGGAGTATGAATGGGGAAACGGAGGGAGGCGGGGAACTAAGGGGGAACAATGTTTCGGCTTGAGACGCGCTTGTTTGAAATTTGGGGAAAGTTACAAACTTTGCCCCCGTCTAAAATTTCGGACATATTGCGGGTTGGGGGTAGGACAGTCATGTCAGGTGTCCCAAATGTGGGCGGGATAGATTTCGGCCGAGCGCATGGGTGTTTAGGCGCCCACGACGTATGAATGCATCTCGGAGGCGGTTGAGACTGGCGTCTTGGTGAAGTTACAAACCTACCCCGGTTTAGACCTTTGGACATCGGGCCGATAGGCTACACGGGGCAGAGTCAGGACAGTAATTTCCTACCACCAAAACATTAGTCTCCCGCGGTTTCGGGCGACCAGAGGCCTATTGGCGCTTCGTTCAATATTTGGGAGCAGAAGCATTAACGTTTTCGGTTCTCTTGAATTGAACTTTCAGGATTTGTCAAACTTCACAAATCTTTACTCTTGAAAATTCTAAAGCTACGATTATTTTGGAATGGAGGGGGTACATTTTAATATACATTGTACACGAGTATATATAGTTCATGCATGGTTCCAGGTATGATCTCCTTGGTTGCAAAAAAAAGTTAGATATGTCTATGAATATATATACCATGTTCAAACTCACAACAAAGATTGATGTCCCCTTTTACATCTGATTTACAAATGCCATTATCTCGGGTTCAAATAGATGAATGCACTTCCTATGAATTCGAATCTTTGAAACCCCCTTTATGTTGAATTCGACATGTATTTTATTTTGTAGCTAGCAATTTGGAATGTATCCATGCAAGTGACAAACGTATAAAGTGCTTCACACTAACAACATGGAGTGCACTAATTAATGTTTATATATGAATTGCAAAAGCATCCATTGCCTGTATTTCAAACCTCTCTCACTCTATGGATCGATAATATGAAATAAACACATGCACATGCTAGAATTCAATAGAGTATGGGTGTCTGATAGACCGATTTTCGTCCATACGCAATTTTGCAAAATTCATGATCTCATCCAAAAATAATAATGCCATTTATATTTTAATTTAATGCGTAGAACCACCTTTTACACGTAGATGAACTATGCCTCGCCCCGTTCTCACAAACGCGTTATATCTCTCCCTATCTAACGCATAAGTGCACACACTTTATTTTCTCTTTCGCACATGCTCACAATCTCTCTCACGGTGTCGGGGTGTCTCACGCACATGCTCTCTCTATTTCTCTATCTCTCTTTCTGACTACTATGTACCACTCTTTTCACTAATCTCAGTTGGAAAACACTATTTCTCTCACCTGCACATATACACATGCACGGTCTCTACTAGCCCTCTATACGCACATATATGTGCCTACGTGTCTCCCGCACGCACATTATCCTGAGGCCTCTCTCGCACACATTGCCCACCCCCCCCCCCCCGACACACCTCTCTAATAGTACTTGGAAGATATGATTTCATCATATCATTCGGTAGGATATCCCTGGCTGTTAGGCTGGATGGTAATACGAGGCAAAGTTTTACCCTAGTTCGGATCGGACCCTTGCAGTTGAAGAAAGAGCCTACTCCTGGTACTGTATATTAGTGTTAGGGGTGTGTACAAAGTACACATGAATACCAGGCATTGTGCGTGTGTGTATACTATCGACGAACTAGCCCCCAAGCTTGTATAACATACTAAGGGCCTAGGGTCATAAATCATATATAGTCAGCTTATGACCAGTGGGGATAGAGTCCTCCGCGACTCTGGTAGCTTCGTGTTGTACGCCAAGTCCTCCACATGGGTCTCCGTATAACACGTCTCGGTCCAACCTATATGTGGCGCAGGATGGAACCGACCCATGAGTCTTCATGTTGACCCACCACAACTAGAAATGATGTGCCCACCACACCACACATGCAATAGGCCACTAAGAAAATAAGCATATACAATAGTACAACGGTATCTAGCTCACGATACGTCTCCATATTTTATTGATGACACTGACGGACTTTGCATTTGATGCGTGCTCCGTATTTTGTTGATGACACTTACGGTCATTATATTTGAAGCGAAAGCACGATATGGTCACTAGACTTCAGAATAAGCTCATCACGGTCACCACATACATTTTGTCGTGCTAACCAACATGTGGTTGGATGGTTAGAGGATAGTGGTTTCGAGCCCACAAAGGTTAAAGTCCCGGTGCTCGCATTTATCTTGTGTTAATTTCAGTATTTTCCGGTGATGTACGTTCAGTGGGAGGAGATGTTCCACTCGACTACGAGGCACCTATGGTGACTTTGTAAAATCTCAAGATCATATATGCTGGCCCACTCTCTCGAAGGTGCGGCGGCGGACCGGCGGTGGGGAGTGGTTTCGGGGAGGGCGGGCTGGCCACGGGCGGCGGGGGCGGGCGGTTCGGCCGGTGGTGGCTGGCGGCTCGGGGGGGGGTGGAGTTTGATGATAAACTGGAGGCCCTTGATTTCGTATCCAACGGCTGGAAAATCTAATGACCAAAGATGAAAAAGTCAGTCGACTGACGTGTAGCCTCACCCCGCATGTACACATGCACCCACGCAAGACATACACGCATGTAGGTGTGCAACGCTGACACGTACACATAACGTACACACGCACGCATGCTGGCATGCAACACTGACACGTACACATGCACCCACGCAAGACACGCACGCATGTAGGTATGCAACACTGACATGTACACATAACGTACACATGCACGCATGCTGGCGTGCAACACTGACACGTACACATGCACTCATGAACACACGGACGTACGCACCCATGCATGCAACACTGAAACACACCCTTGCACGCACGCAACACTCGCACGCCTGCATGCACACAACACACGATGCAAGACACATGCTTAACTACATGAAAAAGATGACGTCACACTCAATGAACAATCATCGGTTTATGAAATGCCCGCTTCTGACAGCCCTGGCCCACCAAAGGTTCCTCTGCTGTGCGCTGCCTGCATTGGGTCACTGACATGCAGGCCATGCACCCAAAGAGCCCACACGTCAGTGGAAGAACGACACGGTGTCCTAGGTCAGAGTCGAGGGCGCCACTCGCAGCACGCCCGGCTGAACACGCCTCCGTGCCGCATTCAAAGGCTTCCATGAAACCCGCCCGTGTGGAAGCCGAGAAACCCACTCTGGACACACATCCGTTCATGACCGGGCCGACGTTAAATGCAACGCCGGCCGAGCTCCTCCCATCCGCCGTCTATTTAATCTCCTTTTTAAACGAGGCCAAACGCCGGCAAGAATCGTACACCTCCGCCGCTCCCCTATCTCCTCCACCATTTTGTCCACTCTTACAATGGCTTATGAAGAGTAGTTATTCCGCATCCAAGCCGGCTGGGTAGCCCGCCGGATACGAGCTATGCAGCTCGCTGATCCACCTCCCACCCCTCGCCCGACGGAGCCAGTTGTCGCCCCAAGCCGGCGCGCGGTTCAGCAACCCGCCGCTCTAGGCCAGCTAGACAAGGAAGAGCGTACGGGCGTCGTTGCTGCCGTCCGCGCCGCCGCCTCGTACCGCGTCTCCCGTTTCTGTTGCTGAGACTCCCATGCCGGCGGCCGCTCCATGCAAGCAGCGACAGAAGCCGGGTGCACGGAGAGCGATGAGTCGGTGGCCAGCACCTCCGCGTCCGCCGCCATCATCGAGGAGAAGTAGAACACGGGAGGCCACCGCCGCTTGGGTCCCATGAAGGCCACCGCGGAGGCGACGCCGGCGTACACAGCAGGTGTCTTGCCGGATCCTTTTGTTGCGAGGACCTTCGTCGACCCCGCATGGGCTCCATGGAAGAGGCTAATGTCAAGATGAACTCGAGCCGGTGCCGGCCATGGCGAAGTAGTGGCCGGTGATGAACTTGAACCGGTGCCGGTCACCATCATCTTCGGCACCAGCCAATGATATCAGTTGGGCAGTGGGGAAGCGAGCCCTCCTTTGCGCTGAAGCATATACCTCCAGGGCTCCCGGCAGTCTGGTGATCGTGCTGCCGGACATGAGGAACACAAATCGATCGGCGGGCGACCATTTAGGCCAGGTATTATATACCTGTGCTGTCCGGAACTAGCACCGCGTAGTTCATTTGAATGTAATGCAATCCATCATATTTGTGTGAAAATCCGGTATTTTAAATGATTTCCATCGTTGTTTATATGAAATATCAGTTTGTCTACGTGTTTGCGTGAATTTCGTCCGGTTTGTTGAGTTGCTGTCATAATGTGTGTAGTTACGGTTGGATGGCGTAATTTGCGGGTCACAGGTCGGTCTGCGGGTGGCTCGGGCGGTGTTGTGGGACAAAAAAACACAGCTCGTGCGAGCTCGTCTCCAATGTGCGCGCTGGAGGATGCATGACAGCATGAGCACCCGAGCCGTTCCTTGTTCATCGGTGGCAAAGGCACCTGTGGACAAAAGGGTCGCCAATATTTTGGCTACCCCGGGCAAGATCCAAACAGCCCCTACCAACAGATTCAAATCCCTCGTTCGCCGTGGAATTTTGCCATGTGTTGTTTTCATGGACTAGCAAGATGCCCGTGCATTGCACGGAACATCAAGATGCATTTTGTTTACAAACTCCCGCATGCATGGAAGGGATATTTAATGTCCTCCTTTGCTAGTTCCACGAGGCAAACACCATTAATATTGCATCGATTAGTGTTAGTGGCCTTGTATATCTGCAAATTGTAATTTTGATAGTGGCCCCTTGTATATAAAAATGGCGGGAGAAATACGAGAGATAAGGTGAGGAGGAGTGGGGCGTGGTGCCATGGTGGTGATTGGTGGTCGGACTGCGTGGAGGCATGGGGATGGACGGTGCATTATGTCTAGGTTTGTATCTCTCTCACACACACCCACGTAGGTGGGGGACATGCATGAAGAGAAGAGGTGCACGCACGGAACACGTACTCCCGTCTCTTTCCCAACCACACCCGCGCGGGTACACGGTGGAGCTCATTTCTGTACGAAAAAGGCAGCCCACGTGGTAATTTGGCACGTGTACTGGTTTTCCACTTGGTGGAGGGAGGATCGTGTACCACGGGTGAACAAACAAATTGCGACTTGACGCATTATGTTAAATTAAAAAAAGAGGCAAACCATGTGGGGCCTACCTTAGAGGCAAGGCTCTATACACTGGAGTACTTTTGATGTTTCTTGAGAACTAGGATGTAGCCTAGTGGCAAGGGTGGGCAGTGGCACTCCCTGCGGCCAGGGTTCGAATCCTGTCAGGGTGGAATTTCTGGTTCCTCACCCGGGCGGGCTTCGTCTATAAAACTAAGTCCTAGGTGCTAGTGGCCATGGATCTCATTTTTTTATGTGTCCCGTCCACTCGCAGAACGAGGAGAAACTTGCTTAGTACGCCGTCTCCCCCGCCCATGGGTGCGGTGGCTCGCAGGATGAGGTGAAGCCGAGTACTCATGCGCCTTTACGCCCTCCCTCACCCACGCTGCAGTGGCTCATGACCACGAGGAGAAAATTTTACTACTCCCTCCGTTTACTCCTCGTCCCTACTACGTACTTTGGTTAGTACTCCCTCTATTTACTTATAAAAGGCCACTATAAAAAGTATACATTTTGCATCTATACAAGGCCACAAATAGTAATCGAGACAAAAATTACTACTCCCTCTTTCCAGTTTATGGCTCAATTTCAAAATCTCTCCAACCAAGGTAGACGGTGAGTGGTCGAATTAATTTCGTAGTTTGCACAGTACGCTCGTTTTTCTCAAGAAGTTATGTTTACCGAGGCATTAATTAGAACGAATGCATGAATGACCACTAAATTTCCATGAACTTGTACATGCATTGGTTAGTTTCCTCTTGACACTGCTTGCGTTGGGTGATCTAACGAACCTCGAAATCCAACATGTAATGGTACTACTACTAGTATAGTAGAATTGAGACTAATCAAACGGAAAAATGAATGTTTTTAGATGAGCCCTATAAACTCTAGTGGGTACGTACTCCGTAAAAACAGATTTTTCCAAAACTAAGTCGCTCCCTTTCATGAATTCTGTAGTATACTCCTCCGTCGATGCTCCCTTTCATGAATGTACTTCCTGTCGCCGACATGTGGGACATATAGCAACTGGGTCGACGTGTCAAGCACCAAATAACAGTGCATAACAGCACGGGGGACGCTCCTCGTCGAGCTGGCCATATAGAGAGCGCTCGTTGCCAAATTATGCACATAGTACTATTAAAAAAGCTAGTACGTGCTTAATTGGGGTGCTAAATTCTATTAAAGAAATACTAGTACTAGTATGTACATACTGAAGAGTTAAAGTAACGAGAAGAAACATAACATAGTTCTGCTGGGGGCTCAGCACAACACACCCCTCAAATTAAACTAAGCACGCCTAAAATTAAACTATGCAACTAATCCGGTAGACACTGCATTAGAAGTTTAGAACCTCCATGAGCAACAATACTGCCACCTTACTCGGAGTCCTCGTCCACGTCCTCGACTTCATCCTTGTCCCTCTTCCTCTTGGCCGATACTTCTTTGCTTGAACCGCCAACTTGGCTGTTCCTCTTCATCCAACCCTTGTAGATATTGAAACAAAGGTAGCCATCCATTGCAGCGTAGTGGATGTGGTCTATATCTAGTACATTCCGCTGCCATGCATGATGATGAAACGTGTAATGAGGTTTCTCCAGTTTACGGTACGAAGGATGAACCATGGCTCCTGCCAGGGTCAGCACTGAGGGCTAACGAGAGGACACCAGCCAATTCTTCTCGAGGTCGAAGGGGTTGCCTACAACGAGGCTTATCTGACCCAGGACTTCTTTGTCATTCTTAAAGTCTACAGTAACGAATTTCACTGTGTTGTCCTCGAGGAAGTTCTTAAAATCCTGGCACTCAACATCGGCATGGCATATGTGGTAGACCAAGCAAATGTTATGTACGCAAACCTGGATCATGGCGGGCTTCTTCCTCTCTTCGTCCTTTAGATCCTTCTCTCGTCCCACGACGGTGGTGTACTCAACATCTAGCCCAGCGACCCACTCATCATGTGAGTTTTCGAACATGCGTCTGAAGCGAGAAAGGCATCCTTTCACCGTCGTGGAAGTACGGGTGTAGATGACATCGAACTCATCGCCGGTGATGGTTCTAACCTTGTACTCACCGCCGATCGGGGAGATTTGGGACGCCATGGATTTGGGAGGAGGGTTAGGATTAGTGGAACTGCCGTAATGTGAATGGACGGGACGACTAGGAGCGAACCGCCGTAGTATTAAAGGACGTGTGGGGACGAGTAGGAGCGAACTGCCAGTGTGCGAACGACAGGGTAGTGGCTTTCCATTCTCCCATGATATGGGCTTCCGAGAGCCCTTGGATCTGAGATCGAACGGTTGCATGGCACGATTCTAGACCTATGGGTGAATATCCTATCCTGGAGGGTTATTCTGCAAATTTTCAGCAACTTAGCATGCGACCGTTTGATCTCAGATCCAAGGGCTGCCAGCAGCCCGTATCATGGTCGCGCCTACCAGGACCGTCGCATCGCTCGCGTGGTCGCGCCATTGGAGATTTAACACGGTGCGTTAGGCTATCTGATGTTGGCATGTCATACATAGTCATCACTTAGTCACTCATACTACGACAAGGTTGGCTATAAGTGTATTTTTTTACTCCTCTCTATCTCTTTCTTCGTACTCCCTCCGTCCCATAATATAAGAACGTTTTTGACACTAGCTAGTGTAGTGTCAAAAACGTTCTTATATAATGGGACACTGGGAGTACTAGTATTTATTGCATTTGCCAAGGAGTGACCTCTTCCAATGAAATGGTGTTGCTAAGTTTGCTTCATTTAATTAGCTATAGACTCAAAATTGTCTTTTCACCTAGGTCCACGTGCTTAGCACCGTTTCTTCCTTGGGTCACCAAACTAGTCTCTCTCTTCTTCATTAACTTGCCACATCGGACTTTATGCCTATGTGGCAAGCTTAAGCACCTGTAGGAGCAAGTAAGTACAATAGTGCGCTTTACATGGCATTTTTGCATATGTGGAGGAAAGATAGGCAAGGAAAAAGTGGAGAAGTGGGCTCTCATGCAAGAGCCAGCCTCTACTACTACATAGTGGAGCATTGGGAGAGGCACCTGTATGGAGGTGGTCAGGAATCGGGAGACTCACGCCGGTCGTAGCGTCGCAGTTAAAATGATAATGGCAAGTCAAATCACGAGGCCCCACCTGTCCAGCAGTAACTCGCTGTCAAATCACACAGCCTTACGTTTGCAGCAGCCTACTCCCTCGTCTTATCGCGTCTCTGTCGAACCGACTAGTCGGAACTGCCCCGCCTACCGCGCAGGAAAAGCCCCGCCCTCTACTTTTAAATACAACTACTCCCTCCGTCTAGGTGAGTAAGTCATCTTACGAAAACCAAATAATCCCACAATACTAAGGGTGCACTAACTTCTACCTCGTTTCTTGTTTCTTCACATATCAACCAATAAGAATCCAATGATATACTTTTTGTGACATAGTAACTCATATTTAGTTAGTCAAATGGATGACCTAGAATTACGTGCAGGCCCTATAAACCGAGATGCCTACAAATAAAAAACCGAGCTGGAGCGGGTAGTTCAGCACGTATCTTTTTAGATCAATATAGTCGGGATTCACCAAGGAGCAAAACCAAGTGGTAGGCTGCTCCTGTCGTGTTGGCGTAGCAACTCAAGCAGGGTCAGCCCGCACACGAAAAGGAGACACACTTAATAGGACCCCTTTGGCAGACATGTGGCTCATCCACCGTCTTGTTCCACGTGCGATGCACCAAATTACAGTTCGGAGCAGCGGTTGGAATTGGAGGCACCCCGGTCGTAGCGCCGCAGTAGTAGAAAATGAGCGATGAGGGGTCAAATCGCAAAGCCCCACCACATTAAGCTGGACGGACGAAGCAACCATCATTTCACTCTAGCGCGCAAGAGCATAAAGAAAAGAGAAAACAATGATGCGTGCGGCAGCTACCTAGGGCACCCTAGGGTATGGGTCTCCACTACAGATCCTTTTTTTTGAAAGCGCCTCCACTACAAATCGGCTTCTCCTCGTCCTCTTGCAGAAAATCGGTGATGAGTGCGGCGATAGGGTTTGTAGGAGTACTACGGCGTGCGGGGCCACGTTGTAGTAAACGGGTTTGAGTCAACGCCTTAAATATGTGTGGGCCGCTTGGTTTTACGGGAACGAGGCAACATTTTGGGTTCGAGTTTTGGGATCTTTGCCTGGTTCTCCTTGGTCCATCATGAAACTGACGAATACTAGGAGACCACTGAAAGGAAAACACAATCGCAATGACAATGAAACAAAAAAGAGAGTGAGGATCGGTTACTGCTTTGCAAAAGTTCTTTTTTTTCTCTGAACGAAAATATACCAACATCACGGATCCGCTTACCTTCCCTCCGTTGGGAGAGAAGAACAGTGGCAGATGCGAGTGTTGCCTTTCTTGAAGACGGTAAGGGAGAAGGGGATTCAGCGAGGAGTGAAATGATGGTTGCTTCGTCCGTCAAACTTAGACTGCGGGGAGGTGGGGTTTTGTGATAGGACGGCTCGTTACTGCTGCGCTACGACCGGGGTGACTCTCCGCCTGCATACTGCCTGCTAATTTGGTGGATGGCATTTGGGCCCGTGCGCTGCATGGCCCGCATGTCGGTGAACAAAAGTATAACGGCATTCAGTAGAGGGAGACGTTTCAATGACCTAGGAGGAGCCAGAAGCGGTAGAGTGTCTCCACTATACTAGTAGTAATTGTTTTTCTGGGTAGCTGTAGAGTGTCTCCACTGTACTAGTAGTAATTGTTTCTATGGGCCCAAGACAAAACAGCCAATCCACACTAGTAAATAGTAAAAGCAATTCAAAAGGCCCTACCCACACCCAGCACACCACCCCCCTCCCCCACAATAAAAACTGGGTGCTCTTCTTCCTCCTCGCTCCCACCCACCTCACGCCAGCTCGCTCCACTCGTACCCCCAAATTCCTCACCTCACTCCTACAGAAAACCCCAGCTCCCATTCTTCCTCACTCCTACAGAAAACCCCCATCTCCCCTTCTTCTTCGCTTGCACTACAACTAGGCTCGTCATTCGTTACTCTGCTCAAATCCGTGAACGCGACGCAACGCCCTCGAGGAAAATGGAGTCGGCTGACCCCAGCGCCAAGAAGATGAGGCTCTTGCCAGCGGCGACGCCTGTTGTAGATCCCGCACCCGGCAGCGCGGGCAGAAGCAGCGACCCCGCCCCCATCAGATCCCAGGAACCCGTAGAATCTCGGGTGGACCGCATCAGTGATCTCCCGGATGTCGTCCTTGGGGAGATCATCTCGCTTCTCCCCACCAAGGATTGCTGCCGCACCCAAGTCCTCTCAATTCGGTGGCGCCCTCTATGGCGCGTCGTGCCCCTTAATCTCGATTGTCGTCAGCTATCTCTCCTCAATGATTTTGAAATCCCAGAGCCATCATCTCCTCCCACCAGGGCTCCGTTCAAAGCCTCTGCATCCCGTCATGCTACCTGAGCAAGCATACCATGCCCTGCAGTGGGCCTTTGGCTGAAATCCCCTGAATTCTCAGAACTACAGCTGCTTGAGTTCTACTATTCCCCTGAAAATCACATACCACATACAGAACGCCATGAACTTGTTCCCTCAGCACCGATGTCCATCTTGTGGTTTTCCTCCTCTCTCCACACTGCCACCTTTGTGCTGTGCTACCTACCAGACAATCTGGTACTAAACCTTCGACTCCCATTTCTCAAGAAACTTTCACTTGTGCGGGTTCGTATATCGGAGGCCTCATTGCACATCATCATCCACTCCAGTTGCCCTGCACTGGAGTGCTTGGTGCTTGTTTTCACAGTTAGAATCGGTTGTCTCCAAATAAAGTCGCCTAACCTTGTAAGAATTGGAATTTCTTTTGACGGAAGGCAGCTCATCATCCAAGATGCCCCTTCACTTCAAAGGTTGATCCTTGATTCTAGTTATTCACCATTGCACATACCTATCCTCTCTGCGCCTAAACTGGAGACCTTGGGTGTAATACATGATCTCTGTGCTCATTTCAATATGGTGTTTGGCTCCATAGTTCTTCATGTACTTTATATTATCATCTACACTTGTAACCATATGCTGCATTTTAAATTTCTGCACATAATTTATATATCATCTTGGAGTACACATTTTGTACTAATATTATGTTCTATGCTCAATGAAGAGTTTCTCCATGGATGGCCTATCAATGGTGCTGGATTCTGTCAAGATCTTATATATCCAAATGAATAGTTTTGATCTGAACAAGATTATTGGCTTGCTGCAATGCTTTCCATGTCTGGAGAAGTTGTATATAAAGGTGATAGTTTGACACACATTGGAAGCCCGCATATAGTGTACTAGAATTAACCGTTCAGTGGTTGCTCTTTCGACACTATTCTTTTAGACCTTAACTGTTTTCAATCTTCATGTCTATTTAGGCAACAGGACGGGGTAAGAAAGTTATAACCAATCGGTGGATTGGTAAGCATCAGGATTTTCTCACCTCTCAGGAGATTCGATTGAAGACAATAATGCTAGAACGATATGTAGCCAACCATGCAAACACAAGATTTTTCACATTCTTCCTGCTGAATGCGAGGTTACTATTGTCCATCAGGCTTAAGTTTATCAGCAGCATGGCTTTGACGGATGGGTATGTCGAAGAGCAAAAAATGGAGTTTCAGGTGGGAAAAAGAGCTTCTGAACGTGTCGGGCTTCTATTTACAACATATTGTGGTCATTATCCAGTAAATTTTACGATCCAGGATGTTCATTCTATGGACCCGACCGATCCATTTGACTGTGACTGCCGAAAACAATGCTGGAGTTAGATGTTGTTGCCCTCTTCAATCTGGGTTTTTTTTGTAAACTTAATGAACAATCAACCCTCGTGCTTTTGTACAGTTTGTAAGCTGGAGTTAGATGTTCCTGCCCTTTTCAACTCGGCTGTGACTGTCATATTTTCTTTGAAACAAGGCAAATGGCTTGCCATTCGTTTAATTTAGAGTGAAATATTGCAACAAATCACAACCAAGGGAAATGACATCACTCACACCGGCTGCTTGAGCTCACTGTGCATTACAGAAGCCAAGTGACTAGCCCCCACCACCCCACCACCAACCTCGTACTCCTCCGCTTTGCAATCGACCGGCGCATCTTCAACGGCTCCTGTTCGTTCTGTCCGAGGCCTTGCCGTCGTCCTCCGCCTTGCGGCCTTGGTTCTCTCGCCGTGCACGGTGCACCGCCCTCTTGCGTTGTCAACATCTGTCGACGTTCTGGGAACGGGGGAACCCAGACTTGCCTGCCTGCGGCCTGCGGCGTGGCTCAAGGAGTGGCCCAGTACGGCCCATCTTCATCAACGTATGCTCAAGACCCACGCGAGGGGCCAAGCCTTGCGGGGCGGACGACAGGAGGCTTCCTTAGGCACAGCCTCGTCAGGCTGGCTCGCGAGGAGGCAGAGAGATCAAGACGGGGTACCTCAGGAGGTGCCCGTGACGCACGCCATGACGACCGAGGCCAGGCGGGCGCCAGGCGGGCGCCGGCCTACACAGAGTCCTTGTTTCATCTTTGGTGCAAAGGGGGCAAGTGCAGGCAAGAGTATCAAGCAAAGGCAACCATTTCAGTGCAACAAGACCAAGACCAGCAGGACGGCAGAGCGGAGGTCATCGTGGAGCCCAAGCCAACGTCATCGTTAGGGTCTTTGGCAGGCGAGGACCAACTTTAATCAGGATAAGTGTACTAGATGTTCCCCTTCAAAATGGCCAATTGTTGGCGCCCTTCCCGCTGAATATTTGGGAAGAGGCCCGGGGCCTCCACCTATTAATAGGACTAGCCACCCACTGGGTGAGGGGGAGGGGATATTGGGCATCTGCATCCGGAGATAGAGAGAGAGAGGCGACTGAACCCCCCTTAGCAGTTCATTGCACCAGCCAAGAACAGACCCTCGCGAGGGTGTTCTTCCCTTGTACTATCCATCATCAGCCCCAGAGGCAATCCACCACACCACACACTAGAGTAGGGTGTTACACCATAATGGTGGCCCAAACCAGTATAAACCTCGTGTCCTTTGTGTTGCTCTTTGTGTAGTTTAGATTCTTGCGAGGCGACGAGACACGGGTAGGCAGTAGGTGTGATCTCCGCGCGCACCCCAGAGTTCGAACCTTGAGGATCTGCCGGAACCCGAAATCCGACATTTGGCGTGCCAGGTAGGGGTGCACCGGAGTCTGCCTTCCGTTGCCTCGTGTCTCGCCGCCCGTCGCATCATCGTCATCATGTCCGGCAACCCAACGGGCAATCCCGATCCCTGGGCGGCCTAGCCCTCCCACGCAGAGCCACTTGCCCAGGGCGACCTCAACCCCGTGCCCAGGCAGCCCGCGGTCCGCAGAGCGCTGCGGGCCGCGGGCGACGCGGTCAGACGGCACCAGCTCTCACACCGTGGCAGGTGCGGTCGGCAGCAAGGGCCTCAAGCCATGGCGCGCCCACGGTGCCGTACTCACGGTGGGAGCAGGCGAACTCAAGGGCCGCGCTCACGGTAGCTCGAAAACTGCTACAATGCAGGCTGCTGGATGGCGGCCGTGACGTGCTACTGGAGCCGGTGGCTGAGCTACTGGGCTCCGCCACCTCGGGGGCTCACCCCTTTTGCACCCAGCTGCCGCCTCAGGCCCAAGACGGACCGCACGGAGGCCCCATGCGCGCCCCCATAGCTCCAAGCGGATTCCAGGGCCACTCCAACATCAACCTGGCTGTCAGCGCTTGGCCACCAACAGTGCCGCCTCCGCCTCCGACCAGCGAAGGGGGATCCACTACAGCCCACGTTCCCGGTGAGCTGCCATGCTACCACTCCCAGGTTGGCACCTCGAGCAGAACTGCGTGGCACATGGGGCACTACGGCAAGGCATTCGGGGCGGCGGCCCCGGAGGCGTATGTGCCCCACATGGTGGATCAAGGACACGAGCAGGAGGAAGACCATGGCCAGTTCCTCGGCCCAGGCTGGGGAGAAGAAATACCCGAGGCTGAGCTCTTTCAGGAGCCCAGGGAAGGCCTCGTCGACCGCGCCGGAGGTAGTGACTATCGGGTACCGCTAATTCCTTAGGAACAGGCATACGCTAACCATGGATCAGAGGAGGTACAGGTCGTCGCGGCGGGTGGCCGCCCCGATCCAGCAGCTCCCCACCCCTCAGGAGGAGGGTACCAGGGGCTGCAGGAGAGGGGCCGAGATCCTGCCTCGCCCACACGTCGCTCGGAGCAAGGCATCCTCAGGAGGTAGGCCCTCTGCCGGGGAGGTGCCCCAGGGCCTACCCCCGGCAGAGGACCCGTGGTCGTCGGGGGAACCGCTGGCGACCGCTCTATCCCATCGGTGGCGTCCTCGGTCTCCGGACATCGTCGATGGCAATAGAGTGTGGCGCAAGGAGGGGCCCTCGCCTGGCGATATGAAGCAAGGCCGGTACCTGTGAAGAAGGCCCAGTGCATGTGAAGCTCGCCGCCCCGTGACACTCTCACGTAATAATGAGTGGGGTTGTACACGCCCTGGAGTCTTCGGAGAGCCGCCCTCGGGCCTCGGGGGCTCCCGCCTACGCCCAGTGGCAGCACTTAGCTCCGCGCTGTTGAGAAGACGTCGAAGACTAGACTAGGTGTCGCACGCGGCTTTTTCTGCTTTTTTGCCTTTCCCCTTGGTTGTCGCTTTTCCCTGTTTGGATTTAAGTTGGATTTGAGCGTGAAACTTGCGTGTGTTCGAGGAAGGGGTGTTTAGTCTCGTTCGAGCAATCTCTTGCATTCTGGTTACCGCTTTGCGTCCATCCAGCTTCCGCTGCCTCCCAAGGTGAGCCCCTCGCGAGCCGGGCCAGGCCCAGCACGTGCGCAGCCCGGACTGCCATCGCCACACCCTCTCAGGGGTTCTCATTACAGGTTCAATGGGCTCATTCAGGAGGCACTCGGGGCTCCACGGCACCCGCAGGCTCGCTCAGGGAACACGCGGGTCGAAGGTAAACAAGCCAGTTGACTCATCACAAAACTAGTCGCTCGGTATGGGCATACGGGCGATATCATGCCTACAAATACGCTAACTGCAAGTTTTCACACGAGGGGCTCCCCCTCCCAAAATGCTCTTACAACCCTCAGGTCCAAGCCCGAACTCTCTCTGCACGGGGTAAAAAGCAGGAACAACGCGCGGTCAATCGGATAAATCCCCCAATGGCTCCTTATTACGCACAAAAAAATGAATACTCCCCCGGCAAGATAGGACCCACCTTGGTGGGAGGCTGTCTTGTGGGCCTACTAAGTTGACGGGCCCGAAGGGCTTTGTCAACTTAGTCAATATGAACGATTCTAGCTCCAGTGACCGTACGATGTCTATCCAACGGCAGTAGTGCTTCTTCAACCTTTGGTCTTCTTGCTCCAGCCGCCCAAAGCAGCGCTGGTCGTGCCGCATGCTCCTGCCTCCCGTGGCCGGTTGTGCTGCCGTGGAGGCCTCACCGCCCCCTACTATTCCCATCGCTGGCCAGGACCTGCGATGACGGTAGCCTCACACCGCAGCCAAACCAGTGAACCCTCGTACTCCTCTCCGCACGGGCTTCCACTACCGCGTCTTCCCCGGCTCCACGTCGTCCCCTTCCTAGGCCTTGTCGTCGTCCACCGCCGTGGTACTCTCCGCGCGGCGTGGTCAACGTGGTCAAGGAACGACTTCCATCGGAAGAGTACTGTACGTGGAGAGGCTGACAGCTGGGTCCACGGCCACAACCCAGTTTTTTTGTGATTTTCCAATTAAGTCGCTTTGTCAGGCCTGTTGGGCTGCAAATCTTTCAAGACGAGGAGAGCTTTTCATTCGGCTGGCCGAGAAAATAGCCCATCAGTAATGAGAAATGGGCTGTACATTTTTAAAACACATCAAACCGACAATTAGTTTCAAATATTTTTTTTCATGTCAAGATTTTAAATTACATTAATTTTTATGCGTGCAGAATTTGTTGGATTTTACATTGATATACATTTATTTTTAAAGTTAGTTTGAATGTGAGTCGAAATTTTGGGATTAAAAACAGTTCGGACCGCACCGAAATATGCAAAATTTCGTATAATTTTTTAACCGTGGCCACAATATGGGCTGTAATACTAACAAAAAGAATATGGGCTCCAAACAAAACCTTAAGAATTAGCAAATGGGTTGTAAATTATTAGAAATAATGGCAGATGGGTTGTATGCTATTTTCCACAGATTTGAGGCTTTCCTAAAAAAATAGGTTGACGCACATGCAGTGACGGTTGGATGTCCATCCAACGGCCGTCGTGGTTCTTCAATCTCTGCTCTTCCTGCTCCAGCCACTCAAACAAGCGCCGGCGGGACTGCCTGCTCCCTCCTCCCTGCGGCCAACTGTGCTGCCGCACAGGCCTCACCGCCCCATCGTACTCCCATCGCTGGCCTAACCATCCCTCTACTCACCCACACCTGCTGTTATTCTCCGGCGACGGCAGACGAACCAGTAAACCCTCGTACAGTCGTACTCCCCTCCACGTGGGCATCCACTGCCGCGTCTTCCCCGGCTCCGCATCGTCCCCTTCCTAGGCCTCGCCGTTGTCCACCTCCATGGTGCTCTCGGCGCGGCGTGGTCAATATGGTCAATGACCGACTTCCATCGGACGTGGACTGTACGTGGAGAGGTTGACAGCTGGGTCCACGGCCGCAACAAGGAAGTGCCTCCTTATTACACGCAAAGTAATTATTCCTCCACCTGACAGCGGGGACCCACCGGACGGGCCACCATATTTCGCGAAAAAAATGTTTCCCCTGACTGCTGGGACCCACCAGCTACACCTTCGCACGCAAGGAAGTGCGTCCGGGCAAAAAAACAAAATGATTCGCCCCCCTGACTGCTGGGACCCACCAGCTACATCTTCGCACGCAAGGAAGTGCCTGACAGTCGGGACCCACCTGGTCGAAGCGTACGTAGCGTTGTCATTCTGGTCGCGAACGTGTACGTATATACTGGTCGTTGTAGAGGCCCGCACGTGTCATAGTAGAGGTGCGCACGTAGCATGTACACGTACGTACAGTGGCGAGGGTGCAAGAAAGAAAATATGGCCACGTACGTACATACGGGCAGGGTCTCGAACACCTACTCACGCATACGTACATGGCTGGGTCGGACCGGAGAAACAACGTCGTCGTCGTGTTCATGGGGAGGCAACGGAATGCGTCGTGTTCATCGGGAGGCAACGGAACGCGTGGGAGCCAACCGGCTGGGTCGGACCGGAATGCATGGTCGTGTTCATCGGGAGGGCTTGGACGGAATAGGCAATGGAAACGAGGCCTGGCGTACCGCACAATGGAGGAAACGGCCTTGTGTTCGACCTGCCACGTTCGAAACGGGATCCTGTTCATCGGGAGGTGTCTGGCGTACCGCAAAATGGAGGAAACGGACCTCCTACGGTCGAAATGGGGGTCTTGTTGATCGGGATGGGTGTGGCATACCGCAAAACGGACGAAATGGACCTCCTACGGTCGAAACTGGGGTCCTGTTCATCGGGAGGGGTGTGGCGTACCGGAAAACGAGACCCCACGGGATACTGTTCATCTCCACCGTCGACCTCCTCCAGCCTCCACGGGCTCCTGTTCATCCAGCCTCCACCACGTGCTACTCCACCGGCTACTGTTCAACCACCCCTCCACGGGCACCCCTCCACCGTCTACTATTCATCCAGCCCTCCACACCACGGGGTCCTGTTCAACCACCCTCCACGGCCACCCTCCACCGTCTCGCTCATCCACCATCCACACCACGGGTCTGTTCATCCAGAGGCAACGCCACCGCTCCTTGCTCATCCGAACCCCCTCCCCGCAATGCTCACTGCTCATCCAATCGATCGGCTTGATTAGCGGCGGTAGCAAAGGAATCGCTCCATCGAGTTGATTAACAGCCATCGATCGATCGCTCGGGTTCGATGTAGCGTAACTGCGGTCTGTCGCTTCGGGTTCGATTAGAGCCAACGCCTCGCACACACACGCGTACCTGTACGAGAGAAATGCGCATCGCTCTCCCGCCGTAACCGGCAACTCCCTGAAATTTTCCTTCCCCTCTCTTCTACCACGGTTTTTTCCGTCATGGACGGCCCAAAGAATGTCATGCAGCTGCGTCTCCGGCCTGCCCAGGACGAAAAGCCCATTTTCTGTCATGTTTTTCTGTCATAGAAGTAGGAGCACACCACATCTATGATGATATCGGGTTTTGTCACAATTATCGTCATAGAAGTGTCATATGTATGACAGAAATTTTTTTCGTTCGGCCCAAAATGTCACGGATGTGTCTTTTTTTGTAGTGGTTATTATCATGATGAGTGTTTATTCACTTGTCATTGCACAAGAGTACGGCAAAGGTATTAGGGATGCCCAGTCCCGAATTGAATAATGAATTTACTTTATGTTGTCAAATAATAAATTCCTTGGAAAGTGTTGGTATGGAGGGCACCCGTGAATATGGTTAGCCATGGAAAGTGAAAGTTATGGTGGAAAAAGGAATAAACTTTATTTTCCGTTTGGTTACCGCCTATGATGTATCTAGCATGGAAAGTGTTGAGATCTCTAAGTCGTTTTCGTTGGTGTGAAAAGTATGGCTCTCAAAAATATTTTTTATCTCTCAATTAATGTTTTGAGCTCTGGCACCTCTACAAATCCCTACTTCCCTCCACGAATGACCTTTCTTTTACTTATGCAATTTTTATTTTAAATTTGAATCTCCATCTTCTCTTATAAAGCACCAACTAAGGTGCACTATGATCGTATTTCAGCATTGGGTGTAGCTAATATTCGAGTGTGTTTCATGAATGGATCAATAATTGAGCATAATGGGCTAGGGATGATATTTTGAAAGACATGGTTGCTTGTTGGTATGCTTGTGTATTAAAGCCTTCATGTCAAAACTAGACTATTGCTTTGAATCATATAAAAGTCCATATGTCCATGCAATAAAGAAAAGAAATGTGATGAACATGTTAGCAGCATTCTGATACGTCTCCGTCGTATCTACTTTTCCAAACACTTTTGCCCTTGTTTTGGACTCTAACTTGTATGATTTGAATGGAACTAACCCGGACTGACGTTGTTTTCAGCAGAATTGCCATGGTGTTGTTTTATGTGCAGAAAACAAAAGTTCTCGGAATGACCTGAATCTCCACGGAATATATTAGAATAAATAATAAAAACTCCTCGCCAAAGATGAAGGCCAGGGGGCCCACACCCTGTTCACGAGGGTGGGGGGCGCGCCCCCCTACCTCGTGGGCCCCCTGGTGGCCCTCCGACGCCAACTCCAACTCCATATATTGGCTTTCGGGGTGAAAATCAGAGAGAAAGTTTCATCGTGTTTTACGATACGGAGCCGCCGCCAAGCCCTAATCTCTCTCGGGAGGGCTGATCTGGAGTCTGTTCGGGGCTCCGAAGAGGGGGATTCGTCGCCGTCGTCATCATCAACCATCCTCCATCACCAATTTCATGATGCTCACCGCCGTGCGTGAGTAATTCCATCGTAGGCTTGCTGGACGGTGATGGGTTGGATGAGATTTATCATGTAATCGAGTTAGTTTTGTTAGGGTTTGATCCCTAGTATCCATTATGTTCTGAGATTGATGTTGCTATGACTTTGCTATGCTTAAAGCTTGTCACTAGTGCCCGAGTGCCATGATTTCAGATCTGAACCTATTATGTTTTCATGAATATATGTGTGTTCTTGATCCTATCTTGCAAGTCTATAGTCACCTACTATGTGTTATGATCCGGCAACCCCGAAGTGACAATAATCGGGACCACTCCCAGTGATGACCATAGTTTGAGGAGTTCATGTATTCACTATGTGCTAATGCTTTGTTCTGGTTCTCTATTAAAAGGAGGCCTTAATATCCCTTAGTTTCCAATAGGACCCCGCTGCCACGGGAGGGTAGGACAAAAGATGTCATGCAAGTTCTTTTCCATAAGCACGTATGACTATATACGAATACATGCCTACATTACATTGATGAACTGGAGCTAGTTCTGTGTCACCCTATGTTATGACTGTTACATGATGAACCACATCCGGCATAATTATCCATCACTGATCCAGTGCCTACGAGATTTCCATATACTGGTTCTCGCTTATTTACTTTTCCATTGCTACTGTTACAATCACTACAAAATACCAAAAACATTACTTTTGTTGTCTTTACTTTGTTACCGCTACCACCACTATCATATTACTTTGCTACTAAACACTTTGCTGCAGATATTAAGTTTCCAGGTGTGGTTGAATTGACAACTCAGCTGCTAATACTTGAGAATATTCTTTGGCTCCCCTTGTGTCGAATCAACAAATTTGGGTTGAATACACTACCCTCGAAAACAGTTGTGATCCCCTATACTTGTGGGTTATCAAGACCTTTTTCTGGCGCCGTTGCCGGGGAGCATAGCTCTATTCTTTGAGTCACTTCGGATTTATATCTGCTGGACACTATGAAGAATTTGAAAGATGATCGAACTACTATTTTGCCCTCAACTACGAGGGGAGGTAAGGGATTGCCATCTAGCCTTGCACTAGATTCTCCTTCAGTTATGAGTAAGTTTGCGACACCTAAACCTTCTACTGTTATTGATTCTGATATGTCGCATGTTATTGATGATGCCACTTCTGCTATGCATGATACTTATGATGAAACTACTTCTATGCTTGATACTACTGTGCCACTCGGTGAATTTCTTGATGAGCAAATTGCTAGGTCTAGAGAAAGAGAAATTATTGAATCTGAACATGATGATGTTAGTGACGATGAACCTATGCCTGCTATTCCTGAGGGTTATCTTTTTAGTGCTGAATCTTTTCAAGTTGTTCTTGCTTGCCAGGATAGTCTTGAACGTAAGAGGTTGCTAATTAAGCGGAGTAAAGAATCTTTTAGAGGTAGGATGAGACCCGACCCTGCTTTGGCTACTTCACCTATCTGTGTTCCTGATCATGATTATTATGATATTTCTGTCGATCCAGATATAATTACTTTGGTTGAATCTGATCCTTTTTATGGCTATGAATCTGAAACTGTTGTGGCACATCTTTGTAAGTTAGATGATATAGCTACCCCTGTTTACTAATAATCTGAGATCGCACCACCTTTATTTACTCAAAATATTTCCGTTCTCATTAAAGGGTGATGCTAAGAAATGATTTAATTCTCTTGATCCTGGTTGTGTGCAAAGTCCCCAGGATATGATTTATCACTTATCTGCTAAATATTTCCCTGCTCATAAGAAACAAGCTGCTTTGAGGGAAATTTACTTATTTACTGAAGAACCTCCCGATATCCCGACACAGGTAGTAAAGGTAAATTCTCTCTATAGATATGATAAAGCTGAAATCCCTCCTACTAAAATTGCTAGTCAGTGCTTGGATGAGTTTGATGACTTTATGTTTAAGCAAGATGACTTTAATGCTTATTTTGGTAGACAATTAAAACAGAATACCTTTATGATTAAACGCTTGAGTGATTATATGGCTGATATTAGAGGTGAACTTAAACTTGTTAGCAAACATGCTTCTATGGTTACCACTCAAGTAGAACAAGTACTTAAAGCTCAGAAAGAAGTGCTTGATGAAGTGAATAGTAAGAAAAATGATTATGCTGTTAGAGTGGCTACTAGAACTGGTAGAATGACTCAGGAACCTTTGTATCCTGAAGGCCACCCTGTCGGAGTAATGGGCCACGGGTAGGCTGACCCGGGACCCAGGATCTTTCAAGACGTCGGGGCAGGCCACACCCCTACAGCCGAGTCCCAGCTGGCGACCTCCAGAGAGGCCGAGTCCCAGCTGGCGATCTCCGGAGGAGCCGAGTCCCAGATGACGACATCAAAGCAAGCCGACTCCAAGCTGGCGACCTCCAGGAGCGCCGACTATGGGAGTCGGCCCACGACACTTCACGAAGCCCGATGCGGGGTACGGTCATGACGTGGCCGTCCCTCCCTGCCTACGAGGGACTGGCATGGCTACAGTGAGCCGTATCGCTGGGAGATCTCCGGCGAGGCGCGACACTGTTGCCATGCCTGCCCTGACCTCAGCCACAGTGCGCGACGCACTGTGCCCACGACGCCGGCCTGTACGGCCCGAAGACCGCGGGGCCGCCTGTCAGTGGGTGAATCGAAGGCGGCCAGAGCGCCCGAAGACGGCCCTGTGGGAGTCGGCCTCCCCGGAGTCGGCCGTCTCCCCTCCAGGGCCCCACAAGCCATAAACCAGATTGGATGGGGAGTGGCGACAGTGATCGCCTGATAGACGGCGGTACTGTTGCCACGACCCAATGACCAAGCTCAGATCATCGAGCGCGGCACGATTGCTCGGCTTGTCATGAGGACCCACCAATCAGCGGGCCCCGAAGCCGCGCAGAAGGACGGCGGCATGAGAGATGAGACGGCCGGGACCCGCGCCCAGTCGGATTACCATTGTACCCCCGGGGGGTAGGCCTATATAAACCCCCCGGGGCGCCCATGCAAAGGGTTCGGACCTTGATAGAGATAGACACATAGCCCAGGGAGGAGAGAACTAGCTGCGCTCTCTCCTGCCTCGCGATACAGCTCTAGGAGCACCATTGTAGTCACCTTGCTATAGTGACCATGCGGAGACCCCGCAGAGCAGCGATGAGGGTGTTATCTCCCGGAGAGCCCCGGTTGGGTAAGATTCGTCGGTGCATGCCTCGCCTTATCCGTTTCTTTCTGCACCGCGACGTTCTACTCGCCCCCACCATGATAAGCCATCCTTTGGCATATGTCGCTCCCAACCCGCGACATTTGGCGCCCACCGTGGGGCGAGGTGCACCGTCGTCCGGAGATCTGCTTCGGGCGGGAACCCTTTTCCTCCCTGGCGAGCGCAGCCAGCCAGGCTCGCCAGATGGAGTCTGCATCGACACGCTGCGAGGCGCTGAGGCCGCCTGTGCCGCGAGCAGCCTCGCCGAACTTATCGGCGAGGTGCGCCTCTCCGATGAACCTGCATCCGACGCAGGCACGGGTGGCCCCGAGAGCCTTCTCGCGGGCCTCCTCGACCAACTCCATGTTGTCGGCGAGCCTGCCGTAGATTTGGAGTCCGTAGGCTCCACCGACCCGATGCTGGTCGACTCCGACGCCGTGTCGCTTGACTTCTTCCCCACCAACGTGGTGGTCTACGACGAGCCTCTTCCGTACGAGGATAGCGGCGGAAGCGTCGTCACGGAGGTGCTCGTCATCAGCCACGGTGAGCACTCCGGTGAAGAAGCCCAGGACCCGCTAGCTGCGGCACTGCAAGACCTAACCGCGCCCATTCCAGAGGATGCAGACGCCGAGACGCTGGAAACGCGCCGCCTTCAGATCATCGAAGGCGCCAAGAAGCTGGCAAGCATGAGGCGCTTGCTAGAGGCATACCAGCGCGAGATGGATCGCGCCGTAGGCGGCTTGCCGGCTCCAACTGGGCCGAGCCGTCTAGGTGCGGTCCGGCAGCGTGGCGCAGCCATCGCCAATTTGCTCGGGGCAAAACGCCCTGTGTACGCCACCCTAGCGGAGAACATCCGCGCCGCCCAAGCGGCGACTGACGAGCTGAAGAACATCGAGGGCGAAGAGCGCCGTGTGATGACGGAGCGAGTCCAGCAGCTCCTTGACGCGGTTGCTGCGCAAAAAACACGGCGGCGGCAGCAGAGAGATCTTATTCTGCAGCGGCGAGCATTTACTTACCTCCCAGCGAGATCAAAGCACGACCTCCGGACGCCGATCGGCGGAGTCCGCGGAAGGAAAGAGAAGGAGCCGTCTGTCAGTCACAGTCGGACTCATATCACCATCGAGCGCGACCAAGACGGCCGCCCAAGAGCAGTAGAGCGGCGGGACGATTATCTGCCTCCCCCGCCAAGAAGAGAGTGGCGAGCTTCCCCGCCGCCTGTTGAGCATCCGACTCTCGGAGGTCGCCTTGGCTGCCGAGAGGGAGTCGGAGAGAATGACGCTGAAAGTGCAACTAATCCCCGGGTGGTTTTGGTAATTAATAACAACATATATATCATTGAACTAATAGTTTCTTGAGAATCATTTTAGAAAGTTCTGTGATATGGGAATGGCAATGACTGAAGAAGTGGACCCCTCAAAATGCTAAGGCAAGCATTGGCAAAAGCTCAAGACTCCATTTTTGGTTTAGTGATCCAAGATCACATTGAGTCCATAGGAAAGCCAATACTATTAAAAGGGGATGAGGTTATGTTAATGATCTGGTTGCTCAAAGTGCTTAGTGATACATCTCCCAAACCATCAGCAATCTTTCATTCCAATATACACTCATAAGTAATCTCGGTCCCACCGATTTCCTAAACTCACCACACCGAGATGAACCACCTCACCACAAAGCCAAACCCTAGAAATTTCGGATTTTCCGATTCGAACTCGGTCTCACGAAACTAGTGTTGCCAAGCTTCAGAATACTTCATCATCAAATCGGTGTCACCGAGATGATGAAGTCGGTCCCACCGAGATTGGCAAACCCTAGTCTTTGGAAGAATCGGACTCACCGAGATTGTATTTTGGTCCCACGAAAATCCCAACGTTCACAAGATTTGAACTTTCGGTCTCAGCGAGTTGTCAACTTCGGTCCGACCGAGATTGGTCAAATGTGTGTAACGGTTGGATTTTGTGTGGAGGCTATAAATACCCTCCACCCCTCTTCATTCGTGGAGAGAGCCATCGAAAGAACTACCACTCCTACCTTACATTTCGAGAAGAAAACTACCTACCCTTGTGTTGAGATCAAGTTGCTCCACTCCCACCATATGAAGCTTCATCTCTAGCCTTCCCAAGTTGCTTTCCACTCAATCCTTTCTTCCACCACAACCAAATCAGTGAGGAGAGTTGAGTGTTGGGGAGATTATCATTTGAAGCACAAGAGCAAGGAGTTCATCATCATCAACACCATCTATTACCTTTTGGAGGTGGTGCCTCCTAGATTGGTTAGGTGTCGCTTGGGAGCCTCCATCGAGATGTGGAGTTGAACCAAGAAGTTTGTAAGGGCAAGGAGATCGCCTACTTCGTGAAGATCTACCCCGAGTAAGGCTAGTCCTCCGTGGGCGTATGCCATGATGGCATAGACAAGGTTGCTTCTTCGTGGACCCTTCGTGGGTGGAGCCCTCCGTGGACTCTCGCAGCCGTTACCCTCCGTGGGTTGAAGTCTCCATCAACGTGGATTGACGATAGCACCACCTATCGGAACCACGAGAAAAATCTCCGTGTCTCCAAATTGCGTTTGCTCTTCTCCACCTCTCTTTACTACATGTGCAATTTACTTTCCGCTGCCTATACTCTAGAATTGCATGTGTAGGGTGATACTTGACTTGATCATCATTGTGAACTTGCTAAAAACTTGTCTTTATCAAAAGGCTGAATTTTTATATTGTCAAGTAGTCTAATCACCCCCCCTCTAGACATACTTTCGATCCTACAAGTGGTATCAGAGCTTTGGTCTCCATTGTATTGGTTTCCATTGCATTGACTCCATAAGCTTGGTTTCACAACCTAGGAGAGTATGGCGTCTAGTGAGGTAATTTTCAGAGAGGTCCTTACTTTGATGGTTCAAACTTTGCTAGTTGGAAGCATAAAATGAAAATGCATATTCTTGGACATAACCCTGCCGCATGGGGCATTATTTGTGTTGGCTTGCAAGGTGAATTCTTTGAGGAAGGAAAAGTTCCGGATCGTGAAGCTACAGCGGATGAATTGCGGATGTTGCAAAACAATGCTCAAGCTTGTGACATTCTCTTCAATGCTTTGTGTCCCGAGGAGTTCAACAAGATCAGCCGTCTTGAGAATGCAAAAGAGATTTGGGATACTTTGGTGAAATGCACGAAGGTACCGAGTCCGTGAAGGAATCAAAGCTAGATGTTCTTCAAGGTCAACTTGACAAGTTCAAGATGAAGGAAGGTGAAGGAGTCGCTGAAATGTACTCTAGGCTTGCTCTCATCACAAATGAGATTGCCGGCTTAGGAAGCGAAGAAATGACCGACCGATTCATCATCAAGAAGATTCTCGAGCTTTGGATGGAAAGTATGACACCGTGTGCACTTTGATCCAAATGATGCCAAACTACAAGAATCTCAAGCCTACCAAGTCATTGGAAGAATTGTTGCTCATGAGATGACACTTAAAGATAAGGAAGAGCTTCACAACAAGTCAAGTGGTGCTTACAAAGCTACAAGTGATGCTCCCACAACCTCAAGTGACAAGCTAGTTTCCAATGAAGAGATAAGCCTAATGGTGAAGAACTTCAACAAATTCTACAAGAGTAGAAGCAAAGAAAGAAGCTCAAAGTCTAGATCATATGATGAAAAGAGATCTTCTAGCCGTGATCGAAATCTGCTACAATTGTGGAAGACCGGACACTACTCAAATGAGTGCTCGGCTCCCCACAAGAGAAGAGAAGAATCTCCAAGAAGAAGAAGCTCAAGAGAAGAGTCACCTCGGAAGAGAGAAGGAGTAGAGATGATCGTTATGAGCGAAGATCCTCTCGGAGAAGCAAGGATTCGGAAAGGAAAGACAAGTCATCAAGGAGCTACACAAGAAGAAAACATCAAGCTCATGTAGGTGAATGGGTCTCCGCTCCGACTCAGACAATCACTCCGAAGAAGCTATCACTCCAACTCCGACTACTGATCAAGATGAAGGTGTTGCGGTCTTGCTCTCGTGTCCTCCAACTCCAACTCCTATGACTTGTTTGATTCACCAAATGAGGGAATTGGAAGATGCTTCATGGCTAAAGGCCCCAAGGTATCACACCCTGAATTCATTGACTTTGATAGTGATGAGGATGACTTGCTTGGTGAAGATGAGCTTTTACATGATAAATCTAGTGAGCCTAGTAATGATGAACATGCTAGTAGTCTTTATAGTCGAGAAGAGTCGAATGACAATGCTATGAAGGAGATTGAGCGTTTAACTAAAGAACTAAACACTCTTAAGTTAGCTCATGAAACAACTCAAGAAGATCATAGAGAGCTCCTAAGATCTCATGAGAAGCTACGCTTCGAGAAGCTCAATCTAGAGCAAGAACATGAGTTTCTAAAAGCTATCAATGACGATCTTGAAAGAAGAGTTCTTCATATCTTGCCAAACGACTTCTCTTGTCTAATTTCTTGCCTCCTATTAAAACTAAGCATGACAAGCATAAGAAAATTCTTCATCTAGTAGTAACAATAACCATGCTAAATCTAATGTTGTTACTTCTAGTAGTTCTCTTGATTCCACTAACAATGTTTCAAGCCAAGTTACACTTGAGCAAGAAAATAGTTTATTGAAAGGGATTATAGAGAAAGGTGTCTACAAGAGCCTTGCGGAAGAAAGAACTTTGAGGAAATTGTTACAAGCAAGGAAGGCACCGGAAGAATCAAGGAATTGGTTTTGAGCGAAAGTTCAACGCCGAGGGTGTTGAATGGGAAGAAGGTCAATATCCCACTCCAAAGTTTGTTTCTCAAAAGGAGAAGTATGATCCTACTTCTTCCAATGAGGAACAAGCTCAAGATGACCTTCCACCACAAGACCACAAGCTAAAAGGCAAGGACAAGCTTCAAGAGGAGATTGATGCATTTATTGAAGCACCTAAAGCCATGGTCAAGTGGGTTCCCAAGGAAACGTCAAGTTCTACTTCGTCAAGCTCAACTACAACCCCAAGGATTCCCATCAAGATGATGTGGATCCCGAAGAAGAAGAACTAGAGAGTTCTTGAGGGTGACTCCGCCAACATACTTCACTCACATTCATTTTGGCAAGAACTTGTGCAACCAACTTCCACATCTTGCACTAGTTCATGGAGTCACAAACCCTCTTGTTGGTAAGTCAAGGGACAAGGTAATCATTGCTTTCATGGACATCATCTATTGTGTACTTCAATCTATGTCCATGGATATCCTTGTTTGTTCCTTGTGGGACTAACCCATGTAGGTATTGAAAGTGCCCGAATCCAAAGGATTGCTCCCAACTCTTGATGATCTTCATCAACATTGAGCATCCACATCTTCAACATCTACATGAAGTCTTCTCGACAACCCAAGGTTAGTTTGACCCTTTAAAGGGTTCTCACATCTAGGGGAGCTTTGCTCTAAAGAATTGAGCTAAAGCATCTTCAAATGATGTGAACACACTAATGCTTTATGTAAAAGTGGTAACCCCACTTGTGCTTAAGCGATGAGTATGACCTATGATCAAATGTTCTCATTTGACTCCTAAGTCAATATACTCATATATAGATGACCTAGTCATCGACAAATTGTGTGATAGTAGCTAGAGTTTTGATTGTGCATGTTTGACACATATTTCATTTGCTATCTTATTGTGTGAGCATGTTGGATGCATAATTTTATCCATTCGAGGACATCCATTTGTTGCTTTGGTCTTTTGGATTTTTCTGACCAAATGGATGGACAAGAATGCCTAAGTTCCTCCCCTAGCTATCTATGCTTTCTTGTCTCAAACTCTATTCATGCTTATATCACAAACTTTGAACAAGTCATTTTCGGACCCACCGAGTGAGGAGCACTCGGAGCCACCGATCCGTCAAAGGCTAAACTTCCAAAACCTTCTAAGTGAATTTCGGTCAGACCAACCCACTCAAACTCGGTCAGACCGAAAGCATTTGGATTGATCTAGGTTTTCACCTCGGTGAAACCGAGTTGCAATTTTCGGCGTGACCGAAGTGTGTAATCTGCGATTATCCATCTCGGTGCCACCGAAGTTTTACAACTCGGTCCCACCGACAGCTAAGGGGTATATATACTCCGAGGGCAGCGCGCGTTGATTCCTACTTCAAAACGCCTCGCCCCCAAACCCCTTGCTGCCGTCGCCGTGGTCTCCGGATCGTCTCCGTGTCGCTCAGGCGCCCTCGCCGCAGGTCTCCGTCACCGTCAACGGACATTCTCGCCGCGCCGTTGCCGCCGTAGAGGAACTCCACCAAGTTAGGGTGAGTTTCGATCCCTCTCGTGCTCCCATCTCCGATTCTATGCACGATTGGTTTGTCTAGCATCTTGCCACGTTTGAGAACTTCCTTAACACCAGATTAGTTCGTTAGAACGAAATTCGAGTAAAAGTTTTAGGGTTAGGTTTCCGCCGAATACATCTCGGTGAGACCGATTTTACATTCTCGGTATGACCGATTTGGCCTCTGGCCATTGCACTGCACCTTTCGGTCCAACCGAGCTGTGCAAATCGGTGCGACCGAAATGAGGATTTAGTGAAACCCTAGTGTTTTCGGCAGGACCGAAACCCACATCGGTCCAATCGAAAGTGGTGTGAATGGTTCTGTTTGAACACTTCGGATTCACCGAATTTTAAACTCGGTCTGACCGAAATGCATTCTGTGAAAACCTAAAACTGAAATTTGAACTCAATTTTTTTGCAAAATCTTCTGCAGTTTGTGATAACTCTTCTACTCTGCCTACACCTTATCTATTCACAGGTTGTCACCATGTCGGATGCCGTGACAGCGAACAGTCTGAATCACCAATTGCTGATATTCCAGAGGCAGGCACTAGTCCTGAGGCCAGCAGCTTTTCAGATGATGGTGAGAGGAGCACACCAAGTGGTTTGCCTCCTGCTGCCACCAGGGCCAGAAAGAAGAGGAACTCTGATGAAGAAGATTATGATTTCATTGCTGAGGAAGAGGTCTCCTCCAAGCCAAAGAGGAAAGTTGTTGCCAAAGAGCATCAAGGGCAGCAAACCAAGAAAGGCACCAGTAAAGTGAAGAAGTCCATTGTTGCCAAGAAGCTAAGTATGGAAGAAGAAACTTCAAGCAAGGTGAAGAAAACTTCCAAGAGGAAGAGGATTGTGCATGATGAAGCAGCAGATGATGATGATGATGAGGAAGCACCCCAGCCTCCTCGAAGCCTAAGCTCATGGGTGATGCCATCGAGGCGGGAGCACCTTCAAAGTCTAAGCCATCTGCTCCAAAGAAAGGCAGCTCAAGCCAAGCCTCTGCCAAGCCCAAGAAAACTGTCAGAACATTCCAGCTTCAGAGAAGAAGAAAGATAATGTGCCACCAATGAGTCGATGATGAGGCACCATTCTTGAAACTTCGCTCAAACTGCCAATTCACAATGATGCTCATCCTCGAGCTGAAAACATGAAGGAAAGAAAGGATAGAGGTCTCGGGCTATGGAGACAAGCTGATCCATATCTTTGTGAGGAGAAGGACTGCTGTTGACCCAAGGTTCCACACCGAGAGCAGCAGGACTTCTATGAGATCATCTTGATGGACGAAGCCCATTGTTGCGAGACACTCGCTATGTTGATTGGGCATACATTGACAAAGAAAAGCACAGAGACTTCTTTCCACATGTGCATGAGAGCTTCACTTGCATGTGGTGTTGCAGATTTCGTTGGTCGGTCGGTGATGATTGGAATGATGAGATGATCATGCAATTCTATGCCACAGCTCATTTCTATCCAGATGGAAAGATCACATGGATGATGAAGGCCAAAGATTCTCTTCAACTGTTGAAGAATGGGCAGCACTTGCTGAATGCTCCAAAGTCTTGAGAGAGAGATGATGTTGATGTCTATGGTATTCCCAAGAAGAACCATGAGTCTATGAAGAATATGTACAATGAGGTACCAGCTAAGGATGTGGAAATTTGGAAGCTCGGCTCAGTGTATCATCTCCAGGCAGGTCTTCCTACCACAAACACAATTCTGAGGCATACCTTGATGCCCAAGTCCGAGATCATCGCATGATCGGAGGTATTCTATCAACATGCTGCATATACTAGATCAGAAGGCACCTTTCAAGGTGATGGACCTGATAGTTGAGACTATCAAGAGGACTGCAGCTGACCAGAAGAGGTCGTGTGGATTTGCCCCGCACATTCAGATGCTTATCAATGCCAAGTTTGGCACAGGCACATACTTGTTGGATAGACCACACTTGCCACTGCAGCCTGAGCATGAGGACAATGAAGTTGTGATGGATGAGGAGGACCCAACGTCAGTTGAAGGTCAAGCAAAGAGTGAAGCTGCCAAGCAAGCCAAAGCTGAGAAGGAAGCAGCAGCAGCAGCAGCTAAACCCAAGAGTGTTGGAGAGCAGCTCCTTGAAGCTACCCAGAGGATTGAACAACGCCTGGCCACTTGTGCAGTCTCAGGAGAGTCTTGAGAGGATTGTTGAAGACAAGATCCATGCTCGGATGTGAAGTGATCAAGTGCAAGTCACTGGTCAACAAGCTTGAGGCGGATATCGAGGAAGCAAAGAGGGAGAAGGAAGAGCTCATGCGTGAGATGCAGGATGACCTAGTCCAGATGATTATGAATAGCCTGCTCCGGTTCCTACAGACCCGATCAGCTGCTATTCGATGGGATGACACCAGACTACAGCCTCAGCACCTCCCACAGCTCCATCAGTTCCAGCTCCAGCTCCAGTGACCACTCCTCCAGCTCCTCAGACATCAGCTGAAGTCTTCGCAGATGCAGCCATCTCAACTCCATCAACCCAGACAGGAGCCGCCAGCAGAGTCCCTAGTGACGTTTAGCTCTATACCTTTTCGAACTTTTTGGTAACTTGTTGCCAAAGGGGGAGAAATTGTATAGATCATAGGACTTCGAGAGAGAGAGAGTGCTCGCTTTTGCTCTTTTGCTCTTTCGTTTCATTTGCGGTCTTTTTGAGATACTTTTGAGTTTTTAGAGACATTTTGTGTGTTTGATACTACGTTTGTTCTACTTTGATGAGTGCTTGGTCGTACTATGCCTTAATGTGTGCTTAATGCTTATCATATGCTATTCATATCTTGTATGACCATTTACTCATGTCTTGGTGATTGGGTGCATGCTATTCATTCTTATCATTTTGTGCGCTCCACCAAGATGTATGTGACATGGAAGAGTGACCCATGATCCTAATCGATTGTGCATTTGCATTCAAACGCAAATCTTAAATAATGCACAAATTTAGGGGGAGCTCTTGCTTATCACATACTTCTCAAAGCGACGATGTTATTCATTGATTATATCCTTTGTCAAGCTTTGATCTATATGTTGTCATCAATTACCAAAAGGGGAGATTGAAAGTGCAACTAATCCCGGTTGGTTTTGGTAATTAATAACAACATATATATCATTGAACTAATAGTTTCTTGAGAATCATTTCAGAAAGTTCAAGGATATGGGTATGGCAATGACTGAAGAAGTGGACCCTCAAAATGCTAAGGCAAGCATTGGCAAAAGCTCAAGACTCCATTTTTGGTTTAGTGATCCAAGATCACATTGAGTCCATAGGAAAGCCAATACTATTAAAAGGGATGAGGTTATGTTAATGATCTGGTTGCTCAAAGTGCTTAGTGATACATCTCCCAAACCATCAGCAATCTTTCATTCCAATATACACTCATAAGTAATCTCGGTCCCACCGATTTCCTAAACTCACCACACCGAGATGAACCACCTCAGCCACAAAGCCAAACCCTAGAACTTTCGGATTTTCCGATTCGAACTCGGTCTCACGAAACTAGTGTTGCCAAGCTTCAGAACCTTCTCGTCATCAAATCGGTGTCACCGAGATGATGAAGTCGGTCCCACCGAGATTGGCAAACCCTAGTCTTTGGAAGAATCGGACTCACCGAGATTGTATTTTCGGTCCCACGAAAATCCCAACGTTCACAAGATTTGAACTTTCGGTCTCACCGAGTTGTCAACTTCGGTCCGACCGAGATTGGTCAAATGTGTGTAACAGTTGGATTTTGTGTGGAGGCTATAAATACCCTCCACCCCTCTTCATTCGTGGAGAGAGCCATCGAAAGAACTACCACTCCTACCTTACATTTACGAGAAGAAAACTACCTACCCTTGTGTTGAGATCAAGTTGCTCCACTCCCACCATATGAAGCTTGATCTCTAGCCTTCCCAAGTTGCTTTCCACTCAATCCTTTCTTCCACCACAGCCAAATCAGTGAGGAGAGTTGAGTGTTGGGGAGATTATCATTTGAAGCACAAGAGCAAGGAGTTCATCATCATCAACACCATCTATTACCTTTTGGAGGGTGGTGCCTCCTAGATTTGTTAGGTGTCGCTTGGGAGCCTCCGTCGAGATGTGGAGTTGAACCAAGAAGTTTGTAAGGGCAAGGAGATCGCCTACTTCATGAAGATCTACCCCGAGTAAGGCTAGTCCTCCGTGGGCGTATGCCATGATGGCATAGACAAGGTTGCTTCTTCGTGGACCCTTCGTGGGTGGAGCCCTCCGTGGACTCTCACAGCCGTTACCCTCCATGGGTTGAAGTCTCCATCAACGTGGATTGACGATAGCACCACCTATCGGAACCACGAGAAAAATCTCCGTGTCTCCAAATTGCGTTTGCTCTTCTCCACCTCTCTTTACTACATGTGCAATTTACTTTCCGCTGCCTATACTCTAGAATTGCATGTGTAGGGTGATACTTGACTTGATCATCATTGTGAACTTGCTAAAAACTTGTCTTTATCAAAAGGCTGAATTTTTATATTGTCAAGTAGTCTAATCACCCCCCCTCTAGACATACTTTCGATCCTACAGACGCCCGCCATCGGATCGACCGACTCCATCGATCCCTGGCGCTGGAAGAAGAAGACGAACTGGGTCCGCCTTGCTTCGGGCCCCGCATCAGAGACGAGCCCTTCCCCAAAGGGTTCACGCTCCCCCGAGACACACCCAAGTACACCGGCTCCGTGAAGCCGGAAGACTGGCTGATAGACTACTCCACGGCCGTCAGCATAGCAAACGGCAACAAGCGAGTTGCCGTGAAGTACGTTCCTCTCATGCTCCAGGGCACGGCCCGGACATGGCTGAACAGCCTGAAGCCCCGCAGCATCAATAGCTGGGTCGACTTCACCGAAGCCTTCATCCGCAACTTCACAAGCACGTACAAGCGACCTCCCAAGCCGCGCCAGCTCTCCTTGTGCGTGCAAGGCCCTGAAGAATCAACACGCGACTACCTCACGCGCTGGGGCGAAGCTTCGAAACTCCTGCGAGGGCGTGCACGAGGTGCAGGCCATCGAGTACTTCACTGCCGGGTGCCGAGAGGGCACCCTCCTCAAGCACAAACTCCTCTGCGACGAGCCAGAAACCCTCGACGAACTGCTAGTCATAGAAGACAAGTACGCCACGGCCGACTCTTCCATGAAGACGGAGATTCAAGTCAACGCGACTGGCAAGGTGACTCCCCAGGCTCCCAGAACTCCGGCTGGAGACACTAGTCAGCGACAGCAACAGAACGACAACAAACGCAAGGCCCAGCAGCCGACTTCTAACAGTCGGCAGGTCGCGGCAGTTGAAGATCAGCAGCCGGAAGGGCAGCCTCCGGCCAAGCGGCAGAAGGGCGGCAAGTCCAATTGGTTGCCGGCTTTCTCCTATGAGCAGACTTTGGATGGTCCTTGCAAGTTCCACAATGCGCCGGCTATCGAACCACACCACCGAGAAAGTGCCACTGGCTCACCAGATCGCCAAGGATATGGCCTCACTCCTCCGCCCTTTCTTTGGGCGCTGCCTCCGCCGCCGCCCGCCAGCCCCGTGCCAACTCGTCGGTGCGGTGCAGGGGACGAGTTCCCGGAAGAGCACGAAGCCTCGTAGTGTTCACCACAGGCGAGATGACCGGCGCAGCGGCGCCAAAGAACAACAAGTAAATCAGAGCAACAGATGCTCCGGAGTTCATGCATTGGTCCGAGAGGCCTATCAGCTGGAGTCGGGCGGATCACCCAGAGGTGATGCCGAGTCCGGGATCTTACGCCCTGGTCCTAGGTGCGACCTTGGCCACTGATAGGCGGGCCACCCGTTTTTCGCGGGTCCTGATAGATGGAGGCAGCATTATAAACATCATGTATAAGGACACCATGGAGAAGCTAGGAATCAAGCGAAGACAGCTGCACAGCAGCCGCACCGTGTTCCACGGAATTGTACCAGGCCTCTCCTGTTCACCGATCGGCAAGATCCTGATAGACGTCCTCTTCGGAGACAAAGATCACTTCCGCCGAGAGCAGGTCTGGTTCGAGGTGGTGGACTTGGAAAGCCCGTACCACGCTCTGCTTAGCTGACCTGCCTTGGCCAAGTTCATGGCGGTTTCCCACTACGCCTACCTCAAGATGAAGATGCCGAGTCCCAAGGGGATTATGACCATAGTCGGCGACTACAAGAAGTCATCCGCTGCTTGCCGAGAAGCGATCGGCTAGCCGAGTCCCCGGTGATCGCGGCGAGCGGCTCCTTGACCGAAGTCGTGGTGATGGCGGAAAGCAGCCGAGATGTCGACCGACCCCAAGGAGTCGGAGGCGAAGGATCATTCAAGCCGCCAAAGAGACCAAGAAGATACCCTTGGACCCGAGCACCCGAAGGTCTGTTGTCATGGGCACGGGCCTTGGCAGCAAATAGGAAGGCGAGCTCGTCGATTTCCTCCGTGAGAATCGGGACATCTTTGCATGGTCCCCCAAAGACATGCCGGGTGTACCGACGGAATTCGCCGAGCACAAGCTACACGTCAGGCCAGATGTGAAACCTGTCAGGCAGCCCTTGCGCCGCCTGTCAGAAGAAAAAAGAAGAGTTGTCGGAGAAGAGATAGCCCGGCTCCTGGCAGCCGGCTTCATCATGGAAGTGTTTTTCCCAGAGTGGCTGGCAAACCCGGTTTTGGTGCTGAAGAAGAACAAGCAATGGCGGATGTGTATCGACTACACAAGCCTCAACAAAGCCTGCCCGAAGGACCCATTTGCCCTGCCAAGAATTGACCAGGTGATAGACTCCACAGCCGGATGCGAGTTGCTGAGTTTCCTAGACGCATACTCAGGATACCACCAGATCAAGCTGAACCCAGCGGACAGACTGAAGACCGCATTCATCACACCATTTGGAGCCTTCTGCTACCTGACAATGACGTTCGGCTTGAGGAATGCCGGCGCCACCTTTCAGCGTTGCATGCAAAAGTGCCTCCTCAAGCAACTCGGCAGGAACGCCCACGTCTATGTGGATGATGTGGTGGTGAAGACGGAGAAGCGTGGGACGCTGCTGGAAGACCTCAAGGAGACCTTTGAAAATCTGCGCCTATTCCAGATCAAGCTCAACCCTGAGAAGTGCGTTTTCGGAGTACCAGCCGGCCAGCTCCTTGGTTTCCTGGTCTCTGAAAGCGGCATAGAGTGCAACCCCGTGAAGATCAAGGCCATCGAGAGAATGGAGGTACCCAGCTGACTGTTGGATGTGCAGAAGTTCACCGGCTGCCTGGCGTCCATCAGCCGATTTATCAGTAGGCTGGGCGAGAAAGCTCTGCCCTTGTATCAATTGATGAAGAAGACCACCTTTTTTGAGTGGAACCACAAGGCGGATGAGGCATTTCTCTAGCTGAAGAAGATGTTGACTACTCCCCCCGTGTTGGCGGCTCCGACTCCCAAAGAGCCCATGCTCTTGTACATCGCCGCCACCAGCCGAGTAGTCAGCACAGTCATTGTAGTCGAGCGCAAGGAGGAAGGCAAGGCGCTCCCTGTCCAGAGACCGGTATATTACCTGAGCGAGGTACTGTCGACCTCCAAGCAGAACTACCCTCACTACCAGAAGATGTGCTACGGCGTGCATTTTGCCGCCAAGAAGCTGAAGCCCTACTTTCAAGAGCATCCAATCACTGTGGTTTGCACCGCTCCACTCGCCGAGATCATTGGAAGCCGAGACGCCTCCGGCCGAGTGGCCAAATGGGCTATAGATCTAGCTCCTTACACCATCTACTACTAGCCCCGCACCGCCATCAATTCGCAGGCGCTGGCCGACTTCCTCGTTGACTGGGCCGAGACCTAGTACCTGCCGCCAGCGCCTGACTCCATCCATTGGCGGATGCATTTCGATGGCTCCAAGATGCGCACCGGCCTGGGAGCCGGCGTCGTCCTCACCTCCCCTAAAGGCGACAAGCTCAAGTATGTGCTGCAGATCCACTTCGCCGCCTCCAACAACGTTGCCGAATATGAGGCGCTCATTCATGGGCTCGGGCTTGCCAAAGAACTCGGCATTCGCCGGATCTTGTGTTATGGCGACTCTGACTTGGTGGTTGAGCAATCATCCGGCGACTGGGATGCCAAAGACGCAAACATGGCGAGCTACCGCTTCCTGGTGCAGCAACTCAGCGGATACTTCGAGGGATGCGAATTCTTTCACGTGCTAAGAAATGACAATGATCAAGCAGATGCCTTGGCACGAGTCGGCTCCACTCGCCAAGCGATACCTTCTGGCGTCGCCCTTCAGCGCCTCCTCAAGCCGTCTATCAAGCCATCACCAGAGTCAGACTCCATCTTCGTGCCGGCTCCTCCAGAAGTAGTCGGATCCGACTCCAAAGCCCCAGCAGGTAGCCTCAAGAAAACCATAGTCAAAACCAGCCCGGGACTTGAGCCGGCCGAGGCTGTGCCAACCGGCCCGGGACTTGAGCCCGCCCGGGGCTGTGCCCGATCGGCCGGGGACTTGAGCCCGCCCAGAGCTGCGCCGGTCGGCCAGAGACTCATTCAATCCAAAGAACGGTCGCAGACTCCAACCCTCCGCCTCCCAGCCCAGCCACCCTTGTCCAAGTCGCTGTGGTAGCAGTTGAAGAGATAGCAGCACCTTCATGGGCGCAGCCTATCCTTAAATTTCTAGTGAACAAAGAGTTGCCAACAGATGAGATCCTGGCTCGGCAAGTGCAGCGCCGAGCGGCAACATACACCATAGTCAACAGAGAGCTGGTCAGGCGCAGTGTCACTGGTGTCTACCAACGCTGCGTAGAATCAGAACAAGGCCAAGCGATTCTCAGAGACATCCATCAGGGCGAGTGCGGCCACCATGCGGCTTCAAGGGCACTCGTGGCCAAAGCCTTTCGGCACGGTTTCTTTGGCCGATCGCCTCGAAGAAGCTAAAGAGCTAGTCCAAAATGCAAGGGTGCGGATGTTCGCTCCAAGCCACTTCAGCCGGCTTCCGCGCTAAAAACAATCCCCATCGCCTGGCCCTTCGCAGTTTGGGGCCTGGACATGGTACACTACTAGGAAAAGGCCTTCTAATGGCGCACTACCGGTGCGCCATTAGCATCACGCCACTAGAATTCTTTTCTAATGGCGCACCTGTGGTGCGCCATTAGAATCTCTGGTATTCTAATGGCGCACCACATAGTAGTGCGCCATTAGTAACAATTTTTTTTCAAATTTTTTTTGCAGAATTTTTTTTTAATTTTTTTTTTCAAAATTTCCAATTTTTTTTTGTCTTTTCTTAATCTCGGTCACTATGGCTTAATCTCGAGTCAATATGCATAATCTCGGGTCAAATCGCACTCCATAGTCAAACTTCCCGAAAGGTCACCCATCCTCTCACTACTCCAAATGAGCACGCTTAACTTCCGGTTCTATTCTCCCTCGTTTCCAAGTCTCGCACTTGTTGTTTTCCGACAATAGTAAGATGTCAATCCTATTAACGTCGAAATTTAGCTTGAGCATGTCTTGACACATTTCACTTGTTTGAGTTTGAAACTATTGTTCTAAAAATTAGTAACACTAATATTTCTTGAATAATTAGTTCGCATTACAGTTTGACCAGATTGACCATAGTTTGACCAGATTTGACCAAAATTCAAAAAAACTAAAATAATTATTTATTAACACTAATATTCTTGAATAATTAGTTTGACCATAGTTTGACTAGATTTAACAAAAACTAAAAAACTAATTTTTTTTGAATTTTTTGCCTCGGATCTTAAAAGCCCCGTAACTTTTTTTCTGTTAGGCTTTTGAGGATTTTAAAAATGTTTAACGGGGTTCCCCCGTTAAATTCGGATGTAACTTTTCGAGTAGATGCTTTTTCATATATAAAACTTTTTCATCCGAGTTCGTATGCAAAAGTTATGGCCATTTTATAAATTTCCGAGAGATTTTGCAAATAAAGTCGAAATTCATATTTGTAAATTTTCCCAACAACTAGACCACATATCACATGGAAAACTTATTTTCTTTTATTTTTTGACATTTTATCATTTTTTTTATTTTTTTAAAACTGAAAAGGCGGTCCACGGGGTGCATTCGTTGAAGTCAAGGCAAACAACTAATGGCGCACCACAACCGTGCGCCATTAGTAGTTAAACTAGTAATGGCGCACCACAACCGCGCCATTACTAACAATAATTTTATAATTTTTTATAATTTTTTTACTTTTTTTTAAAACTTCTAATGGCGCCTGCGGTGGGTGTGGTGCGCCATTACTAGTTAAAACTAGTAATGGCGCACCACACCCATGGTGCGCCATTAGAAGTTTTGAAAAAAAAAATTACTAATGGCGCACCGTGGGATGTGGTGCGCCATTAGTATTTGGAAACTAATGGCGTACCAACACATGGTGCGCCATTAGTATATAGCAATGGCGCACCACATGTCTGGTGCGCCATTAGAATCAATCCTATCTATAGCCCTTTTCCTAGTAGTGGTAGGACCATTCAAGACGGCCCGAGGTGGCCTAACTCATCTGCTTGTCGCGGTGGACAAGTTCACCAAGTGGGTGGAAGCAAAGCCCATCAAGAAGTTAAACGGGCCGACTGCAGTAACCTTCATTGCCGACATCACGGTGCGGTACGACATACCGCACAGCATCATCACTGACAACGGCACAAACTTTGCCAAGGGCGCCTTGGCTCGTTTCTGCGCGACGCAGGGCATCCGACTGGACTTAGCGTCCGTTGCCCATCGGCAGTTAAACGGCCAGGTGGAACGAGCCAATGGCCTCATCTTGTCCGGCATCAAGCCTCGACTGGTCGATCCACTCGAGCGTTCGGCCGGCTGTTGGGTCGAGGAGCTGCCAGCCGTCCTGTGGAGTATGCGCACGACTCCAAACAAGTCAACCGGCTTCACGCCTTTCTTCCTCATCTACGGTGCCGAAGCTGTCATCCCGGCGGATATAGAGTTCAACTCTCCACGAGTCACCATGTACACCGAAGAGGAAGCTGAAGAAGCACGCCAAGACGGCGTTGATCTGCTGGAAGAGGGCCGACTGTTGGCACTCAGCCGGTCCAGCATCTACCAGCAGAGTCTGCGCCGATACTACAACCGCAAGGTCAAGCCGAGATAGTTCCAAGAGGGCGACCTTGTGCTCCGGCTGATTCAGAGAACAGCCGGCCAGCACAAGTTGTCGGCACCTTGGGAAGGTCCCTTCATCATCAGCAAGGTACTAGGAAACGACGCCTACTATCTGATTGACGCTCAGAAGCCTCGAGCGCGCAAGAGGGACGACTCCGGCAAAGAAACAGAGCGCCCGTGGAACGCGAATCTTCTTTGAAGATTTTACAGTTGATGCAGTATGTATTGCACTACCCCCTTTGTATTAAAGTACTAAGACCTTAGGCCCCCCGAGACGAGATCGGGGACTGCCTTTTTGTTATCTATATGATAAGAATTACGCTTCCGAGTATGCTACTCTTTTCTATCATACTGTCTGGCACCGGGTCCGACTAGTCGGCCCGGCGACTTGCCGTCTTGCGCTATGAAATGCTTCCTGCAGTCAGACAAGTAATCTGTTGCGCTCAAGCCGTCTCCTGTCGAAAGCCGCAGCTCGCAGAGCGACTGCCGGTAGGCTGAGAACAAGCAAGAACGAGCGCGCACATGAAAAAATGGCTAAGGACCTAAAAGATTATGCATATCTCAAGCCGGCTACCAGCCTCCCCCCATAGAGCCGACTCATGAGCAGTCGGCTCGTCATCTTAGCTTTTATCAAAGACGGTCGACTCTCGGATAGTCGGCTTGTTGCTTTCTAGCCGACTTGCTAAAGAAACTCTAAACGGCTAAGTACTTGCCTCCCAGAAGTAGCCAAGCACTTGACCTAGCGACAGTCCGCAGAGCGGCTGTCCAGCCGGCAAGGCGGCAACTAAAGAAGGCGGCAAAGGAAAAAGTCTAAGGAGCAGTAAGCAAGAAAAGGCGGAAATCAGATAAATATTTACATAGGCCCTCGGCCGAATCTTGGAATAGAGATTCAGGATACACCCCACGGGTGGAATTGTTCGAACCTAACAAGTCTTTCAAAAGATTACTGAAGACAGATAAACAGAAGCAAAAAAAGCATTCTAGGAGGCGGCCTCCGGGGCCGGAGGATCGGAGGTGACGGCGGTGTCGGATGCCGGGGCAGTCGGCGAGGCGGTCTCAGCTTGGTCGCCTCCGGCGGCAGTCGCCTTGTCTCCGCGCGGCTCGTTGCTCGAGGTGCGATCGGACTGAGGCTGGCTGCTTGCTTCGTCTTCTGGCGCCTCCTCCTCACTGCCGTCCTCCGACTCGTCCTCCTCCTCGGCGCTGGAGTCGATCACCTCCGCCGAGTCTTCGTCATACTCCGGGTTCATCCTGAACCAGTCCAGCGGCACTTCCTCGCCGCCTTCAGTCCGCTTGGGCACGAAGACGCTGGTGTCCGTGTATTCAGCGATGGCTGCCGCGCGCTCGACAAGGGCGCCTTCTACGGCCTCTAGCTCGGCCTGGGCTTCGGCCGAACGCGGCGAGACAGTCGAGTCCAGCCTCGATACCACGCCTGATTTAACTCCAAGGCCCGGCGTGCTCCGGCCCGGGCCGAGGAGCCCTTCCAAGCCTCAAAACGGCCGGCGGCGACTTCCAGCCAGTCGGCGGTCCGACTGGCGGTGCGCGGAGCCGGCATGTCCGGCCACAGAGCGGCAACCGCCTGGGCACCGGCACGCTGAAGACGGCGCAGCAGCCGGTGAGCCGGACGAAGACGGGCCCCAATGCTCAGGAGCTGCTCGTCGATGGTTCGGGGGGCATTGGGGGCGATCACCTCACCCTTTGCCCTTCGCGCCTCCCGAGCCGCCTCGATGACCAGACGGACTGCCTGTGAATGACCAGGAAATAAGTCTGCCAAGACAAAAAAGAAGACAGTCGGAAAATCAGAAGTCGGCCTGACACGTAGTCAGAAGACCAAAGAAACGAAAGAGACTTACCATCAACGATGTCCTCGAGCTCGTGGTAGCCAGAGGTCAGCATCGCCTCCCTGTCAGTCCAGGCGGAGCGCTCGATCTCGAACTCGGCCATGAGGGCGGCCTCCCGCGTCTTGGCCTCGTCCTGCGCCTTCTGGAGCAGCTCCATCTGCTCGGCCAGCTGCGTCGCCAGCAGATCGCGCTCTTTGGCGAGCCTGCCGCACTCCTCTTCCTTGGCATGATGAGCAGTGTTGGCCTCGTCCAGCTGCTCCTGAAGGGCGGCGTTGGCGCCTGAAGAACGAAGAAAGAGACAAGAAAGTTATCAGTAAATTAGATCGTCGGGGAGATCCGGCCCGACCGCTCGTGATCGGCCCAATCTCTGGGACTACAACCCGTAGTGCGCCAATGCGCGCCCAAGAAGGAAGAAAAGAGCTCACCCCGGCTTTCCACCAACTCGGCGGCCCGCTTGTTCAGCTCCTCGACATTGCGGTTGAAGGCAGTGGCGTGGAGGTTATGATACTCCTACAAAAAGCCGACAAAGGAAAAAGTTAGTATTCGGAGCTCGCCAGAGGGAGTGCCGAACCGCCTGCTCAGCAGCCAGCCCGGAACTCGGAGACTACACCCAGTGGGTGCGCTGGCGCGCCCCCACAGAGAAAGACAGGAATCAAAAAAGGAGAAGGAAACATACTCGGACGGATGTCTGCACGGCGAATGCGCTCTGTGCGAGACTTGAGGGTCGCTTTCGCCCGCGATTTTGCTCGGGCGTCGAGAGGGCTTGGTTCAGCGGGCCGGTGCCGCTTCCGCGCAACCACCCGGTGGGCGCGGCACTGGAGGCCTCGACGTCCAGACTCGCCGAGCTGGCTGCGCCGGTCTCCCGAGCTCGCGGCGCCGAGCTCGTCCTCTCAAGCCGGCGGCGCGCCGGCGCGGTGACTTGAAGAAGCAGCCGCGCCTCGGCCTCGTCCGTAATTGGCGGATCCAACGGGCCCACCGGCTGTTTGCCGTGCGGCTTCCCAGACGGTGGCGGAGGCAGCAGAGGCGGCGCGAGGGTTTCTGAGCCTGAAGCCTCGCCGCCCTCCTCCACGAGGGGGTTCTCGGTGCCGACCTCTCCGGTCTGCCCCATGAACTCCGGAGCCAGCGGCGCCGACGACAACGGAGGGACGAGCATCGCCGATCAGCGACGCGCGACCTCCTCAGCGCGCCGCTTCGTCGCGGCGGCGGTTTCGGCCTCCTCCAGCTTCTTCTGGGCGTTGGCGGCCGCCTTCTCGGCCTGCTCCTTCTCCAGGCGGTCGGCCTCCTCCTCATCGTGCTTCTCCCGCATGTTCTGTTCCATCGCCTCCCGAAGGTCGGCGGCGGGATCGACCCGCCGGTTGTTGGTGGACGTCTCTACCGACCCCATGACAGAGGGGGCGGCGACTCTCTCAAGGGAGAGGGGGGCTCTGGAGAAGAACGGAGGGAAAATCAAAGAAGACTCGGATAAGATCCAACAAAGAAAACAAAAGAGCGTAAAGACTTACGCGGAAACTAACGGCGGCCTTCTCACTTCCCTTCGGAAGCGGTTGGCCTTCGCGGCCGCCTCCTCCCGTTTGGTCGCGGCGGCCGCCCCCTTGAACTTCTTTGGCTTGCTGCCGGGCGCGCTCGGCCCGGTGTGACGCCTCTTCACGCTGCCTTTGCCGGAGTGGCCGACCCTCGGCTGGTGGCGTGGGACGACTTCCACGTCGGCGTTGTCATCGGGCCAGTCGGCGAAGGTGGCCGATGGCCTGAGGCCGCCGTCTGCCCCTTCTTCGCCGCCTTCGGCGTCGGCCTCCAGCGCTGCCGCCCCCAAGTCGGGGTCGTTGACGTCGCTATGCTTGCGGTCTGGGACGTAGTCGCGGGGCTCTCTCACGGCGCCGGCTGCAGGCTCCATGAGGGGGTTCTACCCAGAAGGAACCAACAAAGATTATAAGTCGGATCCGGCTGCAAAGAAGATCAAACTACATAAAGATGTGACTTACCACTGGGGGGGTTGTCGCGCGAGTACGGCTCCTTGCCGAACTGCCAGTCCTCCGTGAACTCGCAGTGCGCGATGTGGTTCACCAAGTTCGCCACCTCCCTACGGGGCATCTCCTTGGTGCACAGCCGACTCGGTTCGTGGCGGCCGCTCATCTGACAGATGAGGTGAGGCCGGCCTTGGAGTGGGAGGACTCGGCGCGCCACGAAGGCGGCCAGAAGGTCGGATCCGACGAGGCCCTCCGACTGTAGCAGAACTCGGAGTCGCGCTATAGCGGTGGCTCCGGAGGGAGTCAGCGACTTGGACCGGTGAGACCAACTGGGAAGCCTCCCAGTTAAAGGAGCGGGGTTGAAGGGCGGCAGGTTGACCCAGTCGCCGTCGGTGGAGAGGTTCTTCACATAGAAGTAGGAGCACTGCCACATCTTCACCAATTTTACCAGCGAGATGAGAGGGAAAGGATTGTCGGCCGTCGAGCGCCGCACCGCGATGTAGGTGCCGCACTGAGCCGGCGTGCCGGCGGCCTGCGAGCCGAGCTTCGAAGAGAAGAATTCTCCCCATAACTCGAGGGTGGGGAGAACGTCGAGGAAGCCTTCACACAGAGTGGCGAAGGCGGAGAGCAGCACCACCGCATTTGGGGTGAGGTGGTGCGGCTGAAGATTGTGGAACTCCAGGAACGAGCGGAAGAAACCGCTCGCCGGCAGCCCCAGCCTGCGCATGAGGTGCGAGCGGAAGACGACCCGCTCCCCCTCCTCCGGCGCGGGCCGGATCTCTCCCGCCGGCATGGGACGGGCGTGCACGAGGTCCGCGCTGGGGAGACGGCGGGTCCGACGGAGGAACTCGATATGTTCCGCCTCCACATCCGAACCATCCCACACGCCGGAGCGCGAGGCAGGGGGCGCGGCAGAGGAAGAACTCATCGCCGTGGTATAAAGTGCTCCTGCTCGCGGCGGAGGAAGAAGAGAAGGCAGGAGAATGGGGGAGAGGGTGCGCATGCAGTGCCGCCCCGCTCCTCCCCGCCTATTTATAGCCCTACGGGCTGAGGAGCCGAGGGGGCGGGCGTGGGATTAACTGCGCACGAAGCCCCACGCCGCCCACGATTTACCCACGGTTATCGCGCGATAACGACGTGGGGAAGCCAACCGTTCGCGACCACAGCGGATCCGTTCGGAAGCCGAGGCGCGGTAGTGGCGGGCCCCGCCTGACGGCCCGTCCTGTCACGCGCGTGGGTGATCAGACTATCCTCCCCACAAGGCGCCGCGCGATAGGACAGCCTTGATGGCAGTAGGGAAGCGTATCCGATACGCCGCCTGATTTCCCATCGCGACTTACAAACGGTGGCCCCTCGCTGAACAAGTCTGACTTCGGCGAGTCGGCCCAAAGAAGACGATGACCGAGTCTCAGAGTCGGCGCTGGGAAGTTTGAAACTGCTGAAGCCCCACGAGACGGCGTCCGCAGGGCTTCACCAGCTTCGGGGACTACTGTCGGAGTAATGGGCCACGGGTAGGCTGACCCGGGACCCAGGATCTTTCAAGACCTTGGGGCAGGCCACGCCCCTCCAGCCGAGTCCCAGCTGGCGACCTCCAGAGAGGCCGAGTCCCAGCTGGCGATCTCCCGAGAGGCCGAGTCTCAGCTGGCAATCTTCGGAGGAGCCGAGTCCCAGATGATGACATCAAAGCAAGCCGACTCCAAGCTGGCGACCTCCAGGAGCGCCGACTATGGGAGTCGGCCCACGACACTTCACGAAGCCCGATGCGGGGTACGGTCACGACGTGGCCGTCCCTCCCTGCCTACGAGGGACCGGCATGGCTACAGTGAGCCGTATCGCCGGGAGATCTCCGGCGAGGCGCGGCACGGTTGCCATGCCTTCCCTGACCTCAGCCATAGTGCGCGATGCACTGTGCCCACGACGCCGGCCTGTACGGCCCGAAGGCCGCGGGGCCGCCTGTCAGTGGGTGAATCGAAGGCGGCCAGAGCGCCCGAAGACAGCCCTGTGGGAGTCAGCCTCCCCGGAGTCGGCCGTCTCCCCTCCAGGGCCCCACAAGCCATAAAGCAGATTGGATGGGGAGTGGCGACAGTGATCGCCTGATAGACGGCGGTACTGTTGCCACGACCCAATGACCAAGCCTGCGTCATCAGGAGCGCCACACAGTGCTCAGCCTATCCGCGGGACCCACCAGTCGGCGGGCCCCAGAAGCCGGCAGGAAGGACGGCGGCATGAGAGACAGACGGCTGGGACCCGCGCCCAGTCGGATTACCATTGTACCCCCGGGGGGTAGGCCTATACAAACCGCCCGGGGCGCCCATGCAAAGGGTTCGGACCTTGATAGAGATAGACACATAGCCCAGGGAGGAGAGAACTAGCTGCGCTCTCTCCTGCCTCCCGATACAGCTCTAGGTGCACCATTGTAGTCACCTTGCTATAGTGACCATGCGGAGACTCTGCAGAGCAGCAGTAGGGGTGTTATCTCCCCGGAGAACCCTGAAGCTGGGTAAGATTCGCCGGCGTGCATGCCAACGCCTTATCCCGTTTCCAGGCACCGGCGACGTTCTACTCGCCCCCACCATGATAAGCCATCCTTTGGCATATGTCGCTCCCAACCCCCGACACACCCTAAGAGAATCGAGCAAGATTCTCAGAGAAACAATATTGATATACCTAGTTCTTCTAAGAGGAAGAAAAAGAAAAATGATAGGACTATGCAAACTTCTAGTGAACCTATTGCTGAACCACCTGATAATCCAAATGATATCTCTGTTTCTGATGCTGAAACACAATCAGGTGATGAACATGAACCTAGTGGTAATATTAATGATAATGTTCATGTTGATGCTCAACCTAGTAATGATAATGATGTAGAAGTTGAACCTGTTGTTGATCTTGATAACCCACAATCAAAGAATCAATGTTATGATAAAAGAGACTTCGTTGCTAGGAAACATGGTAAAGAAAGATTACCATGGGTTCAGAAACCCATGCCTTTTCCTCCGAAACCATCCAAGAAAAAGGATGATGAGGATTTTGAGCGCTTTGCTGAAATGATTAGACCCATCTTTTTGCGTATGCGATTAACTGATGTGCTCAAAACAAATCCTTATGCTAAGTATATGAAGGATATCATTACTAATAAAAGAAAAATACCTGAAGCTGAAATTTCCACCATGCTTGCCAATTATACTTTTAAGGGTGGAATACCAAAGAAACTTGGAGATCCCGGAGTACTTACTATACCATGCTCCATTAAGAGAAATTATGTTAAAACTGCTTTATGTGATCTTGGAGACGGTGTCAGTGTTATGCCTCTCTCTTTATATCGTAGACTTGACTTGAAGAAGTTGACGCCTACTGAAATATCTTTGCAAATGGCTGATAAATCAACTGCTATACCTGTCGGTATTTGTGAGGATGTGCCTGTTGTGGTTGCAAACGTTACTATTTTAACGGACTTTGTTATTCTTGATACTTGCAAAGTGGCCCGCTCGATGCGCGGGCTAGAATTGTGTAAATCTTATTAAAGCATTAATTTTATTTTGTCATCTTTAAAGGTTTTTATGAAATAGTCCCTCCGTTCCTTTATCTAAGGTGCACTTTTTTTTACAAAAACTTCACAATGTAAGGTGTATATGTTCACCGTGTATATTGTGTAAAATATCAGTGTGAATAGCCAATTACTTCAAACTTTTGAGTGCTTCCACTTAACAAAGATATGTTGTGTAAGACATTAGGAAGGAGAAATAAATGTAGTCTATTCTTTGCTAGATCTATGACATCACATGTATTCATTCGAGACCATCACACATATAAAGGAGTTAGCCACATTGTATGTAAGTCTACAATAATGTATATTTTCGACTGGGCAAAAAGAAATTATTTATTACGAAATGATATGTGAAAGTGAATAATAATAATTATTATTTTGAATAAAAAACAATTTGTCTTGTTATTTCATATGGTTGCCATGTAGCATGTTTTCATTATTAGTAATAGAACAAAATAAGAAAGCTTAATAAAAGATGAACAATATTATATGTACAAGTCATTGATTAGTGTCCAGCAAGCATTGGATTATTTTCACCACATCAAGGCATTGTTTAAACTTTAAATGTATTGGTTTTTGTTCTAGTTGTTTACACTCTAGTAAAATGCCAACCATTTTTTCAAAAGAAGTACTATTTGATAATCTCAATATAGTTTATCATTGGTTTATCCAATGTTCTTCTCACCCAGAAAGCACATTCCAATTCTATATAATAGAAAGATTGATCAAATAACAGGTCAAACAGATAGAAAGCTTCTACTGTATTGACAAATACACCACTCAGCAAGAAATGGTATCTCTAACAATCTTAAGCGTAAGGACGATTATCTGTGGAAACAAAGAAGTCAAATCGAGTGACCAAATAATAGCCTAGCTCAAGCATATAGTGCACATCGATTTCTAAATAAATAATTTACGTTAGATGACATTCTCTAAACTCCTATAAAAGACATGTTCTTGCGGCAAGTGTGGCCTCACGCCGGGTATGAAGGTTGTTATCCTCTTGTTCAAAGACACGAACACCATAATCAGGTTGTTGCACGTGGACTCATTGCACTTGCAATTATGGGGAGCCATTGTCTTCATCTTTGCATGCACGTCTCGGGGATCGCTGATCCCGGAGTCTTAGTCATGAACTTTGATCTAACTTCTCCCAGCGACCATGCAGAGGAGCAAACACACAGTGGACATGTATCGGACATGTATCCACTGATAGACTTGCTGCGACGGAGATACATAAGGAGAGATGTGAGTGTCATAAAGAAAGAAATAATCAGGGTTCTTAAATATGGAGAGAAAATATCATATATGCTAATAATATGAGATTACCGAACTAACTGTAAAATCAAAACATAATATAAAGCCAATAGGGCATATAGTTGTTGTATCTCATCATCAATTTGAGGCGACCGGTATATCAAAATAGGGCATGTCGAGATAGAATGACATGCCAGCTAGTCGCAGAGCAGGAAACTACAATAGCTATGCATGAGGCTATCTGCCAAAGGTTTTTTTTTTTTTGCGGATGATACCTGGCAAAGCTAATTGTGCCACCAATTTGAAAGATGATATTACCTAATTAAGAGCACCAGGGAAACAGTAGATGAATATGCACGTTATATATGTTAGTAAAAGCATACTACAGATTTCGGAACGGAATATACCTACCAAATGAATATGTTTTCTGCACTGTTTGCCTATAGAAACCATACCATTCATATGTAAATGTAATTGCGATCTTCCAAATTCTGTTAAGATAATGTACTGCTTAAAGCCATAATGTACATGTTAGCAAGCAGGAATGCCGCGATCCCTCCAACATCAATGGAAAATTTCCGTGCAATTTGAGAGGAAAATATAGTAGATCCGTGGCTGTCTAATTCCACATAGACACGATTAAATAATTAGAGATGGAGGAACTTGCCGTATGTATTGCATGTATATTCCAGATATTGCGCTGGATGGAGGAACTTGCCGTATGTATTGCATGTATATTCGAGATATTGCCTTGGATGACCAGCTGCTTCGCAACTCATGCACGTGGCTTGGACCAAGAAAAAATAAGATGTCTTCCCATGCCATTCTCTCGGTGGCGCATAGATCACTCTTCCCCGCTGACGCTAGAGGCCTTAATTCGCTCGACTGTACTGCAACAACATTCTTTTTTTTGTATGGACCACGTCAAATAGAAAGAATATAAGAAATGATGAAACAAAACTGAATCAAATAAATTTATATCTGCGGTGTATAGTAGCTAGCATCAAAATCAGGGTTCGCATCAGAATATAAATAAATAAATCCATGGTTTAAACATACCACAGCAAAAATAGATGGATCCATTATATAGACGAAACCAATTTTTATCAAGGTATGTTGCATGATTCTTGGTCAACAGTTCAACACAGTTTGTAGGAATCAAACTAAGGGTTTATACCAGAACTAAAAAAAAACTGCATACATCACTTGCTATTAGGTACAGAGCGACAAAATAAAGGCCGTCTATATGTATTCTAGATGACCAGTAACAACCCCATCTGGCAGATTTCTTGGACACATCAAAGAGGATGATGCAACACCCGATACTATGGTACCCGTGGAACATAGATGATGGTTGTCATCACGTGCAATCTTCAGTCCCGTTAGGGTCCAGATTGGGCCTCCCAGATTGAGCGTTTGTGGCGGCAAACATTACGGTGCAGCAGAGGAACTGATGGAACTCAAGGAGGGGGTCGAATACCTGGGGCATCCAAGTCGATCATTTGTGGTGACTCCCATGAGGGGTGCGGCAGAGGAATCAACGGATCAGGACGGGGAGGAGGTGCTGGTCGAGGGTGCATGGAGATGCTCAGGTCGTCATGGTAGTATGCAAGTAAGATTAGATTAATGACATCTAATTGTTATATGATAAATAGAGAGTGGCCTTTTAGAACCCGGGTGCCTAGGCACCCTCTTATCAGTACCGTTCATCCAGAATCTAGCGCATTGAGATCTGTACCATGTACTGTAGCATGCATTTGATTAGCATATCAATAGGTCCGACAGATTTCAACCTGGGCCCATCCTAGCACTGTTTGGTAAAGGCTGATTCCACCTATGGCAAGAAAAGAAAGAGAGATGTCGGAGTTGACATGTCGGACAGCCCGTACTCACCGATGAGACAAAACGAGTTGTGCCCTCGACAGACCTGGTCGCACTATTCATGTGGCAGGAATCTTTCTACCAGAGCTAGCAGGCTGGTGGCATGCAACTGTATACATGCATTGGTCGCACAATATTATAGGACACCTTGACCGTGCTTTTGAACTGCAAAGAAAATAATCTGGCAAACCATGTAGTATAATATTGGTTCTGTGACTGAGCGAGAGACACCCGTGCATGGCTGCATGTTCACGTGAATATATACTCGGAACCCATATGCTTAATTTTTATGTCGCATACAGAAAAAGCTGACCAACAGCTGTACCCGATGGCCCGCCTGGCCTCCTGCCAGGTCTACCACAGCCTAACAGTGCCCTACTATGCTTACTACAGCCTAGCCCTGTCCCTATTTATGTCTGCAAATTGCCTACTTAATTACCCTGGTGCCGCAAGTAGCCTGCTGCTGGGTAAGGGGGTGCCGGGCACCCGGGTGCCGTCGCACCTTTTCGATAGACAGGTCTGCACTCTAGAAAATACATATTTACCACACTGATTTTGAAAGCTTGCTTGGGTCTCTACATGCTTAACGATTCTTTGGCAATTTGTAGAGCTCGGCACATTCTAGTGGCAAACTGGCATTGCAGTCCTAATACTGAGGTTGCCATCTAATGCTAGAACACCAGACACTTGGGCATGCGTAACAATAAATCAAATCACTTTTTGATAGAATAAGCTCTCCGTCAGACCATTAGGGTCATTTTTCTGTTTTAAACTTGTGTACGCATGCACTGATGTGATGGACACATGCAGCATGCACGTAGCTGGGACGTGCCCTCCGCACGAACCCGTTTTTTCCCTTTGTTGGTTTTCTGTAAACCCGGTCAGCGTGGCATGTCTGTGTGAAGGAGGTCGTGGGATGGCGCGATCAATCCGGATCACGACGGGCTGGCCGGGGTTTGTTAGCTAGGCTTTCGGTTGTACCAGGAATAAGGGAAAAGGAATGAAACAGAAAACGTGGCGTTGTTAGCTGCGGCAAAAAGGGCTTTTCTCTCTTGCGTGTGTTGCGTGCGTTCTTGAGCTCAGCGTTCTTCGTTCGATCGGCTAATCGGCAACGACAATTGGCATCAGAGCCCGGGTGTTTGATCCTTGGCACGGCGGCGGTGTTTGATCCGTCGTGAGTAAATTGCTGAAAGCCACCACATTTGTGGCGAGGATACTCCAAAACCACCGCTTTTGCTGAAAATAACAAAACACCACCAACTCTGCGGCAAGTGAATAACAGATTGCACTAAACGAGCTGTGAGCTGCGACTAACAGGAAAACTGACGGGCTGGCCCCACATGTCAGGCTTACTTGGCAAAAAATAAACACATGGACGGTTGACTAGTCTCTCACGCTCTCTCTCTCACACTAGTCTCTCTGGCATTTCGTCGAACACTCTCCGTGTGCACGCACATCACCTACTCCCTCGGATCGGGCAGCGCAATGCGCCAATGCCGACCGCCGCAACCGCGCCATGCACCATCTCCGTAGGCCTCGTCGCCGCCGGCCAACCGCTCGACGGCGCCACCCACGCCTCGCCTCCATCCACGCACAAGATGTGGAGCTCGACGGCGCCGGCCCTCCGAGCCCCGGCCTCGGCCCGGCTTCCCGCGGCGCGCCACAACCCGCGCCGCCCCTACAGCCACCACCGACGCCGTCGACCCTCCACGCCCGCCTTACTCCCCGATCGCCTTCGCCGTCGATGGACACGACGGAGGGACGCTCCGCGCCTCCTCCTTCCTCGCCTCATCAAGCCTCCTCCGGCCGCCGTCGCCACGACGAATCGCCCCGACCTCGTCCGCTCTCGTTGTCGGCCACCGATGAGCCCTCGTGTGCAGCGTGCACGCTGCACTCTCGGCCGTGCTTCCGCAAGCCCGAGCACCACGCTGCGTCCTCATGTGCTTCCCCGCGTGCTCGACGCCGCAAGCGTGGCGCTGGGCTCACCGGCGAGTCTTGGCGGCAACGGCATCTTGGCGCGCGGGCTCGTTAGCGCGAGGCGGCAGCGGCGCTAGGGCGCTGAAGCGCGGCGTTATTGGCGCTGGAAAGCTAGGCCGGGGGCGTTGAAAGGCTGCGGCGTCGGAGCTAGCTGCAAGGGGCAGGGCGGCCGCGCAGGCGAAACCGGAGGTGCGACAGGTCCGGCGCATCGCAGACCAGAGCCGGCGGCCTGGCGTTGACTATACGTAAGAAAAAGAAGAAGAAAAGGGAAAAGAGATGAGAGGCTGACTGGGTGGGGTGGGGGGGGGGCTATAGTCCACGTAAGCATGCCAAGTCAGCCTGACATGTGGGCCAGCCCGTTAGCTTTCCTGTTAGTCTCAGCTCACAGCTCGTTTAGTGCAATTTGTTACTCACTTGCCGTGGAGTCGGTGGTGTTTTGTTATTTTCAGCAAAAGCGGTGGTTTTGAAGTACCCTCGCCACAAATGTGGTGGCTTTCAGCAATTTACTCATCCGTCGTGGTCATGTCCGGGGACGAGTCGGACGGGAAGACCAAGGGCGGCACGAGGTCGCCGTCGAAGACGCCCTCATCCAAGGCGCCGCTCGCGCGCCTCTCCGGCAGCGGCAGCGGCGAGTACCGCGTCGTGGAGCGCGTCATGCGAGAGGAGTCGGGGGCGTCCTTGATGCTCACCCGCACGAACTATCAGGAGTGGGCGCTCGTGATGCAAGTCAAGCTGCAGGTCGCCAGCGTCTGGTCCGCGGTGACCGACGACGCCGCCGACGAGAATGACGACCGGCGCGCGCTGCAGATCATTCTCACCGGCATTCCGCCGGAGATGCTGCGTGTGCTGGCCGCGAAGGACACGGCGAAGACGGCGTGGGAGACCATCAAGACGATGCGGATGGGCAGTGAGCGCGCCCGTGAAGCCAAGGCGCAGGTGCGCCGGCGGGAGTTCGAGGATCTCCGTTTCAGAGACGGGGAGTCTGTCGAGGACTTCGGGCTGCGGCTCTCCGCCCTCGTCGCCGATCTGGAGCTGTACGGTGACCCCGTCACCGAGCACAAAACCGTTCGAAATTTCTTGAGTGGTGCCACGCGGTACCGCCCAATGGCCATGGCGATTGAGTCCTTCCTTGATCTGAAAACCATGTCCATTGAGGAGCTCGTCGGCGCTTCTCGCTTGTGAGGATCATTATGACCTCGGCGACGGCGCTGAGAACACGGGCGCCTCTTGCTCACTCATGAGGAGTGGCTGGCCCGTGAGAAGTTGAGCGGCGGCGGTGGTTCATCGTCGGACGGCAGCAGCGGCAACACCGGCAAGAACAAATCGCCCGCCAAGGCCAAGCCTCATGGCGGTGGCAAGGGTGCGTCGGGGAGCGCGGGCGCGGGCAGTGCCGGCGGCTCCGGCAACAAGAAAAAGAAAGGCAAGTGTCATCACTGTGGTATACAAGGTCCTTTGGAAGAAAGAGTGTCGCACGTGGCCGTGAACAAGAGCAAAAGGGGAGACAAGAGCAGGCCAATCTCGTCGTCCGGGAGATGAGCATGAGCAGGGCTTGCGATGGCCGTGGTCACCACCCAAGATCCACGGAAGTAGTCACACCCCGTGCTGTTTTTCCGAATGAAGAGAAGGTAATCCACGTGCCTGTCCCGATGGTGTGTGGTTCTTTGACACCGGTGCTAGTAGCCACATGACCGGAGAGAGGCGCACGTTCTCCACCCTTGATGACAGCGTGCATGGCCTTTATTAAGTTTGGGGATGGTTGCATGGTCGCCATCCGCGGCGGAAGAATCTGTCGTTTTCATTGTCGAAACGGCGACCGAGAGCACCGACAAATGTCTTCTTCATTCCCTCTCTTGAACAACATAATATCGATGGGCCAAATGGATGAGGGTGGATGTGTGATTGGGATCGAGAGCGGCGTCATGACAGTCCACGACCCAGCGCGTCGTGTACTCGCTCGTGTCAAGCGCTCGGCGAGCCGGCTGTACACTAAATTCTCACCATAGATACGCCGGCGTGCCTTCCGACGCAGGCGATGATGTGACATGGAGGTGGCATGCGGCGCATGGGACATCTCCACTTCCGAGCTCTCGAGCCATGGCGACAAGCAGCTAGTTCGAGGATGCCGGTCATTGACCGTGTTGGAAATATCTGCGGCGGATGTGCGCTTGGAAAGCAACCTGAGCCCGTTCCCACAGCCCACGTCATACCGCGGCGGAACACACGCTGGAGCTGGTGCACACCGACTTATGTGGGCCGATCTCACCGCAACACCTCGAGGCAACAAGTACTTCCTGCTAGTTGTGGGCGATTTCAGCCGCTACATGTGGCTGGAGTTGCTGCAGTCAAGGATGAGGCACACGGCGATTCAAGAAGGTGCAGAGCCATGGCGAGGTGGAGGGCAGATGCAAGCTTCGCGCGTTCCGGACCGACCGGGGCGGCGAGTTCAACTCTGTGGAGTTCAAGCAATCTTGTGAGAGTCTCGGTGTCAAGCACTTCACCACAGCTCCATATTCACCTCGGCAAAATGGCGTTGTTGGCGCCAAATCAAACAGCTTGTTGAGATGGCTCGATGCTTGCTCAAGAGCATGGATATGCGGCGTTTCTACGGGAGAAGCTGTCAAGACTGCTGTCTACATCTGAACCGTCGCGCCACAAGGAGTCTGGAGGTGTCACTCCATATGAGGCATGGCATGGACGAAAACCGAGCGTACAGCACCTACGTACATTCGGGAGCATGGCCCATGTGAAGAAGCTTGGACCTGGGATCACAAAGCTATCTGATCGCTCGACACCCATGGTGTTTGTGGGCTATGAGGAGGGATCCAAAGCCTACCGTGTGTATGACCCACTGACCAAGAAGGTGCAGGTAACACGAGATGTAATTTTTGAAGAAAATAGGCCTTGGAACTGGCATGCTCACTCTGCAGATAGTACTCCAACCACGCCCACAACCTTCATCGTGGTCTACACCACGCACCGTGGAATTCGTGAGCTGGACACCGGTGCTAGTACGGTGTTGAGGGCGCGGCACGGCGGGACAGAGGCCTCTACACCAACCCATGGCATGTTCTCTCCGCTGCGTCCACGCCGGGCGGTGGGCACGCCGGCGCCGGCGATGGCCGCGCACGGACGCCACAGCCCGAGCCGGGCACGCCCGATATGGTGCCCGGCATACGCTGGGCCACGCCACCGACGCACGACGACAGGCGCGACGTCGACTCCGGGCCAATACGCTACCGCCGTCTCTCCTGCATCCTCGGCGAGGCGAGGGGAGGCTGTGCGTGGCGATGGGCGATGCCTTCTCAGTGCCGAGGAGCCTTCCGACATCGATGACGCGCTTGATGATGCGGCGTGGAAGAGAGCCATGGATGACGAGATGCAGTCTATTGTTGACAATGCCACCTGGGAGCTTAGCTCACTGCCGCGGGGTCATCAACCGATCGGTTTGAAGTGGGTGTACAAGGTGAAACGCGACCCGGCTGGCAATGTAATCAAGCACAAAGCTCGGCTGGTCGCGAGAGGGTTCACACAGCGCCAAGGGGTTGATTTTGACGAGGTATTTGCTCCAGTGGCACGGATGGAAATAGTGCGCCTCCTGCTTGCTCTTGCTGCTCACCACGGATGGGAAGTCCATCACATGGACGTGAAGTCAGCTTTTCTCAATGGCGATCTCAGTAAAGAGGTGTATGTGGCCCAGCCGCTGGGATATGTGGTTGATGGCCAAGAGCAGAAGGTACTGCGGCTGCGAAAGGCCTTGTACGGCCTGAAGCAGGCTCCGCGTGCTTGGTACTCGAAGCTAGATGAGACGTTGTCCAACCTCAAGTTTGTCCGAAGCCCACTGGAGCATGCCGTCTACCGGCGAGGCGACGCCCAATCCTATCTGTTGGTGGGTGTCTATGTAGATGATTTGATCATCACGGGAATGGACATGGCTGCAATCTCTGAATTTAAGGCGCAGATGCAGCATCTTTTCAAGATGAGTGATCTTGGCCCCCTCAGCTACTATCTGGGCATTGAAGTAGTACAAGGCAAGGGGGAGATTACACTTTGTCAGCAAGCGTATGCCGGAAAGATCCTTGAGCAGGCAGGGATGAGTGACTGCAACAGTTGTCATACTCCCATGGAATGCAGACTGAAACTCAAGAAGAATGATGGTTCAAAGGCCGCTGATGCAACTCTGTATCGCAGCATAATTGGAAGTCTTCGGTACCTTGTACACACTCCTCCTGACATTGCTCATTCCGTGGGGATTGTGAGTCGGTTCATGGAGAATCCGAGCTCAAACCATTGGGCGGCAGTCAAGCAAATCCTTCGCTACATTCAAGGAACGAGGCATTATGGCTGTCGTTACACGAGTGGTGGGACTGCAACTCTGCTCGGGTACAGTGACAGCGACCACGCCGGCGTCATAAGCGACCGCAAGAGCACGTCAGGTCAGGTCTTCTTCCTTAGAGACAATCCGGTTAGCTGGACTTCGCAGAAGCAGAAAATTGTGGCAATCAGCTCTTGTGAAGCGGAGTATGTAGCAGCAGCAGCGGCAACCCAACAAGGGATCTGGTTGAGCCGTCTCCTAGGCGAGATGCAAGGCCAGGAAGCAACAAAGTTCAGACTGTTGGTGGATAGCAAGTCAGCCATTGCACTAGCCAAAAATCCAGTTCATCATGATCGAAGTAAACACATCGATGTGAAGTTCCACTTCATCCGTGATAGCATGGAAACTGGGCAAGTGGAGGTTGATTATGTGCGGACACAAGAGCAGCTAGCTGATGTTCTGACGAAATCCCTTGGAAGGGTTCAGTTCACTGAGATGCGTCGAAGGTTGGGCGTCGAAGAGATCATCAGTGGACGTCAAGCTTAGGGGGAGAAATGATAGAATAAGCTCTCCGTCAGACCATTAGGGTCATTTTTCTGTTTTAAACTTGTGTACGCATGCACTGATGTGATGGACACATGTAGCATGCACGTAGCTGGGACGTGCCCTCCGCACGAACCCGTTTTTTCCCTTTGTTGGTTTTCTGTAAACCCGGTCAGCGTGGCACGTCTGTGTGAAGGAGGTCGTGGGATGGCGCGATCAATCCGGATCACGACGGGCTGGCCGGGGTTTGTTAGCTAGGCTTTCGGTTGTACCAGGAATAAGGGAAAAGGAATGAAACAGAAAACGTGGCGTTGTTAGCTGCGGCAAAAAGGGCTTTCCTCTCTTGCGTGTGTTGCGTGCGTTCTTGAGCTCAGCGTTCTTCGTTCGATCGGCTAATCGGCAACGACACTTTTTATACATCAAATTGAGCTGTCTAATGAACTCGAAGGAATCAAATATCAATCTGTGAAAGTCAAATCGCTTATCTACCGCAAATCATATGTCTGCAATTAGTTAACTATCAAAAAAAACATGTATAGGTATTAGCAGATTAATCCGGAAGGAACCAACCTGCTGCTTACCGTCAAAAATGAAGGTGATGATCCTAGCCTCCTAAAGTGCCCATCCAAAAAATCCTATGCTAGCCAGTTCCCCAAACATGTCCGCGCTTAATTAGGTCGTTGGCCCATTCCTCAACCATGTCCGCGCTTACTTCGCTGGCCTGTTCCTCGACCCAGTTGATGTTTTCTTTGATGTGGGATTCCGGTAGTGATTCCAGGCGTTTACATGGCACCTAATCTCTCAAGCACCATATACGTGCAAATTCTTTAATCCGGAAGGAACCAACCTGCAGCTTACCATCAAGCATGAAGGTGATGATCCTAGCCTCCTAAAGTGCCCATCCAAAAAATCCTGTGCTAGCCAGTTCCCCAAACATGTCCGCCCTTAATTAGTTCGTTGGCCCATTCGTCAACCATGTCCTCGTTTACTTACTGGCCTGTTCCTCGACCCGATTGTTGTTTTCTTTGATGTGGGATTCGATCTTGATTCGAGCGCTTACATGGCACCTAATCTCTCAAGCACCATATACGTGGAAATTCTTCAGCAACAAAAAACCATGCAACAGACGTGCTGATATTGGAACAGATCGGGACTTGATCACAAAGATCAGATGTGCTGGAGGAGAGTCTCATGCCCTAGCAGGTCAGCAAGATCAGATGTGCTGGAGGAGTCTCATGCCCTAGCAAGTCAGCGCCTCCAAGCCATCCCTGCCGCTACAATATGTTGCGCTTGTTTCCTGCCAATCCTCAATTAACGACAGATCATGCAAGACGATTTTCTTCATGCAGCACTAAGTAATTATGCATATGGATTATGTATACCTGATTCAGGATTTATCTTCATCATGTTTCGTGCTAATCCTCCATTGACAGCTGATCGGGCAAAAAGATCTGCTACATGCGCCGCTAAGTATATACCTGATTCGGGAGCTGATAGCCGGAGATCATGCAACAATCCTACTGAACGTGGTGGCCATGGAACTGATCTACCTTGTGGCTCCGCTGATGACTGACCAGAACCGCGATCCACCTTGTGCCTCTGCTGATAACCGACCAAAACCATATTGGGTGATTGCGGAAGGGACAGATCGATCGAAAGGGCATGCATACACCTTCTCTCTCTTTGCGAGCCGCCGGTGCAAGCTCCAACCCATGATCCACACGTGAAAGTTAAAGAAAAATACATATTAGGTTTTCTAGAGAAGGTCATATATGATAGAGTCATGCAGTCTTTAATGGCATGGTGGGTAAATTTTGTTCCATTAAGTAGATCTAACGGTAGTAATTTTCTATAGGATTAAATTAAAGGCCAGATATTTCTAATTTTTATGGGATTTTCTAACATATTTATCTTTTCTCTGGTTAACCCATCAAGTACTTTTTATATATAAATAGATTCCTGAGGATGATAGTATGTCTATTATTCTTGGAAGACCTTTCCTTCATATATCAGGGGCTGTTATTGATTGCAACAAAGGCTATGTCACTTTTCATGTTAATGGTAATGAGCATACGGTACATTTTTCGAGGAAACAACCTCAAGTTTATAGTATCAACTCTATTGGAAAAGTTCCATCGATTATATTTGGAGGTTTTGAATTTCCTCTCCCTACTGTCAAGAAAAAGTATGATATTCTTATTGTTGGGGATTTTCATATCCCCGTTGAGGTAACTTAGTGTCATTCAAAATTTCTTCGGTTTCGTGATTATTCAGAATGAGTTTGTTAACAAGACTTGATCAACCTTGTTTGTGGGTTCATTTTGATGATCACGAGATGGATGAAACTAGAAGCACAACCTTCTATACCCTCTTTATATTTTCTGTTATTTAGTAGAAATAAAGTAAAATAGTATTTTTCTGTCTGTTTCCTGACTTATCCGTGCAATATAAAAATATCCCAAAAATAAAAGTCCTCAGAATGCCATGCCAATTTAATATGATTTTCACGGGAATATTTGAGAATTTACTGTGCAAAAATTACCACGGGGGGAGCTGCCACCTGGCCACGAGGGTGGAGGGCGCGCCCTACCCCCCTGGGCATGCCCCCTCCCTCGTGGGCCCACGGTGGCCCTCCTCCACTTATTCCTGCACCCATCTTCTTCCTCTGCCTCACACAAACACGAAAAACCAACTCAAGCACGAGTTCCAGCCCCGTTGCTGTGATTTTTGATCTCCTTGCTCAAAGCACCTCTTGCAACTGCTTGGGGAGATTGTTCCTTGGTATGTGACTCCTCCATTGGTCCAATTAGTTTTTGTATGTTCTTGAGCTTGCATGTCAAATTTATATGGTTCAAAGTAGTTCCAATGCTTTATTTAGGCTCTAGGCACTTGTAGGAGTTGTTGCTATCAATCTTATTGAAGTTGGTTCACTTTTATTTGAAGTTACTAAAAATTTCAGATTGTTTCAGAAATAATGAAGAGACTTTTGAGGGGCTCATCGAGCCGAAGCTCTAAGGAAAAACAAAAGGAAGAACAGGAGAAGCCCAAATTTAGTTTGCCTCGCACCGCGGAGGTCTGACCGTGTGAATGGCCCTCCGATGACTTCCTGAGGAGAGCCGGGATTTATGATGATTTCTATATATTGATTGAGAACGCCGGCCTCACCAACTTCCTCCGCGACCAACGTCGTCAGTATCTCTTACTCACAAATACTTTTGTGCAAAACTTCTACTTTTTCCCTAAGAAATCACCTCCATCAGTAGAGTTTCATTTATATGACGTTGTTAAAAAGATGACATTAGCTGAATTCTGCAAGGTTTGCAGAATACTCTTTGAGGGCACCCTAGATGAACCCCACCGTAACGAAGTAGAAGCTTTTATTAACACTATCACGGTGGGAGAAACCAGGAAAGTTTCTGATGCAAGGATCACTAGCATACATTATCCCGTTTTACGCTACTTTGCCTTATTTGCTAGTCGTTGCTTGATTGGACGCGGGAACTATGGGAACCTTAGTATTCCTGATATTATTATTTTGCTCCATGGTTCATACCGCGATAACTCTATTAGTATGGGTGGAATTGTTGCTAGACGGCTAAGTTTGAACCGTACTAAGGGCCCCATCTTTGGAGGCATTTATGCTTCGCGCCTAGCGGAACATTTTGAAATACCTATTAGGCATGCGGAGAAAGAAGAAACAACGCTGTCCCGTGCTTATTTAGATTACAAGAGTATGATAGCGCATGATTTTCTTGTTAAGAGTCGTGATGGGGAGCTCAAATATAAATTATACTTTGATAAACATCACCCTGAGACTATTACCTTGCCTGCTCCCTCTTTGTTTAACTTGTCTGCAGGTACTTACATTTTTCCGTGGGCGGCTGTTCAAGCCTATAGGAATCCTGCACCGGCCCCGGAACCGGAGCCACAAGATGAGCCTCCACGAATGTCTTTTTATTCTTGGGATCCTGAGGCGGTTACCAGCCAGTGGCAGTCAGAGTCCTCTTCATCACATTATGATCCCAACTATTCTTCATCACAGTATGACCCCAGCTTCACCTACGAATATCCGCCAGGCCATCCCTGGCAATAGACCAACTTAGGCCAAAAGCCTAAGCTTGGGGGAGTACGTATTTCCCACCGACATTACATTCATGTTCACACACACTCATTGCTAGATGTCGGTGCTCATACTCTTTTATTGTATTATCCATGTTAGTTTAAATTTCTTTTTCTAGATTTCTTCTTGTGTGTTTGATAAACTTTAAGAAAAACCAAAAAATTTAGTCAGTTTACTTTTCGTGCTTGTAGTAGAATTAAAAAGAAAACCCAAAAATATCTCCCGTTCTTCTTTTACTTGTTGGGAGCTTTCCCGTGTAAATAGTTTTTATTTCTTTTCCTTTCTTTGGGGGTCGAGAAGACTATATTAAAAATGCTTAGTGGCTCTTTTATGCATGATCGTTTATTTAACTTAGAGCCCATATTACTTGTCTTCTCTCTTGAGTTGAATGCTTGAAGATTCCAGCTTAGTCCAATGCACATGCACTCTTATTATTATACACACCGTTCAGTCGTGCAAGTGAAAGGCAATAATGATGATATATGATGGACTTATTGGGATGAGAAAAGCTGGTATGAACTCGACCTCTCTTGTTTTTGTAAATATGATGATTCATCATTCCTGATTCAGCTATTATGAAGTAAACATATTTGCAATGACATTTAGAGATTTTAGTTGCTTGTGCCATGCTTGATTAGCTATATATGAGCTATAATGGTTTACCTTGCATGCCAACATGCTATTGAGATGATTATGATGTGGTATGATAGGATGGTATCCTCCTTTAAATGAATTGAGTGACTCGACTTGGCACATGTTCACGCATGTAGTTGAATCCAATCAACATAGCCTTCATGATATTTATGTTCATAGTGGATTATATCCTACTCATGCTTGTACTCGGTGTGAATTAATTTTAATGCATGTTTACTGTTGTTGTCGCTCTCTCGATTAATTAGCTTCCTAGTCTTTTGCTAGCCTTCACCTATACTAAGCGGGAATACTGCTTGTGCATCCAAACTCCTTAAACCCCAAAGTTATTCCATATGATTCCACCATACCTTCCTATATGCGGTATTTACCTGCCGTTCCAAGTAAATTTGTATGTGCCAAACTCTAAACCTTCAAATAAACATTCTGTTTTGCATGCTCGAATAGCTCATATGTCAACTAGAGCTGCCCTTATCTTCCGTGTTAGGCGGGTTATTCTCAAGGGGAGTGGACTCCGCTCCTCCTTCACGAGAAAATGGCTGGTATCCGGGATGCCCAGTCCCATGATCCAAAAGATCAAAGCAAATCAAAATAATTAAACAAAACTCCCCCTGGAACCCGTTGAATGTTGGAGGCACTCGTTGTTTCGAGCAACCATGGATTGATGCTTGTGGAGGAAGGGGAGTATAAACTTTACCATTCTCTTTGGGAACCGCCTATAATCTGTTTAGCATGGAAGATATCGTCGTCTTTTAGTTGTTATGTTGACAATGAAAGTATGCCGCTCAAAATATAATTTATCCCTATTTCAAAATCGAGCTCTGGCACCTCTACAAATCCCTGCTTCCCTCTACGAAGGGCCTATCTATTTCTTTTATGTTGAGTCATCACCCTTCTTATTAAAAAGCACCCGCTGGAGAGCACACTGTCGTTTGCATTCATTATGATTGTTTTATATTGGTATGACTTGACTGGATCTCTTTTACCATGAACTACAATGTTTAGTCAGTCCTTGATCTTTAAAGGTGCTCTGCATTTATGTTTTGCGGTCTCAGAAAGGGCTAGCGAGATACCATTTTGTTATATAATGTTATGATTATTTTGAGAAAGTGTTGTCATCCGAGTTTTATTATTACGGCTCGCTAGCTGATTATGCTATTGACATGAGTAATTGTGAGACCTACATGTTATTGTGAGTATGGTTAGTTCATAATAATTGCTGAAACTTGAATGCTGGCTTTTCATGTTTACAACAACAAGAGCAAACAGAGTTTTTAAAAGTTTTTCTTTTTCTCTTTCAGTTTGTCAACTGAATTGCTTGAGGACAAGCAAGGGTTTAAGCTTGGGGGAGTTGATACGTCTCCGTCGTATCTACTTTTCCAAACACTTTTGCCCTTGTTTTGGACTCTAACTTGTATGATTTGAATGGAACTAACCCGGAATGACGCTGTTTTCGGCAGAATTGCCATGGTGTTCTTTTATGTGCAAAAAACAAAAGTTCTCGGAACGACCTGAAACTCCACGGAATGTCATAGAATAAATAATAAAAAATCCTGGCCAAAGATGAAGGCCAAGGGGCCCACACCCTGTTCACGAGGGTGGGGGGCGCGCCCCTCCCCCTGGACGCGCCCCCTACCTCGTGGGCCCCCTGGTGGCCCTCTGACGACAACTCCAACTCCATATATAGGCTTTCGGGGAGAAAAAAATCAGAGAGAAAGTTTCATCGCGTTTTACGATACGGAGCCGCCGCCAAGCCCTAATCTCTCTCGGGAGGGCTGATCTGGAGTCCGTTCGGGGCTCCAGAGAGGGGGATTTGTCGCCGTCGTCATCATCAACCATCCTCCATCACCAATTTCATGATGCTCACCACCGTGCGTGAGTAATTCCATCGTAGGCTTGCTGGACGGTGATGGGTTGGATGAGATTTATCATGTAATCGAGTTAGTTTTGTTAGGGTTTGATCCCTAGTATCCATTATGTTCTGAGATTGATGTTGCTATGACTTTGCTATGCTTAATGCTTGTCACTAGGGCCCGAGTGCCATGATTTCATATATGAACCTATTATGTTTTCATGAATATATGTGTGTTCTTGATCCTATCTTGCAAGTGTATAGTCACCTACTATGTGTTATGATCCGGCAACCCTGAAGTGACAATAATCGGGACCACTCCCGGTGATGACCATAGTTTGAGGAGTTCATGTATTCACTATGTGCTAATGCTTTGTTCCAGTTCTCTATTAAAAGGAGGCCTTAATATCCCTTAGTTTCCAATAGGACCCTGCTGCCACGGGAGGGTAGGACAAAAGATGTCATGCAAGTTCTTTTCCATAAGCACGTATGACTATATACGGAATACATGCCTACATTACATTGATGAACTGGAGCTAGTTCCGTGTCACCCTATGTTATGATTGTTACATGATGAACCACATCCGGCATAATTATCCATCACGATCCGGTGCCTCTGAGTTTTCCATATCTTGGTTCTCGCTTATTTACTTTTACATTGCTCTTGTTACAATCACTACAAAATACCAAAAACATTACTTTTGCTGTCTTTACTTTGTTACCGCTACCACCACTATCATATTACTTTGCTACTAAACAATTTGCTGCAGATATTAAGTTTCCAGGTGTGGTTGAATTGACAACTCAGCTGCTAATACTTGAGAATATTCTTTGGCTCCCCTTGTGTCGAATCAACAAATTTGGGTTGAATACTCTACCCTCGAAAACTGTTGCGATCCCCTATACTTGTGGGTTATCAAGACATTCCACATCAAAAAATATGTTTTTATCATTTACCTGCTCGAGGACGAGCAGGAATTAAGCTTGGAGATGCTGATACGTCTCCAATGTATCTATAATTTTTGATTGTTCCATGTTGTTATATTATCATTCTTGGATATTTTACAAACATTTTATATCATTTTTTGGTACTAACCTATTGACATAGTGCCCAGTGCCAGTTGCTGTTTTCTGCATGTTTTTTACATCATAGGAAATCGATATCAAACGGAGTCCAAATGCTGCGAAACTCCTGGAGGATTTTTTTGGGCCAGAAGACATCCAGTGGGCCAAGGAAGCACCTGGGGGTGCCCAGAGGCGAGCATCACCCAGCCACCCACAAGGGCGCGCCGGGAGGCCCGAGCGCACCCTGGTGGGTTGTGCCCACCTCGGGTGCCCCCAGAACCGCCTCTTTGCTCTATAAATACCCCAATATTCCAGAAATCCTAGGGGAGTCGACGAAAATCAATTCCAGCCACCGCAGAGTCTAGAACCACCAGATCCAATCTAGACACCATCACGGCGGGGTTCACCACTTCCATTGGTGCCTCTCCGATGATGCGTGAGTAGTTCTTTGTAGACCTATGGGTCTGTAGTTAGTATCTAGATGGCTTCCTCTTTCTCTTGATTATCAATACATTGGTCTATTGGAGATCCATACGATGTAAGCCTTTTTGCAGTGTCTTTGTTGGGATCCGATGAACTTTGAGTTTATGATCAGATCTATGTATTTTTCCATGAAAGTTATTTGAGTCTTCTTTGATCTCTTATATGCATGATTGCTTATAGCCTCATAGTTCTTCTCCGATATTTGGGTTTTGTTTGGCCAACTTGATCTATTTATCTTGCAATGGGAAGATGTGTTTTGTAGTGGGTTTGATCTTACGGTGCTTGATCCCAGTGACAAAAGGGGAACCGACACGTATGTATCGTTGCTACTAAGGATAACAAGATGGGGTCTATATCTAAATAAATAGATAAATGGATCTTGTCTACATCACGTCATCGTTCTTATTGAATTACTCCATTTCTCCATGAACTTAATACACTAGATGCATGCTGGATAGCGGTCGATGTGTGGAGTAATAGTAGTAGATGCAGGCAGGAGTCGGTCTACTAATTTTGGATGTGATGCCTATATAATGATCATTGCCTGGATATCATCATGATTATTCGAAGTTCTATCAATTGCCCAACAGTAATTGTTTTCCCACCGTTTGCTATTTTTCGAGAGAGAAGCCACTAGTGAAACCTACGACCCCCTCTCTTCATCATATTTGTCTTTGCGATCTATTTTCCTTTGCATTTATTTTCAGATCTATTAAACCAAAAATACAAAAATACCTTGCTGCAATTTATTTGTTCCTCGATCTATTTATCATATCTACCACTTTGATCTCACGTTATTTGCCTATCTTGAGGCGCCATAGCCGAAAGGGATTGACAACCCCTTTAACACGTTGGGTTGCGAGTATTTGTTATTTGTGTGCATGTGCTGTTTACGTGGTGTGAGGAGGTTCTCCTACTGGTTCGATAATCCTGGTCTCATCACTAAGGGAAATACCTACCGTCGCTATACTGCATCATCCCTTCCTCTTTGGGGAAATACCGACGTAGTTCTACCAGACATCACTACTATATGAAAACTTGTATAATGGTGTATAAATACAGCATAAAACAGAAGAGAAATGGGATAAATAAGAATAGTAGTAGCGCCGGATTAGGGCGCGCTGCTAGTAATTAGCAGTAGCGGGGGCAATACCAACGCTACTACTAAAAGTTAGCTGTAGCGCCTCAGCAGTAGCGCAGGCAAAAACCCCTCACTACTTCTAGGGTTTTCCCTGGTAGTGTTGGGACAAGCCAAGGGTGGTGCCCATACCCATGTGCTCAAGTCTCCTTCTTTGGTGATGGTGGTGATGATGTAGTGGGCTTGTCCTGCCACTTGAGGATATGATTTCCCTCTTTTAGCTTGTAGACTTCCTGCTCAAGTTCCATGATTTTGCAACGCAACTTGTCCTCTTCTCCCTACATATGACAAAAAGGAGTAAAATGGAACTTTGAAGCTTTTACTGTGTTTGGGAGGCTTGATTTCTTGAACTCCACATGCATGTCCCCTGGTTGAGGTAGGGGGGCATCTTCTTCTTCTTCGCTTGAGCAATCTGTCTGTTTTAAACCATCCTCTTCTTATTCTTCATCTGTTGGCCACTCATATGGATCAACATCACCGTAAATCCTTGGATTAGCAACATAATGAAAAACATAAGTCCCTCCATCCGAGTCTTGGGATGACATGTTATCTGATCTGCCAGGAAAACAACCCGATACAGAACATATGGAAACTTGTGATACAGTGGTCAAAACATCTCGGAGTATATATAATGAAATTTTCCTATGCAGGACAAGTAATATGGAAGAAAAATGGAGTCCAGAAAGTCCATGAGGGATCCACAAGCTCAGGAGGCACACCCAGGGGGTAGGGCGCGCCCCTAGGCTTGTCGCTTCCTGGTGCACTTTCCCGATTGTTTATTATTTTCCTTTTTTATATATTTCGAAGCTAACAAAAAAGTACTTTTATGGAATGATACGTCTCCAATGTTGTCGGTGTACTAGAGTAGGGGTACCCTAGTATCCCGAACTTGTGCACGGGCAGTCGCAGCACCCCACGGCAAGGCTTGCCGGGTGACCGCCAAGGTCCTCCGTGGTTCCCTTGGAGCCATTCAAGAACAAAGTGTTCAAGTCAAAGAGACAAGACCCCGGCAAGAGGAGCTTGCCAGGAAGGCCAACCAACGCATTTCAAGGAACTTGCCGCGACGCACCACGCGTCCCGGCAAGGCCCGGTGAGCGACAAGCTTCCGGACGCGACAAGACAACAACATGGCAAAGCGCTTGCAGCGCAAGCTTCCACTCATACCGCGCTCCAAGACATCCACCAACGTGTCGCCTTGGGGCCTTTCCGAGCACGCAGCGTGGCGAGAGGTGTGCAGCCAGGTGTCTTGTGATGGCAAGCGGCGCTGACAAGATAGCCATCGTGGCAAGCGGTGGCGTCCCTGACGGTCCATTCCTGCACTGTTTGGGCGACACAGACGGGCATTTAATGCCTTTGTCCCCTGCCATCAGGGTTAGGTAGGATACACTGTACAAGTAGGTGTACCAACCGCAGTTCTTTTACATTTTTGCCCTTGCATGCGTTGCCACCTGTCGGTGACCCCTTAAGCATATAAAAGGAGGCCCATGCGCAACGTAGAGGGGGGTTGGAAGCCAAAAAACACTCACGCTCGGTCTCGTTAGCAGCTGGAGTGTACGGCAGCATTCAACGCTCCCGAGCAAGAACACAATACAACCACAAAGCAGCAGTAGGAGTATTATCTCTCCGGAGAGCTCCGAAGCTGGGTAAACCGCTCGTGTGCTTCGCCTCGATCCGCTCTTCGTGCGATCTCCGCCCCCCGCCGAACCGAAAGGGGCTCCGGTCCCATAGGTGTTCGTTCCCACGACATCTAATGGCGCGCCAGGTAGGGGGCGTCGAGGTTGTGTGAACCCGATCCGACGTTCACGCGAGCTAGAGCTTCATCTTCTTCATCATCTTCGTCGACATGCCACCAAAGAAGAAGGCTTCGGAGGTGGCTACTCCGTCCACGTCGATCCCACCGCCACCGGAGCAAACGGGTGGTGCGGTAGATGCCGGCGGAGGAACGTGCGTCGACGAGGGAGCTCACGCTGCCGCCAGGTCCAAGGACAAGGCTGCGCAGACCCCGGCGTACGTACATGCACCGCGCCCATCTCGGAGGCGCGGGACCGGCAGCATCATGGTACTCGCGGTACCATACGTTCGTTGGACCGAGATCGAGCTGGTGGATCTCGGGATGCTCAAGACCAGCATGCGCGCCAACATGCTGGCACGAGCAAGACACGGTCGCCTGGACGGGATCCTGCTCCTTCTAACATAGTTAGAAGTCCGAGCATATCCCGCTCCTCGCACCGTTCGCCACCGCCACCCAAAACTTCGAAAGAAGCTTTGGCACGAGCTCAACTGCTCCTGGATTACCCTCCAACGGCGGACAAGATCGACGAATGGAGGGCCACCATTCAGAGTCTCATCGGCTTCGCCAACGGCGACAAGCCACGGCAGCCGAATACATCGCAGCCGCGGCAAGACTGCCAGGCACGAGCCGATGGCGACAAGACCGGTGGGGGTGCAACCACCGTGCACTCCCCACCCCGAAGGCCAAGATCGCCGACTCACCGGGTCAACCTCGACGACGACTCCACCGCGTCATCAGATCCACGAGCTCATTGCGATCAGCGCCAAGTTCTTCACGAACGACAGCAATAAGACGCTTCGTACTGATCGGCGTCGAAGAAAGCGCGTCAATCAGACCAGCCTACCGGGCCCATTGTCGACATGCATGCGCCCGAGGAACCAGCGACTTGCCGTACGGTAGGTTGCCTGTGTTCACTCGTGAGCTGCGGCAAGTCGATGGCCCAAAGACAAAGAATTTCAAGCCATACGTACCAGAGAAGTACGACGGCAGGTTGCATCCGTCGGAGTTCCTCAGCATCTACACCATTGCGGTGCAAGCTGCTGGGGGGCGCGACGACAAGATCCTTGCCAACTACTTCCCGCTGGTGCTCAAGCCCAATGTCAGATCCTGGCTCATGCACTTGCCGGACAACTCCATATCCTCATGGGCGGATCTGTGCCATCAGTTTGTCGGCGCCTTTACAGGCGGCCACAAGCCTCATGGCCAAGAGAGTGATCTTCATCTGCTCGCCCAGAAGGAAGGAGAGCCCCTGCACAAGTACATTCAGAGATTCAGCCAAGTACAGCGCAACATCCCAGATATCCACCCTGTCGTGGTCATCAGCGCGTTCCATCAGAACATGCGAAACCGCAGGATGAGGGAGGAGATGGCAATGTGCAAGATCAGAGACGTCAGTGAGCTATATGCCCTGGCCGACAAGTGTGCACGTCTTTGAGGAAGGAGAAACTCCGGAGAGAATCTGAAGCGGGGTCTCGACGGCGAGGATGCTGCCCCGGCAAGGAAAAACCGGTGGCAGAACAACAGGAAGAAGAAAGGCAAAGATGTGCTAGTCGTTGAGCAGTCCGGCAACGGAGGTGGCGCCAAGGAAGCCGAAGCTGTGGCGGCCGCCGACAAGCGGGGCGGCTCCGCAAGCGATCTTGCAAGATCCACCGCACCAAGGGCCATGATCTCCAGAGCTGCAAGAAGGTCGAGCAGCTTGTCGAGCAGCAAAAGGGTGAGTACGAGCGACGCGACAAGGAGAAGGCCCAAGAAGGTACTGGATGATCCGGCAAGAAGCGTCCCGGCCAAGGAGGGCGCCGCGGCAAGGCCAAGCAGCGGCAAGGAGACAGACCTCCCCGCGGCCGCGAAGATGAAGACGACGATGAAGATATGGATGATGACGAGGCCGATGATCAGGAGTTCCAGAAATCCACAGAGGTCCTTTGCGTTGACGGAGGTGCTTCTCTGCATACTTCACACCGCCAGCTCAAGCAGTGGGTGCGGGAAGTCAATGCGGCAGAACCACCCGTCAAGTCACCCAAGCCTCTGAAATGGTCCAGCACGCCTATCATCTTTGATATTGAGGACCACCCTGATCGCATAACTGCGGTCGGGTGCTTGCCGATGTTAGTTTCACCAACTATCCGCAAACTCAAGGTCACTAAGATGCTAGTTGATGGCGGGGCCGGCTTGAACCTGATCTCCTCCGCGGTACTCCAGAAACTCCAGATCCCTGACAACGAGCTCGAAGAGACCGGCACATTCCAAGGAATCAATCCGGGAAGGAGCAAGCCGAAGGGAAAGATCACGTTGCCGGTGACATTTGGCAGCGAGTTGAACTTCAGGACTGAGAGGGTCACTTTTGACGTTGCTGATTTTCCATTGCCATACAATTGGATACTCGGTCGTCCAGCACTCGCCAAATTCATGGCAGCCTCTCACTATGCATACAACATACTGAAGATGCCAGGCCCGATAAGTGTCGTCTCTGTCCCTTGCGACAAGAAGGATGCTCTTATCTGCGCCGACAAGATCTACCGGGAAGCAGCAGCCGCAGCTGAGTGCAAGTGACTTGCCGCTGAAGCTCCCGGAGGGAAGAAGAAGAACAAATCCGGCAAGAGTTCTCATGCCCACTCCGGCAAGCGCGCCTCTTCGGAGTGCTGCGCTACCATCGAGGACGCACCATCGAGCTCCACCGGCAAGTGTAAGAAGGCAATGGCAGCTCCGCCAGAGACCAAGAAGGTGCCCGCCAAGGAGGATGGCACTGGTGGTACCTTCACCATCAGTGCCACTCTCAACCCTAAATAGGAAAGTGCGCTCGTTGCTTTCCTACGGGCGAACGTCGACGTGTTTGCGTGGCAACCGTCGACATCCCGGTGTTCCTGAAAGTGTCGAGCACCACCTTGCCGTCCGTCCTCATCTTGCGCGCCCGTCAAGCGAAAGTCGAAACAAGCGGTGGGCGCCAAGAATTCATCGCAGAAGAAATCAAGAAGTTGGAAGCAGCAGGCCTTGTCAGAGGAGTGCTCCATCCTACGTGGTTGGCCAATCCTGTAGTTGTGCGCAAGGCAAACAGGAAATGGAGGCTTTGTATCGACTTTACCGATGTTAATAAAGCTTGTCCCAAAGACCCATTTCCCTTGCCGTGCATTGACCAGATTGTTGACTCCACGGCCATGTGACTTGCTCTCATTTCTTGATGCATACTCAGGATACCATCAGATGTTCATGGCAGAAGAGGATGAGGAGAAGACCGCATTCATCACTCCATGTGGCACATACTGTTTCATACGGATGCCTTTTGGTTTGAAGAATGTTGGTTCAACATTTGCAAGAGTAGTCCATGACGCTTTTGAGCCACAAATGCACAGAAATGTGGAAGCCTACATGGATGACATAGTGGTCAAGAGCAAGGACAAGGCAACCCTGATTGAAGATTTAGACGAAACCTTTGCAAATCTGCGCAAGATCAACCTCAAGCTTAACCCCGAGAAGTGTGTGTTTGGAGTCCCCTTCGGCAAGCTTCTCGGGTTCTTCGTGTCTCAGCGGGGAATTGAAGCCAATCCCGACAAGAACAAGGCCATTGAGCAGATTGAAGCACCAAAGCACGTCAAGGATGTACGAAGGCTTGCCGGTTGCGTGGCTGCTCTCAGCAGGTTTATCTCTAAGTCTGCTGAGTGCGCCCTGCCTTTTTCAAAATATTAAAAAGGCAGGTCCAATGAAATGGACTCCGGAAGCGGAGGCTGCGCTGCAGGACTTGAAGAGATACCTGTCCTCCACTCCAATACTTGTCGCACCTAAGACACAAGAGAAGTTGCTGCTGTATATAGCGGCAACCAATCAAGTGGTTAGTGCTGCGTTAGTAGTGGAGAGGGAGGCGGATGATGAGCCAGCGACCACGCCAGATGCATCCAGCGACAAGCAAGGAAGTTCTCCGGTAAGCTCTGGTCCCGACAAAGATGGATCTGCGCAGGCGCAAGAGAAGGTGCAGAAGAAAATGGTGCAGCGCCCAGTTTACTTTGTCAGTTCTCTTCTGCAGGGGGCTAGGTCAAGGTATTCTGGTGCGCAGAAATTGCTTTTCGGCCTTCTCATGGCCTCGAGAAAGCTACGCCATTACTTCCAAGCACATGAGATCACAGTTGTTACTCGTTTTCGGCGAAGAGGATCTGCGAGAATCCGAAGCAACAGGCGGGATTGTCGAGTGGGCCTTTGGAACTGTCAAGCTTTGGCCTCAAGTTTGAGAGTACTTCGACTATCGAGCGAGCATTGGCGAATTCATAGCGAGTGGGCGCCAACACGGATGGAGAAATTCGAGCGAGCATCCCGTCAAGGAAGCGAGACAAGAGTGGCTGATGTACTTTGATGGTGCCTTCTCGCTGCAAAGGCGCCCGGTCTTGGCGTGCTACTTGTCGCACCCACCGGACAGCACCTCAAGTACATAGTCCAGATGCATTTTCCCAAGGAGCAAGCGACAAACAATACTGCAGAGTATGAAGGTTTGCTTGCCGGTCTCAGGATCGCGGCAGACCTTGGGATCAAGAAACTCATTGTCAGGGGTGACTCGCAGCTTGTCGTCCGCCAAGTGAACAAGAATTATCAGAGTCCGTTGATGGAAGCTTACGTTAACGAAGTGAGAAAGTTAGAAGAGCACTTTGACGGCCTGCAGATGGAACATGTTCCGAGAGCTCAGAACGACATTGCCGATGGCTTTGTCAAAGTCGCCGCGCTTAAGTTACACAATGGAACCAGGGATCTTTGTGCATAAAATCGACTCAATCGTCTGTAACACCATCAACTGGACAGAGCAAGAAGAGTAATTTGATTTCTGGTGACTATTTTCCGGCAGAGCTCCCCGAAGCCGCCGCCAAGAAGGTCCCCAAGATCAACACCAAGGGTGCTGAGGAGCAGTCTGCTCCGGCAAGACCTAGGGTTTGTTCCGTCGAAGCAGACGCTCCCGAAAAGTTTTTCTCCGGCAAGCTTGCCGGGGAACATCAAGCTCCGGCTGAGCCGCAGGTTCTCTCCGTAGAAGCGGATGTTCCCGCAGCAGCATATGTGCCTTTAGTCCTTGTTGTCGAGCCGCAAGCTCCAGCATGGGCACAGCAGATTGTCCGTTTCCTTCAGACAAGAGAACTTCCCGAAGAGCAAGAAGCAGAAAAAGTAGCCCGGCAGTCAAGTATGTACCAGTTTGTCGACAACACGCTGTACAGAAGAAGACCCAACGGTGTGAAATTAAAGTGTATTCACCGGGTACATGGACAAAAACTGTTGGCAGAGATACATGGAGGCATATGTGGTCACCACATTGGCGCAAGAGCACTTGCCGGCAAAGCATTCCGGCAAGGTTTCTTTTGGACGACAGCCCTCCAGGATGCAACTGCACAAGTAACCAAGTGTGAAGCGTGCTAGTTCCATTCCAAGCAGATACACCAGCCAGCTGAAGCTCTCCAGACGATCCCTTTATCCTGTCCATTTTCGGTCTCGAGGCTCGACATCCTCGGCCCCTTTCCCCAAGCTATCGGGGGCTTTGAGTACTTGTACGTTGCAATCGACAAGTTCACAAAGTGGCCGGAAGTGGAAGCAGTGAGGAAGGTGACAAAGACATCGAGAGTCAAGTTCTTCAGGTCGATTGTTTGCCGTTTCGGAATCCCTAACAGGATCATCACCGACAACGGCACACAATTCATGAGCCGCACCTTCATGCAGTACGTCCAAGATCTTGGCGCCAAGGTCTGCTTCGCTTCTATTGCTCATCCGAGAAGCAACGGTTAAGCGGAGAGGGCAAATGCTGAAGTGCTGCGCGGGCTCAAGACCAGGACTTTCGACAGGCTGCACAAGTGCGGAAAGAACTGGATTGAGGGACTGCCGGTAGTTCTTTGGTCGATCGGACGACGCCGCCGTCGAGCCATCGGCGGACACCTTCGCTCTAGTCTATTGAGCGAGGCAGTTCTCCCCACGGAACTTCGTATCTGGGTCACCTCGAGTGCTCGCTTATGATGAGCTTGAGCAAGAGCAGCTGCGACAAGATGACGCGACTGCTCCTTGAGGAAGACCGTCTTCAGGCTGCTGTACGAGCTGCTCGATACCAGCAAGCTTTGCGCCGCTACCATAGCCGCAAAGTTAATGCCGAAGTCTCGAGGAAGGCAACCTTGTTCTTGGTAGCGTTCGATCCGCCAAGAATTCCAACAAGTTGGCGCTGAAGTGGGAAGGCCCTTACCGGGTGAAAGCGAGTCACTAGGCTGGCGCTGTGCGCCTTGAGACCAAGATCGCATTCGGTGAGCAACTCACGGAACATTGAGCATCTTCGTAAGTTTTACCCGTCAAGCGGTTGCGGAACCTGTTCGGCAACCACCTTTAATACAAGTCTTGCCACTGTTGCATGTAATCCTTTGTACAAAGCCGGGCGCAGACCCCGTGCATAAATAAAGCTCATGTGCTCTGCACATCTTGTCAATTTCATGCTTTCTATTTTTTGCATGCGTTATCTGACATTTTGTGCAGCACCTACCCCCGGTAAGCAATAACGAGCCTTAAGGCTCCATATCTTTATTTTCTCTTCCTTCTCTTTCTCAAAGAAAGGAAGGTTCCCTCGCCCACAAGTTTGCCGGGGGGGTGGGGAGGAGGAGATAATGGTGTGGACCAGGCGTCGTTCAAGAAAGTTTCGCCTTGCCGGCACGCAAACGACAAAAAAAAGCTAAGTTGCCAAAGTTTGAGCAATCAGTTATTAATTTTTTAAGTTATCTTCCTCGAACAACCGTGCTTTGTATGGAAAACCTGTGCACGGAGGAACCAACTCGTAGCTAGTTGCGCCCTTACTTTGTTTCGAGTTCGCTCAACAATTTAAGTGGGCTGCGACTAGTTGCGACAAGGTTTCTTGTCGGTAGCAGCACCGCCAGCAGGCTACTGACATTCCGCACTCAGCACTCGCGGCAAAGGTGCCCGCGCCGACAAGTTCCCTAAAAGCGTAGGGCAAAAACATACAAAGGAGGGAATCGAGTAAAGGAAATAACATAGCGATCGATACCCAAAATAAAGTTATATTACAAGATAGCTTGTCGCAGCTCTAATAGATTGTTCTCGTAACATGACTAGCAGCGACAAGGAAAGGAGGAAACGGGCGGCCTAATCCATGCGGTCGCCAACAACCCTCTTGACCTCGTTCACCTTGTCCACAATGGGTGCGACAAGGTCCTTGAGCGCTTCCAGATTAGCATCCGGAGGCAGCTTCTTGAGGACGTTGGTGAGGTTGAGGCCTGGGTTGCGGAAGGCCACCTTCACCAACACCTTTTGCAGAACTCTCGCGCAGATCATGCGCGACTCGTCGGCCAGCTGCTTTGGGATCCTTTCCCGGAGTCGCTGGAGGGCCGTCGCCACGCCCTTGAAGAACAAAGTGAGCTTGGCGCTGGGCTGGAGGTTCTCATCGGAGGGATACCCAAAGTCCTCCATCCCCAGCTGCTCCAGCTCCCCGTCAATGACTGCGGCGATATTCACGAGACCCTCTGTCCAGAGTTCCACACTCTCCCTAAGGGTATTCTGGGTGGTGGCAGCACTCTCCAGCAGCTCCTCGTTGGCCTTGATCTCCTTCTTCAAGGCCACCTCCTGCTCCCTAGTGCCGTCCAGCGTCTTGGTCAAAGTAGCCAACTTCAACTCAAGATCTGCGTTGGAGTCCTTGGCGGCGCTAAGCTCCTTGCCCTTCTCGACGAGACGACCCTGCAGCTCGCCATGGGCGAGGGCATCCTTCTCGCGCTCACGCTTGAGCGCAGCAAGCTCTTCGCCGCTCGTCTTGAGATCGGCCTCCAGCTGCGCCACCTTCGTCTCCAGCTCCTTCTTGGCAGCCTCGGCAGCTGCGGCAGCATCCTTTGCCTCCTTGAGGACCCCGCCAAATGTCTGCTCTCGCGCGGCAAGCTCTTCCTCATGGCTGTCAAGATTGACCTTTCGCTGCGCCAACTCACCTTCCTGCGCAAACAGCTCCTCGGCGGCAAGCCGCTGTTGCACTTCAGCTTCAGCCTTCTCGAGAAGGAAGGCTTTCCGCGCCTCGACGAGCTGCGCCCGCTCCTCTGCAATGGACCGAAGGGCTTCCTGGTTGCGACTCCGGCGCTCCTCCGCATGCTTCTCAATATCCACTCCCGCCTGCATGACAAGCGCTTCCCGGGATTCCACCTTGGCTTGTCGGGCGCGGTAGAGTGACACCAGCTTTCGCAGCAACTACTCCTCCTCAGACTCGCCGCTGCTGCTGCTTGGCGCGTCAACCAGCGTCAGCCCAGCGGAGGCGAGCACCTCTCCGTCAAAGGTTTCTCCTTCGACCGGCGCCCGGGAGCTTGACGCCCAGGGGAGTTTGATGAAGACGCCATCGCCAGCCTTCAAGTAGGCGCCGGGCTGGGGCTCTTCGGAGCCTGACGCTGCGGCGGCGGCGGAGGGATCGGCGGTCGGCGTAGTGCCTTCCGCTCCTGCGGCCTCAGGGTCGTCAGTGCGATCGCCGGACTCCTCGCCAGCTCCTGCAGCGGCGGCTCTAGCGGCCTCTTCGCCGGCGAGATCATCAGCGCCGGCTTCTTCTTCGGTGGCGGCGACGTCATCAGTGTTGCCGCGCGCGTTCTCCTCGCAGGCGACCTCGGTCTCCATCGGCTCCGTGGAAGGTGGATCTGAAGGCCCGAAGAGGGAGAAAAGTCAAGCAAATATCCAAAAAGAAAAATCAGAAGAAGAATTGCCCACGGGAGTTTATCAGGCAAAAAGGGTTACCGGTATTGGGATCTTCAGTCATGGGCTCCACCACTGGGGTGTCGCTGGTACCGTCCCTTGCCGGAGAACTGTCCCTTGCCGGAGAACGCTCCCTTGCCGGGGAATCCTCCCTTGGTGGTGTAGCCGAAGCAAATAGCATCTCGGGGGCGGCTTCCGGTTGCTCCTGGTGAGGCTGCTCTGCTCCTACACAAACCAACAGTCAGATGACAGCAAAAGAAAGAGCACCCATGCACGCCATAACAGCGGGAAGTAAACCATGTACTTACGCTGGGGGCTGCTTTGGGGAGTAGTTGCCGGGTCCGGCAAGGTAGTCTCGGGCGCGCCCCTGCTGTCGCGGTGGGCTCATCCTCGATGACAATCACCGGAGCCTTGGCTCTCTTCGCCGCCCTCTGGGCCAAGGTCCTGAAAAGGAATGAGTTCAGAGTAAAGCAAATCAGATACAAGACAAAAATAGCAAGAATTGAAGAACTACAAGTACAGCAAAGAGTCTTACTCTTCTTCGTCCTCGTCGGAGCTGAGCGTGGAGAGGTCGAAGTCCGGCCGTCTTTCGGCGCGACGAGGCGGAGGAGTAGGCTCCCTTGACCGCTTGGCGGGGGCAGCGGCAGGATCAGAAGCGGCGGTCCGGGAGGACCCCCCTCCGGTTGCCGCAGCGGCGTGAGGTGCTCCCGCGGCAACAGTGCTTGTCACGGCAGAGCGCGTCGTGCGGCGCGACGGCTGTTGACCCGTCTGCCGCCCTGATACGTCCCCGGCCTTGCGGAGACGCCTTCTTGGTGGAGCTGGGGGCTGCGCTGGGAGCTCTGCTTGCGGCAAGCTGCTTGAAGATGGCGGGCCGATCGCACCCTCGGCGGGCTCGCTCGACTCGGCTTCAAGCTTGGCAAGCTCTCCCTCGCTGGCAAGCTCTCTGGCAAGCTCATCTCGATCGGCAAGGCTTGCCCCCTCTGCTGCCTCTGCCTCCTCCACGGTGAATCCAAACTCGCCCACGGCAGCGGCTGCCGCCGCCTCTTCCGCCCTAGTGGCGATGCGACGCATCTCCTCATCGGTGGTGACGCGGGTGAGGCTCTTCTGTTCATCGGAGCGGATCGCCACCTCCACCAAGCTGTCGAAGAACTGCTGCATGACATCGTCTGTAGGCTCCTGCCAAGTTGGAACAATTCCATGCGAATCACACTACGGCATCATTGCACGGATGCGGTCGAGCAAGGAATTGTTGCACAGCAGAACGACACCCTGCGGCAACCTGAACCATTCGGGATGCTGAGGGTCGTGCTTGAACAGCTCCTTGAGCATCGCGTCCAGCTCCAGGACAGTGAAGTTGAAGTTGACGCCCGGGCGCAGGCTCATGATGTCCGCCGGACCCTCGAATTCCCAGGCGGGTCTCCTCCTCTCCTGCAGGGGGGCGATGCGGCGGCGAAGAAAGTCTTCGCCAACGGCGCCTACAGTGAGCCCGGCAAGCCTGAGGCGCAGGATCCGGGTGACGGCAATCTTCAGCCTATCGTCTTCCGGCGCCAAGTTGCTCCAATCGTTGCCGCGCACTGCTGGGGCTTGGCGCTGGGCAGTGAATGGCTGCGGGTTCTCCTCGACGATCCAGCACCAGTCTGCTCTCCACTCCTCCCATTTGCTGCGGAGCTCCCCCTCCAAATAAGCTTCCTTCTTGCCGGCTCTCGAGATCCAGGCGATCCCGCCGGATAGAGGCTCTCCTCTCTCGACAAAGTGGTGGAAAAGAGCTACGTTTGGGTGGACTCCGACAAAGTTTTCGCAGAGATGCGCGAAAACTGCCATGGTCAGAACAGCATTGGGGGTGAAATCAAGGAGGTGGAACCCGTAGGTGTTCATGATGTCGCAAAAGAATTCAGAGAAAGGCGGGCAGAGCCCGCAGTAGAAGAACAACGCGAAGAATGGGTATCCGTTCGGAGCCCGTTCCGAGGTGGCGGCGGATAGTACCTTCGTGCGCGGATGCGCTCGCATCTCCGTCGACCAGAAGAGGTAGTACCACTCCCTCAGCTCCTTCGCGGCGAGCTCGGGGAGGAAGATTGACCGCTCCTTTCGCAGCGCCTCGAGCCGCAGCGCCTCGGCCGACTTCGCGGCCTTCCCGGTTTTCGGAGCCATAGCGGAGGTGGTGGGGGAGATCGACGGCGTTGGTGGCGCCGATGGCGATGGGGGGCGGAGCGCTGCTCTCTTTTGGCTTTGGAGAAAGAGGGGGGCGGCGGAGATTTCTAAGATTGGGTTAGCAACGGGCAAGATGGGCGAACTGCCCCTGTTTCCTCTACTTATAAAGAGGGAGCGGGCGGACGTTCCGTTTTTCCGAACAAAGAACCACCCACGATCTCTCCCACGACGCCGCATTCAACGCGTGCTGTTAGGGGAGAGCGCGGTGGATACGGAGTAAGATACAGCGTAAACCAAGCCGCGCATGCCCGTGCCCTGTTTTGGGCCTGGCCCAACAGCGCTCGGCACCGTGTGTGGCCCAGGCCCGGGGGCTCCTGTCGGTGTACTAGAGTAGGGGTACCCTAGTATCCCGAACTTGTGCACGGCGATCGCAGACACCAGCGGCAAGGCTTGCCGGGTGACGGCCAAGGTCCTCCGTGGTTCCCTTGGAGCCATTCAAGAACAAAGTGTTCAAGTCAAAGAGACAAGACCCCGGCAAGAGGGGCTTGCCGGGAAGGCCAACCAAGGCATTTCAAGGAACTTGCCGCGAAGCGCCACGCATCCCGGTAAGGCCCGGTGAGCGACAAGTTTCCGGACGCGACAAGACAACGACCGCGGCAAGGCGCTTGCCGTGGCAAGCTACCACTCTGTACCCGCGCTCCAGCACATCCACCAACGTGTCGCCTTGGGGCCTTTCCAGGCACGTGTGGCGAGAGGCTGGGCAGCCAGGGGTGCGCGGTGGCAAGCGGCGCTGACAAGATAGCCATCGTGGCAAGCGGTGGCGTCCCTGAAGGTCCATTCCTGCACTGTTTGGGCGACACAAACGGGCATTTAATGCCTTTGTCCCCTGCCGTCAGGGTTAGGTAGGATACACTATACAAGTAGGTGTACCAACCGCAGTTCTTTTACATTTTTTCCCTTGCATGCGTTGCCACCTGTCGGTGACCCCTTAAGCATATAAAAGGAGGCCCATGCGCAACGTAGAGGGGGTTGGAAGCCAAAAAACACTCACGCTCGGTCTCGTTAGCAGCTGGAGTGTACGGTAGCATTCAGCGCTCCCGAGCAAGAACACAATACAACCACAAAGCATTAGTAGGATTATTATCTCTCCGGAGAGCTCCGAAGCTGGGTAAACCGCTCGTGTGCTTCGCCTCGATCCGCTCTTCGTGCGATCTCCGCCCCCCGCCAAACCGAAAGGGGCTCCGGTCCCATAGGTGTTCATTCCCACGACAAATGTATCTATAGTTTATGAAGTATGCATGCCATGTTTACAACAATTTTATATGGTTTTGGTATGATTTGCATGGAACTAACCCGGACTGACGTTGTTTTAAGCAGAACTACCGTGGTGTTGTTTTTTGTGCAGAAATGAAAGTTCTCCAAATGAGCTGAAACTTTTTGACGATTTTTTTGGAACAAAAGAGATGCCCAAAGCTTCGTGGGAGGGCCAGAAGATCCACGAGGAGGGCACAACCCACCAGGGCGCGCCTGGAGCCCAGCCGGAGGCATGGTGGGTTGAGCTCACCTGAAGGCTCATCTTAGCGTGAAACCAACGCCAAAACATCCTATAAATGCAGAAACCCCTAGAAATAACCCTAGATCAGAAGTTCCGCTGCCACAAGCCTCTGTAGCTAGGAAAAACCAATCTAGAACCCCGTTTCGGCACCCTGCCGGAGGGGGAAATCATCACCGATGGCCAACTTCATCATCCCTGCGGGCACCATGATGAGGAGAGAGTAGTCCACCCTCGGGGCTGACGATTTGTACCAGTAGCTATGTGTTTAATCTCTCTCCCATGTTCTTGAGATGTCATGATCTTGATGTATAGTGGGCTTTGTTATTATAGTTGGATCATATGATGTTTTCCCCTCTCTATCTTGTTGTGAATTGAGTTTTTCCTTTGAGATTTAGTTCTTATCGGATTGAATACTTTTATGGATTTGAGAACACTTGATGTATGTCCTGTTATGAATACCCGTGGTGATAATGGGGTATAATATTGATTCACTTGATATGTGTTTTGGCACCCAACTTGCGAATTCTCGAGGTGACATTGGGGTAACCTATGCATAGGGGTTAATGCATGTTCTCGTCTTTGTTTCTCCGGTAGAAATCTTGGGGCACTCTTTGAGGTTCTCTCTGTTGGATTGAGTATTATGAATCTAAAATTGTTTGACGCATATTATATAATCAACTCACGGATACTCGTTGTGACATTGGAGTATCTAGGTGACATTAGAGTTGGTTGATGTGTATCATATGGTGTTATTTTAGTATGAACTGTTGGTTAGATCGATTGGAAAGAATAGCTTGGTGTTATTTTAGTATGAACTCTAGGATAGATTGATAGAAAAGAATAGCTTTGAGGTGGTTTCGTACCCAACAAACAATTTCTTCTTATGTTCTCCGCTAGATAGGAACTTTGGAGTGATTCTTCATCGCACATTGAGGGATGGTTATATGATCCAATTATATTAGCATTGTTGAGAGATTGCACTAGAAAAAGTACGGACCCTATGCCTCATTTTCAAGCATTGCAATATCGTTTGTGCTCCGTTTTATCAATTGCTACCTTGCTTTTTTTTATTGTTCCTATTACAAAAATCAATATCTACTATCATTACTACGCTTGTATCACCATCTCTTTGCCGAACTAATGCACATATACAAATTACCATTGTATTTGGTGTGTTCGGGACACAAGAGACTTTTTGTTATTTGGTTGCAGGGTTGTTTGAGAGAGACCATCTTCATCCTACGCCTCCCATGGATTGATAACCTTAGGTCATCCACTTGAGGGAAAATTGCTACTGTCCTACAAAACTCTATGCTTGGAGGCCCAACACGAGTCTACAAGAACAAGTTGTGTAGTAGACATCAAGCTCTTTTCTGGCGCCATTGTCGGGGAGGTGAGTGCTTGAAGGTATATCTTTAGATCTTGCAATTGAATCTTTTAGTTTCTTGTTTTATCCTAGTTTGGTTTATAAAAATAAAAATACAAAAAATTGAATTGAGGTTGCATCATATTATTCATCTTCATAATGTTTTTCGTGAAAATGATGGAAAGGGAAATTGTACTCAATTGATAGAAGAAGAATTCTATAAAATATTTGATAAAAACATCTTTGAATGATGACCATGATTGCAATGTTGCAAGTATGAATTCTTTGAATATCCATGATGCTAGTGATATGTGAAGCCATAAGATTGGGGATGCTATGTTTGATGGAGATGATATTTTAGTCCCCCAAGTTCTGATGAGAAAATTTATTATGATGATAGCATGCCTCCTATTTATGATGATTATATTGATGAATGTGGGTTTGGAAGAGTGTCAACTCTAGGTAATGATGATCCCACTATTTTGGAGGGTGTTGAATCTTATTTTAATAATTGGGAAAGTGCATTTGGAGAGGTCATGACTTTATTTAGTGATGAATCCACTATTTTGGAAGAGGTTTCAATTGATTATGACAACAAAGTTTCTATCTATTATAATTATGGTGATGACATGTATGCTATATTGAATAATGATAACCATGAAACTTGTCTTCATGATTTTAATTTTCAACCACATGGTAGTTATTTTGTTGAGTTTGCTCCCACTACTATTGATGAGAATAAATTTGCTTATGTGGAGAGTAATAAAATTTCTATGTTTGTAGATCATGAAAAGAATGATTTGTGTGATAGTTATATTGTAATTCATTCATTATGCTACTGAAAATTATTATGAGAGAGGAACATATGCTTCTACATATCTCAATATATAATATCAAGTTTCCTCTCTATGTGTTGAAAATCCTGAAGTTATGTTTATTTTGCCTTTCTATGCTAGTTTCCTCACAATATCCATATGCATAGGAAGTGGGCTAGGCTTAAATGTGCTAGTCATATGCTTCATGGTGTTCCCGTTATGTTTCAGTTCTTATCTTTTATGTGAGCATCATTGAAATCATCACGCCTAGCTAAAAAGGCATTAAAGAAAAGTGCTTGTTGGGAGACAACCCAAGATTTACCCCTACTATTTTTGTGTCTTCACATGCTTAGTCTACTGTAGTAATCATGTTTTCTAGCTTTTGTTTCAATAAAGTGCCAAGTAAAGCCTTTGGGATTATGTTTGGTGATAGTTGATTTGATCTTGTTGGAAAATAGAAAATTTTGCATCCAGTAAAACAATTTTAAAAAATCGAATAAGTGACTAAAGCTTCTGAATTTTTTACACATGATTTATATACAAATTTCCCATGTTTTTCCAATTTTTCAGAATTTTTGGAGCAGCAGAAGTTTGGTTGTTGTCCAGATATTACGGACTATTCTGTTTTTGACAGATTCTGTTTTCAATTCATAGTTTTCTTCTTTCCTAGTTTCTATGCTTATATTGCTCAATAATAATTGTGTAAATGATAAGGTACATTAGGAATTGTGTGAGAACAATTATGAAAAAAATCTTGTCTTTCATAGTACCAAAGTGAATGGTTTGCTCTTTATCATATTAACCTATCTCACGAAGTTTCGTTAAGTTTTGCGTGATTGAAGTTTTCAAGTTTTGGCTAAGATATCGATATGCGGAGAATAAGGAGTGACAAGACCCTAAGATTTAGAATTCCCAAGGCACCCCCAAGGTAATATTCAAGGAATATTAAAGCAACTAAGCTTGGGGATGCCCCGGAAGGCATCCCCTCTTTTGTCTCCAACAATATCGGTAACATCACTTGGAACTATGTTTTCATTCGTCACATGATGTGTGTTTGCTTGGAGCGTCATTTTATTTCATTAGAATTTGCTTGCTGATATTTCGAATAATGTTTTGTATCTTTTATTTCAATAAAAAGAGTCAAGTATAGACTTTACCATGCTTATTTTGCAAGCCTTCATGTTGTTGTTTAAAAACAGAAAGTTTGCTGTCATTGTATGAATCCTTCTGGAAAGTTAGCATGTGACAAAATCTTGAAATTTTTACAAAATATGCTACGATAAATTTTCTACAGTGTGGTAATTTATCAGAATTTTTGGAATTAAAGAAGTATTGATATTCTTGCATTCTTTATAGATTGTACCATTTTGACAGATTGCTATTATGTTGCATATGTTTGCTTGTTTAATGATTCTATTTGAGGATAGGACTATTAAATATGCAAGGAGATTTAGTATGCAATGTTGAATAATAATTTTAGTGATTTGTTATAGTATAGAATGATAAGGTCTTGAGTTGATTTATACTAACGTGTCTCATGAGTTCTTGTTGAGTTCTATGTGGATGAAGTTTTTGAGATTTAGGGAAACCGTGATATGAAAGGAATTAAGGAGACACAAAAGCTCAAGCTTGGGGATGCCCAAGGCATCCCAAGATTATATTTCAAGAAGTCTCAAGCATCTAAGCTTGGGGATGCCCCGGTAGGCATCCCACCTTTCTTCATCAACAATTATCGGTTAGCCTCGGTTGAGCCTAAGTTTTTGCTTCTTCACATGATGTGTGCTATTCTTAGAATGTCATTTTATTGTCATTTCTATTGTTGTTTTAATAAAATAGTTAGATCTGGAAGTTTTTAAATAAGAGAGAGTCCTCAATTAGCTACCCCTTTACTTGAACTGAATATCATGAAGTTGAAATTATATGTTCATGTCATGCCTAGTAGTAGTTTCACATTGGGTTTAGAAAGTGAAATCTTTTGAAGCTTGACAATCACAATATTGGTCATACAAGCAATTCATGAATGATTATAAGGAAGAAAACTTTCACATACAAATATATTATTTTGGACATCTTCTATGATTGTGAATACCCTTTAATTATTTTCAAATTAGTTGAAGTTGGACAAGGAAGACAACGTAATGAGTTAGTGTTGTGTATATTTGCATAGAAGTTATATTGTCATGGATCCTCCAACATGTGGTGTTTTCCTAGGATCTTTTGCTGGCCAAAAATTCATACTAAGTAGAGATACTACTTGTGCATCCAAAAACCCTTAAACTCAAATTTTGCCATGGGTGTCCACCATACCTACCTATGGGTTGAATAAGATCATTCAAGTAAGTTGTCCTCGGTGCATAAAGCAATAAAAATTGCTCCTAAATATGTTTGATCTTTTATTGTAAGGGAAAATTTAGCATTGTACGAACTTTTGATGGCAAAGTAATAAAAGCGATGGACTACATAATAAAGGTTGCTATCACAAGGGGCAATATAACGTGGCATTCCTTTGCATTAAGAGCTTGGGCATCCAAATAAAAAGAGCATGACAACCTCTACTTCCCTCTGCGAAGGGCCTATCTTTGACTTTTTAGTATTTACTTTTATGCAAGAGTCAATAGTATACATTCTCATTTCAACCTCAATTATTCTCTAGTTGGCAAGCATTATGTGGTGGGGAAAGATCTAGGCACGTACTACCAGTCAAATATTCTTGATCATGATTTATTATTGTTGACAATTATCTCTATGATAAATAAGTTGGGAGGAGAAATATTAAGCCCCTATCTTTCTCTGTGTTCGATGGATGCCATTTGTTCTAAGAATGTGCTTTGAGTACTAGCAATCGTAGACGACTTTATGATGATTAAGCATGTGGAGCTCTTACTTAGAATTTGTTGAATAAGTTGAATTGCAATTGCTTGGTGACTAAGAACATAGGTTGTTAAGTTTCAAGAGAATTCATTGTTTGAACCTTATCATGTGAATTGGTTGCTACTTTAACATGATGAGTTTTATGAGAAAGAGTTTCTGTTATGATGCTAGGAAAAGTGATTGAAATTATCATTGATCAAGCTTATGCAGTATGCTAGGACCATTTTGGGGACAAGCGAGATCTAAGATTGGGGGAGTTGATACGTCCATTTTGCATCATCTTTTACTACTATTATTTATAATGTTTTTATGCATAAATATGCGTTATGGAGTAATTCTAATGCCTTTTCTCTCTTAATATGCAAGGTTTACACAAAGAGGGAGCCGGCAGGTGGAATTCTGGACCAAAAAAAGCTACATCAGAGTTACCTATTCTGCACATCTCCAAATGAGTTGAAAATTTACGAAGAGTTGTTTTGGAATATAAGAAGAATAATGGAGAAAATAACTACCAGAGGGGGGTCACCAAGTGGGCACAACCCACCTGGGCGTGCCAGGGAGCCCAGGCACACCCTGGTGGGTTGTGCCCTCCTCGGCCCACCTCCGGTGCCCCTCTTCTAGTATATAAGTCATTTTGACCTAGAAAAAAATAAGGGGAGGACTTTCGGGATGGAGCACCGCCGTATCAAGGCGGAACTTGGGCAGGAGCACGTTTGCCCTCCAGCGGAGCGATTCCGCCGGGGGAACTTCCCTCCCGGAGGGGGAAATCATCGTCATCATCATCACCAACAACTCTCCCATCTTTGGGAGGGCAAACTCCATCAACATCTTCAACAGCACCATATCCTCTCAAACCCTAGTTCATCTCTCGTGTTCTATCTTTGTACCGGAACCTCAGATTGGTACTTGTGGGTGACTATTAGTATTGATTACATCTTGTAGTTGATTACTATACGGTTTATTTGGTGGAAGATTATACGTTCAGATCCATTATGCTATTTATTACCCCTCTGATCTTGTGCATGATTATTATTTGTGACTAGTTAATTTTGTTCTTGAGGTCATGGGAGAAATCTTGTTGCAAGTAATCATGTGAACTTGATATGTGTTCGATATTTTGATGATATGTATGTTGTGATTCCCTTAGTGGTGTCATGTGAACATCGACTACATGACACTTCACCATATTTTGGCCTAAGGGAATGCATTGTGGAATAGTTATTAGATGATGGGTTGCTAGAGTGACAAAAGCTTAAACCCTAGTTTATGTGCTACTTCATAAGGGACCGATTTGGATCCAAAAGTTTAATGCCATGGTTAGATTTTATCTTAATACTTTTCTCGTAGTTGCAGATGCTTGCGAGTGGTTTAATCATAAGTAGGAGGTTTTTTCAAGTAAGAATAACACCTAAGCACCGGTCCACCCACATATCAAATTATCAAAGTAGCGAACACGAATCAAACCAACATGATGAAAGTGACTAGATGAAATTCCCATGTACCCTCAAGAACGCTTTGCTTATTATAAGAGACCATTTTGGCATGTACTTTGCCAAAAAAGCATAGGCTACCTTGCTGCACTTTATTTACCATTACCATTACTTTCTCATTACAAATTATCTTGCTACCAAACTACTCGTTACTTACAATTTCAGTGCTTGTAGAGATTACCTTGGTGAAAACCACTTGTCATTTCCTTCTGCTCCTAGTTGGGTTCGACACTCTTATCAAAAGGACTACGATTGATACCCTAAACTTGTGGGTCAGCAATGCTCTTTTATGAAATAATTCCGTGGAGTGAAGCTCTCTTGGTAAGTGGAAATTGGTAACGAAAAATTATTACTATGTGCTGAAATTTATTGTCACTTGTTACTATGGAGAGCCATCCTTTGAGGGGTTTGTTCGGGGTATCTTCACCTCGACCGGAACGACAATTAGTTGCTCCTCAACCTACAGCACCTACTGAAAATATTGGTTATGAAATTCCTTCGGGTATGATAGAACAACTGCTAGCTAATCCTCATGCAGGAGATGGAACTGAACATCCTGATATGCACTCGATATATGTGGATGAAATTTGTCGATCATTTAAGCTTGCAGGTTTATGCAGAGATGAATCTAAGAAGAAGGTTTTCTCTTAATCTTTGAAGGGAAAAGCATTGACATGGTATAGGCTATGTGGTGATATTGGATCTTGGAATTGGAATCGATTGAAATTGGAATGTCACCAAAAATTATCCTATGCATCTAGTTCATCACGATCGGAATTACATATATAATTTTGGCCTCGTGAAGGAGAATGTATCGCTCTAGATTGGGGGAGGCTTAAGTCAATGTTATATTCATGCCCCAATCATGAGCTCCCGAGAGAAATTATCATTCAGAACTTTTATGCTCGGCTTTCTCGTGATGATCAATCCATGCCCGATACTTCTTGTACTGGTTCTTTTATGAAGAAGACTATTGAATTCAGGTGGGATCTCTTGGAAAGAATTAAATGCAACTCTGAAGATTGGGAACTCGACGAAGGTAAAGAGTCAGGTATTAAGCTTCAGTTTGATTGTGTTAAATCTGTTATGAATACCAATGCATTTCACAAGTTTAGCACTAAATATGGACTTTGACTCTGAGATAGTAGCCTCTTTTTGTGAATCATTTGCTACTCACATTGACCTCCCTAAGGAGAAGTGGTTCAAATATCATCCCCCTATTAAAGAAGAAATTACCGAACTGGTAGTAGTTAAAGATGAAACTATCATTTACAATGTTGATCCAGTTGTGCTAACTGCTTATATTAATAAACCTCATTTCCCTATTAGGATAAAGGAACATGCTAAGGTTTCAACTATGGTTCACAAAAGTAATGTCGGAGCACCTAAACCTTCTGAACAAATCAAAGTAGAACCTAGTGTTTCTATGGTTAAAGATCTCCTGGTAGAAAATATTGATGGGCGTGTTATTTACTTATGTAATGAAGCTGCTAGAATTGCCAAACCTGATAAGAAAGATAAACACAGACCTGTTGTTGGCATGCACGTTGTCTCAGTCAAAATAGGAGATCACTGCTATCATGGTTTGTGTGGTTTATGTGCTAGTGTGAGTGCTATTCCTTTCACCTTATACAAATAAATTATGAATGACGTAGCACCCGCTAAAATAGAAGACATAGATGTTACTATTAAGCTTGCTAATAGAGACACTATCACACCACTTGGGATTGTTAGAGATGTTGAAGTCTTGTGTGGGAAAATAAAATATCCTACTGATTTTCTTGTCCTTGATTCCCCAAAAGATGACTTTTGTCCATTATCTTTGGTAGACCTTTCTTGAACACTGTCAATGCTACTATAGATTGTCATAAACAAAATGTCAGTGTTAGCTTTGGTGATGAGTCTCGTGAATTTAATTTCTCCAAGTTTAATAGACAGCCTCATAGGAAAGAATTACCTAGTAAGGATGAAATGATTAGTCTTGCTTCTATTGTCGTGCCTCCTACTGATCCACTAGAACAATATTTGCTAGACCATGAAAACGATATGCATATGCATGAAAGAAATGAATAGATAAAAATCTTCTTTGAACAAAACACAGTTTTCCTATTGAAATTCTAGGAGGTCATCCTCCACCTAAAGGTGATCCTGTGTTTAAATTGAAACAATTGCCTGACACTTTGAAATATGCTTATCTTGATGAGAAAAAGATATATCCTGTTATTATTAGTGCTAACCTTTCAAAACATGAAGAAGAAAGATTATTGAAAATTTTGAAGAAGCACCAAGCTGCTATTGGGTATACTCTTGATGATCTTAAGGGCATTAGTCCCACTCTCTGCCAGCACAAGATTAATATGGAACCTAATGCTAAACCCGTTGTTGATCATCAACGACGTTTAAATCCTAAGATGAAAGAAGTTGTAAGAACTGAAATACTAAAACATCTGGAAGCAGGTATAATCTACCCTATAGCTGATTGTAGATGGAAGTCTCGTTCACTATATCCCTAAGAAGGGAGGTATTACTGTTGTTCCTAATGATAAAAATGAACTTATCCACAAAGAATTGTTACTAGCTATAGAATGGTAATTGATTTTAGAAAGACTATATAAGCGCATAAACTTTTGTTTTCTTGATGGATATTTGATACGTCTCCAATGTATCTATAATTTATGAAGTATTCACGCTGTTATTTTATCATTTTTGGGTGTTTTACAATCATTTTATGGAAACTTTATATCATTTTTTGGGACTAACCTATTGACCTAGTGCCTAGTGCCAGTTGTTGTTTTTGCTTGTTTCTTACATCGCATGAAATCAATATCAAATGGTGTCCAAACACCACGTAACTTTTTGGAGATTTTTTATGGAACAAAAGGAACCCAATGGGCCTGAGCTGCACCTGGGGGTGCCCCGAGGGCGGCACTGAAGGAATGCCTTAGAGGCAATAATAAAGTTATTATTTATTTCCTTATTTCATGATAAATTTTTATTATTGATGCTAGAATTGTATTAACCGGAAACATAATACATGTGTGAATACATAGACAAACATAGTGTCACAAGTATGCCTCTACTTGACTAGCTCGTTAATCAAAGATGGTTAAGTTTCCTAACCATAGACATGAGTTGTCATTTGATTAATGGGATCACATCATTAGGAGAATGATGTGATTGACTTGACCCATTCCGTTAGCTTAGCACTTGATCGTTTAGTATGTTGTTATTGCTTTCTTCCTGACTTATACATGTTCCTATGAATATGAGATTATGGAACTCCCGTTTATCGGAGGAACACTTTGTGTGCTACCAAACGTCACAACGTAACTGGGTGATTATAAAGGTGCTCTACAGGTGTCTCTGAAGGTACTTGTTGAGTTGGCATATTTCAAGATTAGGATTTGTCACTCCAATTGTCGGAGAGGTATCTCTGGGCCCTGTCGGTAATGCACATCACTATAAGCCTTGCAGGCAATGTGACTAATGAGTTAGTTGCGGGATGATGCATTACATAAATGGGAAAAGAGACTTGCCGGTAATGAGATTGAACTAGGTATTTAGATACCGACGATCGAATCTCGGGCAAGTAACATACCGATGACAAAGGGAACAACGTATGTTGTTATGCGGTTTCACCGATAAAGATCTTCATAGAATAAGTGGGAGCCAATATGAGCATCCAGATTCCGTTATTGGTTATTGACCGGAGATGTGTCTCGGTCATGCCTATATAGTTCTCGAACCCGTAGGGTCCGCATGCTTAACGTTCGGTGACGATTTATATTATGAGTTATGTGTTTTGATGTACCAAAGGTAGTTCGGAGTCCAGGATGAGATCGGGGACATGACGAGGAGTCTCGAAATGGTCGAGACGTAAATATCAATATATTGGACGACTATATTCGGACATCGGAAAGGTTCCGAGTGATTCGGGTATTTATCGAAGTATCGGAGAATTACGGGAATTCGCCGGGGAGTATATGGGCCTTATTGGACTTTAGGGGAAAGAGAGAGGGGAGGCTGCGCGCCCCCCCAAGGCCTAGTCCGAATTGGACAAGGGGAGGGGCTGCGCCCCCTCCTTCCTTCTCTTCTCTTTTTCCTTGACTCCTACTCCTACTACTTGGAAGGGGGGGGGGGAATCCTACTCCCGGTGGGAGTAGGATTCCTCCAGGGCGCGCCATAGGAGGGTGACCCTCCCCCCTCCTCCACTCCTTTATATACGGGGGCAGGGGCACCTCTAGACACACAAGTTGATCTGTTGATCTCTCCCAGCCGTGTGCGGTGCCCCCTCCACCATATTCCACCTCGGTAATATCATAGTGGTGCTTAGGCGAAGCCTTGCGTCGGTAGCATCATCAACACCGTCATCACTCCGTCGTTCTGACGGAACTCTCCCACAATGCTATGCTGGATCGGAGTTCGTGGGAGATCACCGAGATGAACGTGTGCTGAACTCGGAGGTGCCGTACGTTCGGTACTTGGATTGGTCGGATCGTGAAGACGTACAACTACATCAACCATGTTGTGCTAACGCTTCCGCTTACGGTCTACGAGGGTACGTGGACAACACTCTCCCCTCCCGTTGCTATGCATCACCATGATCTTGCGTGTGCGTAGAATTTTTTTGAAATTACTATGTTCCCCAACAGGCACAACCCCCCAGGGCGCGCCAGGGCCCCCTGGTGCGCCCAGGTGGGTTGTGCGGACCTCGGTGGCCTCCCGCAACCCCTCTTTACCCTATAAATTCACAAATATTCCTAAACCCATCGGGGTAGCCCTAGATTATAAGTTCCACCGCCGCAAGGCCTCTGTATCCATGAGATCCAATCTAGACCCGTTCCGGCACCCTGCCGGAGGGGGAATCATCTCCGGTGGCCATCTTCATCATCCCGGCAACAACCACGATGAGGAGGGAGTAGTCCACCCTCGGGGCTGAGGGTTTGTACCAGTAGCTATGTGTTTGATCTCTCTCTCTCTCTCTCTCGTGATCTATATCATGGGCTTTGTTAATATAGTCGGATCATATGATGTTTCTCCCCTCTATACTCTTATTATGATGAATTGAATCTTTACCCTTCAAAGTTTTTTCTTGTCGGATTGAATATTCAGAGATGAGAACACATGATATATGTCTTGCAATATGAATACTTGAGGTTACAATGAGGTATCTTATTGATTCACTGGATGTGTGTTATGGCATTCCACTTGTGGATTCCCGCGGCCATATTGGGGTAATCTATGCATAGGGGTTGATGCACGTTTTTCTCCGACGGAAACTTTTGGGTCTCTTTATAGTTCTTTGTGTGGATTGAGTATTATGAATATGAATTTGCTTTGGTGTTATTCTAGTACTAACTCGAGGATAGATTGAATGGAATAAATAGCTTTGTGTTATTTTAGTACGAACTCTTGAATAGATCGAACGGAAAGAATAGCTTTGAGGTGGTTTCATGACCTACAAACAATTCCTATCTTTTGTTCTCCGCTAATAGGAACTTGGGAGTGATTCTTTATTGCACTTTGAGGGATAATCATATGATCCAACTATGTTAGCATTGTTGAGAGGTTGCACTAGCAAAAGTACGGACCCTAGGCCTCATTTTTAAGCATTGAAACACCGTTTTTGTGCTCGTTTACTATTTGCTACCTTGCTGTTTTTATTTATTCAGATTATAAAAATATATTTCTACCATCCATATTACACTTTTATAACCATATCTTCGCCGAACTAGTGCACCTATACAATTTACCATTGTATTGGGTGTGTTGGGGACACAAGAGATTTCTTGTATTTGGTTGCAGGGTCGTTTTAGAGAGACCATCTTCATCCTACGCCTCTCACGGATTGATAAGCATTAGGTCATCCACTTGACGGAAAATTGCCACTGTCCTACAAAACTCCGCGCTTGGAGTCCCAACACGTGTCTACAAGAATAAAGTTGCATAGTGCACATCAAGCTCTTTTCTGGTGTCGTTGCCGGGGAGGTGAGTGCTTGAAGGTATATCTTTAGATCTCGCAATCGAATCTTTTAGTTTCTTGTTTTATCACTAGTTTGGTTTATAAAACAAAATTACATAAAAAATGGAATTAAGGTTGCATCATATTAATGATCATCTTTATGATATCTTTCTTGAAAATGATGGTTCGGAAAATTGTGCTCAATTGATAGAAGAAGAATTTAATAAAATGATTGGCATGAATGATGAGAATAATTGCAATGTTGTTAGTATGAATTCTTTGAATATCCAATGCAAATTCTTTCATGATCAAATCGTGTCCAAAAATTGTGATGTCTTGATTTCCCTTACGCATCATAATGAACTTAGTTTGCTTCTAGGTTATGAAGAAATGAAACGTATAACTAAGCATATTCCAGAATTTGCCCTTGAGAGAGTTCTTGATTTTGATCTAGAGGAAATTTATATGTTTTGTGCGATAAATTGCATTGAGAATCCTTATATTACCAACTATCTAAAGACAAGAAAACAAATATAGCATGAAGAGAGTACTAATGAAAGGGAAAATGTTTCCCAATACCCTCCTAGTGTTTATGATGAATCAGGTAACGAGGAGGAGCTTCCTATCCAATAAATCTCTTCAACAAGATTCTCTTAATAAATGATTAAACCCACACGTGAGGTGGTGAAGAACAAAAAGAAAATAAGAAAAAGTAGAGGTAAAAAGGTAACTTTCCCAAGTAATATTTCTCCTATCACCATTGTGCCTCATGAAAGTGAATCAAATATGTTGATGTAGGATGATGATATTGAGTATGATTTTGTGATGCCTACTACTTGTTGTGATGATTATGATTGGGAAGACAATGATGTCTCTTATGATATTAAAATCTTTATGGCACTTGTTTGGAAGAATATGATAATAATGTTTGCTATACTATTGGTGCCATTCATGCTATTGATAAGAATGATTATGATGATATGAAAAACCACAAGCTTGGGGATGTTATGTTTGATGAGTATGAAATGTTTGAAGATTTATTTGCTGAAAATAATGCTTGTCCCAAGCTTGGGGATGCTTTGCATAACGAATATGATCCTTTGATTCCTTCTACTTTCGATAAGAAAATTTATTATGATGGTAGCATGCCTCCTATTTATGATGATTACAATGATGAAAGTGGGTTTGGAAGAGTGCCAACTCTAGGTAGTAGTGATCCCATTATTTTGGGGGTGTTGAATCTTATTACAATATTGATGAAAGTGGATTTGGAGAGGTCATGACTTTATTTAGTGATACATCCACTATTTTGGAAGAGGTTTCAATTGACTATGACGAGAACAAAGTTGCTACTTATGATGATTATTATGATGACATGTATGCCATAAAGAGTAATAAATTATCTCTGCTTTGGATCATGAAAATACTGCTTTATGTGATGGTTATATGGATGAGTCTATTCATGATGCTACTGAAAATTATTATGAGAGAGGAACTTATGCTCTTACATATCTCAATAATATCAAGTTTCTCCTCTCTGTGTTGATTGTTTTGAAGTTACACTTGTGTTGCCTTTCTATGCTAGTTGATTCTTGTTCCCATAAGTTGTTTGCTCACACAATACTTATGCATAGTAACTGGGTTAGGCTTAAATGTGCTTGCCATGTGATTCATGATGCTCTTTTTCATGCTTCAATTCTTATCTTTTATGCAAGCATCATCGAAATAATCATGCCTAGCTTAAAAACGCATTAAAGAAAAGCGCTTGTTGGGAGACAACCCAACACTTACCCCTACTCGTTTTGTATGTTCACATGATTAGGCTACTGTAGTAATCATGTTTTATTGTCTTTGTTTCAATAAAATGCCAAGTAAAGCCTTTGGGATCATGTTGGGTGATAGTTGATTTGATCTTGCTGAAAAACAGAAACTCTTGCACTCACGAAAATAGCTCCCATTTTTAACAGAAGAGCTCTTTTGAGTTGATTCTTTGGAAGAAGATTAATATACAAATTTCTCACGTGGTCCAAATTTTTTTCATAATTTTTCGAGTAGCAGAAGTATGGTTTTAGTATAGATTACTACAGACTGTTCTATTTTTGATAGATTCTATTTTCAATGTATAGTTTGTTTGTTTACTTGTTTCTATGGCTTATATTGCTCAATATAAATTGTGGAAATGATATGCTATAGTAGGCATTGTGTGGAAACAATTATTAATCTTGTCTTTGACAGTACCAAAAGGGAAATGGTTTTCTCTTTATCATACTAACCTATCTCACAAGGTTCCGTTAAGTTTTGTGTGATTGAAGTTTTCAAGTTTTCAGTGAGATGTCGATATGAGGAGAATAAGGAGTGACAAGACCCTAATCTTGGGGATGCCCTAGGCAACCCCAAGGTAATATTCAAGGAAGATCCAAGCAACTAAGCTTGGGGATACCCCGGATGGCATCCCCTCTTTCGTGTCCAACATTATCGGTAACATCACTTGGAGCTATGTTTTCATTCGTCACATGATAAGTGTTTTGATTGGAGCATCAATTTATTTTGCTAGGAATTTCTTTCTGTTATTTATAACAATGTTTTGCATCTTTTATTCCAATAAAAGTGGCAATGATAGCCTTTGCCATGCTTATTTTGCAAGTATACATGTTGTTGTTTCAAAACAGAAAGTTTATCGATGTTGCAAAAATTCCCTAGAAAAGTCAGTATATGATAAATTGTTGAAACTTATTGAAAAATAAGCTATGATAAATTTTCTACAGTGTAGTATTTTTCTCATAACTTTTGGAGTTATGGGAGTATGGTGAATCTTGCATTCTTTACAGGCTGTATTGTTTTGGCAGATTGCTGTTATGTATGCATTTGTTTGCATATGTTTGCTTGTTTAATGATTCTATTTGAGGACAGGAGTATTAAATATGCAGAGGAATTTAGTATGCAATGTTGAATAATAATTTTTGTGGTTTGCTACAGTAGAGAATGATAAGGTTTTGCACTGATTTATACTAACTTATCTCACGAGTTCTTGTTGAGTTTTGTGTGGATGAAATTTTTGAGATTTAGGGAAACCGTGATATGAGAGGAATTAAGGAGACACAAAAGCTCAAGCTTGGGGATGCCCAAGGCATCCCAAGCTAATATTCCAGGAAGTGTCAAGCATCTAAGCTTGGGGATGCCCCGGTAGACATCCCACCTTTCTTCTTCAACGATTATCTGTTAGTACCGGTTAAGCCTAAGTATTTTCTTCTTCACATGAGTTATGCTATCCTTGGAATGTCATTTTTTTGCTTGCTATTTTAATATAATACTTAGATCTGAAATTGTTTGCATAAGAGAGAGTCCTTAAATAGCTACCTATTTACTTAACTACTCGCATGATCTTCACTTCTATCTTTTTGGAGTAGTTTGTCATTTAGTCTTGTGCTTCACTTATATCCTCTGAGTAAAATGTTGAATAAATTGAATTTCATGAAGTTGAAATCATATCATGCCTAGTGGTAGCTTCACATTGGGTTTAGAAAGTGAAAGCTTTTGAAGCTTGACAATCACAATATTTGTCATACGAGCAATTCACGAATAATTAGTATAAGGAAGAGAACTTTCACATGCAAATACACTATCATGGAAATCTTTTGTGATTGTGAGCCCCCATCAAAATATTATATGCCAAAAATGTTGACGTTGGACAAGGAAGACAATGTAATGATTTATGTCTGCTCATATACACATAGAAGTTATATTGTCATATATCCTTCAACATGTGGTGCTTGCCCCCATCTTTGCTAGCCAAAAATTTCGCACCAAGTAGAGATACTACTTGTGCATCCAAAAACCCTTAAACCCAAATCTTGTTTTGAGAGTCCACCATACCTACCTAAGGATTGAGTAAGATCCTTCAAGTAAGTTGTCATTGGTGCAATAAGGCAATAAAAATTGCTTCTAAAAGTGTTAGATCATTTAGTGTAAGAGAAAACTGAGCGTTGTATGTACTTGTGATGGCAAAGAATAAAAGCGACAAACTGCATAATAAAGGTTGCTATCATAAGGGACAATATAACGTGGCGTTCTTTTGCACTAAGGGGTTGAGCATAAAAATAAATAAGTGCATGGAAACCTCTGCTTCCCTCTGTGAAGGGCCTATATTTAGTTTTATGTATTTACTTTTATGCAAAGAGTCAAAGTTTTTCTCTCTATCCCTTTTTATTTTTCTCCTTTGGAAAGCATCATGTGGTGAGGAAATATCTAGGCACATATGTCCAGTTGAATATGGGTGGCATGAGTTATTATAGTTGACATCACCCTTGAGGTGAATACATTGGGAGGCAAAACAATAAGCCCCTATCTTTCTATGTGTCCGGTTGAAACGTTTTGCTCATGTGTATGCGGTGAGTGTTAGCAATCATAGAAGACTATAAGATGGTTGAGTATGTGGAGCTCTTAATTAGACTCTGTTGAATAAGTTGAATCGAAATTTTGTGGTTACTGAGAACATAATTGTTGAGTTTCAAGAGAATACATTGTTTGTACCATAACATGTGAATTGGTTGCTACTATAACATGAGAAATTTTATGAGAGAACTGTTGTTATGATGCTAGGAAAAGTGATTGAAATTATCATTGATCAAACTTATGCATTTTTCTAGCATTCACACTTCATAAATTATTTCTTTTATCATTTACCTACTCGAGGACGAGTAGGAATTAAGCTTGGGGATGCTGATACATCTCCAAGGTATCTATAATTTATGAAGTATTCATGCTGTTATTTTATCATTCTTGGGTGTTTTACAATCATTTTATAGCAACTTTATATCATTTTTGGGGCTAGCCTATTGACCCAGTGCCCAGTGCCAGTTGCTATTTTTTGCTTGTTTTTTACACCGCAGGAAATCAATATCAAACGGAGTCCAAACACCGCGTAACTTTTTGGAGATTTTTGTGGACCAGAAGGAACCCAATGGGCCTGAGCTACACCTGGGGGGTGCCCCCGAGGGGGGCCCAACCCACCAGGGCGCGCCTGGGCCCCCTAGCGGGCCTAGGTGGGTTGTGCCCACCTCGGTGGCCTCCCGCACCCCCTTTTTACCCTATAAATTCACAAATATTCCGAAACCCATCGGGGTAGCCCTAGATTAGAAGTTCCACCGTCGCAAGGCCTCTGTATCCATGAGATCCAATATACACCTGTTCCGGCACCCTGCCGGAGGGGGAATCTGTTGGAAATATGCCCTAGAGGCAATAATAAAAGTATTATTATATTTCAATGTTCATGATAATTGTCTTTTGTTCATGCTATAACTGTGTTATCCGGAAATCGTAATACACGTGTGAACACTTAGACCCCAATATGTCCCTAGTGAGCCTCTAGTTGACTAGCTCGTTGTGATCAATAGATAGTCATGGTTTCCTGACTATGGACATAGGATGTCGTTGATAACGGGATCACATCATTAGGAGAATGATGTGATGGACAAGACCCAATCATAAGCATAGCATAAAAGATCGTATAGTTCGTTTGCTAGAAGCTTTGCCAATGTCAAGTATCTCTTCCTTCGACCATGAGATCGTGTAACTCCCGGTTACCGTAGGAGTGCCTTGGGTGTATCAAACGTCACAACGTGGCGGGTGACTATAAAGGTGCATTACGGTATCTCCGAAAGTATCATTGGGTTGACACGGATCGAGATCGATTTGTCACTCCGTATGACGGAGAGGTATCTCTGGGCCCACTCGGTAATGCATCATCATAATGAGCTCAATGTGACCAAGGTGTTGGTCACGGATCATGCATTACGGATGAGTAAAGTGACTTGCGAACGAGACCGAACAAGGTATTGGGATACCGACGATCAAGTCTCGGGCAAGTAACGCATCGATTGACAAAGGGAATTGCATACGTGGTTTGATAGAATCCTCGACATCGTGGTTCAACCGATGAAATCATCGAGGAGCATGTGGGAGCCAACATGGGTATCCAGATCCCGCTGTTGGTTATTGCCCGAGAGTCGCCTCGGTCATGTTCTGCGTGTCCCGAACCCGTAGGGTGTACACACTTAAGGTTCGGTGGCGCTAGGGTTAGTAGGAAGACTAGTATGTGAATACCGAATGTTGTTCGAGTCCGGATGAGATCCCGGACGTCACGAGGAGTTCGGAAGGGTCCGGAGGTAAAGAATAATATATAGGAAGTGGTGTTTCGCCATCGGGAAAGTTTTGGGGTTTCGGTAAAATCGGACAACTGGAAGGGTCCTGGGTCCACCGGTGGGGCCACCTATCCGGAGGGCCCCATGGGCTGAAGGGGAAGGAACCAGCCCACAAGGGGCTGGTGCGCCCCTAGGGCCCACCTCTGCGCCTAGGGTTGAAACCCTAGGAGTGGGGCGCCCACCGGCTTGGGGGCACTCCACCCCCTTGGCCGCCGCCCAGAGATTGGATCTCGGGGCCACCACTGAGGGGCCTATATGAAGAGGGGAGGGAGGGGGGCTGCTGTACCAACTCCCAAGGCGCAGCCCCTCCCCTCCCCAACACATCTCCTCCTCCGTAAGAGCTCGGCGAAGCCCTGTCGGAGTACTGCTTCTCCACCATCACCACGCCGTCGTGCTGCCGGTGGAGCTGTCTTCCTCAACCTCTCCTTCCCCCTTGCTGGATCAAGAAGGAGGAGACGCCGCTCGTCTCGTGACGTGTGTGTTGAACGCGGAGGTGCTGTCCGTTCAGCACTTGGCATCGGTGATCTGAATCACGTTCGAGTACGACTCCATCATCACCTTGCAAGCTTCCGCACGCGATCTACAAGTGGTATGTAGATGCAAACTCTCTCTCGTTACTCGTTGCTTAGATGAACTCATAGATGGATCTTGGTGAAACCGTAGGAAAAATTTTAATTTTCTGCAACGCTCCCCTACAAAGGGTATCGAGCTAGGTCTATGCGTAGTTCTCTAATGCACGAGCGAAACACAATTTGTTGTGGGCGCTTGATCTTGTCATCTTACTTGCCTCTACTAGTCTTTTCTTGCTCAACGGTATTGTGGGATGAAGCGGCCCGGACCAACCTTACACGTACGCTTACGTGAGACCGGTTCCACCGACTGACATGCACTAGTTGCATAAGGTGGCTGGCGGGTGTCTGTCTCTCCCACTTTAGTTGGAGCGGATTCGATGAACAAGGCCCTTATGAAGGGTAAATAGAAGTTGACAAAATCACGTTGTGGTGATTCGTAGGTAAGAAAACGTTCTTGCTAGAACCCAATTGCAGCCACGTAAAAGATGCAACAACAATTAGAGGACGTCTAACTTGTTTTTGCAGCGATTGATCATGTGATGTGATATGGCCAGAAGTTGTGATGAATGATGAATTGTGATGTATGAGATCATGTTCTTGTAATAGGATTCACGACTTGCATGTCGATGAGTATGACAACCGGCAGGAGCCATAGGAGTTGTCTTTATTTTTTGTATGACCTGCGTGTCATTGAAGAACGCCATGTAAACTACTTTACTTCATTACTAAACGCGTTAGTCATAGAAGTAGAAGTAGTCGTTGGCGTGACAACTTCATGAAGACACGATGATGGAGATCATGATGATGGAGATCATGGTGTCAAGCCGGTGACAAGATGATCATGGAGCCCCGAAGATGGAGATCAATGGAGCTTAATGATATTGGCCATATCATGTCACAACTATATAATTGCATGTGATGTTTATTATGTTTATGCATCTTGTTTACTTAGGACGACGGTAGTAAATAAGATGATCCCTTTAAAAATTTCAAGAAGTGTTCTCCCTAACGCGCACCGTTGCTACAGTTCGTCGTTTCTAAGCACCACGTGATGATCGGGTGTGATGGATCCTTACGCTCACATACAACGGTGTAAGACAGTTTTACACAGCGAAAACACTTAGGGTTAACTTGACGAGCCTAGCATGTGCAGACATGGCCTCGGAACACGGAGACCGAAAGGTCGAACACGAGTCGTATGGAAGATACGATCAACATGAAGATGTTCACCGACGATGACTAGTCCGTCTCACGTGATGATCGGACACGGGCTAGTCGACTCGGATCGTGTAACACTTAGATGACTAGAGGATGTCTAATCTAAGTGGGAGTTCATAATTTGATTAGAACTTTATTATCATGAACTTAGTCTAAAACCTTTGCAAATATGTCTTGTAGATCAATGGCCAACGCTAATGTCAACATGAACTTCAACGCGTTCCTAGAGAAAACCAAGCTGAAAGATGATGGCAGCAACTATACGGATCGGGTCCGAACCCGAGATCATCCTCATAGCTGCCAAGAAACAAGATGTCCTAGAAGCACCGTTAGGTGACCCACCTATTCTCCGGCACGCAAGACGATTTGAACGTCTGGCGGACTCGCTCGATGATTACTCCCTCGTTCAAGGCGGCATGCTCTACAGCTTAGAACCGGGCTCCAAAAGCGTTTTGAGCATCACGGAGCATATGATATGTTCAAGAGCTGAAACTAGTTTTCCAAGCTCATGCCCGGTCGAGAGATATGATGTCTCGACAAGTTCTACAGTTGTAAGATGGAGGAAAACAGTTTTGTCGGTGAGCACATCCTCAAGATGTCCGGGTTGCACAACCGTATGACCCAAATGAACATAAACCTCCCGATGAGGCGGTCATTGACAGAATCCTCCGATCGCTCCCACCAAGCTACAAGAGCTTTGTGATGAACTACAACATGCGGGGATGATAAAGACCATTCTGAAGTGTTCTCGATGTCAAGTCAGCAGAGGCTGAAATCAAAAGGAACATCAAGTGTTGATGGTCAATAAGACCACTAAGTTCAAGAAGGGCAAGGGTAAGAAGAACTTCAAGAAGGACGGCAAAGATGTTGCCGCCCCCGTAAGTCTGCTGTCGGAAGAAGTCAAAGAATGGACCCAAGCCCGAGACCGAGTGCTTTTATTGCAAGGGAAGGGTCATTGAAGCGGAACTGCCCCAAATACTTAGCGGATAAGAAGGCCGGCAACACCAAAGGTATATTTGATATACATGTAATTGATGTGTACCTTACCAGCACCGTAGTAACTCCCGGTATTTGATACCGGTGCCGTTGCTCATATTTGTAACTCACAGCAGGAGCTGCGGAATAAACGGAGACTGGCGAAGGACAAGGTGACGATGCGCGTCGGGAATGGTTCCAGAGTCGATGTGATCGCCGTCGGCACGCTGCCTCTACATTTACCTACGGGATTAGTTTTGAACCTCAATAATTGTTATTTAGTGCCAAGTTTGAGCATGAACATTATATCTGGATCTCGTTTAATACGAGATGGCTACTCATTTAAGTCTGAGAATAATGGTTGTTCGATTTATATGAGAGATATGTTTTATGGTCATGCTCCGATGGTCAATGGTTTATTCTTAATGAATCTCGAGCGTAATATTACACATGTTCATAGTGTGGATGCCAAAAGATGTAAAGTTGATAACGATAGTCCCACATACTTGTGGCACTGCCGCCTTGGTCACATTGGTGTCAAACGCATGAAGAAGCTCCATGCTGATGGACTTTTAGAGTCTCTTGATTATGAATCGTTTGACACATGCGAACCATGCCTCTTAGGCAAAATGACCAAGACTCCGCTTCTCCTAACAATGGAGCGAGCAACCAACTTGTTGGAAATCATACATACCGATGTGTGCGGTCCAATGAGCGTTGAGGCTCGCGGAGGATATCGTTATGTTCTCACTCTCACTGATGACTTGAGTAGATATGGGTATGTCTACTTAATGAAACACAAGTCTGAGACCTTTGAAAAGTTCAAGGAATTTCAGAATGAGGTGGAGAATCAACGTGACCGAAAGATAAAGTTCCTACGATCGATCGTGGAGGAGAATACTTAAGTCACGAATTTGGCTCACACTTAAAGAAATGTGGAATCGTTTCACAACTCACGCCGCTGGAACACCTCAAATAAACGGTGTGTCCGAACGTCGAATTGCACTCTATTGGATATGGTGCGGTCTATGATGTCTCTTACCGATTTACCACTTTGTCATTTTGGGGATACGCCTAGAGACAGCTACATTCACTTTAAATAGGGCACCGCCTAAATCCGTTGAGACGACACCGTATGAATTATGGTTTGGGAAGAAACCTAAGCTGTCATTTCTAAAAGTTTGGGGATGCGATGCTTATGTCAAGAAACTTCAACCCGAAAAGCTCGAACCCAAGTCGGAAAAATGCGATTCATAGGATACCCTAAGGAAACCGTCGGGTATACCTTCTACTTAAGATCCAAAGGCAAGATCTTTGTTGCCAAGAACGGATGCTTTCGAGAAAGAGTTTCTCTCGAAAGAAGTAAGTGGGAGGAAAGTAGAACTCGATGAAGTACTACCTCTCGAACGGAAAGTGGTGCGCGCAGAAACCGCTCTGTAATGCCCACACCAATCAAGAGGAAATCATTGATGATGATCAAGATACTTGGATCAAGTTACTCTTGAACTTCGAAGGTCCACAAGGACACGCTCCGCACTGAGAGGTACGGCAACCCTGTCATGGAAATCATGTTGCTAGACAACAATGAACCTTCGAACTATGAAGAAGCAATGGCGGGCCCAGATTCCAACAAATGGCTTGAGGCCATGAAATCCGAGATAGAATCCATGTATGAAAACAAAGTATGGACTTTGACAGACTTGCCCGATGATCGGCGAGCGATAGAAAACAAATGGATTTTTAAGAAGAAGACGGACGCGGATGGTAATGTCACCATCTATAAAGCTCGACTTGTCGCTAAGGGTTATCGACAAGTTCAAGGGATTGACTACGACGAGACATTCTCTCCCGTAGCGAAGCTTAAGTCCGTCCGAATCATGTTAGCAATTGCCGCATACTATGATTATGAGATATGGCGATGGACGCCAAAACGGCATTCCTTAACGGACATCTTAAGGAAGAGCTGTATATGATGCAGCGGAAGGTTTTGTCGATCCTCGAAATGCTAGCAAAGTATGCAAGCTCCAGCGATCCATTTATGGGTTGGTGCAAGCATCTCGAGTTGGAACATTCGCTTTGATGAGATGATCAAAGCGTTTGGGTTATGCGACTTATGGAGAAGCCTGCGTTTACAAGAAAGTGAGTGGGAGCTCTGTAGCATTTCTCCTATTATATGTAGATGACATACTCTTGATGGGAAATGATACAAAACTTCTGGACAGCATTAAGGCCTACTTGAACAAGTGTTTTTCAATGAAGGACCTTGGAGAAGCTGCTTATATATTAGGCATCAAGATCTATAGGGATAGATCGAGACGCCTCATAGGTCTTTCACAAAGCACATACCTTGATAATATTTTGAAGAGGTTCGAAATGGATCAGTCCAAGAAAGGCTTCTTGCCTATGTTACAAGGTGTGAAATTGAGCTCAGCTCAGTCACCGACCACGGCAAAAGATAAAGAAGAGATGAGTGTCATCCCTATGCTTCAGCCATAGGATCTATTATGTATGCCATGTCGTGTACTGCACCGATGTAAACCTTGCCGTAAGTTTGGTTGCAAGATACCAAAGTAATCCCGCAAGGAACACCGGACAGCGGTCAAGAATATCCTGAAGCACCGAAAAGGACAAAGGACATGTTTCGTTTATGGAGGAGACGAAGAGCTCGTCAGAAGGGTTACGCCGACGCTTAGCTTCGACTCAGATCCGATGACTCTAAGTCACAAACCGGATACGTGTATATGTTGAATGGTGGAGCAATGGTGGTGCAACCGCAAGCGAGCGTCGTGGCGGGATCTACGTGTGAAGCGGAGTACATGGCAGCCTCGGAGGCAGCGCATGAAGCGATTTGGGTGAAGGAGTTCATCACCGACCTAGGAGTCATACCCAATGCGTCGGGCCGATCAAACTCTTCTCGTGACAACACCGGAGCTATTGCCCTTGCCAAGGAGCCCAGGTTTCACAAGAAGACCAGCACATCAAGCGCCGCTTCAACTCCATCCGTGAAAATGTTCAAGATGGAGACATAGAGATTTGCAAAGTGCACACGGATCTGAATGTCGCAGATCCGCTGACTAAACCTCTCTCGCGTGCAAAACATGATCAACACCGTAACTCTATGGGTGTTCGATTCATCACAATGTAACTAGATTAGTGACTCTAGTGCAAGTGGGAGACTGTTGGAAATATGCCCTAGAGGCAATAATAAAAGTATTATTATATTTCAATGTTCATGATAATTGTCTTTTGTTCATGCTATAACCGTGTTATCCGGAAATCGTAATACACGTGAACACTTAGACCCCAATATGTCCCTAGTGAGCCTCTAGTTGACTAGCTCGTTGTGATCAATAGATAGTCATGGTTTCGACTATGGACATAGGATGTCGTTGATAACGGGATCACATCATTAGGAGAATGATGTGATGGACAAGACCCAATCATAAGCATAGCATAAAAGATCGTATAGTTCGCTTGCTAGAAGCTTTGCCAATGTCAAGTATCTATTCCTCGACCATGAGATCGTGTAACTCCCGGTTACCGTAGGAGTGCCTTGGGTGTATCAAACGTCACAACATAACCGGGTGACTATAAAGGTGCATTACAGTATCTCCGAAAGTATCTGTGGGTTGACACGGATCGAGATCGATTTGTCACTCCGTATGACGGAGAGGTATCTCTGGCCCACTCGGTAATGCATCATCATAATGAGCTCAATGTGACCAAGGTGTTGGTCACGGATCATGCATTACGATGCGAGTAAAGTGACTTGCCGTAACGAGACCGAACAAGGTATTGGGATACCGACGATCAAGTCTCGGGCAAGTAACGCATCGATTGACAAAGGGAATTGCATACGTGGTTTGATAGAATCCTCGACATCGTGGTTCAACCGATGAAATCATCGAGGAGCATGTGGGAGCCAACATGGGTATCCAGATCCGCTGTTGGTTATTGCCCGAGAGTCGCCTCGGTCATGTCTGCGTGTCTCCGAACCCGTAGGGTCTACACACTTAAGGTTCGGTGGCGCTTAGGGTTAGTAGGAAGACTAGTATGTGAATACGAATGTTGTTCGAGTCCGGATGAGATCCCTGACGTCACGAGGAGTTCGGAAGGGTCCGGAGGTAAAGAATAATATATAGGAAGTGGTGTTTCGCCATCGGGAAAGTTTCGGGGTTTCGGACAAGACGGACCACCTGAAGGGTCCCGGGTCCACCGGTGGGGCCACCTATCCTGAGGGCCCCATGGGCTGAAGGGGAAGGAACCAGCCCACAAGGGGCTGGTGCGCCCCTAGGCCCACCCCGCGCCTAGGGTTGAAACCCTAGGGGTGGGGCGCCCCACCGCTTGGGGCACTCCACCCCTTGGCGCCGCCACGGAGATTGGATCTCCAGGGCCGCCACTTCTGGGGCCTATATAAAGGGGGAGGGAGGGGGCTGCTGTACCAACTCCCAAGGCGCAGCCCTCCCTCCCAACACATCTCCTCCTCCGTAAGAGCTCGGCGAAGCCTCGCCGAGTATCGCTTCTCCACCATCACCACGCCGTCGTCTTTGCGGTGGAGCTGTCTTCCTCAACCTCTCCTTCCCCTTGCTGGATCAAGAAGGAGGAGACGCCGCCGTCCGTGCACGTGTGTCGAACGCGGAGGTGCTGTCCGCTCAAAGACTTGGCATCGGTGATCTGAATCACGCTCGAGTACGACTCCATCATCACCTTGCAAGCTTCCGCACGCGATCTACAAGTGGTATGTAGATGCAAACTCTCTCTCGTTACTCGTTGCTTAGATGAACTCATAGATGGATCTTGGTGAAACCGTAGGAAAAATTTTAATTTTCTGCAACGTTCCCCTACAGAATCATCTCCGGTGGCCATCTTCATCATCCCGGCGACAACCACGATGAGGAGGGAGTAGTCCACCCTCGGGGCTGAGGGTTTGTACCAGTAGCTATGTGTTTGATCTCTCTCTCTCTCTCTCTCTCTCTCGTGATCTATATCATGGGCTTGGTTAATATAGTCAGATCGTATGATGTTTCTCCCCTCTATACTCTTGTTATGATGAATTGAATCTTTACCCTTCAAAGTTTTGTCTTGTCGGATTGAATATTCGGAGATGAGAAATCATGATATATGTCTTGCAATATGAATACTTGAGGTGACAATCAGGTATCTTATTGATTCACTTGATATGTGTTATGGCATTCAACTCGCGGATTCCCGCGGTGATATTGGGGTAATCTATGCATAGGGGTTGATGCATGTTTTTCTCTGATGGAAACTTTGGGGTCTCTTTATAGTTCTTTGTGTGGATTGAGTATTATGAATATGAATTTGCTTTGGTGTTATTCTAGTACGAACTCTAGGACAGATCAAACGGAATAAATAGCTTTGTGTTAGTTTAGTACGAACTCTTGAATAGATCGAACGGAAAGAACAACTTTGAGGTGGTTTCGTGACCTACAAAAAATTCCTATCTTTTGTTCTCCGCTAATAGGAACTTGGGAGTGATTCTTTATTGCACTTTGAGGGATAATGATATGATCCAACTATGTTAGCATTGTCGAGAGGTTGCACTAGCGAAAGTACGGACCCTAGGCACTACAAAAAAAAGACACATCCGTGACATTTTGGGCCGAACGAAAAAAAATTCTGTCATACATATGACACTTCTATGACGATAATTGTGACAAAACCCAGTATCATCATCGATGTGGTGGGCTCCTACTTCTATGACAAAAAATCATGACAGAAAATGGGCTTTTCATCCTAGGCGGGCCGGAGACGCAGCTGCATGACAATCTTTGGGCCGTCCATGACGGAAAAAACCGTGGTAGAAGCTAGGGGGAGGAAAATTTCGGGGAGTTGCCGGTTACGGCGGGAGGTCGAGGGCCGAGCGATGCGCGTTTCTCTCATACAGGTACGCATGTGTGTGTGAGGCGTTGGCTCTAACTGAACCCGAGCGAGGCGTTGGGCTCTAACTGAACCCGAGCGATTGCACTGCAGGCTACGCGTTACTGAACCCGAGTGGTCGATCGATGGCTGTTAACTAAACCTGATGGAGCGATTCCTTCGCTACTGCTACTAACTGAAACCGATCGATTGGATGAACAATGAGCGTTGCTGGGGGTTGGATGAACAGTGAGCGGTGGCGTTGCCTCTAGATGAACATGACCCCGTGGTGTGGAGGGCTAGATGAACAGTAGACGGTGGAGGGGTGGCCGTGGAGGGGTGGTTGAACAGGACCCCGTGGTGTGGAGGGCTGGATGAATAGTAGACGGTGGAGAGGTGCCTGTGGAGGCGTGGTTGAACAGTAGCCGGTGGAGTAGAGCACGGTGGAGGCTGGATGAGCACGAGCCCGTGGAGGCTGGAGGAGGTCGACGGTGGAGATGAACACTATCCCGTGGAGACCAGTTTTGCGGTACGCCACACCCCTCCCGATGAACAGGACCCCCGTTTCGACTGTAGCGCTCCAACACAAGTCCGTTTCATCTATTTTGCGGTACACCACACTCCTTGAGGGAGTCCTGGACTAGGGGGTGTCCGGATAGCTGAACTATCATCATCGGCCGGACTCCAAGACTATGAAGATACAAGATTGAAGACTTCGTCCCATGTCCAGATGGGACTTTCCTTGGCGTGGAAGGCAAGCTTGGCGATACGGATATGTAGATCTCCTACCATTGTAACCAACTCTGTGTAACCCTAGCCCTCTCCGTTGTCTATATAAACTGGAGGGTTTTAGTCCATAGCACAGAACAACAATCATACCATAGGCTAGCTTCTAGGGTTTAGCCTCCTTGATCTCGTGGTAGATCCACTCTTGTACTACCCATATCATCAATATCAATCAAGCAGGAGTAGGGTTTTACCTCCATCGAGAGGGCCCGAACCTGGGTAAAAACATCGTGTCCCTTGTCTCCTGTTACCATCCGCCAAGACGCACAGTTCAAGACCCCCTACCCGAGATCCGGTGGTTTTGAAACCGACATTGGTGCTTTCATTGAGAGTTCCTCTGTGTCGTCACCGATAGGCTTGATGGCTCCTTCGATCATCAACAACAACAACGCAGTCCAGGGTGAGACTTTTCTCCCTGGACAGATCTTCGTATTCGGCGGCTTTGCACTGCGGGCCAATCCACTTGGCCATCTGGAGCAGATCGAAAGCTACGCCCCTGGCCGTCATGTCAAATTTGGAAGTCTGAACTTCACGGCTGACATCCGCGGAGACTTGATCTTCGATGGATTCGAGCCACACCGCGCGCGCCTTGTCACGATGGGCATGATTTAGCTCGCTGCGGACGGTGCCTCGAGGCCGCACACGAGTCCGCTCCGACCCTTAATTTGGAGCCGACTGCGCAGATCGAGGGTGGGTGGCTAGACACCGCCTCGGGGGCTGCTACCTCTACGGCGATGGAGCCGAATACCGACCTTGTCCCTTGTGAAGCTCGTGACTCCGAGGTGCCGGACTCCTCGCCGTACTCCGAACCCCTCGCGCCCCTACCAATCGAATCCGGTTGGGCGCCGATCATAGAGTTCACCGCTGCGGACATCTTTCAACAATCACCTTTTGGCAACATCCTGAATTCGCTAAAGTATCTCTCGTTATCAGGAGAGCCTTGGCCGAACTACGGTCAGGACGGTTGGGATACGGACGACGAAGAAATTCAAAGCCCACCCACCACCCACTTAGTAGCCACTATCGACGATCTAACCGACATGCTAGACTTCGACTCCGAAGACATCGACGGTATGGACGACGATGTCGGAGACGACCAAGAACCAGCGCCTACTGGGCACTAGAAAGCCACCTCGTCATACGACATATATATGGTGGATATCCCAAAGGATGGGAATGGCGAGGGAACATCGGGGGAAGACCCCTCCAAGAAACAGCCTAAGCGCCCGGCGTCGGCGCGCCGCTCTAAATCCCGCCACAAAGAAGAATGGAGATTCCGCACCGGAGATAATAACACCCAGCATAAAGGTCAAGACAACCCCTCCAAAGAAGATTCAGCACAAGAGGACGGAGAAGCTAGCCCTCATGAGAGAGCGGCAGACGAAGATGTAGAGGATGATAATTACATGCCTCCCTCTGGAGACGAGGCAAGCCTCGACGACGACGACTTCGTCGTGCCTGAAGATCCCGTCGAACAAGAGCATTTTAAACGCAGGCCACGGCAAGCAGCCTTAAGAAAAAGCAGCAACAGCTTAGAGCTGATCAAGATCTGCTAGCCGACAGATGGACTGAAGTCCTTGCGGCCGAAGAGCATGAACTCGAACGCCCCTCCAAAAGCTACCCCAATCGCAAGCTGCTCCCTCGATTAGAGGAGGAGGCAGATAAACCTGCAACACCAACGCACAATACGGCTGACCGACCACCCCGTGGCCGCGACAGAGAGGCCTCTAGGCCCTACACTAAAACCGTACCCCGACATCGCTCGAAAAGCACACAGCCACAAGGGAACCCTCCGGACTTGCGAGATATATTGGAGGATAAGGCAAGACAATCAAGATCGATCTACGGATCACGTGGGCGCCCCACGATACGCGACGACAATTGTCGCGCCGGACACAGCAAGTCCGGCCGGGCCGAACACAGTAGACAAAGCTCGTTTGAGCTACGTCGTGATATAGCCCAATACAGAGGCGCCGCACACCAACTATGCTTCACAGATGAAGTAATGGATCATCAAATCCCCGAAGGGTTTAAACCCGTGAATATTGAATCCTATGATGGCACAGCAGACCCCGCGGTTTGGATCGAAGACTATCTCCTTCATATCCACATGGCCCGCGGTGATGATCTTCACGCCATCAAATACCTCCCACTCAAGCTTGAAGGACCAGCTCGGCATTGGCTTAACAGCTTGCTAGCAGAATAAATTGGGTGTTGGGAGGACCTGAAAGCCGCATTCCTTGATAACTTCCAGGGCACGTATGTGCGACCACCAGACGCTGACGACCTAAGCCATATACTTCAGCAGCCAGACGAATCGACCAGACAATTCTGGACACGGTTCTTAACTAAGAAAAATCAAATCGTCGACTGTCCGGATGCGGAGGCCCTCGCGGCCTTCAAACATAACATCCGCGATGAGTGGCTTGCCCGGCACCTGGGACAGGAAAAGCCGAAATCCATGGCAGCCCTCACATCACTCATGACCCGCTTCTACGCGGGAGAGGACAGCTGGCTAGCCCGCAGCAACAACCTCAGCAAAAAATCTGGCAGTCCGGATACCAAGGACCGCAACGGCAGGTCGCGTCGCAACAAGCACAAACGCCGCATTAACGACGACAATACTGAGGATACGGCAATCAATGCCGGATTCAGAGGCTCCAAACCTGGTCAGCGTAAAAAGCCATTCGAAAGAACTACTCCGGGTCCGTCCAATTTGGACCAAATACTCGACCGCTCGTTCCAGATACACGGCACCCCTAAAAAGCTAGCTAATCACACCAACAGGGACTGTTGGGTATTCAAGCAGGCAGGCAAGCTAATTGCCGAAAACAATGACAAGGGCCTGCATAGCGATGACGAGGAAGAGACCCGACCGTCGAACAATAGAGGATGTAGGGTTTCCCACAAGTGCGGACGGTAAACATGATATCATAACCCACATACCCAAGAGGGAGCGGAAGCATGCACTCAGGGACGTATATGCGATGGAGCCAGTCGCCCCGAAGTTCAACCCATGGTCCTCCTGCCCGATCACTTTTGATCGAAGGGACCACACCACCAACATCCGCCAAGGCGGATTCGCCGCATTGGTTTTAGACCCAATCATCGATGGATTTCACCTCACCAGAGTCCTGATGGACGGCGGCAGCAGCCTGAACCTGCTTTATCAGGATACAGTGCGCAAGATGGGCATAGACCCTCAAGGATTAAACCCACAAAGACGACCTTCAAAGGCGCCATACCGTGTAGAGGCCAATTGTACAGGCTCGATTACATCGAAGAGGTCTTCGGATCCCGTATAACTTCCGGCGAGGAGTTAATCTTCGACATAGTTCCGCTCCGCAGCGCTATCATGCTCGCTTTCGGACGGACCGCGCTTAAAAGTTCAACGCGTGCCGCTCTACGCATACCTCAAGCTCAAGATGCCAGGCCCTCGTGGAGTCGTCACGGTCAATGGAAACACTAAACGCTCTCTCCGAACGGAGGAACATACAGCGGCTCTCGTGGCAAAAGTACAGTGCAGCCTCCTAAAGCAATTCTCGAGTCCGGCCGTTAAGCGACCGGACACGGCTAAACGCGCCCGGAGTAACCTACAACAAGACCACCTGGCACGTTCCGAGCACACGTAGCAATACGGCCCCAACCCCAGCCCTTGCAAAATTGCAAGACTGGTCCTTCGCATACATCATTACGCTCCGGAGATACCATGGGCATAGGGGGAGGGGCACGACCAGGCCCAGAATGCGGCTTAACCACACCAGGGGCTCCCAAGTGTGTCATTCTTTTTTTCCTTTTTCTTTTTTTTTTCTTACCCACAGGACTCCGTTCACCAGAGCCCTGTCCAGCAGTAGACCTGCCGAACTCACGATACAATAGCCAGGGAAGGAGAGAGGCTACGACGAGTATCCAGGTGGTCTCCATTACGAGCATTAAATCTGTTTTATACACCATTCCGCAGCCTACCCCTCGAGGGGACATGTTTAATAGTCCCATCCCTTGCTTACAAGACTATTTGTATCGCTCGCATTCATGGCAGATTTCTTGAATAACCAATGCATCACTTTTTTGCTTATAATTGCATTCCTTTCTTATACATATGTTCATTTATGACATGTTGCATCTGTACACTTTGGTACGGCTAAATACACCAGGGGCTTAAGTTCCCCACATTATGGTGTGATAAGTCCGAACACTTTCACAAGTGCGGCACCCCGAACTTATAGCATTATATGCATCATCTCCAAATCATGTCTTGGGTCAATAGTTGGGTTTGCCCGGCTCCCATGTTTTGGTACCTTATGTTCCGTTATATCGGCTAAGGTAGCACTGGGAGAACCATCATGATTGTGCCCAGCTTGAGCTGGGCGAGCACCTTAGTGGAGAAAGCTAAAACCGACCGTCATGATGAGGCGAGAGCTGGTCACTGCTCGAGAGGTTTTTCGAGTCCCTAAAGACTTATGCCGCTTAGAGCGAGGAACCCGCTTCGTCTGCCCAGCGTGATAGCGCCTAACTCGGTCTTCCGAACACTAGGGGCTTCACCAAATTTAAAATTATAGAATTCTATGGCTAAGTGAGAGTGTTCAAGCACTATAAGTCCGGTTGCCTTGTTCGTTGTGTTGAGCGCCCCTAGATGGACCCAAAATGGGAACAAGAGCGCCAAGTTTATCCCTAACACTGTGGCATGGGGGCTGAAGCCGACGACTTGCCTTCTCTCGATTTGACAAACGGCCGCATGTAAGGTAATATTTTAAATTAACAAGCGTTGCTTAGCGATATGAACAAAGTTTTCAGCGACAGATAACAAAATGCGAGTCTACTCAAATATTACATCTTTGGAGCACTCACCCAATAATAATGGGCACCCTTCAGACACCCTTATAATACATCTCGGGCATGCGATACTCCTTGCCCGGCGGTGGCGCGTCTGTCACAAGCTTCTCGGCATCCATCTTGCCCAGTGCACCTTAGCACGGGCAAGGGCCCGACGGCACCTTCAATGCAAAGGAGTGCTTGATGACTTCAACCCATGGACAAGCATCCACCAGCCGCGCACCATGCCGAAGTAGCTCCTGTGCATGGCCTCCTTGGGCCACAAATAACTATGAGGCCCTTCATGGCCTGCTTCACCTGGTCGCTAAGGGCACTGATGTCCGCCTCAAAGATATCGAGACCAAGACCTTCTTCGCCGAGCTCCCTCCTCGGCCAGAGAAAGCGGCAAGATCGGACACGCCGCAGGCAGATCTCGCGAACGCCCCCGAGAGCTCCGAATTTGGGTAAGTAATAGGTAATTCACATTCACATGCTTGCTTTGCATGAAAAATGCCTTACCCGCCGCTATTTTCTTCAACGCCTCGATTTCTGGAGGGCCTTAGGGCTTCGCCTTAGCGGCTTTGGCACTCTCAAGAGCCGATGCAAGCTCGGACTCTCGAGTCTTCGTGTCGCGCTCCAAACTCTCATGTGTTTCCACGAGAGCCTGGAGCTCTTGTTGTACCTCTGCCACCCACGCCTCCTGCTTCTCTCGCCCAGCACGCTCCGCGGCCGCATCACGTTCGGCCGCGGACACTGCCTCCTTCTGGGTCGCCACCTCGTTCGTGGCCCCTGGAGTACCCACGTTATCCTTGTCATTCCTCTTGCAACCAAATACTTTTCTATAAGGTACAACTTTAATAAGGTGTTACTCACCTTCCTTGTCCTCGAGCTGCTTCTTGGCACGGCCGAGCTCGTTCTCGGACCACTCGAGGATTTGCTTCAAAGCATTGACCTCCGCAGTCAAGTCAAAGCATGTGTCAAGAGCAGCGCCTTTGCATTCCCATATTGACATATTTTTAAGACTCCTGCGTATATCTTTTTAGATCCTCCGTCTGGTTTTTCTTTCCGAGCACCGAACCGAGCATCAGGGGCTACTGTCTATGCGGTTCTATTTTACATATATTAAAATTCTACCTCAAAGCCCGTTAGAAGGCTGCTGCAGCCTCGGTCACCTCGCTTTTGGCGAAGCTGAACCTTCAATCACCGCATTCATGACAAAGGCGGTGTTCTCTTTGATGGAAGCCGCTGAGCGCCCAAAGAAGTTATCCGCGCCCGGCTGGACGAAGGCGCTGGCGTCACGCCTTGCCCTTCCTACGAAGGGCCACTGCGGACTCGGAACCACCGCAGTTCCGGTGGAGTCCGATTAAAGTCCGGAGGTTGCCCTGTGGCACCTCGGGGCCTCCTCCTCGTGGTGGGTCCTCTCTCGATCCCACCTCGGCGTCGTCGGCGCCACGGGGTGGAGGCGGTCGAATCAAGTACTATCCACATCCGACGTACCCATGGACCCGCTCGACGAAGCGGGAAGATCATCCTTGGGCGGACTGCAGGGTTGTATGCGGCATTAGAAAGACACCGTGTGGCGAAAAGAAAAATCATGAAGTTATTCGGGAGTCCGGATACTTACGATCTCGCTAGGGGCTTGGCCCTTGAGGGCCACTCCTCGTCGCCATCGCCAACGTTGGCGGAATAGTCCGGGGGAAGGGTCCTTCCTTCTGATTCTTCCGCCTCCCTCGTTGGGGAGGCTTTCCTCTTCTTCTCTCCCCCCGCTGGGGGAGAGGCCTCTTTCTTCTCCTCCTCGTCCTTGTGGGAGGAGTCCTCCTCGGAGTCATCAGACGATGAATCCGATACCACCTAACGTCGGGAACACCTTCGGGTTTCCGTGGCCTTCTTCTCCGGCACTACGTAAAGTGCCGGGACCAGCAGCCATGTTAGACGGGCTTCCGTTGGGTCTTCTAGAAGGGGAGCCGGACAGTTAACCTGTCCGGACGTCGCTTGCCAGGCCTGTTAAAGGTGTTGGGAGTTTAGATCCCGCATAAAGTCAAAACATGAAAAGCAAGTGTCTCATAAAGGATAACATGGCTTACCTCACCAGCCGGACGCTGCGAGCTGAATCCGCAATCTTCGGTAGCGGATGCGGGAGCTTCGGCACCCTTGAACAACACCCTCCAGGCATCTTTGTACGTAGTGTCGAAGAGCGCGCTCAAGGTCCGGTGCTGTGCCGGATCAAACTCCCACAAATTGAAGTCCCGTTGTTGGCAGGGGAGAATCCGGCAGACGAGCATGACCTGGATCATGTTCACAAGCTTGAGCTTCTTGTTCACCAGGGTTTGGAGACAGGACTGGAGTCCGGTCAGCTCTTCTGAACTACCCCATAGCAGGCCCTTCTCTTTCCAGGAGGTGAGCCACATGGGGATGCCAGATCTGAATTCGGGGGCCGCTACCCATTTAGGGTCACGCGGCTCGGTGATGTAGAACCACCCCGATTGCCACCCTTTGATGGTTTCCACGAAGGCGACCTCGAGCCAAGTGACGTTGGGCATCTTGCCCACCATGGCGCCTCCGCACTCCGCTTGGCTGCCCTTCACAATCTTCGACTCGACGTTGAAGGTCTTGAGCCACAAGCCGAAGTGGGGCTGGATCCAGAGGAAGGCCTCGCACACGATGATAAACACCGAGATGTTGAGGATGAAATTCAGGGCCAGATCATGGAAGTCTAGGCCGTAGTAGAACATGAGCCCCGGGAAAAAGGGGTGGAGTGGGAAGCCCAGTCCGTGGAGGAAATGGGGAAGAAATACCACCCTCTCATGGGGCCCGGGGGTGGGGATGAGCTGCCCCTCGTCAGGGAGCCGGTGCACGATGTCGCTGGACAGATATCCGGTGCTGCACAGCTTCTTGATGTGCCCCTCCGTAACGGAGGAGGCCATCCACTTGCCTCCCGCTCCGGACATGGCTGGAGAAGGTCGAGGTGAGATGTGCGGACTTGGGCGCTGGAGCTCGAGTGCGCGGAGATGAATAAGCAAAGGAGGAAGAAGGCGTCGGTAAAAAAGGTGGATCCTTATCCCCTTATATATGGGCGGACGAAACTATGTGTCCCCACCGGCCTGGTAAAACTCGCTTATCTCCCAAGCGTCGCAATCAATGGCGCAGTTGGGTTACCCATGTTCGTATTGATGGGAATCCCAGAATAAGGGGAACACGATCTCTGCTTCGACAAGACGTGCCATGGAAACCGCTTCACTAAACGCGCTGAGGTGGTATAATAAAAATGATTCGAGTAAAGGCTTGGTTGTGGTGTGACATTACGCCACAAAATACGTCAGCAGATTGAACTTGTGTATATATTATTCTCTCTACGGTGGTATGTGGAATTTATTTTGCAGAGCCAGACAATATCCTGGTGTTCACAATCTTCTATCAATTATTCGGAGGAGGAACCCGCCTAGCAATGCCGAAGACAATATGTGCGCTACTGCGTCATTGAAGCCCGGTTCAGGCTACCGAGGAGTCTCGACTAGGGGTGTCCGGATAGCCAACTATCATCATCGGCCGGATTCCAAGACTATGAAGATACAAGATTGAAGACTTCGTCCCGTGTCCTGATGGGACTTTCCTTGGCATGGAAGGCAAGCTTACGATACGGATATGTAGATCTCCTACCATTGTACGGACTCGTAACCCTAGCCCTCTCCAAAGGTCTATATAAACCGGAGGGTTTTAGTCCATAGGACGGAACAACAATCATACCATAGGCTAGCTTCTAGGGTTTAGCCTCCTTGATCTCGTGGTAGATCCACTCTTGTACTACCCATATCATCAATATCAATCAAGCAGGAGTAGGGGCTTTACCTCCATCGAGAGGGCCCGAACCTGGGTAAAAACATCGTGTCCCTTGTCTCCTGTTACCATCCGTCTAGACGCACAGTTCGGGACCCCCTACCCGAGATCCGCTGGTTTTGACACCGACACTCCTCCCGATCAACAGGACCCCCATTTCGACCGTAGGAGGTCCGTTTCGTCCGTTTTGCGGTATGCCACACCCCTCCCGATCAACAGGACCCCCGTTTCGACCGTAGGAGGTCCTTTTTGTCTGTTTTGCGGTACGCCAAACCCCTCCCGATCAACAGGACCCCGTTTCGAACGTGGCCGGTCGAACACAAGGACGTTTCCTCCATTCTGCGGTACGCCAGGCCTCGTTTCCATCGCCTATGCCGTCCAAGCCAGTTGGCTCCCACGCGTTCCGTTGCCTCCTGATGAACACGACGCATTCCGTTGCCTCCCCATGAACACGACGCATTCCGTTGCCTCGCCATGAACACGACGCATTCCGTTGCGTCCCCATGAACACGAGCCCTCGCTGTACGTATGCGCGAGTAGGCGTTCGAGACCCCGCCCGTATGTACGTACGTGGCCGTATTTTCTTTCTTGCACCCTGGCCGCTGTACATACGTGTACATGCTACGTGCGCGCCTCTACTATGACACGTACGCGCCTCTACAACGACACGTGCGCGCCTCTACATCGACCAGTATAAATGTACGTACACATTCGCGACCAGAATAACAACGCTACGTACGCTTCGACTAGGTGGGTCCCGACTGTCAGGCACTTCCTTGCATGCGAAGATGTAGCTGGTGGGTCCCAGCAGTCAGGGGGCAAATCGTTTTTTTCCTTACGCACTTCCTTGTGTGCGAAGATGTAGCTGGTGGGTCCCAGCAATCAGGGGGGCGAATCGTTTTTTTGGACGCACTTCCTTGCATGCGAAGATGTAGCTGGTGGGTCCCAGCAGATAGGGGGAAACGTTTTTTTCGTGAAATACGGTGGCCCGTCTGGTGGGTCCCCGCTGTCAGGTGGAGGAATAATTATTTTGTGCGTAATAAGGAGCCGCTTCCTTGCTGCGGCCGTGGACCCAGCTGTCAGCCTCTCCACGTATAGTCCATGTCCGATGGAAGCCATTCCTTGACCACGTTGACCACGCCGCGCCGAGAGCACCAGGGCGGTGGACGACGGCGAGGCCTAGGAAGGGGACGATGCGGAGCCGGGGAAGACACGGCAGTGGATGCCCACGCGTAGAGGAGTATGAGGGTTCACTCGTTCTGCTGCGGTGTGAGGCTGTCGTCACCGCAGAATAACAGGGGGTGTGGGTGCGTAGAGGGATGGACTGGCCAGCGGTGGGAGTAGTAGGGGGCGGTGAGGCCTCCGCGACATCACAGCTGGCCACGGGCGGCAGGAGCAGGCGGCACGACCGGCGCTGCTTTGGGCGGCTGGAGCAAGAAGACCAGAGGTTGAAGAAGCACTACGGCCGTTGGATGGACATCGTACGGTCACTAGAGCTAGAATCGTTCATATATTGACTAAAGTTGAGAAAGGCCTCCGTCCCAGTCAACTTAGTAGGCCCACAAGTCAGCCTCCCACCAAGGTGGGTCCCAGCTAGCAGGGGGTATTCATTTTTGTGTGTAATAAGGAGGCACTTCCGGTGGGTCCGAGCTGACAGCAGGGGGAACTTTTTTCGTGAAATACGGTGGCCCGTCCTGTGGGTCCCAGCAGTCAGGGGAAATGTTTTTTTCGTGAAATACTGGTGGCCCATCCGGTGGGTCCCTGCTATCAGGTGGACGAATAATTATTTTCTGCGTAATGAGGCACTTCCTTGCGGCTGCTGTGGACCCAGCTGTCAGCCTCTCCATGTACAGTACTCTTCCGATGGAAGTCGGGCGTTGACCACATTGACCACGCCGCGCCAAGAGCACAAAGGCGGTGGACGACGGCGAGGCCTAGGAAGGGGACGACACGGAGCCGGGAAAGACGCGGCAGTGGAAGCCCGCGCGGAGAGGAGTACGAGGGTTCACCGGTTCGGCTGCGGTGTGAGGCTGCCATCGCCGCAGAATAACAGGGGGTGTGGGCGAGTAGAGGGATGCCCTGGCCAGCGGTGGGAGTAGTAGGGGGCGCTGAGGCCTGCGCGGCAGCACAGCCGGCCACGGGAGGTGGGAGCAGGCGGTCCCGCCGGCGCTGCTTTGGCGGTTGGAGCAAGAAGATCAGAGATTGAAGAAACACGACGGACGTTGGATTGACATTGAATGGTTATGTCTGCTAGAATCGTTTGTTGACGTATATAATAACTAAAAAAAATCTTGCATACACGTCAACTAAACAGGCCCACAAGTCAGAGCACTCCCTCTTTTTTCTAATAATTTATATATAGCTCATGGCAACTTCTTATGCAATTTATTGCAGTTGTTATTTTTGGTTGGCCAGGGCCAATTCGCATATTTCTGTGGGTTCCAAACTATTTTTAATAGCGAAATGTCGAGCTAGATTTAAAGTACTTTGAAGATATATTTAAATTAGGTTAATGCCCAGTGAAATAGGAATCTGAAAATGTGATAAAAATCAGAAATTATAAAGTAATTGCCAATTTGTCATCTGTTTTTATATTTAGAACCCATTTCATATTACTTTCAAGATTTGCAGGCGTCTTGAAAGAGTTGCAGCCCATCAGGGCGTAGAAAAATAAGTAGGCCTGGATTGGGTATTATTCAGAAAAAATAAACTAGGCTCATTTTCACAAAGAAAAAATAGCTAGGATGGTCACATGGTGAACATAAAATATAAGCCTTGGCTAGACGGGCCACAACCCGGTTCAAACCCTGCTCCGTCTCAACAATACCAAACAAAAAAATACTACTCGAGTAGCTACGTCCCAGGTGTCAGCCGATCTTGTGCTGTTCTCTTGTCTATTGACTATATACGTTCACAATGTCGTGGGTCCCAGATGTCAGGAAAACACTAGAAGGAAGCATTTTATTTTTCCATACACTGGCGTGGTGGGACCCTACTATCATCCTCTCCACGTACTTCTGCCGGTTCCTGTTGTTTGTTGACCATGTTGACAACGCGAGAGGGCGGCACCGCGGTAAGCGCACCAAACCGCGCGGAGGACGTCGACGTTAACGATTTAGGAGACGGTGGGGCGGCGAGGCGTCTTGTTGGCGTAGCCCGACCGTGGGAGGCGGAAGCAAAGCGCCCCGCTGCTCTGGTTTGGTTTTAAGGCTAGAGGAAGACAGGATCAAGAAACACGACAGATCAGAAAAGCAGGAGGAGTACTTAACAACCTTAATCAAACCAGCGGGGGCACTTAACAACCAAAGCTGAAAGCAAGATGAGTACTTATACAGTTCAACCATACAAAGCACGCCTCGAACAGTGCTACTTTGCCTACAGTTAACCAAGGGTGAGGCCGCCAAGCCCCAGGACAAGGCCCAGGAGCCACCCCGCGCATCCACAACCTTCTGAAAGCGGCTTCATCTCGCAACCTGTTCAATAAACAGGATATTCACTTTAGAGCCATGGAAAAGCATGAACATAATCTTCTGTCCTATTCTCCAAGATGGACGGGCCTTCATTATTTGAGACCACCCATGAATAAGTATCTTCTCACCTCCAAGGGGAATTGAGTAGGTCGACATAAACATCATGTTGTGACCAAGCGCAAGTCTGACCCGACCATGGTCAGGCATCTGTATAGGAACAATAGAACTCGGCAGTTCCTATTTCAAGAAGACCACAGGTGTAAAACTGTGTATAAGAAATAGTTTATGAACAACATATACAATAGAAAACAGCTCGTACCATAAGTTTCTCGACACATTTGGACCTGTTCAAGAGTGTAGCAGTGCCACACATATCCCACGTGGCCTTCCACCATTGAAACGCCCCACAAGGACTTCAAGACGATCAATAAAGTGTAGTAACTTGTGGATGTCGATCCAGTCAACTTCAGTGCCATTAGTAACAGTCGAGTTATTACAGAGTAACAAATGAGCAGACTGCTTAACTCTGAAAAAACCTACACGTGCCACCAATTATAAGAAAATATTAGTTAGAAGTAGCATCTTCGTGAGAGATTCGTTGCTACTTCTAAAGTTAAATTGTGATTAGTTAGACAGAATAGGTGGATTAAGAAGTAATCGAGGCAACAAGCAAGAACCAGATACAAAACTAACATGTATGAACAATTGGAATGACGTCGGGGTGGAATATCGCAGTGAAGATGAGACCAGGGATTGGTAGTTGATTATGCAGCATCAATCTGCATCTTATCTTCATTATCCTCTATCCCTTCCAGTATTATCATATATATAATTACTCTCTACACAATGTAGAGTACAGGCAATGCTTATGAAGAAGATTCTGTGCTGGAATTCTTGAGTTATCCTTCCCTTGACATCGAGAAGGGCATTATAAAGCCGGTGTTAAGTGTTAATGTAAGTCAGTCCTTCTAAAGCCTTTATCCTCAACTGCTGTTGTTGGGGATATAACTATTTGTGTAAGCCGCCTAGTAGGGGCCGGGTTACGCAAAGAAGACTCACCAGAAAGAAGCCCAAGACCAAGCATGAAGATGGCGGTTCAGTAAAGGGTCTAAGGCCACAGGCGACTTAAGGCCCGTCGTAGTAAACCGCCATAATGGCATGACTTGTATCATAAGGTAGATTTAACTAGTCACCAAGCCGGACACTGTTTATAAGCCGGCCGGGACTCTGTAAGCCGCAGGGCGTCAACCCGTGTATATAAGGGGACGACCCGCCGGCGGCTTAGGGCAAAAAAATACTCATCGAGAGCCGGGCATAGCGTATCTTGCTCCCTGGTCATCGAAACATCAATACCAACCCAACTAGACGTAGGCCTTACCTTCACCGTAAGGGGCCGAACTAGTATAAACCTCTTGTGTCCTTTGTCCCAATTAACCCCTTCAAGCTTCCTAGTTGCGATGGCTCCACAACTAAGTCCTTTCACGAGGACATCTAACGTGACAATTCCACGACAGTTGGGGCCCACCATGGAGCCAGCGCACGGTAGATTTGAGTTCTTGAAGGGCAACTTCGAAGGGCTCAAGGGATACGTAGTGGGCCGGATGACCAAGAGTCATCGCGGCAAGATCTACATCAACAACGAAGGCTGGGGCCCCGACACCGGCTCAATTGAGTACGGGTACCGGGTCCCCTTCGGCCAGATTGGTGAGCCGGGCCCTGAGCCGCACAACTGCACCGACCTCGTCGAGACGGCTCAGCATGCGAGAAAGGCCCGAGTTTAACCTGTCATGAAGCATGCCTTCGTGGGCTGCCTCCACGGAGAGAAACTTTCTGAAGGATCTGAAGATGGTGGTGAGATGACCGTCCTCTCGGACGATGATTCGTCCGCCGGTTCAACAGATTCGCTATACCAAGTGCAAGACGGCGTGCTTGGGGGCTGTTCCGATGGCACTAGTATTCTGGACCCCTATGAGCCGCCAAGATAGGCAGGAGTCTTCATGGCTGGGACTCAACCCGGCCAAAATTCTATAGCCGCTACAGCAATAACGTCCGGAATGGGGGCAGCCGGGGCAGGAGGCCCTGTGCGCCCACCGGCTCAGGTGCTGATAGATCTCATGGACAAGCTTACGGCCCTGTTAACCGCCACAGTTATTCCCGCAAATAAAGATGAGCATGATGCGGAAGTGGCGCGGGTGCGTGAGGAGATAGCTCGGGCCAAGGAGGCCTTGGCATCTGAGGACACTAGATTAGCCGCAGAGCGGGTGGCTCTAGATGCATGGGTGCAGCGGCTACAGTCAGAAGCCTACCAGCTCATGATGAGCCTAAACGCGTCCAACGAGGTGATGAGGAGTAGACATCAGAAATCCCAGTCCCGTTTACCTCCAGTTTATGATCCTCGGAATCTTTTCGCTACACCCGGGCCGGTCCAAGTAACCCGCCAGATGCAAATCAGTTTATGACAGCCAGAACAGGAGAACCGACTCAGCCTCGGGAGATGGCACCTCCTCATGGGAGTATGGCTCCGCCCCGTTACGTGCCGATACGGCCGGGTCACTTTTCCAACCCCATGGAGAACTTAATCGCAGCATCGGCGTGCTTGGCGGCTCTCCCCGCGGACGGTGATGACCCGACAGCAGTGGAGACCCGGAGGGTTAGAGAACTTCTCCAGACGGCCCTGGCTCAGCAGGAGACTTATTCTTACAGCCGGGACAGGATTCATTCAACTCCTCCACCTTGGTTAGCACCGCCTCGTCAAAACCAGAGTCCGAGTTACAGCAGGCACATGGAGTCCGAAGCTTTGTCAAGCAACGCCCAGCGCCGTAACCAGCCCGGTGGCTATAATCCGGTGCAGGACCGAGTACGCCAGGAGAACGAGCGGGAGGCTCAGCTAGCGGCTCAACAGACGGCTCATCAAGATTTCCCAAAGTATTCGTCGACTTCCGTTGAGATGGGAGTAGCCACTAGAACCGGCGGTGTTCCTTGTTTGGTACCGGCTCTGCGTAATGTGCGCCTACCCAAGGACTTCAAGGGACCTCGAAAGGTGCCGAACTACACGGCCGACTTACAGCCCGGAGCGTGGATCGAAAGTTATGAGATGGCCATGGAGCTGTTGGAGGTCAGCGATGCAGCAATGGCTAAGTACTTCACCATGATGTTAGATGGAATGGCCCGGTCTTGGTTAAAGGGTTTGCCACCCAATTCCATTGGTTCATGGGCCGAGTTAAAGGCCCGTTTCATCCAGAACTTCAAAGACACTTGTAAGCAATCTATGTTGATTGTGGACTTGACAAATTGTAAGCAGGAGGAGGGTGAATCCACGACTCATTGGGTACGACGGGTCAAGGAGATAATACATTCATCTGACTAGATGGATGCCGGCTCTGCAGTCCTCATGTTGGAGAAGAATTGCCGCTTTGAGCTGCTGAGGCAGAAACTGGGGCGCCTTAAGCGTGATTGCAACGATATGGGTACGCTGATGGCGGATTTAGTCAAATATGCCGACTATGATAGTACCAAGGATCCTGCGTCTGATGAGGAAGAGACAGGGAAGGGAAAGAAGAACGGCAATGGAAAGGGTCAGCAGCATAACCCGATGAATCAAGGTGGCAATAAGCGTAAGGCGGATGGTAACCCAGAGTTTGTGGCCAACGCTAATGCACAAGGTAACAATCAGAGACGTAAGGGCAAGCTGCCCCCTCGATCTGGCGGGTCAGGCCCATCTCTTGAGCAGTTGCTCAATGAGCCTTGCCCGAGACACGGCACCCGGGAACGACCCGCCACCCACTTATGGAAGGATTGCACGATCATGAAGGCTTTTAAGAATTCCAACGCGTTTGGTGACAATTCTGGGTCCGGCGGCGGTTCAGGAGCTGGCTGTTTTCATGGCCCGGGCGGCGGTTTAAACTCCGGCTTTCAGGGATATCAAGCCGGTTGTAATCAACAGCAGTCTGGTCAAGGAGAGCAACAGCAGCAGCAGTCGGGTTATCAAAACCATCCGAAGCAGTTGAATAGTGGTCAATATCACGTGTTTACCACTAGCTTATGCAGACGTGACCAGAAGGTTCATAAGAGGGCCGTGAATTCTGTTGAGCCGGCAGTTCCTCGTTATTTGAGGTGGTCAGAACATCCCATTGTATGGAGCAGAGAAGATCACCCTCCATGGGTTGATAATCCGGGTCAGTTAGCCTTGGTGGTAGCACCTCAGGTTGGTGGATATAAATTCACTAAGGTACTCATGGACGGAGGTAGCAGCATCAATATCCTCTATTATGAGACCTTTCGACGCATGGGGTTGACTGATAAGAATTTGAGGTCATCCAACACTGTTTTCCATGGAGTGGTTCCTGGTAAGTCGGCTTACCCCGTTGGCAAGATTGAAGTGGAAGTGGCCTTTGGAGATGAATATGATTCCAGGGCTGAGAAATTGACGTTTGAAGTGGTCAAAATCAGGAGCCCATATCATGCTCTGTTTGGGCGGCTGGCTTATGCTAAGTTCATGGCACGGCCGAGTTACAATTATTTGCAGCTCAAGATGTCGGGTCACAAGGGCACCATCACTGTGCATGGGAGTTGAAAGGTAGCCTTGGAGTGTGAAGAAGGCAACGCGGCTTATGCTGAGTCTGCCTATGCAGCGGAAGAGCTCAAATTTTATCAAGACAATGTTGACCCGGCGGATATGACCTCCCTGAAGAAGCCAACTATAGAGTCTGACCCAGCGATGAAGTTTAAATCGGCCGCTGAGACGATGCTTGTTGACTTTACCCCAGGCGACTCTTCTAAGCAATTCAGCATCAGTACCAATTTGGATCTTAAATAGGAAAGCGCACTCATCGAGTTCATCCGTGAGAACCGGGACATCTTTGCATGGAAACCCTCTGACATGCCGGGTGTACCAAGGGAACTCGCTGAGCACACTCTCAATATTGATCCGAAGTATAAGCCGGTCAGGCAGTTTCTTCGATGGTTTAACGAAGAGAGACGGAAAGCTATTGGAGAGGAAGTTGCCCGGCTCTTAGCGGCCGGGTTCATTGTTGAAGTTTTTCACCCAGAGTGGTTGGCTAACCCAGTGCTTGTGCTTAAAAAGAACGGCACCTGGCGGATGTGTGTGGATTACACGGACTTAAACAAGTCTTGTCCGGCTGATCCCTTTGCTCTCTCGCGTATTGATCAAATCATTGATGCTACCGCGGGTTGTGAACGTTTGAGCTTCTTGGATGCTTACTCTGGTTATCATCAGATCAAAATGGCAATTAAGGACCAGGAGAAGACGGCTTTCATCACTTCGTTTGGAGCCTTCTGTTATCTATCTATGCTGTTTGGGCTCAAGAGTGCTCAGGCGACTTATCAGCGATGTGTGCAGAACTGTCTACACGATCAAATCGGGCGTAATGTTCATGCTTATGTGGATGACATCATGGTGAAGTCCAGAGGGAAGGAAACCTTGATATCTGACTTGAAAGAGACCTTTGATATTCTCCGGGTTTATAAGATGATGCTTAACACGGCCAAGTGTGTGTTTGGTGTACATGCAGGCAAGCTCTTGGGTTTTCTGGTCTCAAACAGAGGCATTGAAGCTAATCCGGAGAAGATCAAGGCGATTACCTCTCTGGCTAAACTGGCGCGCACCAATTATGTTCAGCGACTGGCGGGTCGTGTTGCTGCTTTAAGCCGGTTCATAAGACGGTTGGGTGAGAAAGCCCTACCGCTCTATCAGATGATGAAGAAGAGGGACATTTTTGTCTGGAGTGGTGCTGCTGATGCTGCCTTTGAAGATTTGAAGAGACAGTTGTCAGAGCCACCGGTCCTTGTGGCTCCCATTGATAAAGAGCCGTTGTTGTTATATGTGGCTGCTAATTCACGAGCCGTTAGTGTTGCGATCGTAGTGGAGCGTAAGGAAGCCGGCAAGGAGCATCCGGTTCAACGTCCGGTTTATTATATAAGTGAGGTGCTCATTGAGTCTAAACAAAGGTATCCACATTGGCAGAAACTTGTTTATGGAGTGTTTATGGCAAACCGGAAGTTGAAGCAATACTTTCAAAGTCATCCTATAACTTTGGTAAGTTCTGCTCCCCTTGAGAGACATCATCCAGAATAGGGTGGCCATAGGACGGGTCGCCAAGTGGGCTATTGAGCTTGGGCCTCATGGTTTGAGGTATATGCCGCGTACTGATATTAAGTCTCAGGCCTTGGTGGACTTTATCAATGATTGGACAGAGTTGCAGGCACCTGAGGAGAAGCCAGATAACACATATTGGACTATTCACTTTGACGGGTCCAGGCAGTTAGAAGGCTCGGGGGCTGGAGTTGTTTAAACTTCCCCTCGAGGTGACAAATTTTTTATGTGCTCCGGCTTATGTTTCCTTGCACTAACAATGCAACTGAGTATGAGGCCTTACTCCATGGTCTCCGGATAGCTAAAGAGATGAACTTGAGCCGGGTAAGGTGCTTGGGCGATTCAGATCTCGTGGCCCAAAAAGGTATCAGGCAAGTGGGACTCCAAGGATCCTCTTATGGCGGCTTATCATCGTGAAGTAGATGCTGTGGCTGGGCACTTCAAAGGCTATCAAGTGGAGCACATTGATCGAAGGAAGAATGAGGCGGCTGATGCTTTAAGCCGGCTGGGATCTCAACGTAAGCCGGTGTCGCCTAACACCTTCCTCGATGTTTTGCATAATCCTTCTGTCAAGGTACCTACAGAGGAAGAATTAGCAGTGCCAGACCTGGAGGCACAGCTGGTGGCAGCTCTTCACGTTATCTCAGATTGGACAGTGCCATATTTGTCCTATATGACCCGGGGAGAGTTGCCTGAAGATGAGACCTTGGCAAGACAAATCGTCAGGCGATCCAAATCTATGACGATTGTTCATGATGAGTTACATCACCGAAGCGTCACTGGGGCGTTTCAACACTGTGTCTCGCCTGCGGAGGGCCAAGAGATACTTCGTGAGATCCATGCAGGGGATTGTGGCCATCATGCCGGGTCAAAATCTCTAGGGGCCAAGGCTTTCCGTCATGGTTTCTATTGGCTAACGGCTCATGCCGATGCAGAGGATCTGGTCAGTAAATGTGACAGATGTCAAAAATTCTCACGACGAGCTCATGTGCCGGCTCAAGAGTTGAGGATGATTCCAATCACTTGGCCGTTCGCAGTCTGGGGGCTTGACATGGTTGGGCCTTTCAAGAGGTCTAAAGATAAAAAGACACACCTCCTGGTGGCAGTGGATAAGTTTACAAAGTGGGTTGAGGCAGAGCCAATCAGTAAGTGTGATGCAGCCACAGCAGTTCAGTTCATGAAAAAGGTGATCTTTCGTTTTCGTTGTCCACACAGCATTATAATTGACAATGACACTAATCTCTCCAAGGGTGCCATGGAAGAGTTCTGTCAACAAGAACATATCCGGCTTGATGTTTCGGCTGTTGCTCATCCTCAATCCAATGGTCAAGCAAAAAGAGCTAATCAAGAGATCCTGAAGGGTATCAAGCCCCGGCTCTTTGTCCCCTTACAGCGGACTCGGATTGTTGGGTGGAGGAGTTACCCTCTGTATTATGGAGCATCAACACTACGCCTAACAGATCTACAGGCTACACACCTTTCTTTATGGTGTATGGTCCAGAGGCGGTCCTGCCAAGTGACATCCGGCACGATTCACCCCACGTGGCGGCTTACGTGGAGGCTGACAATGAAAAAGCTCGTCAGGATGCACTTGACTTGTAGGATGAGGAGCGAGATTTGGCAATAGCCCGCTCGGCAATTTATCAACAAGACCTGCACCGCTACCACAACCGCCGGGTTAGGAGCAGAACCTTTCAGGAAGGCGACTTGGTACTCCCGCTCATCCAGGATCAGTCTGACATGCACAAGCTATCCCCACCTTGGGAAGGACCCTTTGTGGTCAGCAAGAATCTACACAACGGGTCATACTACCTCATCGATGTTCGAGAACACAAAGACTCACGTAAGTCGGAGGAGGAGACCCGCCGACCGTGGAATATTGCTCATCTCCGGCCTTACTATACTTGAGCCACCGGCTCTCAAGATGTATATATTTTGACAATGTGTATATATTATCTAAAGCAATAAAGCAGGACTTCTATCCTTTTTACCCTCAAAGGTTTATATGTCTTCTTTATCAGGTGGTGGAGACAACCAACAGGGAGCGGATCACATCTGAATCCGGCTTTCCCTTTGGTCTGGCTTATGATCATATCCGAATCTAGCCATGGTCACTTGGGGGCTTCCTGTTGAAACATAGGTCGTATTCGAACCAAAGAGAACATAGCTGTCGATACCCACTTGATCGGCATACTGCCAAGCCCACTTGGGGGCTTCTTGATCATATTTGAATCATAGCTTAACCACTTTGGGTCTGACGTGGATCGTATTCGAATCAGCGTCATTAAACAACTCTTGTGGTCACTTGGGGGCTTCCTGTTCAAACATAGGTCGTATTCGAACCAAAGAGAACATAGCTATCGGCATCGCCAAAGCCACTGGGGCTATATGATCGTATCCGAATCTTAGTTAACCCCTTTGGAACGGTTTACTGATTGTATTCAAATCAGAAGCCTGTGAATATTGTTTATTACCCATTACATTTCATAAGCATAATTATTTGACTATCTTGAGACTTTTTTGAAAGCACTATGAGATGGTTTTTTATTCTTCCGGCTTAATATTGATCACCCCAGGTTGTCAAGTGCCAGGTGAACATTATAGGTTCCAACTTTCAGGGGTTGCATTTATCGCATGGTGAAGGTCATATAAGCAGGTGAGATTACCAAAGGGATCGCAGGTATGCTATTGTGATTATGTTTAACAAACATAATCATAAGCCGGCCTATGTTTGAAGTTTGGGGTTCACTCTCTGAGTTATCAATACTTTATATGACCCCTGATGCGATAAGCTGCCAAGGGAATTTTGCTTGTTTCATATGCAGGATAAGGTAAGCAAATTTAACATCAAGGAAATAAACGGTCAACATAAGCTGGAAATATATAGCTGATGACGGCTTACGAAAGTGTTAAAGTGCCATAAACATGCGAGAAGGCATGACAAACATTGAGAGGTTTTTTCTACCCTATTACAAGACTCCCCGAGTCTGAATAAATGGAGCATTGTTTTTTGCAAAGTCATAAAACGCCTGGCGGTTCACTCCTTCGGTGGGCTTGAAGATTTCGGGTTATCCTTCTCCGCCTCTCCGTCGGTTGCTTTGTCCTGGAAGGTTGACAAGGCCCAGTCAATGCCACACAAGGCTTCAAGCTCAGCTTCATCATCTATTAAACCGGCTGGGTCCACTTCAGGGGCAAAGGTATGCTTACGAGTTGGAGGGATCAGGCTGACTTGATCATATGGAATTCTCCGGTTCTCACTGTCATAGCCTGGCGAATACTTGGTAAGGTCAGTGTCGTTCCCAATGAGGGTAGCCACAGGACGTATGTCTTTGACGCAGGCGGTCAAGTCCTGATTATCAAATACGGTACCATCCTCTTTCGGACTCGGGTATCCAAGAGCGAGGTCGGCCGGGTCTAGTTCTGGAATCCATGCTTTTGCCCGGCTCAACGCGGCTACGGCCCTGGCTCTTGAGGACGCCCGCCTTAAATCCTGGATCCACTGAGGTAGCACGGCAAGACACTTCAGCACGTCTTACAGAAGGTGGTGAGTGTTATTTGATAAAGGTACAACATCCAAAGCACGTTGTGACCCGGTGTATAACTGCTCCACTAGAGTGTAAACCGCTTTCAGCTTGATCAACATACTGCTTGACGTTTGTGCTCCTGGGGCCTGCGTTCACGAGTACAAAGTGAGCCAGAGATAACGATTACAATAGTCATCAAAGGAAGGATTACAATGTTTGAGGTTATGTACAGTAACTTACCGAAGAAGGCTGAGACCATTTGAGATATCTGGCGCTTTAAGTCGGAAAGCTCGGTTGTTGCTTCTGCAAGTGATGCCTCTGCCGTCTCGGCCTGGGTCACTAGTGAAGCCTTTTCATCAGCCCAGATTTTCTTCTCTGACTCAAAAATTCTTCTTCAACTTCTCTTGTTCAGAGATGCTGAATTCAAATTTGGAGTTGGCCTTTTGAGTTTCAAGTTCTTCAGCTGTCAGACGGCTCTTCCAGTCAGCAATCTCCGACTCAAATTGGCTTATGGTGGTCTGCAATGACGCCGGGTTATAATTAAAATCATGGTAAGATAATATAAAGTCTCAATCACTTTGCAAGCAAAGATACTTGACACTTGGGGGCTAATGTATGTTGAAGAATTTTTAACCTACAATGTCGGGTCATGCATATTAAGTCCCAAGTACTTTACAAGTAAAGATACTTGACACTTGGGGGCTAATGTGTATCGCAAGTTCAAACTATCATGCTACAACCGGGTTAAATATCTTCTCTTTAAACCGGACAAAACAATAGTAAGCAGATTTCTAAGTCTACAGCATATTTATTAATAAGCAATAGACTTGGGGGCCAATAAAGTAAGTATGATTCAGAAAAGGGGCATAAGGTATACATCAGATTTTTGTTATATTTGCTTCACCATATCAATTTCCAGGTCACGGCTATTGTGCACTTGATTAAGATATCCAGAGACTATATCTCCAATGCTTAAGTGAGTATAATGAGTAATGTCCAGCTTGGGCGTTCTATAAGTTCCTCCTTAGCAGTGCATTTGGCAAGTACAGTGGGCCGCCTTGGCTCAACAAATTGACTCTTCAGAATCTCAACTTCCGGGTCATTTGTCTTGACCGGGCTAGGAGCTTCCGGGTTATCAGAGGTGTTGAGCGTATCTTCGGCGGGTGGATCAGAGGTTGGTGCTGGAATGTCAGAGGCTGGTTCAGGCGGCGGCTGATGGGTGGAACTGTGAGGAACAGACGTGTCAAGCGCCGGTTCAGTCATGACCGGGTTTTGGGATGGCTTATTCTTCTTTGCCCTCTTACTGGGCTTCATTTGCATGCTGTCAACAAGGGTAGAAGGATGAATACAAAAGCATGAGTAAGGTAAAGCCTAAGGTAAATAAAGTTACATTACCCGGGGGCAGTTTTGAAAGCCGGCATGTTTGATTGCATAGACTCGCCGGAGGAAGGAGAGGTATCCTGATAATTGGAGTCAGATGAATTGAGAGGTTGGCAAATTAAACCCGCCAAAGGTAAAACATAACGTAAATTGGAGATAACCTCAGTCCGACGCTTCCTAGTTACGTCAGGTAAGCCGGAGGAGAGTTCTGCATCCTTGCTGGTCCGGGTCTGCGTCCGGCTTTCAAGCTGTTGTTGCTTCAAAAGAAATTGAGGATCTTGATAAGCTAGAGGATGTGAAAATCTTACTTTCTGGGTCACCCTTCATATTTTTCGCTTTGACAAAGGCTCTGAGTGGGAGGAGATTATAGTTACCTCTTTGTCAACCACTTGGCTGTTCCTCATATCCTCCTGTAAAGATAGGATGTCAATAAAATAATGACAAAGGAGTTAAGAGAATTAAGGATTACCTCTTCGTCATCCTCAGATGTGTCATCCAATTTGAGTAAATCTGAAGTGCTTGGCTTCTTCTTCTTCTTAGTTCCCGTTTTGGTGGCTTTCCTTTCGGTTTTCTTGGCTGTCCTGGCTTGTTTGGCAGCCTCATGGTCACACTTGACCTTCCAGAAGTTGTCATCGGCCTGTGGAAAAAGATAAGAGATTATGAGTAAAAACAAGGTGTAACATAGCAAAGAGTATTCATTGAGGTTGATGACTCACTGCGGGGGCCGGGTTCTTCTTGCAGAAGGGAAGTAAGCCGAAGGCATTACTAGTCACTGTGCCCTCTTTCAGCAGCGATTGGGTCGTGGCTTCCACCACATCATCTGGTAAGTCGTCGGGGCTATGACGCAGTGGATCATCCTTTTCGCCTGAGTAAGTGCACATTAAGCCGGGACGGCGGCTTAACGGAAGCACTCGCCAAGTGACCCAGACTCGGACCAGGTCGATACCGTTTAAGCCGTTTCCCAAAAGAGCTTTGATTTTCTTAATGGTGGGAGCGAGAGGCAGACGCTCAATAGCAGTCAGTTTATCCGCCAGCGGATGGTTAGACTCAAGGCGCAGAGCACGGAAGCCGGGCAGAGGGCTCTCATCGGCCGGAGAAGTGTCCTAACAATAGAACCACGTCTGATTCCAATCTTTTGGATGACTCGGCAGTTCAGCGTAAGGAAAAAGGCAGTCTCTCCGCCGCTGAATTGAGATGCCGCCAAGTTCAAGACTGGGCCCGTTGGCACGTTCATTCTGCCGGTTTAAGTAGAAAAGCTCTCTGAACAAAAGAAGATTAGGCTCCTCTCCCAGGTACACCTCGCAGAAGACTTGGAAGATGCAAATATTTGACACGGAATTGGGTCCAATATCTTGAGGTCTAAGGTCAAAGAAATTCAAAACATCCCTGAAGAATTTTTAACCGGGAGGAGCAAATCCCCGGCTCATGTGATCCGTAAAAACTATCACCTCCCCTTCTTTGGGTTGAGGCTTCTCAAACGGGTCAGGGGCACGATAAGACATTACCTCCTTCTTGGGCAAATGGCCAGACTTTACGAATTCTGACAGTTTGCTCCTTGTGACTGTGGATGGGACCCAAGTACAGGTCACAGGAGCCTTGGTTGCCTTAGGTGCCATGACGATGGTTGGCCTACGACAAAATAAGAGGTTCCGGTTCAAATTTAACCCGGAGGAAAACATTTTTAACTATTCAAGGTGGCGGCTTAAGAAGGGGCCTAATGATATATGGGTAACTATGCAACGATATTAAGCCGCTACAGGTGTCAAGAGCAGGTAAGTTTTCTTAAGTCGCGAGAAGCAAGCAAGGTTCATAGATCAGTGTCATTTACTTAAATCGGATACATGGACAGTTGTGGTTAAACATATTCAACGGAGGCAGTTTTGTGTTTAAGGATGGAACAAACAGGTTTCACAAGTTGCAACTATTATTTTGGATCAAACAACTGTTCTGAAAAGAAAAAGTTCTAGACCTAGAACTGACACAAATGGAACAAACAAGTTTAAGGGCTCAAACAGGGCCTCTGTGCGACAGAAAGGGATCTACTAGCAATCAAAATGGGTGCGAAATAGCTACCGCTTCAGTTATATACCATCTTCAAGATCAGAAACGGCAGTGGTGATGAAATCTAAGAGGGGTTCCTGACGAACAGCGAAGAGCACCGAGGAACTCGAAGGTCCTAATGCAGATCTGAGGAACAACAAGAAGAAAAACTTACAGATGTAGAGTTGCTGCGGAGGTTTGTCACGATTTTCTGGTCAAAACAGGTCGATGCAGCGGCCTGAGCTGGATGAGGAGATCCGCAACGGCGGCGGCGGCGGAGCTCGAGCGACAGAGGGACAGTGAGAGGAAGAAGACGACTGAAGGGGGAGAATGGGGAAGACCTAGGTCATTCCTATTTATGAGGAAGGGATGATTGAGACGACGCGAGAAACGAGGAGATAAACATTATTATCCAGCGGCCCCGACGCCTCGGTTTTCAGAACGGTCAGTAAAGGCAAAGATCCGTTGGAGGATACGATGGAATAAATAAGGAATTTAATTAAAGATGACGTCACGGCGGGTTAACGCAGATCCAAAAGATGACGTCATGGCGGGTTAAAGAAAACCTTTTGCACAGGCAGAAGGCTGAAGATTTATTTCCTAAAGTATTTTAAGATTGACATGAACCGGTTCAAATCAATCTGGGGCCTAATGTTGGGGATATAACTATTTGTGTAAGCCGCCCAGGAGGGGCCGGGTTACGCAAAGAAGACTCACCAGAAAGAAGCCCAAGACCAAGCATGAAGATGGCGGTTCAGTAAAGGGTCTAAGGTCCACAGGCGACTTAAGGCCCATCGTAGTAAACCGCCATAATGGCATGACTTGTATCATAAGGTAGATTTAACTAGTCACTGAGCCGGACACTATTTATAAGCCGGCCGGGACTCTGTAAGCCGCAGGGCGTCAACCCGTGTATATAAGGGACGACCCGCCGGCGGCTGAGGGCAAGAAAAAACAACTCATCGAGAGTCATGCATAGCGTATCTCGCTCCCTGGTCATCGAAACATCAATACCAACCCAACTAGACGTAGGCCTTACCTTCACTGTAAGGGGCCGTACTAGTATAAACCTCTCGTGTGCTTTGTCCCAATTAACCCCTTCAAGCTTCCTAGTTGCGATGGCTCCACAACTAAGTCCTTTCACGAGGACATCTGACGTGACAATTCCACGATAGCTATTTAATTTGCTCATACTCCCTATCGTTTACTGCTGTTTAGTTTGCTGTTTCTACCAAAATGACTGTTCGTAAGAACCGTAAGTTCTAAGTTTTACTTGTAAAACCAAATTCCTTATTCATACCATGCACATTACTTAATACTCCCTATATGTATGCTTGGTTTTGTGGATCTATAATCCAGTGTGTGGTGAAGCAGCCCACGTTTGCACCTTGTCATCTCCTATTTTATCTTACTGATGTAGCTGATGATATGAACAACATGCCATGCACATTATCCAAAATAGATACAATGATTTTCTTTGCCCTTCATCTATGCTTGTTATGTTGACATGGTAATCCAAAGAGTGTGGTGAAGCTCCCGCATTATGAACAATGCCAAATTATGCTATTGATATTTTGAACTTACTCTTTATTTTCTAATTTGAAATTGGATAGAATTGATGCAGTTATCATCTTTGTTTATACACGTGCAAAACCTGTCATCTCTCTGCTTTGTTTCAGGGTGATATGCACGATGGCATGCACAAGTCTGCTGAAGGCTGTGAGACAAACCCAACATATATTGCATCAAAGAAGGCAAAACATCTTGAAGATAGCGAGACAACCCCAAAGTCTTGTCTTGATGCAGTGTTCAAGTTACTTGAGACTAACAGTTAGACAAGCTCACAGAATTCGTTGTTTCAATCAGTTCGACTTCTCCAGTCCCAAGTTCTAGCAGAAAGGCATTCTGCAACTCAACTTCGACTTGAAGTCCTATCTCTAAGAAAGATTGTGGAGAACACCAATCAGAACCTCATTGCTAAACAGCTATACCTGGAAGCTATGACCGACATGCTAGGCCGGTCTCACAGCCTTGATCGGCTGACTTATGCAGTTCCCCATAAGGCTAACCTTTCTTGAATTGTCTTGGAAGTGGTCTCGGTTCAAGATTATTTTGTTCTGCCGCAATGGTGCCCGCTTTTGTAATCTGCTTCTTCGTTGCGCTTTATGATCACTGGTGGGGAACTTTGATGCCCAGTGGATGTAATATACCTAAAATCCTTTATTGTATAGTGTAGGTTTATTCTTAGTTACTATGTCGTAATTTCTTTATTGTATAGAGTAGGTTTGTTCTTAATTCTTACTAGTTACTGCCATCATTCGCTATCTGAAAAAAATCAGATGTAGTCGACCGGGCCGAAACATTCGACTCTAACAGGCCAGGTTTTTAGCAGGCCACAATTGGGCCGGCCTGCGTCTTTCTTGGGCCCGAATGATTGGGGCCTTCACACCTTGCGCCAGGCCCAAACTTACACCGGCCTATATTTTAGTTGGGCCTTTTGTCGACCCAGCGCTTAATTTGGCCCAGGTAGCGTTGGGCCATTAATAGGCTGAATATTGTACTGGCCTGTTATGGCCGAGATGAAACCACGGGCCTTAGCAGGCCAAAATGCATGTTGGGCCTCAATTTTCACTAGTCGTCAACGGGCCTTCAGCAGGCCGAAATGTAGATCGGGCCGTTTTGGGCCCAGGTAGCTCACGGGCCGTTACCAGGCCAAAACATATCTCGGGCCTTAGTTCGCCCACTGATATCATGGGCCTTTAAGAGGCCAAAAGCTTAATACAGGCATCAACGGGCCAAATTACGTGACAGGCCTTTAACAGGCCCAAAGTCACGTTGGGCTTAACTGTTGCCACCTTTAGCACGGGTCGTTAGTGGGCCCGATGTCCCGTCGGACCATATATGGCCCATGGGCAGCACGGGCCATTCCCAGGCCGAAAGTCACACCGGGCTGAAATGGGCCCATGTCTACATCAGGCCTCTAACAGGCCGAAAGTCACTGGGCTTTAGTTGGGCCCAAATATTGGGCGAACAATTAACGGGCCAGATCTGACTTCGGGCCGTAAATGGGCCCAAATATTGGGCGAATAATTAACGGGACAGATCTGGCTTCGGGCGGTGAATGGGCCTTTATTAAGCAGGCCGTTATTGGGCTGGCCCCCTAGTACATGATTAAGTTCTACAGACCTTTGACTGGGCCGGCCTTTTTAACCTATATGGGCCTCTGTTGGGCCCAGCCATGTGTCGACGTATCATAGGCATGTCTCCTCCAATGGACACGCAACATCTGGCCCACTGACGAGCTGACACGTGTTCCCTTCGGCCAATCAGAATTTTACACGTGGAAATTTCCCATTGGTCGGGGCTGTTAATGGGTTATCGGATCCAAAATCCGACCTGATAGCTTAACGGCGTTCTGTTACGGTGTATGCCTCGTGTCGGTCACCCTTGACGAAGTGGACACTTCCATGATGATAATTTTGGTAATGTGATGGAACACTTCTACGACAGCACAGGTATGACTATCTTGATTCTGCAATAAAATCGTCATGGATGTACATGCATGACAAAAAGCACGACCTACTGTGACAAACACGTATCATAACGGAAGTGTATTTTTTTTGTAGTGAGGCCTCATTTTTAAGCATTGCAACACCATTTTTGTGCCTATTTACTATTTGATACCTTGTTGTTTTTATTTATTCAGATTATAAAAATATATTTCTACCATCCATATTACACTATTATCACCATCTCTTTGCCGAACTAGTGCACCTATACAATTTTCCACTGTATTGGGTGTGTTGGGGGAACAAGAGATTTCTTGTATTTGGTTGTAGGGTCGTTTGAGAGAGACCATCTTCATCCTACACCTCTCACGGATTAATAAACCTTAGGTCACCCACTTGACGGAAAATTGCCAATGTCCTAGAAAACTCTACGCTTGGAGGCCCAACACGTGTCTACAAGAATACAGTTGCGTAGTAGACATCAATATTCTGGTTTTTCTCAAATACATGTTTCACAACCTCATCAAGAGAAATCCACCTTTCCTTGTCCTCTTGGAACTTATGCTTATAGACGTATGCCTTTTGGTTTGTGCAATGCACCTCCTACCTTTCAAAGATGAATGACTGCTATATTCTCTGATTTTTGTGAAAAAGATTATTGAGGTTTTCATGGATGACGTTTTTGTTTACAGAACCTCTTTTGATGATTTCATAAGCAACCTTGATCGAGTTTTGCAGAGATGTGAGAAAACTAATCTTGTCTTGAATTGGGAGAAGTGCCACTTTATGGTTAATGAAGGTATTGTCTTGGGTCATAAAATTTCTGAATGAGGTATTGAGTTGGATAAGGATGGAGTTGATTCAACTGAGAAAATACCCTGTCGTAAAGATATTAAAGGTATTCGTAGTTTCCTTGTTCATGTTGGGTTCTATTGAAGGTTTATTAAAGACTTCTCTAAAATTTCTAGGCCCTTTACAAATCTTTTACAAAAGGATGTTCCATTTGTTTTTTATGATGATTGTGTAGAAGCCTTTGAAACAGTTAAGAAAGCCTTAACTATTGAACCTATTGTTCAACCACCTGATTGGAACTTGCCTTTTGAAATTATGTGTGATGCTAGTGATTATGTTGTTGGTGTTGTTCTAGGACAAAGATTTGATAAGAAATTAATGTTATCCATTATGCTAGTAAAACTCTAGACAGTGCCCAAAGAAATTATGCTACTACTAAAAAAGAATTTTTAGCAGTCGTGTTTGCTTGTGATAAATTCAGATCTTATATTGTTGATTCCAAATTAATTTTTCACACCAATCATGCTGCTATAAAATATCTTATGGAAAAGAAAACTGCTAAACCTAGACTCATTAGATGGGTTCTTGTCGTGGTATAACACAGCCACCAATGGGACCATCTTCCCCCTGTGGTTCGGCAGGGGGAAAGCGTGTTGCACAAAGAGCGGAGAGCGCGGAGCAGCACAACAGTAATGACACGGGCAATTTTACCCAGGTTCGGGCCGCCGAGAGGCGTTAAACCCTACTCCTGCTTTGGTAGATTGATGAGCGTACCGTGGTGGAGACACATCGCTCTAGCCCACAAGTTCTTCTCGGGGCGAGAGCAGCTACGCGCGTATGAGTATACAAAGGTCCGAATCCTTTCTAAGGTAGCCACGGCCCTCCTTTATAGGTCAGGGGGTTACCACAATGGAAAATCAGTCATTATGTATTGATTGGAGCTTTGACGGGGGAACCCGCCCTCAGCCTCCCCGGCAATCCTGTCGGGGGAGTCTTGAGACTTGTCTTTGGGGTAACCTCGACCACACCAGGCTCGCCTGCCTGGCAAGGGAGGTTTTTCCTTAGTGATATCTTACTCATTTGGTTGGTCTTTGTCTTCTTGACCCGCCCTTTGATTTCTCAAAGAGCTATCTCTCCTACTTGGCCTTGTCTTGGATGCTGCAACCTTGCTCCTGAGCCTGTGTATAGTCCGGGCAACACACGCGTGGGGTTTGTTGCACCGACAGTTCTCTTGCTACAAGAATTTGATTTACATATCACTGGTAGGAAAGGAGTTGAGAACCCCATAGCTGACAACTTGTCAAGGTTAGAAAATATTCTTGATAACCCACAACCTATTGATGATAGTTTTCCTAATGAACGATTAGCCGCAATAAATGTTTCTCATAACACTCCTTCGTATGCTGACTATGCTAATTATATTCTTGCTAAATATATACCACCTAGTTTCACCTACCAAAAAAGATAAAAAAATCCTCTATGATTTAAGACATTACTTTTGAGATGACCCACATCTTTATAAAGAATGAGTAGATGGTATTATTAGACGTTGTGTACCTGAGCGTGAACAGGAACAAATCCTACATAAATGTCATTCTGAAGCTTATGGAGGACATCATGCGGGAGATAGAACTACTCATAAGGTAATGCAATTTGGTTTTTATTGGCCTACTCTCTTCAAGGATGCCCGTAAGTTTTTTTAACTTGTGATGAGGGTCAAAGAATTGGTAATATCGGTAAGCATTAGGAAATGCCTATGAATTATTTTATTGCTATTAAACCATTTGATGTTTGGGGTTTTGATTATATGGGACCATTTCCTTCCTCTAATGGGTATACTCATATTTTGGTTGTTGATGATTATGTTACTAAGAGGGTAGAAGCTATTCCAACTAGTGGTGCTAATCACAACACCTCTATTAAAATGCTTAAAGAAGTTATTTTCCCAAGGTTTGGAGTCCCTAGATATTTAATGACTGATGGTGGTTCACACTTTATTCATGGCGCTTTTCGTAAAATGCTTGCTAAATATGATGTCAACCATAAAATTGCATCACCCTATCAACCTCAATCTAGTGGTCAAGTTGAGCTTAGCAATATAGAAATAAAGTTAATATTACAAAAAAAACTGTCAATAGGTCCTGAATGAATTGGTCTAAGAAATTGGATGATGCACTTTGGGCCTACATGAGGGCTTATAAAAATCCTATGGGTATATTTCCTTATAAAATGGTTTATGGAAAAGCTTATCATTTGCCTCTTGAGTTAGAACATAAAGCATATTGCGCAACTAAAGAACTCAACTATAATTTCAAACTTGCCGGTGAAAAGAGGTTATTTGATATTAGCCACTAGATGAATGGAGAACCCAAGCTTATGAAAATGCAAAATTATTTAAAGAAATTGTTAAAATATGACATGACAAAAGAATCCAAAAGCAAGTTAAAGTGGGTGAATATGTTCTTTTGTACAACCCTCGTTTCAGATTCTTTGCAGGGAAACTTCTCTCCAAATTGGAAGGACCATATATTATCGAAGAGGTTTTTCATTCTAGAGCTATCAAAATAAATAATGCCGAAGGTACTAACTCGAAGGTGTCAATGGGCAAAGAAATCAAACACTATATCTCAGGTACGACTATTAAGTTTGAAAGTAATATTATCCTTGACACCATAGGAACACATAAAAGAAACCTTTCGGAACACTCCAGAATCGTGAAAAAGAGGAGGTACGTGATACGGTAAGTAAACGGGCTCCGAAAAATCTGAAAAATATTTTTTAGCAGATTAGGAATATTACAAAAATTAGGAAAATAAGAAACAATGAGGAAGGCAACCCTGGTGGGCACAAGACACCAGGGCGTGCCTAGGGCCAGGCGCGCCCAGGTGGGTTGTGCCCACCTCAGGTACCTTCCGGACTCCATTTTTCTCCCGTTTCCTTGTCCCCCAAGATAAAAAATCTTTATATACTCCTCGAACCTATTGACCACCGTATCATGGAGAAATCTTTTGTTCTCTTTCCTTGCTGTTTTCTGTTAGAGTTTTCAAGTCGGGCATCATGTCTTCTCCCTCCTCCAACAATGTAGAGGAGGATGTTTGGCTGATGAAGATGGAACTGAAGAGAGAAGAACCAAAGGAAGCCTTCAAGGGGGACAAGAGCAAGGAAGTTGTTGGAGATCAAGCTCCAACAGTAGAGCAGGCCCTGCCCGTGGAAGAAGAAGAAGAAGAGGGTATCCTGCAACCATACTATGAAGATCTTACTCCAATTGAAACTGAAGCTTTTAGGACCATTGAAACGGTTTGTGTTCAAAACAAATATCTCACTCGTCAAAATATTTTATTGCAAGAGCACATCATTGCCCTCCGGAGCGTCATCCGTAGATTGGAGTATCTTTTGAGCTTGAAGGAAGATAAACTCGCTACTACCTCATCAGCACCACCTTCTTCTTCACCACCAAAGGAGACTTGAGTTCATGGTATGGGCACTCCCCTTGGCTTGTGCCAAGCTTGGGGGAGCTGCCCCGGTATTGTATCACCACCATTATCTTTGCCTTCATTTATCTTAGTTCGATATTTATTATCTTTTGAATTAGTTGAATAAAAGTTTAGTTCGATCTTTCTTCGAGCGTTTTCTTAGTGATCTACCTATCCTTGTAATCGTGTGCGAGATATATATAATAAAGTTTAATTTGAGTTTTTCTTTCTTTACTTTTATGGTCCAATAAAAAGAAAGGAAAAAAAATAAAAAAGATCATATGCTAATCTTATGGTAAGTAATGACATCACATAAGGAAAAATATAAGTAGTAAAATTTATTGTAGGTTGACAACCATAGCATTGGTCAATGATGCAACTCATGAAAGAATTAATAAGGGAAGAGAATATCCACATGCAATTACACTATCTTGAACATCTTTTATGATTGTGAGCCCCCATCAAAACATTATATGCCAAAATTGTTGACGTTGGACAAGGAAGACAACGTAATCATTTATGTTTGTTCATATTCACATAGAATTTATATTGTCATAGATCCTTCAACATGTGGTGCTTGCCCCCATCTTTGCTATCCAAAAATTCCGCACTAAGTAGAGATACTACTTGTGCATCCAAAAACCTTAAACCCAAATCTTGCTTTGAGAGTCCACCATACCTACCTATGGGTTTAGTAAGATCCTTCAACTAAGTTGTCATCAGTGCAATAAAGCAATAAAAATTGCTTCTAAATGTGTTACATCATTTAGTGTAAGAGAAAATTGGACCTCGTATGAACTTGTGATGGCAAAATAATAAAGGCGATAGACTGCGTAATAAAGGTTGCTATCACAAGGGGCAATATGACGTGACGTTATTTTGCACTAAGAGGTTGAGCATACAACCAAAAGCACATGGCAACATCTGCTTCCCTCTGTGAAGGGCTTATCTTTTACTTATATATACTTACTTTTATGCAAGAGTCGAAATATTCTTCCCTATTCCTTTTTATTTTCTCTTTTGCAAGCATCATGTGGTGAGGAAAGATCTAGGCACATATATCTAGTTGAATATGGGTGGGCATGAGTTATTATTGTTGACATCACCCTTGAGGTGAATACGACGGGAGGCATATTCACCTCAAGGGTGATGTCAACAAGGTGAAAATATAAGCCCCTATCTTCCTATGTGTCTGGTTGAAACTTTTTGCTCATGGGTATGCGGTGAGTGTTAGCAATCATAGAAGACTATATGATGGTTGAGTATGTGGACTTGCCAAAAGGCTCCGATACGTTACCCTTCCCGAAAACATGATGAATTGCAGTTGCAAAGTTGACTGAGAACATAGTTTGTTGGTTTTCAATAGAGTTTACGTTTTTACTTCGATGTTGTGATGAATTATTATTTGTTCATGAGAAGTTATATGATAAAAGTTATGTGATAAGTATTTATGTTAAAGTTTGTTGTTGTTATAATAATATGCATGATGCTTATATGTTTGTATTTTTATTTTTATTGATACCTCTCACTCTAAGCATGTGGACATGTTTTTGATTTTGGTTTTCGCTTGAGGACAAGCGCGGTCTAAGCTTGGGGGAGTTGATACGCCCATTTTGCATCATGTTTTCCTACTATTATTTATACTGTTTTTATGCATAATAATGCTTTATGGAGTAATTCTAATGCCTTTTCTCTCTTAATATGCAAGGTTTACACAAAGAGGGAGAAAGTCGGCAGCTCGAATTCTAGACCTGAAAAAGCTGCGTCGGAATTACCTATTCTGCACAACTCCAAATGAGCTAAAAATTTACGGAGAATTGTTTTGGAATATATGAAGAATAATGGAGCAAATAACTACCAGAGGGAGCCCACCAGGTGGGCACAAACCACCTGGGCATGCCATGGTGGGTTGTGCCCTCCTCGGCCCACCTCCGGTGCCCCACTTCTGGTATATAAGTCATTTTAACCTAGAAAAAGAAATAAGGGGAGGACTTTCAGGACGGAGCGCCGCCCTTTCGAGGCGGAACTTGGACAGGAGCACTTTTGCCCTCCGACGGAGCGATTCTGTCGGGGGAACTTCCCTCCCGGAGGGGGAAATCATCGTCATCGTCATCACCAACAACTCTCCCATCTTGGGTAGGGCAATCTCCATCAACATCGTCAACAGCATCATCTCCTCTCAAACCCTAGTTCATCTCTCATGTTCAAACATTGTCCCGAAACCTTGGATTGGTACTTGTGGGTGACTAGTAGTGTTGATTACATCTTGTAGTTGATTACTATATGGTTTATTTGGTGGAAGATTATATGTTCAGATCCATTATGCTATTTAATACACCTCTTATCTTGAGCATGATTATCATTTGTGAGTAGTTACGTTTGTTCTTGAGGTCAAAGGAGAAATCTTGTTGCAAGTAATCATGTGAACTTGATATGTGTTTGATATTTTGATGATATGTATGTTGTGATTCCCTTAGTGGTGTCATGTGAACGTCGACTACATGACACTTCACCATATTTGGGCCTAAGGGAAGGCATTGTGGAGTAGTTATTAGATGATGGGTTGCTAGAGTGACCGAAGCTTAAACCGTAGTTTATGCGCTACTTCGTAAAGGGCCGATTTGGATCCAAAATTTTAATGCTATGGTTAGATTTTATCTTAATACTTTTCTCGTAGTTGCGGATGCTTGCGAGGGGGCTAATCATAAGTAGGAGGTTTGGTCAAGTAAGAATAGCACCTAAGCACCGGTCCACCCACATATCAAATTATCAAACTAGCGAACACGAATCAAACCAACATGATGAAAGTGACTAGATGAAATTTATGTGTACCCTCAAGAATGCTTTGCTTATTATAAGAGACTGTTTTGGCATGTCCTTTGCCACAAAAGAATTGGGCTACCTTGCTACACTTTATTTATCGTTACCGTTACTTGCTCGTTACAAATTATCTTGCTACCAAACTACTTGTTATTACAACTTTAGTGCTTGCAGAGATTACCTTGCTGAAATCCACTTGTAATTTCCTTCTGCTCCTTGTTGGGTTCGACACTCTTACTTATCGAAAGGACTACGATTGATCACCTATACTTGTGGGTCATCAATGGGCATATCTGAGATATAATGTTTAGGTTTTTGCTCATTAACCACTCTCGGATTGGCGCCCTCATCATTGTTGGGTGGACGGTGTCATAGTACTAGGCAAACGGGCACATGGGAGGGGGTTGTGGATGTCCGTTAATGCCTGAGTGGTGGGTAGAGAGGTACATCGGCACCTGCGAACATGGATGGTGCAGATGCATAGCAGTGTGGAGCAGGAGGAGAGTGGAAGGGAATGAGACTGAGAGAGGGATTCGAATTGGTTAAGGGTGTCGGAGTCCTATGTGGCAGCGACCCTGACTCCCGCTAAGCCTCCCAACCCCAGGTTGCTTCCAATTTACAAGAAAAATGACGTCCAGACTGTCAAGTTGACGTAAAGAGGATCACGTTGGATGACAAAGCACGTCTAGAATGTGAAGTTTAGACGCTTGCGGATAGCTTAACTGTCGGTGTCGGCGATGCTCTAACTAGTTAAATCAATTTTTTTGGAAAAATATTTGAAATACCCTTTTGTTGCATAATTTGAATTTGAATGTGTGTGTTACTACCAAGTGAAAAAAACATTTCAGAATGTCCAATATGTTACATTGCTACGGTCAGATACCGCACCGTACGGCAGGGTTGCGATGCGCCTGTGGCGTGCCAGCCCAACAGAACCTTCCCTTCCATGACTGTGGGTGTCTGAAAAGATAGCTGTCCACCACAAGGCAGTGGATCGGTGTCTGCTATGTTCTATTTCTACTTTACCAAAAAGCAAATCAACTTTTCCTTCCATGTATTGCTGGAGCTGGACGGAGAGGGGGAGGAGGCACGGCGGTCCCACATGGAATACAAACATGTTGCGGTTTTCTTGGGCGGGAAGGCACCTCTCCTCGCGCGCGCATCCTTGTGCATTTTGAAATCCTTTCCCTTTCTTTTCCTTTGTTGTTTTCTATTTACCAAAAAGCGAGGCAGCGGCGGTTATGATACAAGGATCGAGACGTTTGATCGATTGTGTACAGGAGCATGGAGAAAGAATTTGAAATTGGGTCAAAAGAAGCCTGGCACCGTGGTGTCCCTACTCCCGGCGGGCAGGACGAGGACTCGCCTGTGCGGTCGCGTCGTTACTGTGGTGGACGACAAGAGCACTGTAATCCTCCTCTTATCTCTAGGTGATGCATGCCACTTTGCCTGTGCTAGTCTTTCTTGCGTACCATCTTATTACCCTTTGGTTTCCCTTGGAGGTTGTCTGCGCCATGAAAAAGAGAGATGGAGGAGAAGCCCGCTCAAGCAATCTACTTTGCGGTCTTCATCGACATGGCAGTTCTCAATAAGAACTAGAAGAAAACCAGTGATAATGTGCATGCTAATCCTTTCCTTTAATAAGTATTTTATACCAAATATTTATACAAAATTATTTTATCATACTAATACATTAATGACTTTAATTGCTACTCCCTCCATAAAGAAATATAAGTGATCTAAACGCTCTTATATTTCTTTACGGAGAGAGTATTATTTATCTGACTAACCAAATAATAACGTTATGTAATATTCATTGTGTCATTATTATCATTTTTATGTTTGTTACTAAAAAATCAACTATATGAAATTTTAATTTTATGTTTTTACAAACCTTGTGTTTAAATAAAAGTTGGAAAATTCTATAAATTGTATAGTACATATAGATATATGTGTATTTGTATGCATTGGTATATATTTCATTACTATCAATTATCATTATAGAGATATCTAGAAGTGTATTTTCTAACTAATGTCTCAATAGTTGTTTCCAGTATATTAGTAGTATTAGATAAATATATTTACAAAACCTTCTAGAATATAAATTGAACCATTTACAACTGAGACAATTTAGGTTCAGTAATAAGTTGGGAAAATGGGACTTGTAGGTAAACTAACTTTAATATTGGTGGCCCTGCTCTTCTCGGCTCCTGGGGCAGTCTCCTAAGGGGGAACTTGGCCTGAACGTGGGTTTGTTCACCCGTGTGGGAAACAACCACAATGTACTTTGGCTTTTCTTTAATTCTTTGATGCATGCTACTTCTAGTAGATAGATGTATGACTTCCCCTCTCCTATAAGGCATAACATTGTTCATAATCATCTCCTCTATTCAATTATAAGGGTAGTGACATCATTTACAATCATAGATATCACCGTATCCGGGGGTAAATCCATCCAAACATTAGGAGAATAAAATCTAGCTACCCTAGCCAGTTCATGAATGCTACTTCTCTGTTTCTGTTTGCATCACCATGGTCCGTGGCACGAAAGGGGGCGAGGATGCGATGCAAAGTAACAATAACAAAGAGGCACCTAGTTCTCAGGAGGTATGGGTTTCCTCCCCTAGCCCTTCTGTTGGTCATCTTCTGTTGGCTTGAACGAATCTGTTCAGCGGCAAGGAAAACGACCTAACAATATGATACCTCAACTTTGGCTTTTCTTTTATGCATATTGCATCCCCTGCGACTCCTTTTTCATAAAACAAAACCAGTGACTTGTCTTATTTGACTCTAGCATCACTCCAATTTGTCCACTTATAGTTCATCGTCATGTGTTAGGGTAGTTGGGGCCCAGGAGAGATGGACAACGACGAGGCCCCTACTTTCGAGTCTGACATGGACTTGTACCCTATGGAGAAGGTATGTTTTATCATCCTGTTATGGACCAGATTTGTGCTCTTAGATTGCTACATGTTCATCGAGCTTCTGCAACCATACCACTAATTAAAATCTCGTGTGTCTTCTACCTTGCAGATAGTGCTACTCGATGTCCTTGGGAAGATGGCTTGGGAGACACTATGCTAGAGGAGATCAAGTCATTGGAGGCTTTTACCACACCCTAGAAGATTGCCTAATGGGTCTGAAGCAGCGCATTCGTGCTCTGCTGTAGGTGATCGAGTCCTCTTCCATCTCTGGTGAAGGTCATTCCATCCTGCCGAGCGTGCATGCGCGGATCTAGTTCATTCTATACACCGGCGCTAAGGACTTCCTGCTCGTCGGGAGGCTTAGTATGCACAAGATTAGCAAGGCCATCTTCCAACGTCACGCAAGCAGTTACGGCTTGAGCATGATTGACCTCCCGATTGTGTAGGATGAGAAGCCCACATAGGCCATCTACTCCACGGTCCTCGCTGACATGGCAGTCGTCAACTTTCTCGACAAGAACTAGAAGAAAACTAGTTCAATTGGACATCATCATAACACCGGTGGTAATGTGCATGCTAATCCCTTGCCTATAATTTCCTGGCCAAACTCCTCTACACACTAAACTAGCTAGATGCTTTCAAACCTGTGGCAGCAAACTAAAAATGCAAATTAATGTGGACTAGTCATTCATGCATACATGTAGCAAGACACATGAACCCAAATACTACCTAACCATGCATGCTAAATTATCGAAGAAAATGTGGGTAAACTACTCATCATCTACCGTATTGGACAAAAATAGATAGTCAATGGGAGTATGCAGCCACAGCACCAAGCTACATGGTCGTTTGAGGCATCCATGTGCAGGATGATATGCTCCACTTTAAACAACCTTCTCTTAGCAAAGTAAAAGCTCGGGTAGATGGTGTTAGCACTAGTGGAGCTAGAGGGAAATACCTCTAGAGGCACCGAGAAAGAGCAATACATGCCCCAGAACATCACACGCCCTGCGCGGCCACCACCCAAGCTCTTTGGGATGGGACAGTGTCCCGGTATCCAAAATCACTCGATACATGTCATACTGATGGTGATAGCTTGATTTATTTTGCGACGTGAATGGTACAACCCGATCATGCATCAGAATCAGCTCACCACAATTGTTGAAGAGATGCATGCTTTGTAAATATGGGGAGACACGCTGCTAGTTCTTGAGCTTGCGTTGGTTTTTCCCTTGAGGAGGAAAGGATGATGCAGAAAAGTAGAGATAAGTATTTCCCTCAGTTAGAGAAACAAGGTATCAATCAAGTAGGAGACAATGCACAAATCACCAAGACCTGCACAAACAATCAAAAAACTTGCACCCAACGCGATAAAGGGGTTGTCATACCCTTCACGGTTATTTGCAAAAGTGAGATATGATAGAGATAGATAAACAAAAGACAAAATATTTTGGGTTTTTTTTGGTTTATAGATCGGAAAGTATAAGATTACACTAGTGTCTTCTCTCAAGATAGCAAATAATATGGTGGGTGAACAAATTACTGTCGAGCAATTGATAGAAAAGCGCAAAGTTATGACGATATCTAAGGCAATGATTATGAAATATAAGCATCACGTCCGTGTCAAGTAGACCGACTCCTGCCTGCATCTACTACTATTACTTCACACATCGACTGACTGCTGCCTGCATCTAGAGTATTAAGTTCATGAAGAACAGAGTAACGCATTAAGTAAGATGACCTGATGTAGAGGAATAAACTCAAGCAATATGATGTAAACCCCATCTTTTTATCCTCGATGGCAATAATACAATACGTGCCTTGCTGCCCCTACTGTCACTTGGAAAGGACACCGCAAGATTGAAACCAAAGCTATGAACTTCTCCCATTGCAAGAAAACCAATCTAGTTGGCCACTAAACCGATAGTTCGAAGAGATTTACAAAGATATAAAATCATGCATATAAGAATTTAGAGAAGATTCAAATAATATTCATAGATAAGCTGATCATAGATCCACAATTCATCGGATCTCGACAAACACACCGCAAAAGAAGATTACATCGGATAGATCTCCAAGAACATCGAGGAGAACATGGTATTGAGAATCAAAGAGAGAGAAGAAGTAATCTAGCTACTAGCTATGGACCCGTAGGTCTAAGGTAAACTACTTACGCTTCTTCGAAAGGGCAATAGAGTTGATGTAGAAGCCCTCCGTGATTGAATCCCCCTCTGGCAGGATGCCAGAAAAGGCCCCTAGATGGGATCTCATGGGTACATAAGGTTGCGGTGGTGGAAAATTGTTTTTGTGGATGCTTCTGCTGGTTTGGGGATATTTGGGAATATATAGGACGAAGAAGTAGGTCGGTGGAGTCACGGGGGGGGGGGGGCACAAGGCTGGGGGCGTGCCCTACCCCCTGGGCACGCCATCCCCCCTTGCGGCCGCCTTGTGGCTCTTCCGACTTGATCTCCAAGTCTCTTGGGTGTCTTCTGGTCCAAGAAAAATCATCACGAAGGTTTTATTCCGTTTGGACTCTGTTTGGTATTCCTTCTCTGCGAAGCTCAAAAACAAGGAAAAAACAGAAACTGGCACTGGGCTCTAGGTTAATAGGTTAGTCCCAAAAATAATATAAAATAGCATATTAACACATATAAAACATCCAAAACAGATAATATAATAACATGGAACAATCAAAAATTATAGATACGTTGGAGACGTATCACACGCATATTCAGCTTGGCAGCCACCTCCAGTCGTGGTGGCTGGTTTGGGCAGAATTGCAGCACCATGACACCATTGACGTTAACATGGTAGAAGCACCCTGCAAACATTAAGGGCCTTCTTATAAGTCCACCAATTCTGGATTCCAGCAAGATCCAGTGGTCGGCGCCGAGCTTGGCTGCATGTGGAGCATATTGAAGCAGAGCACCACTGTTGAGTCATCACTAGCAATACCAGAACCCGCCGCTATGAATTTGCCTGTGTTGAAAAAGGAAAGCATGGAATGGTGCTTAGAGGGAAGAAGCATGGTCAGCGGCGGTAGCTCTGTGAGGTAAAGCGTCAGCGGGTTGAGCAGGCTGACGTGATTGTGGTCGTAAAGAGGAGGAGGCCCTCAGGGGTGACACCCAGCAGCTCATGGTCAAGGAGCTCCGGGAGGTCCAGTTGGATGAACTCGCCAGTGGAGGAGTGTAGGAAGCAACGGCGGTTGGGAGCAGTGAGGGGCTCGCGAAGTAGGACCCATCGCCAGGGATGGAACCGGCAGTGAAGACAATCGTGGGAGCGCGGTTCTGTGCAGCATTGCCGCCATGTGTGGCACACAGAATGGAAGCGGAGATAGTCGGCAACGTCATATGCGAGGACCAGCCCCTCCTAGGAGGGGCATGTAAGTGCATCTAGTGCCCCTTAGTGATTTTGGTGTATTGAAGACTTATAGGTTAAGTAACTGATGCGTTTGTGAGTGTACACAGGTCTATAAGTCTATGAGGAGTTTGATATTTACAGAGAAAGTCGACCCCTAAAAATGAAATTCTTCGACTGAAGACTTTGATATTCGAAGACTTTACGAAGACTTTGAAAGTGAAGAAATTGGTGTGACCTTGAAGACTTGATAATCATTCGAGGAATATGAAGCGTGAAGACTTTTGTTTTCGTAGTTTCATTTTCTCTTTCTTGAGTCATAGGAAACACCGTCTTTGTTAAAGGGGTTGAGGAAATACTAAGGAAAAATTTCCATGTGATGCTCAACTCAAAATCCTACACCTACCAATCCTTGAGTGAAGCCATTGGAAATCTCATACAGATTCAGTCAAGTTCTTGATGTGAGACGCAGTTCTTACAGTCATTGATGACTTCTTTCGGCCGAGGAGTTAGGAATTCGCCAAAGGAATTGCCTACGATGAGGAACATGATAGCCCCGAGGAATTTGAGAGTCAAATTTCCGACCGTTCTTTGTCTTCTTGGCGGCGGACCAAAATATCTTATCCACCTAACGGTCATATCATTGAAGGGCATTTATGTCTTATCATGTCGGGCTTCTCCTAGGCTATAAATAGCCGCCCCTACAACCACTAGTTGGTTGGCTGCTCCGAGAGAAATTGACACTTGTCATTTGAGAGCAACCCATCCTCCGAGGACTTTGGCGAAAATCATCAAGTGAGGAAAATCCCAAAACCAAACCCACACAAACCCCAAGTGATTGAGCATCATCAAGAAATTGATCTGCGTGGATCCGGCGCTTGTTACCTTTGAAGACTGTGCTTCTTCCAGACGGTTAGGCGTCAAGGTCTAGAGCATCAAGAGGAATTGTGGATCGCCGAGTGACCAAGTCTGTGAAGGTTTGGAAGTCACCAAGACTTACCACGAGTGATTGGACGAGGCCTGCATGGTCTTAGTTCAAGGAGAATACGGTGAGGACTGGGTCTCTGAGTTGCGGCTCGAGATCGGGTGTCCGGATCTGTGTGTCCTCGAGTTTAAATACTCGGCCGCTCAACCAGATACAAGCGAGACAGCGAGTTGGAACTGGTTTACCAAATCATTGTCTTCACCAACTGACCGGTTCTATTTCCTCAACTCACTCATTTCCTCATTACATGTTGCATGTTGTTCATATCTCATGCATGAAGACTTTGATGAAGACTTTCACAAATTCCTCGGTTCAATTTCTTGATCTGTTTGTCTTCATCTTGTTATCCTGTGTTTACGCTTCCGTACTCTCTTCTAGTCTTCATTTCATCATGCTGACTATGTGTGCATCCTGTTATGTTTACTTCTGAGTACATATTCCGCTGCAAATAGTTCTTCGCTAAGGAATTTCCTCACCGGCAAATTCCTCAGTGAAGAATTTCATAAAAATCGCCTATTCACCCCCCCTCTAGTCGATATAACGACTTTCAATTGGTATCGAGCAAGGTACTCCTTGTTACGTGTGATTTTGGTTTAACCACGGACTTCTAGTTATGTCGACCGCAGTATGAAAAAAGTGACATGCCCTATCTTTGACGGTCATGACTATCCCAAGTGGAAGGCCATGATGAAGAAGCGCATCATGGCAAAGAACGATGAGCTGTGGACCGTCCTTGAGATTGGTCTTCTTGATCTATGAAAGATGGCGAATCTGATGATATTCGCAAGTACACTCGACTTGATATCATAGCGAAGGATATCATCTGCTCCTGCCTATCCGAGACCAATTGGGCGAATTATGCATCTTGGCAATTCAAAGCTCATCGGGACCAAATCTCGATGTCTATGAAGGTCATCGAACTTGTCATGATCCCTAGTTTGAGGACTTCAAGGAATCTCTCAAAGCGATGACTTCGAGCGGAATCATCATCGTCGCATCTTGTCTTATGGCAAATGGTGTTGAGGTAACGAATGCTCCTCATCCGAGTCTTGTGATGATGAATCGATAATGATGAATCGATGATGACATTGAATCCTGCTATACTAAACTCATTTGTGTTGCCACTAAACAACAAACGGTTTTAGAACAAACTCAAGATATGCTAGAAAGAAGTGATAATATGTTGCGCAGAGAAATGGATCGATCAAAAGCATTGGGTGAATGTCTTGGAGAATTCACTCCAAGTTTGGCGCCCTTCAAGATCAACATAATACCCTCTTGATGATCATGAGAAGCTTTCTCTTGAAGCTCTTCAAAGAAAGGAAGATCTTGAAAAGCTAAGAGTGTGTTATGAAGATCTTCAGAAGGAGCGCGATTCATTACTAGCTCAACAAATCAGCGCTTCTCAGGAAGAATTTGTTCCTCGATGCTTAAAGTGCATTGAACGTGAATTTGCTAATTCTTCACCTGAATGTTCAAATGCTTCAAATGTTACAAATTCTTCATCTGCCTCTGCTATCACTAATTCCTCATCTGAGAACATTGCTAGTATCACTGACAATGCAGGGCTGAAGGAATTGTACATGACAGGCATGTACAAAAGCCTCAAAGGGCATAAGACACTTTGTGATGTGCTCAAAAAGCAGATCCTCAACAGAAACCCTAGGAAAGAGGGTATTGCCTTTGAGAGGAAACTCAATGCCGATGGAACATATTGGAAGCCTGGGCAGTATCCCAAAACCTCATGGGTTGCTGCAAAGGGACCTCCAGTTGATCCATCTAACTTATCTGGCTTTACATGTGAATCTCCTCATTCTTCTGATGAGTCATTTAACTCCAACTATAAACTGTTCAAAAATCAGAATGGTGAAGTATTTGCTAGATATGTTGGCACTAAGCTGCAGAGCGGTTCCCCTATGAAGAAAATCTGGGTTCCAAAAGCTGTGTTGAAAGTCTTGGTGAATGTCCCCATGACACCACCTGTGAAGAACAGGAACCCGAGATCAAATTCTTCATATGGACCAAACTCTTCATATGGATCCAAGTCCTCATATGGACCAAATTCTTCACGAGGATCAAATTCCTCAACTGGATCAAAGTCCTCATATGATTATCATCGTACTAACAAATCTGTCTCGCAGGGTAGAGCTAAGGGCTATGAATATGTGCATTATTCTTCAAACCATTATTCATATGCTTACCCTAACCCCTCCTATGCTAAGCGAAATGGTTTGGCATCTTTGCCACCTTTCTCACATGGTGCTCGCAGGATGATGAATTCTTTGCCACCCCTCCAGATGTGGGTGGTGAAGAAAAAGAACTAATCTCTTCTGCAGGGTCAGGTCTCCAGACATGCTCTAACGTCTGAAGAATTTGCTGGGGACCTGACAAAATGCCTGAAAGGACGCAGGCTAATCATGATGAAATGAACTTTCATTTCACACGTCCTCATCTTGCTATATCTTTCTTCGCTTGATGAAATTCATCGATGAATTTGATATCATATTCTTCATCGATGAAGCATATGAGATTGTAAGTTACACTAATTCATCTGCAAGATGATCAACCCAAAACTCTTGAATGGGTCCTCGATAGTGGATGTACAAATCACATGACGGTGACAAGAATCTATTGATGGATGCTCCTTATCACCGTCACCTCTGAAGCATATCATCTTTGGCCGACAAAGGCAAAAGTCAGTATTGGGTCTTGGTAAGGTTGCTATCTCTAAGGATAAGCACATGGACAAAGTCATGCTTGTTGAGTCCTTAGGATACAATCTCATGTCAGTCTCAATGCTTTGTGATCTTGATATGGTTGTTGTCTTCGGCAAATATCACTGTGTTGTGATTATGGAAGCTGACAATTCCAAAGTCTTTGAAGGCTTTAGGAGAGGAGATCTGTATATTGTTTATTTCTCTACAGGACCACAACCAGCCATGTGTCTATATTGCAAAAGCTTCAGAAGGCTGGCTATGGCATCGACGACTTGGTCATGCAGGCATGAGGAATTTGAACACGCTTGCGAAGAAGAAGCATGTCATTGGCATTGAAAATGTCAAATTCCTCAAGGATCACTTATGCGGAGCTTGTGAAGCTGGAAAAATGACCAAGGCCAAGCATCCAGCGAAGACTATCATGACCACTACCCGTCCATTCGAATTGCTTCACATGGACCTCTTCGGACCTAATCATTATTCAGCAGTCACTAATGATGCATCTCTATATGGTTTTGTCATTGTTGATGATTATTCTCGATATACATGGGTACACATTGTTACTTACAAACATGAAGTGCAGGAAGTCTTCAAACGATTTTCCTCGAGGGCTTCAACCAACTTTGGTGTGAAGATCAAGCATATCAGAAGTGACAATGGGCCGAGTTCAAGAATTCTGGTCTTGATGCCTATCTTGATGAACTTGGTATTACTCATGAATTATCTGCTCCCTATACTCCTCGGCGAGAATGGCGTCGTGGAGCGCAAGAACAGAACTCTTGTTGAGATGGCTCGCACTATGCTTGATGAATACAAAACACCTCGGCGTTTACGGATTGATGCAATTGATCTGCTGCCACATCATCAACAGTATATCTTCACAAATTCTTCAAGAAGACTGCCTATGAACTCCTCAACGACAAGAAACCCAATGTGAGTTATTTCAAAGTCTTGATTGCTAAATGTTGGATTAGAGATCCTCACCACAACTCTAGATTTGCACCAAAGCACATGAAGGTTTTATGCTTGGTTACGGAAAGGACTCGCACACCTCTGAGTCTTCAACATTGTTCTTCACAAGATTGTTGACCTTTGTAGATGTGCGGTTCGATGAAACTAATGGCTGCAAAGAGAGCACCTACCTTCATGTTAGATGAACCAGCACCGAGGATGCTATCAAGCTCAAGGCTCTTGAGGATGTCATTCCTCTTGAAGAATCTGTTGAAGAATTCATTCCTGTTAAGTGAAGAGCGTCGAGTGATGCACCAAGAACATGATGAGGAAAATGGTGCTGAAGAAAATGCTGATAAAAATCCTCAGCGACAACCAACTCATCCACGCGTTGCAAAAGAAGTGCAAGTGGAGAATATCATCAATGACATTAGCGCACCAGGTCCTCTCACCCGCTCAAAAGCCTCACACTTATCTAACTTTTGTGGGCACTATGCTTTTGTTTCTATCTCAGAGCCCACTAAGGTAGATGAAGCATTTCTAGAGCCGGAGTGGATTCAGGCTATGCACGAAGAATTACATCAGTTCGAGTTGAATAATGTCTGGGAATTGGTCAATCGCCCAGATCCTCACAAGCATAATATCATTGGCACAAAGTGGATCTACCGCAACAAGCAAGATGAAGATGGCCTTATGGTGAGGAATAAGGCACGACTAGTAGCTCAAGGCTACACACAGGTTGAAGGAATTGATTTCGATGAAACTTTTGCACCTGTTGCTAGACTTGAAGCTATTCGCATTTTACTTGCCTATGCTAACCATCATGATATCATCTTATATCAAATGGATGTGAAAAGTGCATTCCTCAATGGTAAGCTTGAGGAAGAAGTATATGTTGCTCAACCCCCAGGTTTTGAAGATCCCAAGAATCCTGACAAAGTCTTCAGACTAAATAAGGCCCTCTATGGCCTCAAGCAAGCCCCTCGGGCGTGGTATGACACATTGAAGGAATTCTTCGTGAAAAATGGCTTCACACCCGGTTCACTTGATCCTACTCTCTTTACTAAATCATATGATGGTGAACTGTTTGTGTGCCAAATATATGTTGATGATATTATCTTTGGCTGTACTAACCAACGATATAGTGATGAATTTGCCTATATGATGAGTGAAGAATATCAAATGTCTATGATGGGAGAGTTGAAATTCTTCTTAGGTCTTCAAATTCGTCAATAGCGCAATGGCATATTCATATCTCAGGAGAAATACCTCAAAGATGTATTGAGGAAATTCGGCATGCAAGATTGCAAAGGCGTCAAAATTCCTATGCCCACAAATGGCCACCTATGCATTGATGAAAATGGTATTGACTTCGATCACAAGGTATACCGCTCCATGATTGTTTCTTTATTGTACTTATGTGCATCTAGGCGGATATAATGCTTAGTGTTTGCATGTGTGCCCGATTTCAAGCTGCAGAAGGAATCACACCATAAGGCTATGAAGCATATTCTTGATATCTAGCTCACACACCAACACTAGGATTATGGTACCCCAAGGGCTCTGCTTTTGATCTCATTGGATATTCGACTCGACTATGCTGGTGATCGTGTGGACCGCAAGTCAACATCGGCACTTGTCATTTCCTCGGACGATCTTTGATGCATTGGTCCTCGAAGAAAGCAGGCGTGTATCACCGTCTCTTCTGAAGCTGAATACATTGCTCTTTGGATCATCTTGTGCTCAAGCTGCTTTGGATGAAGCAAACCCTCAAGGACTATGGCGTCAACATGAAGAATGTGCCTCTCCTCTGCGACAATGAGAGTGCCATCAAGATTGCTCACAACCCAGTTCAGCACTCGAAGACTAAGCACATCCAGATTCGTCATCATTTTCTTCGTGATCATGTGTTGAAGGGCGATATCTCCATCGAGCATGTGAAGACTGAAGAACAGCTGCTTGATATCTTCACCAAGCCCTTGGATGAGAAGAGATTTAGCAAGTTGCGGTGTGAGCTAAATATCTTAGAATCCTCGAATGTTCTTTGAAAAGGACACACATCCTAACCCTTATGCATAATTGATGACTTGGATGTGCAACACATGAAGAAACGTTTTTCTTCAATCAATGAAGAATAACACTCTAAGTGTGAAGAAATCAATGAAGAATTTGATTCTCATAACCCTACGATAATTGTACGCGGTGTCTGAAATCATCATTCTTATACGGTGGGCTATGCCACCACAAAAGTTGAAAATCTTCAATTTGAGTTTTTCCTCATTTTTGAAATTCCTCAGTTTTTCAAATTCTTCAACTTTGCAAAATCTTCAATGTTTCCGTTGTTTTTCTTCATTTGATATATATATATATTTAATCACCCACGATCTTACACGATCTCATCTGCACAGTACGTGGGTGACACATGTCGCGTGAAGAAGAAAGGGCATGGGCATGTTCATCCCAAAATCTTCGGGCGAACAGTTTTTCACCGTGGCTATAAATACCCCCTCTCCCTTCCTTACTTCATTTACTCCGCTCGGTCGCTGTCTCTCGCTCGAGCTCTCCTCAAACCCTAGCGCCGCCGCTACTCCATCGCCGCTGGTGAGGAAAAGCTTCACTGCCTCAACCTCATCACCGTCGTACTCGCGCCGGCCGCGGAATTCTTCACTCCGCCGCTGCCGTAGCTGTCTCCCTCTGCCAAGTTAGGGCATGGGAGATCTAACGTGACGAACTTCACTACAGTTCATTCCTATTCGTCGTGTTCTTTAGTTCGGGTAATTAAAAGTCACTTTTATTACTCGCGTTGATTCTCAAATATTTTTGAAAATCTTAAAAGGTGTTTTTGTTCTTCAAATCTTTACATATGAACACCTCACACATTGTATGCTCTTGATTTATCTCTCTAAGCTTTCATTTCTTCAAGATTCCTCAATTGTGCGAATTTTCAATCCGTACAACTCTGGAACCTGAGACAAAACGCGTAGTGAAATTCCTCAAGGCTCAACTGGTCAAATTCCTCAAAACTTGTTCTTTTGAAAAATCATATGAGAACGCATATGACCTCTCCAAATTCCTTGCACCTACACTCTGTTCACAGGTACTCATGTCCGCTGCTGAATCACTAGGTTCTCATCAACTTAACTCATTTGCAGCGTTCCTCGAAGAAAAACTGCATACTTCTTCAGAGTGCTCTATTGTTCAAATTCCTCATCTGAAGAAAATGGCAGAAGGCAAGAGACCGCAGAAGGGAGGAAAGAAACCGGAGGTCATGACTGCCTTTGAGATTCCTGAGGAAATATACAAAGACTACTGCACACCTGATGAATCCAAATTTGGCAAGGAGACAAAAAATCAGTGCAAAGTGCGCATACAAAGAATAGAAAGAAGATGGGCACGAGAATGGAGGGAATACCGCTATGTCACTCCCAAGTACATGAGGAAATTCGCTTTAAACCCTCCATGCCCAAGAGCTCCACTGGCACCTGGTCAAGTTGCTGATCCCACTAGCATCAAGAGTGGTGAAGACTTTCCTGAAGAATGGTCCAGGCGCCAAGCCAAATTGGCAAGACAGGCCAAGGAGGCAGTGAGGAAATTCAATGAGGATTCTGCTGCTGCTGCTGCTTTGCTTGCTGAGCCCTCGGTCAAGCCGAGAAATCAATGCCAAGAAGCCTGCTTTCATAAGCCAAGTGCTTCACCGTCAGCGCCCTCACGGCCCAGTTCCTCAGCCGCGCCCTCACGGCAAATTCCTCAGACTGCTGCTGCTCATTCAAAATCCTCAACAGCTCCCTCCAAGTCCTCAACTCCTGTGCATCTGGCTACTTGTCAAAGGACTCAGGGTTTCTCAATTGCCTCTGGTGTCTCAGCAAGTTCCTCAGCTGCACCAATGTCCTCAACAGGCCCCACTCTGCTGAAGACAAAAGCAACTGCTGGACGCGGTCCTCGGCCAAGTCCAAAGAAGAAACAGGTTGCATTCAACGTACCCTCTGATGATGAAGCTTCTGATGAAGAACTTGCAGAAATAATCAGAGACAGACTGACCAAGGCCGCTAGAGCCAAAAGAACAAATGTACCTTTGCTTCTGGATCCGAAGAAGATCCTTGACTTCATCGACCTGTGGCATCAGGATCCAAACACTCCCATACCGGATTTGCCACTGACTCCTGGTCAAAGTCATATGCTGAACCATTTCATCGCTGAAGAGAAATGGAAATTTGAAAAGGCTCGTGAATTGAAGAGAACGCAAGCCAGAAAGGAGAAGCTTCTGAGGAAGAACTTAGTCAACTTGACTCCTGAAGAGCTTCTCAAAGCACAATCTGAAATTCAAGCGCTCAGCAAGGATTTCGATGCTTACAATGCTGATTGGCAAGGAGCCAAGGTGAGATTCGTCAATTTGACGAAGAAAAAATGACAACTGTTGCAGCTCCATTGCAACAAGAAAATCCTCAGGCTGAAGACTCTGCTCAGCCCGCTGAAGAACATGCCAGCACTGCTGATGACTTTCAGCGTGCTGATGAGAACACAAGTTCCAGGGCTGATGACTCCATTCCAGCCACCAAGAAATTACGGGGCATCCACTAGTGGCGCGCTGAAGAATCTGAAGAAAACAGAGCAACTGCACCGATTCTTTGCTGAAAAAGCTGTACCACAATCCTCAGCTCCTCCTGCGCCAACACCAACTCCAATTCTTCCTTCTGCCTATGAGGTGAAGAAGACAAAGGCTGCAGAACGAGCTGCAGTGAAGAAAAGGAAGGCATTAGCTGCGTCAAATTCTTCGGCTGCGAAGAAAATGAAGCCAATGACCAGCTCGATTGAAAATCCTATTGATGCCATTCCCATCTCCTCCATGTCGTCCAAGGAAATTGTTCCTTATGGAGAAGATTACAAGATCCCAAGCGGATCTGATGAAGAAAATCAGTCTGTTGCTACCTCAGAACAGCTTGATGAAGAAATTGAAGTGGAAGCAATCCCTTCAACCCCAGTTGTTTCGTCACCCATGCCTCAGTTCACTACTGATGAGGCTGGTGTTGAGGAAATTGAAAAAGAAGATGAAGACGTGGATATTGGGTGCACGACACCAGTGATGAACGATGACTTGTGGGAAAGTCAGCATCCCAATACTCCTCTCTTCACTCCGATTCTCCAAGTTCCTCAGTCCCCGGCTACAACTGTACAATTGGGCTGTGAAGAAACTCATCCCACATCGTCTGTTAATGAAGAAATTCCAGCCACTAGCGCTGAAGAACCCACTGTTGATCCTCAAACTGCACAAGGAGAGGAACCAGAAATTCCTCAGACTGAAGAACACGAGATCGCGATTCACGAGGTTGTCTTTGCAAGTCACTGATATTCCTCTGCCCAAACCGAAGAATCCATTCTCAAGCAATTAAAAATTCAAGGCCGAAGACTTCTTTTCTGAGCATGTGTTCTTCACTGCCTACAGTCCATATGACTCTGCTCGTATGAGGAAAAGACGCTTCTGGACTCCAACACAAGCAAACTTCTATTCCTCAGTGCTATTTGACAAGGACAAGATATTCGACCATGAGCATATTCCTCATGTGGATATGGAATCACTGCCGTGCTTGAGCGATTACTCCGTGTTCTTCACGATGCGAGGCTCTGAATTTACTGCGATATATGTGATTGGAATGAAGAACTCATTCTTGAGTTCTATGCCACCCTGCACATCACGGAGATCTTTGAAGACATCAATTCATGGGTGCTGGATTGGATGACAGAGAATACTCACTACAAGGCACCAGCAACTGAATTGCTTCGTGTCCTTCCTCTTGATCCTCCCCATGAATCTGCACGTTGCATCTACAATGACCGTGAATTGTCTGATCACTTTATGCAAGTGCTTATGAAGCCGTTGAAGCCAGGACAGGCCCCTCGAACCAAATTCCTCGTCAAGGATTTGCTGTATGTGCCTTGGACTGTGTATAGAATCTTGACGAAGACAATGAGTCCCATAAAAGGCCACGGCTCAAATGAAGAAGATGTCGTTGGCATCATGAAGAACATGCTTTTCAATATCATTCATGGCGTTCCTGTCAACTTCCATGATTTCTTCATGAGGACTCTGGCCAATGTTGCAATGTCACCTTTTGAACTGAAGCCATATGCGCCTTGGATCATGAGATTCATAAGGGCAAGATCTTCACTGAACTACAAGGATGACACTCTGAACCATGGCAGCTACTTGCCGCCCATTGAAGTCCTCAAGCGACCAGTTTCATCATCTGATGACAAGGGCAAGGCAGCAGCTGTGATTGATGAAGGCACTCGTCCATTGGATGGTCAATTTCGCAAGGCTGCATCTTACTCCACCAATGACGATTCTGCAACGCATGACACTGCCGCAAATACCTCAACCAAGCAACAGCCTCAAGCAAGCGCACCGAGGTGATGACTGATCGTGAGTTACTCCTCGGTCTTCATCGAAAGTTGAGCATAATCGAAATGGGTGAAGTGCCAATTTGCTGCAATTCTTCACAACATGACCTCAACGCATAATGCAGTGAAGAAAAATCAGTACTACCTTCATGAAACCCTCAACCGCACATGGGCTGTTCTTAATCATGTCTATTCATGGAAGAATTGAAGACTATGGGTCTTGGGGAAGCATTGGACTGATCCGCACCACCTCGAAGAAATTCAAGAGAGTCAAAGTTCCCGATCGGTGGCAGTTCTTATTCTTCATCGCTGAAACTAATGAATATGAAGATTTGGATGACACTGCGGCAGGCCCTACTTCAACATCCAACCCCGACAACGCTGGCGCTCCTCCATCAACATGAAAATCTTCAGGGGCGTCAGTCCTCAGTTTCGATCCTTTTGGTCATTTGATGACAAAGGGGGAGAAATGAGTTAGTCTTCAAGCGGGTTTATATTATGGGCGTTTTTATTAAGTTACAACTCTCGTTCTTCCGAAACTTTTTATTGGATCGAGTTGTAATCTTAAATCTGATGGTGCCTTGATACTTTTGATCGTGCTTCGATATATTTGATGCTCTGACTTTGATATGGGTTTGTCGGTGTACTAAGGTAGGGGTACCTCAGTACCCCAACTTGTGCACGATTCTGACTTCCCCGCAGGGTTTACCACGTGCTCGCCAAAACCTTCTGCTCCATGACAAACCATTCAAAGACGAAGTATACAAGACGAAGATCGAGACCCGACAAGCGGAGCTTCCGGAAGGCCGTTCGAGCTCAAGGTTACCTCACTCACGCAAGGCCACAGCAAGAGGAGCTCGCCGGAAGACTAGGAGATTACATCATAGAAGACACGCCTCGGCGCTTAAATGCGTCAGCGAGGGCCCGGGAGCAACAAGTTATAGAGCCCGCAAGCTCCGGGCCCTGCAAAATCAAGACCCGGCAAAGGCGCTTGCCGGAGAGTTGCGCTGTGTGCTGCGCTCAGCTCATCGGCCCACGCGTCGCCACAGGGCCTTTCGAGGGCGCGTGGCGAATGGCTGTGCAGCACAGGGGACACGGTGGCACTTCCGATGGTGGATCCATCGCCGTGGCGAGCCAGAGACGCAAGGCGGGGAGCTTTTGGGATTGACGGCGACGGGCATTAAATGCCCTTGTCCCCCTCACAAAGTAGGTAGCAACCACTTTGTTCACGCTTGTAGCTCCACTTTGTTCCGCACTATTCCAACTACCACCTCTTTTACATTTTACCCCTTTCTCCTCGTTGACACCTGTCGGTGACCCTTGCACTATAAAGGAGGCCCATGCACAGCGTGGAGGGGTTCGGCGAGTTCGGTGGAAATCTTGACAACTCTCACGCTCGGTGTAGCTGCTCTTGTAGCTCTTCAAGCTCCCGAGCTCAATACAAACCAAGGCAGGAGTAGGGTTTTACGCGTCCATCGCGGCCCGAACCTGGGTAAAACTGCCCGCGTGCCCGCCTCGATCTGCTCTCTGTGCTCCCTCCGCCCTCGTACCGCACACACAAAGGGCCCGGTCCCATAGGTGCTCGCGGCGGACAGTTTCCCCCGACATCTCTGGCGCGCCCGGTAAAGCGTCGAGGTGTCGCGGACCTGATCCGGCGTTCACGCGAGCGCGTTCTTCATCAACCTCTCGGTTTAATCGACAACTTCATCAACAATTGCGCCATGGCCCGAAGAGGAAGGCTTGAGGTCGCGATCCGTCTGCGTCTCATCCGCCGCCACCGAGCCAGCGGTGGGCGGAGGAGACGCCGTCGGAAGGGTGGTCGCCGGCGAGGATACTCGCGGCGCCACGAATCAGGAGCAGGGCGGATGGCGCGCCTCGTCTCCGTGGACACGCCGCGTCCATCTCAGCACCGACAACCCAGCAGCGCCATACCACGGAGGTGGTATCCGCATCTTTGAGGCAAGGACACACCGGAGGCTCGCGGGATGCTCCGGACCACCGTCCGGACACAAGCAAAACGAAGGCGCCGGGGCAGGACCCTGCTCCTTCTAACGCTGTTAGAAGTCCGAGCATATCCCGCTCCTCGCACCGCTCGCTCCCGCTCCCCTCCACTCCGGCAGAAGCGCTCGCAAGGGCGCAACTGCTCCTCGACTTCCCTCCAGCGGCGGACAAGGCCGAAGACTGGAGGGCTACCATCCAAAGCCTGATCGCCTTCGCCAACAACGACCCTTCACAGCCGCCGGCGACCTCGCGGCCGCGGCAAGCTGAGAAGACGAAGGCCGATGGCGACAAAGCGCCGAGGTGCAACTACCATGCACTCCCGCCGCGAAGCGAAAAACGCCGCCCGCGGAACAACGCCGGCAGCGGCTCCACGGCATCGTCGGATCCAGCGGACTCGTCGGGATCAATGCGAGTCCTCGGCGACCGGCGACAAGAAGACCTTCGGACCACAATCGGCGCCGCCGAAAGCTTCAGCGACAATCCGACCAGAGAGGGAACGCGATCGCAGCGCCGCCGCCCGGTGAACCAGCGACTTGCCGTCTGCGGCGAGCTGCCCTGCGTTCACCCGCGAAGGCTGCGCGGCGTCGATGGCCCAACATGAAAATTTCAAGCTGGCGTGCGAGAAGTATGGCGGCAAGGCGCACCTCGGAATTCCTCGGTGTCTACACCATCGCGGTGCGAGCTGCGGGCGCGGCGAGAAGATTCTGGCGAACTACTTCCGCTCGTGCTTAAGCGAGCGTTCGTTCTTGGCTTATGCACTTGCCGAAAACTCCATTTCTTCTTAGGCAGACCTTTGCCATCGGTTTGTTGGCGCCTTCACTGGCGGCCACAAACCCCACGGCCGAGAGCGATCTCCACATTTTGGCCCGAAGGAAGGAGAATCCTGCGCAAGTATATCCAACGCTTCACCGCGTGCGGCACAACATCCTCGATGTCCACCTGCCGCGGTTATCGCTGCGTTCCACCGAGCGTCGTAACCGCCCGCATCGCGTGAAGAGATGGCGATGACCAAGATTCGGGATGTCGTGAGCTCTATGCTCTGGTGATAAGTCGCGCCGCTGTGAAGAGGAGGAGACTCCCGGGGAGGATCTTGGCGCAGGAGGAAGCGACAGCGACGACGCCGCCCCGGCAAAGAAAAGACGGCGGCGAAACAACCAAAAGAAGAACAGCAAAGAAGTGCTTGCCGTCGAGAAGTCCGGCGAGGAGGCACCCGCCAAGCAAACACAGGCTGGCGGCTCCGGCAAGGAGCCTGCCCCTGTAGCAGCAGCCGACAAGCAGGACGGCTCAGGCAAGCAATACTGCAAAATCCACCGCACCAAGGGCCACAATCTCTACAACTGCAAACGCGTCGAGGATCTCGTCCAGCAGCAAAAAGCTGAGTACGAGAGGCGCGACAAGGAGAGGGCCCAAGGTGGCGGGAGAAACGAGCAAGCGGCGGCCGTTCGATGGCGGGGAGGACGCCGCTGCAAGGCCAAGCAGCGGCAAGATGATCGACCTCCCGGGGCGCGACAAGGATGAAGAAGGCGGCAGCGAAGACATGGAGGATGAGGATCACAGCGGACGGGAGTTCGAGAAGGCCACGGAGGTCTGTGCGTCGGCGGTGGCGCCTCTCGCACACCTCCACCGCCAGCTAAAGCGGTGGGTGCGTGAGGTGAATGCAGCGAGCCGCCCGTGGAGTCGCCAAGAGCTCCTCAAATGGTCCGCACGCCCATCATTTTTATCTTGAGGATCACCTGGCCGCACCACGCGGTCGGGTGCTTGCCGATCTGGTCTCGCCCACCATCCGCAACCTCAAGGTCACTAAAATGTTGGTTGGCGGCGGAGCCGAGCTGAACTTGATCTCCTCTGCGTGGTCGAGAAACTCCAAATTCAGACGGCGAGCTCGAAGAGACCGGTTCTTTCAAGGAATCAACCGGGACGGAGCAAGCCTAAGGAAAGATCACTCTGCCGGTGACCTTTGGCGGGAGCTCAATTTCAGGATCTGGCGCATCACTTTTGGCGTCGCCGATATTCCGTTGCCATACAATGGAATACTCGGCCGTCCTGCCTCGCCAAGTTCATGGCAGCTTCCCATTATGCTTAGCGTACTCAAGATGCGGGGCCGATAAGCGTCATCACCGTCCACGGCGACAAGAAGGATGCGCTTATCTGCGCCGACAAGATCTACCGGATCGCGGCAGCTGCGGCCGATAAGAATACACTTGCGCTGAAGCTCCCGGGGAAGAAGAAGACCAAGTCCGGCAAGTGCTCTGGGGCCCACTCCGGCAACCGCACCTCTTGGTCTTTGCGCTGCCGTCGAGGGCGTCCGTCGAGCTCCACCGGCAAGAGTAAAAAGGAATGGCGCTCCGTCGGCAACCAAGAAGGTGTCCGCCAAGGAGGGCGGCACGGTGGTACCTTCACCATCGGTGCCACACTTGACGACAAATAGGAAGCGGCTCGTTGCCTTCCTGCGGGCGAATGTCGATGTGTTTGCATGGCAACCATCGACATCCCGGTGTTCCCGGAAGGTGATTGAGCACAAGCTTGCTGTTTGCCCTCATCTTGTGACCCATCAAGCAAAAAGTGAGGAAGCAAGCCGTGGGCGCCAAGAATTCATCGGCGAAGAAATCAAGAAGCTAGAGGCAGCAGGCCTAGTTAGAGGTGTGATCCATCCGGCGTGGTTAGCAAACCCGATCGTGATGCGCAAGGCCAGCGGAAATGGAGGCGTGTATAGACTTCACCGATGTGAATAAAGCATGTCCCAAGGATCCATTCCCTTGCGGCGCATTGACCAGTTGTTGACTCCATTGCGGATGTGAGCTACTCTGCTCTCTTGATGCATACTCACGCTATCACCAGATCTTTATGGCCAAAGAGGATGAAGAAGACTGCATTTATCACTCCATGTGGCACTTATTGCTTCATCGCATGCCATTTGGACTGAAGAATGCAGGATCAACATTTGCAAGGGTAGTGTATCTTGCTTTGAGCCACGATCCACGAAATGTAGAGGCTTACATGGATGATATCGTGGTGAAGAGCAAAAGCAAGGATCGCTGATTCAAGATTTGGAAGAGACATTTCAGAACCTGCATAAGAAGATACAGCTTAAGTTGAACCCGAGAAGTGCGTCTTTGGAGTTCCCTCCGGCAAACTTCTCGGGTTCTTTCATCCTCCTGTGGGGATTGAAGCCAACCCGACAAGATTAAAGCCATTGAGCAAATCGAAGCCCGAAGCGAGTCAAGGATGTCGAAGGCTTGCAGGTTGTGTGGCTGCCCTCGGTAGGTTCATTTGAAGTCTGCGAGAGCGCCTACCTTTCTTCAAAATCTTGAAGAAGGCAGGTCCCATGAAGTGGACTCCGGAAGCGGAGGCAGCGCTGCAGGATTTGAAACGGTACCTATCCTCCACCCCAATACTTGTCGCACCTAGACCACAGGAGAAGTTGCTGCTGTACCTAGCGGCAACCAACCAGGTGGTTAGTGCTGTGTTAGTAGCGGAGAGGGAGTCCGACGAGGAGGCTACACCACCGGCAAGCGAGTCCAGCGACAAGCAGGGGGCTGCTCCGACAAGCTCTGGCCCCGACAAGGACAACTCTGCGCAGGAACAGGATGAGGTGCGGAAGAAGATGGTGCAGCGCCAGTGTATTTTGTGAGTTCCCTTCTCCGAGGGCTAGATCAAGATACTCGGGTGTGCAAAGTTGCTTTTCGCCTCCTCATGGCCTCGAGAAAGCTGCGCCATTACTTCGGCGCAGACGAGATAACGGTGGTCACTCGCTTTCCGCTGAAGAGGATATTGCACAACCCGAAGCAGCAGGCAGGATCGTTGAGTGGGCCTTTGGGCTGTCGAGCTTTGGACTCAAGTTTGAAAGTACTTCTACCATCTGAGCCGAGCTTTGGCAGAATTCATAGCGAGTGGACCCCAGCGCCCGATGAAGAAGTCCAAGAAACAAGTACACCCGTACAAGAAGCGACAAGTGAATGGGTAATGTACTTTGATGGTGCCTTCTCGCTGCAAAGGCGCCGGTGCGGCGTGGTACTCATCGCGCCAACCGGAGAGCACCTCAAGTATGTTATCCAGATGCACTTCCCAAGGGAGCAAGCGACAAACAACACTGCTGAATATGAAGGTTTGCTCGCCGGCCTCAGGATTGCGGCTGAACTTGGGATCAGGAAGTTGATTGTGCGGGGAGATTCTCAGTTGGTGGTCCGGCAAGTTAACAAGAGCTATCAGAGCCCTTTGATGGAAGCTTATGTCGATGAAGTGAGGAAGCTTGAGGAGCGCTTTGAAGGCTTGCAGATGGAGCACGTCCCGAGAGCTCAGAATGAAATCGCAGATGGCCTTTCAAAGTGTGCTTGATGAAGTTACACGTGGAACCGGGGACCTTCTTGCTCAAGCTGACTCAACCATCCGTCACGCCATCAATTGGGCAGTCCAAGAAGAAAGTTGGTCTCCGGCGACTACTTGCGGTGGGTCTCCCCAGAGGCCGCCGCCAAGGTCCCCAAGATCAGCGGCGATCTGTTGAGAACAGTTTGCTCCTCAGATCCTCGGATCTGTCAGTTGCAACAAGTGTTCCCGACAAGCCTCGCCCGGCGAGCTTGCGAGGACCTTCAGCTCAGCGAGCCGAAGTTCTTGCCGTAGAAGCTGAGGTTCCCAGGCGGCCCTCATGCCTTTAGTCCTTGCCGTTGAGCCCCAAGCTCCGGCATGGGCGCAGCAGATCGTCCGTTTTTGCAAAGCTGGAGAACTTCCGGCGACCGGAAGAAATAGAAGATAACCAGACAGTCAAGTATGTACCAGTTCGTGGATAACGAGCTGTGCGAAGAAAACTCAATGGTGTCGGATGAAGTGCATCTCCGGGAAGATGGACAAGCTGTTGGCGAAATACACGGAGGCATATCGGCCACCACATTGGCGCAAGAAGCGCTTGCCGAAAGCTTTCGGCAAGGGTTCTTTGGCAAGCCCTCAAGATGCAAGCGCACTAGTAACCAAGTGTGAAGCGTGCGATTCCATGCAAAGCAGATTCATCGGCCAGCTCAAGCTCTCCAAACAATCCCTTTGTCCTGGCCCTTCTCGATGCAGGGCTCGATATCCTCGGCCCCTTCCCCCACTGTCGGGGCTTTGAGTACTTATGCGTAGCAATCGACAAGTTCACAAAGTGGCGGAAGTGGAGCCAGCGAGAAAGGTGACAACAATCAGCGGTCAAGTTCTTGGATCGATTGTGTGCCATTTGGGATCCCTAACGGGATTATCGCGACAACGGTACACAATTCACTAGTCGCACCTTCATGCGATCGCCCAAGACCTTGGCGCCAAGGTCTGTTTAAACCATTGCTCACCCGAGAAGCAGCGGTCAAGCGGAGAGGGCCAATCTTGAAGTGCTCTTGAACTCAAGACAAGAACTTTCGACGGGCTGCGCAAGTGCGGAAGAAATTGGATAGAGGAGCTACCGGCGGCTCTTTGGTCAATCGAGCGACACCGTCGAGCCACGGACGGACACCCTTTGCTCTAGTCTATGGAGCAGAGGCAGTTCTCCCCACGGAACTTCGTATCTGGATCTCCTCGAGTGCTCGCTTATGATGAGCTCGAGCAAGAGCAAGCTGCGGCAAGATGATGCATTGCTCCTTGAGGAGGGATGTCTCGAGGCTGCTTTGTCGAGCTGCTCGATACCAGCAAGCCTTGTGCGCTACCATAGCCGCAAGGTCAAAGCCGAGAGTCTCGAGGAAGGCAAACCTTGTTCTTGGCGTGTTCATCCGCCAAGAATTCCAACAAGTTGGCGCCGAAGTGGGAAGGCCCTTATCGGGTGAGACAAGTCACGAGGCCCGGCTGTCGCCTCGAGACCGAAGAAGGCTTACCGGTGAGCAACTCACGGAACATAGAGCATCTTCGCAAGTTTCACCCATAAAGCGCGGTTGCCGTGATCCGCTCCGGCAACCACCTTTTGTACAAGCTTTGCAGCTATTGCATGTAACCCTTTGTACAAAGCGAGCGCGAGACCCGTGCATCGATAAAGTTTATGTGTTTTGCGCTAGTTGCCTTTCCCATGCTTTTCTTTGCTATTTGCATGTGTTATTTGGCATCTTTTGTGCGACACACATATCTGGTAAGCAAAAGCACGCCGAAAGGCCATATACTTGTTTCCCTCTTCTCTTTCCTTGCCTCTTAAGCAGAAGGAACATTCCTCGCGCACAAGTTTGCCGGGGGGGAAGGAAATGGAGGATGAACCAAGTGCTGTTCAAGAAGGATGAACCAAGTGTTGTTCAAAAAAGAGAAGCTTGCCGGAGAACGCACAGATCACGAAAGCTAAGTTATCAGAATTTGAGCAGTTCAAAATTTTGAATTTTAAGTTGCCTTCCTTGAACAACCACACCTTGTATGGAAAACCTGTGCGCGGAGGAACCTACCCGTGGATAGCCGCACCCTTATCTTGTTTTCGAGCACGCTCAACGATTTAAGTGAGCTGCGACAAGTGTTCGCGCCTTTGTTTAGTTTTCGAGTCCGCTCAGCAAGTTAAGCGGCGTTGCGACTAGCATGAACAAGGATGCTTGCCGGTAAAACCTTAACCAGGTGGGCTGCTTGAGTTCAACACTCAGCGCTCATGGCAAGGGCCCTGCCGGCAAGTTCCCTAGAGCGTGGGGTTGAAGCATACAAAGTTGAGGATCGAGAACAAGGGAGATAACACTGCATCTATTGATCAAAGTAAAGATAATATCCTCGAGGAATAACTTGTCGCGATGACTAATGAGTTCATAACACCTGTGCAGCAACAAAAGAGTTAAAAATAAAGGAGGCCTAGTCTCGCGGTGCGCCCTCCACCTGGAGATCTTGTTCACTTTAGCAATGATGTGGGCGACCTGCTCCTTGAGCCTCCATGTTCGCGTCGGCCGCAAGCTGCGAAGAACGTTGGTGAGGTTTATGCGGGATTGCGGTATACAATCTTCGTCGACACGCTCCATGGTTCCGTGCACAGCGGCGGAGTCTCCTCGGCGAGTTGCGCGGGGATCTTCTTCCGCAGATTTGCCAGGGCCGGCGCGATTCCCCTGAAGAAGAGGCTGAGCTTGGCGCTGTGAGCGAGATTTGGATCCGGGAGTAGATGAGATGCTCGGCTTGGCGCCAGCTCCTCTGATCAATGTCGGACGCACAAGACACCAAGTCCTCGGTCCATAACTCGACGGTACGGCGGAAGTGCTCGGCTGCTTTGTTGGCGCTGTCCACCAAGGTTCGCTCCTCGCGGAGCTCCTCCTTCAACTTGGTCTCCCGATCCCGGGCGGCGTCAAGCGAGTCCCTCGGCGCGAGACTTTCAGCTCAAGATCCTCGATGGAGTCCTTGGCGGCCTTCAACTCGTCGCCTTTCTTGGAAAGACGCACAGGAGTTCTGAGTTGGTGTGGGCGTCCTTCTCGCGCTCGTGATGGCCTGGCGACCTTCTCCACGCTCGCCTTGAGCAACTCCTCCAGCTGCGCGACCTTGGCGGCAAGCTCCTTCTTGGCGGTCTCGCGGCAGCAGCCGCGGCTTCGCCTCCTTGAGTTCCCGCCAAGGGCCTGCTCCCGAGCGGCAAGGTCTTCCTCGTGGGAGTCGAGGTTGACCTTCCGCTGGGTGAGTTCTCCTTCTCGCCGGGACAGCTCCACCCCGGCGAGCCGCTGCTGCTCTTCGGCCTCGGCCTTCTCTAGCAACCACTCCTCATACTCCCCGGCGAGTCGCTCACGCTTCTCCGCCATATCGCGGAGAGCAGCCTGGTTGGCGGCGCTGAGCTCCGCCGCACGCTTCTCCATATCCTCGGCGGCTTTGGCGGCGAGGCCTCCCGAAGCGAGCCGCTGCTGGCCCGGTAAGGGCCGAGGCTGGTGAAGCAGCTTCTCCTCCTCGGGCCCGTCGCTCCCGGGTCCCTCGGCGATCTTCAAGCCCAGCGGGGCGGGACCTCCCCATCAAAGGCCTCGCCCTCCGGGGAGCATCTGACGAAGAGCCCCACGGCACTTGGATGAAGACACCGTTGGGGGCTTTGGGTAGTGGCCGGACTGCTCCTCTCCGGCGGAGGGTCGGCGACAGCGCAGCACTTGATGCTCCCGCCGCCTCCGGGCAGCGGTGCGGTCGCCGTCCTCCTCCCGGCAGCTGCGTCCGCAGCGGGCGATCTCTTGCGCGGCTGGCTCGGCAGCTCCGCCGCATCCTCGGCGGCAGGCGTCGCCGCCGCTGCCTCGCGCCCTCCTCCTCAATAGCGATGATTTACTGTCTCCATCTGCTCGGGGAGGGGGATCTAGAAAGAAGAAGAAAAGCGAAAGAAGTTCAAGCAAATATCCAAAAGAGACAACGCCAAGAAGACAAGTTGCAGAACCTACCTTGGCGGGCGTCGTCGTGGCCAGGCTCCCCGCCGGAGCTCTGCTTGGCGGAGTGGCCGCCCTCGCCCGGGCTACTCGCCCTTGGCGAGTACCCGCCCTTGGCGAGTGCTCTCCTTGCCGGGAGTTCGGCCTTGCCAGGGGCGGCGGGGCTGCGGCTCCTCGGGCGACCTCGGGACGCTCCTGCCACTGTGGCTCCATCTCTGCACAAGTCAAGACAAAAACATCAAGGCATTAGTACAAGACCAAAATCTTCAAATCGCCCGTGACGAAGTGCAAAACCAGGACTTCTGTTGGGGCTGCTCCTCGAGCAGCCTTCGGGTCAAGCAAGCTTGGCTCGGCCGTCCCGGTCGCCCAGCCTTGCCTAGCCTTCTTCGCGCCCGCTCCGCCAAGGTCCTGAAATCAAAACAAGAAACAAGATTAGCTTCAACAATAATCAAAGCGAAATTTGAGAAGATGAAGGTCTCGGATACTTCCTGTTCCTCCTCGTCGTCTTCGCTCAAGGCGGAGAAGTCATACTCCACATGGGGCGCGTCGGCGAGAGGAGCGGAGGCGAAGGCTCCTCGGGCGCTTGGCGGTCCCGGGGCTGGGGGCGCGAGACCCAGCCTGTTGCAGCCGGGGCCGAGCCGGGCGGAGCCGCCGCTCCGCTCGAGAAGACCCCGTCCGCTTGGCGCCGACCTGCAGGCGCCTCTGCCATAACTGCTTGGCCGCCGCTTCCGCCGTGGCTGGTACGCCGGTCGCCCTCGGCGCGGCTTGGCTTCCCCGGGAAGCTTGCGCTGCCCGGCGAGCTGGTTGTTGCCGGGGGGCCTGCGCCCTCGCTCCCGTCGCTGCCTTGCGGAGGCGCCTCGGTGGAGAACGCCTAGGGCTTGCCCGGGGCGGGGAGGTCTCCGACGACAAGGAGAGGTCGTCGGCGTAGAGCTCCGTGGACCCGCCGGCGTCCTCGGCGGCCTCGGCGTCCTCCTCCTCCTCCTCCCCGGCTGGCTCGCCGGACCCAGCGCCCTGCGCTGCGGCCTCTTCCCCTCTGGCGCCTCCGCTCCCTCCGGCGCCTTCGCTTCCTGCGGTGCCTCTGTTCCCTCCGGCAGCATCACCCCTTGCCGCGGCCTCGGCCGCGATTCCAGGGATCCCGGAGTGCCTCAACGAGGGGACCCCGACAGGCGCGTCGGGAGGAAGCTGCAGTAGTCTGCGGATCTCCGCCTCCTCCGCTTGGCGGGACATTTCCGCAGCCTCTGCCTCCTCGGGCGTGTAGCCGAACTCTCCCGCCGCTGCGGCTGCAGCGGCCTCTTCAGCCCGAGAGGCTATGTATGCAAGCTCTTGGTCCGTGGTGTCCCGCGTATGCTCCTTGATGTCATCCTTGTTCTTCGCCACCTCCACAAGGTTGTCGAAGAAGCTGAGGATGTCTGATGGACTGGGCGAAATCCACGTCCGGTCCACGCCGTCACGAGTCACCTTGAGCATCATGGCGCAAAACGATCCGGGCTGTCTTTGTTGCAGAGGGGCACCACTTCCCGGGGAGGTCTGAACCATTCCGGGTGGGCCGGGTCGTGCTTAAAGAGTTCCCGGACCATCCCCTTCAGCTCCAGCGTCGTGAAGTTGAAGTTCAGCCCGGGGCGCAGCCTCATTATATCCCCTGCGTTGCCATACTCCCAGGCCGGCTTTTTCTGTCTTGGAGAGGGCAATCGGCGGCGGAAGAAATCTGCGCCTACTACGCAGCGGATAGCCCTGCCATCCGAAGGCGAAGAATCCGGATGAGGCGATGTTGAGCTTGCGTCGTCGAATCCAGCTCGCTCCGAGTCCTGCCCGCGCCACGATAGGCGTTGTCTTGTGGCGCGGTGAAGGGCTGTGGCGCGTCCTCAACGATCCAGCACCAGTCTGCACGCCACTCTTCCCACTTGCCGCGGAGCTCCCCCGGCAAGTAAGACTCCTTCTTGTGCAAACGAAAAACCCAAGATATCCCTCCGGAGAGGGGGACGCCAGCCTCTGCTCTAGGAGTGAAGAAATGCCTAAACAGCGCTACGTTTGGGTGTATTCCTATGAAGTTTTCGCACATGTGTGCGAAAACCGCCATTGTGAGGATAGCGTTGGGGGTGAAGTCAAGAAGATGGAAGCCGTAGGTGTGCATGACGTCACAGAAGAATTCAGAAAAAGGGGGGCAAAGACCGCAGTGGAAGAAGGCTGCGAAGAAATAGTACCCGCCGGGGTAGTTATCCTTGGCGGCGGCCGGATGAGCTCTGGTCCGAGGATGCGCCTTGGTCTCCTTGGCCCAGAACAGGTAATATTTGTTCCAGAGTTCCCGCGCGCTAAGCCTCGGCGGGAAGACGAGGTTCCGCTTCCGGTACTCGGTGAGCCTCGCCGCTTGCTCCGACTTCTCCTTCTTGGCCTTCTCCGCCTTCGCCTTCCCGGTCTTGAGGGCCATGGCGGAGGCGGCAGAGAAGGGGGACGAAAGAGCCAGCGGCCGGAGATCTGGCGGCGGCGGAGGTTTGGGCGGAGCACAAAGGGGATCTCTTGAAGAGGAGAGGATGCAATGAAAGCAAAGGAGGAACCGCTCCTGCTTCCTCTGCTTTATGGGGAAGTGGGGCGTTCCGCTCTTCCCATTAAAGAACGTGGGCACGTCCCATCCCACGCCCGCAATCGGCGCGTGCCGTTCTTGAGGGGATCTGGCGAATCTTGAAGTGGATTCGACGCCAGTGGGCGCGTGTGCCGTCTGCTTTTTTGGGCTGGCCCAACAGCGCTTCGGCACCGTGTGTGGCCCAGCCAGGGGCTCTGTCGGTGTACTAAGGTAGGGTACCTCGGTACCCCAACTTGTGCACGGCGGTTCAGACTTCAGCGGCAGGGTTTACCGCGTGCTCGCCGAAAACCTTCTGCTCCATGACAAACCATTTAAAGGCGAAGTATACAAGGCAGAAGATCGAGACCCGACAGCGGAGCTTCTTGAAGGCCGCTCGAGGCTCAAGGTTACCTCACTCACGCAAGGCCCTGGCAAGAGGAGCTCGCCAGGAAGACTAGGAGATTACATCATAGAAGACACGCCTCGGCGCTAAATGCGTCCCGGCGAGGGCCCGGGGAGCAACAAGTTATAGAGCCCGGCAAGCTCCCGGGCCCGGCAAGGTCAAGACCCCGGCAAGGCGCTTGCCGGGAGAGTTGCGCTGTGTGCCCGCGCTCTAGCTCATCGGCCCATGCGTCGCCCTGGGGCCTTTCCAGGGACGCGTGGCGAATGGCTGTGCAGCCTGGGGGACATGGTGGCACTTCACGGTGGTGGATCCATCGCCGTGGCGAGCGGAGACGCAAGGGCGGGAGCTTTTGGGGTCGGCGACGGGCATCAAATGCCCTTGTCCCCCCTCACAAAGTAGGTAGCAACCACTTGTTCACGCCTTTGTAGCTCCACTTTGTTCCGCACTATTCCAACTACCACCTCTTTTACATTTTTACCCCTTTCTCCTACGTTGACACCTGTCGGTGACCCCTTGCACTATAAAAGGAGGCCCATGCACAACGTGGAGGGGGTTCGGCCGAGTTCGGCTGGAAATCTTGACAACTCTCACGCTCGGTGTAGCTGCTACTGTAGCTCTTCAAGCTCCCGAGCTCAATACAAACCAAGGCAGGAGTAGGGTTTTACGCGTCGATCGCGGCCCGAACCTGGGTAAAACTGCCCGCGTGCCCGCCTCGATCTGCTCTCTGTGCTCCCTCCGCCCTCGTACCGCACACACAAAGGGGCCCCGGTCCCATAGGTGCTCGCGGCGGACAGTTTCCCCCGACAGGGTTATTCTCTGATGCTTTTGAAGCACTAAGCTCTGAATGTGATATTTGAGCTCTGAAACTTTTGATGTGATATTCTGCATCTTATTCCTAGTCAATATTGTTGCACGCATCCTGAATCTCATCAGGCACCATATCCCATCATGCATTTCAAATTCTTCATATTATATATCAAATGCGTGTATGAATTACAAGATATAGGGGGAGATCTCCATGATTCAATTCTTCAAATATGCATTGCCTCAAAAGCAAATTCCTCATTATGCACATATTCAGGGGGAGTTCTTCTATATCTTGCAATCAAATTCCTCAATATCAGTATTTACACTTCATATGTTTATCCCCGTTGAAAACTTGACCTATGTTGTCATCAATCACCAAAAGGGGAGATTGTAAGTGCATCTAGTGCCCTTAGTGATTTTGGTGTATTGAAGACTTATAGGTTAAATAACTCGTTGTGAGTGTACACAGGTCTATAAGTCTATGAGGAGTTTGATATTTACAGAGAAAGTCGACCCCTAAAAATGAAGTTCTTCGACTGAAGACTTTGATATTCTGAAGACTTTGAAAGTGAAGAAATTGGTGTGACCTTGAAGACTTGATAATCATTCGAGGAATATGAAGCGTGAACACTTTTGTTTTCGTAGTTTCATTTTCTCTTTCTTGAGTCATAGGAAACACCGTCTTTGTTAAAGGGGGTCGAGGAAATACTAAGGAAAAATTTCCATGTGATGCTCAACTCAAAATCCTACACCTACCAATCCCTTGAGTGAAGACATTGGAAATCTCATACTGATTCAGTCAAGTTCTTGATGTGAGACGCAGTTCTTACAGTCATGATGACTTTGTTTCGGCGAGGAGTTAGGAATTCGCCAGTCTGAATTGCCTACCTGATGAGGAACATGATAGCCCCGAGGAATTTGAGAGTCAAATTTCCGACCGTTCTTTATCTTCTTGGCGCGGACCAAAATATCTTATCCACCTAACGGTCATATCATTGAAGGGCATTTATGTCTTATCATGTCGGGCTGCTCCCTAGGCTATAAATAGCCGCCCCTACAACCACTAGTTGGTTGGCTGCTCGAGAGAAATTGACACTTGTCATTCGAGAGCAACCCATCCTCAGAGGACTTTGGCGAAAATCATCAAGTGAGGAAAATCCCAAAACCAAACCCACAAAACCCCAAGTGATTGAGCATCATCAAGAAATTGATCCTGCGTGGATCCGGCGCTTATTACCTTTGAAGATCGTGCTTCTTCCAGACGGTTAGGCGTCAAGGTCTAGAAACATCAAGAGGAATTGTGGATCGCCGAGTGACCAAGTCTGTGAAGGTTTGGAAGTCACTGAAGACTTACCATGAGTGATTGGGCGAGGCCTGCGTGGTCTTAGTTCAAGGAGAATACGGTGAGGACTGGGTGTCTGAGTTGCGCTCGAGAGATGGGTGTCCGGGACTGTGTGTCCTCGAGTTTAAATAGTCGGCCGCTCCAACCAGACGTACAAGCCGAGACAGCAGTTGGAACTGGTTTACCAAATCATTGTCTTCACCAACCGACCGGTTCTATTTCCTCAACTCACTCATTTCCTCATTCATGTTGCATGTTGTTCATATCTGTGCTTGAAGACTTTGGTGAAGACTTTCACAAATTCCTCGGTTCAATTTCTTGATCTGTTTATCTTCATCTTGTTATCCTGTGTTTACGCTTCCGTACTCCGTTCTAGTCTTCATTTCATCATGCTGACTATGTGTGCATCCTGTTATGTTTACTTCTGAGTACATAATCTGCTGCAAATAGTTCTTCGCTAAGGAATTTCCTCACCGGCAAATTCCTCAGTGAAGAATTTCATAAAATTCGCCTATTCACCCCCCCCCCCTCTAATCGATATAACGCACTTTCAGGGCACTACTAGGAAAAGGGCTATAGATAATATGGACATTAATGGCGCACCACACATGTGGTGCGCCACTACTATATACTAATGGCGCACCATGTGTTGGTGCGCCATTAGTGTCCAAATACTAATGGCGCACCACATCCACGGTGCGCCACTACTAACATTTTTTTTCAAAACTAGTAATGGCGCACCAGGGGATAGTGCGCCATTACTAGTTAAACTAGTAATGGCGCACCACACCCTCGGTGCGCCACTGCTAATTTTTTCCAAAATTTTTTTCAAAACTAGTAATGGCGCACCACACCCACGGTGCACCATTACTAGTTTTGAGAAAAAATCCACGAATGCACCCCCCCCGGACCGCCTTTTTAGTTTTAAAAAAATAAAAGAAAATGATGGAAATGTCAAAAAATAAAAGAAAATAAGTTTCCCATGTGATATGTGGTCTACTTGTTGGGAAAATTTACAAATATGAATTTTGACTTTATTTGCAAAATCTCTCTGGAATTTGTAAAATGGGTATAACTTTTGCATACGAACTCGAATTAAAAAGTTTTTTATATGAAAAATCATCTACTCGAAAAGTTACATCCGAATTTAACCGGGGGAACCCTGTTAAACATTTTCAAAATCTTCAAAAACCTAATAGAAAAAAGTTACGGGGCTTTTAAGAACTAGAGGGGGAAAATGGAAAATATTTCAAACTTACTAGTGGCGCACCATTTGCTAGGTGCGCCACTAGTAACAGAAAAAAATTGGTTTCAATTTTTTTATTTTTGGAATTGTTTTTCAAAAAATGATACGTAATATGACCGGGAAGTTTGAAATATTTTTCAAAATTTCATCATACTCATGAACATGAACAAAGTCCTAGACATCAAAAAGGTTTTATAGGATTGATATGATAGATATATCAACAAGTGCACATTAAGTGAGGTGGTCTTTGGGGTTGGATAGAATCGCAAAGTTAAGCACCTTTCGGGCTCGAGTAGTGTGAGGATGCGTGACCTTCTGGGAAGTTTGACCACTTAGTGCGATTTGACTTGAGATTAATCATATTAACCCGAGATTAAGCCATAGTGACCCGAGATTGAGAAAAAAATTGAAAAAAAAGTTGAAAAAAATCTGAATTTTTTTTGAAAAAAGTTAGTAATGGCGCACTTCTATGTGGTGCACCATTACTAAGTCGGATAGTAATGGCGCACCGTGTGATATACTAATGGCGCACTCCCTAGTGCGCCATTAGTATCTGGTATACTAGTGGCGCACCAAGGGTGCGCCATTAGTATTATCTAATAACGTGATGCTAGTGGCGCACCTGTAGTGCGCCATTAGTAGCCAAAACAGGTGCGCCACTAGTAGGCCTTTTCCTAGTAGTGGGGAGAGCAAGTCAGATTGGACGGGAGTGATAATCCGCAGTGCGCGTGCGCGCTTCGCCCCCCAAGGCCTCAGAAGATGATGAGGGTGTTTTCTTCCCCTCCGAGATGATGGTTTTCTTCCATCGTCTCCTCCTCATCATCATCCTCCTTCGCTCTCGCAACATGAATAGGTGGCCCTTAGTCGCTTCGTCCGGCAAGGGGACGCAGGACAGGAGCATGGGATCGGCCGGCGGCTCGCGATGAGGGTTTCCGCCCGAAAGACACTACAAGAAATATGTCAACTTACGACCTTCTCTTAGTGACCCCAGCTGAATTGGTCGTAAATTCACGGCCATTTCGCTTGGAAGGGCTCAAACCCTGAAATTGCTTACACCAAATGGTCACAAAGCAGACAAGAGGCGCCAATGACCTTATTTCTACCTGATTACGACCAATATAAATGGTCATGAGGATGTGAACGTGGATGCATTGGTACTTATTGCTATGACTAGGCGCCACCTCATCAGTTTTGCCTATGTGTCATGTCCATGTGGCAGTTTTTGCCCTAGGTTGTGAAGCAACCTATATTTCTGTCATTCCCAAAATTCCCAAAAAAATCTCATAAATTCTTTGGGTCATATCTTCGTCAAATATGTAAAAACCTTCCTTGCCTAGTTCAAAAATAATTCAAAAATATTCATTTTCCTATTTTGTTCAGAGTAACAGTTTGTGAAGGAAGTACCACTTTGGCATGTCCAAATAGTATCCATTTTCTCTGATGCTTTCCTATGCCCAAATAACCATCCTCCACCAAATGCCAGCTCAATCCATTCATTATTTTGAGCGAGGTTCAACATTCAGATTTATGTCCAGTGTGGTGGTTTGCAAAGCAAGTACCACCTAGGCTCCTCCTTTTGAGCTGAAAATTTGTGAAAACGGTCTTCTTAATGGCTGATCATCCTCACCAAAACTCACGCCCATTATCCATGTACATTTCCGTGCACGCTAATCAAACACTTGGCTACTAATTCATGTTTGAGCATCGATTGGTCTCCTCGTGAGAATCTTATGCTGTAATTTTCTTCCTAGCACCAACCTGGGGAGTGCCCAACCAACTAGACATGCCTAGGCCGCCCAGAACACATGGCAACGCCACGGTCACGCGGTGACCACACGACGGACATCTTGAGTTCTGGCGCTCTAGAGTTGGGGCCCTCGACCACCGCCCAAACCTCGACGTATCGCCACCAAACCATGTATTTATGATTAAATAGGTCCTTATGTAACTAGAAATGATTTTTTGAAAAAATAAATAGCAAACTATGAGGCATTGCAGTTCAAATTTGACCCGCATTCCACAGAATCGGCAAATTTGTCTTTTTCACGAGAGGTGGATCAAAAATTTTACACCAGACCATTTTGTCAATTGTGCATTAAATATGCCCTAGTATTTTATAAAAATGATTTGGTCCAATTTTTCAGCAATTATTTGGTAGTTCCTTCACAAAAACCTCCTTTCGCACTCGAAAAATGGAAAATGGTTTTTTCGTCCAACGAAAATGAAAACTTCCTTAGGCAACATTGTTTGCTATTACAATATGCACCCTTGTGCACAATATGAGATCATTTGAACAAACTATGCCATGAATGTGGCCATAAGATTGATCATTTGGCTTGAAAGCCATGAACCTTCACACTTGATAGCTCATTTCTGAGAACACTTTTTTAAAATAATTACCATATTACAAGTTTATTATTTTTCCTGGAAACTTGGTCACATATAATGACACAATGCGAAGGTTTTCCAATTTTTTGATTTTTTTTGAATTGTTTATGCCCGTTTCAAAATGCGGTCAAAACGGCGGGCTTGACCGTTCCTAGCTAGTGGTTGAATCTTGGAATTTTTTTGGTGTTTCTATGATTAAATAGATACTTATGTACCTATAAATGATTTTTGGAAAAAATAAAGAGCAAACTATGAGGCAGCTACAGTTCAAATTTGACCCGTTTCCAGCTGAATCGAGGACAATTTGTCTTTTTCATCAGAGGTGGATCAAAACTTTTTTCACCCAACCATTTGGTCAATTGTGCATTATATATGGCCTAGTATTTTATAAAAATGATTTGGTCCAATTTTGCAACAATTATTTGGTAGTTCCTTCACAAAAAAACCTCATTTCGGGCACTCGGAAAATGAAAAATGGTTTTTTCGTCCAACGAAAATGAAAACTTCCTTAGGAAACATTGTTTGCCATTCTAATATGCACCCTTGTGCACAATATGAGATCATTTGAACAAACTATGTCATGAATGTGGCCATAAGATTGATCATTTGGCTTGAAAGCCATTGATCTCCACACTTGATAGCTCGTTTCTGAGAACACTTTTTTAAAATAATTGCCGTATTACAAGTTTGTTATTTTTCCTGGAAACTTGTCCACATATAATGACACAATGCGAAGGTTTTCCAATTTTTTGATTTTTTTTGAATTTTTTATGCCCGTTTCAAAATGCGGTCAAAACGGCGGGAATGACCGTTCCTAGGTAGTGGTTGAATCTTGGAATTTTTTTGGTGTTTCTATGATTAAATATATACTTATGTAACTAGAAATGATTTTTGGAAAAAATAAAGAGCAAACTATGAGGCAGCTGCAGTTCAAATTTGACCCGTTTCCAGCTGAATCGACCATAATTTGTCTTTTTCACCAGAGGTGGATCAAAACTTTAGACACCCAACCATTTGGTCAATTGTATATTAAATATGGACTAGTATTTTATGAAATTGAAGTAATCCAATTTTGCAACAAATATTTGATAGGTTCTTCACAAAAAAAACCATTTTTGCCACTCGGAAAATGATTTAAAATAGCTAGAAAGATCAGAAATGCATACAAATTGGTCCTTATCCATAAAATGTGGTCTAAGTCTAGTGAAAATTTGTGTTGTGCCCTTTTGCAAAATATTTTTGATAGTTGCTTCACAAAATCCCTCTATTTTTAATACTTGGAGACTATTTTAAAACACTGATTTTTCAACCAATGAGAACTCTTCCCACGGATCGATGACATGGCCCCATCCATCCACCCATCCATATCTCCACCCCACATCCATCCATCCATCTATCTACAGAAAAATAAAAGAAAAGATCCCCACCCGCAGCACAAACCCTAGCTCAGATCCCCCATCGCACCCCTCCTCCCTCGTCCCCATCTCCTCGCCGCCGCCGCCACTCCTCCTCCTCCCCTGCACCACTCCTCGTCGCCAACCTCGCCGCTGCCACCTCCTCCCCGTCCCCTGCACCACTTCCTGATCCCTCCTCCGGCCCCATCCCCGGCCATCCCCACTTCCACCACCCCTCCGTCCCAGTCCAAGCAGACGGAGCTAGGTGGCAGCCCAAACCCTAACCCTCTCCCTCTCCTCCACGACCTCCTCCTCGCCTCCATCGCCGCCGCCACCGCCGCCATCTCGGCGGCGATCCCGCTGACCTCCCACCCACGCCTCTACGGTGCGGAGCTGCGTGCGACAGCGCAAGGCGGCCAGCAACGGCGCGCTCCCGTGGTGGATCTGGCGCCGTTCTTCGCCGTGGAGGACGCCGACGACGCGGAGCGCGCGCCGGGCCACCGAGGCCGTCTTGCTGGCGTGCAGAGCCACCTCGTCTCCGCCATCCCCACCATCCTCTGCCGAGTGACCTTCTTCCTCCTGCCCCCTCTTCCCGCGAGGGCCCGCCCCTCCCCGCATCCCCGCCACGGAGCCGGAGCTCCCCCTGCACCCGCCGCCGGCCATGGGGCGGTGGTCGTCGATCTGAGGTCCAAGCTCTTGAAGGCGGTGTCATGTTGCCCGACCAGGCCCCCGGGCTGGTGAGTCGCCAAATCTCCTCTGCTCCCCGTCGATTCGCTCGAGATTTCGCGGGACCCCCCTGTTCGATGCGTGCGCGTGTGTGGTCAGGTGATGCCCTCGAAGATGAAGACGGAGGTGGAGGAGAGCGAGGTGGCCGACGGCGCGCCGCCGGTGGTGGAGGAGGTGGTGCAGCCGTGGTGCGCGGCTTCGTCAAGGACTGGGGCGCCATGGAGGACCTGCTCACCTCGTCCTCTTCACCGAGCCGCTCTTCACGCCCAAGGTGCCATTGCCCTCCCCATTTTAAGGAGAAAGCAGAGAATTTGTACAAAGGTTTCCTTGTCGAAATCAGTTTAACTAGAAGCCTTTGTCTTGGCGGTTGATATATCGTCTTGCGTCATCCTCCGATTAGAGATTGAGATGCCAAGAATTGTTCAAACAGAGAATTTTGCAAGATTGCTGCTGTTAAACTTTGATGCTACCAACATTAATTAATACCAGTCATTAACACCAACAGATGGCAAGAAAGGTGAAGAACCATGCGCCCTTGAGTTACTGCTTGCACTTTGCTAGAATTGTGTTATCTTGAGCCGCTGATTGAATACTGTTTGCCTCTAGTGTTTTACTAGCTACTACCAGAGTATAGATTCCTGTGTTGTATGTTCACTTGTCTAGCTCTGTTTCCTTTTCTTTTCTTTTATTCTACAGTGACCCTAAATATGTAGTGTAGTTCAAAGGTATAGTCTCCAATGTCCAAATGCCAAACACACCGCAACTTGCGAAATGTCTCTCGATGATGCATGCATGATCAAGACTAGTGTAAGTGTGTGGTGAAGAATTTTGATGGGAACATGGAGGATGATGCTTTTGTTGTGTAATTGTTTATCACCCTCGTAGCATGTATATTTAGCGGTTACTACTAAAAGTTTTGCATTTCAGTCTTTGGGTAGGTAGGATCTTAGGATCATCAACTATTCTACACTGCTTTTAACTGGTTCTGCATTTTTACATACATGTGTACAGCCGTAAATCCAAGTAGACATGCTATCTTTTGCGAGCTTATTTCAGGTTGTGGTTGTTTGTCCTAAAATATGTGCAGGTCTGTTTTTTAATATCCTCGTCCACTAAGTTTTCGTCTCCGCTATGTCCTATTGAAGAAGATTTCATATTCAGTTGTATCCTCGTCCACTAAGTTTTCGTCTCCGCTTTTATGCAGGTCTGTTTTTTAATATCCTCGTTCATTTGAATCCTGGTTACATATTTGTGTGTACTCAAGTTGAAAATGGGACTTGGAATAATATGCAAGTTTCATCTTTTCTATTGCAGCGAGTGTGTCAATTATGCACGGCAACATCGTTGATACTAGCGGTGTCTTGCGATGGTGCAGGCCAAGCAGAGAAAGATAGATGAGATATGCACGGCCTCTCGCCACGGTGACTACATTGTACAAGTGTGTGTCCCGATTTACATGCTCATTGTTGTACATGATGTAAGTGGTACTGAGATGCTCATGGGAGTGGTGGTTCTTTATGTGTTGATGGTCTTGGGAAGAGCATGCATTGTCTATTTTAGTAATTTTAGAGTTGTTGTGTTTGTGAAAGATGCCATCTTTCACTCCTGGATATTCCATGTTCACGAATGTTTATTTTTCATGTGCCAACTTAAATGCTCTAAACAATATACTCCCTCCGTCCCAAAATAAGTGACTCAAAAGTGACTTAACTTTGTACTAAAGTTAGTACAAACTTGAGTCATTTTGAGTCACTTATTTTGGGACGGAGGGAGTACATGTTAATAACTTGAGTCTCTAGTTATGTGCTTCCTATCAATTTTGTGAGAATGCAACCTTTTGGGAATTACAGTACTTTTCTTTTGTGGTAATATAATGATATTAGATGTCTGCTGGTTGCTATATATGTGCAAGATGAATTGAAACCTGCTGTTTTCTTTAGGATGTACGCACACAAATGATTGTCACTCATGAACAACAAGCAACCATACTAGTTACTACCTATGTGTTCCAGATATTGTTGTACATATTATTTATGTTCCTTTTACTTCTAGAGCTATCTTGGTCTCAGATCACATCGTATTACTTTCTTTGTTGCTGCATACCATATCTCAAGCATTGCACATTTGTGTTTGTTTAGGCGGACAACTACTGTATAATATGCAAACAACAACAGAGCTAGTGATGCTATGCTAAAATTAATGTGTACTTGTCAAACTCAAGATTATGGCTGTTAAAAGTTTCAAATGTCCTCTTTTTTAAAATTAAAAGAGAGTCCTTTGTAATACATGATCAAGCAACTAACTCATTAGCGTTTTGACTCGTATGTTTCTATGCTTGCGTTTGTTTAATTGATGTTGTTTCAACTTTGAACTGCTTCAGTATATGGCCTATATTGCAATTGAGATTTAAAGTTGTGGTTGTTCTGTTTCTGAAGCTCAAGTGTGAAGTGTGAAGCAAGTGTGAAGCCGTGAAGTGTGTCGTACTCAAGAAGAGTAGCATATTGTAGCATATATGTGTTGTAAAGATTGTAATCGATTTATTTAGTGGTATATTTGATGAATTTTATGTGTGCTTTTTGATTATGTATGTGATTTGAAAATTTGTGAAATGGAAACTTGACCAATGGGGCCACTTATGAAAATAATCTGTCAAATTTGTACATTTCTGACATGTGGGACCAATTTGAGAGATGATCATGACAAGTGGGACCCATCTGACTAGTGGGACCAGCTTGAATATATAATGGCTGAAAATAGAAAAGCAATAAATAATAAAAGGCCATGGGCCAATAATAAAAAAGGCTACAACGTTGGGCTTGGCCCATGAAGCCGACCAGAATTACCAAGGAAAAAAATAATAAAAGGTTGAATAAATGGGCTAGGCCCATGTAGAAAATCGAATTGGACCGGGCTGAATCTTGTGCCACATCAGCTTGCCACGCTGGATGCCTACGTGGCCTGGGGGAGGTTGCTAGTGACCAAAAATTTGGTCAAAGAACCAACGACCTTTACATATCACGTAGAAGGTCGCTATAGTCAGTTAATGACCCTCAGCTTTTGACCTTCTGTTTTTGGTCACAAAAAGGTCGCAAATGAAAAACTATGACCTTTCAGCGACCAATAGTGAGGGTCACAAGTTGACATATTTCTTGTAGTGAGACGAGGGCCAAACCAAAGTGTTTCATTCTTCACAAAAGTACGGCCTCAAAAGCCTTCACTGTGCTACGGTCCAGCCCGGCCCGAGTATACAACGACTGGTACGTGCCCGACCTCGGTGCTTTGTGTAGGACTAATCCGAGTTCGACACTAATTGGGTCCTTATCGTATGTGTTTCTCTCCACAAAAATAGAGCATTTATTTCTTTTGGAAAAAAATAGGTCCAAATTCAAATCTCAATTTGCATAAGCACCTCCTATCCACCTTCTTTTTTCTGACTAAGTTCGATTTTTTACCCCCTACTTAGTTTCACGTTTGTGAAAGTGTTTGCCTCATTTGTCCATTTTTCACATTTTTACTCAATTTAATCAAACTTGTGCCACGAGAAAAGAAAAGGAGCTTCGAACAGAATGTCAAAAAAAGGACCTTCGAACAGCCCGGCCCCGCGTCGCCCGCACCTGGCGACACGGGGGAAACCTTGACCGAAGGCAGAAGCCCCGCCCGCCACCACCTCCCCTGCTTCGCCGCTGCCGAAGAGCCAGCCGGGGAACCCGCGCCGTGCCTGGGGATGGTGGTGGCGGGAAGGTTCTTGGTCTCCCTAGCGCTGGAGGCCCCTTCCCCTCCGCTACAGATCCGATCTAGTGCACGGCGGCCTTCCCCTCCTCCAACAGCTGCCCTCTCCTCAGTCGGTCCGACGCGGCAGCACGGTCACGCCCTTGGTTCTCCTCCCCGCCCACCCTTGCCTCCACCGTCAGTGCAGCCCTTCTTCTCCGCGCTACTGTTCGTGGGGGCATGCACAAGGCTCTTGGGTGGAGGTGGCCGGGCTGGCCAAGGCTTGGCCCTGCCCCGTGCAGGCCACTCTCCGTCATTGATGGCGTCTCCTCTGAGCTGCGGTGCTAACATCTGCTGGTGTGAGGTCACGGATGTCTTTCTTGGCAGCGGTTGAAGCTATGCGGTGGATGTAACGCCCTCGATGCGGCTATATCTCCCACGTGTCGAAGCACGACTTAGAGGCAAAACCGCATTGAAAGCAATGTCGCAAGTGCGGTAATCTTCACACAACCCATGTAATACATAAGGGAAAAGATACATAGTTGGCTTACAATCGCCACTTCACACAAATACATGAATAAAGCATTACATCATCCAGATACAATCAAGGTCCGACTACGGAACCAAAATAAAAGAAGAACCCCAAATGCGACAAAGGTCCCCGATCGACCCCAACTGGGCTCCACTACTGATCAACTAGAACGAAACAACACAAAAGGCAAGATCTTCATCGAGCTCCTCCTTGAGCTTGGTTGCGTCACCGCTTTCGGTAACATAGGCACCGCAAACTGGTTTTGGAAGTATCCGTGAGCCACGAGGACTCAAAGAATCCCATTACCATGGGTATCAAGACTAGCAAAGCTTAATGGGAAAGGAAGGGGTAAAGTGGTGAGGTTGCAGCAGCGACTAAGCATGATATGGTGGCTAACATACGCAAATGAGAGCGAGAAGAGAAACAAGCGGAACGGTCGTCAACTAGCAATGATCAAGAGGTGATCCTGAACACCTACTTACGTCAAACATAACCCAGAAACCGTGTTCACTTCCCGGACTCCGCCGAGAAGAGACCATCACGGCTACACACGCGATTGATGCGTTTTAATTCGGATCAGGTGTCAAGTTATCTACAACCGGACATTAACAAATTCCCATCTACCACATAACCGCAGGCACGTCTCTCGAAAGTTTAAACCCTGCGGGGTGTCCCAACTTAGCCCATGACAAGCTCTCGCGATCATCGAAGAATAGACCTTCACCCAGAAGACCCGATCAGTCTCGGAATCCCGTACATCAAGACATTTCGACAATGGTAAAACAAAACCAGCAAAGCCGCCCGATCGCCGACAATCCCGATAGGAGCTGCACATATCTCGTTCTCGAGGCAACACCGGATAAGTCAAGCTACGAGTAAAACCAGCCCTCGAGTTGCCAAGAGGTGGCCCAAGAAGTTGCTCGGTTCGGACCAACACTTAGACAAGCACTGGCCCGGGGGGGCTATAATAAAGATGACCCTTGGGTTAATTACTCCCATGGGAAAAGTAGGTGGTGGTGAGGCAAATGGTAAAAGTCAATGTTGGGCCTTGCTGGACAAGTTTTATTCAAAGCGAACTGTCAGGGGGGTCCCATAAATCACCCGACCGCGTTAGGAACGCAAAATCCAGGAACATAACACCGGTATGACGGAAACTAGGGTGGCAAGAGTGGAACAAAACACCAGGCATAAGGCCGAGCCTTCCACTCTTTACCAAGTATATAGATGCATTAATAATATAAGAGATATTGTGATATCCCAACCAAAATCCTGTCCACCATGGAGAAATCTTCAACTTCACCTACAACTAGCAACGCTATAAGAGGGACTGAGCAAAGCAGTAACATAGCCAAACAACGGTTTGCTAGGAATGGTGTCAAAGGTTAGAGGTTCATGGCAATATGGGATGGCTGGACAAACAGGTAATAGATAGCGCAGCATAGCGAAAGAACGAGGCAACTAGCATAGCAATGATAGTAGTGAGATCCAGGGTAGCGGTCATCTTGCCTGAAATCCCACTAGGAAGAAGAACGAGTCCATGAAGAAGACAAACGGACGTAGTCGAACGAATCCTCACAACTCCGGAACAAAACCGAAGCTAACGAGAGAAGCAAACCGGAAAGAAGCAAACAACATAGTAAACAACCATCGCATAATCATGGCATGATGCACAACCAAGTATGATGCATGTCCGGTTTAATGAGGCATGGCATGGCAAAATGCAACAAACAATACTACAAGTTAAGTGGAGCTCAATATGCAACGAGTTGCATATTGACGAAACACCACATGCAATTATTTAGTTTGATCTCGTTATAAGCTACTCAACAATATTAAATGTTGTTAAACATGGCAAGGGGTGAAGCATAACAAAACTACCTAACTAGGCAAGTTTAAATGAGGCCGGAAGAACAAACAACAATTCCGGAAAAATCTCATATGCAATTTATGCATTTGCTACTGTTCTGCCCTAAAACATATTTTAAAGTTGTTAAACAGGAAAATAAAGTGGACCATGTTAAACTAGGCATTTTTCCCACCCCATTTACATATAAAGAACATTTAAAACCGAGCTACGGTTATTTAGTTATGAAATAAATCATTTTAGCATGGCATTAGAGCAAATTAATGCAAACAGCAATTTCAACATTTTAAACATGGATGAAAATGGCATATTATTAAACTACACAATTTTCTGAGCATTCATATGTAAATTATTTAAATCCGATGCACCATTTGTGAGTTATTAGATGCATGAAGTGCAAGGGGTTTTTCTGTAAATCTGCAAACACTGGATAAATTAGACAAATTCGCAGACGGTAAAAAAAACGGAAGCGGGCCGAAACTGCTAGCCCAGCACTGCACAGGAGAGGGATCTGGAGGGGGCTGCTCACCCTTGGGCCTTGGCCCGTTCGGTGGATAGGGAAGGCAGGGCGACGGATCTCGCGGCGGCCGGGCCTTAAGGCGCGTTATGCGCCCAGCGCCGGGCGATCGGTCAACGGGCGAAGGGTTCGTCCCTCGAGCTGTTGCTCTCGTTCGATTTAACGACGCAATGTAAGCGCAGCAGCGGGTTCAGCGAGGGCGAAGGTGGCGCCTTGGCGCAGAGTTTGGGCGACGGAGCTCGTCGCGGAGGGCGCGCGCGGCCGTGGTGGTCAACGCCAGGGCGGATGAGGCGCGAGCGCAGGCTCCTCGGTTCGGCGAGGCGCGGCGCTGGGGCTCGAACGAAGATGGCGGCAGCAGAACTCCGCCGGCGAGGATGCGGCAGGGAAGGGAAGCTGGCCTGGCGATGTACTGCAGAAACGGCCCGAGGCGGAGAGGCCACCGCTGCTGCGGTCAACGGCGATGAGCGGCGCTCCTGCTGCTCGGCGGAAGCGAGAGCAACGACGGCGAGAGAGGAACCGGGCGGAGGCATCCCGATCCAGCGGCGGGGAGCTCCTGGCAGTTGACGAAGATGGGGATGGCGGAGGCCGGCCAATCTGGTCGAGGGGACGGTGGATCCCAGCGAGGTTCATCGAATCCGGCTGGTTCCAAGCAGCGACGGCGTGCTTGTTCATGAGCAGAAGATAGATAGAGACGGTCAGAGGAGTCGGAGAGCCAAGAAAGGGAAAAAAATGGGTGCGAGGCAGGGGACCTGCTGGGTTCACCGGCGGCTGCCGACGGCGCGACCGTGGTCAGGGAGGAGGAAGCCGATCTGCTAGCGCGGCACTCGAGGCAAGCCCTAGAGCATGGGCAGGAGGGAGGAGGCTGAACGAGGATTGGACAGGAGGGATCGGGTGGAGGCGCGGGGGTTGGTCAGGCACGGAAACAGAGGAGGTGGGTGGCGATGGATCTGGGTGATGGGATGGAGAGCAGTGGCGGCGGCTGGGAGGATACCTAGGAAATAGGGTTAGGTCCAAAATGGACTAGGGGTTGACTATATATATGGAAAAGAGGAGAGTTTGGATCATCCGATAAAAATCGGACGGTTGAGAAAAATAGGCTAGGGAGCCCAATTAACAAAACGGAGATGTTTTGTAGATGTTAGGGGATGATCTGAACCCAACGGTAACGACAGACCGGTTCGGGTTCGGGCAAGTTTCGGACACGCACACGAGGGTGCTGCGAGCTGGCAAGAGAGGTTAGGTGGTCAGACAAGAGGGACTCGAGAAACCCGATTGGTCTCGGAACGGTCCACGAAGGCAACGGGGTTTGATGAGCTCAGAAAAGAGAGAGAAGAGAGTGGTCCGGTTGATCTGATACGGGTCAACAGGGACAAAGAAGAAGCGACATCTACGAGCGAATGCAAGTTTTAAAATATGACGGCAACGGAGTGCCGATGCAATGCGAATGATGCGATGAGACGAGATGCATAACAAAAACAAAATGCAAAACACCAGACAAAAACCCAACCACGAAGAAAATAAAATACCACATCTCCGGAAAAGGCAAGAGTTGGAGTTACGAATGCGGAAAGTTGCATCCGGGGTGTTACAACACTCCACCACTACGAGAGGATCTCGTCCCGAGATCTAAGATGGCACCGGAGGGAAATGGAAGAGGAATAGGTAAAACAAAGTTGCTTCTTTGACAAACGAGTGAAACCATGAACCTTGAGAGGTTGAAAAGTTGAAAGAAAAAAAACACATCGGAGTTGAACGAACTTGAAAACACTCTGTTAGATAAGAGGAACCCAGGATACGATGAGAACCAAGAGGTTAATTGACAAGATAGATATCGAAACCACTCCGGATAAAACAAGATAGAGAAGGAATAAGAATGAAATAATTCGGGCAGCACTCCGACTGAAAATGGAAGGAATTGAACATGAACTTGACAAATGAGAGGATACTTGATGAAATCAACAACACACTGCCTCCGAAATCGAAAGAATGGCACAAGGGGTAAGAAACATTTCAGACCGCACTCCGGTTGAGAAGGGAGGCAAAACTTGATAAGATGAAAGAACTTGAAGAGAGCACAACACTCCGACTAAACTGATAAGCAAGGAAAATTACATGATATTTACAAAATGAGATGATGGGTCGAAGAGAGTAACATCACAATGCCTCTGGAACAAAAGAATAGAAGATAGATCACTGGAATAACATAATGTAGGAGAAAATGACAACTTCTGCCACAAATGAGCTTGGAAAGCATCCTTGCAAATAAGAATTGAACGGAGTTGTTGGAAAATCAACAACGAAAAGCACAAGCTTGTTGTGGGCTTATGGCAAAACATCTCAAAATGATGAGGTGACAACCGGCCACTAATGGAAACAATTGATTGGTTGAGATCAATGAAGATAAGAGAAACTTCTTCCACCAAGTGAATAGAGCAAGCTTGGGTCATGCATAATCACCACAAATAGCAACAACCCTTAAGGAAAGGCTTTAGGTGAAATATGACACAAGATAACTCCAACGAAGAAGTTGATTGGTCGAAAAGATCTCTTGAACGAAGAGAAAAAGATGGATTTAAAATACCTCATTCTTGACAACAATATGAATCATGAAACATGAAGGAAATTGTCAAGAGTGACATAACACCATCTCAAAAGATAAGGTAGAAAGAATTGCACTTCGGAATGCAAGATGAAGAATACTTGAACGCCTCAAAGCAAAACATGTGTTGAGCACCATGTTTATTTTAGAGTATAGCTTGGCGGGTCATAACTTCAAGAGAAATCTTGAAGAACAATTGAAGAATGAAATGAATCCTTGATGAACCACCATGTAGAGCCTCCATGAAGAACTCCGCTAATAAAAGGATGATACAAAGAAAGAGAAGTTGAAAACACAAGGTGAAGCCTTGCAATGATTTAGATGGATCTTCGTGATGATGAGAGCTTGGAACTCCGGGAAAAGAAAAGATGAAACAACTGAAACCGAGAATTTATTCATCATGAACAAACTCCGAAAGAAGGAATTAATCACTTGGATGAAACAAGAACAAGAATTATGTTATGCGTATCCTTCACCAATTTAAATTGATGACAAGGCATGGATTGCATACAACTTATTCTCGTAGAAAGGATTAAAAGAGATATATCAAAACTTGAGAAGGCTTCAACGAACCACCGGTAGGATTGGAACAACAAATAAATTGATATGATGAACAAGGAAGAGAGACCTTGAAAGAACCACCGTAAGAATTGAAAATGAAAGTAGCAAAGGCACAATTCACCGGGAAGAATTGCAAAATGAATGAAGATACTTGAGGGTATTTAGATACAAATGAACGAATAGATCACGAGCTGATTAGAGAATACTTGAATGATGCACTGGTATGATTTGGAGAACGAGAGCTGAAAGCTTGAATGAATAATACTGAGATGATGGGCTTCAAAGAATGAAATTGAAAAGACTCCTAAAATGCTCCGGATGGGTGAAAAAGATTCTCACAATCGAAAACAATTATGAAAGGATGGCAACAAGCTAGCACCATGAATCTTGAAGAGAATAGAGCAAGATTAAAGAGAAACTCTTCTTCGGTCTTCAAATGATGAGAATGACAACGAGAAACACCACCAAGAATTATTGAGGCACACCGGAAGAATCAAAAGCGAAGAGGTTGAGCCAACTATGAAAAAAAAATTGAAAGATCTTGGAGAAAAGCATTTGACTGATGATAACTCATTCTTACGTCAAACTTGGAGAAGAATTTAGGAAATCTCTGGGAAAATAGAAGAGTCAGGTAAGATCCTGGGAAAAGACCTGTGGGTTAGGGCCCACTCAAAAGAAAACACCGTTGAAAATGATTTAAAAGAGATGTTGCACCGGTTGAATTAAATGGCTTGAATGAGATAACAATCTCCAAATGGCTTGAACGGATTAAGAATGGAAACACAAATCTTCGAGATATCTTGAGCACTCCGAAATAACAAATAGCGAGAAGTAGAATGATAATGAGGTGCACCGGCATAAGAAAGCACTTGGAATGAGAAAAAGAATATGATGAATATCGAAAGCTTGAAATAGGATCCACCGGAGAAGAAACAACAATGAAGGATGATGAACTTGAAGCTCGTGAGCATCTTCATGGGAAATCACCGGATAAGAACATTGATTGAAAAGAATGAAGAGACTTCACATGAATAAATTGATACTTGATTAAGAAATCTGTGTCCTTGAATAAAAAGGGTGGGAGGGCGGGAAAACAAAGACAACTTGGGATGGATGGAACAAACACCGTTGAGAAAACTTAGAATTGATCTCGCAAATGTTGGAATGATCGGATGCACTTGAAGAGAAACACGCCGGTTGGAAAAGAATTAACATGACAACCTCAATGATCAAAAGGATTAGTATTCACATAGCAATATGAGAACACCGTTTAGGAAAGGTGTGGATTCAACATTTGACTTCGAAGCAACTCGAATACCACAAATAACACAAAACAAAGGATTTGGCTTGCAGAATAAGCCGGAACAAATACATATGATAGAGATTTAACCAATCCCATATCATGCACCTGTCGAAAAGATAGTCTAGGAGCTACTTGAATTCCCACCTATAAACTCCCAAAACTTTCTGGTTATGCAATCTGGTGTTGGGGATACAGGGGAAGCAATATATCTCACCCAAACTAACAATACCTACATCCAAGCTGTATCCATCCATCAACACATAACCAAGAAACCTTCGGAAATCGTGTACCTCAACCTTCGAAAAGCATCCGTTATATGAGTCATGGCAATACTCCGTACTCACCTCGATCTTTGGGTTAGCGGGGTTATCTCACCAACAACTGCATAAAAGAGATTTTCGATGTCGGTGTACTAAACTCGGTATTCGAGAATCTGCAACGATAAAATTATGACGACAACACCTCGAGCTCAACTCCCGGGACACCTCCACTAAAAAAACCCTGCTGACGGGAGGCACCAAGACAATGTTGTCATCATAAAACCATCGGAACGATTCTAAGATACCCGCATGATCCTAAAAAAAATTTAGTGAAATTTGAGAAGAGAAGAGTCAAAACTTCTACGTCAGGAGACCTAACCAGAGCGACGAAGGGACTAACGAGTAAAAAGAATTCCTAACTCTCCGATATATATAATCCTAAATGACTCAAAACATTTTTCTAGACACAACTCGGCCGCTAAAAACGATCAAGCAGAGGGGGCTCCTAAGGTCGGGGAAGGCTCTGATACCAACTTGTTACGCCCTCGATGCGGCTATATCTCCCACGTGTCGAAGCACGACTTAGAGGCATAACCGCATTGAAAGCAATGTCGCAAGTGAGGTAATCTTCACACAACCCATGTAATACATAAGGGAAAAGATACATAGTTGGCTTACAATCGCCACTTCACACAAATACATGAATAAAGCATTACATCATCCAGATACAATCAAGGTCCGACTACGGAACCAAAATAAAAGAAGAACCCCAAATGCGACAAAGGTCCCCGATCGACCCCAACTGGGCTCCACTACTGATCAACTAGAACGAAACAACACAAAAGGCAAGATCTTCATCGAGCTCCTCCTTGAGCTTGGTTGCGCACACCGCCGGTAACATAGGCACCGCAAACTGGTTTTGGAAGTATCCGGTGAGCCACGAGGACTCAACAATCCCATTACCATGGGTATCAAGACTAGCAAAGCTTAATGGGAAAGGAAGGGGTAAAGTGGTGAGGTTGCAGCGGTGACTAAGCATATATGGTGGCTAACATACGCAAATGAGAGCGAGAAGAGAAACAAGCGGAGCGGTCGTCAACTAGCAATGATCAAGAGGTGATCCTGAACACCTACTTCGTCAAACATAACCCGAAACCGTGTTCACTTCCGGACTCCGTCGAGAAGAGACCATCACGGCTACACACGCGTTGATGCGTTTTAATTCGGATCAAGTGTCAAGTTATCTACAACCGACATTAACAAATTCCCATCTGCCACATAACCGCGCCACGGCTCTCGAAAGTTTATAACCTGCAGGGTGTCCCAACAGCCCATGACAAGCTCTCGCGATCATCGAAGAATAGACCTTCACCCAGAAGACCCGATCAGTCTCGGAATCCGGTACATCAAGACATTTCGACAATGGTAAAACAAGACCAGCAAAAGCCGCCCGATGCAATCGACAATCCCGATAGGAGCTGCACATATCTCGTTCTCGAGGCAACACCGGATAAGTCAAGCTACGAGTAAAACCAGCCCTCGAGTTGCCAAGAGGTGGCCCCAAGAAGTTGCTCGGTTCGGACCAACACTTAGACAAGCACCGCCCGGGGCTATAATAAAGATGACCCTTGGGTTAATTACTCCCAAGGGAAAAGTAGGTGGTGGTGAGGCAAATGGTAAAAGTCAATGTTGGGCCTTCTGGACAAGTTTTATTCAAAGCGAACTGTCGGGGGTCCCATAAATCACCCGACCGCGTTAGGAACGCAAAATCCGGGAACATAACACGGTATGACGGAAACTAGGGCGGCAAGAGTGGAACAAAACACCAGGCATAAGGCCGAGCCTTCCACCCTTTACCAAGTATATAGATGCATTAATAATATAAGAGATATTGTGATATCCCAACCAAAATCCTGTCCACCATGGAGAAATCTTCAACTTCACCTACAACTAGCAACGCTATAAGAGGGGCTGAGCAAAGCAGTAACATAGCCAAACAACGGTTTGCTAGGAATGGTGTCAAAGGTTAGAGGTTCATGGCAATATGGGATGGCTGGACAAACAGGTAATAGGTAGCGCAGCATAGCGAAAGAACGAGGCAACTAGCATAGCAATGATAGTAGTGAGATCCGTGGTAGCGGTCATCTTGCACGAAATCCCGCTAGGAAGAAGAACGAGTCCATGAAGAAGACAAGCGGACGTGAGTCGATGCGAATCCTCACAACTCCGGAACAAAACCGAAGCTAACGAGAGAAGCAAACCGGAAAGAAGCAAACAACATAGTAAACAACCATCGCATAATCATGGCATGATGCACAACCAAGTATGATGCATGTCCGGTTTAATGAGGCATGGCATGGAAAAATGCAACAAACAATACTACAAGTTAAGTGGAGCTCAATATGCAACGAGTTGCATATTGACGAAACACCACATGCAATTATTTAGTTTGATCTCGTTATAAGCTACTCAACAATATTAAATGTTGTTAAACATGGCAAGGGGTGAAGCATAACAAAACTACCTAACTAGGCAAGTTTAAATGAGGCCGGAAGAACAAACAACAATTCCGGAAAAATCTCATATGCAATTTATGAATTTGCTACTGTTCTGCCATAAAACATATTTTAAAGTTGTTAAACAGGAAAATAAAGTGGACCATGTTAAACTAGGCATTTTTCCCACCCCATTTACATAAAAGAACATTTAAAACCGAGCTACGGTTATTTAGTTATGAAATAAATCATTTTAGCATGGCATTAGAGCAAATTAATGCAAACAGCAATTTCAACATTTTAAACATGGATGAAAATGGCATATTATTAAACTACACAATTTACTGAGCATTTTACATATGTAAATTATTTAAATCCGATGCACCATTTGTGAGTTATTAGATGCATGAAGTGCAAGGGGTTTTTCTGTAAATCTGCAAACACTGGATAAATTAGACAAATTCGCAGACGGTAAAAAAACGGAAGCGGGCCGAAACTGCTAGCCTAGCAGTGCACAGGAGAGGTATCTGGAGGGGGCTGCTCACCCTTGGTCCTTGGCCCGTTCGGTGGATAGGGAAGGCAGGGCGACGGATCTGCGCGGCTGGGCCTTGGCGCGGTTGCGGCCCAGGCGCTGGCGACCGGTCAACGGGCGAGCGGGCTCGTCCCCTCGAGCTGTTGCTCTCGTTCTTGACGATTTAACGAAACGAAGCGGCAGCGGCGGGTTCAGCGAGGGCGGCGGCCTTGCCGGCCGAGTTTAAGCGACGGAGCTCGTCGCGGAGGGGCAACGCGGCGGCCGTGGTGGTCAACGTGCAGGGGCGGGACGAGGCGCGAGCGAGGCAGGGGCTCCCTGGTTCGAAGCAGAGGCGGGGCGCTGGCCTCGAACGAAGATGGCGGCAGCAGGAACTCCGGCCGGCGAGGATGCGGCTTGGGGGAGGGAAGCTGGGCCTTGGCGATGTACAGCAGAAACGGCCCGAGGCGGAGAGGCCACGCGCGGCTGCGGTCAACGGCGATGAGCGGCGCTCCTGCTGCTCGACGGGAAGCAGAGCAACGACGGCGAGAGAGGAACCGGGCGGAGGCGTCCCGATCCAGCGGCGGGGAGCTCCTGGCAGTTGACGAAGATGGGGATGGCGGAGGCCGGCCAATCTGGTCGAGGGGACGGTGGATCCCAGCGAGGTTCATCGAATCCGGCTGGTTCCAAGCAGCGACGGCATGCTTGTTCATGAGCAGAAGATAGATAGAGACGGTCAGAGGAGTCGGAGAGCCAAGAAAGGGAAAAAAATGGGTCGAGGCAGGGGACTCTGGGTTCACCGGCTGCTGCCGACGGCGCGACCGTGGTCGAGGAGGAGGAAGCCTATCTGCAACAAGCGGCACTCGAGGCAAGCCCTAGAGCACGGGCAGGAGGGAGGAGGCTGAACGAGGATTGGACAGAGGGATCGGGTGGAGGCGCGGGGTTGGTCGAGCGGAAACAGAGGAGGTGGGTGGCGATGGATCTGGGTGATGGGATGGAGAGCAAGATGGCGGGGTGGGAGGATACCTAGGAAATAGGGTTAGGTCCAAAATGGACTAGGGGTTGACTATATATATGGAAAAGAGGAGAGTTTGGATCATCCGATAAAAATCGGACGGTCGAGAAAAATAGGCTAGGGAGCCCAATTAACAAAACGGAGATGTTTTGTAGATGTTAGGGGATGATCTGAACCCAACGGTAACGACAGACCGGTTTGGGTTCGGGCAAGTTTCGGACACACACACGAGGGTGCTGCGAGCTGGCAAGAGAGGTTAGGTGGTCAGACAAGAGGGACTCGAGAAACCCGATTGGTCTCGGAACGGTCCACGAAGGCAACGGGGTTTGATGAGCTCAGAAAAGAGAGAGAAGAGAGTGGTCCGGTTGATCTGAGAGGGGTCAACAGCGACAAAGAAGAAGCGACATCTACGAGCGAATGCAAGTTTTAAAATATGACGGCAACGGAGTGCCGATGCAATGCGAATGATGCGATGAGACGAGATGCATAATAAAAACAAAATGCAAAACACAACACAAAAACCCAACCACGAAGAAAATAAAATACCACATCTCCGGAAAAGGCAAGAGTTGGAGTTACGAATGCGGAAAGTTGCATCCGGGGCGTTACAGTGGATCCTTGTCGGCTACGCTCCAGTCACGGACCTGCGTTCTCCGGTGTCCATGGCATGACGGCGTCCTACTGGCGCGGTTTCGGCCCTAGCGCTTGGGTTGCTGCGTCCCTTCCAGCTTCTTTGGCTCGCCGGTATTCTGGCTACTTCGTCCTCGGCAGCTCAGAACTACGCTCCCCTTCCAGTTCCTGGCTTGCCTACGACGCATGTCGTCACCCTACCCATCCACGTTGGCTCTCTACCTTGCTGCTTCCCCGACCCCATCCTCCTACAAGCCATGTCAGCTCCAAAGCTCGTGTTTTTTCAGCGGCAGATGCAGCCCCACCCCTCCCCCCTAATGACGTGGCGATCGATTGGCAGGCAGGCTTCCTCATCTTCAGTTCCTCACCTGGTGGCTATGGGTTTGCACGGATACAGGCTTGGCAAAATCCATGCTCAACTTACCGATACTGGCAGTGGCGACACTCGTGGGTGTCGTTTTCCTTAATGGAGGCACTACCATAGCCTCTCATCATGCCCCTCTTCGAGCTTCGGGGGAAACTCTAGGTCCGATTCGTCGGATCGGATGGCGACGGCGTCACAATGCCGTTTCCCTTCCTGAAGGCGTCATCTTGCTTGCTCGCGGTGTCCCCAGTGTTGGCTCTAAAGATGTTCGATGTTGTGCTCAATCGGTCTGCCTCTCGAGTTTTAGGCTTGGTAGGTTTTGTTGTGTCTTTTCCATGTTCGGGCTGAGCATCCCTCTCTCTGCTCTGGGTTCCATACTCATGTGTTGTACCCTCTATTGTACTCATTTTCTCTTCTTCTATCAATGAAAAGATACGCAAGCTTTGAGTATTCACGGAAAAAAAACGTGTGCCACAAATTACTTCATTTATTTTTGTCCTTGTTTCTCTGCTGATGGTGCATGCCATTTTTTTCTTTTTTGATAAAAGAAGGGCTCTCCCCGATCTTCATTAAAGAAACCAAAAGCAGCCCATCCAGATTACAAGAACTAGGCGCCAGCCTACCACCATCAACTACAGCTACCAGGAAACGAACCGACGAAGACCAAGGCTAAAACTAGTCTACTTATTAGAAACCGAAGAAAATGTCAATTGTTGACTGTGCATGCCATGTCAACAATTCAGTTTTCTTTCTGTTTTTTCCTCTGCTTTTTCTTTTTTTAAACACCACCTCATATTAGTTAATCAACCGCGACCATTACAATCGTTCGATACAAAATTCACCACGCAGGGTGGAACATCATTAACAAAAATACCATCCGATCTATTATCAAAACTAGACTTTTCAACTAAATGGGCCACCACATTTGCCGACCGACAATCCTTAGACATTTGAAAACTATTTATCAGCTTAGATAAACTCAATGCTTCCTTCTTCAAATCAACTAGCGCTGACTGGTCAGAAGCCTCTTTTGCAAGAGTCGCCACGACAAACACGCAGTTAGTCTTTAAAATAATAGGATTGTGAAGAGTTATACCTATTAGAGACCGGCAATGCACGCCCTTAACTCCGCTTCCTCCACACTCCGGCACGCCCCAATGAAGTCCCAAGAAGAAACAATGACGTCCTCAGCCGCATATCTGGCCACCACACCCACACTAGATGCTCTAATGCTCTTCACAAAGCTTGCGTCGACATTAATCTTTATATAACCTGCAGGAGGAGGACCAAGCTAGCTTAGCTTCCAAATTATTAGGGCGCAACTTAATCCATCCATTGGACCTTTTCCTTTATTTTTCGAGTCCACCGGTGGCACAGAATGACACGCGACAAAGGAGGCCCAATAATTCTCCACAAAGCTAGTAGAGGATGAGACTGCTTCCTTTCCTTTACCAAATATCAAATCATTTCTCAATTTTCAGGGTCTTCAGAAAATCAATATAATTTGGTTGCGCATACTAGCGTTCAGTTGACATAGAAGAACAACAATCATACTCGGTGTCTCTCAAGACCTCCTATCGGTGTCAAAACCGGCGGATCTCGGGTAGGGGGTCCCGAACTGTGTGTCTAGGCGGATGGTAACAGGAGACAAGGGACACGATGTTTTACCCAGGTTCGAGCCCTCTTGATGGAGGTAAAACCCTACGTCCTGCTTGATTAATATTGATGATATGGGTAGTACAAGAGTGGATCTACCACGAGATCAAGGAGGCCAAACAGAGTCGGTGACAATGGTAGGAGATCTACATATCCGTATCGCCAAGCTTGCCTTCCACGCCAAGGAAAGTCCCATCCGGACACGGGACGGAGTCTTCAATCTTGTATCTTCGTAGTCTTGGAGTCCGGCGGACGATGATAGTCCGGCTGTCCGGACACCCCCTAGTCCAGGACTCCCTGAGTAGCCCCTGAACGAGGCTTCAATGACGATAAGTCCGGCGCGCATAATGTTCGGCATTGCAAGGCAGGTTCCTCCTTTGAATAATCCAGAGAAGATCATGAACACCAGGATAGTGTCCGGCTCTGCAAAATAAATTCCACATTCCACCGTAGAGAGAATAAAATGTACACAAGTCCAATCTGCTGACGTATTATGCGGCATGTCGTCACACCACTACCAAGCCTTTACTTGAACTGTTTTTTATTATACCACCTCAGCACGTTTAGCGAAGCGGTTTGCTTGGCACGTCTTGTCGAAGCAAAGATCGTGTTCCCCTTATTCCGGGATTCTCATCAATACGAGCATGGGTAACCCAACCGTGCCCGTCGCCACGCCTCCTCTATCGAAGGTGAATCCCGAACGGTCATGGAGACAGCTCTTGGTATTTTCCCACTTTATAAGAGGACCAAGGCTCGTTTCTTTTCTTCAATCTTCCATCGAATCTTCTCCTTGCTCCAAGTTCCAACACCCAGAGCCCCAGATTCGAGCGCTTTGGACCTTCAACAATGTTCGGCTCCGACCTTCAGGGTCGGTGGATGCCCTCCTCCGTCACGGAGGAGGACGTGCTAAAGCTGCGTGAGGCCAAGTACCTGTCTTACGAGATTTCGCACAGGTTGCCCGCCCAAGGGCAGGCCGTACCCACTCCCGAGCCCGGTGAGTACGTCGTCTCCGTATCCCACTTCCGTCGGGGTTTAGGCTTCTCGACGGACCCCTTCGTGAGAGGGCTCATGTTCTACTACGGGCTGGATTTTCACGACTTGGCTCCAGAGTCCATCCTCCATATTTCCGCATTCATTGTCGTCTGCGAAGCCTTCCTCCATGTCACCCCCACTTCGGCCTGTTGCTGAAGACCTTCAATGTGGAGCCGAAGATGATCGGGGGGCGTCAAATGGAGTGTGGCGGGGAGGCCATAAGCAGGAGGGTCGATGCCCCGTGGCCCGAGGGCTCCTTCCAAGAGGAATTCGGCTTGTGGCAGCAGGAGTGGTTCTACATCACCACTCCGAAGGGCAGCAATCAAAAGCCGCCGCCTTCATTCCACCCGGGACCTCCACGCTGGTTGATGTCGTGGGTCAACCAAGGGCTCAATTGGGGGCCGTCCGAAGACGTGCCCTTATTGCAGGGCCGGATTCGAGACCTCCAAGCGAGGGAGATCAATATGGTTGTGGTAATGCAAGTCATGCTAATCAGGCGTCTTCTGCCCTGCAAACGCCATCCTCTCCGGTTATGGGAGTTCAATCTGGAGGGACCACGAATTCTCCAACACTTCATGGGTATGGCGCCTGTGGAGATGTACAAGTTGTTCTTTGGACCGCAGGTGGCGTGTCCGGAATTGACCGAGGACGCAGGCCTAAGCTGCAATCGCCCGGATACTCAGGTAAGTAACTCAGAGTCCGGATGTTCTGTTTGTTTGGTTTTCTGAAATTCGCCTTCTAACCCATTATTCTTCATCAGGAGTGGGTAGCGCGATCGAAGCTGATAAGGTGTCCGGCCCCCCTCCCAGAGACCGCACCGAGCCCGTGCTGGTCAAAATGTTGGAGGTCGCGCCCGTAGAAGGAGGCGACGGGAAAATAGAAGAGCTATCACCTCGCCCAAGGGGGCGCCTGAAGAGGGGGATCGAAAATTCCTCCTTCCAGGGGGAGAAGAGGACCGCCTCCGAAGACCCGGAGGCCAAAGCCCCTAAGCGGGGGAAGAAATCTTCACTGGAGGGTCCTGCGTCCGGGGAGAACCCGGACGTACAATCGTCTCTAAAGGATCGGCCCTCCAGCGAGCCGTGAGTAGGAAAATGGGAGTTCATTAATAAGAAAATACCCCTATTTGTGCTTCTGTGGATAACCGAAATTTTTACCTTACAGTTCGGATCTGCGGCCTTCTCAGATGAGTTCGTCTTTGGGGGATCTTCGTCCGGAGATGATGGAGAGCAAAACGCCTCCGTCTGCTGCGCCGTCGGACAGGGCAGACGAGCCTGAAGTATCATCACGGAGGGTATCCCAGAGCCCGGTGGAGCCGGAGAGTTCGGCGCCGAATAGTGTCCGGCCGGGGGAGCTGACGGATCTGCTCGAGAGGGCGTCTATCTCAGAAGATCACCGTGCTTTGATGAGTATGGTGATTGGAAGGATTTCGTCCGTTGAAAGCGGATTGCATAATGCCGTCAGGAGTTTGCTGGCGGGATTTGAGGTACGCAAGAACGACGCACCTTTATGACAGTTTTGCACATAGAAGTGCGCCCTGTATAGAGAGTAGCCCCTGAGACTCGGTAGGTTGTCGAAAGCGACAGTGTGCCGAGGATCAAAATCGCAGGTATTGAATGCCGCCCTTCCTATGCAGGTGGCGGATAGTCCGGGGGCTAGCCGGACTAGTGGAGTTGTCGAGTTAATGCGGCAACTTGATGTGGCGGATGCGGACATCGCGCTTGTCAACCGGCGACTTGACGAGTCGCAAGGTAAATGAATTCTCCGCAGTCACTTATTTAAGGGAGCCAAACCCCGCCTCTGACAATATATATGCTGTGATACAGACGGTGCTGCTGCTGTGGAGAGCCTTCGGGCCGAGCTTTCTCAAGCCAAGGAGCAAGCCCGAAGGAGTGATGCGGCTGCCTCGAGGGCGGCCGAGGAGTTGAAAGCCGAAAAGGCTGCACACTGCCTAAGCAAGGAAAAGATGGCTGATTTGGCCGTGAAATTGAAGGATGCTACCGACCGCAATGAGGCTCTTGAAAAGGAGCGCCTATCGGAGTGAGAAGACCTTGGGAAGGCCACCGCCGAGGCCAAGGATGCCCGTTCTGCAATGCGGGCTATGAAGGAGGAGATGCGCCAGGCCGGAGATATTGTGGCTGGCGGGCCTTTTCTGCTGCGTTGCCGGTTTACGGATCCAAAGTATGCCCAACTTGGTCAGCTGTGGGGTCTGGAGGATCCATATATGGACTTAGCGGCAAGTTTGGCGGATGCCGCCAGCACTTCGGTCGGAAGGATCACAAGACGGAAGAGCTATTTTGGTCTCAATTCCATAGTCCGGATCGTTCACTTCCGTTGACCGATCGGTTGGCCGAATGGGCTGAGTTGAACAGGTTGTCCGGACTTGCCATGGCTCGATATCGTGGCTCATGTCTGGCCAGAGAGGCCCAAGGCGACGAGCTAGTTTGGCTTATTGCAGCAATTTCTTGGGCGGTGCCGCATATCAAGGAGATGAAGCGGTCGGCATGCATAGAAGGTGCGCGGATGGCCCTTGCCGTGTGAAGACACATTGGGCGAGATGGATGCCACCGCTATTGCAGCCCAGGGTTCGGACGAAAGCCGGTTACCCGCCGAGCACTATTTTGGGGAAGTTATGCGTGGCGCTCGTGTAATAGAGTCGCAGTGCTCGAAAAATGTCACATTCAAATGAACGTTTTATCTTGTAAAACAATGAATATGATGTAACCGCTTTTTATACTTGTGCGTTCCAAGTATTAAAATATCTCCTATGCGGCCGTTTATGTATACGTTTGTATAACCTGGAAGATGGCAGTCTTCAGCTTCAGCCCCCACGCACAAGGTGCGGGGGTGTTCGCAAAGAATAGCGTGTTTTCACACTTAATCCGACGTCTCGGTCCTGTTCAGGAGGTGGTAGCGTAGCAAACGAGGCAATCTGGACTATGTTGCTTTATCACTTTCACTTAGCCATTGGAGTTCGAGGGTGGGGCTACGATATAGCCCCTTGGGGCACCGTGCTTCTCCGGATTCGGGGCGCGTGTGTGCCTGACCGGGAAATGGTCCTTCGTCAAAGCGGGGAATTCTAAACATTCCGGTAGTCGATCGAGTGGTTGACCAGTCTCTCGATGTATCATGATGATCGATTTTTGGCTTTCTCTCTTGAGGTGCTCGCCAAATTAATCTGGCGCTGTCGCGATAGTTCTCCGGTGCCGTTAGGCGATGATCTGAACGTAAGGCAGCAAAACATAGGAGCCGAGCAAACCCAACATTTGAGCAAAGACATGATTCGGAGCTGATGCATATAAGGCCTAACTCGAGACGCCAAACACTCCCTAAGGTGTTCGGTCTTTATAATAATGGGCAGAACCATGCCCTAAGCCCCTAGTGTCCAGGTACGGGCAAGGTCCTCTGACGCGGCCGATGCCAAAACGTCAGGCTCCACTTTGGTTATAATGAGAAACCAAGGGATTATAACAACAAGAGACAGTAAAAAAGGTTTACGCAGGGTCTTAATCTGAAAAGAATCCTTGCGACGGGTCCCTACTGCACGTCTGCGCCTGTGTCTCCGTTGTGCCGTTATCCTGGACGGGTGTGCATGTTGTTCATCTGTAAAAAGAGACGAACTTATTTTGGAAAGACATCATGCTAAAATATATACGAAGGAAAAAATATAAATAAATAAGTAAAGCAGAGTCTATATGAGCTCGCTGTTGCTTGTGCGCGCAGCCCCTTGTGAAGGGATGTGCGGCTAGGGAGCCCCTAGCTTATTTATGCCGGACTCGTCTGACCATGTCCGGGGTCTTTAAATGACCCTTGCATTGAAATGATGCCACGTGGACCGGGCATCTTAAGTGTAAGAGACGCGTAATGTGGTATGGCGTTAAAGCGGACAAAAGCTTCTCGTCCCAAGAGTGCTTGATAGCTACTTTTAAATGGGACGATATGAAAGATTAGTTTTTCGCGTCGAAAGTTGTTCGGTGATCCGAACACAACTTTTAGTAATAAGGAGCCTGTGCACTTGGCGTAAGGGCCTAGCGTCACTCCTTTAAAGGAAGTGCGGCTGTGTCGAATTTTAGTAAGGTCTATCCCCAACTTGCAGATTGTGTTTGGATATAGCAGGTTTAAGTCACTGCCTCCGTCCATCAGGACTTGTGTAAATTGCAGTCCGCCGATTATAGGATCCAATATCAGGGCAGTCCATCCTGCATTTTGAACGCTTCTGGAATAATCCAGGTGATCGAAAGTGATTGGTTTTGATGTCCAATCCCTATGTTCTGCTGGGTTGGACCGTGCGAGACCCATTTTAATGGGTGCCGCACTGTTTTTCCGTATTATCACATGAAGTGCATTTACTGCTTTGACCTCTTGTGGGAAAGTCTTTTGTTTTCCGGTGCTCTGCTGGTGGGGTTTATCATCATCTTCGCTTGATGCGTCGATCCCCTTGTGTTCGGCGTTTAATCGGCCGGACTGTTTGAAAACCCAACAATCTCGGTGGGTGTGGTTTGCAGGCCTTCCGGGGGTACTGTGGATTTGACATATCCGACCCAAAATCTTGTTTAAGTTGGATAGCTCATCGCTGTTATCCTTAAGAGGCGGTGTTTTGTTGTTTGGCCGCGAGCTTTTGAATCCGGCGTTAACCGCCGTGCTCTTTGGGCTTTTCTCTTTATTCCGGTGCTGGTCTTTTCTGCGCCGTGATTTTCCGTTTCCATCTCTGATCTCGGATTTACTTGGGTCGCTAGTGCTGCATCCTGCTAGCCAGCTATCCTCTCCCGCACAAAAGCGGGTCATGAGGCTTGTTAGCGCGGACATTGTCCTCGGCTTCTCTTGGCCGAGGTGTCTGGCGAGCCATTCGTCTCGGACGTTGTGTTTAAAAGCTGCTAAGGCTTCGGCGTCCGGACGATCGACTATTTGGTTCTTTTTAGTGAGGAACCTGTTCCAGAATTTTCGCGCTGACTCTCCGGGCTGTTGAGTTATATGACTTAGATCATCTGCATCCGGAGGGCGGACATAAGTTCCTTGAAAATTTTCTCTAAACGAGTCCTCGAGCTCTTCCCAACTTCCAACAGTGTTTTCTGGGAGGCTTTTGATCCAATGACGGGCTGGCCCTTTGAGCTTGAGGGGTAGGTATTTTATGGCGTGGAGATCATCTCCTTTAGCCATGTGTATGTGTAGTATATAATCTTCTATCCGCACTCTGAGGTCATTGTTCCGTCATAGGCCTCTATGTTTATGGGTTTAAATCTTCTTTGAAATTCATGATCCAAAGCACCTCGTTAGTGAAACATAGTGGGTGTGCGGCGCCCCTGTATTTGGGTGTACCGCTATCTTCGGACACTTGGCGTGTTGCATTGCTTCCTGGGGCCCTCTTCTTTGGCCCGTAAATGGACCTGGCTGGGCCATCTGTCTTTCCAGGGTCATTAGTCGGCTTATGTGCGGCGCCGCTATCATCTGGCCGTCTATCCAACCAGGCGGCCTCTTTGTTTTTGACTGTGGGGGCTCTATGGCCTCCTCGTCAAATTCTGGTAGCAGCTTGCACTTCGGGTAGCTCTTTGATTGATGGCCATTGCCGTATTTGTTTGCGGTTTTGAGCACTTTGCTCCACCTCATTCTGAGTGTATCTTTCGCTGTTTTGAGCTTACGTTTTTCCTTTTTCAAACTTCTTGCGGTGGCGACGAGTCTTTTCCGAAGGTTTTTATTCTCCGGCGGTGTGTCCGGCGTGAGGTCGTCTGGACTGTTGTTTTCGCCGGGCCTAGACTGATTATCTGACTCGTCCTGTTCGAACGGTTGCTTGTCTGCGTGTTCGTCGTCCATCGGTTTGCCCTGCTGTATTGCTGGGTCATTAGGAGCTCTGTTGTTGTCGAGGCGGGACTTAGGGCAGCGTCTGCGTCGCCGCTTTGGTTGTTTGTCGGCAGTATTATCTTCTGCCGCGCCCCGTTGGTCCTCGTTATCGCTTCCTTTTGGGGTATCCACCATGTATACGTCATATGACGAGGTGGTCTTCCCGTGCCCTATAGGCGCTGGTTCTTGTTCGTCTCCGGCATCGTCGTCCATACCGTCGATGTCTTCGGAGTCATAGTTTAGCATGCCGGTTAGATCGTCGACAGTGGCTACAAAGTGGGTGGTGGGTGGGCTTTGAATTTCTTCGTCGTCCGAATCCCAACCGTCCTGGTCGTAATCCGGCAAGGTCTCTCTGGATAGCGAGAGGTGTTTTAATGAATTTAGGATGTCGCCAAAGGGCGAGTGTTGGAAGGTGTCTGCGGTGGTCAATTCCATAACCTGCGCCCAATCAGATTTGATTGGCAGGGCGCGGGAGGTCCGGAGTCCGGCACCTTGGAGTCACGAGTTTCGTGAGGGACAAGGCTAGTGTTCGGCTCCATCGCCGTGGAAGTTGAAGCCCCCGAGGCGGTGTCCAACCACCGGTCCTCGATCTAGGCGATCGGCTCCGGACTAAGGGCTGGAGCGGATTCTTGTGCAGCCATCAAGGCACTGTTCGGCAGCAGAGCTAGATCATGCCCATCGTGACAGTGCGGCGCGCTTGGCTGTGGCTCGAGCCCGTCGAAGATCAAGTCCCCGCGGATGTCGGCCATGAAGTTTAGGCTTCCGAATCTGACCTGACGGCCAGGGGCGTAGCTTTCGATCTGCTCCAGATGGCCAAGTGAATTAGCCCGCAGTGCGAGGCCGCCGAATACGAAGACCTGTCCGGGGAGAAAAGTCTCGCCCTGAACAGCGTTGTTGATTAGAGAAGCCATCGAGCCTATCGGTGACGACATAGAGGAACTCTCAATGAAAGCACCAATGTCGGTGTCAAAACCGGAGGATCTCGGGTAGGGGGTCCCGAACTGTGCATCTAGGCGGATGGTAACAGGAGACAAGGGACACGATGTTTTACCCAGGTTCGGGCCCTCTTGATGGAGGTAAAACCCTACGTCCTGCTTGATTAATATTGATGATATGGGTAGTACAAGAGTGGATCTACCATGAGATCAAGGAGGCTAAACCCTAAAGCTAGCGTATGGTATGATTGTTGTAATTATGTCGTGTCCTACGGACTAAAGCCCTCCGGTTTATATAGACACTGGAGAAGGCTAGGGTTACACAGAGTCGGTTACAATGGTAGGAGATCTACATATCCGTATCGCCAAGCTTGCCTTCCACGCCAAGGAAAGTCCCTCCGGACACGGGACGGAGTCTTCAATCTTGTATCTTCGTAGTCTTGGAGTCCGGCGGACGATGACAGGACTCCCTCACCTCCTCTGCAGGCAATTTCCAAATGTCCCTCACGGCCATGTGTAGGGAAAACGCACTACAAAAAAAAGACGCATCCGTGACATTTTGGGCCGAACGAAAAAAAATTCTGTCATACTGTAGGATCGAAAGTATGTCTAGAGGGATGTGATTAGACTACTTGACAAATTAAAAGTTTAGCCTTTTGATTAGGACAAGTTTTTAGCAAGTTCACAATGATGATCAAGTCAAGTATCACCCTACACATGCAATTCTAGAGTAATGGCAGCGGAAAGTAAATTGCACATGTAGTAAAGGAGAGGTGGAGAAGAGCAAATGCAATTTGGAGACACGGAGATTTTTCTCGTGGTTCCGATAGGTGGTGCTATCGTCAATCCACGTTGATGGAGACTTCAACCCACGGAGGGTAACGGCTGCGAGAGTCCACAGAGGGCTCCACCCACGAAGGGTCCACGAAGAAGCAACCTTGTTTATGCCATCATGGCCTACGCCCACGGAGGACTAGCCTTACTCGGGGTAGATCTTCACGAAGTAGGCGATCTCCTTGCCCTTACAAACTTCTTGGTTCAACTCCACATCTTGACGGAGGCTCCCAAGCGACACCTAACCAATCTAGGAGGCACCACCTCCAAAAGGTAATAGATGGTGTTGGTGATGATGAACTCCTTGCTCTTGTGCTTCAAATGATAATCTCCCCAACACTCAACTCTCCTCACTGATTTGGCTGTGGTGGAAGAAAGGATTGAGTGGAAAGCAACTTGGGAAGGCTAGAAATTAAGTTTCATATGGTGGGAGTGGAGCAACTTGATCTCAACACAAGGGTAGGTAGTTTTCTTCTCAGAAATGTAAGGTAGGAGTGGTAGTTCTTTCTGATGGCTCTCTCCACGAATGAAGACGAGGTGGAGGGGTATTTATAGCCTCCACACAAAATCCAACCGTTACACACATTTGACCAATCTCGGTCAGACCGAAGTTGACAACTCGGTGAGACCGAAAGTTCAAATCTTGTGAACGTTGGGATTTTCGGTGGGACCGAAAATACAATCTCGGTTAGTCCGATTCTTCCAAAGACTAGGGTTTGCCATTCTCGGCGGGACCGACTTTATCATCTCGGTGACACCGATTTGAGTACAGAAGGTTACAGAAGGTTGGCAACACTAGTTTCGGTAAGACCGAGTTTGGAATCGGAAAATCCGAAATTTCTAGGGTTTGGGTATATGGCAGAGGTGGTTCATCTCGGTGTGACTGAGTTTATAGAATCGGTGGGACTGAGATTACTTATGAGTATATGTTGGAATGAAAGATTGCTGATAGTTTGGGAGATAAATCACTAAGCACTTTGAGCAACCAGATCATCATCATAACCTCATCCCCTTTTAATAGTATTGGCTTTCCTATGGACTCAATGTGATCTTGGATCACTAAACCAAAAATAGAGTCTTGAGCTTTTGCCAATGTTTTCCTTAGCATTTTGAGGGGTCCACATCATCAGTCATTGCCATACCCATATCACTGAACTTTCTGAAATATTCTCAAGAAACAATTAGTTCAATGATATATATGTTGTTATTAATTACCAAAACCACCCGGGGATTAGTTGCACTTTCAATCTCCCCCTTTTTGGTAATTGATGACAACATATAGATCAAAGCTCTTACAAATGATATAATCAATGAATAACATCGTCGCTTTGAGAAGTATGTGATAAGCAAGAGCTCCCCCTAAATTTGTGCATTATTTGAGATTTGCGTTTGAATGCAAATGCACAATCGATTAGGATCATGGGTCACTCTTCCATGTCACATACATCTTGGTGGAGCGCACAAAATGATAAGAATGAGTAGCATGCACCCAATCACCAAGACATGAGTAAATGATCATACAAGATATGAATAGAATATGATAAGCATTAAGCACACATTAAGGCATAGTATGATCAAGCACTCATCAAAGTAGAGCAAACGTAGTATCAAACACACGAAATGTCTCGGAAAACTCAAAAGTATCTCAAGGAAAACCGCAAACGAAAGAGCAAAAACGAGCACTCTCTCTCTCTCTAAGTCCTATGATCTATACAATTTCTCCCCCTTTGGCAACAAGTTACCAAAAGTTCGAAGGTATAGAGCTAAACGTCACTAGGGACTCTGCTGGCGGCTCTGCCCAGGTTGATGGAGTGGAGATAGCTGCATCTGCAAAGGCTTCTGAAGTCTGTGGAGCTGGAGGAGTGGACACTTTGAGCTGGAGCTGAACCGATGGAGCTGTGGGAGGTCTTGATGCAGAGAGCCAGGGTCTATCACCGAATAGCAGCTGATCTGGGCTTTGTGGGGACCGGAGCAGGCTGCTCATAGTCATCCTCGACAAGGTCATCCTGCATCTCCTTCATGAGCTCTGCCTTCTCCTCTTGGCTTCCTCGATATCTGCCTCAAGCTTGTTGACGGTGACTGCACTTGATCGACTTGACATCCAGAGCATGGAACTTGTCTTCAACTATCCTCTCAAGACTCTCCCGAGACTGCACTATGCTTTGCCAGCGTAGTTCAATCCTCTGGGTAGCTTCAAGAAGTTGTTCTCCAACGCTCTTGGGTTTTTTTGCTGCTTTGCTTCCTTCTCGCTTTAGCTTGTTTGGCAGCTTCAGACTTAGCTTGTCCTTCAACAGATGTGGGATCATCCTCGGTCATCACAACTTCATTATCTTCATGTTCAGGCTGCGGTGGCAAGTGGGGTCTATCCAACAAGTAAGTGTCCGTGCCAAACTTGGCATTGATGAGCATCTGAATGTGCGGAGCAAACCCACATGACCTCTTCTGGTCTGCTGCTGTCCTCTTGATAGTCTCAACTATCAGGTCCATCACCTTGAAAGGTGCCTTCTGATCTAGAATATGCAGCATGTTGATAGAATAGCCTCTTATCATGCGATGGTCTCCAGACTTGGGCATCAAGGTATGCCTCAGAATTGTGTTCGTGGTTGGGAGACCTGCCTGAAGATGATACACTGATCCAAGCTTCCATAGCTCTACATCCTTGGCTGGTACCTCATTGTACATGTTCTTCATTGACTCATGATTCTTCTTGGGGATTCCATAGACATCTACATCATCATCTCTTGATACTGGAGCATTCAGTAGTGCAGCCCACTCTTCAACAGTTGAAGAGAATCTACATCCTTCACCATCCATACAATTCGCCATCTGGATAGAAGTGTGCTGTGGCATAGAATTGCATGATCATCTCATCATTCCATGCTGTCAGTTTCTGACCAACGAACTCTGCAACTCCACATGCAGTGAAGCTCTCATGCACATGTGGGAAGTAGTCTCTGTGCTTTCATCGTCAATGTATGCCCAATAACATATCTAGTGTCAAGAATAATGGGCTTCTTGTCCATGAGTACCGCCTCATAGAAATCTTGTTGCTCTCGGTGTGGAACCTTGGGTCAACAGCTGTCCTTCTCCGGAGGCATATGGATCAACTTGCCTCCATAGCCCGAGACCTTTGTCCTTCCTTTCCTTCATATTTTCTCGCTCGAGGATGAGCATCATTATGGACTAGCAGTTTACATCGAAGTTTGACAACACATGTGCCTCTTCATCGACTCACCGGTGGCACATTGTCCTTCTTCTTCTCTCAAGCAGGAATGTTTCTTCTGTTTTCTTGGGCTTAGCAAAGAGGCTTGGCTTGAGCTGCCTTTGCTGGAGCTGATGGCTTAGATTTGGTAGGTGCTCCTGCCCTGATGGCATCTCCCATCAACTTAGGCTTCTGAGGAGGCTGGGGTGCTTCCTCATCAGAATCATCATCAGCTTCATCATGTACTATCATCTTCCTCTTGGAAGTTTTCTTTACCTTGCTCGAGGTTTCTTCTTCCATGCTCAACTTCTTTGCAACTAGTGATTCAGACCTGTTCTGGCTGTCACTTGCATCTGACATGGCTGACAACCTGTGAATAGAATAGGTATAGGCAGAATAGAAGAGTTATCACAAACTGCAGAAGTTTTTGCAAAAAAAATGAGTTCAAATTTCAGTTTTAGGTTTTCACAGAATGCATTTCGGTCTGACCGAGTCTAAAATTCGGTGAATCCGAAGTGTCTAAACAGAACCATTCACACCACTTTCGGTTGGACCGAAATGGGTTTCGGTCTAGCCGAGAGCACTAGGGTTTCACTGAATCCTCATTTCGGTCTTACCGATTTGCACAACTCGGTTGGACCGAAAAGTGCAGTGCAATGGCCAGAGGCCAAATCGGTCAGTCCGAGAATGTAGAATCGGTCACACCGAGATGTGTTCGGCGGAAACCTAACCCTAAAATTTTCACTCGAATTTCGTTCTAAGATCTAATCTGCTGGATAGGAAGATTTCAAACGTGGCAAGAAGCTAGGCAAAACCTATCGTGCATTGAATCAGAGGTTGAAGCACGAGAGGATCAAACTCACCCAACTTGGTGGAGTTTCACTCACGGCGGCAACGGCGCGATGAGATTGACCGTTGACGGCGACGGAGACCTGCGGCGAGGGCGCACAGGCGACGGCGGAGACGATCCGGAGACCACGGCGACGGCAGCAAAGGGTTTGGGGCGAGACGGTTTGAAGAAATAATCAACGCTGCCCTCGGATATATATACCCTTCACTTGTCGGTGGGACCGAGTTGGAAAACTTCGGTGGCACCGAGATGGTTAATCGCAGCGATTACTCACTTGATCACGCCGAAATTTGTAACTTCGGTTTCACCGAGGTGAAAACCTAGATCAATCCAAGTGATTTCGGTCCGTCCGATTTGAGTATATTGGTTTGACCGAAAGTACTTAGAAGGTTTTGGAAGTTAAGTTTTTGACGGATCGGTGGCTCCGAGTGCTCCTCACTCGGTCTGTCCGAAAAAGACTTGTTCAAAGTTTGTGATATAAGCATGAATAGAGTTTGAGACAAGAAAGCATAGATAGTTAAGGGAGGAACTTAGGCATTCTTGTCCATCCATTTGGTCAAAAAGAAAAATCCAAAAGACCAAAGCAACAAATGGATGTCCTCGAATGGATAAAATTATGCATCCAACATGCTCACTCAATAAGATAGCAAATGAAATATGTGTCAAACATGCACAAACAAAACTCTAGCAACTAGCACACAATTTGGCGATGACTAGGTCATCTATATATGAGTATATTGACTTAGGAGTCAAATGAGAACATTTGATCATAGGTCATACTCATCGTTTAAGCACAAGTGGGGTTACCACTTTTACATAAAGCATTAATGTGTTCACATCATTTGAAGATGCTTTAGCTCAATTCTTTAGAGCAAAGCTCCCCTTGATGTGAGAACCCTTTAAAGGGTCAAACTAACCTTGGGTTGTCGTAGAAGACTTCATGTAGATGTTGAAGATGTGGATGCTCAATGTTGATGAAGATCATCAAGAGTTGGGAGCAATCCTTTGGATTCGGGCACTTTTAATACCTACATGGGTTAATCCCACAAGGAACAAACAAGGATATCCATGGACATAGATTGAAGTACACAATAGATGATGTCCATGAAAGCAATGATTACCTTGTCCCTTGACTTACCAACATGAGGGTTTGTGACTCCATGAACTAGTGCAAGATGTGGAAGTTGATTGCACAAGTTCTTGCCAAAATGAATATGAGTGAAGTATGTTGGCGGAGTCACCCTCAAGAACTCTCTAGTTCTTCTTCTTCGGGATCCACATCATCTTGATGGGAATCCATGGGGTAGTAGTTGAGCTTGTCGAAGTAGAACTTGAAGCTTCCTTGGGAACCCACTTGACCATAGCCTTAGGTGCTTCAATAAATGCATCAATCTCCTCTTGAAGCTTGTCTTTGCCTTTTAGCTTGTGGTCTTGTGGTGGAAGGTCATCTTGAGCTTGTTCCACATTGGAAGAAGTAGGATCATACTTCTCCTTTTGAGAAACAAACTTTGGAATGGGATATTGACCTTCTTCCCATTCAACACCCTCGGCGTTGAACTTTCGCTCAAAACCAATTCCTTGATTCTTCCGGTGCCTTCCTTGCTTGCGAACAATTTCCTCAAAGTTCTTGCTTCCGGCAAGGCTCTTGTAGACACCTTTCTCTATAATCCCTTCCAATAAACTATTTTCTTGCTCAAGTGAAACTTGGCTTAAAACATTGTTAGTGGAATCAAGAGAACTACTAGAAGTAACAACATTTGATTTAGCATGATTATTGTTACTACTAGATGAAGAATTTTTCTTATGCTTGTCATGCTTAGTTTTAATAGGTGGCAAGAAGTTAGACAAGAGAAGTCGTTTGGCAAGATATGAAGAACTCTTCTTTCGAAGATCGTCATTGATAGCTTTTAGAAACTCATGTTCTTGCTCTAGATTGAGCTTCTCGAAGCGTAGCTTCTCATGAGATCTTAGGAGCTCTCTATGATCTTCTTGAGTTGTTCCATGAGCTAACTTAAGAGTGTTTAGTTCTTTAGTTAGACGCTCAATCTCCTTCATAGCATTGTCATTCGACTCTTCTCGACTATAAAGACTACTAGCATGTTCATCATTACTAAGCTCACTAGATTTGTCATGTAAAAGATCATCTTCACCAAGCAAGTCATCTTCATCACTATCAAAGTCAATAAATTCAGGGTGTGATACCTTGGGGCCTTTTGCCATGAAGCATCTTCCAATTCCCTCATTTGGTGAATCAAATAAGTCATAGGAGTTGGAGTTGGAGGATACGAGAGCAAGACCGCAACACCTTCATCTTGATCAGATTCGGAGTTGGAGTGATAGCTTCTTTCGAGTGATTGTTTGAGTCGGAGCCGGAGACCCATTCACCAACATGAGCTTGATGTTTTCTTCTTGTGTAGCTCCTTCATGACTTGTCTTTCCTTTCCGAATCCTTGCTTCTCCGAGAGGATCTTCGCTCATAACGATCATCTCTACTCCTTCTCTCTTTTCGAGGTGACTCTTCTCTTGAGCTTCTTCTTCTTGGAGATTCTTCTCTTCTCTTGTGGGGAGTCGAACACTCATTTGAGTAGTGTCCGGTCTTCCACAATTGTAGCAGATTCGATCACGACTAGAAGATCTCTTTTCATCATATGATCTAGACTTTGAGCTCCTTTCCTTGCTTCTACTCTTGTAGAATTTGTTGAAGTTCTTCACCATTAGGCTTATCTCTTCATTGGAAACTAGCTTGTCACTTGAGGTTGTGGGAGCTTCAACTGTAGCTTTGTAAGCACCACTTGACTTGTTGTGAAGCTCTTCCTTATCTTTAAGTGTCATCTCATGAGCAACAATTCTTCCAATGACTTGGTAGGCTTGAGATTCTTGTAGTTTGGCATCATTTGGATCAAAGTGCACACGGTGTCATACTTTCCATCCAAAGCTCGAGAATCTTCTTGATGATGAATCGGTCGGTCATTTCTTCGCTTCCTAAGCCGGCAATCTCATTGGTGATGAGAGCAAGCCTAGAGTACATTTCAGCGACTCCTTCACCTTCCTTCATCTTGAACTTGTCAAGTTGACCTTGAAGAACATCTAGCTTTGATTCCTTCACGGACTCGGTACCTTCGTGCATTTCACCAAAGTATCCCAAATCTCTTTTGCATTCTCAAGACGGCTGATCTTGTTGAGCTCCTCGGGACATAAAGCATTGAAGAGAATGTCACAAGCTTGAGCATTGTTCTAACATCCGCAATTCATCCGCTGTAGCTTCGCGATCCGAACTTTTCCTTCCTCAAGAACTCACCTTGCAAGCCAACACAAATGATGCCCCATGCGGCAGGTTATGTCCAAGAATATGCATTTTCATTTTATGCTTCCAACTAGCAAAATTTGAACCATCAAAGTAAGGACCTCTCTGAAAATTACCCTCACTAGACGCCATACTCTCCTAGGTTGTGAAACCAAGCTTATGGAGTCCAATGCAATGGAAACCAATCCAATGGAGACCAAAGCTCGATACCACTTGTAGGATCGAAAGTATGTCTAGAGGGGGTGATTAGACTACTTGACAAATTAAAAGTTTAGCCTTTTGATTAGGACAAGTTTTAGCAAGTTCACAATGATGATCAAGTCAAGTATCACCCTACACATGCAATTCTAGAGTAATGGCAGCGGAAAGTAAATTGCACATGTAGTAAAGGAGAGGTGGAGAAGAGCAAACGCAATTTGGAGACACGGAGATTTTTCTCGTGGTTCCGATAGGTGGTGCTATCGTCAATCCACGTTGATGGAGACTTCAACCCACGGAGGGTAACGGCTGCGAGAGTCCACGGAGGGCTCCACCCACGAAGGGTCCACGAAGAAGCAACCTTGTCTATGCCATCATGGCCTCGCCCACGGAGGACTAGCCTTACTGGGGTAGATCTTCACGAAGTAGGCGATCTCCTTGCCCTTACAAACTTCTTGGTTCAACTCCACATCTTGACGGAGGCTCCCAAGCGACACCTAACCAATCTAGGAGGCACCACCCTCCAAAAGGTAATAGATGGTGTTGGTGATGATGAACTCCTTGCTCTTGTGCTTCAAATGATAATCTCCCCAACACTCAACTCTCCTCACTGATTTGGCTGTGGTGGAAGAAAGGATTGAGTGGAAAGCAACTTGGGAAGGCTAGAAATCAAGTTTCATATGGTGGGAGTGGAGCAACTTGATCTCAACACAAGGGTAGGTAGTTTTCTTCTCGAAATGTAAGGTAGGAGTGGTAGTTCTTTCGATGGCTCTCTCCACGAATGAAGAGGAGGTGGAGGGTATTTATAGCCTCCACACAAAATCCAACTGTTACACACATTTGACCAATCTCGGTCGGACCGAAGTTGACAACTCGGTGAGACCGAAAGTTCAAATCTTGTGAACGTTGGGATTTTCGTGGGACCGAAAATACAATCTCGGTTAGTCCGATTCTTCCAAAGACTAGGGTTTGCCATTCTCGGTGGGACCGACTTTATCATCTCGGTGACACCGATTTGAGTCTGAAGGTTCTGAAGGTTGAAAACACTAGTTTCGTAAGACCGAGTTTGGAATCGGAAAATCCGAAATTTCTAGGGTTTGGGTATATGGCGAGGTGGTTCATCTCGGTGTGGTGAGTTTATAGAATCGGTGGGACCGAGATTACTTATGAGTATATGTTGGAATGAAAGATTGCGATAGTTTGGGAGATAAATCACTAAGCACTTTGAGCAACCAGATCATCATCATAACCTCATCCCTTTTAATAGTATTGGCTTTCCTATGGACTCAATGTGATCTTGGATCACTAAACCAAAAATAGAGTCTTGAGCTTTTGCCAATGTTTTCCTTAGCATTTTGAGGGGTCCACATCATCAGTCATTGCCATACCCATATCACTGAACTTTCTGAAATATTCTCAAGAAACAATTAGTTCAATGATATATATGTTGTTATTAATTACCAAAACCACCCGGGGATTAGTTGCACTTTCACATACATATAACACTTCTATGACGATAATTGTGACAAAACCCGGTATCATCATAGATGTAGTGGGCTCCTACTTCTATGACAAAAAATCATGACAGAACATGGGCTTTTCGTCCTGGGCAGGCCGGAGACGCAGTTGCATGACATTCTTTGGGCCGTCCATGACGGAAAAAACCGTGGTAGAAGCGAGGGGGAGGAAAATTTCGGGGAGTTGCCGGTTACGGTGGGAGAGTGATGCGCATTTCTCTCGTACGTACGCGTGTGTGTGCGAGGCGTTGGCTCTAACTGAAGACGAGCGAGGCGTTGGGCTCTAACTGAACCCGAGCAATTGCACTGCAGGCTACGCGTTACTGAACCCGAGCGATCGATCGATGGCTGTTAACTGAACATGATGGAGCATTTCCTTCGCTACTGCTGCTAACTGAAGCCGATCGATGCTGCCTCTAGGATGAACAGTGAGTGTTGCGGGGGGGGGGGGGGGGGTTGGATGAACAGTGAGCGGTGGCGTTGCCTCTGGATGAACAGGAACCCGTGGTGTGGATGGCTGGATGAATAGTAGACGATGGAGGGGTGGCCGTGGAGGGGTGGTTGAACAGGACCCCGTGGTGTGGAGGGCTGGATGAACAGTAGACAGCGGAGGGGTGCCCGTGGAGGGGTGGTTGAACAGGACCCCATGGTGTGGAGGGCTGGATGAATAGTAGATGGTGGAGGGGTGCCCATGGAGGGGTGGTTGAACAGTAGCCGATGGAGTAGCGCGCGGTGGAGGCTGGATGAACAGGAGCCCGTGGAGGCTGGGGGAGGTCGACGGTAGCCCGTGGAGGCTGGAGGAGGTCGATGGTGGAGATGAATAGTATCCCGTGGAGTCCCATTTTGCGGTATGCCACACCTCCCCCCTTTTCGACCGTGAAGCTCCAACACAAGTCCGTTTAAATGCGTTTTGCGATCGCCACACCCCTCCGGATGAACAGGACCCCCGTTTCGACCATAGGAGGTCTGTTTCCTCCGTTTTGCGGTACACCACACCCCTGCCGATCAACAGGACCCCCGTTTCGACCATAGGAGGTCTGTTTTCCCCGTTTTGCGGTACGCCAGGCCCCTCCCGATCAACAGGACCCTGTTTCGAACGTGGCTGGTCGAACACAAGGCCGTTTCCTCAGTTGTGTGGTACGCTAGGCCTCGTTTCCATCGCCTGTTCCGCCCAAGCCCTCCCGATGAACACGACCAAGCATTCCATTCCGACCCAGCCGGTTGGCTCCCCATGAACACGACGACGGCGTTGTTTCTCCATTCTGACCCAGCCATGTACGTATGCGCGATAGGCGTTAGAGACCCTGCCCGTATGTACGTACGTGGCCGTATTTTCTTTCTTGCACCCTCGCCGTTGTACGTACGTGTACATGCTACGTGCGCGCCTCTACATCGACCAGTATGTACGTACACGTTCGCGACCAGAATGACAACGCTACGTATGCTTCGACCAGGTGGGTCCCGACTGTCAAGCACTTCCTTGTGTGCGAAGATGTAGCTGGTGGGTCCCAGCAGTCAGGGGGGCGAATCATTTTTTTTCGGACACACTTCCTTGCGTTCGAAGATGTAGCTGGTGGGTCCCAGCAGTCAGGGGGGCGAATCATTTTTTTTTTGCCCGGACGCACTTCCTTGCGTGCGAAGGTGTAGCTGGTGGGTCCCAACAGTCAGGGGGGAAACTTTTTTTTGCGAAATCTGGTGGCCCGTCCGGTGGGTCCCCGCTGTCAGGTGGAGGAATAATTATTTTGCGCATAATAAGGAGGCACTTCCTTGCTACGGCCATGGACCCAGCTGTCAGCCTCTCCACGTACAATCCACGTCCTATGGAAGGCGTTCCTTGACCACGTTGACCATGCTGCACCGAGAGCACCAGGGCGGTGGACGACGGTGAGGCCTAGGAAGGGGACGACGCGGAGCCGGGGAAGACGCGGCAGTGGATGCCCACGCGTAGAGGAGTACAAGGGTTCACTGGTTCGCTGCGGTGTGAGGCTGCCATCACCGCAGAATAACAGGGGGTGTGGGTGAGTAGAGGGATGGCTTGGCCAACGGTGGGAGTAGTAGGGGGCAGTGAGGCCTCCGCCGCATCGCAGCCGGCCACGGGAGGCAGGAGCACGAGGCACGACCGGCGCTGGTTTGGGCGGCTGGAGCAAGAAGACCAGAGGTTGAAGAAGCACTACGGCCGTTGGATGGACATCGTACGGTCACTAGAGCTAGAATCGTGCATATTGACTAAGTTGACAAAGCCCTCCGTCCCCGTCAACTTAGTAGGCCCACAAGTCAGCCTGCCACTATACTGGGTCCCAGCTAACAGGGGGAGTATTCATTTTTTTGTGCGTAATAAGGAGGCACTTCCTTGCGTGCGAAGATATAGCTGGTGGGTCCGAGCTGTCAGAGCCGGCCGCGGGGAGGAGGGAGCAGGCAGTCCCGCCGGCGCTTGTTTGAGCGGCTGGAGCAGGAAGAGCAGAGATTGAAGAAGCACGACGGCCGTTGGATGGCCATCCAACAGTCACTGCTTGTGCGTCAACCTTTTTTTAGGAAAGCCTCAAATCTGTGGAAAACAGCATACAGCCCATCTGCCATTATTTTTAATAATTTACAGCCCATTTGCTAATTCTTAAGGTTTTTTTGGAGCCCATATTCTTTTTGTTAGCATTACAGCCCATATTGTGGCCACAGTTAAAAACTTATACAAAATTTTGCATATTTCGGTGCGGTCTGAACTGTTTTTAATCCCGAAATTTCGACTCACATTCAAACTGATTTTAAAAATAAATGTATATCAATATAAAATTCAACAAATTCTCCACGCATAAAAATTAATGTAATTTAAAATCTCGAAATGAAAAAAAAGATATTTGAAACTAACTGCCGGTTTGATGTGTTTTAAAAATGTACAGCCCATTTCTCATTACTGATGGGCCATTTTCTCGGCCAGCCGAATGAAAGCTCTCCTCGTTTTGAAATATTTGCAGCCCAACAGGCCTGACAAAGCGACTTACTTGGCAAATCACAAAAAAATTGAGTTGTGGCCGTGGACCCAGCTGTCAGCCTCTACACGTAAAGTACTCTCCCGATGGAATGTCGTTGACCACACTGACCACGCCGCCCCGAGAGCACCAAGGTGGTGGACGACGGCGAGGCCTAGGAAGGGGACAACGCGGAGCCGGGGAAGACGCGGCAGTGGATGCCCACACGGAGAGGAGTACCAGGGTGCACTGCTTCGGCTGCGGTGTGAGGCTGCCATCGCCGCAGGGCCTGGCTAGCGGTGGGAGTAGTAGGGGCGATGAGGCCTCAATGGCAGCACAGCCGGCCACTGGAGGCAGGAGCAGGCGGTCTCCCCGGCGCTGGTTTAGGCGGCTGTTGCAAGCAGAGCAGCGATTGAAGAAGCAGCAGGACCATTCGATTCAAATCCAACGGTTACTGCTGCTAGAATCGTTTGTTGACTAAGTTGACAAGCCCTGCATACGCGTCAACGTAGTAGGCCCACAGGTCAGCCTCCCAACTGGTGCGCCCCAGATGTCAGTGGGAGGAATCATTTTTTTGCGTAATAAGGAGGCAATTGATTGTGTGCAGCCAGGCCAGCGGAGGGAGTAGGGTGGGCCGGGGAAGCCTGCGCGGCATCACAGCGGGCCACAAGAGGAGGGAGCAGGCAGTCTCGTCGGCGCTAGTTTATGCGGCTGGAGCAGGAAGATCAAAGATTGAAGAAGCACGACAGCTAGAATCGTGTGTTCACGGACAAAGCCTTGCGTAAACAAGTCAGCCTCGAAATCTGTGGTGTGTACATCCCATTTGCTATTATTTTATAATTTTACTCATTTTCTAATTCATATGGAATTTATTGCAGCCCGTTTTCCATTTTTAGAATTGCCGCCATTTTCTCGTCAAGACAGTGGTCAAAAAATTAACTAAATATGTTTGAAATTTTTCTTTGAAGCGAAATATTCTTAATCCAAAATTAATAGCCATACTAAAACAAATTTAAAAATAAGTTAGTACTATGTCATGTTAAATCCAATGAAATACGTATAAGATATCAGTGAAGAACAAAATTCAAAAAAAAAACTAATATCCCATTTGCTCGTCTTGAAAGATTTGTAGCCCAGTAATTCGGAAAAAACAAATAGGCCTAGCTTGGGTATTCTTCAAAAGAAATACTGGGCTACCTATTTTCCCAAAGAACTGGTGCATGAGCATTTAGCTTTATTTATTTATTTACTTATTTATGTTTAGGGGACCATGAGCATGTACATGGGCCGGATTCATGTGAGAGCGTCACTTCCAGTTAATTATGGGCTTCTCTATTGGGCCTTCATCAGTGGGCTGCATGTTATCAACAAGTGGAAAATGTGTTTCGTACGAAAAATGGTATGAGCTACGTACGGTACGGGGCACTAAAGGATCGAACCATGCAACGACTTCCAAAACATTGTGTTTGTCATTCTAACAACACATTTATATTCAACAAACAGACGAATATACTACTGATTGTACATTGAAAACAACAGAAGTAGCAACCAGGGCTGGGGGTGCAACAGAAGCAGTAAGCAGGCAAGAAGAGTGAAGACGCAGCTCTCTCTTCCAATCCAAACATTAGCCATCATTACAAAAGGACTACCAAAAAAGAACAAGTGTATGCATCAAACTAAATAAAGATCCTACTACACCAAGTGTACGCATCTAACTAACTAGCTCAGTTAGACGTTACTATTTATTAAGCTGTGGAGATTGGCTGACGGCTTGAACCAGATGGGTGCCTGACGGGGGAAACTCCAGCCAGCAGGTCGAAGTCTGATACTTGCGACCCTCTCTCCTACTTTGGGCTGCAGAGCGTGGCGGCACATATCAGGGTATGGTGCATGCAGAGACGCATGGTACGCTATGTACACACAGTTTTGCCTGATGAACGAAACCGCGCTGCCATCATGATCCTTGTCGTTGGCTATCTCCTGGTTAATCGGATAATTCAGTCCGACAAACAAAGAGCGTGTGCCAAGGCTACTTACCAGCCTCCAGTCAAAAATTCCTGAAGGCCCAGAGAAGCTGGGATCCTGCTCAAAGACCTTGCAGTGACTGTGATTGTATTATGCGAAACAACATGTCCGGTACGTGCGAACGATCATCAATCTTTCGCCGTCGTCTGATCGAGCCAGGAACCACCTGCAACTGCCATGCCGCTTTTCTTTGAAAGGTTCTGGATTAGGAAGGGTAGGGACACTAGGCAGCCTACAACATCATATCAAGTTGGAGTCAAATAAAAAAGGGCTCTTGATTTAGTCAATCTTAAGAACAGCATGTTATGAGCATGAATATTTTTTCAGTAAATGTTGACAGTAATATAAGCAAGCCATCATGATATCATAGGAAATTAACATACTGCTGTAACAGCCGTTTGTAGTGATGACTGGAGTAGGCCAGCAATACGTCCAGCCATAGAAGGAGTCGACAGCGTAAATGAAGCCCTTGTGTTCAATGGCATCAAAGAACCATGGAGGATGTATGATCCTGCGATGGACGTGCAGATTTATCCACTTACCGCAGTGACCTGTCAGATAGGCGAGACCGCGGTTGAAGAACGCAATTAGCCTGAAATCTTTATAATTCCCAGATCTTGTGGGCACTTGGCAGATTACAACCTTGAGCAAATCAAACTTGGTATCATGTTGGCTACTGTGAGATTCCGAGTATTCTGGGCCGCGGTGCCAAAACAGTGCAGTGTTAATCGAAGGAAGGGGGATCAATCGCCGGGTGTAGACCTCCACGAGCATCCAGCTACCGCGACCGTCGACGAGCACCATCCAAGATGTCTTCAAGCCGACCCAGTACATACCGTTAATGTAGCTGAGGCTAACGGGGATCAGATCACAGTGAAGGGAGTTGATGCTTGCCACCCTACGATCGTTATGCTGCGTGACATGCCGTTTCTGAAGATTAGGCGGCATCAGCAAGCAAGGAGCTGGCTTAAAAAGCTCCGGCCTGAGGGCTTTGAGTAAACGGTACAGCCCCGACGAGCACGCGGTGAGCGGCATGGTACTGAGAATGTCCACAGGCGAAACAATGAGCTTGATTACCTCTGTGGGGAGCGAATTCCAGCCACTCTTTCGGTGGACGCTGCTCGGTTCTGCCATTGTTAGTGCTTGGGTTTCGGACGAGGGGGGGAGGCACCTTAGCGAGATTATGTGCGGACAAAGATGGAGAAGCGAATATGTGCTGCGGGAAGTGGACAAGTGATGATGACTACAGCATGCCGCTTGACTTACGAAACACATACCAGCAGCGTAGGGTCATATGGTGCTAGACAACTAGCTTGAGTGATCACAGTACTGGTACTCCCTACAGTACTATGCCCTAACTTGCTAGAGTAGAGTAGTAGAGTAGGACTCTGCTCTACTACTAGCACCGAAGGAGTAGTATATTCTAATCTAAAATAGTTACAAACTTCGATACCCGATCGTGGAAAGACTACAAACCGTGCTCAAAGACCGTGTCTACGTGGTGTTTGGACTTATATGCAAAAAAAATAGCAAGATGCCTGTGCATTGCACGGCACACCATCATCACCAACTTGGTTTTCTATAAGAGTAGATATATATAGATATAGATAGATAGAGACTATGGAGTACTAGTAAGGACACCATCTACTGCTTCGTGTGCTACTCCTGCGCTCCATTCGGTGGCCGCAACTTCCCCCCCCCCTTACAGCCACTCCCTCATGCGCTCCATTCAGCGGCACTGTTGAAATCTGGGGAGCGCACTCTCGCGACTGTTGGCAGCCACAACTTCACCGACGACGACTTCTTCCCCAACCTCGGCAACCTCTTCCTCAATGACATGGGCGACAACCTCAACGCCAACGGTGCTGCTCCCGTTGCACCGTATGTGTTTCTGTCCTTCCTGTGCGAAATCGTGGTAGAATTCATGTTTCTACTCCGTATCCTACTACTATGCTAGTCCACATGATTAGTTTCATCTCTGTTATAGCCGTCATGATTTATTTTGTGCTTATTCAGATTAAATCTCGTAGTAACTTGCTCACATATTCAACTGGCACAACGTCCCCTACAGCCACTCCCGTTTCATGGACGGCCTGGTCGATGCCTCCAAGGAGCCCTTCGTCCACTGCTATGAGTGCCCGATGCTGTTTTGTGGCTTGCCAGCGGACATGGTGCATCACCTCACGAATGCGTGCAGCGGTCACTGCTGGCCCTTGGCGGAGAACATCAAGTACGACACGTGCTATCGGTTCACCATGCCGGAGTCGCTGGAGGATCACCACCGCCTGCTAGTCTCGGAGGAGGACGGCAGCGTCTTCCTCTTGATCGTGGGCACCGGCGAGGCCCGCGCAGGCCGCCGCCCCATCTTTGTAGCGTGCGTCAGGGGCGTCGCCGCTGACGCTGACACTAACACGAGGCAGGTGTACGGGTGCAAGGTCAATGTTACTACCCCTCTGGGTCACGTGGGTGGCGAAACCGGCCTCAGCGGACAGACTTGGAATCTAAGGAGCTGGGACTATCCCGCCAATGTGGACTTGGAAAACCCATGGCATCCGTTCTATCCTTTACCCACCGACTCGGTGCACAGGGACTCCAAGGAGGTTCACCTCGACATACGCATTATCAAGTGCACTTAGAAAACATGTAGTGTGTGTGTGTGTGTGCTTATGGCGCGTGTCTTTGCCGCTTTTGATTCTGTAAGCTTGTCGCTAAACTTGAGTGGCTTTCGCCGCAGTCCTTCCTTTGAACTGCTCCTCTCAATGACCTGATGTAAGACACTTTGGGTTTCATTTGATAATAGAACCGGGGAGGAGCCTCCATGTTCTTCTAAAAAAATACGCATTATCAAGTTAAATGTTGATCATTAGTCTTCGCTCAATGTAATCCGCTGTCTAAGCATGTGGAGACTTCCATGCAGGATCTTGCTCTATTGGAGTATCGCGCATAAATAAAAGTGTATCCGTTTATGGTTTAGTCTAGAATCTACCATGTATGAATTTTTACTACAGTACTGGTGAAAGACTTACGATGAACCATTTCTTACATCTCCTCTGCCCCCTTGCAAGTCATCCTGATTTAATCCCTCCATCTAGGTGTATAAGGGCATGGTTAATACTACTTAATAGTATAGCCAACTGTTGACTATAAGAAAGTGCCATGTCATCTGTAGCCAACATGTATAACAATCGATACTCAAAAACTAATTCTTAAAGATCATTTCTTGCAAAGCACAATAAGTGTTATTTCTTCACAAATTTTGGATGCAGGTTGAACAGTTGAACGCTTTTGTTTGCAAAAAGATACCTTTTTATCTATTTCACCCGGATGTTTGTGAGCTCTAGAGATGAGATAATATCCAAAGAAACCTATCGATACCCGTTACACATGATATGACCCCCACATCCTTTGTCAAAATAAACAACTCCCCGATCAATGCATTTCACTCTTCGGTGCAACGCACGGGCACCTTACTACTATAGATTAGTACGACCAGAAATTGAACTAACATTATATATAGTACGATAAATACTGATGCAAGTCACCTAAAATTATATCATTCGAAACTATGTTCAAATATGAATCCAACGATATAGTTTTTGTTGACATGCACTAACATTTTGTCAGTTAAATATTCAGTCAAATTCAATGGGGGACTAATAAACCACGACCGATGTACTACAAGTGTAGAGGGCGGCGCTGCACGGGAGTCTCACCTCTCACCCCGCTCGTGGCGCGGCGTAAAGCCGTCATATCACAAAACCCAACCACTCCCAGTAATAAATGGCCTGGTAAAATAAACGGACAAGCAACCATCACATCCCTCCGTCTTTTTTTGCATTTCATCTCTCTGCATTTACTTTCGCCGGTTCATCTCCCACGCTCGATCTGTAGCTACTACTCCTAGGGCCAGTTCTTTTGGCGGCTTCCCCAGCTTTTCCCACAAGATTAGTCAAAGTGGAGAGTAACAATAAGGCGCCTCACTCATTTATTTGGGCTTCTAAACTACTACTCCGTCCTGGTTTATTCCTCACCATTGTAATTTGTGCTAAATTTTGACCAAAGATTTAACTGATGAAATGTTACTCAAAACACTTAGGCGCGGTGCATCTAGGTGTGTAAGTCATCTTACGAAAAGCAAATAATCTGAAAACACTTAGGCGCGGTGCATTAACTTCTACCTCGTTTCTTGTTTCTTGACATATCAACCAATAAGAGATAAAGAGTGTGCATGCTTTTAATGACTTGAGATATCAAACACGACATGCAGTGGTTAGCTCATTGCATGCAATACTATTAGTTAGCAAATAAACATTAACGTTTCTCATTTTCTCCACCTCCTTGGTCACGGTGCACAGAGAAATAACCACAGAGAAGGAAGCTAAAAGTAAACAATCAAACAAGAATTTTTGCATTTGTTTTGCATTGAATCGTTTCACAAGCTTGACTAGTGTTGTATTTCCACTTTTACAAAAACCGCATCGTAATGTTCAAACGTGCATTTGCACGTACATAAGTAATAGTAGTACTCCCTCCATCTAGGTGTACAGGTCTTCCCTCCTTCTTGGTCACCATGCACAACCAAAGATGACTTATTGACCTAGACGGAGGGAGTAGCACAATCTGCAAGCATATATCGAGAGAGACGTGTAGTCTGATAGTATATAGTAAAGTTTGTGCTATATGCACATACTTGCAAAATGCGTAATAATACACAATGTTTCCAAACTTTCCCTTTTACATACTTAATTAAGGAAGCAAAAAATTCCTGAACGTTCGGGATTTATCATTTGAGTACCAAAACTAATGAGATCGCCTTACGAAACAAAAATTATACTCCTCCTAAAAGCCACGGCGCTCGCAGGAGCGCTTGCAGCGCGCCACGAGTGCCCTGGTGCGTGGCCATTTCCCAGCGCGCCGACACAACACCTCTTCCTCAGCCTCGCAACTCGTGAGGTGATGATTGGCGGCTTGCCGGCGGGCGAGCGCGATCTAACCGGTGTGGTGATCCGGCGCCAACAGGTACTCCTCCTGGCTGGAAGCATGCACCCGGTCCACGTACCGCCAAGCGTAGATCAGTCGCTTGGGCACGACTGCACTCAAGCCGTCGGCACGGGCGTCCTCCGCCACCCTCATGGCCCTTGCACGAGCCTTCTGCCAAAGAACCAATTGCTTGACTCTCTCGGACGCGACATAGATCTCCCAGAAAGCTTGTTGCGCGGTGCGCTTCTCTTCCTCGGCCTTCTTCTCTGCCTCTATTTTGGTGCGCTCTGCTGGAGGCAAAGCCTCCCACAAGGTGACATCCATTTCTTTCCAAAGCTCCTCAAGGCTGGGGGGGCTCGGCAGGCGGCGCGGCGTTCTCCTCGTAGCGGGGAGCCGACGCGTCCTCTGACGCGCGTGCCGGCAAGATTGAGAACGCCGACGCGTCCACCTCGACGCATCGTGGCAAGGAGCGGAACACCGACGCGTCCTCCTCGACTAGTGGCGGCGAGGAACGGAATGGTGACGCGTCGCGTCGCGGCGAGGAGCGGAACACCGACGCGTCCTCCTCGACTAGTGGCGGCGAGGAACGGAACGGCGACGCGTCGCGTAGTAGCAAGGAGTGGAACGCCGACACGTCCTCCTCGACTAGTGGCGGCGAGGAACAGAAAGGCGACGCGTGACCATCCGCGCAGTGCAGCGAGGGGCTCCTAGGGCTTGGGAGTGGAGATGCCATGGTGGTCGATGTGAGAGGGAGGGGGAGGAGATAGCGATTAACGTGAATGTGAGGGGGAGGAGATAGCGATGTCGTGGGAGGCGCAGTATATTTAGCGAGCAATGGCACACCTACTAAAGATATGGATGAGCTGACGGATTTAATCAGCGAGTCGCTTCGCCAGCGACATGTGGGCCAAGACACCGCTTTGGCCCGTATGTCAGTGACCCAATGCACCTGAAGTTAAGTAAAAGCTATGTGGGCATATTTGTTGGAGTAAATTACGGGGGAGCGAAGGGGTGGAAATATTGCTGGTCACAACGGATTGGACGAGCGTGGGGGGAGGAGAGTCATGCATGCAGATTTTTTCACATGGGGTGGAGTGGTGGGACCGCCGGAGGGAGAAGGAGAGTTTGGCAGGCATATTGTTTCCACACATGGAGAGGAAAAGATTTGGAGATGAACGGGCTTCCTGCAGGTATGGGGAACGGTGCATAATAAGTCATCTTGCATGTCGGGCTAGGTATAGTCTCAAGTCATTAAAAACATACATGCCCCACACATGTTCATATTTCAAGGTGCACTAAACTATTGCATGCGATGATTAAGGCTAGCCATCATGGTGGTATCTTAGCTGGTACACGGGAATAGCAAACATGTTGATGTGGCAAAGAATTAAAGAAGATATGGGGGTTAGACTAACTAGTGTTCATGCATGTATTGGTAAACACTTTTTTTGTGAAGAACGACAGCATTAATTGAGTACTTTTGCAGACTTCAAAAACTATTCCACCGCCTCCACTATCTTGCTAAGAGTAGGTGAAATTTTTGAGTCGAGCCCTTTAAACTAGAAGGGATGTAGTGGTACTCTAATAGCTAGGTTTGTAAGTCATCTTACGAAAACCAAATAATCCCAAAACACTTAGGCGCGGTGCATTAACTTCTACCTCGTTTCTTGTTTCTTGACATATCAACCAATAAGAGATGAGGGTGTGCATGCTTTTAATGACCTGAGACTATCAAACATGACATGCAGTGGTTAGTTCATTGCATGCAATACTATTTAATTAGCAAATAAACATTAATGTCTCTCATTTTCCCCTCCTCCTTGGTCACGGTGCACATCCTAAGATGACTTACTCACCTAGACGGAGGGAGTATCAACATTCATAATGTTAAATCAATATTTTTACACTCATTATAAAACATAGTTCTTATACTCATTATAATCAGTATTGTAGATATTGATATTTTCAGTATAAATTTGGTCGTGGGATTTCATGGATGCCTGTCAAAGCGTGGAGGAAGCGGAGCTTAGGGCTTGCATTGCCGGTCTCTACATATGTATTTCTCTTCATAATCCTATAATTTTATAGACTGATTGTGCTTTTGTGGTAGCGTCTCTTGCATCGGGGGACTATGACAGGTCTGCTATGCGTGACCTGAAGATGAAAGCGTTGAGCATCTCGAAGTTGATCAACAATCTTCAATTGTCAAAGATTAGCCGTTCGACCAATAAGATGGCACACTTAATCGCTAAGTATAGCTTTGACAATAGATTAGATGGTATTCTTGTAAATAACATACCGCCCTGTGTGGTGAATATTGTATCGAATGAGTGTACTGGTGTGGCTGGTTAATTAATATAAGGTGGTGTTTAAAAAAGTATATATTTGGTCAAACACTTTGCAAATGGTTGACGGGGGTAAAAAGGACCAGAGGGAGTATCATGCATGCGGAGTAGGCAAAAAAATTGCTCATTTTTAGCCGGTTGAAGTCTCAAAGGGCGCGACCGCGCGAGGGAGGCGAAGGTCGTGGGAGGCGCGACGGTTGATGGAATTAAGTGAAGTTACATCCACGCGCCGGCATGGCGTGCGAATAGGCGGAAGCCATACCGTCAGGCCTACGATATGGGTTTAGTAGACATGACATCTAGTGGGTCCCGCATAGTTCCTCGAGAACTCTTTGGGGGCTTGCAGCCATTTATCCACCGGGCAAGCCAGCAACCCCACGCCATTCGCACGCCCTACTCGTCCCCGTCTTCTACCTCACAACAGTTCGCTCCCAGTCGTCCAGTCCTTTCACATTAGTTCGCTCCCAGTTTTTGCGGGGTACAACAGTTCAACGTCTCCTAACCCTCCTCCAAAATCCATGGCCTCCCAAATCTCCATGGTTGCCGCTGAGTACCAGGTTAGAGCCATCACCGGCGATCAGTTCATCGTCATCTACACACGTGGATCCGTGATGGTGAAAGCATGGCTTGCTCGCTTCCTACGCATGTTCAACAGTTCAACGGATGGGTGGGTCGCTGGGCTAGATGTTGAGTAAACCACAGTCGTGGGACGAGAGAAGGATCTAAAGGATGAAGAGAGGAAGAAGCCCGCCGTGATCCAGGTTTGCGTACATAACATTTGCTTGGTCTACCACATATGCCATGCCGACGTTGAGTGCCAGGATTTTAAGAACTTCCTCAAGGACAAAAGAGTGAAATTCGTTACTGTAGGCTTTAAGAACGACAAAGAAGTCCTGCTTTTGATAGGTCTCGTTCTAGGCCAGCCCTTCGATCTCCAGAAGGCAAGCCTGGTGTCCTCCTCTCAACCTTCAATGCTAACCCTGGCAGCAGCCATGATTGATCCTTCGTACGCTAAACTGAAGAAACCTCATCACGAGTTTCATCATGCATGGGAGTCGAAGACATTAGATGAAGATCACATCCTGTACGCAGCAATGGATGCCTACCTTTGTTTAAATATCTACATGGGTTGGATGAAGAAGCAGAGCCCAGTGTCCGGTTCAAGCAAAGAAGCATCGGCGAAGAGGAAGAGGAAGAGGGACAAGGACGAAGTCGAGGACGTGGACTCGGACTCCGAGTAGGTGGCAGTGCCGTCGCTCATGATGGTTCTACTGCAGTTTCAAGCTGACTAGTTGCTCAGTTTATTTTCAAGGGTGTGTTGTGCTGAGGCCCCAGCAGAACTATGTTTATGTTCTTTCTCATTATTTGAACTGCTTAGAACGTAGAGTAGTACTAGTACTATGTCTTACTACTATTCTTCTTGCAGTTGGTACTACTGCTCGTACCTTCGTGTTCCCACTATACTTAATATGTTCGTACTAGTAGTATAATTTGGGTCAGTCGATTTGTGAAAAAAGTTCGACGGAGTGAAGGAAGAAGACGGCAGAAGAGGTGGAAGAAGCCCTTCTAGCCATCCATGTTGCATCAAACGGCTCACATGAGTCGACTGACCCAAATTGCTCCTTCAGATTGCAGGATCCACGTGGCATTCAAGGTCTCGAAGGTAGATTCCGTGTCCGCACCCGGTTTGCGGGCTCGATGCGCGCGCGACCGGCTTCCGCCGCGACAGCCACCATGCGCGCCTCCTCCGCGTGGGCGGAGACGACAATGACACGCTAGTTCCTCCTCGCCAACGTGCTGGAGCACGCGCCGTCCTCCTCTTCATACGCTGCGTGCATAGATGCGGCTCCACCAGCTGCTCATGTGCTTGGTAGCGTGGCGGCATGGTGAGGAGGGACTGCAGATGATGTGAGCGGGCGAGCCTTCGGCTTCATGGCATAGGGATGGCGGCGACACGGCGGTGATGGGCGAGAAATTGTTGGCCGGAGCTGGCGGGCGCCGGCATGCGCAACGGTGACGGCGGCATATTCATGAGTGCACGTATGGGAGCTTACTTTAGTTTTATATGAGGTTGGTCAAACTTAAAAGAAAACCGTACTAGTACACGTAAACATTAGACTTAGGCAGTGCTTTTATTATTTATTTATTTTGAAGTTAGTACCACAGCCACAATACGGAATCCTGTGCAAGTGCGTGAACCGCTGCCGCGCGGTCGATCGAACGGTGCGTCACCGTGTCGCGCTCGAAGGACATCCACCGAACCTTTTTGTGTGTGTGAAAACAATCCTCGAATATTACTCAACTTTTTCTCTAGGGAAAGTTCTTGACGCTGCAATATTTCCATATATTTGAATTTAGCTCCAGATTGTGTTTATTTGGATTTGGAAATTTTAGGTGCACCCTAGTTTTTTTAATACTTATTTTGTGTCTGTGACTGAGAGAGAACGTGTGTATGTGTCCATATGTGTGTTGTGGCGGAAGGGCAATGTGGAGACGGTGTGCGTGTGATACAGACATAGAGAGGTGTGAATGTGCAAACGATCATGCAAGAGTGAGACATAGACAGATGCCGATACGTTGTGTATACATGAGAGAACGGTCTTATAGTTCACTTGTGTGTGTGTGAGAGAGAGAGAGAGAGGGAGAGGGAGAGAGAGAGAGGAGCATCCGTAACCCAACAACCATCTCTCTTGATTCGTCCGCCCCTCGCACGATCGCATGCAACATATGCATCAACTCACACATTTTGACACCCTCACTCGGCCCCTGCCCACCTAAGGGCCCGCGCAATCTCTTCGTGAATACCCATTTCTCTCCTTAGGTTTGTTTTCGCTCAATATTTGACACACACACGCACACACACACATACGCACGCACACACACACACACATACGCACGCACGCACACACACACACACGCACGCACACACACACACACGCATGCACACACACACACACAACACAACACACACACACACTCCCCCGAGCACACAATTCATCCCCATCCAAGGTTATACGGCGACCACTCTCGCTTGTGCTTCTTTGCACCCCCAACATGCACAACACCTCAATCTTCAAAGAGGGCATCGAGCAGATCGAAGACGGCGACGACACCGCGCTAGAGAATGTGGGGTCATTTGGAAGCAGGGTGATGTGACGACGGCTCACTGACTCCTACCCCCCACCCTCTCTCTCTCTTGCAAAAAATTAGCAATCCCTCTCTCCCCCGCACAAAATTGTCAATCCCTCAACCCATGAGATCCTTCCCCTCTCGTCCATGTTTTTCCAGATCTCTCATCAAACATGTTGTCTCTTATCCTTCCACGATCACGTAATCACATGATATTACATGTCTCCATCTTTCTCTCTCTCTCTCTCTCTCTCTCTCTCTCTCTCTCTCTCTCTCTCTCTCTCTCTCTCTCTCTGTGTGTGTGTGTGTGTGTGTGTGTCTCGTTAGGTTTGTCTCCTACTCTCTCGTCCACATACATACAATATTTCCCGCCCTATCTGCTCCATCTTCAAAAGATCTCTCTGCACGTTTCATTCACACAATGGGATATGTCAAAAGGTTGCTTCTATAATGGATGATGTAGAGTTTTGGTTGTTTTTGTTGCATCCTACAAAGTAATAACTATGAAATGCATTTAGATTCTCATTTGACTGGGATTATGTGAGTTTGAGCATGTTGTGAAGTACTATAGAGCTTGTATACATCTTGGGATTCGACAATGATTGTAACTATTGAATTGTATAGACCATTACATTCGAAGTCAATAGCCTAATATATTTATTTCACAATTTCAACAAATGATTAGTTCACTACAAACTAAGAAAACAAATGTGTACTCCTCTGCTTTTATTTAAGTCCACGATTAGCATTGGTCAAAGTCAAGTTTTGTAAACTCTCGAAAGTTTATAACAAAAAATATTAACATATACAATAACAAATAAATACCATTAGATTCATTATTGAATGTACTTCCACATCATAGATATTTGTTATGGTAAATGTTTATATTTTTATATAAACTTGGTCAACCTTTAGGAAGTTTGACTTCGGTCAAACCTAATATGCAAAGTTTACTACTACTACTCGCTAGTTGCTTAGCCGAATCACTCAACACACGGGGAGTCCAGTGTCACAAAATTTGGAGGTCGGCGGGAAAATCTCCCTCGACCCTGATTTGAGCAGTGGGAAGTTACCATCATAGCCTTCGGAACAGGCCTACGTACGACGCTTGGTAGGGCACTACTAGGGAAAAGGCTAGTTAGCAGCAGCGAGTTATTTTGAGGCGCGCTGCTGATAAGATTCTGTGTATAGGCTTTTCCCTAGTAGTGGGGGGCTGTTTTCGTAACTTCAGGTTCACCCTACCCAGCCAGCCCCACCCCGGCACCCAGAGTAGTACACCTGAATACTCCCCATTTTCTATCCCCACCACAAAATAGACTTCTCCACGGCACCGCAGCCTTCGTGCTCCTCCCCTTTACATCGGCGCACTCGTCCACCACGGCGCATCTACCTCATCGACGACCTTGTACGCCGCACTGGAGCCGGTCCACCATCGTCGTCATAGACGAAGCCTCTTCCCCGGCATCGTCTTCCACGGTCTCGGATCTGCTTCCCGGAAGCCGACGCCAAGCGCAGAAGTACCACCGTCGTGGACAATGAACTAACTCTCGTTGCCGACCATGACTCGCAGAGGCCGCCGCGACCATCGTTCTCCTCCTCGATTGGTAATGTGTGTATTGAATCACTTAGCATTACATGTGCAGTTCCAATTTTGTTCATACCTACCCTTCAATTTTCCTGGGTGCTATTGTTCCTGTAAAAGTAATTGGTTATAGCATCCATTGTCCAACAGAATATCAGCTTGTAATTGTGCGTCGCTCCTGTATCGCGCTGTGCTTGGGTAGGTTTTTCATCTGCAACCAGTAGTGTGGCAAATGACGGAAAGGTTTTTAGAACTAGCAAGATGCCTATGCGTTGCACGCATCAAGATGCATTTGTATGAGTAGTTTATCTTGTGGGAGAAAACCATGAATGAGGGAAGGCCTTATTTGCAATATGGAGAGGGGTATGGGTATCTTTTTGCAAAATTCCCATTTGTTTCCTTCCTATCTGTCAGATATAAATCGGACGGCCTATATTGCAAGAAAAAAAGTATAGAGAAAAAAGTAGACAGTAAAGGAAGTAGAGATAAATATTAAATATTAAATATTAAATAAATATAACCATATAGAAGAGAGTAGAGATAGCAGAGACGTCGGGAAAGAATCGCGCGCGCGGGAAAAGCGGCCGGGCGTGCGCTAGTTATGGCGCGCGGCGTCCGGCGCGCTTTATAAAATCCAACGCCCTCCCACCACTATGTGCCTTGCCACCGCTCTGTGCCTCGTCACCGATCTCTCCCCGCTCTTTTTCGCCTCGCCGCCGCCGCGTCGCCGGGAAACTTGGGGATACCGCGACGTCCGTGCACGCCCCTCCGGCGGTTCTCCGCCGAGATCCGGTTCCGCGGGATGCGCCTCGGCCTCGGCAATTTCGACACCGTCTCCGAGGCCGCCCGCGCGTACGACGCGACGACGTGGTGCCTCCGGTGGCCTCATAGAACATTGAACTTCCCCAACGTGCCGACGCGGGAGCGGGCGCAGAAGCTCGCGCCTCTGCCGCGGCTTAGCACCGACGAGGATCATCGCGACAACCAGAGGCGGGAGCACCGTCTCGGCATCGCCGAGATTGACGAGGAAGCCATTGCGCTGTGGCGCCAACACTTCCCACAAGACATCATCAACGAGCGCGAGTTCTACGCGCAAAGGAGGGCGGAGAGGGATAAGAGGAGGGCGGAGCGAGCCGCCTATCGCGAGGACAAGCGAGGCGGCGGACGCTCAATTCAACATGAGGCTAGGAGCAGCGCCGCCACAGAATCCGGCGACGATTGGTATCTTCACGCCTCTGAATGACGCCGGAGGAGGACATCACCAAGGAGCAGTCGGACGACGAGGAGTAGTTGAATTATCTTTTTTGTATCTATCTATGCTAAGAACTATCCTATACTCTCTAGTATCTACTTCTCGATCTCAGCACTGTAAACACTTTTTTGAAGCGCCGTGCGTTGCGATTCTGTTGGAGATTCTCTAACATGGCAGACGAGTGCTTTGATGTTGCCCACAAGATGCGCGAGTATTACTAGTAGTATTTTTCTTGCCATGTTGAGATTTTGAAACCACGAGTGTGAACATGTAGAGGAGCAATGAAGACCAAACACGGATATTCGGGACATCTTCAAGGAGCGTGGCAAGTTAAAGAGGAGCTGCACCAACCTCAGAAACGAGCTTTGGTAAGTAACACCCTTTCAATTACTTTCGTTTAGCCTCGTGTTCTTCGATGTGTATATGTTGTAGTTTCCGTTTCTCTTAAGCGTGGTGTTCTTCGATGTGTAATAAGAAGAGTCTTAATCGTCCTAATGCTTTCGTTTTTAACTTGATGTAGGAAGTGGGTGTTCTCACCATGTAGTCTTTTTTTATATTTCTTTTCCTTTTGAATTCACTTCTCCGAGTTCTGTTTATCTGGCTTCTACTAAATGGATCTAGGTTTCTCTGAGTATTGATCTAAAAAAGAAGTAACTTCATGTCAGGATGCAGTTCCTGCGAGGAGGGAAGTATGGTCAACCTCGAGATCATGTTTCCAAAATGAGGTTGGATTACACACAAGGTGTCAGTTCCCTAATGATGCTGGATTATACACAAGGTGCAAATTCCCAGATGATGCTGGATCACATACAAGCCAGGCGGAGTCGTCAGCTGTTCGTGTCCTCGCTTCATTAGTAAAGGCTGAAAGAAAGCGTGCAGCATCCCTTGAGAATGTAGCTGAGTTCCTGAAGAAGCGAAAAGAGCAATCAGATGCTCTCTTTGCCCAAGCCAAAGAAGAGATGGAAGAAGCCAGAAATAAGCTAGCAAAGGCAGAGCAGGCTAGGCGTCTCCTGCTATCTAAAACTGTTGTCAATACAAAATTTCCTTCATAATAGCTAGGTTCAAATGTTTATCCAACAAGATGCTCATAGATGTCTCAGCATCTACTGATGTGGCACAAAATGTTTTTTTGGGTCATGTAATAACAGCAATTACTTTCCAAACAATAATAGACGAAGCATTGGACATGGTATAGTTCACATGCAAGCCCGACATTCCAAGTCCAACTTCCACATCAAACTCATGTTCACAGATATCTGCACATTCATACATGCTGTCCACAACCATGATTCACTTCAAAGCCAAAAAACTGTGAGGAGAGTTATAAATAAAGAAAAACCTCTACTAGTTCCTGCTACCAGTGCGAGCACAACATGTCAAGACCATGCGTAAATTAATTATATTTTAGTCATTTTTTGTGTTCTAAAATGCCTGTCGGCTCACGGAAGGACATGTTGCCGGCACACGCGCGGATTTAATGAAGGCAAGCGGGGCAGTCTTAAGCTGGTTGCACGCGGCGAGGAGGCGCTCACCGGCCTGCAGCAGAAAAGTGCCCTCTTGGCGGGCGCCACGTTCAATGCATGTGCTATGGGTGGTCGCGCCCGTGTCAGAGCAATCACTCCCTCCAGTCCTTTTTTGTTTGGGTATAATAAAATCTCGTTTTCCATTGACATTTTACAAGTAAAATTCATGGACAAACTTTGAACCAAAGTACGGTGGGGACTAGTAAACCAGAATGGAGGTAGTAGTTTTTTTAATCAAAGAAGGGTTTCCCCTTCCGATTACTGAAAACCAGCATCTAAATCTAAACCATAGTATTTGCCCTAGAACTACCAGGTTCAACATCTCGTAACATAAACCCATACAACCATACGCCAAGGAGGTATGTAGTACTATGAAATCCATTTTCGCTCCATACCAATCGTTCTAAAAACTACTTACTACTTATAACGTGCCATTTAAAATCGGAACTCTTAACCCCGCTAAAAAACGATATTTTAAACGTGGCTACTCGCTCGTGGCAATCGGCGAGCCATCGCGCCCAAGTCGTTCACCTGTGGTCCCGACCATCAACTCCTACAAAGGTGCTCCACCACGTACTCGGTACCCGCGAATGCAGCAATCATGCACCTTGGGTCTTAGGGTTTATTTGTTAACGTCGCCTTTACATAACACTCATGTGTGCGAGACAGCAAGAGGTCGATCAAGTCGCGCGCCTCTTATCTTCGTATATGTACTCCACCGTTTGTCTGGTGTCCAAAAAATTATAATAACTACTAGCAATGTGCCAATGCGTTGCCACACGATCAAAGTAGATTAATACATATTCACCGATTTGATAGGAAAAAAGTCTAGTTTTGAAATACGTATATCACTAAAAATATGTTATGTTTCACTCAAAATATATTCCTTTTGCGGTTTTGATGAGATAAGGGAGGCATGTTGTTGGTTTCAAGATTCGAGAAGTGGTATATGTCTAATTTCTACTCTTACTAGCAAGATGCACGTGCGTTGCACGGAACATCAAAATCTCGTGGGAGAAAAGGATGAACGAGGGAAGGCCTTATCTCCAAATGTGGTGAAGAGTGTGGGTAAATTGCCATATTTTCCTTCCTATCCGTCAGATATAAATCGGGCGACCTACATTGCAGGATGGCAGACCCACCATCATCACCAACTCTATTTTTTATCCCTACTCTTATACAAAGCATTGTCGGTGATGATCGTGTGCCTGCCATCCTGCAATATAGGCCGTCCGATCTATATCTGACGGATAGGAAGGAAACTATGGCAATTTTGCAAAAAGATACCCACACCCCTCTCCACATTTGCAAATAAGGTCTTCCCTCATTCATCCTTTTCCCCCACAAGATAAACTACTCATACAAATGCATCTTGATGTTCCGTGCAACGCATGGCATCTTGCTAGTTGTTGCAAAAAGCCCATGTGTGTGTGAGAGAGAGGGAGAGTGGAGGAGGACGGAGTGCATGTGTGACAAAGACACAAGTAGTGTCTGTGCGATAGGTATCAGCTTAAAATGAGGCGATAGTGTGTGTGTGCACGATTGAGAGGGCGTGTCTCAAGAAGAGAAGAAAAAGCTACATAGATACAAGGAGCGAGAGAGAGACATGTATGCGATGGTGGAAGCATGAGCGTGTGGGTGTATAAACCTATCTAGAGGCTAGCTAGTCGATAAATGCTTGTGAGAGGAATACGAGTCGGGGTGCGAAAGCGAGAGTTTTGTGTGTGAGAGAGAGAGACGGTAGTCGGGAAGGGGGTGGAAGCAGGAGTTGTGTGTGTCTGTGAGAGAGAGAGAGAGGAGACAGTAGTCGGGGTTGTCTGATCGGTGTCAGTCTGGGATGGAGACGAAAAGGAGACCGCAACAAATGTTGAGTCTATAGGAGAGAGAGAGAGAGAGAGAGAGAGAGTAATTTTAGTGGTATGAGTCATATGTAGAGACATATAGGGTGTGTGAGAGAATCCCATAGAGAGAAAGACAAAGTGAAAGACGAGTGGAGACTGTGTGTGTGGCGGTGTAAAAGAAAGCTTAGGTACCGAGTGATACCAGAGAACAGTAGAGACGTGAGAGATAATGAAAACCGTGTGATGTATAATGATAGGGAGAGTGTGACACTTCCCAAGGGAGACGTCGAGAGACCATGTTTGCGAGGATAGGAGAAACATGAAGTGAGCATGCGGGTGAGGTGGAGAAAAGAGAGTGATGGCTACCTGAAGGAGCATGCATGTGAGAGAGATGGGCGTGAAAGGAGTGAACAAAAAAGGGATTCAAATATTTGAATTCGAGATGATGATACATGTAATCCATACTCGAACCAAAATTGATCTATCAAACATGCATACTCATATGAATTCACGCACATCTATGTTATTTAATATGTAGATATTACTGATCCATACATTTTAGTAGAACATAATTTGGTTAAATTTTTTTGAATTCAACCTTAAGATTTCGAGATCGTTGTATTTGTAAATCATATTATACATATAAAGGAGCATAATTATTTGTTGTGCTTTTGAAAGTATATATGTAAAAAAATGATGTATATAGAATGTAATTCCAATTGAAAAGGGATCCTGCCCGAAAAAAATAGTAGAATACAAACGGGATTCGAATTGAGTTGGCACGGTAAACGTGCACTATGCAAAATTTGAACGAAGCGGGGAAAGTCGCAGTAACTGCCCGAAACCAAAATCTGCGAGATGGAAATCACTACTGCCTATCCCTGCCGCGCAAAGCCTATTTGCTGGATTTCTATAGGTTTAAAATAGGGGTAGGTTTGTAATTTCACCCAAACGTGACGTAACCGCCTCTCACCCGAATTCATACACGGTGGGCGCCAAAACACAGTGTTCCCTCGGCCGAAATCGACTCCCACCTCGATTCATATTCATACACGGTGGGCGCCAAAAACAAACTCTCGTCGGAAAATATTCGGTGTATGTGAGATTACCGTCCTATCCCCAACCGACTAATGTTGCTGTGATGTAGTAGAAATTTGAAACAGGGGCTAAGTTTGTAAATTTCCTCGCATTTGAGACAAGCGTGCCCTGACTACATGGTCCCCCCCCCCTTCCTCTCTACCTCCCTTTTCCCCATTCATACTCCGTGGGAGCCAAAACACCCTCTCCACCCCACCCTCCTCCGTCCGCCGCCGTCCGCCACCCCATCCACCGCCGTCCTCCTCCACCATGCCGGAGCTGATACCCCAACGCCGCCATCCATTACAAGAGATCGACCTCTCTCATCCACGCCTTCGGACTGGGATCCTTGCATCCTGTCCTCTCGCTTCATCCCCGCCTTTGTCCACCTTGCCGGCACCGCTCCTACGACCGTCTCGTACACCGAGCCCCGCCGCCACCGTCTACCCTCCTAGATCTGCTTCCACACCGCCGACAGCCATCGCTACCGCAGCACCATCAAATTCTCACCAGATGCGTACATGGCGCCACACCAGAGGCGGTACTCTTTCGTATCTACTCAACTTATTTATTGCAGCAAGAAAATAGATCGCCACTGCTTTACTCTGATTTCTTGTCTTGGTTGCGAAGTTGCCTTTGTCTGGTTTGCACCTTCCGATCCGCCATGGCACGCTCAACACTATACTCCCAATGCTTATGGTTTTCCCTTTATATTCCACACTAGTTAAATCACAGAGACTAAATTTCAAAATTGGGTCACGATTTTTAGAGCTCACGGAGTTCGCGGTGCGATCCAAGGGCTCGGGTGGTTGTGGGGCCTCGCCGAACTAAGAAAACTTGACGCTGGTGGGGGTGGGGTCGGAGGAACACAGCGGTGGAGGCCGGTGGTCCGCCGGCGTCTGCGTGCGGTGTTCTCATGGGAAGAATCACAGACGAGGAAGAAGAAGGGTTAGGAGACGAGGATCTTCATCCAACCACCAAATGGTCGAGAGACAGCTGGGAGTTGCATTCTTAATGCGCCTAGTTCATCATGTGTGGGCACTGCAGAACCAACATTTTATTATCCAAAATCTGCTTGCTCTTCTTTACCATGTTCGATAGAGCTGTGACACAAAACGTGGGACCGACTCCAGCAGATCTGTACCCATACTTCATCGCCACACCAAGAGCCCCACCACACAGACCTGCACTCCAAAGAAAAGGTATACCGATTTCATTTGCCATAGCACCAGCTGTACCACGTAAAAATCCCACTCCAAAGAAAAAGTACAAGAAGTCCACCGTCAAGACCTATCCCAACCGCAGAGACGGCCAATTCTCGAGATTGGAACCCCATTCCATTTATTCCCGCTTTAAAAGACAATGCTTGTTGTTAGGGACTACGTGCATATATTCCCATCATGGGAAGATTATTGTGAAGACAAACACCATTTTCATATCTTCCTGTCCAACTTACGTGTAAGTGCTATTATTCATGGTTATTATTTTCCTGTTTTCTGCTGATTGAACACATCAATGATTTACATTACATTGTTGTAACTAGGCGAGGGTCAATCTGGATAGTCATGACGAGGAAAGCTTGCTTGTGCTTTTCAAGGAAGCATTGCAGCAGTATCGGTGTTACCTGAGGAAATCACACTTTGGTGGCAAATCTATAAACGAATTTCCGGTGAAGTCTCTTGTGCTAAATTTAGAAGACATTGAATGGAAAAACATTCTTATGCACTGGTCTCGTTCCCAGGATGAGGTACTGTCTATGAAATCACATGACAATTTGAACTTCTACTTTTCTGCATGTGCCTTACAATCTTGTTTGCAGGAAATCTGCTCGAAAAAGAATTCCGGTTTGAAAAGAACGACAGGATATCGCAAATATGCTGCCCGCTGCTTTGCTCTTGTTAGTACATGTTGTCCTATATCACTGTACTTGCATACATACCTGGTTCATTATGTGACAGCAGTATGCATGATAGCTTGCTTATCAATTGCTCGCTCCAAATTCTTCAGTATCCAATGCCAATGTTTTTTTAGCTCTGCATTGTTCTTGTAAGTACATGTTGTCATTTATCAGTGTACTTATAATGACAGGTAGTTGTTCATGTACCATCACTTTGCAGCTTATTTTCCTTTGCCCTCCATTTTCTACACATCAGATCTATATTTACTCTTACCATAAGGTTGGTACTGAAGAAGTTTAGCTGTGCATTGCTCTTGGTTGTAACTTTTGCCTGTATTGCTGCACTTACATTTATAGCTACTAGGTTATGTAGCATCACTCTTCATCTTATCTTAAATATTCTCCATTTTTTCGTATATTATCACATCAATATTTACTCTTAACAAAATGTAGAATAAAGGCAATGCTTATGAAGAAGATTCTGTGGTAAACTTCTTGAATTGCCCCCCCATCAGCATGGACAAAGCCTTTATAGAGCCTGTCTTCACCAATAATGTAAGTTTGTCCATCTCAAGCCTTCAAACTTTGTCGTATATATTTGGTTAGGCATGACTGCAACAGCTGTTTATTTTTGGTGTTTTCATCAAATTGCATGTTTATAGTTTATTATAGACTCCTCCGTTTAAAAATAGATGACCCAATTTTGTACTAAAGTTAGTATAAAGTTGGGTCATCTATTTTAGAACGGAGGGAGTAGTTCATAAACAAAAGTTTGTCCTTTCTCAATTTAAGTTTTCAGTTGTACAACCAAGTTCCTTATTCATACCATGTAAATTAAAGTATACAGAGCAAGTGATCTTCTTTTGCCCTGCATGTATGCTTCTGTTCTTCATCCGTAATCCAGTGGTGTGGTGAACCTACCCACTACAGCACAATATCATTTTCTGCAATGTCTTAACTATGAACAATGGCATATCATTCTATTGCTCCCTCCGTCCGAAAATACTTGTCATTGAAATGGATGTATCTAGATGTATTTTAGTTCTAGACACATCCATTATGATGACAAGTAATTCCGGATGGAGGGAGTATTATTTAAACCGTCTCTTTATTTGCCAATCTGAAATGGGATAAATTGACAGCACACTAACCATTGAAACTTATGAGTTCTTGATCTGTAATCCAATGGTGTCGTGAAGCTGCCAACTCCTTCACAATGTCATTTCTGTCATGTCTTGACCTGAACAATACCATATTGTGTTAATGCAATTTTAAACTGTGTCATTTTATTTGTCAAGAAGAAATGTGATGAATTGTCAAGATCGATACTTTTATGTGCAAAACCTGTCATCCGTCTTCGCTTGTTTATCTTTCGTGAGTGAGGAAGATTTAAGTGTTGAACAAGCGCAGCCTCATCATCTTGCTCAGCTGCTATGCTGTAGTCACCAAAGAGGCTAACCTTTCTTGAACTCCATTGAAGTGCTGTTGGTTTTGTATATTATTTTTTCGGCGTGTTTATTTGCACTGGTGGCGATCTTTGATGCCCAGTGTATGTAATCTGCTGTCTGCTTGTGCTTTATTATCATAGTGGCGAACTTTGATGCCCAGTGGATGTAATATGATGTAATTTCTTTATTGTATAGTCTAGGTTTTTTCTTATTCACAATGCTGCAGTTATTTTACTGTCTACGCAGTAAGCCGGCCAAACCGTAAAATTACGGTACATAATCGGGTCGTCATGCAATCACGATGTAGGTTGGGCCTAAAACTTCCCGAACAGCTAATGGGCCGGCAGCAGCCCGAAATGAACCCTCACCCATGATTGTGCGAATCAAATCACGGGCTTTTAATAGGCCAAAATTGTCTCGGTCCTTCTTTGGCCCAATCAGATATCGGCTGCGAGCAGGCCGGATGCAAACCGAGCCGTAGTTAGGCCCAACTATATGACGGGCATTTAACAGGCTGAAATTAATATAGGGCCGAAATGTTAAATGGGTCCTTAAGAGGCCAAAACTAATGTCAGGACGAATTACTAAGTGGGCCTCTAGCAAGTGGGCCCAAAAGCATAGTGTCCAGTTGACGGGCCGAATCTGATACGGGCCATAATTCAGCCCATAGCCTCTTAAAGGGCCGTACCATTTGGCCCAGAACGTGGTAGGCTTTTAGCGGGCCGGATCTCATATGGGCCACTATTAGGCCCGGAACATGGCAGGCCATTAATGGACCGGATCAAATATGGGCCGGCATTTGTCCCAAAACATGGCGGCCAGTTAATGGGCCAGCCTACTAGGGCCCTCAAATTCTTGTGGGCCTGCAGCTGGGCCGGCCCGTTAATGTCGGTGAAATCTCGTGGGCCTTGAGCCAGGCCAGCCCATTATGATCCGCAAGAATCTTGTGGGCCTTTACCTGGGCCGGCCCATTATGGCAAAGAAAAATCTTTTGGGCCTTTACCTGGGCCGGCCTATTATGGCCCGCAAATCTTGTGGGCCGTTAGTGGGCCAGCCCATTATGGCTCAAGAAAATCTCATGGGCCTTTAGTGGGCCGCCCATTATGGTCTCGCAAAATCTTGTGGGCGTTTAGTTGGGCCGCCATTTAAACTTGATGGGCCGTCCACGTGTCAACATATCATCGGCGCTCTCGCCCATTGGATGAGTGACACATGTGCCAGCGCGGACCTGACACATGTGTCCTCCAGCCAATGATGATTTTACACGTGGAAAATCCCCATTGGTTGGGGCTGTTAACGGGTTATCGGGTCCAAAACCTGACCCGATAGTTTAACGGCGTTCCGTTACGATGGATGCCACGTGTCGGTCACCCTTGACGAAAGCACTTCTGTGACACGCGATTTATCGTCATGGAAGTGGACACTTCTATGATGATAATTTTTATAATGTCATGGAACACTTCTACGACAGCACAGGTATGACTATCTTGATTCTGTCATAAATTTGTCATGGATGTACATGCATGACAAAAATCGCGACCTACTGTGACAAACACGTATCATCACGGAAGTGTATTTTTTTTGTAGTGACGCCTTCGGGCACATGACAAGCTCATGAAAACTACTTTCATCCTCCATTCCACAAAAGGTGCACATACTAACAGACGCTTGATGATGCACCACTCTATTAATCTGTACAGCCAAGCTATTGGAAGCAACCCTCCACGCAAAAATGTGAACCTTTTGAGGAATATTGGCCTTCCAGATGACATCCCAAATTTTTCTCTCCCCCAACACAACGCCACTATAGTGCCCCTCGTCCCCTTTTTTATCCTTCAGTGTAAGCACAAGCTTGTATGCACTTTTAATAGAGAACATCCTCGTCTTTTCAGAGTGCCAAGCAACAAAATCACCATCCCCATTTGACTGAATTCGCAGCCTCAGTATCTCCTCTGCATTGTTAGGTAATCTAAACATAAGTTACTTTTAACTAGGTATGTTCTAGTTATGTGCAAGCTAGCAGGCTGTGTGAGACACAGGGTTGAGTCTGGTTAGGATTAGTAATGTGATCAGCGTTGCCGGTAACTATATTAGGAAAGCAAAGTTGATCTAGGTGCCATGTACAAGTACTAGTCCTAGTTCGGGTAGTTATACTAAGTTAGCTTTGGTTGTGTCCGTGTAGGACAACGGGTCATACATGTTGTCTGGTCGGTCATGGCCTCGTGTATATATACACAGCTTGGAGGTGTGTTTTGTAATACTGTGGAAAAACAGAAAAATAAATAAAGAGAAAAGGGGGCACGACAAGGGCCCTTGGCAATCAGTTTTGTGTGCGCGTGTGTTCGTGCAATTTGATGTGATCGATCCTGTGGCAAATTTCCAACGATTGGTATCTAGAGCAAGGTCGAGGTGAAGTTGTGCTTGCCCCGGGGTAATGACTCGACTAGCGCCTCGGGGCGGACGATACAGTCGTTGGTGTAGCGACAAGGAGGAACGGGCAATACAGTTGCTGGTGTAGTGACGAGGAGTACGAAATCTAGTCGCTGGGGTTTAGCAACGAGGAGTAGGCGATCTAGTCGCTGGGGTGCAGCAACATGGAGGGTCAGGCAGTTGTCGTTCGAGGGAGCGGCGACAAGAAGGCGGCGAGGACGTTGTCGCAAGCGAGGTGTCGGGTGATTGTCGTTCGACGAAACGACATGGAGGAGGTTGACGGGAGCGGTAGTGCCGAGGTGCAGTGCTAGAAGATCTCATCAAGATCGTCGTTCGGGGGGAGTGAGGAAGAGGTGACAAAGTTGTGAGCTGTCCTCAAGGTGTGCACATGAGTTCTTGTAAGGTGCATCCAAGAGCTCAGGTGTGTAAATCTTCTGCTGCAGTTGAGATGCGCATCATGGAGGAGAATTGTGTTTAGCGCCTTGAGAAAAAGGAATGTGAGCCTTGTGTTTCCGTTCGTGGTCGTGGAGTTCCGATGAGTCCATATACGGTGGAGATGAGTTGCACATATATGGAGAGTTGTGTTGCTGCTGGACAGGAGGTGTCATTCGATAAGATGTGGCATCGGCAACAATGACAAGATGTGAAGGTGTGATGGGTGAAGAGATGTGTCTCCCCGTGTGCAAAAAAACCGACGTGAAGATGAAGATCAACGTGAAGATGGACGCACACCAGTTAAGTCGAGTCCCTGCATGAGGCTATGTGTTTAGTCTACATGTAGCATGCTAAGATGCGGCAGTGTGGCTGGTAGTCCGGGTATTCATTGGTTCCAGTCTGAGTGAATTGCAAGAAACTACCACATTTGGGGCTTCTCTTGCGGAAAACAACCTGGTCACTAATTATTTGCAAAAGCCACCGCGGATTCAGTAAACGTTTTGCAGCACCGAACATGTCATTTGGAACGGTTGAGGGCGTTTCCGACAGGTGGGGCCCAAAATCTGTGACATGGCCTAATGGACGCGCGGACGGCGACGTTTGCGCGTAGATCTGGTCGCGCCGGACAGACCGACCAACCGCGCCCGACCAGACCAGATCTGCTCCCTCCTCTCCCTCCAGCTCCAATCCATGGCGATGACGAAACCTGGCGGCGTGGACGGCGGCAGGGGAGTTAGTGCCGGTGGGGATGCTCCGGGCGGCGGTGCTGGAGATCCACCAGAGTTCTGTGGGAGCTCCAATCCCTCGAGCGTGCTGCCTCTTCCCCAACCGTCGTCGCCACCGAAGTCGTTGGAATACGCGGCGGCTACTGCGTTCGCCCAGGCGATGAAGGCCAATCCGACGGGCAGCCACCAGTTTGCCTCCTCCTTCGGCGGTGTGGAGTAAGTCATCCTCCTCCTTCTTTTTCATTTCCCCGATTGGTATTCTAGGATTAGTGTCGTGGTTTTGTCACGGCAGATGTCCTCGTGCAAGGACTTAATCGCGAGGCCAACGCATCTATGTGGTAGCTTGAGAGGGGTTGAGCGGAATCGAGAGACGCAACACAAGACAGGGATTTAGAAAGCTTCAGGCACCGGGAAACATCATCCGGTAACAACCCTACATGTTGTTTGAGGCTAGGTCTCATTATCATCATGAGGGGGTCGCCGTAAACCGGCTCTCCTCTTTGTGTCTAGCACTAGATATTGTTTCTTGTTGCTTGTTCCTCTTTGGGGAGCCCCGCCCCTCCTTATATATGTTGAAGGGGCGGTTTACATGACTAGTCCTAGTTGGATTAGGATTACTCTATTACAAGTGGAGTCCTAGTCTTGCTTCCTTTGTAGGAGAATAGTCCTTATGCTTTCCTCATAAACCGGCCCACCATTAAACGTGAACCGGCCTTCTGGGCCATGGGCCTCGTCATCCATCTGACCTGCCCGCCGGGTTACGAATGAACCGCCAAGACCGGGCGGGTCTCCTTGTGAACCGCCAAGCTCCGGGCGGGTTACGAGTGAATCGTCCAGTCCGGCCGGGTTAAAGTTCCGGCCGGTTTACACCACGAGGTATATCCCCGACAATTAGGGTTCTATGGTTAGTGTTCTTGGGTATGTGTAGTATGGTTAAGGTTCTAGGCTTAGGGTTCTAGCATTAGGGTCAGTGTTATATGATATCCTCTCTGTCAACTGATTGTTGGTCTCATAGAAATTAATTTTAACATGAGTACTTTGACACAAATCCTCTGTGTCTGTTGTTTGATCAAATACTCTCTTTCACCAACTTTAGTATTGTATATTGAATCAGAAATTTTGTTGCCACATTAACTCTTCTAACTGAATTTTGTGAACACTGTTAACTGTTAACTGAATTTATTGAACATTGTATACTGTTAACTGAATTTTTTGAACACTGTTAAGTGGATTTTAACACTGTTAACTAAATTTCTGTTGCCAACAATTTTAACTCTGTAAACTAAATTTTGTGAACACTGTTAACTGTTAACTGAATTTATTGAACACTGTATACTGTTAACTAAATTTTTTGAACACTGTTAGCTGGATATTAACACTGTTAACTGAATTTCTGTTCCCATCAATGAGACCTCTTAACAATAATTTAAACATTGTTAAATGAATTACTTAACAGCAAAATTAAATGCATTTTTTCTGAATTTGTAGCTTGGATGATGAAGAATGGGAAGTGAGGTTCCATTTCCTAGACAGAGATAACTTGGAAAAAACAATCTGTTTATCAGACATAACCTTCTGGAATCTCATTGCCCTAATAGAGTTAGAAGGCTATAGTTCAAGGGATTTTATGTATTATGTTAGAGATCCAGGAGTTGGGGTGTTAAGAATGGAACAATTTGTCAAGCAACTTTGTTTCCTAGATGTCCAGTAGTTCAGGAGGGCACTCCTTACATTTCACATCTCACAAAACAGGAACTACTCATTTCATAGGAATTGCTCAGATAGAGTTATTGTAGTTTGCAGTACAGATGACTGTCCTTTTTACATTACTGCTTCCAAAATTGCACATGAGAAGACATTTTGCATGAAGAAAATGAACTTACCACAATTGTCCTGCTGTTGGAGAGAGCACCAAAGTGACTGCAAGATGGTTGGCACATGAGTGTGAGCAACAGTTAAGGTCTGACATAAACACACCAGTCCAGGAAATAATGGACAATTTGAAGAAAAAACATGGAATTGAAGTGTCCATTCACATGGCCTACAGGGCAAGGAAAGCAGCTAAGGAAGTTGTCCAAGGAGATCAGAGGGCACAATACACTAGGATAAGGGATTACCTCCAAGCTGTGCTGGATACCAATCTTGGAAGTAGATGCATTGTCACAACAAAGCATTTAAAGCTTCATCCTAGCAAAAACCCTAGATTTCATGGCTTGTTCATGTGCCTCAATGCTTGCAAAGAGGGCTTCCTAAATGGTTGCAGACCCTTCATAGGTACTTGCATAATTATTTTGCCAACATATTTGCCATTGCATTTGTTTATGTTTGGTGCTAATGTGTTATGTTTGGTTGTAGGTGTTGATGGTTGCTTTGTTAAGTTGACAACAGGGCAACAAATATTGGTTGCAACTGGAAGAGATGGTAATAACAACATCTTTCCCATTGCATTTGCTATTGCTGACAAGGAAGACACTGCCAGCTGGTCCTGGTTTCTAACCCAGCTCAAGTATGCTCTTGGTGGTGAGTCAGGGAAGTATGGCAACTACACTATCATATCTGATAGACAAAAGGTACCTCATACATCATCATTCTTATTTTTACTGAAGTTTTACCATGCTTAGTACTGTCAAATAGTGTGTTGTTATACTATATTTTGAACACTAGTTATTTAAACAGGGCCTTCTTAAAGCCATAAACAATGTCTTCCCAAATTGCCCTCAAAGATACTGCCTTAGACATATTTATCAGAACTTTCAAACAGCTGGCTTTAGAGGTGAAGAGTTAAAGAAGTATATGGATCAGGCTAGTTATTCATATACCGAGCATGGTTTTGATCAAGCAATGGAAGGCATGATAAGAGAGTGTGAGACAGCTTGGAAATGGCTTAGAAAGATACCCAAGCATACATGGGCTAGACATGCCATGGACAAGAATTGTAAAACTGATTTGGTTGTTAACAATATTAGTGAAGTGTTCAACAAAATGATACTTGATGTGAGAGGGAAACCAATTAAAACCATGGTTGATGGCATCAGAACTAAATTGCTAGTTAAGTTCAATGCCAATAGGACCAAGACTGAGACAGCCAAGTGGCACATATGCCCAACAAATGCTGAGAAGCTAGAAGAAGCAAAACACCATGCTAGATATTGTCATTCCATCAAAGCAGGACCTGATCTATACCAGGTTAGCAGTGGAGAAAGCACATATGCAGTAACCTGCAAGTGCACACATGTGGGTGTAGTAAATGGGACATGACTGGTGTTCCTTGCAAGCATGGTGTTTCTGCAATTAACAAGGCAAAACTTCATCCAGAAGATTTTTTTAGTGATTTCTTCAAGAAACCAATGTACCAAGCAGCCTATAATCCAATTGCGTATCTGTTGGGAAACGTAGTCATTTCAAAAAAATTCTTACGCACACGCAAGATCATGGTGATGCACAGCAACGAGAGGGGAGAGTGTTGTCCACGTACCCTCGTAGACCGAAAGCGGAAGCATTATGACAACGCGGTTGATGTAGTCGCACGTCTTCACGATCCGACTGATCCAAGTACCAAACGCACGGCACCTCCGAGTTCAGCACACGTTCAGCTCAATGACGATCCCCGGACTTTGATCTAGCAGGGTGCCGGGGAAGAGTTTCGTCAGCACGACGGCATGGTGACGGTGATGATGTTCTACCGACGCAGGGCTTCGCCTAAGCACCTCTACAATGTGACCAAGGTGAAATATGGTAGAGGGGGCACCGCACACGGCTAAGGAATGATCAAGAAGATCAACTTGTGTGTCTATGGGGTGCCCCCCTCCTCCGTATATAAAGGGGGAAGGAGGAGAGGGCCGGCCAAGGGGAGGAGGCACGCCCAAGGGTGGCAATCCTACTCCAAGTAGGATTCCCCCTCTTTCCTAGTCCAAGTAGGAGAGGGGAAGGAACGGAAGGAGAAGGAGAAGGAAGGAGAGGGCGGAAAAGGAGGAAAGAGGGGCCGCCCCCCTAGTCCAATTCGGTTTGGGCTAGGGGGCCGCGCGCCCTGCCTCCTCTCTTCCACCACTTGGCCCATGAGGCCCATTGCTTCTTCCTCGTATTCCCGTATCTCCCCGGTACCCCCGAAAATATCCGAATCACTCAGAACCCTTCCGATGTCCAAATATAGTCGTCCAATATATCAATCTTTACATCTCGACCATTTCGAGACTCCTCGTCATGTCCCCGATCTCATCAGGGACTCCGAACTCCTTCGGTACATCAAAACTCATAAACTCATAATAAAACTGTTATCGAAACCTTAAGCGTGCGGACCCTAGGGGTTCGAGAACTATGTAGACATGACCGAGACACGTCTCCGGTCAATAACCAATAGCAGAACCTGGATGCTCATATTGGCTCCCACATATTCTACGAAGATCTTTATCGGTCAAACCGCATAACAACATACGTTGTTCCTTTTGTCATCGGTATGTTACTTGCCCGAGATTCGATCGTCGGTATCTCAATACCTAGTTCAATCTCGTTACCGGCAAGTCTCTTTACTCGTTATGTAATGCATCATCCTGTAACTAACTCATTAGCTACATTGCTTGCAAGGTTTATAGTGATGTGCATTACCGAGAGGGCCCAGAGATACCTCTCCGACAGTCGGAGTGACAAATCCTAATCTCGAAATATGCCAACTCAACATGTACCTTCGGAGACACCTGAGAGCTCCTTTATAATCACCCAGATTCGCTTGTGAAGTTTGGTAGCACACAAAGTGTTCCTCCAAGAACGGAGTTGCATAATCTCATAGTCATAGGAACATGTATAAGTCATGAAGAAAGCAATAGCAACATACTAAACGATCAATTGCTAAGCTAACAGAATGGGTCAAGTCAATCACATCATTCTTCTAATGATGTGATCCCGTTAATCAAATGACAACTCATGTCTATGGTTAGGAAACTTAACCATCTTTGATTCACGAGCTAGTCAAGTAGAGGCATACTAGTGACACTATGTTTGTCTATGTATTCACACATGTATTATGTTTCCGGTTAATACAATTCTAGCATGAATAACAAACATTTATCATGAAATAAGGAAATAAATAATAACTTTATTATTGCCTCTAGGGCATATTTCCTTCAGTATCCTGTGCCTGGGCCTGATCTATGGCCAAATACTGGGACCCCTGACATAGAGCCACCAGTTTTCAGAGACAAGCCAGGAAAGAAGAAGACTAAGAGGAGAAAGAATCAGTTTGATAAGCCAGCTCCCAAAGATACTTCAAGGATCGCAACAATAACCTGCAGCAATTGCAACTTGACAGGGCATATGTACACTAGCTGCCACAAAAATCTGAAGCCAGCCCTAGCAATGAGAAGGAACCAACGCCAGGTGAAATCTTCTAAAATTACAGATTTATGCTTACATATTTAATACTATGTTCTAATATGTCTATATGTTGTCACTGTAGGAAAACAGGAGAGTTGATGCACCAAGGGCAGCTCCATCTGCTCCAGCAGCAGCAAGGGCAAGAGCTCCTTCAGCACCAAGGGCAGCTCCATCATCTCCTGCTGCAACCATGGCAACACCAAGGGCAGCTCCATCAGCTCCAGCTGCAACTAGGGCTGCAACTAGGGCTGCACCAAGGGCAGCTCCTTCTTCTCCTGCTCCAACAAGGCCAAGTTCATCTTCTGCTGCTGCTGATAGGCCTAGTTCATCTTCTGCTACTGCTGCTAGGGCAAAGGCAAAGAGAACATTCATACCACCAAGAGTGGCAGGTACTGGCAGAGTGAGAAAGCCATCATACAATATGGCTGACTGGTTCAATTGTTCTCAAGGCAGCAAGAAGTGATGTCACATTGAAACATGTTTAATTCAACCTATTTTCGCTAGTTTGTGATGAAACCAGCTAGTTTAAGTCCAAGTGGTGGACTATGTAATGTACCTAATGGTTCTGATGCACTATGGTACTGTGGTTATGATGATATGATGATGAACTTATTAGTTATGATGTTTTCAAGAAGTTTTAATTGTGTTGTTGTGATGATGATCATAGTTGATATGTTGGTGATCATAGTTTTCATAGTTGTTATGATGGTGATCACTTGGGCATTTAGGGTGCCTCGGCGTCGACAAATCCCTAAATGGATCAACTTGGGCATTTAGGGTGCCTCGGCGTCGACAAACCCCTAAATGGAACCACTTGGGCATTTAGGGTGCCTCGGCGTCGACAAACCCCTAAAATGGATCCACTTGGGCATTTAGGGTGCCTTGACTTCTACAAAACCACAAATGGAACCACTTGGGCATTTAGGGTGCCTCGGCGTTGACAAACCCCTAAATGGATCCACTTGGGCATTTAGGGTGCCTCGACGTCGACAAAACCACAAATGGAACCACTTGGGCATTTAGGGTGCCTCGGCATCGACAAACCCCTAAATGGATCCACTTGGGCATTTAGGGTGCCTCGACGTCGACAAAACCAAAAATGGAACCACTTAGGCATTTAGGGTGCCTCGGCATCGACAAACCCCTAAATGGATCCACCTGGGCATTTAGGGTGCCTCGGTGTCGACAAAACCCTAAATGGATCGACTTGGGCATTTAGGGTGCCTCGCCGTCGACAAAACCATAAATGGCTCCAAAAATGATCAAAAGTGATAATTCATCACAAGCCAATAATTTAAGAACAATTGAAACTGATAATTCATCACAAATTGAACTTAATTAAAACAGTCAACAAACAACATACAATCCAAGATTCATTGCTACAGAAATAACAGAGTTCACCAAAATAAAGCTTAACACATTACAAGCTTTCCTCCATAGCTACTACAAAAGACATCATTGACACACATGGTCAGACAACAACACAACTTAGTCCTCATCACAAATGGCCTTAATCTGGTGAAGCTTCCTCTTGTTGCTATCACCTGCTGTCTTGAGCTCAACAATGCAGGAAGCAAGAGTACTCTTCTCCATGGCCAACTTCTCCATCACTTTCATCAGCTCAGCAATGCAACAATCCACCTAATCCTTCTCTTTCTTTAGATCATCCTTGTCTTTCTTCAGGCCAGCATAGCAAATCTCCAGAGTCCTCTTATCAGAGCTCAACTTTCCCTTCTCTTTAAGATGGTTGAACTTCAAATTCCTAATGACAATGGCTTGAGCTACATGAATTTGCTTTAACTGGTCAACAACAGCCTTCAATTTCTTGATCTCAGCATCCTTTGTCATGCTGCTTTCCACACTCACTCAAATGTTCTCAGCATCATTCTTCTCATTTGCCTCAGCCTGGCTATCCTTATAATCCAAGAGGTTGTTCACATCTTCAACAAGCTTCTCATATGTCTCCTGCAACTCTTTTTTCTACTGTGTGAGATTGTGTACAGTGCTAGAATGCTCCAGGCATGCCATCCTGTTATTATGCTCGCTATGCTCATACATAAGCCACAACTTATGAATAGCATTCTGCAGATGCTCTGGCTAATGCTCATCTACCCACTGCACTAATCCACAATTTGCAACACCCTACAGCAGAAAAAATCAGTTCAAAATTACAGACATTACTTATAGATTCAGTTAAATAGCTAATTCAGTTAATGTACCAGAATTAGATTCATTTAATGATGACTAATTATGAAAAATAAAACTAAAACAGTACCTATGAACCCTACAACTAAATTCAGTATGAACCCTATAACTAAATTCAGTAACTGTGAACCCTAGAACATGAACAGTAACTATGAACCCTAGAACATGAACAGTACCTACAAACCCTAGAACAAGAATTGGAATGCTGCAAAGGCACAACTTGAAACTTACTTCAGTGGCACAGGCAATGAACCTCCTCCCAGTGCTTATCCCCTCAAATGCAACATATTTCCTCCCTGGATTCCCATGCTCACAAATCACATTCAAGTCGTCAGCAACACCCTCGAACGACGGCTCATAAATTGTAGCTGGGATCTGAGAATCGAACAAAAACTTGTTCAAATCGAGCAAATGTTGAACCCTAGAAACTCTATAACACAAATGAGCAATAGAAGGTTCTGACCTTGAGAGGAGATTCGGAGGAGGAGATGTACTGCGGGGCAGAGCCCTCCGTGCTCTCGCTGTCGCTCCAGGACACCATGGCAGCCGGCGGCAACCGGAGAGGAGAGGAGAGGAGGGGAGCGAGCGAGCGTGAGAGCAGAGAGAGTGAGCGAGCATGAGAGCAGAGAGAGAGCGAGATGTGGTCGGGCGCGGGCTGTCTGTTACATCACGTCACAGATTTTGGGCCCCACCTGTCGGAAAGGCCCTCAACCGCGCCAAATGACATGTTCAGTGCAATCTGCAATACGTTTACTGAATCCGCGGTGGCTTTTGCAAATAATTAGTGACCAGGTTGTTTTCTGCACTAGAGGCCCCAGAAGTGGTGGTTTCTTGCAATTCACTCTTCCAGTCTACAAGTCCGCAAGAAAAATATATGATGATGAAGTGGTGGTCATCGTTGCAAAAAGAGAGAAGTTACGCTCCGGAAAATTGCGTCATGCTACGTCTCAAGCTTGCAATTGTTTTCCCCGAAGAGGAGAGGAAGATGCAGCACAGTAGCGTAAGTATTTCCCTCTGTTTTTTGAGAACCAAGGTATCAATCCAGTAGGAGGTCTCGCGCAAGTCCCTCGTACCTGCACAACACGATAGCAACTCGCAACCAACGCTTAGGGGTTGTCAATCCCTTCACGGTCACTTACAAGAGTGAGATCTGATAGAGATAATATTTTTGGTATTTTTGATAGATAGATGCAAAGTAAAAAGTAAAGGCAAAGTAAAAAACAAAGCAAGTAAATAAAGTGATATAGATTGGTATGATGAGAATAGACCCGGGGGCCATAGGTTTCACTAGTGGCTTCTATCAAGAGCATAAGTATTCTACGGTCGGTGAACAAATTACTATTGAGCAATTGACAGAATTGAGCATAGTTATGAGTATATCTAGGCAATGATCATATATATAGGCATCACGTCTGTGACAAGTAGATCGAAACGATTCTGCATCTACTATTATTACTCCACTCATCGACCGCTATCCAGCATGCATCTAGAGTATTAAGTTAAAAACAGAGTAACGCCTTAAGCAAGATGACATGATGTAGAGGGATAAATTCATGCAATATGATTAAAACCCCACCTTGTTATCCTCGATGGCAACAATACAATACGTGCCTTGCAACTCTTTCTGTCACTGAGTAAGGACACCGCAAGATTGAACCCAAAGCCATGCACTTCTCCCATTGCAAGAACTACCAATCTAGTTGGCCAAACCAAACGGATAATTCGAAGAGACTTGCAAAGATAACTCAATCATACATAAAAGAATTCAGAGAAGAATCAAATATTTTCCATAGATAATACTAGATCATAAAGCCACAATTCATCGGTCTCAACAAACACACCGCAAAAAGAAGATTACATTGAATAGATCTCCACAAGAGAGGGGGAGAACATTGTATTGAGATCCAAAAAGAGAGAAGAAGCCATCTAGCTACTAGCTATGGACCCGAAGGTCTGAACTAAACTACTCACACTTCATCGGAGGGGCTATGGTGATGATGTAGAAGCCCTCCGTGATGGATGCCCCCTCCGGCGGAGCTCCGGAACAGGCCCCAAGATGGGATCTCGTGGATACAGAAGGTTGCGGATGTGGAATTAAGTTTTTTGGCTCCCCTCTGATCATACGGGGATACGTAGGTATATATAGGAGGAAGGAGTACGTCGGTGGAGCTCTGAGGGGCCCATGAGGTAGGGGGCGCGCCTAGGGGGCGCGCCTCCACCCTCGTGACCTCCTCGGAAGCTTCTTGGAGTAGGGTCCAAGTCTCCTGGATCACGTTCGGTTGGAAAATCACGATCCCGAAGGTTTCATTCCGTTTGGACTCCGCTTGATATTCTGCTTTCTTGAAATACTAAAAAGGCAAAAAACAGCAATTACAGGGCTGGGCCTCCGGTTAATGAGTTAGTCCCAAAAGTAATATAAAAGTGAAAAATAAAGCCCAATATAGTCCAAATCAGTACATAAAGTAGCATGGAGCAATCAAAAATTATAGATACGTTGGAGACGTATCAAGCATCCCCAAGCTTAATTCCTGCTCGTCCTCGAGTAGGTAAATTATAAAAAAGAATTTTTGACGCGGAGTGATACTTTGGCATAATTTCAATGTAAATCATCTTAATTGTGATATGAATATTCACATCCGAAAGATTCAAGACAAAAGTTCATATTGACACAAAAATAATAATACTTCAAGCATACTAATCAAAGCAATCATGTCTTCTCAAAATAACATGGCAAAAGAAAGTTCATCCCTACAAAATCATATAGTTAGGCTATGCTTCATTTTTGTCACACAAAGTTGTTCCCAACTTCTATACCCCTGATGACAAGCCAAGAAATTGTTTCATACTTAAATAATCTCAAACTTTTTCAACCTTCACGCAATACATGAGCGTGAGCCATGGATATAGCACTATGGGTGGAATAGAATATGATGATGGGAATTGTGTGGAGAAGACAAAAAAGGAGAAAGTCTCACGTTGACGAGGCTAATCAATGGGCTATGGAGATGCCCATCAATTGATGTCAACATGAGGAGTAGGGATTGCCATGCAACGGATGCACTAGAGCTATGAATGCTCAACAAAAGAAAACTAGTGGGTGTGCATCCAACTCGCTTGCTCACGAAGACCTAGGGCATTTGAGGAAGCCCATCATAGGAATATACAAGCCAAGTTCTATAATGAAAAATTCCCACTAGTATAAAAAGACAACTTATGAGACTCACTACATGAAGAACAAGGTGCTACTTTGAAGCACAATATATGAAACTCACTATATGAAGAACAAGGTGCTACTTTGAAGCACAAGTGTGGAAAAAGAGATAGTAGCATTGCCCTTTTTATTTATTTTCTTTTTTTGGGCCTTTCTTTTTTTTGGCCTCTTTTTGATTGGGCAATGCTCTAATAATGATTATCATCACACTTCTATTGATTACAACATAAGGATTACAACTCGATACTTAGAACAAGATATGACTCTATATGAATGCCTCCGGCGGTGTACCGGGATGGTGCAATGAATCAAGAGTGACATGTATGGAAAATTATGCATGGTGGCTTTGCCACAAATATGATGTCAACTACAAGATCATGCAATGGCAATATGACAAAAGTAATGCATGTCACGATGATGATGGTGGAAGTTGCATGGCAATATATCTCGGAATGGCTATGGAAATGCCATGATAGGTAGGTATAGTGGCTGTTTTGAGGAAGATATAAGGAGGTTTATGTGTGGTAGAGCGTATCGTATCATGGGGTTTGGATGCACCGGCGAAGTTTGCACCAACTCTCAAGGTGAGAAAGGGCAATGCACGGTACCGACGAGGCTAGCAAAGGTGGAAGGGTAAAAGTGCGTATAATCCATGGACTCAACATTAGTCAAAAGAACTCATATACTTATTGCAAAAATTTAGAAGTCATCAAAAATCAAGTACTACGCGCATGCTCCTAGAGGGTAGATTGGTAGGAAAAGACCATCGCTCGTCCCCGACCGCCACTCATAAGGATGCACAAGCCAGGTACACTTCATGTTTCAAATTTGTTACACAACTTTAACCATACGTGCATGCTACGGGATTTGCTAACTTCAACACATGTATTTCTCAAATTCATAATCACCCAACTAGCACGACTATGATATTATCACCTCCATATCTCAAAACAATTAGCAAGCATCAAAGTTATCTTAGTATTCAATTCACTCAAAAGAAAGTTTCACATATCTTGAATACCAAGTATATTAACATTAAGCAAATTACCATGATATTAAAGAGTCTCAAAATAATCTAAGTGAAGCATGAGAGATCAAGTTTCTTTAAAACAAATCCACCACCGTGCTCTAAAAGATCTAAGTGAAGCACTAGAGCAAAAATTATCATGCTCAAAAGATATAAGTGAGGCACTATGAGCAAAACTATCAAGCTCAAAAGATATAAGTGAAGCACATAGAGTATTCTAACAAATTTCGATTCATGTATGGCTCTCTCAAAAGGTGTGTACAACAAGGATGATTGTGGTAAACTAACAAGCAAAGACAAAAATAATACAAGACGCTCCAAGCAAAACACATATCATGTTGGTGAATAAAAATATAGCTCCAAGTAAATTACCGATGGAAGTGGACGAAAGAGGGGATGCCTTCCGGGGCATCCCCAAGATTTGACTTTTTTGTGTCCTTGGATTATATTGGGGGTGCCATGAGCATCCCCAATCTTAGGCTCTTGCCACTCCTTGTTCCATAATCCATCAAAAGAATTTACCCAAAACATGAAAACTTCACAACACAAAACTCAACAGAAATCTCATGAGCTCCGTTAGAGAAAGAAAACAAAAGACTACTTCAAGGTACTGTAATGAACTCATTATTTATTTATATTGGTGTTAAACCTACTGTATTCCAACTTCTCTATGGTTTATAAACTAATTTAGTAGCCATAGATTCATCAAAATAAGCAAACAACACACGAAAAACAGAATCTGTAAAAAACAGAACAGTCTGTAGTAATCTGCAATTAACGCAAACTTATGGAGCTCTAAAATTCTACCAAAATAGGAAGTTCTGGACAATTTGTTTATTGATCATCAGCAAAAAGAATCAACGCAAAAGCACGTTCCTGTAATTTATCATAATTATATTCGTGCGTGCAAAGTTTCTGTTTTTTAGGAGAATCAAATCAACTATCATCGTAGGTTATCCTATAGGTCCTACTTGGCACAAACACTAATTAAAACATAAAACCACATCCAAACAGAACGTAGATGGATTATTTATTGCTAAAAATAAGAAAAAACAAAAAACACAAAATAAAATTGGGTGCCTCCATACAAGCGCTATCGTTTAACGCCCTTAGCTAGGCATTGATATTTCAATGATGCTCACAAGAAAGACAAGAATTGAAGCACAAAGAGAGCATCATAAAACACATGAAAAACACATCTAAGTCTAACATACTTCCTATGCATAGGCATATTATAAGCAAACAAATTTGCAAGGCAAACAAAAACTAGCATATGCAAGGAATGAGAAAGAGACGATAGCAATCTCAACATGACGAGAGGTAATTTAGTAACATGAAAATTTCTACAACCATATTTTCCTCTCTCATAATAATTACATGTAGGATCATAAGAAAATTCCACAAAATAGCTATCACATAACATATTCTCAACACGATCCACATGCATGCAAAGTTGACACTCTTCCAAGATAGTGGGATTAACATTAACTAAAGTCACGACCTCTCCAAACCCACTTTTATCAAAAATACCATAAGATTGAACATTCTCCAAATATGTGGGATCTAAAGTTGACACTCTTCCAAACCCACTTTCAATAGTATTGCAAACACTATTATCAATCTCATATTCATCATGGGGGTTAAATAAATTTTCAAGATCAAAAGAAGAATCACCCCAATCATGATCATTGCAACAAGTAGTAGTCATAGCAAAACTAGCATCCCCAAGCTTAGGGTTTTGCATATCATTAACACAATTGACATCAAGAGAATTTATAGTAAAATCATTGCAATCATGCTTTTCATCAAAGGAACTATCAAGTATGGGCGCAATAGCAACGATCTCATGATTAACATAAGGAACTATAGAAAATTCATCTTCATAAATATCGGCATCATGGACACAAGGATAGCAAGCATCATGTTCATCAAGGGATATTTCAATCAAATCATCGGAATCATCATTATCTATAGATTCATACATATCATTATTTTCTTCCAAAGCAACGGTCATTCTTTCAATAAACTCTTGGACATAGACATTATGAGCAAGGTTTTTATTGCAATAATTAAGTATGACGGAATTTTCAGATTTGTTGAGAGTAAAATCATACTTTTCAATCAAAGAAGCAACTTCATGTGCACCCTTAAAAACGACAAATTCTTCAATTTGTTCGATATCATAGTAACTATAAACATCCTTTGCATAAGAAGATAAGATTTCATTATCATTGAACTCACATAGGTAGGGAAGGTGTTTTTTAGGGTTCTCAGAGCAACAAGTAAAATCACACATTTCACAAAGATTCCCAGCATAGCAAAGCAAACTATTTATATGATACCGTAAGAGTCTCCTCTTTTCAGACAAACGATGATGCACAAAATGAGCATGCTCATCTAAAGATTTCCCATCAACTAGGCTAGTTGGGGTTTCAGCACGAGCACATAAGGATCAAAGATGATCCAAGTGAATACTTTAAGTGGATCCATATCAATAGATTTTCAGCAAGCGAAGATGCAAGCATATAGAAGGCACAAGGAAACACAAACAAAGATACATACAGGACGAAGGCGAACGAAAAAGAGAGGGCGAATAAAATGGCAAGGGTGAAGTGGGGGAGAGGAAAACGAGAGGCAAATGGCAAATAATGTAACGTGAGAGATTGGGATTGTGATGGGTACTTGGTATGTTGACTTTCGCGTAAGCCTCCCGGCAACGGCGTCAGAAATTCTTCTTGCTACGTCTCGAGCTTGCGTTGGTTTTCCCCGAAGAGGAGAGGATGATGCAGCACAGTAGCGTAAGTATTTCCCTCAGTTTTTGAGAACCAAGGTATCAATCCAAGAGGAGGTCACGTGCAAGTCCCTCGTACCTGCACAACACGATAGCAACTCACAACCAACGCTTAGGGGTTGTCAATCCCTTCACGGTCACTTACGAGAGTGAGATCTGATAGAGATAATATTTTTGGTATTTTGATAGATAGATGCAAAGTAAAAAGTAAAGGCAAAGTAAAAACAAAGCAAGTAAATAAAGTGATATAGATTGGTATGATGAGAATAGACCCGGGGGCCATAGGTTTCACTAGTGGCTTCTCTCAAGAGCATAAGTATTCTACGGTGGGTGAACAAATTACTGTTGAGCAATTGACAGAATTGAGCATAGTTATGAGTATATCTAGGCAATGATCGTGTATATAGGCATCACGTCCGTGACAAGTAGATCGAAACGATTCTGCATCTACTACTATTACTCCACTCATCGACCGCTATCCACCATGCATCTAGAGTATTAAGTTGAAAACAGAGTAACGCCTTAAGCAAGATGACATAATGTAGAGGGATAAATTCATGTAATATGATAAAAACCCCATCTTGTTATCCTCGATGGCAACAATACAATACGTGCCTTGCAACTCTTTCTGTCACTGAGTAAGGACACCGCAAGATTGAACCCAAAGCCATGCACTTCTCCCATTGCAAGAACTACCAATCTAGTTGGCCAAACCAAACGGATAATTCGACGAGACTTGCAAAGATAACTCAATCATACATAAAAGAATTCAGAGAAGAATCAAATATTTTCCATAGATAATACTGGAAACCCACAATTCATCGGTCTCAACAAACACACCGCAAAAAGAAGATTACATCGAATAGATCTCCACAAGAGAGGGGGAGAACATTGTATTGAGATCCAAAAAGAGAGAAGAAGCCATCTAGCTACTAGCTATGGACCCGAAGGTCTGAAGTAAACTACTCACACTTCATCGGAGGGGCTATGGTGATGCTGTAGAAGCCCTCCATGGTGGATGCCCCCTCCGGCGGAGCTCCGGAACAGGCCCCAAGATGGGATCTCGTGGATACAGAAGGTTGCGGCTGTGGAATTAGGTTTTTTGGCTCCCCTCTGATCGTACAGGGATACCTAGGTATATATAGGAGGAAGGAGTACGTCGGTGGAGCTCCGAGGGGCCCACGAGGTAGGGGGGCGTGCCCTCCACCCTTGTGACCTCCTCGGAAGCTTCTTGGAGTAGGGTCCAAGTCTCCTGGATCACGTTCGGTTGGAAAATCACGATCCTGAAGGTTTCATTCCGTTTGGACTCCGTTTGATATTATGTTTCTTCGAAATACTGAAAAAGGCAAAAAACAGCAATTCTGGGCTAGGCCTCCGGTTAATAGGTTAGTCCCAAAAGTAATATAAAAGTGAAAAATAAAGCCCAATATAGTCCAAATCAGTAGATAAAGTAGCATAGAGCAATCAAAAATTATAGATACGTTGGAGACGTATCACGTCACCGGAGGCAATCGGCGGGACAAGATGAAGAGGTGATCATCTGTGTGTCCCGTCGAGTAAAAAGTCGGATATTTGGATTAGGGGGTGATTGTTAGGTAATCCGAACATAAGTTAGTTTTAACTACATGTGTTCTAGTTATGTGCAAGCTAGCAGGCTGCGTGAGACACAGGGTTGAGTCCGGTTAGGACTGGTAATGTGATCAGCGTTGCCGGTAACTAGATTAGGAAAGCAAAGTTGATCTAGGTGAGTGCTAATCCTAGTTCGGGTAGGTATGCTAGGTTAGCTTTGGTTGTGCCGTGTAGGACAAGGGGTCATACGGGTTGTCTGGTCGTTCATGGCCTCGTGTATATATACACAGCCCGGAGGTGCGTTTTGTAATACTGTGGAAAAATAGAAAAATAAATAAAGAGAAAAGGAGGGCACGACAAGGGCCTTAGCTATCAGTTTTGTGTGCGCGTGTGTTCGTGCAATTTGATATGATTGATCCTGTGACGAATTTCTAACATGCGTCATATGGATAAAACAGATGCCTAACCAAATTTTCATCCCACCTACTAGGACCACTCAACATCAAGTCCGAAACCCATTTGACTCTAGTCCTATTCTTTCTAGCAGTAATTTGCTTACTCTGCTTTTTCTTTTGAAATAGCTTCCTCTGGTTTATTTGGACTGAACCGGACACAACCCAACTGGTCAAGCCGCACCTGACCCACGCGGTTGATCGGACCAACGGCGGGAGTCGACAGGAGCAGGTACCGGTTCTTTGCAATTTCAGCGGCGTTCTCTAGTTGGAAACTAGCTCATGATAAAATGCTTGTGCCTAGGATGAAATTGGTGGTTTTACTGTTTGCTTCTCAAAGGGAATGATGTAGAGCTAGACAGAGGCGATGATGTGTTGCGGCACATATTGTGGTGACGCACAACGCCGTGGCGCGGTGCATATGCAAAAATGAAATCAATAAAATCATAATTTATTCCACTAGCTTTTATTTAAAAAAAACCATGTTCTTTAGGGCCATGGCCAATGTTGGTCAGCATTTGGCGTAAATCGCAAACCAATCTGTGGTTGGATGATTAGAAGGACAGTGGTATCCTCAACCCGAAGTTTAAGTTCTGGACTTGACATTGGTGGTCGCATTTTTATGGATTTATTTCAGGCCTTTCGGCGATGTGCGTTTAGTAGGGGAAGACGTTCCCATGGACTACGAAGGCGTGTGTGAATACTTCGTCACTCTCAAGATGATGTCCAGGCTCAATCTCTCATAGGTGCTCATAGGGTAGGTTGTGCGTGTGCACGTTTATTAGGACGATTGTATGTTTTTCTCTCTTCGTCACTCTCAAGATGATGTCCTTACCTCGGTGTTTTTCTGTCGTACAACCCGTTCTCTCTTCTTTCTGTTGTGTATCATTCCTTGGCAGAACACAACGACAACTTTTTTTCTCACATTGACTACCATCACGTGTGTGGGGCCTGAACCGCTCTTTCCGTCAGAGGCGATCGCAAGGGCGACTAGGGTTTCTGCTGGCCCATCGCCGGCCGCCCTCGGCGGCGGCGCGGGTGCCGGCGAGCTTTGTCCCAGGACGGCGACTCAACGTCGGCGTGGCTGGTCTCTCCAATCTCTACTACAGATCTCCATGAACGTTGGGTTCTAGTAGTAGATGTGTTTGTCTGCTCCTTCGGTCTTTGGCTGTAGAAGCATATTTTGAAGCAGGCTGCGGCGGTACGGGGTCCGGCCAGGCGGCGGCGCGGGGGCCGGCGAGTTTTGTCCCAGGACGGCGACTCCAGGTCGGCGTGGCTGGTCTCTTCAATATCCATTACGGATCTCAATGAACGTTGGGTTCTAGTAGATGTGTTTGTATGCTCCTTTGGTCCTTGGCTGTTGTAGCAGGTTTTGAAGCAGGCGGCGGCAGTACGGGCGCTTTTGAAGGTCCTGAGGCGTTAAGTGACGAAGCGACTGATTCATCGGCGACCTCGCGACCGCCGGGAGCAATGAATCTCATCAGTTGGAACTGCCGCGGCGGGGGGAACTCTCGGACTGTTCGAGAAATTGTGACGCTCTCGCAGTCGCACTCCCCCATGTTGGTTTTCCTTTGCGAGACCAGACAGAAAGCAACAAAAATGAGAAGAATCCGTGGACGCCTCAGATTGAAAGGTTTTGACGGGGTGGACAGTAATGGTTTGAGTGGTGGCCTAGCTCTTTTCTGGCATGAGTCTTGTGTAGTTGAAATCCTGGACAAGGAGGAACGGTATATCGATGCTCTGGTGAAGGTACATGCGGATGCAGAACAGTGGAGAGTCACCTTTGTTTATGGTGAACCACGTGTCGAGAATCGCCACCTCATGTGGGCCAAATTACAGGGTCTAACGAGTGTGTGTGATAGGCCTTGGCTTGTTATTGGTGATTTTAATGAAGTCTTTGGGATTTCGAACACCTGTCGGCTACCCCTAGACCGGAACAACAAATGATAGCTTTCCGAGATACTTTGGAAGTTTGCGGTCTGATTGATCTTGGCTTCTCAGGGATTCCGTTTACTTACGATAACCTGCGTGCCGGGGCGAGTAATGTGAAGGTTCGTCTTGATAGAGCTACTGCAACAAATGAATGGCGCAATCTTTTTCCGTTTTATACAGTACAACATGTGGTGTCACCATGCTCGGATCATGTGGCACTGGTTTTGAAGGGCGCTCCAGACACAGGCCAGCAAGTCCCCAAACCTAGACGCTATGAAGTTTTTTGGGAAAGAGACTCATCTCTACCGGCTGTTGTTAAGGAGGCATGGGAATCTGTTGGCAATGTGGACAATTTGGAGAAACTCCAAACAGCGCTAAGGAAGACCTTGGCTACGCTCTGTACTTGGGGCAGCAAGAAATTCGGCAATATAACAAGGGAACTAGCCAAGTCAAGAACACAACTAGAGGAACTTATGACCATGAACGCAGATAGACAAGAAATTAGAAACATCACTGATAAGTTGAACGAGCTTTTGTACCAGGAGGAAATGATGTGGCTACAACGCTCAAGAATTACGTGGTTGAAGGAAGGCGACCGCAACACTAAGTATTTTCAGAGTAAGGCTGTTTGGCGCGCTCGCAAAAATAAAATACGCAAGCTAACCGACAGTATTGGTGTGGTTCATTCAAACTTTGAGGAAATGGCCAGTCTGGCAAATGAGTATTTTCAAGGGATTTTTGCTACAGACCCGGCGTTGGATGCAACATGGGTTCTTGATTTGCTTGAAGCAAAAGTTACTGAGCAGGACAATGTGCGCTTGTGTGCTCCCTTTAGCAACAAGGAAATTTCTGATGCCCTATTTCAGATTGGACCATTGAAGGCCCCAGGTCCAGATGGTCTACCCGCGAGGTTCTTTCAGCGGAACTGGGACGTGCTACAAAACAGTGTGATTACAGCGGTTAGGGGATTTTTTGCTTCTGGGATTATGCTGGAAGGGCTAAATTCTACCTCCATAGTTCTTATTCCTAAAATTGCTAACCCCTCCAGCTTGTCTCACTACAGGCCGATTAGTCTCTGTAATGTAATATACAAGGTCATCTCAAAGTGCATGGTGAATCGTTTAAGGCCATTATTGGATGGTATTGTTTCTCCAGAGCAAAGTGCCTTTATCCCAGGGCGTTTGATTACTGATAATGCTCTTATGGCCTTTGAATGTATCCACCACATTAAGCAAGAAAAGGATCCTACAAAAAGCTTTTGTGCTTACAAACTCGATCTCTCAAAGGCATATGATAGGGTGGATTGAAGTTCTTGAAGTAGGTGATGCAAAAGTTGGGTTTCTCTCAACGTTGGGTGGACTGGATAATGTCTTGTGTCACATCGGTGAGATACTCTGTCAAACTTAATGGGACCCTCTTGGATTCATTTGCACCGTCGCGTGGGCTTCGGCAGGGCGATCCGCTATCCCCCTTCTTGTTCCTTTTTGTGGCTGATGGACTTTCTGCAATTCTGAAGTAGTATGTGTCTAGTGGTGATATTACCCCTGTCAAGGTATGTAGAAGAGCTCCAGGGATCTCACACCTATTGTTTGCTGATGATACTATGTTATTTTTCGAAGCAAACCGTGCTCAAGCCGAAACAATAAAGCTAGCATTGGATCAATATGGAAAGGCAACGGGTCAAAGTTTGAATTTTGACAAGTGCTCTATTCTTTTTGGTGAGGCTTGCCCTTATGTCAAACAGGAGGAAATCAGAGGAGTTCTCAATGTCACTAGTTTGGTCTTTGAGGAGAAGTACCTTGGACTCCCCACGCCTGATGGTCGCATGTCTAAGGGAAGATTTCAGAATCTTTAGATGAGATTAACTAAAAGATTGCTCCAGTGGGGAGATGGTCACCTTGCTCAACCAGGGAGGGAGACACTCATTAAGTATGTTGCTCAGGCCCTTCCCACTTATATGATGGGGGTCTTTAAATTACCATTTTCGGTGTGCGATGAACTTACCAGAATGGTAAGAGCCTTTTATTGGGGAGCTGAGAAGGGGAAGAGGAAAGTGCACTGGCGGGCATGGGATAATCTGATGCAACCAAAGAGTAAAGGAGGTGCTGGTTTTAGAGATTTCAGAATTTTTAACCAAGCACTATTAGCTAGGCAATCATGGAGATTAATTACAAAGCCTGACAGTCTATGCGCACTAGTGTTCAAAGCAAGATACTATCCATATGGTAAACTTGAGGATACCGTTTTCGCTGGAAATGCTTCTTCTTCTTGGCAAGCTATTAGCTACGGTCTTGAACTCTTGAAGAAGGGTCTGATTTGGAGAGTTGGGAATGGAAGAAATATACGTGTTTGGCGCGACAATTGGACACCCAGACCCTTCTCCTATAAACCATTCACTTTACGAGGGAGGTGCAGAATCCGCTTCGTCTCAGATTTGCTTAATGAGAACGGTTCATGGAAGGTAGGCTTGTTACATGAATTCTTTATGCCAGCGGATGTTGTGGAGATTTTGAAAATCAGGGCGTCGCCAAGACAGGAGGATGATATGTTGGCGTGGGGCCCTGGCAAGTTTGGGGCCTTTTCAGTGAGGAGTGCGTACCAGTTTGGCTTCGAGGAAGCTCACAGAAGCACTTCGACGGGCTCCAGCTCATGTCCAGATGGGTGTCGGGACTGCTGGAAATTTATATGGTCGACTGATGTTCCTCCCTCAGTTCGTAATTTCGCATGGCGGGTCGCTACAAACTATCTGCCTACATGGAGTAACAAGCATATAAGAGGGCTGGAAACTAATTATTTGTGCCCTGTGTGTTCGATAGAGTCTGAGGACTGCTTCCATGCACTATGTCGCTGCACCCTTTCGAGAGCTCTCTGGGATGCTATGTCAGAAGTATGGACTCTACCAAATATTACTACCGTGCAGAATACAGGTGTCGAGTGGCTGCTGCATGCTCTTGCTCCTCTGCCAGATATTGAGCGTTCGATGCTTCTCATGACATTGTGGAGGGCGTGGCACATACGCAATGAGGTTGTCCATAATAAATCCCCGCCACCAATGGAGGCTTCTCGAAGGTTCTTGATGAGCTACTTGGACTCTCTAATTGGCATTAAAACTGATCTAATTGCTGATGCTAGCAAAGGGAAGTCAACATTAACATATATTCCAGTTCGGCCACATGAGGTAATGGTCGTAGCAGACCCCAAGTGGTCTGCTCCTAAGCCCGGCTGGGTTAAGTTGTGTACTGATGGTTCATTTGCTATTGATGGATCGGCCGGTGCCGGAATGGTGTTAAGAGACGACAAGGGAGCTATCATCTTCTCTTCCTATAGGCAGTTATTTTTTTTGCCGGGATGCACTTGAAGCTGAATTATGTGCATGCATGGAAGGTTTATCTTTCTCCATCCAGAGAAGTGAGTTACCAGTGCAGATCGACATGGATTCTATAATTGCAATGAAATTGATCCAGGCTTCAGAGGTTGACAGATCGGTATATTCGTCTATCATCAAGGAGATTAGATATCTTATGTCTCTACGTGAAAATTGTATTACTCATGTAAGTCGTAGCCAAAATAAAGTTAGTGATAGCTTAGCTAAATTTCCTCGTAGTGAGGGTAGAACCATGAATTCGTTAGGTTCTGGTCCTCCTGAGGCTTTGGAACTAGCTGCGATTGATTGTAAGGACTTTGGTGGATGAGTAATACAAATTCTACCCGCAAAAAAAAAGACTACCATCACGACAAGATGACGAACAACGCACCTGCATTTCCTCCACCGCACGGTATGTCTTCTTCCTTCTGTTAGGGATTGCATCCAGTATACTACCTTTGTCTATATCGATATGAATATGATGTTCATTTGTTATGTATCCAACTAGAAGTCTGACCCGCGCATTTGTGCGGCTAGATTTTCTAACGCTATATTTGTGTTTTTGTATGTCTACATATTGGTTCAGATATATTTAGGCAATATTGGTTTTAAATTGCCGTTGGGCCATTTGGTGGAAGACATTAAAAGAATGTGGTCCGACTATGACATGCAATAAATTATTTTGCATTATTTGTAGGGTAGCTATTTCGTAGTGAAAATGGCATATCTAATTTCATATGCTACAGTGTTAAGGTTTGATATACCATTAAAAATATATACAAAATCAAAGCATATGTATGTCTGAAAAAAATCGCTTGGGACTTGTAATAATTGAACCTCTCAAATATGGTTTTACTTCCTCTTTGCCTAACCATTTTTACTATAGTGGCTATTTTCCTACAACACACAAAAATTATACAAAATCTTGTGTACTATTATTCCTAGATATATAATTTTTTTTGTCACTTCAAGAAGTGGTGACACTAGTAGAAAACAGGGCTATCGTTCGGGCCTGGCCAGCCCATTAGTCCCGGTTCTTCACGTACCGAGGCCAATGGGGGGATTAGACCCGGTTCATGAGCCCAGGGGGCCGGCCGGGGCCTCGTGGGCATTGGTCCCGCTTCGTCTGGACCCATTTGTCCCGGTTCTAGGCACGAAACGGGACCAATGGTCCTCGCTCCTGGCCCACAGCCATTGGTACCGACTCATGCCTTGAACCGGTGTAGAAGGGGGGCTTTAGTCCCAGTTCATGCCACGAACTGGGATAAATAAATTGCCTATATATACCCATCGCTGCGGCAGAGCACTCCACAGTGCTCTGTTTTTTCTGGCCGGCGAGGGGAGGGCATTTGGGTGCTCTAGCTCACCTCCTATGCACATGAGGTGTTCGATGAAATGTCCGAGCCACAATAGTTAATCTTTCTCCTCTCGAAACTCGACCTTCGAGCTCCATTTTCCCCGAGATTTGTCTAGGTTTAGCGGTCCGTCACACCACGTCCCCGTCTTCACCGCCATCGATCGCCCGCGCCGATCTCGTCGCCGGCACCACCGTGGTGAGCCTCTTGTTCTTATCTTCTTTCTGAAAGAAAAAAATTCTTACTTCAGATAGATACTTGTCTAATTTTCTTACTTTTATTATTCCTTGTTATTGTATAGTGCGATGGTTTTGGTATCCGCCCCCGTCGGCCCTCGTCATGTCTATGATTTAGATGTGGTATATATTATCTTTTGATAACTATTTGATTCATTTATTGTTTATGACAATTATGCCGACCAACATGACATAGATTTTATTTATCTAGGAGGTTGTTGAACCATAAATTCCAACCGACCCTATTGTCGAGAGGTTAAATTTAGTTGAAGAAGAAAACAATTACTTGAAGGAAAAAATAAGAAAAATTGAGGAGGAGAAGATGATATTGGAGTTGCATGTTGCGGATGTCGTCGATGATCACAAGATCAAGATGGATGCAATGCGGTTGAAGATTAAAAAGATTAGAAAATATGCCATTCATACCAAGGCTTGGTATCATTATGCAGTTGGATCAGTTGTTACCTTGCTTGCGATTATGATCGCATGTGTTCTTGCATTGAAATGTTTTACATAATTTCAGTGTATGGTTTAATTAGATGCTCTGGAGAGCTATATGTTGTTCAATGAGAACTATGTATGTACATTGGTTTTAATGTGATGATGAACTTCTATTAATTTGGTCACTTATCTATTCATGAGAGGGTTGAAAATTGATGATGTGGCTTTGAATGGTGCATTTTGAATACAGAAAAACTATGGAGTTCAAATAACTTCAAGAAAATGAAATCCCTTTGTAACAGACGAGTTTCCATATGAAACCCTGATACTTCGAAAGAGATTGTCCGTTTTGTACACGTAGTGCATCTAGTTTTTGTCGTAACCCTCTCTACTTTGTTGTACATGCTATGTGGGTGAAATGATGATACCATGCCAACATTCAACCTTTTCAGAGTTCATTTCAAATGCTTTTCAATTTCATGGTCTTATAGCTCAAAATAATCAGTAAATGCATGAAATAAAACAAATGAAGTCAGAAAGGGTTGAAAATTGGTTATGTGGCTTTGAATGGTGCATTTTGAACACCGAAAAACTATGGAGTTCAAATAAGTTAAAAAAATGAAATCCCTTTGTAACAGACGAGTTTCCGTATGAAACCCCGATACTTCGAAAGAGATTGTCCGTTTTGTAAACGAAGTGCATCCATTTTTTTCCATAACCCTCTCTACTTTGTTGCACATGCTATGTGGGTGAAATGATGATACCATGCCAACTTTCAACCTTTTCAGAGTTCATTTCAAATACTTTTCAATTTCATGGTCTTATAGCTCAAAATAATCAGTAAATGCATGAAAAATAACAAATGAAGTCAGAAAGGGTTGAGAATTGGTGATGTGGCTTTGAATGGTGCATTTTGAACACAAAAAATCTATGAAGTTCAAATAAGTTCAAACAAATGAAATCCCTTTGTAACAGATGAGTTTCCGTATGAAACCCTGATACTTCGAAAGAGATTGTCCGTTTTGTACACGAAGTGCATCTAGTTTTTGCCGTAACCCTCTCTACTTTGTTCCGCATACTATGTGTGTGAAATGATGATAGCATGCCAACTTTCAACCTTTTCAGAGTTCATTTCAAATGCTTTTCAATTTCATGGTCTTATAGCTCAAAATAATCAGTAAATGCATGAAAAATAACAAATGAAGTCAGAAAGGGTTGAAAATTGGTTATGTGGCTTTGAATGGTGCATTTTGAACACCGAAAAACTATGGAGTTCAAATAAGTTAAAAAAATGAAATCCCTTTGTAATGCATTTAGTTTCGTATGAAACCCCGATACTTCAAAAGAGATTGTCTGTTTTGTACACGAAGTGCATCCAGTTTTTGCCATAACCCTCTCTACTTTGTTGCACATGCTATGTGGGTGAAATGATGATACCATGCCAACTTTCAACCTTTTCAGAGTTCATTTCAAATGCTTTTCAATTTCATGGTCTTATAGCTCAAAATAATCAGTAAATGCATGAAAAATAACAAATGAAGTCAGAAAGGGTTGAGAATTGGTGATGTGGCTTTGAATGGTGCATTTTGAACACAGAAAATCTATGGAGTTCAAATAAGTTCAAACAAATGAAATCCCTTTGTAACAGACGAGTTTCCGTATGAAACCCTCATACTTCAAAAGAGATTGTCTGTTTTGTACATGAAGTGCATCCAGTTTTTGCCGTAACCCTCTCTACTTTCTTGCACGTGCTATGTGGGTGAAATGATGATAGCATGCCAACTTTCAACCTTTTTAGAGTTCATTTCAAATGCTTTTCAATTTCATGGTCTTATAGCTCAAAATAATCAGTAAATGGATGAAAAATAACAAATGAAGTCAGAAAGGGTTGAAAATTGGTGATGTGACTTTGAATGGTGCATTTTGAACACAGAAAAACTATGGAGTTCAAATAAGTTCCAAAAAATGAAATCCCTTTTTAACAGACGAGTTTCCGTATGAAACCCTGATACTTCGAAAGAGATTGTCCGTTTTGTACAAGAATTATCATAAAATAAAATAAATAAGTTATTTGAAACAAAATAATATAAACTTTAATAAAATATGTAAGTAGAAATAAAATAAAATAAACTTTAATAACATAAATAAAATTTATGAAACTAAAATTATCAAAGTATTTTCTGTTCAAAACATTATAATCAACCTCTAGTATTATTGAAAATAAAATTATATAAAATTGATGCAACTAAAATTATCAAAGTATTTTCTGTTCGAAATCATTAAAAGCAAAAAGAATTTTCATAAAGAACTTTTTTTGTTAGAAACTTTAATAGCAACAAGAATTATCATAAAATAAAATAAATAAGTAATTAGAAACAAAATAAAATAAAATATAAGTATTTTGTTGTAAGTAGAAACAAAACAAAATAAATAAAGCAAAAAAGAAAACAAAAAACTGGGAAAAAATAAAAAAAATTGCCACCTTCTGGGCCACCACGGCCTGAATACGACTAGAAACCCATCCATGGGCCAGGATGCAGGCCCGTAGAAGGCCCAGTAGGCCCATCAGGCATAGGAGTCACAATTAGGCCCGTAAGCCTGCAATGGAGAGGAGCTCGGGAGGGGTGCAACAGTGGGGCTTATAAACCACTGCGCGCCCCTCTCAACTAGCGAGGTGGGACTAAGCTCCCACCACCACGCCGCTATGCAAGGCCTTTGGTCCCGGTTGGCGGACCGAGACTAAATGGGCTCATTGGTACCGGGTCATGGCACCAACCGGTACCAATGACCCCCCTTTAGTCCCGGTTGGTGCCACCAACCGGGACCAAAGGCCTCTGCTTCCCGCCCTTTGGGCTGCTGAAAAGTGACCTTTGGTCCCGGTTGGTGGCACCAACCGAGACTAAAGGGGGCATTGGTCCCGGTTTGTGCCACGAACCGGTACCAATGCCCTGGATATATAAGAAAACACTTAGCAGTTTCGACCAAATCCATCACTTCTTCTCCCCCGACACCCCTACTCCTCCTCACCGTCGCCGCCCGACGCCCCTGCTCCACTTTGCCGTCGCCGCTGCCACCGACGCCGTCAGGCTGCTCGATGTCGCCGTCGCCGCCACCACTGACGCTGTCAGGCTACTCAACGTCGCCGCCGCCGCCGCTGACGCCCTCCTCTGCGCCGACGACGGTGTCGACCCTCTCGCCCTTGCCAACCCGACGCGCCGCCCACCGTGCCCTGCCGCCCCCTATGAGCACCAGCCTGCTCCCGTGCCCCTCCCCTGTCCCGCACCCCTGCACTCCTGCCCTGCCCCACCGGCACCGGCGTCGGCCCCTCCGCCGTGCCCCTCCGCCGCTGCGCCGTGTGCTACTATTAGATTTTTAGATGTTTTTAGATGTTTTTTAGATGTTTGTAGATGCTATTTTTACATGTTTTTTAGATTATTTTAGTTTATGTTTAGTTTAGTTTTAAGATTAGGAAAATTTCAGGTGTGTAGTTATATTTATTTAGATGTGTAGTTAATTTAGATGTTGTAATTTGTTCATAAAAATTGTGCCCTTTTGTATAGAAACTTTATTTTTTTCATATGTACAAAAATGTAGAGCGAAAACGAAATCAAACATATAAGAAAAAACAAAGGAAAAAATGAAGAAGGAAAAGAAAACCGCCCGGCTCTGCCACTACCGCATTTACATGAGGGGGGACGTCGAAAAAAATAAGAAGAGGAAGAAGAAAAGAAAGGGGAGAAGAAGAAGGAATAGAGGAGTAGACGAAAAATTCTTCACTCCACTCTATTCCTTATTCTTCTGTTTTTTTTCTTCTTTTTTATCGCGAACTAGGGCAGAGGGTCGAGGGTCGGGAACTAGGGCAGAGGGTCGAGGGACACCCTCTTGACCGTGATAACTTATACCACGGGAGCACCCCCCCCCCGGCCCTCTCGCTCGACCAAAACTCTCGAGGACACCCAAACCCTAGAAAAAAATGATGTCGGTCTCCTACCCCCTCCCGCCGCGCCCCTACCCGACAAACTCTCTCGAGGCCACCCAAATTTACCAACTTAAAGAGCATTGTCGTCGAGGCCACCCCAAACCCTTGAAGCATTGTCGAGGCCACCCCAAACCCTCGAAGCGTTGTCGAGGCCACCCCCCAAACCCTTGAAGCGTTGCCGAGGCCCCCCCAAACCCTAGAGAAGCGCCATTGTAGGACTTTGAGAAGAGGTGTCTAGAGGGGGGTGATTAGACACTAAGTATCAAAGTTGCAGTTTTTAACTTCTTTAAGTTTAAGTGGAGTTTAGGCACAAGTTTAACATTCACAATACATAACAAGCAAGCATGCAAAGAGTATATGAGCAGCGGAAAGTAAAGCATGCAACTTGCAAGAATGTAAAGGGAAGGGTTTTGGAGGATTCAAACGCAATTGGAGACACGGAAGTTTTTGTCGTGGTTCTGATAGGTGGTGCTATCATACATCCACGTTGATGGAGACTTCAACCCACGAAGGGTAACGGTTGCGCGAGTCCACGAAGGGCTCCACCCACGAAGGGTCCACGAAGAAGCAACCTTGTCTATCCCACCATGGCCGTCGCCAACGAAGGACTTGCCTCACTAGCGGTAGATCTTCAAGAAGTAGGCGATCTCCTTGCCCTTACAAACTCCTTGGTTCAACTCCACAATCTTGTCGGAGGCTCCCAAGTGACACCTAGCCAATCTAGGAGATACCACTCCAAGAAGTAACAAATGGTGCATTGATGATGAACTCCTTGCTCTTGTGCTTCAAATGATAGTCTCCCCAACACTCAATTCTCTCTCTCATAGGATTTGGATCTGGTGGAAAGAAGATTTGAGTGGAAAGCAACTTGGGGAAGGCTAGAGATCAAGATTCATATGGTAGGAATGGAGTATCTTGGCCTCAACACATGAGTAGGTAGTTCTCTCTCAGAACTGGTAAGATGGAAGTGTAGGTTTGTTCTGATGGCTCTCTCCACGAATGAAGAGGAGGTGGAGGGGTATATATAGCCTCAACACAAAATCTAACCGTTACACACAATTTACCAAACTCGGTGGGACCGAATCAACAAACTCGGTCGGACCGATTTAGTAAATCTAGTGACCGTTAGGGTTTTCGGTGGGACCGACATGCAACTCGGTGAGACCGACATGGTTAGGGTTAGGGCTTAATGTAATCTCGGTGAGACCAATTACACAAAGTCGGTGAGACCGATTTTGGTAATTAGCTAACCAGAGAGTTGGTCAGGCAAACTCGGTGGGACCGATTACTCAAACTCGGTGGGACCGATTTTGGTAATAAGTTAACCAGAGAGTTTGCATTGTAATCTCGGTAGTACCTATTGCTCAAACTCGGTGAGACCGATTTTGGTAATGGACATACACAGAGAGATTGCAATCCCATCTCGGTGAGATCGAGATCCCTATCGGCGAGACCGATTTGTCTAGGGTTTGTGGCAGTGGCTAAGACATCTGAACTCGGTGGCGCCGGATAGAAAGAATCGGTGGGGCCGAGTTTGAGTTTAGGTTTAGGTCATATGTGTGGAAGTGGGAACGTAGTTGAGAGTTTTGGAGCATATCACTAAGCACTGTGGAGCAAGAAACTCATTAAGCAACACCTCATCCCTTCTTGATAGTACTGGCTTTTCCTATAGACTCAATGTGATCTTGGATCACTAAAATATAAAATGAAGAGTCTTGAGCTTGAAGCTTGAGCCAATCCTTTGTCCTTAGCATCTTTAAGGAGTTCCCACATCCTCTAGTCCATGCCACTCTATTGTTGAACTTATCTGAAACATACTAGATAAAAATGTTAGTCCAACAAGAGATATGTTGACATTAATTACCAAAACCACCTAGGGAGCACTTGTGCTTTCAATCTCCCCCTTTTGGTAATTGATGACAACATACATCAAAGCTTTAGATAAAGATATAAAGAATAGAAAGTGAAGCTTTGGAAAGACATGTAACAAGCATAGGCTCCCCCTACATGTATGCAATCATGTGAATATGGAATATAGAAGCATGTGAGAGCATAACCATGATAGAGCAGGCAATGTGTTACATGTATCTTGGCCATATGCATCAAAGCAAAGAATATTAAAGAAAATACCTTCATGCTCATGAGTCCTTCTTGCAAACAGTATGTACATCAGCAAGAATTCCTCATACACATGATTGTGATGCATATACTTACCTTGTAGTCTTGAGTTGGCTTAGGATGGAATGAACCTACGTAAACAAGGTTAGATAACACAGGTACATCTACTAGCCAGAGCAAACAGAAGAAACCACAAGAATACCAAGACTGGGATGACATGTAGAGAGTGAGTACTAAGTACCACATTGGATTAGACATGTCGCCAAGAGTAAAGATATGCAATGAATTTAAATAATTTCTTTCCCTTAGATGTCTTGCTCCCCCTGAATCTAGCATGGGATACTGGGAGAAGATAGGGAACAGAAAATCAGAGCTGGAAGATATAAATGAACAGAGCTAATGCAAATAAGCACATATGAACATGTCTTTCCCCTCAAGAAGACATGTGGCATTTCTCCTCTTGAACACCAAGCATCTGGGATCCTTGAGAAATACTTTCTACTTGAGTATTCTCTCCCCCTGGAGATCTCTTTCTCCTCCTGAGGAGGTGATCTCTCTAAGTGATAAGCTTTGATGTGATCTCTCTCTCCCCCTTTGACATCAATTTCCAAGAAGGGTTCGGTCCTTGAGTCACAGCACAAAGCATTTATATAAATGTGATGCTTGTAGAGGACAAGATTCATTGAGTGGAGTTGGATCAGAAGAAACACAGAATAAGTGGCAGACTATTTTTCCTGTTGTGAAATCACTGGCACCGAGTGGTATGCTTCGGTTGTACCGAAAGGATTCGGTTGGACCGAAAACAGCAAATCGGTGAAACCGAGTTCATCGCAGAGAAAACATTTGTCACCTCAGCTCACTAGACTAGTAAGATCTCACAAAGATTTGCAAGGAATTTACTAAATGATATGCAATGAATTGGATGCAGAAAATGCAGAGCAAACAGAAAGAAATCTAGATGAAGTTTTTTTTTGAAAGGGGAAACAAATATGCATGAGACAAATGCAAAAACACATAACAGAACACAAGAGAACTTCATCTAGAGATGGTCGGCGACAAAGTCACCTATGTTAGAGTATATTGACTTAGGAGTCAAGTGAGATCACTTGATCATAGGTCATACTCGTAGTTTAAGCTTAAAATGGGGTTGCCATTTTTCGTTTAAGCATCTTGATGTATTCACATCTTGTCGAGTTGCTTTAGCTCATGACTTGGAGTAAAGCTTCTCTAAGATGGAATAACATACCTTGGTTGGTGGTGTTGAAATGTAGTTGAACTTGTGTGGGTTGCTCAAGGTTGATGTAGCTCATCAAGAATTGGGAGCACCACTTGGAATTTGAGTCCATCTACCTACATGGGTTAGTTCTTGCATGGAAGAGCACTTGTGTATCCAAAAATGACAATCATGAAGCTCAACATAGAATTTGTCAAAGGATATGTTTGAATGGTTCCGTGCTTCCTTGTCTTCAACCACCATAGTGTAGAAACTTGGTGATGTAGAGATTGCTCAAGATGTGAGTAGATTACAATCTCATGGAATTTGATTCAACCAAGTACCTACATGGGTTATATAACATGCAAGATGCAAATATATCCAAGACATAAGATTTTCATCATAAGAGAAATATCAATGATTAGTCATAAGCTCATGTCTTGCATGTATCCAGTGGAGTTTCTACTCCAAGTTTGAAGCATCTATGATGTTCAATTCTCCTCTCAACCTGCAAAACACTTTCTCATCAAGAGGTTTAGTGAATATATCCGCTAATTGCCTTTTGGTGCGAACATGCTTAAGATTAATGTCACCCTTAGCAACATGATCTCGAATGAAATGATGACGAACTTCAATATGCCTAGTTCGAGAATGTTGTACGGGATTATGACCAATTTTGATAGCACTTTCATTGTCACAAAGCAATGGAACATGTTTCACATATATCCCATAATCTTTAAGATTTTGGGTCATCCAAAGTAATTGAGCACAACATGAACCAGCGGCAATGTATTCCGCTTCGGTGATGGATAAGGATACCGAGTTTTGTTTCTTGGAGGACCAAGACACAAGAGATCTACCAAGAAATTGACAAGTACCTGAAGTGGACTTTCTATCAACCTTGTCTCCGGCATAGTCCGAGTCGGAGTAGCCAACAAGATCGAAAGAGACCCTCTTAGGATACCAAATGCCAAAATTTGGTGTATGGATTAAGTATCTCACTATCCTTTTCACGGCCTTAAGATGACATTCTTTAGGAGCAGCTTGATATCGTGCACACATGCACACACTTAGCATGATATCGGGATGTGAAGCACATAGATATAACTGAAGGAAATATGCCCTAGAGGCAATAATAAATATTATTTATTTCCTTATTTCATGATAAATGTTTATCATTCATGCTAGAATTGTATTAACCGGAAACATGATACATGTGTGAATGCATAGACAAAACAACATGTCACTAGTATGCCTCTACTAGACTAGCTTGTTAATCAAAGATGGTTATGTTTCCTGACCATGAACAAAGAGTTGTTATTTGATTAACAAGGTCACATCATTAGTAGAATGATCTGATTGACATGACCCATTCCATTAGCTTAGCACACGATCGTTTAGTATGTTGCTACTGCTTTTATCCATGACTTATACATGTTCCTGTAAACTATGAGATTATGCAACTCCCGTTTGCCGGAGGAACACTTTGGGTGCTACCAAACGTCACAACGTAACTGGGTGATTATAAAGGAGTACTACAGGTGTCTCCAAAGGCAGATGTTGGGTTGGCGTATTTCGAGATTAGGTTTTGTCACTCCGATAGTCGGAGAGGTATCTCTGGGCCCTCTCGGTAATGCACATCACTGAAGCCTTGCAAGCACTACAACTAATGAGTTAGTTGTGAGATGATGTATTACAGAACGAGTAAAGAGACTTGCCAGTAACGAGATTGAACTAGGTATTGGATACCGACGATCGAATCTCGGGCAAGTAACATACCGATGACAAAGGAACAACGTATGTTGTTATGCGGTCGACCGATAAAGATCTTCGTAGAATATGTAGGAACCAATATGGGCATCCAGGTCCGCTGTTGGTTATTGATCGTGAATAGTTCTAGGTCATGTCTACATTGTTCTCGAACCGTAGGGTCCGCACGCTTAAGGTTTCGATGGCGGTTATTATGAGTTTATGTATTTTGATGTACCGAAGAAGTTGAGTCCGGATGTGATCACGGACATGACGAGGAGTCTCGAAATGGTCGAGACATAAAGATTGATATATTGGAAGCCTATGTTTGGAGTTGGAATGGTTCCGCTAAAACGGAATTTACCGGAGTACCGGAGGTTACGGAACCCCGGGAGGTAAATGGGCCTCGATGGGCCTTAGTGGAAAGGAGAAGGGCCAGCCCTGGGTGGGCGCGCCTCCCCTTCCCTAGTCCTACTAGGACTAGGAGAAGGGCCGCCCCCTCTCTCTCTTTCCCCCTCAGGAATCCTAGTCCAACTAGGATTGGGGAATCCTACTCCCAGAGGAGTAGGACTCCTGGCCGCCTCCCCCTTGGCCATGGCCCCTCCCCTTGCTCCTTTATATCACGGGGCAGGGGGCACCTTGGAACACACAAGTTTATCTTTGGATCGTTCCTTAGCCGTGTGCGGTGCCCCCTCCACCATATTCCACCTCGGTTATACCGTCGCAAAGCTTAGGCGAAGCCTGCGCCGTGAAACATCAAGATCGTCACCACGCCGTCGTCGTCTTGTGGAACTCTCCCTCGACACTCGGCTGGATCGAGTCTGAGGGCGTCATCGAGCTGTCGTGTGTCAAGAACTCGGGCGTCGAGTAACGGCGCGGATCGGTCGGATCGCGAGGAGAACGTCGACTACTTCCTCTACGTTGTGATCGCTTCGCCGGGTTTACAAGGGTATGTAGACAACACTCTCCCTCTCGTTGCTATTCATCACCATGATCTTGCGTGTGCGTAGGAAAATTTTTGAAATTACTCGTTCCCCAACAATGGCATCCGAGCCTAGGTTTTTATGGTTTGATGTTTTGCACGAGTAGAACACAAGTGAGTTGTGGGCGATACAAGTCATACTACCTACCAGCATGTCATACTTTGGTTCAGCGGTATTGTGAGATGAAGCGGCCCGGACCGACATTACGCGTGACGCTTCGCGAGACTGGTTTCACCGCTCGAGCACTCGTTGCTTAAAGGTGACCGGTGGGTGCTGTCTCTCTCACTTTAGTTGAACTGAGTGTGGCTCGCCCGGTCCTTGAGAAGGTTAAACGGAGTCTATTTGACGAAGTATCGTTGTGGTTTTGATGCGTAGGTGAGACTGGTTCTTGCTTAAGCCCGTAGCAGCCACGTAAAATTTGCAACAACAAAGTAGAGGACGTCTAACTTGTTTTTGCAGGGCATGTTGTGATGTGATATGGTCAAGACGTGATGCTATATTTTATTGTATGAGATGATCATGTTTTGTAACCGAAGTTATCGGCAACTGGCTGGAGCCATATGGTTGTCGCTTTATTGTATGCAATGCAATCGCCCTGTAATGCTTTACTTTATCACTAAGCGGTAGCGATAGTCGTAGTAGCATAAGTTTGGCGAGACGACAACGATGCTACGATGAAGATCAAGGTGTCGCGCCGGTGACGATGGTGATCATGGTGGTGCTACAAGATGGGGATCGTGAAGCACAAGATGATGATGACCATATCATATCACTTATATTGATTTGCATGTGATGTTTATCCTTTTATGCATCTTATCTTGCTTTGATTGACGGTAGCATTATAAGATGATCTCTCACTAAATTATCAAGAAGTGTTCTCCCCGAGTATGCACCGTTGCCAAAGTTAAATCGTGCCCGGACACCACGTGATGATCGGGTGTGATAAGCTCTACGTCCATCTACAACGGGTGCAAGCCAGTTTTGCACACGCGAAATACTCGGGTTATACTTGACGAGCCTAGCATATGGAGATATGGCCTCGGAACACGGAGACCGAAAGGTCGAGCGTGAATCATATAGTAGATATGATCAACATAAGATGTTCACCATTGAAAACTACTCCATTTCACGTGATGATCGGTTATGGTTTAGTTGATTTGGATCACGTGATCACTTAGATGACTAGAGAGATGTCTTTCTAAGTGGGAGTTCTTAAGTAATATGATTAATTGAACTTAAATTTATCATGAACTTAGTACTGATAGTATCTTGCTTGTTTATGTTTGATTGTAGATAGATGGCTCGTCTTTGTTGTTCCGTTGAATTTTAATGTGTTCCTTGAGAAAGCAAAGTTGAAAGATGATGGTAGCAATTACACGGATGGGTCCGTAACGAGAGGATCATCCTCATTGCTGCCTGGAAGAGTTACGTCTGGATGCACCGCTAGGTGACAGAACTGATGCAGATCTGGCCGACGGCGTTAAGAGCGTCTGGCGAGCAAAGCTGATGACTACTCTATAGTTCGATGTGCCATGCTTTACGGCTTAGAACCGGGGCTTCAACGGCGTTTTGAGCGTCATGGAGCATATGAGATGTTCCAGAGTTGAAGTTGATATTTCAACAGAATGCCCGGATTGAGAGATATGAAGTCTCCAATAAGTTCTATAGCTGCAAGATGGAGGAGAATCGTTACATTAGTGAACATATACTCGAATGTCCGGTACTACAATCACTTGACACAATTGGGAGTTAATCTTCCGGATGATTGTGTCATTGATGAATTCTTCAATCACTACCACCAAGCTACAAAAGCTTCGTGATGAACTATAATATGCAAGGGTTAGTAAAGACTATACAGAGCTCTTCGCAATGCTAAAGGCTGCGGAGGTAGAAATCAAGAAGGAGCATCAAGTGTTGATGGTCAATAAGACCACTAGTTTCAAGAAGAAAGGCAAAGGGAAGAAGAAGGAATCTCAAGAAGAACAGCAAGCAAGTTGCTGCTCGGAGAAGAAACCCAAGTCTGGCCCTAAACCTGAAGCCGAGTGTTTCTACCGCAAGCGGTAGTCCTTTGAAGCGGAACTGCCCCAAGTATTTGGCGGATAAGAAGGATGGCAAGGTGAACAAAGGTATATGTGATATACATGTTATTGATGTGTACCTTACTAGAGCTCGCAGATAGCACTGGTATTTGATCTGGTTCTTTGCTAATATTTGCAACTCGAAGCAGGGACTACGGATTAGCGAACAACGGCAAAGGACGAGGTGACGATCTTGGCGTGGGAAATGGTTCCAAAGTCGATGTGATCGCGGTCGACACGCTACCTCTACATCTACCTTCGGGATTAGTTTTAGACCTAAATAATTGTTATTTGGTGCTGCGTTGAGCATGAACATTATATCTGGATCTTGTTTGATGCGAGGCGGTTATTCATTTAAATCGAGAGAATAATGGTTGTTCTATTTATATGAGTAATATCTTTTATGGTCATGCACCCTTGAGGAGTGGTCTATTTCGATGAATCTCGATAGTAGTGATAAACATATTCATAATGTTGAAACCAAAAGATGCAGAGTTGATAATGATAGTGCAACTTATTTGTGGCACTTGCCGTTTAGGTCATATCGGTGTAAAGCGCATGAAGAAACTCCACATCGATGGGCTTTTGGAGTCACTTGATTATGAATCACTTGGCACTTGCGAACCGTGCCTTATGGGCAAGATGACTAGAACACCGTTCTCGGTACTATGGAGAGAGCAACAGATTTGTTGGAAATCATACATACTGATGTATGTGGTCCGATGAATGTTGAGGCTCGTGGCGGATATCGTTATTTTCTCACCTTCACGGATGACTTAAGCGGATGTGGGTATATCTACTTAATGAAACATAAGTCTGAAACATTTGAAAAGTTCAAAGAATTTCAGAGTGAAGTTGAAAATCATCGTAACAAGAAAATTAAATTTCTACGATCGATCGTGGAGGTGAATATTTGAGTTACGAGTTTGGTCTACATTTGAAACAATGCGGAATAGTTTAGCAACTCACGCCACCGGAACACCACAACGTAATGGTGTGTCGAGCGTCGAATCGCACTTTACTAGATATGGTGCGATCTATGATGTCTCTTCAGATTTACCGCTATCGTTTTGGGGTTATGCTCTAGAGACGGCCGCATTCACACTGAATAGAACACCGTCGAAATCCGTTGAGACGACACCTTATGAACTGTGGTTTGGCAAGAAACCAAAGTTGTCGTTTCTTAAAGTTTGGGGATGCGATGCTTATGTGAAAAAGCTTCAACCTGATAAGCTCGAACCCAAATCGGAGAAATGTGTCTTCATAGGATACCCAAAGGAAACAGTTGGGTACACCTTCTATCACAGATCCGAAGGCAAGATATTCGTTGCTAAGAATGGATCCTTTCTAGAGAAGGAGTTTCTCTCGAAAGAAGTGAGTGGGAGGAAAGTAGAACTTGATGAGGTAATAGTACCTTCTCCCTTACTTGAAAGTAGTTAAATCGCAGAAACCGGTTTACGAGACACCGCACCAAGTAGTGAGGAAGTTGATGATGTTGATCATGAAACTTCAGATCAAGTAATATGCAGAACCTCGTAGATCAACAGAGTAAGATCCGCACTGAGTGGTACGGTAATCCTATTCGAAAATCATGCTACTAGATCATGATGAACCTCGAACTATGAAGAAGCGATGGTGAGCCCAGATTCCGCAAAATGGCTTGAGGCCATGAAATCGAGATGGGATCCATGTATGAAAACAAAGTATGGACTTTGGTTGACTTGCCCGAGGGTAGGCAAGCAATACAAAACAAATGAATCTTTAAGAAGAAGACCGACGCCGACGGTAATGTTCTCGTCTATAAAGCTCGACTTGTCGCAAAAGGTTTCGACAAGTTCAAGGGATTGACTACGATGAGACCTTCTCACCGTAGCGATGCTTAAGTCCGTCCGAATCATGTTAGCAATTGCGCATTTTATGATTATGAAATTTGGCAAATGGATGTAAAGACTGCATTCTGAATGGATTTACGGAAGAAGAGTTGTATATGATGCAACCGAAGGTTTTATCGATCCAAAGGGAGCTGACAAAGTGTGCAAGCTCCAATGATCCATCTATGGACTGGTGCAAGCATCTCGGAGTTGGAATAAGCGCTTTTATAGTGTGATCAAAGCATTTGGGTTTGTACAGACTTTTGGAGAAGCTTTGTATTTACAAGAAAGTGAGTGGGAGCTCAGTAGCATTTACGATATTATATGTAGATGACATATTGCTGATCGGAAATGATATAGAATTCTGGATAGCATAAAGGGATACTTGAATAAGAGTTTTTCAATGAAAGACCTCGGTGAAGCTGCTTACATATTGGGCATTAAGATCTATAGAGATAGATCAAGGCGCTTAATTGGACTTTCACAAAGCACATACCTTGACAAAATTTTGAAAAAGTTCAAAATGGATCAAGCAAAGAAAGGGTTCTTGCACGTGTTACAAGGTGTGAAGTTGAGTCGACTCAATGCCCGACCACTGCAGAAGATAGAGAAAATGAAAGATGTTCCTATGCTTCACCATAGGCTCTATCATGTATGCAATCTTGTGTACCAGACCTGATGTGTGCCTTGCTATAAGCCTAGCGAGGAGGTACCAAAGTAATCCAGAGTGGATCATTTGGACAGCGGTCAAGAACATCTGAAATACGAAAAGGACTAAGGATATGTTTCTCGTATATGGAGGTGACAAAGAGCTCATCGTAAACAGTTACGTAGATGCAAGCTTTGACACGATCCGGACGATTCTAAATCGCAGACCGGATGCGTATTTACACTAAGCGGAGGAGCATCGGTTGGTGCGTTCTAAACAAAGCGTCATAGCGGGATCTACATGTGAAGCGGAGTACATAGCAGCTTCGGAAGCAGCTAATGAAGGAGTGCGGATGAAGGAGTTCATATCCGATCTAGGTGTCATACCTAGTGCATCGGGTCCAATGAAAATCTTCGTGACAATCTTGGAGCAATTGCCTTAGCGAAGGAATCCAGATTTCACAAGAGGACCAAGCACATCAAGAGACGCTTCAATTCCATCCGGGACTTAGTCCGGATGGGAGACATAGAGATTTGCAAGATACATACGGATCTGAATGTAGCGACCGTTGACTAAGCCTCTTCCACGAGCAAAACATGATCAGCACCAAGACTCCATGGGTGTTAGAATCATTACTATGTAATCTAGATTATTGACTCTAGTGCAAGTGGGAGACTGAAGGAAATATGCCCTAGAGGCAATAATAAATATTATTTATTTCCTTATTTCATGATAAATGTTTATCATTCATGCTAGAATTGTATTAACCGGAAACATGATACATGTGTGAATGCATAGACAAAACAACATGTCACTAGTATGCCTCTACTAGACTAGCTTGTTAATCAAAGATGGTTATGTTTCCTGACCATGAACAAAGAGTTGTTATTTAATTAACAAGGTCACATCATTAGTAGAATGATCTGATTGACATGACCCATTCCATTAGCTTAGCACACGATCGTTTAGTATGTTGCTACTGCTTTTATCCATGACTTATACATGTTCCTGTAAACTATGAGATTATGCAACTCCCATTTGCCGGAGGAACACTTTGGGTGCTACCAAACGTCACAACGTAACTGGGTGATTATAAAGGAGTACTACGGTGTCTCCAAAGGCGGATGTTGGGTTGGCGTATTTCGAGATTAGGTTTTGTCACTCCGATAGTCGGAGAGGTATCTCTGGGCCCTCTCGGTAATGCACATCACTGAAGCCTTGCAAGCACTACAACTAATGAGTTAGTTGTGAGATGATGTATTACAGAGCGAGTAAAGAGACTTGCGATGCGAGATTGAACTAGGTATTGGATACCGACGATCGAATCTCGGGCAAGTAACATACCGATGACAAAGGGAACAACGTATGTTGTTATGCGATCCGACCGATAAAGATCTTCGTAGAATATGTAGGAACCAATATGGGCATCCAGGTCCGCTGTTGGTTATTGACCGTGAATAGTTCTAGGTCATGTCTACATTGTTCTCGAACCGTAGGGTCCGCACGCTTAAGGTTTCGATGGCGCTTATTATGAGTTTATGTATTTTGATGTACCGAAGAAGTTGAGTCCGGATGTGATCACGGACATGACGAGGAGTCTTGAAATGGTCGAGACATAAAGATTGATATATTGGAAGCCTATGTTTGGAGTTGGAATGGTTCGGCGCGGCGGAATTTACCGAATCTACCGGAGGTTACTGGAACCCCGGGAGGTAAATGGGCCTCGATGGGCCTTAGTGGAAAGGAGAAGGGCCAGCCCTAGGTGGGCGCGCCTCCCCTTCCCTAGTCCTACTAGGACTAGGAGAAGGGCCGCCCCCTCTCTCTCTTTCCCCCAGGAATCCTAGTCCAACTAGGATTGGGGAATCCTACTCCAGAGGGAGTAGGACTCCTGGCGCCTCCCTTGGCCATGGCCCCTCCCCTTGCTCCTTTATATCTCGGGGCAGGGGGCACCTTGGAACACACAAGTTTATCTTTGGATCGTTCCTTAGCCGTGTGCGGTGCCCCCTCCACCATATTCCACCTCGGTTATACTGTCATAAAGCTTAGGCGAAGCCTGCGCCGGTGAAACATCAAGATCGTCCTGCGCCGTCGTCTTGTGGAACTCTCCTCGACACTCGGCTGGATCGGAGTACAAGGGGCGTCATCGAGCTGTCGTGTGTCAAGAACTTCGGGGCGTCGAATAACGGCGCGGGATCGTCGGATCGCGAGGAGAACGTCGACTACTTCCTCTACGTTGTGATCGCTTCCGCTTCGGGTTTACAAGGGTATGTAGACAACACTCTCCCCTCTCGTTGCTATTCATCACCATGATCTTGCGTGTGCGTAGGAAAATTTTTGAAATTACTACGTTCCCCAACAATAACAATGAACCAATCATAGAGCGATAAACCTTTTGATGAACCGGTTCACCATCTTTGGTCAAGTAAAGATGTCCACTAGTAGGCATGGGTGTAGTCATACCTTTGCATTCTTGCATATTGAACTTCTTGAATATGTCCTTGGTGTACTTCGTTTGAGAGACAAAGGTACCTTCCTTAGTTTGCTTGATTTGCAAACCAAGAAAGAATTTGAGTTCACTCATCATCGACATCTCAAACTTCTCCGACATTAGCTTCCCAAACTTTTCACTAAAATGAGGGTTAGTTGAACCAAATATAATATCATCAACATAGATTTGGCACACAAATAGTTCTCCATTAACCCTTTTAGTAAAAAGTGTGGAATCAATTTTCCCAATTTCAAAGCCTTTTTCAATGAGGAACTTGATCAAGCATTTATACCACGCTCTAGGAGCTTGTTTAAGACCATAAAGGGCTTTGTGAAGTTTGTAAACATGATTTGGTTTCTTAGGATTGACAAAGCCGGGAGGTTGTTTAACATAAACTTCCTCCTCTATTTCACCATTTAGAAAAGCACTTTTAATGTCCATTTGGTACAAGGTGATATGATGGTGATTAGCATAGGCAAGTAAGATGCGAATGGACTCAAGTCTAGCAACGGGAGCATAAGTCTCACCATAGTCCATACCTTCGACTTGTGTGTAGCCTTGGGCGACGAGACATGCTTTGTTGCGAACTACATGTCCATCTTCATCTTGCTTGTTGCGAAACACCCATTTGGTACCGATGATGTTGTGGTTGTTGTCGGGCTTCTCAACCAATGTCCAAACTTGGTTCCTCTCAAAGTTGTGTAGCTCTTCATGCATAGCATTTATCCAATACGGATCTTCCAATGCTTCTTCGACCTTCATAGGTTCAATGCTAGAGATGAAAGAATAGTTTTCACAAAAGTTAGCTAAACGAGTTTTAGAGCGAGTGATTCTCCCGGTTTCAATATCATTGTAGATTTGCTCGACGGGATGGTCTTTAGCAATTCTTGCTCGAACTCGTGAAAGCTTTTGCTTGGTTCTTGGTTGAACTTCTTCTTCATCTTGTTCTTCTTCTTGGCCTTCTTCATTGTTGGCGTTGTCGTTCTCTTGTCATGGTGGAGAAGGAGGTTGTTGACGTTCATCTTGATGCACTTCCTCGTTTTCTTCATCTTGGTGTGTCCCACTTGTGGATGCTTCCGAATCAACTCTTGGTTCACCTTGTCGTGAAGTAGAAGCTTCCACTTGGACGGACGAGGTACTCTCCTTCACCTCCATTGGACGGACCTTGCCAATAGACAAGTCTTGGATTGCTTCCGAAGGATCTTTGTCTCCTACATCAATTGGCAATTGCTCTACTTGCAAGCCGTTAGATTCATCAAACTTCACATCTACCGTCTCTTCAACCTTTCGGTGAAATTGTTGTAGACACGGTAAGTGTGAGAGTTTTAGCCATAACCTAGTAGGAAACCTTCATGAGACTTAGGAGCAAACATAGAACAACGATGCTTATCAAGAATGTAGCACTTTGAGCCGAATACTCGAAAGTATACAACTTGGGGTTTGTTACCGGTGAGGAGCTCGTATGCCGTCTTGCCGAGTAGCTTGTGAAGATACAAGCGATTTGTTGCATGACAAGCTGTCTCAACCGCTTCTGCCCAAAAGTGCTTCGGTGTCTTGTACTCATCAAGCATCGTTCTCGCCATTTCAATGAGCGTCCGGATCTTCCTCTCAACAACTCCAATTTGTTGAGGTGTGTACGTAGCCGAGAACTCGTGTGAAATCCCTTCTTCTTCAAGAAAGGTGTCCACGTTTGCGTTCTTGAACTACATTCCGTTGTCACTGCGAACCTTCTTGATCTTCACTTCAAACTGATTTTGAGCCTTCCTGGCAAAGTTTTTGAAGATCTTTTGGACCTGTGATTTATCATCGATAAAGAACACCCACGTAAATCTTGAAAAATCATCAACTATAACTAGACCAAAAGAATTTCCACCGAGACTCTTGTAAGCGTTGGGACCAAAAAGATCCATGTGAAGTAGCTCAAGTGGCCTCCTTGTGGTCATGATGTTTTTCACGGGATGCCTTCTCCAACCTGTTTACCTGCTTGACAAGCACTGCAAAGTCTATCCTTATCAAATATGACATCCTTAACACCAAGGATATGATTCCCTTTAATAAGCTTGTCAAGGTTTCTCATGCCAACGTGACCTAGTCGTCTATGCCATAACCAACGTTTTGAGGATTTAGCAATGAAGCAAGTTTTAGATTGAGCCTTTTTAGAGAAATCAACAATGTAAAGATCTCCTCTACGTATACCGGTAAAGACCATTTTATGATTGTCTCGACGAAACACTTGGCAATCTACTTCAGTAAATAGGACATTGAAACCGAAATCAGCAAGTCTAGATACTGAAAGTAAGTTGTAGACAAGAGATTTAACGAGCATAACATTCTGAATGGAGCTATCATGTGAGATGGCCACCTTACCGAGGCCAACCACCTTACCATTTGAGTTGTCACCGAAAGTGACATACTTTCGAGGACTATCATCTTCAGCAAGCTCACGAAACTTGTCTTTATCTCCGGTCATGTGATCGGTACATCCATTGTCAAGAACCCATTCCTTTCCTCCTAACATATATCCCCGAAGATTTGCCATAAGACCAAAATGTCTCATTGCATCGTCAAGATCGAAGTCACTATCATCATCCTCATCATAGTATCCATGTTCAACATCGTCATGTGGTGGATCAAGTCCTAGAGAGGGTAATTCGTTAGAGAGAGTTTGACAATGATCTTGCTTAGGAATTTTTATAGCTTCGGAAATAATATCACTAATAATTCCAACATCTCCTTTGGCACGCATAAGGTTTGTAAGTTCAAATAGATGATCACCAAACATAGGATCACTAGTATTCATCTTACTCAGAGCAATAGACTTATGGAGAATTTCATCTAGATTTTTCAAGGAATAATTTGGAAAGCGTTCCTCGAGAAATTTCCATATGGTGTAGGCAAGTTTCTAATCAAGTTTCTAGGCAAGCCTCTAGTGATAAAATTAACAGTTCTAAGATTCCTAATCATGTCAATTGACTCATCAAGAGTAGGATGCATAGGATCAACATGAGGTGCACAAGGGCTAGCAATGTACTTGTTCAAATGATATTGATTGAAAATTACAAGCATCTCATTTTTCCACTCATGAAAATACTCTCCATCATGTATAGGCACTCTATGTCTAAGACTCCCCAAAGTAGACTCATCCATCTTCCTCCAATGGTGATTAAACCAAGGAAATGGAGACCAATGCTCTAATACCACTTGTAGGACCTTGAGAAGAGGTGTCTAGAGGGGGGTGGTTAGACACTAAGTATCAAAGTTGCAGTTTTTAACTTCTTTAAGTTTAAGTGGAGTTTAGGCACAAGTTTAACATTCACAATACATAACAAGCAAGCATGCAAAGAGTATATGAGCAGCGGAAAGTAAAGCATGCAACTTGCAAGAATGTAAAGGGAAGGGTTTTAGAGGATTCAAATGCAATTGGAGACATGGATGTTTTTGTCGTGGTTTCGATAGGTGGTGCTATCATACATCCACATTGATGGAGACTTCAACCCATGAAGGGTAACGGTTGCGCGAGTCCACGGAGGGCTCCACCCATGAAGGGTCCACGAAGAAGCAACCTTGACTATCCCACCATGGCCGTCGCCCACGAAGGACTTGCCTCACTAGCGGTAGATCTTCACGAAGTAGGCGATCTCCTTGCCCTTACAAACTCCTTGGTTCAACTCCACAATCTTGTCGGAGGCTCCCAAGTGACACCTAGCCAATCTAGGAGACACCACTCTCCAAGAAGTAACAAATGGTGCATTGATGATGAACTCCTTGCTCTTGTGCTTCAAATGATAGTCTCCCCAACACTCAGTTCTCTCTCTCATAGGATTTGGATCTGGTGGAAAGAAGATTTGAGTGGAAAGCAACTTGGAGAAGGCTAGAGATCAAGATTCATATGGTAGGAATGGAGTATCTTGGCCTCAACACATGAGTAGGTAGTTCTCTCTCAGAACTGGTAAGATGGAAGTGTAGGTTTGTTCTGATGGCTCTCTCCACGAATGAAGAGGAGGTGGAGGGGTATATATAGCCTCAACACAAAATCTAACCGTTATACACAATTTACCAAACTCGGTGGGACCGAATCAACAAACTCAGTCGGACCGATTTAGTAAATCTAGTGACCGTTAGGGTTTTCGGTGGGACCGACATGCAACTCGGTGAGACCGACATGGTTAGGGTTAGGGCATAACGTAATCTTGGTGAGACCAATTACACAAACTCGGTGAGACCGATTTTGGTAATTATCTAACCAGAGAGTTGGTCAGGCAAACTCGGTGGGACCGATTACTCAAACTCGGTGGGACCGATTTTGGTAATAAGTTAACCAGAGAGTTTGCATTGTAATCTCGGTAGTAACGATTGCTCAAACTCGGTGAGACCGATTTTGGTAATGGACATACACAGAGAGATTGCAATCCCATCTCGGTGAGACCGAGATCCCTATCGGTGAGACCGATTTGTCTAGGGTTTGTGGCGTTGGCTAAGACATCCGAACTTCGGTCTTTGCGGATAGAAAGAATAGGTGGGGCGAGTTTGACTTTAGGTTTAGGTCATATGTGTGGAAGTGGGAAAGTAGTTGAGGGTTTTGGAGCATATCACTAAGCACTGTGGAGCAAGAAACTCATTAAGCAACACCTCATCCCTTCTTGATAGTATTGGCTTTTCCTATAGACTCAATGTGATCTTGGATCACTAAAATATAAAATGAAGAGTCTTGAGCTTGAAGCTTGAGCCAATCCTTTGTCCTTAGCATCTTGAAGGAGTTCCCACATCCTCTAGTCCATGCCACTCCATTGTTGAACTTATCTGAAACATACTAGATAAAAATGTTAGTCCAACAAGAGATATGTTGACATTAATTACCAAAACCACCTAGGGAGCACTTGTGCTTTCAACCATCGAGGCCACTAATTAATATGACTCCTTATTGTGATTAGCTAGATAGGTCTATGTTTGCCACTAATATATCCATCTGTCATGTTTGAATAATAATTGCCATGTTGTCAATATTTGCAGAAACTATGGAGACCCCCAAGAGGAAGCAACTGAAGCAATGTTGGGGGACATAATCGCAAAAGGAAGTGATGTCGTCTTGTCGTATCTCAATGACATTGATGGTCTGGAAGGACAGGGTGAAGAAGAAGACTATGCTTATGATGGCTCCGGTGACCCAATGCCGGTACAAGAAGGAGACTGTGATGACGGTTTCGGTGACCAAACCGAGTCTGGCCAGGTATATATATTAGTTAAGCCTGTGCTGAGTAGATAATTGATGCATTCATTGTTTTCGTATGTACACATATTAATTAAATCTCGTCTTTCTTATTTTCTCTAGCCCTCCGGATCGAGCACAACTTCGGCAAAGAAACGAGGCCCGAAGAAAAAGTTGCGCTCAGATGAAAGGTTTGAGATCACAGCAATCGCGCGTGATGGCAAGACGATTGAACCCATCCGGACAAGGGATACATTTCGTGCTCAGTGCGGGGTGCTTGTTAGGGACAAGATCCCGATCAGTATCCAGCAATGGTTAAAGCCTAATGAAGACCCTGAGGTGTCTTATGTCTCCGATATGCAGAAAGAAGATCTTTGGACAATGCTTAATGCAAATTTCACCCTACCGCCAGAGGAGGATCCGGAGAAGCCAGTTAAAGAGCAATTGATCAAGTCTCATGCTCTTAAGAATGGCAGAACTATTCAGGAGGTGGAAGAATGAGCTGAAAACAAATTTTGTTGACGAAGATTTGACACCGGAATTCACCGGAAAGTATGAGAAGATCAGAGATCACTCGCACATTTTTGGCTCACAAGACATTGGAAAAGAGTAAGAAGATGTCAGTGACAAACAAGAAAAATATTGCAAAGAAGAAGCATCACCATCGCACGGGGTCAGGTGGCTACCTCAAAGCCCGACCTTTGTGGGACAAGGCTGAGAATGACCTGATTGCTAAACGGGTCTAACCAGAGAGACATTGAACTGGCCAGACCGTTGCCGGAATTGGTTCTTCGGGGTTGGCGGAACCTTGGACCCTGTATCAGGGAAGTGCGTTTGGACGGAAGAGCAACTGCAAATACCCGTCATGAGGCTTCAGGAGTATATCGAGAAAGCGCGGCAAGGGACGTTCGTTCCAGACAGAGAGAAGGACGAGCTCACAATGGCCGTCGGGAATCCTGAGCACCCTGGGCGGACACGAGGCACGCCGGGCTCCATTCCGTGGAAGGTTGGGTTTCCGGACGCAGGGGGTTACAAAACCCAGGAGAGGAGGAATAAAGTGGAGCATAGCCAACTGCAGGCGCTACACGAAAGGGTACAAGGGCTAGAGGAACAAGAAGAAGATCGCAGCAAACGACCTGCCGAAGCTTCCCCTGAAGCTACCCCGCCATCTCAGCGGAGAAGCAGTGTGGCTTCCACCGAGCAGACTCAGCAGCTGGAGCCTGTCTTCACGGCTCCTGCTAGCTACCCCGTGGAAGCTATCACGAAGTCTCAACATTGCCACCTTATGACGCGATGGATGATATTGAAAGTCAAGGTGGCTGTTGGCTCTGTTTTACCTACTGAGCCTGGCACAACCTACCACGGCCGGTCGATTCCAGAAGGATATGCTAGGGTGATGGTGGATCAAATAACTGACGGATTTGAGGACCTTGAGCTTGACCACCCTATGGGTGAAGGGGAGATTCGGCTAGGTTCTTCTCTGAAGACTCCATGCCTATGGCAGAAGGAGCTCATCAACCTTTCGAACTGGACGCCTCCGCCTCCTCCTCCTCCTCCGGCGAGTCAGGGCACTCTGCCTCCTCCTCCGCCTCCTCCCCCGGTGAGTGATCAGGGCACTCAGCCTCCTTCTCTGGTGCGTGGTGGCACTCCGCCTCCTTCTCCGCCTCGTCAACAAGGGTGGATCAAGAGACCCGCCGCCGCTCCGGCTGCTCCGGCGCATCGTAGTCCTTCTCCTCCGCCTTGTAAGAAAGGAAAGACAGCCGCAACCGCTCCGTCTGCTTCGGCGTCTAGCAGTACAGCCAGAGCCGGGAGGCAATACAGATTCGGTCCTTCTCTGAAGACTCCAGAGAAGTTACCATACGAGAGGAGCATGGAGGAAAACACGAAGATCGTGCAAGCCGAAGTGAAGAACTTCTTTGAAGGGGTGGAAGCAAAGAAACATCCACCTCCGTAGGAGAATATAGATCCGGTAAAAGCGAAGCGTACTCTGGCTGCCTTGAAGAAACCACCAAAGTCTCCGGCGAAAGGCAACTATGAGCGCGTTCTTACAAAGTCATTTATGGAAGCGTCGCAATCGGGAAGTACTGTCAGTGGTCAAAGGTTAGCAGAACGATGAGCTGGGAAAAAAGTTGCCCAGCTCGGCGAACAAGCGAACCAATCGTTCCCCCCGCTCCAGGTGTCTAGCGATATCGTCGCTAATGATCCGGCCCGGATGGTGCCCGGTTATAACAATCTTGACGATTACCTGCCCGACGATGTACATTATGATTTCTTGAAGGTGGACGAACACAAATACGTGTACGGGAAGCCTCTCGTCAAAAGATGAAAGATCTCTAACAACGATGATGCGAAGATTCCATAATTGGTACATGAAAACCTGCAGAGAGTCTGAGGGGAGGAATATTTTGACGCTGAGAGTTAGATAGGAGCATGACCTCGTTGGAATTGAACTGTTGAATGTTCCATTTGAGGAGTTCTTCGCATTTTTCAATCTAAAGGCCCTCGATAAATTAATGATCACTTGCTGCTGCCTGTAAGTAGTACTACTTCTGTCATTAAGTCTCTATATATAGGTCAGCTCTTTCATTCCATGCATTTTTAATTATCCTCACTATATTATGCAGATTGAAGATCGCTGAATTGAGGAAAAGACAAATCTGTGATATTGGGTTCATTAACACAAATCTCATAGATGCATATATGGTTGAATTTCAGGCCAAAGATACCGAGGCCAAGCTGCTACAATCATTTGTATTAAATCAAAACAAAGCTATAATACTCTTCCCTTACGAATTCCAGTGAGTGTTTACTGTCTTGTGCATATTCGGTTTCCCTTATTAGTTGAGGTTATAGTAATGTAATTGATGAGTTATGCATGCGTGCGCAGCTTCCACTATATTCTCCTAGAGATTAAGCTTGAGCAGGGACTAGTAACCGTCTTAGACTCGAGACGAAAAGATCCCAAGGAGTATGCGGACATGACTGAAATTCTAGAGAAGTCAGTTAAATCGATCATTATCGCACCATATCGGCAACTTTGTTCATTTCCTGATATCAAGTAATTGTTTTCTTTGTCTGGCAGGGTTTGGAAAATATTCACCTCAAAAACTCCGGGACTGCCGAAGAAGCTGCAATTTAGACACCCGAAAGTAAGTAGTATAGTAGCATGTTCCACGCATCTCCTAGTGATTCAAGCGCTAGTTTCATCAATACCATTTAGCATGCTTCCTAATTATCAGTTTGATTGACCTCTATTTCTTGTAAAGTGGTTGTGGCAGGAACAAGGGAATGATTACTGTGGATACTACATTTGCGAGTCCATCCACCACATGACCTGTGAGCGGGGCTACTCTGAAAAACAATATGAAGTGCGTAAATAATAATATTCACAATTTTATTTTATTACCATCATTTGTGTTCAGTTTCATTTATTCATATATATGTATTGACCCTCTTCTTCAAATTAGATATTTCGGATGCAGGATGAACTCCTACCACCAGATCGTATGCGAGGAATTCAAGAGGAATTGGCTGCATTCTTTCTTGACCACGTGATGTGGACCCTGATCAGCTCGTTTTTAATTAGGAGATTATATTGTAAGAGATACTTATATTGTATATATGCAGCCAGTAGTGTCGGATGGATATACGAGAACTTGTTGTTCGACCAATCTCTCAGAGAAGGAGAGGTGGTCGATATCACTTCTCTCTGTATGCATATGTTCATGACGATCTTCTGTTTCCTTCATTTGCTTACTAGCTAGCATGTCTAGTCCTCTCTATACGTATAGTACGTAGCGTCGACCAAGCACGGAGATAAGAGAGGACACTTCTCTCTATTAATTAGCTAGCTAACACAATATATGAAACACCTAAATTAACCCTCCAAAACCCCAACCCCCCCAAAAACAAAAATCCCAGCACCTGAAATGCTGACGCGTGGATGCCTATTGGTCCCGGTTGGTGCCACCAACCGGGACCAAAGGGCCTCTTGCCTGGGCTCGCCGCTCCGGCCACGTGGAGGCCCATCTGTCCCGGTTTATTTAAGAACTGGGACTAAAGGTCAAGGGCATTAGTACCGACACTTTAGTCCCGGTTCAAAAACCGGGACAAATGGCCCTTACGAACCGGGACAATAGGCCCTTTTTCTACTAGTGTGAGCTCCCCCAGTGAACCCTGAATCATGCATATTCCTCCGCTTGTCTGTGTTCCACCCTTATAAATCTATTTTACTATCATCAAATCTAAGACTCAATCCATGTTGCTATATCCGAGGTATTTTCATGGCCAAAAGTGTTATATCTTTTGTCCCCCAAATTAAGGTTCAGGTTAAATATGTCCACATGCTAAACTAAATATAACTTTTGTTCCTTGTGAGATACAATTTACTTTGATTTTGTTGTATAAAACCCCACTCCAATTTTCCCTCTACTATAACCTCATGCTCGCCAAGGTTATCAGCTTTTGGCTGTTTTATCATCTTATGTGCGGATAATCACGTCAATAATTATATATTTTTACAACAAAATGAAAATGCAAGGTGCATCTTATTACTTATGTTTTGCTAAAGAACTTATTACTTATTGCTAACACTATTTTCTTTGTTTTGTGCCCTAGAACATATTTGCACCCTATAGAATATGTATGCAGTAAGAAGTATACAAAGGTTTCTTTTAGGGCACAAACATATTTGTAGTCGTCAGTGATGATTTCGACTTTAGAAACTATAATAATCTAAGTTCATGGGTATCTAGAAATCATCACCTAGTATGTTATTATGTTTAAGTAACACACATGTTTGATATATGGCATATATTTTAAGAAAAACCACGTGTAATTTTAATGCAAGTTTTAAACATTGTAGTACAATTGTAATGTTTATCCACGGTGTTAACCACTCGTGAAGCTTCTATTGATCTTTTTGACATGTATACATGCTCATGTTCTTTGTACGAATGTAATTTCTATTTTAACAACATGTGTATGCCCGGACAAACACAAAGTATGTTGTACATAAAAGAATTGATTAGTAAACTTCTCTCCAAAAGAACATTTTTTTGTAATCACTGAACATGAATTTTTTTTCAAGTGCACAACTTTTTTTTCTTTTGCATGAGTACATGCTTAACGGAAATACAGAACATACATGTGTGCAAGATTTAAATAAATTATCAGTCAAAAGTTCGATACGTTTCAATCTACAGATTCTCTACATAAAAGAATTGATCAGTAAACTTCTCTCCAAAAGAATAATTTTTTGAAATCACTGAACTTGATTTCTTTTCCGAGTGCGCGACTTTTTTATTTTGTATGAAAATGTACATGATTAAAGAAAACACAGAACATACATGTGTGCAAGATTTAAAAGAAGTATCAATTAAAAGTTCGATATCTTTCAATCTACAGATTCTAATGCTTGTTTTTTATTAGTTATTAGTGCAAGAAAAAAATTATAACCTACTTATCTGCTGACATCAGCAATGAAGTCATCCATGTGATTAGCACATCTTTTTTCTGAATGGAAGTTTGGGGCGCTTTATTCAGACAAAACAGTTCCAGCAGAATATATAGACTAGTTGCAAGAAAACTAAGAATAGACTCCAACCAGCCACTTTGTCACCTCAAGGGTGCTAGCGTGTTCAGCACATAAATATGCCGCGAAGTTTGCTGATCGGAAAACATGCTGGATAAAGAAAGAACTAAACAATGAAGCGAACTCCCCAATTTCATCCAAGATAGGCGCCACTATTGACCGAGTCTTGCGGCATATATTCCAGAGATTCACAATCTTCAAGCAGTATGTGTCCATAACGACCTTCACATAACCCCCTACTTTGGAAAATATCACACCATCGCGCAATGCAAGAGCTTCACAGATAAGCAGATTAGTAATACCGGATATGGTTTGCACCAAGCGGCCATGAAAGCGGAGCAGGACCTGGCCACTCCTCCTGCTCCTCCCTTGCGGGCGTCCATCGAAATCCCGCCATCCGTATTGATCTTGAGCCAGTCATCATCAGGTGGACGCCAGCCATAGCCTTGGCAAAATACGAGCATGCTTTCTCGGAATATCAAAATAGCAAGATCATCTCGGGCCCTGGCCGGTAGAAGGCTTTGGTGACTGCTAATGCTCTGTTCGTGTCTGAGCAGAATACCTATCCTCTTGCTTAAACTTTTTTTTGATGGGCTTTTTAACCTTCTCATCCTTCTATGTGTGTTACGATCTCTCTCTTCCACTTGTACGTGTCCTTTTCAAGATATAATTGGTACAGAACATTGGTTCAGTTACACGTGATGGTTCAATATTCTGGTAGATACACGTTAGCTTGTTACGTTAAAACTGTTAAATCTCCGCCATTATTATCTTAATCTAATGATATGGTAGAAATAATTTAGCATGTGCAGACAAATGTAATGGCTTGTTTGTCTCCTATTTTAAGTAAATAATAGATAATAGATTGGATGACTGCTTACATCACTTTGTTACTTCATGCATTTATCATCTACTCCCTTCATTTCTAAATATTTGTCTTTCTAAAGATTCAACAAGTGACTACATACGGAGCAAAATGAGTGAATCTACACTTTAAAATATGTCTATATACATCCGTATGTAGTAGTCCAATTGAAATCTCTAAAAAGACAAATATTCAGGAACGGAGAGAGTATATTGTAATCATCATGTTTTATCTACCGTTTTTATAGACAAAATTTAATGAAAAATTGCTGAAATATTCAACTAGAGATGGGGGCATCAACCTCCGTGAAGTCGCAATGGTTGAGCCCCAGCTCTGCCAAATTCAGACTGCAATGTCTCAGGAGACGAACACTAAACAGGTCATTAAAGAAACTCTATAGATGACCTCCATCTTGTGCTCTTGGCCCAACAGCATAACTCCATCGTGCTTGATCGAGAGAACTAGATTCTTCCTTGTATGAGCGGAAGCCTTCGAGTGGAAGAAAGTAGTGTTAGCATCCCTGGCCTTGAGCTAGCAGATGTGTGATCTATGTCTCCAGTGCGAGCGCTTAAGGGCCGAGATACCCATCAAATTCAATTTAAGCATGCCCTTGAGCTCTCTTTCATCCTCGGAGAGTAACGACGCCGGTGCCCGGTTTACCGATGCCGAGTTGCATCGCCCGCGTCATGTTCAATTGGAAAGTCTGACAAAGGTGAGTTATGATCTGCTAAATGATTTTTATTTCTCCCGAGGGCTAGAGATCCCATACAATGATCCTACCCAGCTAGGATTCATGTAAAGATGAGCTATAGTAATAGTAATATACTACACCCTCTGTTTCATAATGTAGTGGTATAGATTTTTTGAAAAAAACAAATTTTGGTAACTTTGACTAACTTTATAGAGAAAACTATTTATATATGTACAATATCAAATATATGAATTATGAAACTACATCTAATGATATATGGTTGGCACTCTAGATGTAAATGTTTTCTCCAACAACTTGATCAAAGTTTACGATGTTTGACTTTTTAAAAAATCTATATGCACTATATTATGGAATGGAGGGAGGATATCATATTACACGCGTGCATATAGAATCGGCGTCCAGGTTTTGTCCTATATTAAGCACCGCCTTGGTGGTTTACAGCACTAACCAACTAATTGATGTCTGCCTCAAAACGTAGGCCAACTAGCCCCAACTGATAAGCATCAAGAAGCGATGGCTTCAAATGTATAATTCAGTACAAAGATTAAGACTAGATGGGTTTTAGTCTTAAAAAGTATCTAAATTTGAAAATAACATGGAATTCAAATGGAAAACTAACTCATAGAGAGATGTGAGTAAATTATATTGAACTGTACTAGGAAATATGCCCGTGCGTTGCACCGGGGTATAGCAAGTTTATATGACACCCTAAAAATCATCAACAACTATCGTCAGCATAAATATACAGATCCTCTGCTATCCAACCTCGACTGGCCAAACCTGTAGTGGTAGATAGTTTAACATGCGCTACATTACATATTCTGTCAGAAGTATAGCACAAGAAACATCATAAGTGATCCAAGTTTTCACATGCACAAGTGCAAAAGACTGTAAAAGTGTATCCTTTCACCATACAAAAATTTCAAGGATGTAAAATTTAGAAGATGCGACATATTGACACTCACCTGTTGTTTTCAGCAAAAGATATGTCCTACAAGATATGCATAGCGACCTTCCATGTGGATAGGGCACTTTGATCATTACTCTCAACCGCGACCGGAGGATATAGTACTCTTTACATACGTTAGGCATTTTTAAGTTAATGCAACCAATTTACAAGCCCCGTAAATCAAGTCCTTTTGTTTCTTCCATCAAGCCTTGAGTGCAATAATATGAGCGCATGCAACTCCATTGTCTATCGGTATTATACAATAAGCGTAGCATAACCCGTGGTTGCAACAATATGAGCACATGCAACTCTCTTTTCATTTATCACCAACGAGATAAAAGCCTGGCACACAATGATACGGTCTTCAAATATTAAAAATAAGTTATGTTTTTGAAATTAAACGATTGAATGTTACATTCTAGTGAATGAAGCAGGATTGACTATGGCCAATGAAAGAAATTAAGCTGGAATCATGCTCATAAAAATTGTATAAAGTAATATATGCAGATCGTCCTCTTCCCTACGAGAAAAAACACTCACATGAGATTTTTGAAGCTCTGTTCTCAGTACACGGGATGCAGTAAACACCAGAAAAAATAGCACAAATCAGACGTGAAAATATAATCACTTTATAAATGATACCAAAGGAATCAAAATTATTAGAATCTGATAATAATTTGAAGCGTAGCATAACCCGTGGTTGCAACAATATGAGCACATGCAACTCTCTTTTCATTTATCACCAACGAGATAAAAGCCTGGCACACAATGATACGGTCTTCAAGTATTAAAAATAAGTTATGTTTTTGAAATTAAACGATTGAATGTTACATTCTAGTGAATGAAGCAGGATTGACTATGGCCAATGAAAGAAATTAAGCTGGAATCATGCTCATAAAAATTGTATAAAGTAATATATGCAGATCGTCCTCTTCCCTACGAGAAAAAACACTCACATGAGACTTTTGAAGCTCTGTTCTCAGTACACGGGATGCAGTAAACACCAGAAAAAATAGCACAGATCAGACGTGAAAATATAATCACTTTATAAATGATACCAAAGGAATCAAAATTATTAGAATCTGATAATAATTTGAAGTTTGGAAATTATTCTACTCGAACAATTGTAGCATGCATGTACTTTCTCTGAATATATGCAATGTAATTTTGTTCAAATAATGTGCAGGCAGGAAATACAGTGCTTCCAAAAATCTATACTATGATCAGTAACTTGCGTGCAATTCTTGATAGGAAGGATAGGTAAAATCACATGATCAACATAGAAGACAGTTCAGGCGCCCGCTGGAAACCTGTGGTTTTAGTGCTTTAACAATGGTGCGGCGTCCTAATTGCGAACAGCAGCAGGTCCGCACCGGATGAGGCAGCTCCAGCGTCCTCACGTGCCACCGCAGGAGACAAGCGGCTGCTCAGATCCACAGACGACAGATGTGGTGGCGACTGCCTTGTACAACGGAGCCAGCGCCGGCATGCATCGGTGCCTTGGGTCATCACGCAGTGCCTCCGTCGATCCATCTGCGAGGAAGCCCATCCAGCCGCTTAGGTAGCTAACCCACGTTGTGCTTCAATCAATCAGTTGAAAGTTCGAAACCAATCCAGCTGCCTCGTCACTCATCACGCATGCCTCAATCGATCCGACGTCCGCAAGGAAGTCAATCGAGCTGCTTAGCTTGCTACCTAGCGCAATAATTCAATTGATATGTCGTCCGCAAGGAAGTTCGCAACCAATCCAGCTGCCTCGTCACTCATCACGCAGGCCTCAATCGATCCGACGTCCGCAAGGAAGTCAATCGAGCTGCTTAGCTTGCTACCTAGCGCAATAATTCAATTGATATGTCGTCCGCAAGGAAGTTCGAAACCAATCCAGCTGCCTCGTCACTCATCACGCAGGCCTCAATCGATCCGACGTCCGCAAGGAAGTCAATCGAGCTGCTTAGCTTGCTACCTAGCGCAATAATTCAATTGATATGTCGTCCGCAAGGAAGTCGCCTTCGGCCGCCAAGCTGCTGCTCTGCTGCCTTCGCCAGCGGCTGGACCTTGACCGTCCACTACTGTCGCGCCTCACCGCTGCCTGCTGCAACGCCAACTCTACCTCATGCGTGCCCTAGCCGTCGCCTCCCGGATCTGCAATTGTCTCTCTTGCACAAACACGTTGACATCCACCGGTGCCTACGTACGCGCTTCGTGAGTCTTTCTCGTTGCTCCACGAGTTGACTTTCGAGCCCGATTGCTTTGTCGGTTAGGAAATTGCATCCTGATCTCGCGATCTTCCGAAGCGCCCATATACCTCCCAGTTTTCCTGCGTGCGCCTGTCGATCATGTATCCTTCCAGCCGAACAGAAACCAAATGAAGCACCGGTTGATCGGGGAGGTAGTAGCTCGTGGATGATTTAAAACAGCGAGAATAGGAAAGATTGTATTAGGAGGAGCAGGAAAGGAAGATCGGATTGAAAGTAACAAAACAACATGACGTAGCAAAGCAACGGAGGACGCCCCTCTTAAAAAAAACAGCGAAAGCAGGATGCAATCTGCGCGAGCTTGATGGATGTTGTGAGGGCTGCGGCGGGCGGCGGGCGGCGGGTGGCGGCCCTGCCGAGACAACGAATATGGAGCAAGCTGTCGTCCGTTGTGGTGGGGGGCTGAAAGCTCTAGAAGTCGATGACCTGGGGCAAAATATGGGTTTCCATCGTTTTGCGGAGTTCTCCAATACGAAGCCATCGTCTACGGGGGAGAGCGACTTGGGACAGTTAAAGATGTGTTGATAGTGCGAAGGGACTTTTCTTTTTTACCTGCCTCTGCTTCACTTAGAATTGGAATCATGTACGGGTTGGAGTTGTACTTGATATGAGTGACTCATATACGGTTTGTCTGTCCTGCGTACGTTGGACGTGCCATGGCTTGTCTGTCCAATGTACGTAATAGATAGATACGCAGATAAAATAGTACCACCTTGGATGTAGAAAATAATATAGGTGTAAAAACTGAAAGCGTATTATTACATGAGAAGAAAGCGCATTGTGACGGTGAACCCGGAGAAAAGAAAGCGCATTGTGACGGTGAACCCGGAGACCCAATCCGTACTTTATTATTAGGGAGAGATTTAGTCGAGTGAACTTAATATTTCCATCTTAGATTTCATAGCGGCCAAGGTGGAGAAAGTTAAATTGCACAAGCACCTTATTGCTTATTCTCAAATCGAATTTGAGTCAATGGTACACAATTATTATTATTATTTCACAGCATGCAACAATGTGATTTAGCATCACCTCCGCATCGCACCAGTAAAGAGATCATGTGCATGCTAATCCCCTGCCTTTAATTTTCTGGCTAAACTCCTCTTCGCACTAGACTAGCTAGGTGCTTACAAATATGTGGCAGCCTCAATATGCAAATTAATCTAGACCAGTCATCCATACATAACTCTAGCTAGATACGTGCACTCAGTCACTCAGATACTAGCTAACCAAATGGGACGAAGAGTGCACAACCATGGGGGAAATGCACTGGAGCACCTGGGTATCATGCATCACTATATGAAAATAGCATTAAAAATATCAGAAAATTTGGGATATCAAACCTGGGTGCCCATTATACACCCGTCTTTATATTTTCACGGGGAATGAGTGCCCATGGTATCTGCGTTGTAGGAATTATGGTCCGACATACGATACATCCAAACTTCTTTTTTTCCATACATATGATTTTTTTTGTCTTTTTTTATTGACATTATCACGGGCATCCATTTCAAAGCTGAACACGGGTGTACAACGGGCACCCAAGTTTCATATCCCCACATAGGGGTGTGTGGCACACGGGAGCCACAAATCCTCTTCCATAACCATGCATGCTAAATTATCATAGGAAATGGGGTAAAGTACTCATCCATGGACCGTATTAGACAAAGCTATATAGTCAACGAGAGTATGCGGCCCCAGCACCAACCTACATGGTCTTTCAATGCGTCCATGCGGGAGATGGTATGCTCCAACTTTTAGTAACCTTCTTTCACCGAAGTCAAAGCTCGGGTAGATGGTGTTGACACTAATGGAGCCAGAGGGGAAAACCTCTAGAGATACCGAGAAAGAGCAATACATGCCCAAGAACATCGCACGCCTTGCGCGACCATCGCCCAAGCTCTTGACGCGGAATAGTGTTCCCTTATCCAAGTTCACTCGATACATGTCATATCGACAACCCCAATTATTCCGCGACTTTGATGGTACAATCAGACGATGCAGCAGCATCAACTGACCACAATTGTTGACGAGCTGCACATTTTGCGAAATTGGCGAGACACGCATATTCAGCTTGGCAGCCACCTCCAGCCGTGGTTTTTGGTTTGGACCGATTTGTAGCACCATGACACCATGAGCGTTAACGAAGTAGAAGCGCCCTGCAAACATTAAGGGCGTTTTTGTGAACCCATCATGGTTGTACTTCAGCAACATCCAGTTGCCGTCGCCGGGCTTGGCAATGCCAAGCATGCAGAACCTATTGAAGCAGAGCACCACTGTTGAATCGTCACTAGCAATGCCCGAGCCCGTAGCTAAGAAGTCGTCTATGTCGAAATGGGAAAGCATGACATGGTCCTTAGAGGGCAGCAGCGTGGTGAGCGGCGGTAGCTTTATGAGGTGACGCGTGAGCGGGTTGAGCAGGCGAACGTGGTTATGGTCGTGGAGCAGGACGAGGAGGCCCTCGGGCGTGACGGCGAGCAGCTCATGGTCAAGGAGCTCCGGTAGGCCCACTTGGATGAACTCGCCGGTGGAGGAGTTCAGGAAGCAACGGCGGTTGGGAGCAGCAAGGGGCTCACCGAGTAGGACCCACCGCCAGGGATGGAACCGGCGCTCGAGCCCGCCGTGGGAGCGCGGTTCCGTGCAGCACCGCCGCCATGCGCGGCACACGGCACGGAAGCGGAGATAGTCGGCGACGTCATGCGTGAGGACGCGCTCGGCGATCAGCCCGGCCGGCCCATCGTCCAGATCAGACCAGTCCCTCGTGCCAGGCGAGAGCAAATCAGATCGGGTGGGAGTAGTCATCCGCGCTGTGCGTGCGCGCTTCGCCCCCCAGTTGGAGAGCTGGCTGGAGCAAGGTCGCAGAAGATGATGAGGCCGTTTTCTTCCCCGCCGAGATGAAGGTTTTCTTCCATCGTCTCCTCCTCCTCCGTGGCTCTCGCAACAGGAACAGGTGGTCCTTGGCGCCTTCACCCGACGGGAGGGACGACGGATAGGAGGAGCATGGGATCGGGCGGCGGCTTCCATTCCGGCGACGAGGGTTTCCGCCCGGAAGGGGAAGGACAAACGCGGGCTTCTTCGTCACAAGGTACGGCCTCAAAAGCCTGTGCTGCGGCCCGGCCCTTGTATATAACGAACTGGGGTGTCGGTGTGGGCATAATCCGACTCTGACTGCGTTATCACACGCGTTTCCCTCCATAGAATAGAGCATTCGCTCAAAAAAAAAAATCCATAGAATAGAGCAAAAAAAAGGTGGATCGAGATTTCTCAAGAAAAAAGAGCAAAAAAAATTATGCGAGAAAAATAGAGCCAAATTCAAATCTCGGTTTGCATGAGCACCACCTATCCGCCTTATTTTTTTTGAATGAATTCCATTCTTTTACACATACCTAGTTTCACGTTTGTGACAATATTTACCAAAAAAACGCACTTTTACTCTATTTAATCAAACTTTTTCCACAAATGACCTCATTTAAAAAATTTCCTTATTTCTCGTTGGATGTGCATGCCACAGCCACCGTTTAGTTTTCATTCTTGTTTTTCCTTTGGTTTATTTGCACTAAACCAGACCCAGCCCGCCTAGTCGAGCTCGAGCCTCACCCGACCCACGCGACCTCGCCACACCGCTGGTCGAGCTGCACCCAAGCCACCCGACCCACCGGCAATGGCGTCCTCCTCCTCTTCCCCGACAGCTCCATTGCTCCTGCCTCCATATGACAACTAGGATCAGGATGTGAATGCTCGGAGCAACAACGGTAGTCGAGCAGTACCGATTCTTTGCCATTTCAGTAGTGTTCTTCAGTTGGGAACTAGCTTGAGATAAATTGCTTGTGCCTTGGATGAAATTGATGTGTTTTTGTCCTTTGCTTATCGAAGGTGGTGATGTGGAGCTTGGCGGAGACGATGATGTGTTTCGGCACAGACTGGGGCGGCACGCATGGGATGGTGCAATAGTCTATACAAAAATGAAATCGATAAAAAATGGTATTCCGGTAGCTTTTATTGGAAAGAAGATGCATCTGCTCTTTAGGGCCATGACCAATGTTTGTTAACATTCAGTGTAAATCTTAGCACCGACCCTACCTGGTTCTAACCAGTTTGTAGTGTGCTGCCAAAGTTTAAAAGAAAAACTTTGGACCTGCTTAGATGGCCCGAAATGATAATGTAGTACATATAGATTTTTAGAAAAGTCAACCGTCACAAATTTTGACCAAATTTGTGGAGAAAAACATTTACATTTAGAATGCCAAACATATATCATTAGATTTCTCATAAGATGTAGTTCCATATATTATATATTCGATATTGTAGGTATAAATAGTTTTTTCTACAAATTTGGTCAAAGTATGCAAAGTTTGACTTTTCAAAAAATCTATACGCACTACATTATTGAACGGAGGGAGTATGTTTTATCATGTAGTGTCAAAAACATGGATTATGTGGCATCTGAATATTCTTGTATACAACAAAAGAAATGTTGGGGAACGTAGTAATTTCAAAAAAAATTCCTACGCACACGCAAGATCATGGTGATGCATAGCAACGAGAGGGGAGAGTGTTGTCTACGTACCCTCGTAGACCCGAAGCGGAAGCGATCACAACGTAGAGGAAGTAGCCGTACGTTCTCCTCGCGATCCGACGATCCCGGCGCCGTTACTCCGGCGCCCCCGAGTTCTTGACACACGTACAGCTCGATGGCGTCCCTCGTACTCGATCCAGCCGAGTGTCGAGGAGAGTTCCGTCGAGACGACGGCGTGGTGACGATCTTGATGTTTCACCGGCGCAGGGCTTCGCCTAAGCTTCGCGACGGTATGACCGAGGTGGAATATGGTGGAGGGGGGCACCGCACACGGCTAAGGAACGATCCGTAGATCAATACTTGTGTGTCCTAGGGTGCCCCCTGCCCCCGTATATAAAGGAGCAAGGGGGAGGGGGCCGGCCGGCCAAGGGAGGCGCGCCAGGGAGTCCTACTCCCTCTGGGAGTAGGATTCCCCCCAATCCTAGTTGGAATAGGATTCCCGGAGGGGGAAAGAGAGAGAGAGGCGGCCCCTTTCCTAGTCCTAGTAGGACTAGGGAAGGGGAGGCGCGCGGCCACCTAGGGCTGGCCCTTTCTCCTTTCCACCAAGGCCCACTATGGCCCATTTACCTCCCGGGGTTCCGTAACCTCCGTTACTCAGTAAATTCTGTTTTCACCGGAACCATTCGAACTCCAAACATAGGCTTCCAATATATCAATCTTTATGTCTCGACCATTTCGAGACTCCTCGTCATGTCCGTGATCACATCCGGGACTCGAACTTCTTCGGTACATCAAAATACATAAACTCGTAATAAGCATCATCGAAACCTTAAGCGTGCGGACCCTACGGTTCGAGAACAATGTAGACATGACCTAGAACTATTCTCGGTCAATAACCACTAGCGGGACCTGGATGCCCATATTGGTTCCTACATATTCTCTGAAGATCTTTATCGGTCGGACCGCATAACAACATCGTTGTTCCCTTTGTCATTGGTATGTTACTTGCCCGAGATTCGATCGTCGGTATCCAATACCTAGTTCAATCTCGTTCTTCGGAAAGTCTCTTTACTCGTTCCGTGATACATCATCTCACAACTAACTCATTAGTTGTAGTGCTTGCAAGGCTTGATGATGTGCATTACCGAGAGGGCCCAGAGATACCTCTCCGACAATCGGTGTGACAAAACCTATTCTCGAAATCGCCAACCCAACATCGCCTTTGGAGACACCTGTAGTACTCCTTTATAATCACCCGATTCGTTGTGACGTTTGGTAGCACCAAAGTGTTCCTCCGTAAACGGGAGTTGCATAATCTCATAGTTACGAGGAACATGTATAAGTCATGGATAAAAGCAGTAGCAACATACTAAACGATCGTGTGCTAAGCTAATGGAATGGGTCATGTCAATCAGATCATTCAACTAATGATGTGACCTCGTTAATCAAATAACAACTCTTTGTTCATGGTCAGGAAACATAACCATCTTTGATTAACAAGCTAGTCTAGTAGAGGCATACTAGTGACATGTTGTTTGTTTATGCATTCACACATGTATCAAGTTTCCGGTTAATACAATTCTAGCATGAATGATAAACATTTATCATGATATGAGGAAATATATAATAACTTTATTATAGCCTCTAGGGCATATTTCCTTCAGTCTCCCACTTGCACTAGAGTCAATAATCTAGATTACATAGTAATGATTCTAACACCCATGGAGTCTTGGTGCTGATCATGTTTTGCTCGTGGAAGAGGCTTAGTCAGCGGTGCGCAACATTCAGATCCGTATGTATCTTGCAAATCTCTATGTCTCCCACCGGACTAAGTCCGGATGGAATTGAAGCGTCTCTTGATGTGCTTGGTCCTCTTGTGAAATCTGGATTCCTTCGCTAAGGCAATTGCTCGATATTGTCACGAAGATTTTCATTGGACCCGATGCACTAGGTATGACACCTAGATCGGATATGAACTCCTTCATCCGCACTCCTTCATTAGCTGCTTCGAAGCTGCTATGTACTCCGCTTCACATGTAGATCCCGCTTCTGACGCTTTGTTTAGAACTGCACCAACCGACAGCTCCTCCGTTTAGTGTAAATCGTATCCGGTCTGCGATTTAGAATCGTCGGATCGGTGTCAAAGCTTGCATCAACGTAACCGTTCGATGAGCTCTTTGTCACCTCCATATCGAGAAACATATCCTTAGTCCTTTTCGGTATTTCAGGATGTTTTTGACCGCTGTCCGATGATCCACTCTGGATTACTTTGGTACCTCCTGCTAAACTTATAGCAAGGCACACATCAGTCTGGTACACAAGATTGCATACATGATAGAGCCTATGGCTGAAGCATAGGAACATCTTTCATTTTCTCTCTATCTTCTGCAGTGGTCGGGCATTGAGTCTTACTCAACTTCACACCTTGTAACACAGGCAAGAACCCTTTCTTTGCTTGATCCATCTTGAACTTCTTCAAAATTTTGTCAAGGTATGTGCTTTGTGAAAGTCCAATTAAGCGTCTTGATCTATCTCTATAGATCTTAATGCCCAATATGTAAGCAGCTTCACCGAGGTCTTTCATTGAAAAACTCTTATTCAAGTATCCCTTTATGCTATCCAGAAATTCTATATCATTTCCGATCAGCAATATGTCATCTACATATAATATCAGAAATGCTACAGAGCTCCCACTCACTTTCTTGTAAATACAAGCTTCTCCAAAAGTCTGTACAAACCCAAATGCTTTGATCACACTATCAAAGCGTTTATTCCAACTCGAGATGCTTGCACCAGTCCATAGATGGATCGCTGGAGCTTGCATACTTTGTTAGCTCTCTTTGGATCGATGAAACCTTCGGTTGCATCATATACAACTCTTCTTCCGAAATCCATTCAGAATGCGGTCTTTACATCCATTTGCCAAATTTCATAATCATAAAATGCGGCAATTGCTAACATGATTCGGACGGACTTAAGCATCGCTACTGGTGAGAAGGTCTCATCGTAGTCAATCCCTTGAACTTGTCGAAAACCTTTTGCGACAAGTCGAGCTTTATAAACGATAACATTACCGTCGGCGTCGGTCTTCTTCTTGAAGATCCACTTGTTTTCTATTGCTTGCCTACCCTCGGGCAAGTCAACCAAAGTCCATACTTTGTTTTCATACATGGATCCCATCTCAGATTTCATGGCCTCAAGCCATTTTGCGAATCTGGGCTCACCATCGCTTCTTCATAGTTCGTAGGTTCATCATGATCTAGTAGCATGATTTCGAACAGGATTACCGTACCACTCAGTGCGGATCTTACTCTGGTTGATCTACGAGGTTACGTAGTAACTTGATCTGAAGTTTCATGATCAACATCATCAACTTCCTCACTACTTGGTGTAGGTGTCTCGAAACCGGTTTACTGCGACGAACTACTTTCAAGTAAGGGAGAAGGTACTATTACCTCATCAAGTTCTACTTTCCTCCCACTCACTTCTTTCGAGAGAAACTCCTTCTCTAGAAAGGATCCATTCTTAGCAACGAATATCTTGCCTTCGGATCTGTGATAGAAGGTGTACCCAACTGTCTCCTTTGGGTATCCTATGAAGACACATTTCTCCGATTTGGGTTCGAGCTTATCAGGTTGAAGCTTTTTCACATAAGCATCGCATCCCCAAACTTTAAGAAACGACAACTTTGGTTTCTTGCCAAACCATAGTTCATAAGGTGTCGTCTCAACGGATTTCGACGGTGTTCTATTCAGTGTGAATGCGGCCCTCTCTAGAGCATAACCCCAAAACGATAGCGGTAAATCTGTAAGAGACATCATAGATCGCACCATATCTAGTAAAGTGCGATTACGACGTTCGGACACACCATTACGCTGTGGTGTTCGGGTGGCGTGAGTTGCGAAACTATTCGCATTGTTTCAAATGTAGACCAAACTCGTAACTCAAATATTCACCTCCACGATCGGATCGTAGAAATTTAATTTTCTTGTTACGATGATTTTCAACTTCACTCTGAAATTCTTTGAACTTTTCAAATGTTTCAGACTTATGTTTCATTAAGTAGATATACCCATATCTGCTTAAGTCATCTGTGAAGGTGAGAAAATAACGATATCCGCCACGAGCCTCAACATTCATCGGACCACATACATCTCAGTATGTATGATTTCCAACAAATCTGTTGCTCTCTCCATAGTACCGGAGAACGGGGTTTTAGTCATCTTGCCCATGAGGCACGGTTACATAAGTGTCAAGTGATTCATAATCAAGTGACTCCAAAAGTCCATCGATATGGAGTTTCTTCATGCGCTTTACACCGATATGACCTAAACGGCGATGCCACAAATAAGTTGCACTATCATTATCAACTCTGCATCTTTTGGCTTCTACATTATGAATATGTGTATCACTACTATCGAGATTCATCAAAATAGACCACTCCTCAAGGGTGCATGACCATAAAAGATATTACTCATATAAATAGAACAACCATTATTCTCTGATTTAAATGAATAACCGTCTCGCATCAAACAAGATCCAGATATAATGTTCATGCTCAACGCAGCACCAAATAACAATTATTTAGGTCTAAAACTAATCCGAAGGTAGATGTAGAGGCATCGTGCCGACCGCGATCACATCGACTTTGGAACCATTTCCCACGCGCATCGTCACCTCGTCCTTTGCCGGTGTTAAGCAATCCGTAGTCCTGCTTGAGTTGCAAATATTAGCAATGAACCAGATCAAATACCAGTGCTACTGCGAGCTCTAGTAAGGTACACATCAATAACATGTATATCACATATACCTTTGTTCACCTTGCCATCCTTCTTATCCGCCAAATACTTGGGGCAGTTCCGCTTCCGATGACCGATCGCTTGCGATAGAAGCACTCGGTTTGTGTTTAGGGCCGACTTGGGTTTCTTCTCTGAGCAGCAACTTGCTTGCTGTTCTTCTTGAAGTTCCTTCTTCTTCCCTTTGCCTTTCTTCTTGAAACTAGTGGTCTTATTGACCATCAACACTTGATGCTCCTTTTGATTTCTACCTCCGCAGCTTTTAGCATTGCGAAGAGCTCGGTATAGTCTTTACTAACCCTTGCATATTATAGTTCATCACGAAGCCTTTGTAGCTTGGTGGCGTGATTGAAGAATTCATCAATGACACAATCATCCGGAAGATTAACTCCCAATTGTGTCAAGTGATTGTAGTACCCGGACATTACGAGTATGTGCTCACTAATGTAATGTTCTCCTCCATCTTGCAGCTATAGAACTTATTGGAGACTTCATATCTCTCAATCCGGGCATTACATTTGGAATATCAACTTCAACTCTGGAACATCTCATATGCTCCATGACGTTCAAAACGTCGTTGAAGTCCCGGTTCTAAGCCGTAAAGCATGGCACAATCGAACTATAGAGTAGTCATCAGCTTTGCTCGCGAGACGTTCACAACATCCGGTGTTGCTCCAAAGAAGAGTCTGGCACCTAGCGGTGCATCCAGGGCGTAACTCTTACGTGCAGCAATGAGGATAATCCTCGAGTTACGGACCCGATCCGTGTAATTGCTACCATCATCTTTCAACTTTGCTTTCTCAAGGAACGCATTAAAATTCAACGGAACAACAAAGACGAGCCATCTATCTACAATCAAACATAAACAAGCAAGATACTATCAGGTACTAAGTTCATGATAAATTTAAGTTCAATTAATCATATTACTTAAGAACTCCCACTTAGAAAAACATCTCTCCAGTCATCTAAGTGATCACGTGATCCAAATCAACTAAACCATAACCGATCATCACGTGAAATGGAGTAGTTTTCAATGGTGAACATCTTATGTTGATCATATCTACTATATGATTCACGCTCGACCTTTCGGTCTCCGTGTTCCGAGGCCATATCTGCATATGCTAGGCTCGTCAAGTTTAACCCGAGTATTCTGCGTGTGCAAAACTGGCTTGCACCCGTTGTAGATGGATGTAGAGCTTATCACACCCGATCATCACGTGGTGTCTGGGCACGACGAACTTTGGCAACGGTGCATACTCGGGGAGAACACTTCTTGATAATTTAGTGAGAGATCATCTTATAATGCTACCGTCAATCAAAGCAAGATAAGATGCATAAAGGATAAACATCACATGCAAATCAATATAAGTGATATGATATGGTCATCATCATCTTGTGCTTCATGATCTCCATCTTGCAGCACCACCATGATCACCATCGTCACCGGCGCGACACCTTGATCTTCATCGTAGCATCGTTGTCGTCTCGCCAATCTTATGCTTCTACGACTATCGCTACCGCTTAGTGATAAAGTAAAGCATTACAGGGCGATTGCATTGCATACAATAAAGCGACAACCATATGGCTCCTGCCAGTTGCCGATAACTACGGTTACAAAACATTATCATCTCATACAATAAAATATAGCATCACGTCTTGACCATATCACATCACAACATGCCCTGCAAAAACAAGTTAGACGTCCTCTACTTTGTTGTTGCAAATTTTACGTGGCTGCTACGGGCTTAAGCAAGAACCAGTCTCACCTACGCATCAAAACCACAACGATACTTCGTCAAATAGACTCCGTTTAACCTTCTCAAGGACCGGCGTAGCCTTTTCAGTTCAACTAAAGTGAGAGACAGGCACCCACCAGTCACCTTTAAGCAACGAGTGCTCGTGGCGGTGAAACCAGTCTCGCGTAAGCGTCTGGCGTAATGTCGGTCCAGGCCGCTTCATCTCACAATACCGCTGAACCAAAGTATGACATGCTGGTAGGTAGTATGACTTGTATCGCCCACAACTCACTTGTGTTCTACTCGTGCAAAACATCAAACCATAAAAACTAGGCTCGGATGCCATTTGTTGGGGAACGTAGTAATTTCAAAAAATTCCTACGCACACGCAAGATCATGGTGATGCATAGCAACGAGAGGGGAGAGTGTTGTCTCGTACCCTCGTGACCCGAAGCGAAGCGATCACAACGTAGAGGAAGTAGTCGTACGTTCTCCTCGCGATCCGACCGATCCGGCGCCGTTACTCGGCGCCCCGAGTTCTTGACACACGTACAGCTCGATGGCGTCCCTCGTACTCGATCCAGCCGAGTGTCGAGGAGAGTTCCGTCGACGACGGCGTGGTGACGATCTTGATGTTTCACCGGCGCAGGCTTCGCCTAAGCTTCGCGACGGTATGACCGAGGTGGAATATGGTGGAGGGGCACCGCACGGCTAAGGAACGATCCGTAGATCAATACTTGTGTGTCCTAGGGTGCCCCCTGCCCCGTATATAAAGGAGCAGGGGAGGGGCGGCCGGCCAAGGGAGGCGCGCCAGGAGTCCTACTCCCTCGGGAGTAGGATTCCCCTCAATCCTAGTTGGAATAGGATTCCGGAGAAAAGAGAGAGAGGAGGCCGGCCCCTTTCCTAGTCCTAGTAGGACTAGGGAAGGGGGAGGCTGTGACCACCTAGGGCTGGCCCTTTCTCCTTTCCACCAAGGCCCACTATGGCCCATTTACCTCCCGGGGTTCCAGTAACCTCCGGTACTCGAGAAATTCTGTTTTCACCGGAACCATTCCGAACTTCAAACATAGGCTTCCAATATATCAATCTTTATGTCTCGACCATTTCGAGACTCCTCGTCATGTCCGTGATCACATCCGGGACTCCGAACTTCTTCGGTACATCAAAATACATAAACTCATAATAACTGTCATCGAAACCTTAAGCGTGCGGACCCTACGGTTCGAGAACAATGTAGACATGACCTAGAACTATTCTCGGTCAATAACCACTAGCGGGACCTGGATGCCCATATTGGTTCCTACATATTCTACGAAGATCTTTATCGGTCAGACCGCATAACAACATACGTTGTTCCCTTTGTCATTGGTATGTTACTTGCCCGAGATTCGATCGTCGGTATCCAATACCTAGTTCAATCTCGTTACTGGAAAGTCTCTTTACTCGTTCCGTGATACATCATCTCACAACTAACTCATTAGTTGTAGTGCTTGCAAGGCTTCAGTGATGTGCATTACCGAGAGGGCCCAGAGATACCTCTCCGACAATCGGTGTGACAAAACCTATTCTCGAAATACGCCAACCGAACATCTGCCTTTGGAGACACCTGTAGTACTCCTTTATAATCACCCAGTTACGTTGTGACGTTTGGTAGCACCAAAGTGTTCCTCCGTAAACGGAGTTGCATAATCTCATAGTTACGAGGAACATGTATAAGTCATGGATAAAAGCAGTAGCAACATACTAAACGATCGTGTGCTAAGCTAATGGAATGGGTCATGTCAATCAGATCATTCAACTAATGATGTGACCTCGTTAATCAAATAACAACTCTTTGTTCATGGTCAGGAAACATAACCATCTTTGATTAACAAGCTAGTCTAGTAGAGGCATACTAGTGACATGTTGTTTGTTTATGCATTCACACATGTATCAAGTTTCCGGTTAATACAATTCTAGCATGAATGATAAACATTTATCATGATATGAGGAAATATATAATAACTTTATTATTGCCTCTAGGGCATATTTCCTTCAAGAAAGAGCCAACAAGATAACTCTAATTTAGCATTGCCCTTGACAGATAGAAATTGGCATATATTGACGAACCAGAAGTAGGCAATCCCGGAAAAAAAGAATATAGCAGTCTACCAATTTAGTCTAAAATTGATGTATTTTATTTGGACATATAGAACAAATTGTATGTAAGAGGTGAATATCAAGTGCACTTCTCAGTTCTCACTGAAAAGATATGCCCCCCTCCTCCTCATAATAATGTAAATTTATAATGGAGTTAAGTGGTAACCTACAAGTTTAGGGGATCAATTGTACATATTTTTTGATAAGTTGAGTGTCGGACCCAATGAGCAGCAGAAGAAATTGGTGCGTGAAAATTAGTTAGGAATCACTACAAATGCTAGAAGGTTGTTTGTTTTATTGGGAGAACAAGTGTAAGAATTTAAATGACAATGAAAGTAAATAGTGTAGCAAGTGGCATAATCCTTTTATTATGTTTCTTTTATGGACTAAAACGTTCTCGGGGACAGCGGGAATTTCACCTATTGCCACCATAATCTGTTACAATAACTTATGTTGATTTGATACTTGTCATACGTATAGAGCCTAAGATTATGTGTTGCCAATACATTGACATGAACATGCTTGTGAATAAACTCTTAGCAAGCATTCAAAATAGTAACAATAATTAAGATAAAAATATAAACATAGCATTAAAATTTGGGATTCGGTATTATGTCACTCCGGTCTCCCCTCCTACACTTATCATAAAGGTGAAATGGTATATAAAGTCTATGTTCACACATCACCACTAGAGACTTACACCACAACATAATATAAAAACATCAAACTTTAAGCAAATTCATATGGCTAGCAACAACAGGCTTCCTCTCATGTCCTCAAGAACATAATGGACTACTCATAAAACATCATAATGAATATGATCAGTGAAGATTGATGCGTTAAACAATCTAAAAGTATAAATTTTTCATTAAAAAATCACCAAGTATCAAATACTAGATAGCAATTAACACCAGGAAGTGATTACTTCAATTGGTCTATAGCAGTTGTTATAGATGGAGATGGTTGGGCTTTATTGATGGAGGTGGTGGTGATGAAGTGAATAAATATGATCCCCCAATGCCTTGTTGTTGGTCATTACGATAGCATCAAATTCCCTCAGCCGGTGGAGGTGGATCCCCAGCGGAATCAACCCTCCTGGAGAGATGGTATTATCTATTCCATCATGGCAGCAAAAAATATGATAAGAATCCTCCTAGGAATTTTGGAACAATATAAGATGATGGGCTTCAAAGAGGAGGCAAAGTGAGCCTGACACACCTTGGCCCTGGCGCGTGGGCATGGCATGTGGGCCCATCGGTCAATCCCTAGCCCAGGCTTCTTTTCCTTGAAAAAATTCCTATGTATTTTTGTTTTGCCTTTCCTCGCTCCGGGAAAGTCATTTTCTTGTGTGGCTTTTTGCTGCTTACTAAATAGTTTCTTGCATCCCCCTTCGATGCAAACTTGCATAATAAAAGGAATTTGGGGGTAAAATGATGCAATAATATGTAGTGTGCAATTTACTTTACGAAATGTTGATACGAAATGCATGTATCAGTACCCCCAAGCTTATAGTCAGATTGTCCCTAAGCAAAAACTTAGCTTGGTGAACACGACCACATGTTTATGAAGTGAGGTATCGATAATAAAGAATATGAAAATGAAAACATCGCTATTACATTTGTGGGAATGGCTTGGTTATAAAATAGGGTTTTACAAATTTTATGTTAGCACCGATGAAAATTTACTTGGATGGCCTTATACTAGACACTTGTGGAATGACTTAGTTTATTTCATCATGAAACAAAAAGGCACACAGACGAAAAAGGAAAAAGCACAGAAAGTTAGTAACGTGGGCAAGCCCAACCAAGAGAGAATCCCACCAAAACAAACAACAGCCAAAAGACAACGAGAGTCTACGACAACAACCCAAAAAAGTACAGAACAAACAAAATGAGCCGATTGAGCCAAACAACCCTAGGCACATATACATGACGTAAACCGACTAAGACTTAATTAAGTGATTAAGTCTCGTTGACTCAGGGTTGCACACCCTTGCTTAATTATAATATCGGGCTTCAGAGTTTGTATATCATGTGATAGTTCTGTGGAGTACTATCCGATAAACTTTCTACCTATATATGATCGTCATGAATTTTAATTAGAATGAATAAATTGTAAAATTGATTTGTCCCTTGTGAACCTTATATATGCAGTACTGAACAACAACGAGCGGTATGAACAACCATCCACGGCGGGTACGTACATAACGGTAGCTTTATCAAAGCCTAATCTCTGCTTTCTTTATAACACAAAATGATCCAACTTTTGCATGTACCTAGCCAAGTGAAGAGGAAAAAAGGTGGATATCCACAATTTTCCTTTTCCTCAGCGGTCCCATATCATAGAGAACACGCTGCACTCAAGGCGCTTACAGTCGAATAGAGCGGCGAGACGGAGGTTCAGCCTACACTACTAGGGAAAAGCCTATACACAGAATCTTACCTGCAGCGCTCTTCAAAATACCACGCTACTGCTACTTAGCAGCAGCGCGTGTCTGCCAAACGCGATACTGACTTGGAAGTAGCAGTAGCGCGTTTGTATACTCTGGCCATCTGCTATAGTTGCCATGACCCTGCCCCCGCTAGCTATAGCATGGCGCACTTTCTTTGTAAGGCGCTCGCTATTTAGAATTAGTCAGTGGCGCGTTTGTCAAACGCGCTACAACTATCCCTACCTTATCCCCACGGAGGACCGGCCCTTCTCACTCACACTCTCACTCTACGCCAACGTCGGCCGTCCGTCCGTCCGCCGCCCGCGCCCTGCTTTGTCCATGCCGAGGTACTCCTCCTTCCGTCCCTCCTCCATCCTCCTCGCACATCCTCCCCTCGCTGCGGCCGTCCTCCTCTCCTCCTGCCCTCCTCCTCCTCCTGGCCGCCGCCTCCTCCCTCCTCCTGGCAGCCTCCTCCCACCGCCCTCGACCTCGCCGCCCCTAGCTACCTCTCCGCCTCCCCACCCCTGCCACTAGTTAGTACTAGATTTAGTAGTAGTAGATGTTAATTTAGGGTTAGCTAGTACTAGATGTTAATTTAGTAGTAGTATATGTTAATTTAGCTTAGTTAGTACTAGATTTTTAGTAGTAGTAGTGGTAGTTGAACTACTTTAGTTGTAGTTGAACTAGTTTAGTAAGTAAATTAATAAACTAGTTGAACTAGTTGAATTAACAGAACTAATCTATTTTAGTAAGATAATTAATATAACTAGTTGAACTACTTTATTTTTAGAAAGAACTAGTTTTTTCTATTTATAGTAAGTTTATATTTAGTAAGAACTAGTTGAATTAATAAAACTAGTTGAACATGTTTTGTTGCTAGTGATAACTTATATGGTTTCAGTGACCTCCGTCGTCCCGTCACCGACCCCTCCGCCATCCCGTCGTCATCCCAGTCCACCGGCGTACCCCTCCGACATCGAGGTGAGACCAGCCAAATATCCTTGTATATCTTGTGTTGTTGCTCAAATAGGATATGTGGTTGCCCAAGTGGCCGTTCATGTTCAGTTTACATCTCCGAGTGGCCTATGTTTTGCGAAGTGTTGATTAATTTCCGTTCCGGCAAATTTCAGCGCCGATATGTCCTTTTTAGCAAAGGTCATGTCGGATTTTGTCGTGAATTCGACATGACTTGTGCTAGAATATGTACAAGTTTAATCTTTGAATTATGATTGTAGGAAATGTCGTACTCGGACGACGACGGTCTCCCGGGGGAGTGTAGCTGGTGCCACGACGATCGAGGTATGTGCGACAGGTTCATTCGGCTGGACGACGATCGGCGCTTCAGCATTAAGTTCGAGGAGACCTGCGATGTTCATACGATGCATAGCAGCGACAATAGTTTTTTCTCCATTAAGCATGACTTCAACTATTTCAACGTCTAATTTTTATATTTTACAATTCGACTAGCTTATCCCATGCCATGCAAGACGCTATGTCTTGGAGAGGATGGGTTTTGAAGACCATGAAAATTTCGAAACAAAGAAAATACACCTAAGGACCCATCATGATATGGATTTTGAAGTAAATCTGTACAATGCTCAGAGCGTAACCCATTTTGGTTGCCAAAATTGAGAAGCACTTTGCAAAATATATGGTTTTGATGAGGGTATGATTATCACCATGGATCTTGGTGATCCTGACAGCGAGGAAGACAATATGGACATTTGGGTCCTTGTTGATACGCTTCCCATTGTACCGCTATGTGAGTTTCTCAAACATAGTTATTAACTAATTTATGTTGTTTATTTCAAAATAGTTGATAGCTTATTTCCATTGACAAGCTTATTTTGATTCTTCAAAGACTGTGCGGAAGATGGTAGATAAAACCAACTACACCGAAGGCACCCAATTAACGTATAAGGAGAAAAATCATCTGATCGCATTTTGTACTCTTCTTGAGAATTACAATGCCTATTATCGAACTCCTCCAAATTATGGTGAATACGTGCCACTAGTGCATGTGTTGAACAACGATAACTTCTCTGGAGATACCCTGGTAAGATTTTTACTATTACGACATTCGTGCATTTTTTGCATACTTCTAAAACTAGTACATCATTGCTAACTACGAAGTTATTATTATGTTTTTCAACAGAAACTCCCGATGGATTGTGTGCCTCATCGATGTCTCGCATGGTCGCCTCTCGTTTTGAACATACTTGCCGGGTAAATCTCACGGAGCTCACTGTGCATATCGGATTTCTAAAACCCGTGAACACATGATCATCGAGAGAATGGAAGAAATGTATGAACATTCGCAAGGAGGTTCTTGGAAGTAACATTCAGCGAAAGGCAAGAATGGGAGACAGTGAATCTCCATTCTCCATAATGGAGAGTCAGGGCTATCTTTTTTGTTATTTTACCTTAGAAAATGTAGTAGGTCTTAATCGAATGTAATAGGTCCTATGAGGTACAATATGTTTATTATGTGGTAATGTGTTAGAGTTGATAATGATGATCTTGAGGAGGTGTTATGTGATGTCAATGATGAAAACGATGATATTGAGGAGGTGTTATATGACAATGATGTATTTTGATGCTAAGTTGTTAATGATATGATGATGATGATGATGATATTATTATATCATTGGGTGAAAGAATCATGATTAGTTTCAAGTGGATGGACATCCACTTGAAACTAGTCCATGGTTCTTTCACCCCATGATGTAATAACTCATTATGATGTAAAAACAATCTCTAAATTCCTGTTGTATGAAAACTTGTGTAAAGGTGTATGAATACAACATGAAAAAGAAAAGAAATAAAATACTAAATAATAGTAGTAGCGCGGGTTAGGAGAAGCGCTACTACTAATTACCAGTAGCGATGTTCAAAAGAACCGCTGCTACTAAGTCAATGTAGCAGTAGCGTGTGTCAAGACGCACCATTGCTAAGCATTAGCTGTAGCGTCTTATCAGTAGCACTCCTACCCGCGCTACTGATAGGCCCAAAACCCGCGCTGCTGCTAAGCTTTTCCCTAGTAGTGCTAGGGCCTGATCATGCGTGTACCTGGATCCATAAAAAAATCGATGTTGTTTTACTGCGACATTAAAATAAAGGGGAGGTGATGCTACGATTCTAATATTTTTCTTTGATTCTGGTCTAAAAGAAATTAGGGCATATATAATGGTGGCATATGGATACAGATGCCCTATAATAAAAAGTAGCTTGAGGCAGATATGTTGATTTTTTTTTTCTCCCCAACGCAAGCTACTACAAGTGGGCCTCATCAAAAAATAAAAGTAGACTCTCACTACACATGCATCCCTACTCTCCACTTTAACTTTTTCTGCTTTATGGATCAGACCACACTTTTTCTCCCCAAGCACCCGCCTCTTGCAGAGGATCCCGCTGCTCCATCCGAACCTATTTTTCCTGACATCCGATCCTACTCTTCCCTCTCACCTGATCATACACACATCACTGAAGCATCATCCAACTCACACTGCTATAAATAATCTCTCCATATCACGAAGATATTTTTGATGTGTTGTTCACACACACCACCATTGCTTAGCTCGCAAACCTAGAATTTTACTTGTTTTGGCCAAACAACTTTTTAACCCAGATGAATCAAAATAATTTTTTTTATTCTCAACATTTATACTTCTTTAAACCTACTTGAGCCTTAACAATATATACTTTTTTATTACTTAGTTAGTATAATTAAGCACAATATTTAATAATAATTAGAATGTTTTTACTGTAAAATTTATATATATATATATATATATATATATATATATATATATATATATATATATACTTTTAATGAATTATATATATAGGAAAATGGTTATATACTCCTGGGAGTATGTACTCCCGCTCCTCACATACCAAATATATGAATTATTAATGCCTCTTTATCATTTTAATATAATTCATTAAAAGTTACTAGATACCCTAAATGTGTTTCATGAAAAATTATATTTGAGGCCACTTATTTTATTTCATTTTATTTATAAGTGAAAACTGCATCTTTTGTACGTAAAAAAGGTATACCAAATAAACTAAGGGCTTCAACGATTTGTTCATAGAACTTACATTGAGATGTAATAATAAATAGATTGAAAATGATAAAGAGGTATAGTATGCTTGTTTAAGAGGCATATTTCAATGTGGTAGTACATACGAGTTCTCCAGACATCATTTATACATGTAACTTTACCTATATATATATATATATATATATATATATATATATATATATATATATATATATATATATATATATATATATATATATAAAAATTTTATTTCTACATAATTCAAACTATATGTGATAATAAAATTGAATTAAATTTGATAAAGTATAAATAAGTAAATGTACATTTATGTTTTTATGTATATGTTCCTATATATTTAATATCATTAAATATCAAGGTAGAGATCTCTAAAGCATATTGTGAAGAAAATATCTTAATAGTGTTTCTAGTGTATTATTAGATAATAATATATAGTTATAAAAAATAAGAGTATAAATTGTGTAATTGGCAAATGGGTCGTGCAAGTTAGGTTAAGTAATAAGTTGACAACTATGCATGTTGTAGTTGGTTGAATTAACATTGCATGTAATAATCCCCATTATTGAACATAAAAATAGCGCCTATTCTACTAGTATGTACATAGATTTGACTATTTTAAGGGTTTATCACTTCTAGAATGATTTAAGTAAACTAGGAGCATCTAGTTGTTTAATTTTTAACCATGGTTTTTTTAATCAAGAATGGTAGAATGACAATCTTTGCAATGAGACATGGTGTTTATTTTGGAGAGTACATACCCCTTGGTTCACTTGTGCCTACAGAAATATCTCCAGCCTTTGTATCTCACTTCAGACAAACTATGGGGAGTGAATGTTCTCTGTGCGCGTGATCATGTCGTCCTAGAAGACAATAGAAGAATCGTCAGTGCCTTTACCTATCAACGCGATCATGAGAGCTTCAAATCATCCCATAAACCATTTTGTTTGTGGGTCCAAGATCGACGTGATTCAACTATATTCTTAATTGTGCTCTTCTTAGACAGAACAACCATAACAAGTGAAGATTTGAGTGTGCTTACAGCAAAGTGATGTATAAAATATTTGTTTTCCTTTTCCTTTCTGTATGTAATCTGAGGAAATTGAGTACTTTTCTCAAGTTTTTTGTTGTGCTTTTGTGAGAGCTTCAGACCAGAACATATGACATGCAATGCATTTATGATAAGCCAAGGCGGTGTGTGGGAAACAACGTTTGAATGGTCAATCTAAAATCGACCAAATGAATTTATAGTCAGTTTTGTGCCTAGCATAGGTTTGGCCCACTAGGGTAAACATTTATTTATTGCTTTGAAGCACTAACGATTTGCATGTTTATGTGATCAAAATTTTAATCCTTAATTGGAGATTTATATTTGAAATTTAATGTTTTAGTTTTCAAATTATGAAAAAATAAAATATTTTAAGTTGTTTGGTTTTTTAATCTAAGTCCCTGTAACATTGGAATTGACCTTGTTCATATTTTGCCTTACACAAAAAAGAAGTTTTAGATATTTCAAACCTGATTTTAAAAAAAATATTATCTCCATCCATAATTATGCAACATTGCAGAATAATGGAGATATTGTTTAACAAGTTTGATTTTGTACTCCCTCCTTGCCAAATTATAGTGCATGAATATTTTCAAAATTCAAATTTCATAAATTTTAGCAGGTTTGTGGAAAAAAACAATATTTGTGGTACGAAATATATATCATATGAAAATATATTTCATGATGAATCTAATGGTATTGGTTTGGTATTGTAGATATTGATAATTTCTATACAAATTGTTAGTTTTCAAAATATTATATGCACTATAATTTGGCAAGGAGAGAGTATATATGAACATATTATTGTTGTATTTGTCATGATTATTATTCATAGTACACAATAATTTATAATGTTCTATTGACATATGGATATAGATCTTTGTAAGACACTATGATCTTAAAGTTTTTCACAGACAACACATTTATATTATCTAGGGCCACTTTGGTTCAAAGGAACTTCACTCGAATTCTGTAGGATTCTATTTTATAGGAAATTTCATTATGTACCATGTTTGCTTTGTAGTAATAGAAACCACAAGAATTTTTCTATGGCCTACTTTAAAAAATTGGAAATTTGCATTTGAGTCCAACCTCATGAAATTTTTCTTTGTTTCATTGACAACAATGGCATTCACCTAATACTTCAGAAGAAGAAGAAAATCTGCGTTTAGTGCAACCAAACAAAATATGTGAAACATTCATGTGTTTCCAATTCCAGAAGAATTCAATAAGGCACGACAACCAATTCCTATGTTTCTTCTATTTCCGAACCAAAGAGGCCCGTGACATTAGCATGGGTTACTAGAGTCATTTTAGGGCCTGTTCAGCTTTCCACCGGCTCCGTGGAATTACAGAATCTGCAGAGCACCTAATTTCCAGCTCCACTATTTTAGCCATGCAGCTCCGCAAGCTGAGTCTGGAGCGGAGGGACTCCGAACACTCCCTTAATCCCCAAAAGCTACCAACACACGCGTGAGACGCTAATTGCTCTGTCAACTCTTGGAAAAAAAATCAAAGGTGGTTTTTACGCTCCTCTTTGTGAGTTTGTTGGAGGAATGGGAAGAAAATGAGGGTCGAAATGGCATAAAATGAGGAGATGGGACCAATTCCTCTGAAATGATGTCAATTTACTACAACTTTGCTGTTTTTTGCTAAATTCTCTAGACGTATAAGTTTACATCATCAAAATGGTTCCATGCCCTTGCCATCTTTACATCTCAAACAGAAGATGTTACTGTGAATTTCTCAAAATACAATCACAGGTCATAAAAACTTGATACACTATCCACTCCAAATTATTCGAAGTTCTTACTTTATCTTAAGACAAACTACTTTAACTTTGATAAGGACCGTAGAAAATGTGCTAAGATGTACTACATCAAATATATGTAGTATATCTAATATTGTATAAAGAATCTAGTGAAACTAATTTGTTGTTTGAGATGTTTACATATATTTTAAATACTTGGTTAAAGCTTTTATGGGGTTGAATTTAGGACAACCCTAAAATTTGAACTAATTTGGAAAGGGGTGTAGTATGTATATTTTATGGGGTTGGATAAAGCATGGAATAAAATAGAGTTTCAAGGTGAGGTGGGTGTGAATATCTTTCCTTGCATGAAAACAAGATGATTAAGCAAACTAGATGTTGCATTGGAGGATGCATGCATCTGAAAAACCTGCTCTTTGTGAGCCCCAATTTTCCCTGGCCACATCCTAACGGTGGTAGATACACGATGATTGAGCAAACATAACAAAAGATATACTCCCTCCATTCCGAAATAATTGTCTTTCTAGATATTTCAACAAGTGACTACATACGGAGCAAAATGAGTGAATATACATTCTAAAACATGTCTACATACATCCGTATGTTGTAGTCCATTTGAGATGGCTAGACAGACAATTATTTCGGAACGGAGGGAGTACAACCTAAAGATACAAAATGATCTCAACTTACTACAACTTTGTCTCCATGAATTTGGTGGAGGAATGGGAAGAAAATGATGGTTGAAATAACATAAAATGAGGAGAAGGGGCTGATTCATACGAAATGATCTCAATTTACTACTCCCTCCGTCCCAAAATAAGTGTTGTTGATTTAGTACAACTTTGTACTGAGTCAGCAACACTTATTTTAGAACGGGAGGAGTACAACTTTGGTGTCTTTTGATAAATTCTCCGGGCATACAAGTTGATTTTCCACCGGCCACATCCTAACGGTGGTAGATACAGGCTGATTGAGCAATCGAAAACAAAAGTATACAACCTAAAGATACAATGATGTTTCATTTGACAAAGTTTGAGGTTCTTTGTCCTCCCTAGCTACAGAACACTGCAGATAGTCTATGCTCTATATTTCCAACAACAACAACGGCGAACTGAAATGCACGGACAAAATTTGGTGAAACAGCGATTGACATCAGTCCCCTTGGGCTCGAGTTCCCTTCTTAAGCTAACCTGTACTGCACAGTTTCAGTGCTGGTTTTCACAACAAGGGAATAAGCCAGTATATAACCTAGCACAGAATGTAAGTTCCTGATTGATACACTAGCTATGTGAGTTTCTACAAGTACCTTGCCCTAAATTGAGATCCTTGAGTCGATGTTTCGTTTGACCGGTGTGAAATTCCTCGCGGCAACCCATCACTTTCTGGGTCGGCGGTAAACATGCAAGCATACGCCATATTAGCACCACAGCCCGTGCCACTTCCAGCCTTTTCGTACCAAATCATTTCTGTCTGGTCAGACTTTCGATGGCTTGGCTTTCTTCTTTTTCGCTTTTGTTTTCGTTTTTCCTTTTCCTTTTGTTTTTGTTTTCTTCTGAGCAATTCCAGAGTCCCGTCTGAAGATCGCCAGGACTTCGATGCTGCATCAGTAATGCATACAGCCAACAAAGCTTATTTATTAGGAAACTGGAAAATAAAGGGCCCATGGACCATGAGCAATCATCCGAATCATCATAATAGAAAAGGCAAACTAGCATCGCGCCTAGTTGCCTGCAACTAATGTGCAAAATCAAGAATATAACGGGTTGCATGGGTGGAGACAGAGAAAGCGAAGTCGACGTTTTTTGAACAGGTCATCACAGGCAGATTTAGCTTTAGAGAGGTTCATTAATTAAGAATATCAAGAAGCATCTTCAAGCTAATTATTTTGATCAGCGAAAAAAAGCCATGCGCCACTGAAATATTCATGAGAGACTGCTCCTGACTATCTTCAAACTTAATTAGCCTAGAAGTCTAAATCTATATAATCACCCAAGCCAGGTTGCAAGGGTTGGTCAGAGCAACTTGATTTTTGCTTGCACGGTACTAGAGCTTAAAACAGTACATAAGGATCTTCCAATTACCGCCATAAAGGTTGCAGTAAAACATAAGGGCAGCTTCCAGTCAAGAGGTTGAAACCCGTACCTATCAGTGCCAGGGAAGAAGTTAAAAGCATGTGCATTCTCCAAATACCAGGCCTCGTTGGATATCAAGCTTTTGCAATCCTGCATATGAAATGCTTATATATAAGAGAACTGAAGCACCATAAAACTGAGGTAGGAAGGGTACAAGATTTGGACTCCTCGTAAGTTAGCAACTGTCACCTTTTTAAAACTGTCCCATCCACAGCTGATGTATATGAGGGTCTCTGGCCATATTCCACTACTTTCTTCCATGATTGTGCTATCAACATGAACAGCTGGTTCCCTTGCTCGCAGGATCCATGGTCTCTTCTCATCTTTAACCTTTGTAAGTGAACTGTTCAGAGAATAACATTACCGATAAAGCTACCACAATGGAAAAGGATATCATAATTTAAGAAAACTCTGTCGACATATTTGTCAAATAACTGAAAGCATGAAAGCATGTGGACTGTGAATTACTTCTTATATCTACCTTTTGGCCTTGAACGCCTTGCTCTCAGACAAAGCAACTCTCTGTAGAGCATTGATAACAGAAGGGTGCAGTCCTTTCCTGGGAGGATCCACGATAGCAACACTTGACCCTTCAAGCCAGTGAATGGGTTCCTGGTACCATGATGTAGGTTCCAAATGAATCCTTATAATATGAAATGTAACCATTACAGAAATACAGGTTCAATTGCATACAGCTGAAGCATCGGTATTGTGCCAAGTTATGGTGCAACCCAGGTTTGGTGGAAGTCGGCTTGCTGACTTCTCAAAAGACAATTTCGACATTTTGTTGATCTCAACACATCTCACAGACCTGTAAGTATAAGAACCTCACTTGAAATATTTTAATAAGAGTTTCTAAAAAAGAAACAGAAGTGAGACACTATAAATGATACACTGAAAGTTCTTATAAATATTTTAATAGAGAAGCCCCAGGCAGACTGGGTGTCCTAAATCTCAGGTTGAGTCGGCTGGATTTAGAACCAGGCCCACAAGAAGTTTTTACAAACAAAGTGTAAACTAATATATCTAGAGGAAACCAACTCGGCTTTGGGCCAGAACACAGTTATATTGGGGTTCTTTTCCCGAGCCAGACCAGGCTCAAATTTAGCATTTTCAGGCCAGACCATACACAGGGTTTGGCAAAGTTTAACTGAATTAAACTAATATATTAAGTTCCAGAATGGCATTCACTACCACACTAGTTTCGATATCACTACTTGTGGCTTAGTGCTACAAGCAAGACAAGCAGTCTCCTACACTTGACTAAGTGGCCTACAAGCAACACATACAGGAAGGCTAACTGATTCGAGCAAAAGCTATCAACAAGTATGCTAAATAGGGAATAAAAAACTAACTCTTTGAACTAAAACATTAGTGAAGTATTCTAGAAACTCTAGATTGTGCAAGCATTAAGAGAGTGTATCATATCGTAAATTATTTAGTATATCAGTGAGTTTAAGTATGCTCCACAACATCTGACATGTCTGGGAAATGATGTTGCCCTGATGCACCTGACAGGCAATTTCATATCTAATCTTGGCACATAAAAAGGTACAATATTTGCTAGTTAAACATCCATTTCACTTACCTACATTTCAGAGAAGCAGCAACGGATAGTTAAACATGCATTTTTGTACTCACCTGCATTTCCTAGAAGCCGCGATGGCTAACCCAATAACACCGGCACCAGAGTACAAATCAACAACTGTTGAGCCCCGTGGTACATATTTGATCAACTTATGCAGTAACGAGTTAAAAGACTGCAGAGGAAACACAACACTGTGTAAGAAAAGGCTGGTATGACAAACTTACCATATGTTAAGTTAAGATACACAATCGAACCATGTGCAGCTAGAATATATGGTGTATGGAATGGCTCTATGGTTAATCAACAGCACCTAATAAATAGAACTGCCTAGATTTTTTTACTTTGTTGTGAACCTTGGTTCACATCAAGACAAACACAGTGCTGAAGATGGTTGATGGTATGTCTTGAAGGGAATTAGGGTATTGGAAGGGGAAACAGACTATATACTAGTGCGATGGACTTCATATAGGATAGAAATATATATTTTTCTTGCTTCCTCTCATACATTTAAATGAATAGAGTTTGTATCCATTTAGGAGTCCAGCTATGCTAGAGTTTGTACCCATTTAGGAGTACAGCTATGCTAGAGTATGTATCCAGGTAGGAGTTCTCCTCTTGGGAGTCAAGTTATTTTAGTTAGGGATACGTGCCCAGCTGTCACACGCTGAATTAATGTTCAGTGAACAGTAGCCGGCCTAGAAGGTCTATATAAGGGATGTATCCCAATTGTAAGGAGGCAAGCAAGAACAATCAATTTATTGTCTCTTCGCAACCATGAGTCTACCCAAACCCTTGTAGCCACGCCGTCTGGCCATCTTCATTATGACAGTAGTTATCCTGTTTTAGATCAAGGTTCACAACATTTTGGTACAAAATTTGATCCTGATATAATCACACATACCAGAGTATTAGCCTGCCCAAAGCTATAAGGGTCAAGACAAATATCAACTCCCCCAAAACGCTCCCACAGATTTGCCTCCCCGCCGATATGTCTCCATTTATGCCCAAAAATTATCTGCAGATACAACAACATTATTATAGGAAAATACCGCATAGATGTAGTTGGTCGACCAACAGGTAAATATAAGGGAACTAATTTGTAATCAAAACATATACACATCAATGTCTTATAACTTGGCAGAATACTTATTTTGGGACGGAAGGTGTATTTGTGAATAGAGGGAGTATATGACATCCACCAAATTCACACACATATCTTACATTGCTGGTTGATGTCTGGAAATTGGCCCATATAGAGTGAATCACATGCAAATTACTTCTTGGTCCACCATTTGTCCATAAGAACTGTCATGAGTACAATCACCAAGATTGAGGATAAAAGGTACACAAGAGCAAAGTAGATGACTTGGCAGAATACTTGTAGGAAAGCTGACAAGCAGCTATATGTGTTGAACCTCAGTTGGAAAACTTACTTCTTGCAACAAACTCAACTTCTCTGAATTTTTGGAGCGCTCGTCTCTTGAATTCCAAACCAATGAAACTTGAACTCTCGCTGGGTAGAAAATAACATGTTTCAATTATTTGGGGCTTGGACAATCGACAGTACAGCTTAGAACAGACTGAGAATAAAGCTAACCTTGCTCGTATCTTTGCGCAACTGGAATAGACGTGTTATATGTCGTCACGGTCATCTAGGGATATGATAAAGAAATCAAATGCATCAGGATTATTGGCATAATGACATGCTTGATGAGGTCATTCATTGTCGGGATTTACAGCAAGGAGACTGAAGATCACAAATTTCAACTTTCCCATTCACAAAGAGAATCTCTAAGGTGTATGTTCTTGGCGCAAAAGAAAACTGAATACTTCCTTCATGTCGTTATACATACATTTTGTACATGCTATTAAGCAAAGTAATAATTACCTGCACGTATCTTAGTTCACCAGTACCAGCATCTTCATCAAAAGGCTGCACACTGAGCTCAGATATACCTACAAGACCAGAGTTCTAACATATTATGCCTCATTTCGTAATTTGAAGAAACTATGTTTCCCTAATCTGTATGAAGCAGGCACAATAGACAGGAACACACCTTGCTTCAGAAGCTTAATAGCATAATTAATGCTTGGGTGATGGGCTGAAAAAATGTGAAAATAAAACGGTGAGTAATAGATTGAATATAAAAGTAACAGGCAGCAGAACGAAGTTCAAGTGGGTAGCCGGATACTGTGTAACTCTTACAGTTAAGCAGAATTTCATAGCTAACCTCTGCAGTCGGGAATATCTTGAACAGTATGTGTCCCTTCCTGATACAGGCCAATCAGCGGTTTCTCTGGTGTTCCGCGTACCGCTAGCTTCGCCCGGCACCGCCATTCTGACTAAAAACAAGGTTCCCACATTCAGAGTTTCAGACTTAGCGGCAAAGCAAATCCAGTAACTATTCACATTATTTGCTTGGGTAACTCTACATTTACTGTGAAGTGGGAAGTTTTGAACCTAAATTTCTTCTCGGTTACTGGATTGGGTGACCAGAAGCTATGCAGACTAATTTAGTTGAAACCAAATAGACATATCATCCCACACATTTCGTGCTGGAATTTTGTGGGAGCTGCACGTACCAGCCTGCCCCTGCTGAAGGTGAAGTCTTCGATTCCGTGGCCACTGAAGAAATCCGCCACCTCCTGCAGCACCGGCGGCTTGTCGAGGTCGAACTCGTGCGAGCATCCGGAACACCTACGAACCACGCAGAAGAAGAGTCAGCTCAGACGCACACACGCACGGAAGCGAGCGCCGGCGGGTCGTGGAAGAGAGCGAGAGAGTATCGTACGAGCCGAAGTGGGTGCAGTTGAGGCAGGTGGAGGCAGGGTCCATGGTGGAGACAATGACGGGCGGTGGGGGCAGGGAGGTGGCCGGTTTTGGCGCGACGACCGGCTTGAGCCGCGGAGGTGGCGGCGGGGCGCGGCGAGGGGGAGGGGGAGGAGGAGGAGGGCGGGCGCGAGGCGGTGGTCGCGGCTTGGTTGTGGTGGTGATACGCGGCGCCGGCGCGGTCGGGGACGGCCAGGGGAGCAGCCCCGCCGGGGGAGGCATCGCCGGCGGTTGGGGAGGCGGGAAGAGGGCAGTGGAGGGATAAGGAGGCGGGCGATGCGCTTGGATATGGGACTGATTTTTCAGTAGTCTCATTTATCGAAGGCAAGTTTTTTTTTTCCTTTCAAAAAAACATATAGCCGTTCTACTCTTTTTTTTCTATTCCCTTCATTCCAATGAATAGCGCGCACGCATTTCAGAATTCAATTTTAATCAGATCTATAGTACTGTATATGTTTTGTGGCCTTAAAATTATACTCCAATGGTTTTTGAGTCCAATGGTTTTTGTCACATATAACCCACATTTGATTGATCTAATTTATGGTCAAAGTGCACTTTTAAAATGTGTGCATGCCATATTCATTGAAACGAAAAGGAGTAGCAAAGTTTACTCAAATAGGATAATGAAGGACATGGAGTTTTGGTTCCCAGATGCATAACCGCCTAACTGAATATCAAAATTGGGGAAATAGCATAATAATTCTTCATACAAAACATGGTAGTACCTCACATATGAATTTTTGTGAAGAAATGATTCTGATGCCCTAGACAAAAGAGGACAAAATCAGTGCTTTAGAAAACCATGTTTTGAAGCATGTTGGAAGGTTAGATTTTGTTTCATTTTTGCTCTGAACACACAGATGTCGTCATCATGAAAAATCACAAGCGAGTGAAACACTCAACTATGTTTATTATTAAAAATTGTTTAAAATACTCCCTCCGTTTTTATTTACTCCGCATATTAGCTTTGGTCAAAATCAAACTTTATAAACTTTGACAAAGTTTATAGAAAAATATATTAACATATACAATAACAAATCAACACCATTAGATTCAATATCAATTGTATTTCCACATCATATAGTTTTGTTATGGTAAATATTTATATTCTTTTTTATAAACTTGGTCAAACTTTAGGAAGTTTGACTCCAGTTAATTCTAATAGCGGAGTAGATAAAAACGGAGGGAGTACTTTGCTATTTTTGTCTGAATGCACATGGAATCATGTACATCGGTGTTTTTCTGATAATCAAAGCTTCTATATTATCTTCATGAATTATGTCACCATAGACGAGAGAGTTTATTGCAGACTCTAATGATTGTTTCAATCATTTAGGAGACGGTTCATTAGTAGATTCGTGGCTAACCATCAAACTGCAAACAATGTAGAAAGCTCATGTACAGGTTATCACACTATATTTTTTTTCATGTGTGATCTGTATCAAAAAGTGGCACCAGTCCATTTCTTTTCCAAAATCACTCCCGACTATCTAATGTTGAGTGTGATCTTTGCGGTCGCATATTAACCCACTCATTTGATACCACAACTTCTTCTGCGCGAAAGCAAGGCCATACAACCAATTAAAAGAACCACATATATAGCACCCGCAAAAAAAAGAACCACATATATAGGCAATTCCACGCCTTCAAAATATACATCGTTGTTCAGTTTATGACTCAAATAAAACCTCCACTTCGCCATTGCTCTGGCTCACCTTCTTTGTTGGACCAGCACGCCCATCCTCAAGCACCACCTTCCCATAGGGTATGTCACAAAATGGTGTAGATATGAATCATGTTCATTCCATATGTTAACGTCGAGCAATGTGTACAAACCCGAAGTACTGAAAGAAGGTTCATTTTCATGCCATGAATGCTCGAACATACAAAGGAATACCCAAAGAGTCTCGTTTATTTGTTTTAATTAACCTACCTTTTTTTATTAAGAAATGAGAGTAGAACATGTTGAACGATGGAAACAGACATAAGCAGCATGACCAACTTTCTTTTGATATTTATTTTTTTGCCACGGGGCAGTCCTAACTATGAATTAGCACCTCCAAACCCAATGCACTTTCAAGCAAGAAGGGGCTAATTTGCATTAAATTGGTACAAAACCCATAGAGTGGTTATGTAGTTTTGTTTAGTTGGGAGTGATTATGTAGGTGACTTTGATATTGTGACACAAACAATAAAGATGACATGGCAACTTACCAAAATTTGCATTCTCTTATAAAAAATATTCCCTCTATTTTTATTTACTCCCATATTAGCCTTGCCCTAAGTCAAACTTTACAAAGTTTGACCAAGTTTATTAAAAACAATATAAACTTTCACAATAAAGAATATATATGATATGAAAATATATGAACGATCAATATAATGGTAGTGATTTGGAATTGTGGATGTTAATCTTTTATTATAAACATGGTCAAAGTTTAGAAAGTTTGACTCGAATCAGAGCTAATATGGAAAGTAAATAAAAATGAAGGGAGTATAAAACAAATCTAATGGTATTATCTTTCCTCCTCTATTACTAGCATATCCACGTAGCAAATAACAACCTTTTGTAAGTGCCACACCTAAACTATATAAAAACAAATGTAGAAGGTGGTTGATGTTGATTATTTTATATTTACTTCAAAGTGCAAGGCAAACCATTTTATATTGCTAGTATTTTAGATGAGATTAAATTTCTAGGTACATTATTTTTAGAAAGTTATTAAGATTAAGAGGTTATTTGACCAGATATGCGAAACATTTTTCGTCCTTTCCTCCCATGAGCGAGTCTCCAAGCTAAGGTTTCTCCGCCTCGCGTCGGCGACACAACCGATCCGCCTCATCTTATATGGGGTCATGGAGGCGTGATGCACTAGGCCCTTGCCGGTGGGAGGGTTCATGCTCCATTTTTAGGTGTTTTTAGTTGTTTAGGTTTTGTGTTCTGCTCCAGAAGACGAGGCGGTGGCGGCTCCCTAAAGATGGAATAAGGTTATCCTTGCCTAGCCTTCGTCCCGGTGGTCCGTCTAAGCATCGTCGGAGGGTGTGTGTAGGTGTGTCTCCGGCGGTGGATCTGGTTGGATCCGGTCTTGTCTGCATTCGTGTGTCCTCCGATTGGATCATTCTGATCTACGCTTCTCTTCATCAGTGACGTTTGTTGTTCTGGTTTGTTGGTCCTCTAGGGCCTTAGTACGACGATTTACCGACTGTTTATTATAACAAGGTTTGCCGGCTTCGACGAGGGAGGGGCAATGACGATGGCGCGCCTTATGTTCCCGTACTTATAGTCCTCGTTGCCCCGAAGAATAGAGACGAAAGGAAGCAGTGAAAGCAGAAATAAAGTATGTGGATCAAAGTGAAAATCACATAGCTACTAAGTCAAAACGTCCAATGAGAATGGAGATCAAGAGGGACATGAAATCCATTAGCAGCTCTATCAGTTATTTCATTATCAGCATTCCTTAACCAATAGAAAAAGGAAAGAGATCACAAGCGGTATCAATCTCCAGACGCAAGTTTGGTTTAATAGTACATCACAATAAAGGACGATCATACTTGTACATGGATGTTATTTCTAAACTTGATGTTTGATAAATAGATCGAAAGCTTTTCTAACAAAAAGAAAGGTTATTTGACCGAATATGCTTCTAATTCCAAAGAAAAAAAATCGGATTTTCCCCTTGTTTGCTCCCAGAGAAGAGCCCAGACCGTGTCCAATAGCGTCTGCTACTCGGGCCAACACTTTTCTAAAAAAAAAAGGAGCTCGGGCCAACACTCCTGTATCGCAAGAAGCGGCCCAGCAAATGGACCCGGCAGTCGGATCCGATAGGAACAGGGCAAAAGAAGAAAAAAAACATAGCCAAGCCGGTCAGACGACGTCTGAAGCAGAGGAGGAGGAGACAGGATTCAGGAACCCGCGAGACGAAGCAGGAAGCCAGAGGCGCTCTCCAATCCAAGCATGTAAGCGAGCTAATCGATCCTCTCCCGTTCTTCCGCGGATCCTGGGATTAAGCCTCATGCAATCTTACCCATGTGTCATCCAGTCCGGCGGTGCCACTATTTCTCAACAATTTGCATTCTTTTTGTTCTTGTTGGCAGGAGGTCGTCGATTAACCGGCCGCCGACGCCGGACCAGGACGAGGAGGAGGAGGAGGAGGTAGGGAAGGAGGCTTCTCTCGGAGATATCATCAACCTCAAGGTACTGCTTTCGTGCTTGCCCCCACCGCCCCCCGCGGCGCAGCAAATCTGCGGTCGCGGGCCGGCTGTCCTTCCTTTTTTATCTCTCGGGATTAGGGTTACTGCCGTGCTATGAGCGTGTGTTGGGTTTGCCGGCAGCTGCCGGTGCCATACGGGTGGGTGATTTCGATTCAATTCGGTTAGGGTTTTGTAGGAAGAGGGGATAAGGGCTTTCAAGAAGGGACAGTGGATGGTCTTAGGGTTGTGTTTTTTGCTTCTGCTGTCATTGGGTGTGGTAACTGTGAGGTGGGTTTTTGGTTTCTGAAGTTGGTAGAGAGCGGCGAGAAGGAGAGGCTGATGGAGCTTCTCCGGGAGCGGCTCGTCGAGTGCGGCTGGAGGGATGACATGAAGGCTCTCTGCAGGTTTGGCTCCTCATCCATCAAAGTCCAGTATAATGTCTGGCATGTTTTTTTACTATGGCTAACAACTCTGAAGAATGAATTATGTCTGTCGTTTCCTGTCCAATGTTTCATAGCAATCACTTAACATTGCTATAGGATTTCATTCGAATAAAAAACCTGCCCCCTATCGAAAATAATGATGCTTTTATCTTTGAAGTATATTCTTTAAACTCACAACAATGCAGAGTTTTTATCCTGTTTACTAGGTTAGTTATGACCAAAGAAAAATAGCATGTATTTCTCTTGATTTCTCGTAAAGCAAACTTAACTGTAGGCATACCACTTTCTGATCGATGAGCAAATGCATGGCTTTAGTAGGTGTTTACTACAGTTTAAACCAATACCAGTCTCTATAAAATCTGCAATGAGTTAAATGTTATTCCCTCAGTCCGAAAATATTTGTCATCAAAATGGACAAAAAGGGATGTATCTAGAACTAAAATACATCTAGATACATCCTCTCTAGATAAGGATTTATCTAGATGTATTTTGATGACAAGTATTTCCGGACGGAGGGAGTATGTTTTAGTACAAAAATTCCAGAGCTACAAGTAACATAAGCAGCATGTGCACTTTAAGACATACTTTCTGCACATTCGTCAAGTATTATGAAGAGTTTCTTAACTCTGTTGCACAGGACCACTTCAACTGTTATGTTTCTGCAGAATACATGGCTATGCAGTTCTTACAGTCCGATTCTACCTTTATTCAAATCATCTCCAGACTAATTCTATAGTATCACTGAAATCTCTTGAGCCTTGGCAACCAACTTGCAGTTTATCACTAACTTGTCTGCTGCCTCAAGCTGTCATATTTGAGCATTCTGAAATTTGTGTGGTATTGCACACTCCATTTGTCTGGACTCAAGATGCCATGGTTTTCCCTTGAGAATCTAAAAGCTATCATTCCCCGTCGTCATTGTTGACTAATCTTATTTTTCTCTCTAGGGCTTATGCAAGGAAAAAGGGAAGAAATAATGTAACATTAGATGATCTTATTCATGTTATTACTCCAAAAGGAAGAGGTCAGTGATTTTCATTTATCCAGTTAATTTATTTCTGGTTGCAAGAGGTATGTTACTTAGTTCCAGTGCACATTAGATACGATTTGAAAGGATTGTTATAAAATAATACAACCATGGCCTGCATATGTCTGTCTTTCCGTAAGTGCCTAAACTCCAAAGTCGATTGCTTCCTTACTGTAACAGGATCTGGGACAAAAATTTGGATAATGTTCTTTTTTTGCACCTGCTTCTCGCCTCCTATGTTTGCCATAGATTTGTGCATTTTTTGTCAATAACAATGATGCTAAGCCCTAAGCAAATGTTTCTTTCATTTGTGTTGGTTCTTGTTGCACGATTATCATTTTGTCCTGCTTCTGAAACAGCCTCGGTGCCCGATGCGGTGAAGGCGGAGCTGCTGCAGCGCATCCGATCCTTTCTCATGTCTTCCTCGCTTTTTTAGCCCATGTAGCATACCGATCGGAAGGCGCGTGTAGGAAGCTTGAAGCATCGATCTTGAACATGTGACACTTCAGAGAAGCAGCAAATATCGACATAAAACGGATCTGGTGCTGTGGACGTGTTTCCTGGCCAGCCATGTGGTTGGCCCCGTTCTCCGACTGTACCATCACCACACTGTATTTGTAACGCTACATTGCGTGGTCGCTTCGATGCCACTTGGTAATCTTAATTAGAGAACTCAGAATCAACGCGTCTGGTAGTACTACTCGCGTGTCTCGTGTCAAACCTGATTGAGTGATCCTCACGAGGGACCAACAAGAACAGACGCCACTTTTGTCATTGTGTTGTGAAGGCCTTATCTGATACTAGTATTTTCTGTGTCCTGCTTTATTGATTGCTACATGTACTATGTGCCCCCAAAATCGATATTGTTTGCCGACGATAAGCTTGTCCGGTCCTCTCAAACCTCTGAAAGATTTCACAATAGAGGTAAAAGAAGATAATTTTTTGGCTGTGCTGCTTGGCTATCGATTCAACTGTGTGTTTGATATTTGCTTGCTGTGCTGTTTGGCTGTTGATATTTGTTTGTGCTGCCAAAATCGATCTTATTTGTCGTCGACAACTTTTTTGGGGGTTCACTGGAGCCTCTGAAAGATGGGTTCAGAAAGTGGATATTTTTTGCTGGATATTTGTTTGCTGTGCTGGCTGGCCCTTAATTTAGGTTTGTGTTGCTCTCTCTCACACTCTGGTCAGAGGTTTGCATATAAGACCAACGTACCATTCCATGCATATCGAAAGGCAGTGGTGCATGATGACCCACACATCATGGGCAGTTAACGCGTCCTTGTCACAAAGTTCGACCAAAAAGCAGCACGGATCCGGCCTCATCCGTGGCACCGCTGCAAGCCACGGATTCTGCCGTGATCCACGCCGGATTGCCAATGGAAAAGGCAAAAGAGATGCCGGACAATTGGCACCCTGGACAGACGCGAAATCCACTTGTCTCCAGCACCCATCATCAAGTTGCCACAAACCCCACCAATCACACCACACACAGTGAACCCCTGGAGAACATGGCATGGTAGGTAGGTAGTACTAGATACACACACACAGGCATCAATCATGCCATTTTCTTCCTGGCCAACTGCTGGCAACTGAAAAACATATCCATGGAGATCACTCGGATCATAGGCAATGAGATTAAGATATGCACAGGCCGAAGCATTTTGTCGAGCTAGGTAGGGTTCCGGACGCAGCACATGAACTCCCCGGAGTGGACTGTTCGCTTGATTATTACAAGCATATTTATATGTATAGCACTCTCAGCGCTCTCACCATCTTTACAGTAGCTCGATTCAGGGGCTGGATCAGGTTCAGGTAGTAGTAGTATATCGTAGTAGATACAGCTCGAGACGCCGCACCGTCGACCGTCAGTCAGACGGCGCAGGGGCCAGGGCCGGTCTTCTGCCGCCCCTCCTCGTCTAGAGCCAGGCTGTGGACGAAGGTCGGCAGGCAGCAGCGGCCGGAGTACCAGGCCCTCTCTTTCCGGCTCCTGGCCTCCCTCACCGGTGTCGGCTCCGTGCTGCAGCCGGAGCTGGGCTCTGACACAGACTTCCCAGCTGCTGGGGCGACGGCCTGCTGCCCGCTCTTGCTGCTGTCTGGCTCTCCGGCAGCGGCGGCGGCAGCGGCACTCTCTCCGGTGTCATTCCGCGTCGCCTCTTGCAGGAGGTCGGCTAGTTTTCTCCGTCCGGTCGGAGAAGCCTCCGATGAATTGGGACTCTGCGCGGCGTTATCAGGTAGAAAGACGTTGCTCATCACGGTCTGCGCCCTGGGTTGATGGACCGGAGTGCTGCCGCGCGACGGAGTGAAATCTGCATAGCATGAAGATCATATCTTATGGTTAAGCGTGTCGCAGGGGCTGGAGACCTGAAGCTATCACATGATCTGGTAGTTGAAGATCCAGTTATCCACTATTAAACTCCTGAGGGTGTCACAAAAGGCAGGCATGATTGTCTTATATTCTCAAGATTCGGCATCAGCTATATAAAATGAAGGAGCCACATGGGCTGGGATAGCTAACTGCAGCTCATAACTGTTTAGATGCCAACAAGCATGATGGTGCCAAAAGACTAAATCAAAATCAAAGGTCCTCAACCTTTTGTCTCAAGAAGCAATCGGCGCCTAAAATAAGCCCCTCGGATTCTAGTGCGACAAATGAAAGCTACATCAGCAGTTCATCATCATATCAATCAGAGAACATGCAATTGGGCCTAAACAAACAGACGGAGGAAACAAGCCACATGCTAGTATGCTACAGATATATAATATTAATGACAGAAGAGCCTAAAAAAGGAACAGCATGAACCGAACCACTGGCACAAGAGAAACATCGGTATGGAGAGGCAGCATAATTGCACACAAGAATGGGAGTATATAATACTCTAGCACTAGAATGGAATCCTCTTATACAGTAGGTAGATAAATGTGTCTATTTCTGTGATTACCTCCATTTATACTGTAGAAGTCGTCCTCACAGTCGGAGTCTAACCACGGTTGAGACTCGAAGAACATCTCATCCTTGCTACCTGCAAAATGGGTTCAGTTAGCTCTGCTCTTCTTAAAAAAATATTGGATTCAGTAACTTGCACACTTGTTAGATGATGATCCAGAACTCAAGGCTGGCACTTGATTTCAGATGAAGCGATATTAGAGCCAAAACCCAGTAACTAGGAAGCAAGTTCCTGATTTGGGGCAACAGGGAGAGACACACAAGACTGAAACTTCAAATTGGGAATTCTGAGCTGCTGCAACTAAGGACGAAACTGTGTCCCCCCTAAGAATCTGGCTACGAAAGTAACAAAGGAACCAGATGGCCTTTCCATGGTTGCGGCGATACAGCATCCTGATTTGGGCAAGCACCTGAATTTTTCAACAACTGGATAAATAAGTTATGACAAGAATTTTTCACAAAAAGGATTTCGGTAGCCGCTGAATCCTGAACAGGTCTCTGTTTTTTGTGCGTGTGCAGTTGAATTCAGAAGCAGTCTGCGCTGATAAAAGTTGCTTTCTGCTGAGACGAACAGATCATCACTGCTACCTACTGAAATTCTGAAACATTCAACCAGATTGTTTACAGGAGGGATTACCAAAGCCGCAACGCCGATATCCTTGGCCATGAATGCAGAGCAGACACGGACAATAAATTAATGAAGAAAAGTATACTCCAAAAAGCAGCCTTTCCACACAATAAAGATAAAGAACCGACCACCAATCTGCTCCTCTGGCCGTGGAAGACAAAGATTAATCTAACCCGCGACTGATAACTGACGAAGCAAGCAAGAATCGGAACGGACGCCGTCTCGGAGAAAGAAAGATGAAGCGCCGTGCTTACCGGAGTCAGGGGTCCTGCCACCGGGGCCGAAGCCCTCGATCTTGCGCTTGAGGTCGACGAGGACGTCGCCGACGGGCGCGCCGTCCTTGGGCGGCGGCGAGGTGGCGTTGAGCTGCTGCTGCTTCTTGGGCAGCCCGACGTCGTCCTTGTGGACCGACGCGCAAGAACCCATCTCCGGCGCCTCCCCCGCGTACTCTTCTTGGAACCCACGGCGGAGACTCGACGGACAATAGACCACCCCGGTGTGTGCGGCAAGTGGAGGGAGGATGGGGATTGGGGAGGGAGGGAGCACGAGTTCTTGGGGGGACGGGCGAATGGTACGTACACGGGTTGGGAGGGAGTGGGTATTATTGTTTACTGGAAATAGTGCGGCGGCATCGGAGCAGCAGCAGCGGCAGCCATGCTTGCGTCCCGGGATGTGGACGGCGAGGGAGGGAGGGGAGGTGAGGGAGGCTGATGAAGCGGCGTGCCAGACTCTCCTCAGACTGCCAGCACCGGACGATCGCTCGCAGTTAATACTGTAGTACTACTTTTTCTTCGGACTTTTCTGCTGCGTCGATGGAGATAGCTGAAAAATCGTGCGGCCCGAGCTTTTTATCTATTTATTTATTTGTGAGACGGACGGACGGACCCGGGCGGGGAAAGAAAAGGAAAAATTGTCCGTGCTCACGAGTTGAGTTGGCATATCTTGGCATGGCAGCAGGCGTGCCTACTTTCCGGACATGACAGAAGTGACACGACGTTGTTTATTTATGATATGAAATTCCGCCGTGGAATTTTTGCCGTTCGAGTTCTTAAACGACGCCTTCCGCGTGCCAACGTGACGTCTTCGTTCCTGTGACGAGAAATGGTTAGAAATGGAGCTGGGAGCAGTTAGGCGATTAGAGATAAAGCGAGGTTCAGAATATCCGACAGGGGCGAGACTTTGGCATTTTGGCGCGGAACGGAACGGAACAGGTTGGAGTGCGGGCACGCAATTGGCTACCATGTCCACCTATGACTATGAGTGAGTAGCGCCCTATGGCTTTGGACACGGCATGGCGGCAGAGTGTTGTGTTGGCGACATATCCGTGACAGATAGCCGGAAGAATTTCCCTTTCCCACCGAGCTCGATTCAAAATCGTAATCTCGATCCAGCTGAGCTAGAGTACCTACCCTGCCAGTCAGTGAGTCAGTCAGTCGCCTGTGCGTGTACTCTGCGTGTACTGCGTGGGTCCTCGCGACTGCTCAGTTGTCCTCCTTCAATTCCTGTGGATGTAGTAGTTATTTTCACGTCAGTGTCCGATCAGCCGGCCGGCCATCTCATCTCTCACGCTGTTTCCACCATACGGCCACCATCCATCCGTCCCACGGTTCAAGAACACATGCCCGCGCTGGGATTTGCAATGTACGCACGCACGGTTAATTCCCATGGAATAAAATCGCACTACGGCCGTCAGACTCAAAAAAAGAAAATTGCACCACGGTCGATTCACCAGATATATGAATGCACCATGCAGGCCTCAATCGTGCACGTACGTGCCGGTCCAGCTGCACAAACAGTTCGAGAATGATAAAAACTGTGCGTGCTGGAAGAGTCAGCATCTATATATACGCTCTTTTTTATTTTTTGAGTGGGATCGATGGTACCATACTCCACCTCAATCAAGCGAAAAGAAATGTATGTATCGTATTAGGACGCATCCCATTGGCCGGTATCGCAAAACAATATTGCTCCTGACGAGCACCTTTTTGTCTCTTCTGCCTGAGAATGGACGGGGAGCAAGGGAAGCGACAACAAGATGAAGAAAAGTCGACATAGATACCAAGATGTTCTTTTTTCCCCTCTCTTTTTGTCCGGCAAAACTTGACGTTTCATGTTGGGGCATCTCTAAAACGGACTCTCAAGCCTACTGCAAGCGTTCGAATCAAGTTGTCCGGACGCAGTTTGCCATCCCATCGGTTTGCGGACTAGTCCAAACATCCGTTCTCACTCACGCCGCCACTCTACGAAACTCTGCGACCTACTAAATAATGGGATTCAGAGACCTTGTGGGAGGTGATGACATGTTGTGTGATCATGTACAACATGATCGTGGAGGATGAAAGTCAACATGATGGGGCAACTCTTCAACTTGAGAACATGGGTGGTCCTGACCAACTTACAGATCAGGCGGAAGTCATAGCGGCAGGTTTGGATGCGGTGTCCAAAGCAGGAGAAGCTGCGTCTAAGAGATTAAAGAAAAGTTGCGTCTGCAGCCTGTGCGATCCCTGCGTCCTTGGCCTGCCTCGCTAGGCCGGCTACGTGAGTGCCATGTGAGGGCCCCCCTTGACCTTGGGGGCCCAGGGAGGTCGCCCCCTACCTCCCTGAGGGTCGACCCTGCCTCACTTGCTACATGTTCTATGAGCCTTGCCCCGTCAACACCTTTTAATCACATTCATAGGATCATTGATAACTTTTCTTTCAAAAATCACATAATTGCTACATCTCCAAATGGTCCAAAACATAGCCTTTTTTGTGGGGAGGTCCAAAACATAGCTAAATTCCTACAATCACCAACTTCTTGTTGTCTTTGGAAAAATTTTTAATCCAGCTTCCAAAGCACTTATTCATATTAGCATGAACGGTATTTAGATCAAAAGCACATTTTAGTTAGGCTTCAAAAAAGCTTAGCAATAGAACATTGAAAAAAATGGTTGATGCTCTCCCGTTGACCATAGAGAGTACACAATTTACTACCAGTCCATGCTCTTTGGTATTGCTCTCGAACCTATCACCCCCTTTACAATTGATCTGGTCCCTATTGAAAAACTTCCCCTGGTTCCTTCTTTGGTAATGAAAATTGTTCCTCCTTCCTTTGTTAAATCTCCCCCTTCCCCTGCCACCCCATAGTTGTTAACCATGTCTTTCTCTCCCGACGGAGGAAGGGGAAACCTTAACTTAACCTACAAGACAGGAAAGAACTCTCACTTTGGAGGCTGACCAAACCTCTAAAATCCTAAAGCATTGAAGGCGTATTTTCATTATACATTTCTCCCTACACTTCCCAAACCGTCCTAGGACTGAAAAGAGTGCACCCAACAGGCCCACAAAAATATCCAGAGGTATTGGTGGCAACATCTCACCCCTATAAAATTTCCTCTATGCCCGATAACGATCAATAATTAGAACTCTGGTGTAATCAAGATAACCCATCCCACAATCCAACTTATCCTTTGTCCAAATAACATGAATAGCTAGATAATTTACAATTTTCATCGCTTCCTCAACAATTAAAACTCGCAAAACAGGGGTGTGGAGTATCCCTCAATAATTAGAACTCTTGGAACTATAAACGATTGAAGTTGGAATTTCACCAGAAGTTCTATCCTATGCATCTTGTTCATCGTGATCATAATTACATATATAATTTCTCGCCTCGCGAAGGAGAAAGCATCGCTCAAGCTTGGGGGAGACTTAAGTAAATGTTATATTCATGCCCCAATCATGAGCTCTCAAGAGAAATGATTATTCAAAAAATTTATGCTCGACTTTCTTCAATGATCGCACCATGCTCGATACTTCCTGTGCTGGTTCTTATATGCTGAAGACTACCGAATTCAAGTGCGATTTATTGGAAAGAATTAAACGCAACTCTGAAGATTGGGGTTCCGACGATGGTAAGGAGTCAGGTATGACACCTTAGTTTGATTGTGTTAAATCTTTTATGGATACCGATGCTTTTCGTGGATTTAGCGCTAAATATGGACTTGACTCTGAGATAGTAGCTGCTTTTTGTGAATCTTTTGCTACTCACGTTGATCTCCCTAAGGAGAAGTGGTTTAAATATAATCCTCCCACTGAAGTAAAGGTAGTTGCACCTATTACAGTTGAAGAAAAGACTATCACTTATAATGATCCTATTGTTCCTACTACTTATGTTGAGAAAACACCCTTTCCTGTTAGGATAAAGGATCATGCTAAAGCTTCAACTGTTGTTCGTAAGAGTAATAGTAGAACTTATACACCCCCTGAGCAAATTAAAGTTGAACCTAGTATTGCTATGGTTAAAGATCTCTTGGATGATAATATAGATGGGCATGTTATTTATTTCTGTGGTGAAACTGCTAATATTGCTAGACCAGATGCTAAGATACATAGACCTGTTGTAGGCATGCCTGTTATTTCTGTTAAAATAGGAGATCATTGTTATCATGGCTTATGTGATATGGGTGCTAGTGATAGTGCAATACCTATTTCCTTATATAAAGAAATTATGCATGATATCGCACCCGCTGAGTTGGAAGGTATTGATGTTACTATTAAGCTTGCCAATAGATATACTGTTTCACCAGTAGGGATTGTTAGAGATGTTGAAGTCTTGTGTGGGAAAGTTAAATATCCTGCTGATTTTCTTGTTCTTGGTTCCCCACAAGATGACTTTTGTCCCATTATATTTGGTAGACCCTTCTTGAATACTGTTAATGCTAGGATTGATTGTGAAAAGGATATTGTTACAATTGGCCTAGGGGATATGTCTCATGAGTTTAATTTTGCTAAGTTTCGTAGACAACCCCGTGATAAAGAATCACCTAGTAAGGATGAGATTATTGGTCTTGCTTCTATTGCCGTGCCTCCTATTGATCCGTTAGAACAATATTTGCTAGACCATGAAAATGATATGTTTATGAATGAAAGAAGGAAATAGATGAAGTATTCCTTCAACAGGTCCTATTCGAAACACAACTTGCTGTTGAAATCCTAGGGATCCCCTCCACCCAAGGGTGATCCGTGTTTGAGCTCAAACCTTTACCTGATAATCTTAAATATGCTTATCTTGATGAAAAGAAAATATATCCTGTTATTATTAGTGCTAACCTTTCAGAGCAAGAAGAGGAAAGATTATTGAAAACTCTGAAGAAGCATCATGCTGCTATTGGATATACTCCGGATGATCTTAAGGGCATTAGTCCCACTCTATGCTAACACAAAATAAAATTGGAGAAAGATGCCAAACCAGTTCGAGATCCTCAACGACGATTAAATCCTAAGATGAAAGAAGTGGTAAGAAAGGAGATACTAAAGCTCCTTGAGGCAGGTATAGTTTATCCCGTTGCTGATAGTGATTGGGTAAGCCATGTCCATTGCGTTCCTAAGAAGGGAGGTATTACTGTCGTTCCTAATGATAAAGATGAATTGATCCCGCAAAGAATTATTACAGGTTATAGGATGGTAATTGATTTCCGCAAATTAAATAAAGCTACTAAGAAAGATCATTGCCCTTTACCTTTTATTGATCAAATGCTAGAAAGACTATCCAAACATACACATTTCTGCTTTCTAGATGGTTATTATGGTTTCTCTCAAATACCCGCGTCAGCGGAGGATCAATCAAAAACTACTTTTACTTGCCCTTTCGGTACTTTTGCTTATAGACGTATGCCTTTTGGTTTATGTAATGCACCCGCTACCTTCCAAAGATGCATGATGGCTATATTCTCTGACTTATGTGAAAAGATTTGTGAGGTATTCATGGATGACTTCTCCGTTTATGGATCCTATTTTGATGATTGCTTGAGCAACCTTGATCGAGTTTTGCAGAGACGTGAAGACACTAGTCTCGTCTTGAATTGGGAAAAGTGTCACTTTATGGTTAACGAAGGCATTGTCTTGGGGAATAAAATTTCTGAGAAAGGTATTGAAGTTGATAAAGCTAAAGTTGATGCTATTGAAAAGATGCCATGTCCCAAGGACATAAAAGGTATAAGAAGTTTCCTTGGTCATGCCGGTTTTTGTAGGAGGTTCATTAAGGACTTTTCTACAATATCTAGGCCTCTGACTAATTTATTGCAAAAAGATATTCCTTTTGTCTTTGATGATGATTGTGTAGAAGCATTTGAAATACTTAAGAAAGCTTTGATCACTGCACCTATTGTTCAGCCACCTGATTGGAATTTACCCTTTGAAATTATGTGTGATGCTAGCGATTATGCCGTAGGTGTTGTTCTAGGGCAAAGAGTTGATAAGAAATTGAATGTTATCCAGTATGCTAGTAAAACTCTTGACACTGCCCAAAGAAATTATGCTACTACTGAAAAAGAGTTCTTAGCAGTTGTGTTTGCTTGTGATAAGTTCAGACCTTATATTATTGATTCTAAAGTTACTATTCACACTGATCATGCTGCTATTAAATATCTTATGGAAAAGAAAGATGCTAAGCCTAGACTTATTAGATGGGTTCTCTTTTGCTCCAAGAATTTGATTTGCATATTATTGATAGAATGGGAGCTGAGAACCCCGTTGCAGACAACTTGTCTAGGTTAGAGAATGTTCTTGATGACCCACTACCTATTGATGATAGCTTCCCTGATGAACAATTAGCGATCATTAATGCTTCTCGTACTGCTCCATGGTATGTTGTTTATGCTAATTACATTGTTGCTTAATTTATACCACATAGTTTCACATATCAGCAAAAGAAAAAGTTCTTTTATGATTTAAGACATTACTTCTGGGATGACCCACACCTTTACAAAGAAGGAGTAGATGGTGTTATTAGACGTTGTGTACCCGAGCATGAACAGGAACAGATCCTACGCAAGTGTCACTCCGAACCATATGGAGGACACCACGCTGGAGACAGAACTGCACATAAGGTATTGCAATCCGGTTTTTATTGGCCTACTCTCTTCAAAGATGCTCGTAAGTTTGTCTTGTCTTGTGATGAATGTCAAAGAATTGGTAATATTAGTAGACATCAAGAAATGCCTATGAATTATTCTCTTGTTATTGAACCATTTGATGTTTGGGGCTTTGATTACACGGGACCTTTTCCTGCCTCTAATGGTTACACACATATTTTAGTTGCTGTTGATTACGTTACTAAGTGGGTAGAAGCTATTCCAACTAGTAGTGCTGATCATAACACTTCTATAAAGATGCTTAAAGAAGTTATTTTTCCGAGGTTTGGAGTCCCTAGATATCTTATGACTGATTGTGGTTCACATTTTATTCATGGTGCTTTCCATAAGATGCTTGCTAAGTATGATGTTAATCATAGAATTGCATCTCCTTTTCACCCACAGTCTAGTGGTCAAGTAGAGTTGAGTAATAGAGAGCTCAAATTAATTTTGCAAAATACTGTGAATAGATCTAGAAAGAATTGGTCCAAGAAACTTGATGATGCATTATGGGCCTATAGAACGGCATATAAAAATCCTATGGGTATGTCTCCATATAAGATGGTTTATGGAAAAGCTTGTCACTTACCTCTCAAACTTGAACACAAAGCATATTGGGCTATTAAAGAGCTCAACTATGACTTCAAACTTGCCGGTGAGAAGAGGTTATTTGATATTAGCTCACTTGATGAATGGAGAACCCAAGCCTATGAGAATGCCAAGCTATTCAAAGAAAAAGTTAAAAGTGGCATGACAAAAGAATACAAAATCGAGAATTTAACGTAGGTGATTATGTGTTGCTATTCAACTCTCGTTTAAGATATTTGCAGGAAAACTTCTCTCTAAATGGGAAGGTCCTTACGTTATCGAGGAGGTCTATCATTCCGGTGTCATAAAAATTAACAACTTTGAAGGAACAAGTCCGAGGGTGGTGAACGGTCAAAGAATCAAACATTATATCTCAGGTAATCCTATAAATGTTGAAACTAATATTATTGAGACCGTAACCCCGGAGGAATACATAAGGGACACTTTCCAGAATGTTTCAGACTCCGAAAAGGAATAGGTATGTGGTATGGTAAGTAAACCGACTCCAAAACAATTCTAATGGCAATTTTTCTCTATTTTGAAATATTTGAGAATTTTAGAAAGAAAGAAGTAATCCGGGAAGGACACGAGGCCTCCACGAGTGTGGAGGGTGCGCCCACCCCTACTGGGCGTGCCCCCTGTCTCGTGGGCACCTCGTGTGCCTCCCGGACTCCGTTTTCTTGCACCTTACTTCTCTTGGTCGGTAAAATTTCATTATATAATCCCCCGAAGGTTTTGACCACCGTATCACGCAAATATCTTCTGTTTTCGTTTCGAGCTGTCTCTGTAGCAGATTAGAGCAATATGTCATCTCAGGATTCGGAAGTAGAAAGCTATGTGGCTGAGTACCTTGCAGACCCTAAGGTCTACGGGGACTTGGAGCATTCTGGCTGGACCACTGAAGAAGAGGAAGACTACGAGCCTAAGGGAAAGGAGGCGACAATCTCAGATGAGGATGAAGTCTCGTTACCTCAACCTGGGGACATGCATGTGGAGTTTAAAAAGTCAAGCCTCCCTGATAGAGCAAAGAAGCCAAAGATTGAGTTTATCCCTTTTCGTCTCTTGCAGGAAAACAAACAGGAACTATACAAAAGAATATTAAGCCTTGAGCAGGAGATCGATGATCTAAAGGAGCAAAATACTATCCTCAAGCGTAAATTGAGGAAGAAGCCTACATCATCAACAACTCCTTCTTCACCACCTCCGAGGACATAATCACATGGGTATGGGCACTCCCCTTGGCAACTGCCAAGCTTGGGGGAGGTGCCCCGGTATTGTATCGCCATCACATTCCTATCTTTACCGTTTTACTTAGTTCGATCCGTTTAGTAATATCTTGATCTAGTAGATTGAAGTTTTGGTATGATTTAGTTTTGAGTTTTGCTTTGTGATCTCTCTATGTAATCGAGTCCCTTAGCTATATAATAAAGATTAGTGTTGAGTCAAGGGCTTTGCTATCTTGCTATGATCTTGAGAAAGTAGAAAGAATAAAAAGAATAAAAGAGTTCATATTGATCTTATGTATAGTAATGACCTCACATATAAAGTGTATGAGGCATAAAAGTTGTTGAGAGTTGACAAACCTAGTTTTGGTCATCATTGCAATTAATAGGAAGTACTAAAGAAAGAGAGGTTCTCACATATAAATATACTATCTTGGACATCTTTTATGATTGTGAGCACTCATTAAGTATGACATGGTAAAGAGTTGATGTTGGAAAAGGAAGACAACGTAATGGTTTATATTTTCTCACATCTCAGTTAAAGTATATTGTCATGGATCTTCTGAACATGTTGAGCTTGCCTTTCCCCCTTATGCTAGCCAAATTCCTTGCACCAAGTAGAGATACTACTTGTACTTCCAAATATCCTTAAACCCAGTCTTGCCATAAGAGTCCACCATACCTACCTATGGATTGAGTAAGATCCTTCAAGTAAGTTGACATGTTGCAGGCAATAAAAATTGCTCTCTAAATATGTACGGCTTATTAGTGCGGAGAAAATAAGCTTTATACGATCGTGTGATATGGAAGTAATAAAAGTGATGGACTGCATAATAAAGGTTCATATCACAAGTGGCAATATAAAGTGACGTTCTTTTGCATTAAGATTTTGTGCATCCAATCCTAAAAGCACATGACAACCTCTGCTTCCCTCTACGAAGGGCCTATCTTTTACTTTATGTCTTTTACTTTATGCAAGAGTCAAGGTGATCCTCACCTTTCCCTTTTTCATTTTATCCTTTGGAAAGCACCTCATATTGGAAAGATCCTGATATATATATCCAATTGGATGTAAGTTAGCATGAACTATTATTATTGACATCACCCAAAGGTGAATACGTTGGGAGGCAACACTATAAGCCCCTATCTTTCTTAGTGTCTGATTAAAACTCCATAACCGTAAGTATTGCGTGAGTGTTAGCAATTGTAGAAGACTATATGATAGTTGAGTATGTGGACTTGCTGAAAAGCTCTATTCTTGACTCTTTTTGATGTTATGATAAATTGCAATTGCTTCAATGACTGATATTATAGTTTGCTAGTTCCCAATGAAGTTTCTGAACCATACTTGACACTGTGAATAGATTGTTACTTGAGCATGAGAAATCATATGACAAAATCTATATATGTTGCTGTTATAAGAATGATCATGATGCCCTCATGTCCATATTTTATTTTTATCGACACCTCTATCTGTAAACATGTGGACATATTTTTCGATATCGGCTTCCGCTTGAGGACAAGCGAGGTGTAAGCTTGGGGGAGTTGATACTTCCATTTTGCATCATGCTTTTATATCAATATTTATTGCATTATGGGTTGTTATTACATGTTATGTCACAATACTTATGGCTATTCTCTCTTATTTTACAAGGTTTATCATGAAGAGGGAGAATGCCGGCAGCTGGAATTCTGGCTGGAAAAGGAGCAAATATTGGAAACCTATTCTGCACAGCTCCAAAAATCCTGAAACTCCACGAAAGTCACTTTTGGAATTAATAAGAATTATTGAGCGAAGAAAATACCAGAGGGGCCCACACCTGCCAGGAGGTGGGGCGCCCCCCTCTTGGCGCGCCCTGTCTCCTGGGCCCCCTGGTGGCCCTCCGGTGCCCCTCTTCTGCTATATGAAGGCTTTCACCTGGAAAAAATCATAAGCAAGCTTACGTGATTTAAACTCCGCCACGAGGCGAACCTTGCGGAACCAATCTAGGGCTCGTGTGAGCTGTTCTGCTGGGAAACTTCCCTCGGGAGGGGAAATCATCACCATCGTCATCACCAACGATCCTCTCATCGGTAGGGGGTCAATCTCCATCAACATCTTCACCAGCACCATCTCCTCTCAAAACCCTAGTTCATCTCTTGTATCCAATCTTGTATCAAAGCCACAAATTCGTACCTGTGGGTTGCTAGTAGTGTTGATTACTCCTTGTAGTTGATGCTAATTGGTTTATTTGGTGGAAGATCATATGTTCAGATCCTTGATGCATATTAATACTCCTCTTATCATGAACATGAATATGCTTTGTGAGTAGTTACGTTTGTTCCTGAGGACATGGGTGAAGTCTTGCTATTAGTAGTCATGTGAATTTCGTATTCGTTCGATATTTTGATGAGATGTATGTTGTCTCTCCTCTAGTGGTGTTATGTGAACGTCGACTACATGACACTTCACCATTATTTGGGCCTAGAGGGAGGCATTGGTAAGTAATAAGTAGATGATGGGTTGCTAGAGTGACAGAAGCTTAAACCCTAGTTTATGCGTTGCTTCTTAAGGGGCTGATTTGGATCCACTAGTTTCATGCTATGGTTAGGTTTACCTTAATGCTTATTTTGTAGTTGCGGATGCTTGCAATAGGGGTTAATCATAAGTGGGATGCTTGTCCAAGAAAGGGCAGTACCCAAGCACCGGTCCACCCACATATCAAATTATCAAAGTACCGAACGCGAATCATATGAGCGTGATGAAAACTAGCTTGACGATAATTCCCATGTGTCCTCGGGAGCGCTTTTCTCATTATAAGAAATTTTCCAGGCTTGTCCTTTGCTACAAAAAGGATTGGGCCACCTTGCTGCACCTTATTTACTTTCTTTGCTTGTTACCCGTTACAAATTATCTTATCACAAAACTATCTGTTATCTACAATTTCAGTGCTTGCAGAGAATACCTTACTGAAAACCGCTTGTCATTTCGTTCTGCTCCTCGTTGGGTTCGACACTCTTTCTTATCGAAAGGACTACGATAGATCCCCTATACTTGTGGGTCATCAAGGTCCATCTAGATACAATTCTCCTCGTTGCGAGTATATTTGGAAGGGGGGGGGGGGTAAACTTACCGGGACTCGACAATGGAAATTCACCACCACACCCCCCTCATCGGAATCCTCCCCTGCCAGTGATACTTCCTTTTTGTGATTCAGAAATGGAACATAAAGTATCCACACCTATTTCCTCATAGGTGACTCTGGGTTATCGAACCCACGTGTGGAAGGTCCCTTGAAGGTAGGGTCTCTAGCAAGCTTTCGTTAAAGAAACAATTCTAGGTTTTGACCGGATCAAAATCAACAACCTTGAATTGAACACTTATAATAAAAATAAAAGGTACGAGTATGAGGTCTTAATGCTTACAACTATGTATTTGTGCTGGGACCAAATATGATCTCAATTTATACACTGGAAGTCACCCATCTAGATGTGCTTGTTACGAACTCAAGTGGGGGATGTGTCCAAACTACATCTTGACCGACACACATCATGCATCAAGAATCAGTTGTCCAACCGAAGGCCCTATCCGGCTCGTGGGGTTGCCTCGATAATTAAGATTATAATAATCAGACAAGAGCTTTGGGCGTTTAATGACTACACCTCTTGGATCCCCAGAGATGGGATCTGTGTTACCGTACTAAACCCTTCTGTCACTGGTGTTCAAAATATCACTTCACGGTCTCCCTGCCCTTAGTCTCTCCCATGATTCCGGATACCCGCAGGGATGAATAACACAGACGACACAAGAGCATGGATAAGAGACATCCACGAAACAATTTTATTTCATACATACGAGATGTTAATTCAAAGCACTTCCATTACCCCCCTCAACAAATATAGAGGGTTGTAAGTGAAAGAACATGTGGTGCCCCCATGTTTGGTTTTGGTAATTGATGACAATCTCTATGGACTAATGGTTGCCTTGAGTTATATTTGAAGGTTTGTCAATAGGATTTTCTTGAAGAACATGTGTTGGTTTCAAGGAGTTTATGAGTTGACCAAGGTGCTATTAAGGAATTATCCAAAGATTGGTCTTGTGAGTTTTGAGCTTATTGCTAGTATGTCTTGAAGAATAAGAGAATATTGCGTGAACATTCATGTGTATCTTCAAGACATCATCTTTATGAAGAGAGAAGATTTCACACAAAGCATAGAAGATACACCGAGTGGGATCAAGTGATCCCATGGTATGGTAAGCATTGTCCATAATGCTTTGTGTACTAACCCGTGGTCTATGTGAGAGTTCTATGTGGGGTTAGGTATGTGTTCATGAGCTTGCGTCAAGAGGAAGATATCACTCAACCCATGGAGAGGTTGACATCAAGTGGTGATCGTCATCAAGATTTCCGTGTGCAAGTTCAAGTGGAGCATCACCAAGAGATCAAGTGCTTGAAGCTTGCTGTCCATTTTGGTGTCAATCGACTTGTGAAGATGTGCCAAAGAGTGGCTCACCCATAGTGGAGTATGTGGGAGCAATCAACTAGTCTTCGGCGAGCGAGCGCAATCAAGAAAGGTGGTCCAACTTGAGGGAGTCAAGATCATCATCATCTAGCTCAAGTGGACTTCATGCAAGGCAAAGGTTTGCCCTTGATAGGTTTTATATTTTACCAGTCTCATGGTAATAGTTTGGAGACCAGGTTATAGCATCGATAGCCGTACTATCAAGGGGGGCTCTCAAGTGAGTATCTTGATCGTATCGTTCGTCGAGAGATCAAACAATTGCATCCTTGCATCATATTTCTTGATTCTTATTTGATTTGTCTTTTGAGGTTTTAGAGCTTGTGGTTATCTTGTTGACAAGCTCGAGTTCATCGAAAACGGAGTTCACTTGCTTCTTCTATTGCGTTTTCGGTGTTGGAGGTTTTACCGGTCCTATTGGAGGAAGGGTTCTCACCATTTTCTTTTGGTACTTTTATAATTTGGTTCTTATTGTTATTTATATCAAGATTGTGTTAGGCCTTGTCGCTAGCTTTCCAACAAACTTGGTTTCGTTAAATTTGGAGTCCGTTTGGAGAAGTTGTGGCAGTTTTGGTGTTCTGAAAAGGCTGCAGCGGTACTACCGCGAATTGGAGCGGCTGTAATTTTTTACTACCGCCCCAGAGCGGTACTACCGCGGCTCCTACAGCGGTAGTACCGCTCCTGACCAAAAACTCGTCCCAAGTCCTGCGGTGGTAGGCATGGATGTTTTTAGTACCGCTCGCAATCAGTAGTATCGCTACCCTTTGCGGTAGTACCGCTATCCCTAGCGGTAGTACCGTGAGTGTGAGCGGTAGTACCGCTCCGGCGGTTCTACTGGCCTTTTGCCTCCTCGATGTTGTTTTTCAAAGGGCTACTACCACTCTAGAAGTAGTACCGCTCCTTGGAGCGGTAGTACCGCTCTGTGCGGGCTGTGTGGATAACGGTTGGATTTTCCCCACCTATAAAAGGGGGTCTTCTTCCCCAATGGACCTTATCCTTGAGCTCGAGTTCTTCCTGTTGTGGAACGTAGTAATTTCAAAAAAATTCCTACGCACACGCAAGATCATGGTGATGCATAGCAACGAGAGGGGAGAGTGTTGTCCATGTACCCTCGTAGACCGAAAGCGGAAGCGTTAGCACAACGCGGTTGATGTAGTCGTACGTCTTCATGATCCGACCGATCAAGTACCGAATGTACGGCACCTCCGAGTTCAGCACACGTTCAGCTCGATGACGTCCCTCGAACTCCGATCCAGCCGAGCTTTGAGGGAGAGTTCCGTCAGCACGACAGCATGGTGATGATGATGATGTTCTACCAACGCAGGGCTTCGCCTAAGCACCGCTACAATATTATCGAGGTGGATTATGGTGGAGGGGGCACCGCACACGGCTAATAGATCTCAAGGATCAATTGTTGTCTAGAGGTGCCCCCCTGATGACCCGCAAGTATACGGGATAGTTGTAGCCTCTTTCGATAAGTAAGAGTGTCGAACCCAACGAGGAGCTAAAGGTAGAACAAATACTCTCTCAAGTCCTATCGGCCACTGATACGACTCTATGCACGCTTGACGTTCGCTTTACCTAGAACAAGTATGAAACTAGAAGTACTTTGTAGGTGTGATAGGATAGGTTTGCAAGATAATAAAGAGCACGTAAATATAAACTAGGGGCTGTTTAGATAAAGATGCAATAAAGTAAATATTAGTAGAGAGCTTTTTGTTACGAGAAAGTTATTTGTCCAAGGCAATCGATAACTAGACCGGTAATCACTATTGCAATTTTATTTGAGGGAGAGGCATAAGCTAACATACTTTCTCTTCTTGGATCATATGCACTTATGATTGGAACTCTAGCAAGCATCCGCAACTACTAAAGATCATTAAGGTAAAACCTAACCATAGCATTAAAGTATCAAGTCCCCTTTATCCCATACGCAAACAACCTACTTACTCGGGTTTGTGCTTTTGTTCACTCACGCCACCCACCATAAGCAAATCATAAACATATTGCAAACCCTACAGCGGGATCCCTCACGCTTGCGCGACACGGAGAGCACCATAGGACAGCATCAATAATAAAACATGCAACTCAAACCAATCACGGTCATCAATTAACCCATAGGACAAAACGGATCTACTCAAACATCATAGGATAGCCATACATCATAGGGAAATAATATATAGCATTGAGCACCATGTTTAATTAGAGATTACAGCGGGTAAGATAGGGGTTACACCGCTTCATAAAGGGGGGAAGAGTTGGTGATGAAGGCGGTGAAGTTGTTGGTGAAGATCGCGGTGATGATGATGGCCCCCGGCGACGTTCCAGTGCCACCGGAAGCAAGGGGGAGAGGGCCCCCCTTCTTCTTCTTCTTCCTTGACCTCCTCCCTATGGTCCTTGGCTCCCATGGCGTGGGAGGGGCGAGAGCCCCTCCGAGATTGGATCTATCTCTCTGTCTCTCTCTGTTTCTGCGTTCCCCGATCCTTCCCCTTCACCGTTTCTTTTATATCCAGAGATCCGTAACTCCGATTGGGGTGCATCTTTCGCCCAGATTTTTCTCATAAAATTAGCTTTCTTGCGGCAAAAGAAGAGCATCAACCACATTACGGGTGGCCCACGAGAGTTCCAGGCGCGCCCAGGGGGGAGGTCGCGCCCCCTGTCTCGTGGCCACCTCGGGCACCGTTTCACGTTGATTCTTCCTCCGGAAAATCCCAAATATTCCAAAATAATTCTCCGTCCGTTTTTATCCCGTTTGGATTCCGTTTGATATTGGGTTTCTGCGAAACATAAAACATGCAACAAAGAGGAACTGGCACTGGGCACTGGATCAATATGTTAGTCTCAAAAATAGTATAAAAAGTTGCCAAAAGTATATGAAAGTTGAAGAATATTGGCATGGAACAATCAAAAATTATAGATACGACGGAGACGTATCAGCATCCCCAAGCTTAATTCCTGCTCGTCCTCGAGTAGGTAAATGATAAAAAAAGATAATTTTTGACGTGGAATGCTACCTAGCATAATCTTGATCATTTGTATAATCATGGCATGAATATTAAGACACGAGTGATTCAAAGCAATAGTCTATCATTTGACATAAAAACAATAATACTTAGGGCATCCCAACAAGCAATCATGTCTTTGAAAATATGAATGCTTCAGAAAGTTATCCCTACAAAATCATATAGTCTGGCATGCTCCCTTTTCTTAACACAAGGTACCCCTCATGCCTATCCCGGTGTCGCCCAAGAAATTGTTTCATACTTTAGTATTCTCAAACTTTTTCAACCTTCACGCAATACATGAGCGTGAGCCATGGATATAGCACTATGGGTGGAATAGATTATGGTGGTGGAGGTTATGTGGAGAAGACAAAAAGGGAGAAAGTCTCACATTGACACGGCTAATCAATGGGCTATGGAGATGCCCATCAATTGATGTCAATGCGAGGAGTAGGGATTGCCATGCAACAGATGCACTAGAGCTATAAGTGTATGAAAGCTCAAACTGAAAACAAAGTGGGTGTGCATCCAACTTGCTTGCTCATGAAGACCTAGGGCATTTGAGGAAGCCCATCGTTGGAATATACAAGCCAAGTTCTATAATGAAAAGTCCCACTAGTATATGAAAGTGACAATATAGGAGACTCTCTATATGAAGAACATGGTGCTACTTTGAAGCACAAGTGTGGTAAAACGATAGTAACATTGCCCCTTTTCTTTTTCTTTTTCTTTTTTTGGGTGGGCTTCTTTGGCCCCCTTTTTTTATTTAGGCTTCTTTGGCCTTTCCTTTTTTTCTTTTTTTCCTTTTTTTCTTTTTTTCATGGGGCAATGCTCTATAATGATGATCATCACACTTTTATTTACTTACAACTCAATATTACAACTCGATACTAGAACAAAGATATGACTCTATATGAATGCTTCTGGCGGTGTACCGGGATGTGCAATGATCTAGTGTAGCAATGACATCAGAAAACGGACAAGCCATGAAAACATCATGCTAGCTATCTTACTATCATGCAAAGCAATATGAAAATGAATGCTCAAGTCATGTATATGATGATGATGGAAGTTGCATGGCAATATATCTCGGAATGGCTATGGAAATGCCATGATAGGTAGGTATGGTGGCTGTTTTGAGGAAGATATAAAGAGGTTTATGTGTGATAGAGCGTATCGTATCATGGGGTTTGGATGCACCGGCGAAGTTTGCACCAACTCTCGAGGTGAGAAAGGGCAATGCACGGTACCGAAGAGGCTAGCAATGATGGAAGGGTGACAATGCGTATAATCCATGGACTCAACATTAGTCATAAAGAACTCACATACTTATTGCAAAAATTTATTAGCCATCGAAACAAAGTACTACGCGCATGCTCCTAGGGGGGAGGTTGGTAGGAGTTAAACATCGCGCGCCCCCGACTTTCACACAAAGATAAACAATCAAAATACAATGCGCGCCAATTTTGTTACATAGTTAATAGACCATACGTGCATGCTTCGGGAATCACAAACCTTAACACCAACATCCTTACTAAACACAACCATCTACTAGTACCTCCCACATATTATCACCTCTATATCGCAAAACTATTGCAAGGAATCAAACATACCATATTCAGCGATCTACAAGCTTATGTAGGATTAATGTCTACTACACAACCTTCTTCTTGTAGACGTTGTTGGGCCTGCAAGTGCACATGTTTGTAGGACAGTAGCAAATTTACCTCAAGTGGATGACCTAAGGTTTATCAATCCGTAGGAGGCGTAGGATGAAGATGGTCTCTCTCAAACAACCCTGCAACCAAATAACAAAGAGTCTCTTGTGTCCCCAACACACCCAATACAATGGTAAATTGTATAGGTGCACTAGTTCGGCGAAGAGATGGTGATACAAGTGCAATATAGATAGTAGATATAGGTTTTTGTAATCTAAAAATATAAAAACAGCAAGGTAACTAATGAAATAAGTGAGCGTAAACGGTATTGCAATGATAGGAAACAAGGCCTAAGGTTCATACTTTCACTAGTGCAAGTTCTCTCAACAATAATAACATAGATAGATCTTATAACAATCCCTCAACATGCAACAAAGAGTCACTCCAAAGCCACTAATAGCGGAGAACAAACGAAGAGATTATGGTAGGGTACGAAACCACCTCAAAGTTATTCTTTCGGATCAATCTATTCAAGAGTTCATACTAGAATAACACCTTAAGATACAAATCAACCAAAACCCTAATGTCACCTAGATACTCCATTGCCACCTCAAGTATCCGTGGGCATGATTATACGATATGCATCACACAATCTCAGATTCATCTATTCAACCAACACAAAGTACTTCAAAGAGTGCCCCAAAGTTTCTACCGGAGAGTCAAGACGAAAACGTGTGCCAACCCTTATGCATAGGTTCATGGGCGGAACCCGCAAGTTGATCACCAAAACATACATCAAGTGGCACGTGACATCCCATTGTCACCACAGATAAACACGGCAAGACATATATCAAGTGTTCTCAAATCATTAAAGACTCAATCCGATAAGATAACTTCAAGAGGAAAACTCAATTCATCACAAGAGAGTAGAGGGGGAGAAAGATCATAAGATCCAACTATAATAGCAAAGCTCGCGATACATCAAGATCGTGCCATAGAGAGAACACAAGAGAGAGAGATCGAACACATAGCTACTGGTACATACCCTCAGCCCCGAGGGTGAACTACTCCCTCCTCGTCATGGAGAGCGCCGGGATGATGAAGATGGCCACCGGTGAGGGATTCCCCCTCCGTCAGGGTGCCGAACGGGCTCCCGAGAGGTTTTTGATGGCTACAGAGGCTTGCGGCGGCGGAACTCCCGATCTGTCTTGATCTTCGATGTTTTTAGGGTACGTGGGCTTATATAGGTGAAAGAAGTCGGTCGGGGGAGCCTCGAGGGGCCCAGGAGAGTGGAGGGCACGCCCAGGGGGGGACCCCTATCTCGTGGCCTCCTCGAAGCTTCCTTTACTTCAAGTCCAAGTCTCCTGGGCCACGTTTGTTCCAAAAATCATGTTTCGGGAGGTTTCATTCCGTTTGAAGTCCGTTTGATATTCTTTTTCTTCAAAACACTGAAATAGGCAATAAAACAACAATATGGGCTGGGCCTCCGGTTAATAGGTTAGTCCCAAAAGTAATATAAAAGTGTATAATAAAGTCCGTAATCATTCAAAATAGGTATCAAAATAGCATGAATGCTTCATAAATTATAGATACTTTGGAGACGTATCAGCATCCCCAAGCTTAATTCCTACTCGTCCTCGAGTAGGTAAATGATAAAAAAAGAATTTATGAAGTGTGAATGCTAGAAGGTGCACAAGTTTGATCAATGATAATTTCAATCACATTTTCTAGCATGATTATGTGTCATAACAGTAGTTCATCTCATAAAACTTCTCATGAACAAGTAACAAACTATTCACATGTTAAAGCATAGACCATAAACTTTCTTGAAAACTAGCAAACTATGTTCTCAGTCATCAAACAATTGCAATTCATCCTATTTTCAGGAAGGGTCTATGTCAGAGCTTTGATTTAGAAAACTTCACATACTCAACTATCATATAGTCTTCCACAATTGCTAACACTCACGCAATACTAATGGTTATGGAGTTTTAATCGGACACTGAGAAAGATAGGGCTTATAGTGTTGCCTCCCAACGTATTCACCTTTGGGTGATGTCAACAATAAAAGTTCATGCTAACTTACATCCAATTGGATATATATATATCAGGATCTTTCCAACACGAGGTGCTTGCCAAAGGATAAAATGAAAAAGGGAAAGGTGAAGATCACCTTGACTCTTGCATAAAGTAAAAGACATAAAGTAAAAGATAGGCCCTTCGCAAAGGGAAGCAGGGATTTGCAGAGGTGCCAGAGCTCAATTTTGAAATAGAGATAAATAATTTTGAGAGGTATGATCTCATTGTCAACATAACAACCAAGAGTTACCAATATCTTCCATACTACATACATTATAGGCGGTTCCCAAACAGAATGGTAAAAGTTCTTACTCCCCCTCCACCAACAATCATCAATCCATGGCTTGCCCGAAACAACGGGTGCCTCCAACTAACATCAAACATGGGGGAGTTTTGTTTGCAATTATTTTTGATTTGATTGTGATCTTTTGATCATGGGACTGGGCATCCCGGTTACCAGCCATTTTTCTCATGCATGATGAGCGTAGTCCACTCATCTTGAGAATAACCCACATAGCATGGAAGATACTGACAGCCCCTAGTCGCTACATGAGCGATTCGGGCATACAAAACAGATTATTATTTGAAGGTTTAGAGTTTGGCACATGCAAATTTACTTGGAACGGCAGGTAAATACCGCATATAGGTAGGTATGGTGGACACTCATGGCAAAAACTGGGTTTAAGGATATTTGGAAGCACAAGTAGTATCTCTACTTGGTGCAAGGAATTTGGCTAGCATGAGGGGGAAAGGCAAGCTCAACATGTTTGAATGATCCATGACAATATACTTTAACTGAGATGTGAGAAAACATAACCCATTACGTTGTCTTCCTTGTCCAACATCAACTCTTTAGCATGTCATACTTAATGAGTGCTCACAATTATAAAAGATGTCTAGGATAGTATATTTATATGTGGAATCTCTCTTCCTTCAATATTCTTTCTTGAATTGTTCAAATGACCAATACAATGCTTGCTAACCTTCAATAAATTTACAACCTCTACTTCTTAGGTGTGAAGTCATTACTCCCCATGGGTTAAGCAAATGAAACAGATATAATTTCAGATTTATGACAATCAGCTCATTCAACAATTTACTCATAAGATATAAGTGAAGCACACGAGTAAATGAAAAACTACTCCAAAAAGATATAAGTGAAGATCAATGAGTAGCTAAATAATTATGTAACTATGTGAAGACTCTCTCGCATTAAAGAATTTAAGATCTTGGTATTGTATTCAAACAACAAACAAAATAAAATAAAATGACATTGCAAGGATAGCACAACTCATATGAAGAAGCAAAAACTTAGGCTCAACCGATACTAACCGATAGTTGTTGAAGAAGAAAGGTGGGATGCCTACCGGGCATCCCCAAGCTTAGATGCTTGAGACTTCTTGAAATATTATCTTGGGGTGCCTTGGGAATCCCCAAGCTTGAACTTTTGTGTCTCCTTAATTCCTCTCATATCATGGTTTCTTCTTTTTATCAAAAGCTTCATCCACACCAAACTCAACAAGAACTCGTGAGATAGGTTAGTATAAACCAATGCAAAACCTTATCATTTTCTACTGTAACAAATCACTAAAATTATTATTCAATATTGCATACTAAATGTCTCTTCATATTTAATACTCTTATCCTCAAATAGAATCATTAAACAAGCAAACATATGCAAACAATGCAAACATAACAGCAATCTGCCAAAACAGTACAGTCTGTAAAGAATGCAAGAGTATCAATACTTCCCTAACTCCAAAAATTATGAGAAAAATACTAAGCTGTAGAATATTTATCAGATCTCAATATGCAAAAAGTTTCAACATTATAAAATTCTCTGAATTTTCTAGGGAATTTTTTCAACAGCGGTAAACTTTCTGTTTTCAAACAGCAACATGTATACTAGCAAAATAAGCATGGTAAAGGCTATCCTTGACATTTTAATTGAAAATGAAGATGCAAAACATTATTCTAAATAACAGCAAGCAAATACTAACAAGAGAAAATGACGCTCCAAGCAAAACACATATAATGTGGTGAATAAAAATATAGCTCCAAGTAAAGTTACCGATGAACGAAGACGAAAGAGGGGATGCCATCCGGGGCATCCCCAAGCTTAGGCTATTGGTTGTCCTTGAATATTACCTTGGGGTGTCTTGAGCACCCCCAAGCTTCGTCTCTTGCCACTGCTTATTCCATAGTCCATCGAATCTTTACCCAAAACTTGAAAACTTCACAACACAAAAGTCAACAGAAAACTCGTAAGCTCCGTTAGTATAAGAAAATATAACCACCACTTAGGTAATGTAATGAACTCATTCTAAATTCATATTGGTGTAATATCTACTGTACCCCAACTTATATATGGTTCATACCCTCCGATACTACTCATAGATTCATCAAAATAAGCAAACAACACATAGAAAACAGAATCTGTCAAAAACAGAACAGTATGTAGTAATCTGTATCAAACGTATACTTCTGGAACTCCGAAAATCCTACGAAATTAGGAAGGCCTAAGAAATTTGTGTACCAATGCAGAGCAAAAAGAATCAGATCAGAAGCACGTTTCTGTGAATTAGCAAAACTAATTTACTGAGTGAAAAAGTTTCTGATTTTCAGCAGGATCAACAAAACTATCACCATAAGCTATCCTTAAGGTCTTACTTGGCACTTTATTGAAACAAAACCTATAAAACATGATTACTACAGTAGCATAATAATGTGAGCACACAAAAACAGTAAAGGTAAATATTGGGTTGTCTCCCAACAAGCACTTTTCTTTAATGCCTTTCTAGCTAGGCATGATGATGACAATGATGCTCACATAAAAGATAAGAATTGAAACATAACGGGAGCATCATGAAGAATATGACTAGCACATTTAAGCCTAACCCACTTCCTATGCATAGGAATTTTGTGAGAAAACAACTTATGGGAACAATAATCAATTAGCATAGGAAGGTAAAACAAGCATAGTTTCAAGATTTTCAACACATAGAGAGGAAACCTGATATTATTGCAATTCCTACAAGCATATGTTCCTCCCTCATAATAATTTTCAGTAGCATCATGAATGAAGTCAACAATATAACCAGCACCTAAAGCATTCTTTTCATGATCTATTAGCATAAAAATTTACTACTCTCCACATAAGCAAAATTCTTCTCATTCGGAATAGTGGGAGTATCATAAGAGACTTGAACACTAAAAATTGTTTCCACATTAAAAGAGCAATGTTCAGAAAAAGGGTAATCATAATCATGACAAGATTTATAAATATAATCATCACTACTTTTTATAGGATAAGTTTCATCACAATAATCATCATAAGTAGCAACTTCATTCTCATCATAATCGATTGAAACCTCTTCCAAGATAGTGGAATCATCACTAAATAAAGTTGACACTCTTCCAAATCCACTTTCATATTCATCACAATAAGATCCAATATCCTCCAAAATAGTGGGGCCATACTTCCTAAAGTTGACACTCTTCCAAACCCACTTTCATCAATATAATCATCATAGGTAAGAGGCACGCTATCATCATAACAACTTTGCATATCAAAACTTGGGATGCTAAAAATATCATCTTCATTAAACATAGCATCCCCAACCTCGGGACAAACATTAATTGCAGCAAATATATTCTCAAATATTTCATCCTCATCAAACATAGCTTCCCCAAGCTTGGGCCCTTTCATATCATAAGCATAATCACTCTCATCATTAATAGTATGGATAGCACCAATAGTATAGCAATTATCATCATTACAATGAGTAGTAGGAGCAACATCATTTGGGAGGGATACCTTTTTACCTTTGTTGCTCCTTCTGTTCTTTTTCTTCTTCACATTATGTGTGGGTTCAACCTTCCTCTTTGAGCTCCTTATTGACGAGATTGGTTGAATAGAAAGCTCCTCCTTGTTACCTGATTCATCATAAGAAATAATAGGAGGATATTGGGAAGTCTCTTCCCTTTCGTTAGTGTTCTCTTCTTCTTCTATTTGCTTTTTTTTCTTTAGGTAGTTGGCAATATAAGGATTTTCAATGCAATTCACCGCACAAAACATATAAATCGTCTCTAGATCAAAATCAAGAAATCTATCAAGATTAAATTTTGGAATACCCTCAGTTATACGTTTCATTTCTTCATACCCCAAAAGAAGACTAAGATCTTTATGATGCCCAAGGGTAATCAAGTTATCACAATTTTTGGACACGATTTGATCATGAAACTATTTGCATTGGAGATTTAAATGACCACGTTCATTGCAAAGTTCACAAGGGGCACGAAAAATATTGAATCTTTCAGCACAATCATCAAGACTTTGTTGCAAACCTTTAGTTTCTAAATACTTATGCCTCTTGCAATATCTATCTTCCCTATTTGGTGTGTACTTGCAAACCAAATCTACTCCACAAAAATCGACATGCTTATAAGAGAAATTTTCATCATAACTAGTGCAATGATCATTAGTACTATGGATATTCAAAGAGTTCATACTAACAACATTGCAATCATGCTCATCATTCAAAGATTTAGAATCAAACATTCTATAGATTTCTTCTTCTAGCACTTGAGCACAATTTTCCTTTTCATCATACTCACGAAAGATATTAAAAAGATGAAGCGTATGAGACAAACTTAACTCCATTTTTTAGTTTTCTTTTATAAACTAAACTAGTGATAAAACAAGAAACAAAAAGATTCGATTGCAAGATCTAAAGATATACCTTCAAGCACTCACCTCCCCGGCAACGGCGCCAGAAAAGAGCTTGATGTCCACTACACAACCTTCTTCTTGTAGACGTTGTTGGGCCTGCAAGTGCAAAGGTTTGTAGGACAGTAGCAAATTTCCCTCAAGTGGATGACCTAAGGTTTATCAATCCGTAGGAGGCGTAGGATGAAGATGGTCTCTCTCAAACAACCATGCAACCAAATAACAAAGAGTATCTTGTGTCCCCAACACACCCAATACAATGGTAAATTGTATAGGTGCACTAGTTCGGCGAAGAGATGGTGATACAAGTGCAATATAGATAGTAGCTATAGGTTTTTGTAATCTAAAAATATAATAACAGCAAGGTAACTAATGAAAGAAGTGAGCGTAAACGGTATTGCAATGATAGGAAACAAGGCCTAAGGTTCATACTTTCACTAGTGCAAGTTCTCTCAACAATAATAACATAGATAGATCATATAACAATCCCTCAACATGCAACAAAGAGTCACTCCAAAGTCACTAATAGCGGAGAACAAACGAAGAGATTATGGTAGGGTACGAAACCACCTCAAAGTTATTCTTTCGGATCAATCTATTCAAGAGTTCGTACTAGAATAACACCTTAAGATACAAATCAACCAAAAACCCTAATGTCACCTAGATACTCCATTGTCACCTCAAGTATCCGTGGGCATGATTATACGATATGCATCACACAATCTCAGATTCATCTATTCAACCAACACAAAGTACTTCAAAGAGTGCCCCAAAGTTTCTACCGGAGAGTCAAGACGAAAACGTGTGCCAACCCTTATGCATAGGTTCATGGGCGGAACCCGCAAGTTGATCACCAAAACATACATCAAGTGGTGCGTGATATCCCATTGTCACCACAGATAAACACGGCAAGACATACATCAAGTGTTCTCAAATCATTAAAGACTCAATCCGATAAGATAACTTCAAGAGGAAAACTCAATTCATCACAAGAGAGTAGAGGGGGAGAAACATCATAAGATCAAACTATAATAGCAAAGCTCGCGATACATCAAGATCGTGCCATAGAGAGAACACGAGAGAGAGAGATCAAACACATAGCTACTGGTACATACCCTCAGCCCCGAGGGTGAACTACTCCCTCCTCGTCATGGAGAGCGCCGGGATGATGAAGATGCCCACCGCGAGGGATTCCCTCTCCAGAAGGGTGCCGGAACGGGCTCCCAAGAGGTTTTTGGTGGCTACAGAGGCTTGCGGCGGCGGAACTCCCGATCTATCTTCATCTTCGATGTTTTTAGTATGTGGGCTTATATAGGTGAAAGAAGTCGGTCGGGGGAGCCTCAAGGGGCCCAGGAGAGTGGAGGGTGCGCCCAGGGGGGTGGGCGCACCCCCTATCTCGTGGCCTCCTTGAAGCTTCCTTTACTTCAACTCCAAGTCTCCTGGGTCACGTTCGTTCCAAAAATCACGGTCCCGAAGGTTTCATTCCGTTTGGACTCCGTTTGATATTCTTTTTCTTTGAAACACTGAAATAGGCAATAAAACAACAATATGGGCTGGGCCTCCGGTTAATAGGTTAGTCCCAAAAGTAATATAAAAGTGTATAATAAAGCCCGTAATCATTCAAAACAGATAATAAAATAGCATGAATGCTTCATAAATTATAGATACGTTGGAGACGTATCAAGGATTTTATGACTAACCATGTGAATGACCAATTCCTGTCATCTCTCTAAATAGATATAAGTGAAGCAAGAGAGTTTAATTCTTTCTACAGAAGATATGCCCACGCTCTAAAAAATATAAGTGAAGCAAAAGAGCATTCTACAAATTGCGGTTTTCTATGTGAAGAGAAACAGGCAATCTAGACTTCAAATGATATAAGTGAAGCACATGAAGCATTCTATAAAGCCATACTCAAAAGATTTAAGTGAAGTGCAATGAGCATTCTATAAATCAACCAAGGACTATCTCATACCAGGATGGTGCATAAAAGAAAAGTGAAAACTAAATGCAAAATACGCTCCAAGACTTGCACATATCGCATGAACGAAACGAATCCGAAAACATACCGATACTTGTTGAAGAAAGAGGGGATGCCTTCCGGGGCATCCCCAAGCTTAGACGCTTGAGTCTCCTTGAATATTTACTTGGGGTGCCTTGGGTATCCCCAAGCTTGAGCTCTTGCCTCTCTTCCTTTTCCTCATATCGATACCTCCTCGATTAGACACTTCATCCACACATAACTTCAACAGAAACTCGGTAAGATCCGTTAGTATAATAAAGCAAATCACCACTCTAAGTACTGTTGCAAACCAATTAATATTTTGTTTTTGCATTGTGTCTACTGTAATATAGATTTTTCATGGCTTAATCCACTGATATAAATTGATAGTTTCATCAAAACAAGTAAACTATGCATCAAAAACAGAATCTGTCAAAAACAGAACAGTCTATAGAAATCTGAACATCCACCATACTTCTGGTACCACAAAAATTTCTACCAAAATTAGTAAAAATAAACATGTTGTATAGCAAGACAGTGCAAAAATAATCAGAAGCAATTGACTCTCCAGTTAAAAATGTAAAATCGCGCACTACAGACAAAGTTTCTGTCCTGCACCGTACAAACCAACAAGCATTGTAAACATCCTAAAGGCAAAAGCACATTATTTTTATAATACAATGGAATTGTGCAAGGGGATAATTATTTTTGATGAAAAGTTTCTGTAATGAAGATTCACAAAGTTTCCGTGATCATGAACAAAGTTCAAGGCTAGCTCCCACTTCAACAATGCTTGTCTTTCTCACTTTCACTTTTTTTTTGAAAAGTTTTGAGTTCCCCTCTTTATTTTTTTGTTTTTTAAACTATATAAAAGCACTCAACAGAAATAAATGACTCTCTAAAACTTCCGGGTTGTCTCCCTGGCAGCGCTTTCTTTAAAGCCATTAAGCTAGGCATAAAGTGCTCAAGTAATGGATCCACCCGGATCCCAAGGTATATCAAAGCGAATTTTAATTAACAATGATTTGTGATTTAGTAGTGAGTACAAAGTAACATATATCATGCAACAACGAAGTCTAACTCTCTTCCTATGAATCAGCATGTCATAAAAGAACAATTCATGCACACCAAGTAAAGGCCAATGCATAGTATAAGCAGTTTCTTGCAATTTTATCATACTGGAAACATAAAGAGGCGGAGATGTAGTTCCTCTCTCATAATAATTGCAAGTAGGAGCAGCAAGAACATGCATATTGCATTCATGAAAATTATCATGTGCAATAGTGAAACGCAACCCATCAATATAATCCTTAATAAGCACAAACTTCTCTAATATAGTGTAGTTGGGAGAATTCAAAAAGATAATAGGACTATCATGTGTGGGTGCAATAGCAACTATTTCATGTTTAACATAAGGAACTATAGCAAGTTCATCTCCATAAGCATCATTCATATTGGCATCTTGGCCACAAGCATAGCAAGCATAATCAAAAAGGGGTATTTCAAGAGAATCAACGGGATCATAGCAATCATCCTTCGGTAAGCACGAAGGGATATTAAACAATGTATGAGTTGAAGAGTTAATCTCATTAGAAGGTGGGCACGGGTGGTCAATCCGCTCTTCCTCCTTTTGTTCTTTGCTCTCCTCATCATCTTTTTCATCCAATGAGCTCACAGTTTCATCAATTTCTTCTTCCATAGCTTCCTGCAAAATATTAGTCTCTTCTTGGACAGCGGAGAATTTCTCAATATATAGTTTAACATAGGCATTAGAAGCATAATTATCATAACAATATTCAAGTATGGCAAAAAATTTACATTTGTAGAGAGTAGCATCATACTTTTCAATCAAAGAAGCAATTTCATAAGCACCCTTAAAAGCAACAAATTCTTCAATTTGTTGAACATCATAGTAATTATAAACACCCTTAGCATATAAAGATACGATTCCATTATCAATAAACTCACATTGGTAGGGAAGGTGTTTCTTAGGGTTTTCAGAATAACAAGTAATATCATACATTTCACATAAATTCCAAGCATAGCATTGCAAACGATGAATTTGATCCAGTAAAGTCTCCCTTTTTCAGATATACGGTGTCGCACATAACAAGCATGCTCATCTAAAGATTTGCCCTCAACTAAGCTAGTTGGGGTTTCAGCACGAGCACATAGGGATCGAAGATGATCCAAGTAAAAAGCTTCAGGAGTGTGATAGATTTTGAGTGGTTCTTCAACCATTGGTTCAGTAGGTACAACTATTTTTTTTGGTATTTTGCATTTCCTACCCATAACTAAAGATAGAAAACAACTAAGAACAACAAATAAAAATTACTTAGTGATAAAGCAAACAAGCACACACGAGAATATTCACCCCACGCTATGACTCAAGAACGGCGCCGGAAAAAGGTCTTGATGACCCGCAAGTATACGGGATAGTTGTAGCCTCTTTCGATAAGTAAGAGTGTCGAACCCAACGAGGAGCTAAAGGTAGAACAAATACCCTCTCAAGTCCTATCGGCCACTGATACAACTCTATGCACGCTTGATTCGCTTTACCTAGAACAAGTATGAAACTAGAAGTACTTTGTAGGTGTGATAGGATAGGTTTGCAAGATAATAAAGAGCACGTGAATATAAACTAGGGGCTGTTTAGATAAAGATGCAATAAAGTAAATATTAGTAGAGAGCTTTTTGTTATGAGAAAGTTATTTGTCCAAGGCAATCGATAACTAGACCGGTAATCACTATTGCAATTTTATTTGAGGGAGAGGCATAAGCTAACATACTTTCTCTTCTTGGATCATATGCACTTATGATTGGAACTCTAGCAAGCATCCACAACTACTAAAGATCATTAAGGTAAAACCCAACCATAGCATTAAAGTATCAAGTCCCCTTTATCCCATACGCAAACAACCTACTTACTCGGGTCTGTGCTTCTGTTCACTCACGCCACCTACCATAAGCAAATCATAAACATATTGCAAACCCTACAGCGGGGATCCCTCATGCTTGCACGACACGGAGAGCACCATAGGACAGCACCAATAATTAAACATGCAACTCAAACCAATCACGATCATCAATTAACCCATAGGACAAAATGGATCTACTCAAACATCATAGGATAGCCATACATCATTGGGAAATAATATATAGCATTGAGCACCATGTTTAAGTAGAGATTACAGCGGGTAAGAGAGGGGTTACACCGCTGCATAGATGGGGGAAGAGTTGGTGATGAAGGCGGTGAAGTTGTTGGTGAAGATCACGGTGATGTTGATGGCCCCCGGCGGCGTTCCGGCGCCACCGGAAGCAAGGGGGAGAGGGCCCCCCCTTCTTCTTCTTCTTCTTCCTTGAACTCCTCCCTAGATGGGAGAAGGGTCTCCCCTCTGGTCCTTGGCTCCCATGGCGTGGGAGGGGCGAGAGCCCCTCCGAGAATGGATCTATCTCTCTGTCTCTCTCTGTTTTTGTGTTCCCCGATCCTTCCCCTTCACCATTTCTTTTATATTCGAAGATCCATAACTCCGATTGGGGTGAATCTTTTGCCCAGATTTTTCTCATAAAATTAGCTTTCTTGCGGCAAAAGAAGAGCGTCAACCACCTTACGGGTGTCCCAACGAGAGTGCCAGGCACGCCCGGGGGGAGGGCGCGCCCCCTGTCTCGTGGCCACCTCGGGCACCGTTTCGCGTTGATTCTTCCTCCGGAAAATCCCAAATATTCCAAAATAATTCTCCGTCCGTTTTTATCCCGTTTGGATTCCGTTTGCTATTGGGTTTCTGCGAAACATAACACATGCAACAAACAGTAACTGACATTGGGCACTGGATCAATATGTTAGTCCCAAAAATAGTATAAAAAGTTGCCAAAAGTATATGAAAGTTGAAGAATATTGGCATGGAACAATCAAAAGTATAGATATGACAGAGACGTATCACCCCCCGCCCCCGTATATAAAGGACCAAGGGGGAGGGGCCGGCCGGCCAGGGGAAGGCGCGCCAGGGAGGAGTCCTACTCCCACCGGGAGTAGGACTCCCTCCTTTCCTTGCCCAAGTAGGAGAGGGGAAGGAAGGGGAGAGAGAGGAGGAAGGAAAGGGGGGGCACCCCCTCCTTGTCCTATTCGGACTATAGGGGGAGGGGGCGCGTGGCCTGCCCTGGCCGCCCCTCCTCTGCTCCACTTTGGGCCCATGAGGCCCATTAACCCCCCCGGGGGTTCCGGTAACCCTCCGGTACTCCGGTATACATCCGATAACCCCCGAAACCATTCTGGTGTCCGAATATAGTCGTCCAATATATCAATCTTCATGTCTCGACCATTTTGAGACTCCACGTCATGTCCAAGATCACATCCGGGACTCTGAACTATCTTCGGTACATCAAAACACATAAACTCATAATATAATCGTCATCTAACTTTAAGCGTGTGGACCCTACGGGTTCGAGAACTATGTAGACATGACCGAGACATGTCTCCGGTCAATAACCAATAGCGGAACCTGGATGCTCATATTGGCTCCTACATATTCTACGGAGATCTTTATCGGTCAAACCGCATAACAACATACGTTGTTCCCTTTGTCATCGGTATGTTACTTGCCCGAGATTCGATCGTTGGTATCTCAATACCTAGTTCAATCTCGTTACCGACAAGTCTCTTTACTCGTTATGTAATGCATCATCCCGCAACTAACTCATTAGTCACATTGCTTGCAAGGCTTATAGTGATGTGCATTACCGAGAGGGCCCAGAGATACCTCTCCGATAATTGGAGTGACAAATCCTAATCTCGAAATATGCCAACTCAACATGTATCTTTGGAGACACCTGTAGAGCTCCTTTATAATCACCCAGTTACGTTGTGACGTTTGGTAGCACACAAAGTGTTCCTCCGGTAAACGGGAGTTGCAAAATCTCATAGTCATAGGAACATGTATAAGTCATGAGTAAAGCAATAACAACATACTAAACGATCAAGTGCTAAGCTAACGGAATGGGTCAAGTCAATCACATCATTCTCTAATGATGTGATCCCATTAATCAAATGACTACTCATGTCTATGGTTAGGAAACTTAACCATCTTTGATTAACGAGCTAGTCAAGTAGAGGCATACTAGTGACACTATGTTTGTCTATGTATTCACACATGTACTAAGTTTCCGGTTAATACAATTCTAGCATGAACAATAAATGTTTATCATGAAATAAGGAAATAAATAATAACTTTATTATTGCCTCTAGGGCATATTTCCTTCAGTCTCCCACTTGCACTAGAGTCAATAATCTAGTTCACATCGCCATGTGATTTAACACCAATATTCACATCTGTATGTGATTAACACCCATAGTTCACATCGTCATGTGACCAACACCCGAAGGGTTTACTAGAGTCAATGATCTAGTTCACATCGCTATGTGATTAACACCCAAAGAGTACTAAGGTATGATCATGTTTTGCTCGTGGGAGAAGTTTAGTCAACGGGTCTGTCACATTTAGAGCTATATGTATTTTGCAAATATTCTATGTCTACAATGCTCTGCACGGAGCTACTCTAGCTAATTGCTCCCACTTTCAATATGTATACAGATTGAGACTTAGAGTCATCTGGATTGGTGTAAAAGCTTGCACTAATGTAACTCTTTACGACGGGCTCTTTTATCACCTCCATAATCGAGAAATATTTCCTTAGTCCTCACTAAGGATATTCTTGACTGCTGTCCAGTGATCTACTCTTAGATCAAAATTTTACTCCCTTGCCAAACTCAGAGCAAGGTATACAATAGGTCTGGTACACATCATAGCATACTTTATAGAACCTATGACTGAGGCATAGGGAATGACTTTTCATTATCTTTCTATTTTCTGCCATAGTCGGGTTCTGAGTCTTACTCAACTTCACACCTTGCAACACAGGCAAGAACTCCTTCTTTGACTATTGTATTTTGAACTACATCAATATTTTATCAAGGTATGTATTCATTGAAAAATCTCATCAAGCGTCTTGATCTATCTCTATAGATCTTGATGCTCAATGTGTAAGCAGCTTCACCAAGGTTTTTCTTTGAAAAACTCTTATTCAAGTATCCTTTTATGCTATGCAGAATTTCTATATCATTTCCTATCAACAATATGTCATCTACATAGAGTTGTAGAAAATGCTACAGAGCTCCCACTCACTTTCTTGTAAATACAGGCTTCTCCAAAAGTCTGTATAAAACCATATGCTTTGATCAGCTCATCAAAGCGTATATTCCAACTCCAAGATGCTTGCACCAGTCCATAGATGGATCGCTGGAGCTTGCACATTTTGTTAGCACCTTTAGGATTGACAAAACCTTCTGGTTGCATCATATACAACTCTTCATTAATAAATCCATTAAGGAATGCAGTTTTGACATTCATTTGCCAGATTTCATAAAATGTGGCAATTGCTAACATGATTCAGACAAACTTAAGCATCGATACAAGTGAGAAAATCTCATCGTATTCAACATCTTGAACTTGTCGAAAAATAAAATTCGACAAGTCGAGCTTTGTAGATAGTAACACTACTTATCAGCGTCTATCTTCCTCTTGAAGATCCATTTATACAATATGGCTTGCCGATCATCGGGCAACTCCACCAAAGTCCACACTTTGTTCTCATACATGGATCCTATCTCAGATTTCATGGCCTCAAGCCATTTTGCAGAATCTGGGCTCATCATCACTTCCTCATAGTTCGTAGGTTCATCATGGTCTAGTAACATGACTTCCAGAACAACATTACCACACCACTCTGGTGCGGACTGTACTTTGGAAGACCTATGAGGTTCTGTAGTAACTTAATTTGAAGTTTCATGATCGTCATCATTAGCTTCCTCACTAATTGGTGTAGGAATCACTGGAACTGATTTATGTGATGAACTACTTTCCAATTCGAGAGAAGGTACAATTACCTTATCAAGCTCTACTTTCCTCCCACTCACTTCTTTCAAGAGAAACTCCTTCTCTAGAAAGGATCCATCTTAGCAACGAATATCTTGCTTTTGGATCTGTGATAGAAGGTGTACCCAATAGTTTCCTTTGGGTATTCTATGAAGACGCACTTCTCCGATTTGGGTTCGAGCTTATCAGGTTGAAACTTTTTCACATAAACATCGCAGCCCCAAACTTTAAGAAACGACAACTTTGGTTTCTTGCCAAACCATAGTCCATAAGGCGTCGTCTCAACAGATTTTGATGGTGCCCTATTAAGGTGAATGCAGCTGTCTCTAATGCATAACCCCAAAACGATGGTGGTAAATCGGTAAGATACATCATAGATCGCACCATATCCAATAAAGTGCGGTTACGACGTTCAGACACACCATAACGTTGTGGTGTTCCAGGTGGCGTGAGCTGTGAAACTATTCCACATTGTTTTATATGAAGGCCAAACTCGTAACTCAGATATTCTCCTCCACGATCAGATCGTAGAAACTTTATTTTCTTGTTACGATGATTCTCCACTTCACTCTGAAATTCTTTGAATTTTTCAAATGTTTCAGACTTGTGTTTCATTAAGTAGACTTGTGTTTCATTAAGTAGATATACCCTTATCTGCTCAAATCATCTGTGAAGATTGGAAAATAACGATACTTGCCACGAGCATCAACACTCATTGGATCGCATACATCGGTATGTATTATTGCCAATAAATCAGTAGGTCGTTCCATTGTTCCGAAGAACGGAGTTTTAGTCATCTTGCCCAAAAGGCACGGTTCACAAGCATCAAATGATTCATAATCAAGTGATTCCAAAAACCCATCAGCATGGAGTTTCTTCATGCGCTTTACACCGATATGACCCAAACGGCAGTGCCAAAAATAAGTTGCACTATCATTATCAACTTTGCATCTTTTGGCATCAATATTATGAGTACGTGTATCACTATGATCGAGATCCAACAAACTATTCATGTAAACAGAATAAAAATTATTCTCTGACTTTAAATGAATAACAATATTGCAATAAACATGATCAAATCATATTCATGCTCAACGCAAACGCCAAATAACATTTATTTAGGTTTAACACTAATCCCGAAAATATAGGCAATGTGCGATGATGATCATATAAATCTTGGAACCACTTCCTACATACATCGTCACTTCACCCTCAACTAGTCTCTGTTTATTCTGTATCTCCTGTTTCGAGTTACTAATTTTTAGCAATCGAACAAGTATCAAATACCCGGGGGCTACTATAAACACTAGTAAGGTACACATCAATAACCTGTATATCAAATATACCCTTGTTCACTTTGCCATCCTTCTTATCCACCAAATATTCATGGCATTTCCGCTTCCAGTGACCATTTCTTTTTGCAGTAGAAGCACTCAGTTTCAGGCTTTAGTCTAGCTTTGGGCTTCTTCACGGAAGTGACAACTTGCTTGCCATTCTACTTGAAGTTCCCTTTCTTTCCCTTTGCCTTTTTCTTGAAACTAGTGATCTTGTCAATCATCAACACTTGATGTTCTTTCTTGATTTCTACCTTCGTTGATTTCAACAACACGAAGAGCTCGAGAATCGTTTTCGTCATCCCTTGCATACTATAGTTCATCACGAAGTTCTACTAACTTAGTGACTAAAGAACTCTTTCAATCACTATCTTATCTGGAAGATTAACTCCCACTTGATTCAAGCGATTGTAGTACCCAGACAATCTGAGCACATGCTCACTAGTTGAGCAATTCTCCTCCATCTTTTAGCTATAGAACTTGTTGGAGACTTCATATCTCTCAACTCGGGTATTTGCTTGAAATATTAACTTCAACTCCTGGAACATCTCATATGGTCCATGACGTTCAAAACGTCTTTGAAGTCCCAATTTTAAGTCGTTAAGCATGGTGCACTAAACTATCAAGTAGTCATCATATTGAGCTAGCCAAACATTCATAACGTCTGCATTTCCTCCTGCAATAGGTCTGTCACCTAGCGGTGCATCAAGGACATAATTCTTCTGTGCAGAAATGAGGATAAACCTCAGATCACGGATCCAGTCCGCATCATTGCTACTATCATCTTTCAACTTAGTTTTCTCTAGGAACACATATAAAACATAGGGAAGCAACAACGCGAGCTATTGATCTACAACATAATTTGCAAAATACTATAAAGACTAAGTTCACGATAAATTAAAGTTCAATTAATCATATTACATAAGAACTCCCACTTAGATAGACATCCCTCTAATCATCTAAGTGATCACGTGATCCAAATCAACTAAACCATGTCCGATCATCACGTGAGATGGAGTAGTTTTCAATGGTGAACATTGTTGGGGAACGTTGCAGAAAATTAAAAATTTTCCTACGGTTTCACCAAGATCCATCTATGAGTTCATCTAAGCAACGAGTCAAGGGAGTGAGTTTGCATCTACATACCACTTGTAGATCGCGTGCGGAAGCTTGCAAGGGGCTGGTGATGATGGAGTCGTACTCGACGTGATTCAAATCACCGATGTTCAAGTGCTGAACGGACAGCAACTCCGCGTTCAACACACGTACGGGACGGGAGACGTCTCCTCCTTCTTGATCCAGCAAGGGGGAAGGAGAGGTTGAGGAAGCTCACTCCAACGGCAGCACGACGGCGTGGTGGTGTTGGTGCAGCAGTACTCCGACAGGGCATCGCAAGCGCGTAACGGAGGAGGAGATGTGTTGGGGAGGGGAGGGGCTGCGCCTTAGAGATGTGTACAGCATCCCTCCCCCCACCCCTCTATTAATAGGGGAAGGGGCAAGGGGGGCCGACCCCTATAGATGGGATCTAGAGGGGGGGGGCGGCGGCCAGGGAGGGGGGACTTGCCCCCCAAGCAAGGGGGGGCGCCCCCCTTAGGGTTTCCCCCCCAACCCTAGGCGCATGGGCCCAAGGTGGGGGGCGCGCCCAGACCTCCAGGGGCTGGCTCCTCCCCTTTGCCCATGTGGCCCTCCGGGAGGGGTGGCCCCTCCCGATGGACCCCCAGAACCTCTCCGGTGGCCCCGGTACAATACCGATAAGCCCCCGAAACTTTCCGGTGTCCGTATGACAACTTCCCATATATAAAACTTCACCTCCGGACCATTCCGGAACTCCTCGTGACATCCGGGATCTCATTCGGGACTCGGAACAACATTTGGTAGTCACATACTAGTCTTCCTAATAACCCTAGCGTCACCGAACCTTAAGTGTGTAGACCCTACGGGTTCGGGAGACATGCAGACATGACCGAGACGACTCTCGGGCAGTAACCATCAGCGGGATCTGGATACCCATGTTGGCTCCCACATGCTCCTCGATGATTTCATCGGTTGAACCACGATGTCGAGGATTCGATCAAACCCCGTATACAATTCCCTTTGTCAATCGGTACGTTACTTGCCCGAGACTCGATCGTTGGTATCCCAATACCTTGTTCAGTCTCGTTACCGGCAAGTCACTTTACTCGTACCGTAATGCATGATCCCGTGGCCAACACATTGGTCACCTTGAGCTCATTATGATGATGCATTACCGAGTGGGCCCAGAGATACCTCTCCATCATACGGAGCGACAAATCCCAGTCTCGATCCGTGTCAACCCAACAGACACTTTCGGAGATACCTGTAGTGCACCTTTATAGTCACTCAGTTACGTTGTGACGTTTGATACACCCAAAGCACTCCTACGGTATCCAGGAGTTACACGATCTCATGGTCGAAGGAAGAGATACTTGACATTGGCAAAGCTCTAGCAAACAAACTACATGATCTTTGTGCTATGCTTAGGATTGGGTCTTGTCCATCACATCATTCTCCTAATGATGTGATCCCGTTATCAACGACATCCAATGTCCATAGCCAGAAACCATGGCTATCTGTTGATCTGTGAGCTAGTCAACTAGAGGCTCACTAGGGACATATTGTGGTCTATGTGTTCACACGTGTATTACGATTTCCGGATAATCTTGTTATAGCATGAACAAAAGACAATTATCATGAACAATGAAATATAATAATACTTTTATTATTGCCTCTAGGGCATATTTCCAACAGTCTCCCACTTGCACTAGAGTCACCAATCTAGTTACATTGTGATGAATCGAACACCCATAGAGTTACGGTGTTGATCATGTTTTGCTTTCATGAGAGAGTTTAGTCAGCGGATCTGCGACATTCAGATCCGTATGTACTTTGCAAATATATTTGTCTCCATTTTGAACATTTTCACGGATGGAGTTGAAACGACGCTTGATGTTCTGGTCTTCTTGTGAAACACGGGCTCCTTCAAGAAGGGCAATAGTTCGGTGTTGTCACGAGAAGAGTTTGATAGGCCCCGACGCATTGGGTATGACTCCTAGGTCGGTGATGAACTCCTTCACCCATATCGCTTCATCGCTGCCTCCGAGGCTGCCATGTACTCCACTTCACACGTAGATCCCGCCACGGCGCTTCGCTTGCGGTTGCACCACTCTTGCTCCACCATTCAACATATACACGTATCCGGTTTGTGACTTAGAGTCATCTAGATCTGAGTCGAAGCTAAGCGTCGGCGTAACCCTTCTGACGAGCTCTTCGTCTCCTCCATAAACGAAAACATGTCCTTTGTCCTTTTCGGTACTTCAGGATATTCTTGACCGCTGTCCGGTGTTCCTTGCGGGATTACTTTGGTATCTTGCTACCAAACTTACGGCAAGGTTTACATCAGTGCAGTACACAACATGGCATACATAATAGATCCTATGGCTGAAGCATAGGGATGACACTCATCTCTTCTTTATCTTTTGTCGTGGTGGGTGGTCGAGCCGAGCTCAATCTCACACCTTGTAACATAGGCAAGAACCCTTTCTTGGATTGATCCATTTTGAACCTTTTCAAAATCTTATCAAGGTATGTGCTTTGTGAAAGACCTATGAGGCGTCTCGATCTATCTCTATAGATCTTGATGCCTAATATATAAGCAGCTTCTCCAAGGTCCTTCATTGAAAAACACTTATTCAAGTAGGCCTTAATGCTGTCCGAAGTTCTATATTATTTCCGTCAAGAGTATGTTATCTACATATAATATGAGAAATGCTCTGAGCTCCCACTCACTTTCTTGTAAACGCAGGCTTCTCCATAAGTCTCAGATAAACCCAAACGCTTTGATCATCTCATCAAAGCGAATGTTCCAACTCCGAGATGCTTGCACCAGCCCATAAATGGATTACTGGAGCTTGCATACTTTGTTAGCGTTCTTAGGATCGACAAAACCTTCTGGCTGCATCATATACAGCTCTTCCTTAAGATGTCCGTTAAGGAATGCCGTTTTGACGTCCATCTGCCATATCTCATAATCATAGTATGCGGCAATTGCTAACATGATTCGGATGGACTTCAGCTTCGCTACGGGAGAGAATGTCTCGTCGTAGTCAATCCCTTGAACTTGTCGATAACCCTTAGCGACAAGTCGAGTTTTATAGATGGTAACATTACCATCCGCGTCCGTCTTCTTCTTCTTAAAAATCCATTTGTTTTCTATCGCTCACCGATCATCGGGCAAGTCTGTCAAAGTCCATACTTTGTTTTCATACATGTATTCTATCTCAGATTTCATGGCTTCAAGCCATTTGTTGGAATCTGGGCCCGCCATCGCTTCTTCATAGTTCGAAGGTTCACCGTTGTCTAACAACATGATTTCCAGGACAGGGTTGCCGTACCACTCACAGTGCGGAACGTGTCCTTGTGGACCTCTGAAGTTCAAGAGCAACTTGATCCAAGTACCTTGATCATTATCATTATTTTCCTCTTGGTTGGTGTGGGCATCACAGAACATTTTCTGCTGCCGCACCACTTTCCCGTTCTAGAGGTAGTACTTCATCGAGTTCTACTTTCCTCCCACTTACTTCTTTCGAGAGAAACTCTTTTCGAAAAGCATCCGTTCTTGGCAACAAAGATCTTGCCCTCAGATCTTAAGTAGAAGGTATACCCGACAGTTTCCTTAGGGTATCCTATGAAGACGCATTTTTCCGACTTGGGTTCGAGCTTTTCAGGTTGAAGTTTCTTGACATAAGCATCGCATCCCCAAACTTGAAGAAACAACAGCTTAGGTTTCTTCCCAAACCATAATTCATATGGTGTCATCTCAACGGATTTAGACGGTGCCCTATTTAAAGTGAATGTAGCTGTCTCTAGAGCGTATCCCCAAAATGATAGCAGTAAATCGGTAAGAGACATCATAGACCGCACCATATCCAATAGAGTGCGATTACGACGTTCGGACACACCGTTTCGCTGAGGTGTTCCAGGCGGCGTGAGTTGTGAAATGATTCCACATTTCCTTAAGTGTGTACCAAATTCGTGACTTAAGTATTCTTCTCCACGATCTGATCGTAGGAACTTTATCTTTCGGTCACATTGATTCTCTACCTCATTCTGAAATTCCTTGAACTTTTCAAAGGTCTCAGACTTGTGTTTCATTAAGTAGACATACCCATATCTACTTAAGTCATCAGTGAGAGTGAGAACATAACGATATCCTCCGCGAGCCTCAATGCTCATTGGACCGCACACATCAGTATGTATGATTTCCAACAACTTGGTTGCCCGCTCCATTGTTCCGGAGAACGGAGTCTTGGTCATTTTGCCCATGAGGCACGGTTCGCATGTGTCAAACGATTCATAATCAATAGACTCTAAAAGTCCATCAGCATGGAGCTTCTTCATGCGCTTGACACCAATGTGACCAAGGCGGCAGTGCCACAAGTATGTGGGACTATCGTTATCAACTTTACATCTTTTGGCATCCACACTATGAACATGTGTAATATTACGCTAAAGATTCATTAAGAATAAACCATTGACCATCGGAGCATGACCATAAAACATATCTCTCATATAAATCGAACAACCATTATTCTCGGACTTAAATGAGTAGCCATCTCGTATTAACGAGATCCGGATACAATGTTCATGCTCAAACTTGGCACTAAATAACAATTATTAAGGTTCAAAACTAATCCCGTAGGTAAATGTAGAGGCAGCGTGCGACGGCGATCACATCGACTCGGAACCATTCCCGACGCGCCGTCACCTCGTCCTTCGCCAGCCTCCGTTTATTCCGCAGCTCTGCTGTGAGTTACAAATATGAGCAACGGCACGGTATCAAATACCGGGAGTTACTACGAGTCTTGGTAAGGTACACATCAATTACATGTATATCAAATATACCTTTGGTGTTGCGGCCTTCTTATCCGCTAAGTATTTGGGGCGATTCGCTTCGAGGACCATTCCTTGCAATAAAAGCACTCGGTCTCGGGCTTGGGTCCATTCTTTGACTTCTTCCCATGAATCGGCTTACGGGCGCTCTTACATCCTTGCCGTCCTTCTTGAAGTTCTTCTTGCCCTTGCCCTTCTTGAACTTAGTGGTCTTATTGACCATCAACACTTGATGTTCTTTCTTGATTTCAGCCTCTGCGACTTGACATCGAGAACACTTCAGAATGGTCTTTTCCATCCCCATGTTGTAGTTCATCACAAAGCTCTTGTAGCTTGGTGGGAGCGATGGAGGATTCTGTCAATGACCGCCTCATCTGGGAGGTTTATGTTCACCGGGTCATACGGTTATGCAACCCAGACATCTTGAGGATGTGCTCACCGACGTAACTGTTTTCCTCCATCTTACAACTATAGAACTTGTCGGAGACATCATATCTCTCGACCGGGCATGAGCTTGGAAAACTAGTTTCAGCTCTTGAACATCTCATATGCTCCGTGATGCTCAAAACGCTTTTGGAGCCCGGTTCTAAGTCAGAAAGCATGCCGCCTTGAACGAGGGAGTAATCATCAACATGAGTTTGCCAAGCGTTCATAACGTCTTGGTTCTCTGGGACGGGAGCGTCACCTAGCGGTCCTTCTAGGACATATTGCTTCCTGGCAGCTATGAGGATGATCCTCAGGTTCCGGACTCAGTCCGTATAGTTGCTGCCATCATCTTTTAGCTTGGTTTTCTCTAGGAACGCGTTGAAGTTCATGTTGACATGAGCATTGGCCATTTGATCTACAAGACATATTTGCAAAGGTTCTAGACTAAGTTCATGATAATTAAGTTCATCTAATCAAATTATGAACTCCCACTCAGATTAGACATCCCTCTAGTCATCTAAGTGTTACACGATCCGAGTCAATTAGCCCATGTCCGATCATCACGTGAGACGGACTAGTCATCGTGGGTGAACATCTTCATGTTGATCGTATATTCCATACGACTCGTGTTCGACCTTTCGGTCTGCATGTTCCGAGGCCATGTCTGCACATGCTAGGCTCGTCAAGTTAACCCTAAGTGTTTTGCTGTGTAAAACTGTCTTACACCCGTTGTATGTGAACGTAAGGATTTATCACACCCGATCATCACGTGGTGCTTCAAAACGACGAACTGTAGCAACAGTGCACAATTAGGGGAGAACACTTCTTGAAATTGTTTTAAGGGATCATCTTATTTACTACCATCGTCCTAAGTAAACAAGATGCATAAACATAATAAACATCACATGCAATTATATAGTTGTGACATGATATGGCCAATATCATATAGCTCCATTGATCTCCATCTTCGGGGCTCCATGATCATCTTGTCACCGGCTTGACACCATGATCTCCATCATCATGATCTCCATCATCGTGTCTTCATGAAGTTGTCACGCCAACGACTACTTCTACTTCTATGGCTAACGCGTTTAGCAAAAAAAGTAAAGTAGTTTACATGGCGTTCTTCAATGACACGCAGGTCATACAAAAATAAAGACAACTCCTATGGCTCCTGCCAGTTGTCATACTCATCGACATGCAAGTCGTGAATCCTATTACAAGAACATGATCTCATACATCACAATTCATCATTCATCACAACTTCTGGCCATATCACATAACATGATCAATCGCTGCAAAAACAAGTTAGACGTCCTCTAATTGTTTGTTGCATTTTTTACGTGGCTACAATTGGGTTCTAGCAAGAACGTTTTCTTACCTACGAATAACCACAACGTGATTTTGTCAACTTCTATTTACCCTTCATAAGGACCCTTTTCATCGAATTCGCTTCAACTAAAGTGGGAGAGACAGACACCCGCCAGCCACCTTATGCAACTAGTGCATGTCAATCGGTGGAACCAGTCTCACGTAAGCGTACGTGTAAGGTTGGTCCGGTCCGCTTCATCCCACAATACCGCTGAAGCAAGAAAAGACTAGTAGTGGCAAGCAAGTTGACAAGATCCACGCCCACAACAAAATTGTGTTCTACTCGTGCATTAGAGAACTATGCATAGACCTAGCTCATGATGCCACTGTTGGGGAACGTTGCAGAAAATTAAAAATTTTCCTACGGTTTCACCAAGATCCATCTATGAGTTCATCTAAGCAACGAGTCAAGGGAGTGAGTTTGCATCTAAATACCACTTGTAGATCGCGTGCGGAAGCTTGCAAGGGGATGGTGATGATGGAGTCATACTCGACGTGATTCAAATCACCGATGTTCAAGTCTGAACGGACAGCACCTCCGCGTTCAACACACGTGCGGACGGAGAGCGTCTCCTCCTTCTTGATCAAGCAAGGGGAAGGAGAGGTTGAGGAAGCTCGCTCAACGGCAGCACGACGTGTGGTGGTGTTGGTGCAGCGATATTCGACAGGGGCTTCGCAAGCGCCAGAATCGGAGGAGGAGATGTGTTGGGAGGGAGGGCTGCGCCTTGGAGATGTGTACAGCAGCCCTTCCCCCACCCCTCTATTTATAGGGGAAGGGGCAAGGGGGGCCGACCCCTCTATATGGGATCTAGAGGGGGGGCGGCGGCCAAGGAGGGGGGACTTGCCCCCCAAGCAAGGGGGGGCGCCCCCCTTAGGGTTTCCCCCCCCAACCCTAGGAGCAAACAAACTACATGATCTTTGTGCTATGCTTAGGATTGGGTCTTGTCCATCACATCATTCTCCTAATGATGTGAGCCCGTTATCAACGGCATCCAATGTCCATAGCCATGAAACCATGGCTATCTGTTGATCACAACGAGCTAGTCAACTAGAGGCTCACTAGGGACATATTGTGGTCTATGTGTTCACACGTGTATTACGATTTCCGGATAATACAGTTATAGCATGAACAAAAGACAATTATCATGAACAATGAAATATAATAATACTTTTATTATTGCCTCTAGGGCATATTTCCAACAAACATCACTATGTTGATCATATCTACTATATGATTCACGCTCGACCTTTCGGTCTCAGTGTTCCAAGGCCATATCTGTATATGCTAGGCTCGTCAAGTTTAACCTGAGTATTCCGCGTGTGCAACTGTTTTGCACCCGTTGTATTTGAACGTAGAGCCTATCACACCCAATCATAATGTGGTGTCTCAGCACGAAGAACTTTTGCAACGGTGCATACTCAGGGAGAACACTTATACCTTGAAATTTAGTGAGAGATCATCTTATAATGCTACCGTCAATCAAAGCAAAATAAGATGCATAAAGGATAAACATCACATGCAATCAATATAAGTGATATGATATGGCCATCATCATCTTGTGCTTCTGATCTCCATCTTCAAAGCACCGTCATGATCACCATCATCACTGGCGCGACACCTTGATCTCCATCGTAGCATCGTTGTCATTTCGCCACCTATTGCTTCTACGACTATCGCTACCGCTTAGTGATAAAGTAAAGCAATTACAAGGTGATTGCATTGCATACAATAAAGCGACAACCATATGGCTCCTACCAGTTGTCGATAACTTTGTTACAAAACATGATCATCTCATACAATAAATTTTAGCATCATGTCTTGACCATATCACATCACAACATGCCATGCAAAAACAAGTTAGACGTCCTCCACTTTGTTGTTGCAAGTTTTACGTGGCTGTTATGGGCTGAGTAAGAACCGTTCTTACCTACGCATCAAAACCACAACAATAGTTCGTCAAGTTAGTGCTATTTTAAACTTCTCAAGGACCGGGCGTAGCCACACTCGGTTCAACTAAAGTTGGAGAAACTGACACCCGCCAACCACCTATGTGCAAAGCACGTCGGTAGAACCAGTCTCGCGTAAGCGTACGCGTAATGTCGGTCCGGGGCGCTTCATCCAACAATACCGCCGAACCAAAGTATGACATGCTGGTAAGGAGTATGACTTGTATCGCCCACAACTCACTTGTGTTCTACTTGTGCATATAACGCATAAACCTAGCTCGGATGCCACTGTAGGGGAACGTAGTAATTTCAAAAATTTTCCTACGCACACGCAAGATCATGGTGATGCATAGCAACGAGAGGGGAGAGTGTTGTCCACGTACCCTCGTAGATCGAAAGAGGAAGCGTTAGCACAACGCGGTTGATGTAGGCGTACGTCTTCACGATCCGACCGATCAAGTACCGAACGTACGACACCTCCGAGTTCAGCACATGTTCATCTTGATGACGTCCCTCGAACTCCGATCCAGCCGAGCATTGAGGGAGAGTTCCGTCAGCACGACGGCGTGGTGACGATGATGACGTTCTACCGATGCAGGGCTTTGCCTAAGCACCGCTACGATATTATTGAGGTGGATTATGGTGGAGGGGGGCACCGCACATGGCTAATCGATCTCAAGGATCAATTGTTGTCTAGAGGTGCTCCCCTGCCCCCGTATATAAAGGACCAAGGGGAAGGGGGCGGCCGGCCAGGGGAGGGCGTGCCAGGGAGGAGTCCTACTCCCATCGGGAGTAGGACTCCCTCCTTTCCTTGTCCAAGTAGGAGAGGGGAAGGAAGGGGAGAGAGGAGGAAGGAAAGGGGGGCGCCGCCCCCTTCCTTGTCCTATTCGGACTAGAGGGGGAGGGGGCGCGCGACCTGCCCTGGCCGCCCCTCCTCCGCTCCACTTTGGGCCCATGAGGCCCATTAACGCCCCCGGGGGTTCCGGCAACCCCCCGATACTCCGGTATACATTCCATAACCCCCGGAACCATTCCTATGTCCAAATATAGTCGTCCAATATATCATTCTTCATGTCTCGACCATTTCAAGACTCCTTGTCATGTCCGTGATCATATCCGGGACTCCAAACTATCTTCGGTACATCAACACACATAAACTCATAATATAACCGTCATCTAACTTTAAGTGTGCGGACCCTACGGGTTCGAGAACTATGTAGACATGACCGAGACACGTCTCCGGTCAATAACCAATAGCGGAACTTGGATGCTCATATTGGCTCCTACATATTCTATGAAGATCTTTATCGGTCAAACCACATAACAACATACGTTGTTCCCTTTGTCATCGGTATGTTACTTGCCCGATATTCGATCGTTGGTATCTCAATACCTAGTTCAAACTCGTTACCGGCAAGTCTCTTTACTCGTTATGTAAGGCATCATCCCGCAACTAACTCATTAGTCACATTGCTTGCAAGGCTTATAGTGATGTGCATTACCGAGAGGGCCCAGAGATACCTCTCCGACAATCGGAGTGACAAATCCTAATCTCGAAATACGCCAACTCAACATGTACCTTTGGAGACACCTGTAGAGCTCCTTTATAATCACCCAGTTACATTGTGACGTTTGGTAGCACACAAAGTGTTCCTCCGGTAAACGGGAGTTGCATAATCTCATAGTCATAGGAACATGTATAAGTCATGAATAAAGCAATAGCAACATACTAAATGATCAACTGCTAAGCTAACAGAATGGGTCAAGTCAATCACATCATTCTCTAATGATGTGATCCCGTTAATCAAATGACAACTCATGTCTATGGTTAGGAAACTTAACCATCTTCGATTAACGAGCTAGTCAAGTGGAGGCATACTAGTGACACTATGTTTGTCTATGTATTCACACATGTACTAAGTTTTCGGTTAATACAATTCTAGCATGAATAATAAACATTTATCATGAAATAAGGAAATAAATAATAACTTTATTATTGCCTCTAGGGCATATTTCCTTCACTTCCCCCATTGTTGACCTTCTTCGAGCTTGCTAACTCTCAATCCCTCCATGGATTCTTGCTAGTTTTTGAGGGAAAAGAGAGAGGTGATCTAGATCCACATTTCGACCAATCACTTTCTCCTCTATGTGAGGGGAACCCCTTGGATCTAGATCTTGGAGTTCTTGGTGTTCTCCTTCTTGTTCTTCCTCTCATTTTCCTCCCTAGCATTAGTTGCTTCGGTGGGATTTGGGAGAGAAGGACTTGGGCACTCCGTGTGCCCTTGCCATTGCATTTGGTGCGTCGGTTTGAGTTCTCCGTGGTGATACATGGAAGTTACAAGTTGAGCAGCTTATTACTCTTGGGTGCTTGGCACCCTTGAGCTTGTTCCTCTTGGGTGCTTGGGCGCCCTAGACGGTTGGTGGTGTTCGGAGCTCAATCATTGTGGTGTAAAGCTCCGGGCAAGCGTCAAGGTCTCCAATTAGGTTGTGGAGATCACCTCGAGCAATTTGACGGGTACCCGGTGACCGCCCCCAAGGGTTGCCAAAGTGTACAGGTTCGGTGACCGCCCCCAAGGGTTGCCATTTGTACGGGTTCGGTGACCGCCCTCAAGGGTCCCATAGTGGAATCGCGGCATCTTGCATTGTGCGAGGGCGTGAGGAGATTACGGTGGCCCTAGTGGCTTCTTGGGGAGCATTGTGCCTCCACACCGCTACAAACGAAAATTAGCATCCGCAAGTGTGTGAACTTCGGGATACATCATCGTCTCCGCGTGCCTCAGTTATCTCTTACCCGAGCCCTTTACTTATGCACTTTACTTTGTGATAGCCATATTGTTCTTTGTCATATATCTTGCTATCACATAGTTGCTTATCTTGCTTAGCATAAGTTGTTGGTGCACATAGGTGAGCCTAGTTGTTGTAGGTTTTGTGCTTGACAAATTAACCGCTAGGTTTATTCCGCATTTGTTCTAGCCTAAAGCGTAATTATTTTAAAGCCCCTATTCACCCCCCCCCTCTAGGCGACATCCATGATCTTTTAGCAAGGCTCTTTCCTCAACCCATACCTTACCGAACTACTCACACATGAAGATCAGATCACACGAACAACACATCATGGAGATCGATTGATTGATAATATATTTTGCAATGGATGTCGTGTGCGATGCACGATTACAGGTATGATCTAGTGGAAGATGAACTATGGCGGTGATGGCGGCTATGGAGATGGAAATGTCGGCTAGGGTAGATGGAGATGGATGAATATGAGTTTGTTCTGGCTTCGCTCACGGATGTTTTGTTGACATTTCGGCCTCGACCCCTTTATAAAAGTTGTTCAGGTGGATGAGAGGGCTCGGTTTCCGCGCCATATGACTGCTCATGCAAGCGGTCGCGGTTGTATGAAATGTCGTCTTTTGATCAGTGGCTTTTGGTGCGCCTCCTCCTGATTTCTTCTATCTCCTCTTTCACTCCTTTCCATGTTCTCACTTGATTTTGACCATATTTAGCCCATTTCTTGTGGAAACACAATGAAGAGAAGATTTGTGGAATCATTTGCATTCTTTGGTCATTAGTGGCAATATCAGAGCGAATATCTCTATTTAATTGAAATATGTCGGTTTAAATAAAGGGCAGATGAGTGTACAAATATGACTCATCGGTCAGCAATCAAAAGCGGTTGCCAGTGGGGGAGACACCTACTCCGCGATCAGGGAGCAAGAGAGGTTGAGGATCCTCGCGGAGCATCAGGGAAAGCGCGGAAAATGACGTGGAAGATGGACGACTTCCTTGACCGCCCTCTGCCTCCGCACCACCACCGCATCCTCATCGATCAGGATTGGCGTTATACGAGATCCTGTCGTTGGCAACACCGCCGCCAACACCACCACATCCTCTTTTGGATCTGGTGGATTCTGAATGCGGGAGTCATCGAGATCCGGACGAAAAGGGAGCTGCAACCGAGGACAATTATTGGTGCCGATGGAAGTGCGGCCTTGGTAGTGAGGGAGTGGGAAGAAGACGAGCGGAGGGAGGAAGAGTTGCATTGCGTCTGGAGGCCTTTGATCGACTTATTACCTAATAAAAGTATGTTTTATTTGGTACGTAAATAAGTTCTTACAAAATAAATGATTATTTAAAGAAAATCTTAAAGTTCATTTAGGTAGGCGATCAAGCGCGGGATTTGGTAAATGTTATTTCAGCACAGTACAAAGCATATTTTTCATATACACGCATATACACTCACGTCTATGAACGCGCGCACGCACACCATATCAAATGAGCATATTCGAGATACCTGGCACAACATCTTAAGATTGACGAAGTGACCACAGGCACCTCGCCATCGACTGGAACCTTTCCTCCCACTAGACGAATATTGTCGGAAAGCCTAAAATTAAGCCATGAAAACACGAACACCAATGCAAGTATGGAACTTGAACCGTTCCACCACAAGGAACCTAACCATATGAGCTACACAGTTCAAAAAGAAGATATTTATGGAATCATATTAATATAGATGGGTAAATCACGGACTAGCATACTAAATATACCCTGTTGCAACACATGCAATTTTCTAAATCTAAAAAGTACCGCTGGAACATACAGAAAGACAAAAATGTTTTTTTTTCTTTGGCAAATCTGACTGTTCATATTTGCAGGGCCGGCCCATAGGCCGGGGCAACGGGGCGACCGCCCTGGGCCCCTGGGACGTAGGGGCCCCGGCCCAGGTAGTATCTTCTTTAGGTCTAGAAAAAATTAAGAGGAAATAAAAGAAAGCCTAAGCCCACCACGTAACAAGAGCACCGATGGACCGAAATAATCGGTCGCTAGTTTGCTACGCTGCTGGAGCACTCCATCGATCTCCTCCAGTCTCCTCGCCGCCTCGGCTCCTTCCCCGAATTCTCCAATCTCAAGAACAGCGCCGCCGCTCCCATGCACTTCCAAATTCGATGTGCCGCTCCCGTGTATCCATTAATGGAGACTGGTGGTGCTATTCCCTTCCCCCAATCATCTATGTTTGCGGAGTAGAGGAGTGTGAGGATAAGGGGAAAATATCTAGTGCTACCAAGGATAAGGTAGGAGCGGCTCGATACGTCACATGCTTTCGTGCTGATGAAGCCTCACAGCGAACCAAAAAAGAAACATGACATGGCTACTTTAAGTGATTTAAGCTTCGTGTTTTCCATCCAAGGACCAAAAGTCCAAGGTCCCTATTCTCCTCATTGGTGAATGAAATAAAGTACCTGAGGAGTCTTCGCGATACGAGTTTTAAGTATGTTCATCGTAGTCAAAATAATGTTAGTGACTTCTTGGCAAAATTTGCTAGAACAGAGAATATAACAGTAGTATGGCTTAACTCTGGTTTGTCAGAGGTCATTGAATTTTGTAATGCAGACTGCGGACTTACCGCTTGAGTAATACAAAGTTTAAACCGCAAAAAAAAAAAAAAAAAAATCTGACCGTTGCCGGTTAACGTTTTTCTATTTTACTAGTAAGCATGCACGTGCAACGCACGTCTCAAACAAAACAAGTTAACATGGTATCAGATCGCTACAAAATGTTATCATGTCACTCAAATTGTATTTTCAAAAAGTGTGACATATTTCTGATCCAACACATGTATCATAGTCTATAGTAAAACCATCTATTCTGGATCTAATTTTTATTTAGTGAGTTCTTTTACCGAGCCATTTAAGTGTGTCTTATGCACAACCATATGAGCGCGTGTGTAACACACGATCCGGAAACATGTCTCCGCCTAAAATTCAATATCACATAATAAATGTATTATAAATTGTTACAAAAAATATATTTTAAAACCCGCAACTAAGCATGTCTTGAAGGTACATCTTTTGAAGCAATGAAGGTCCATCTATGGATGCGATCAATGATGCTTCGTTCAATATGTGGGATGTTGTTTTGAGCTTCATTCTCTTCGTACTTTAAAATATCCACCAAAAATTGCTTCCTCAGCTGAAACCCATCCTACATATGCATTATACAGCATTGTTATAACAAGTTGCATGCGCAATGTGTATAGAAATAAGCATGGTGTAAACACTCACCTTGGGTATGGGAAAATATAGTTTTCCATCGCACAATGAGTGCATGTAATTAAAAACCAAATAACCGGACAGGGCACTGCATGTATGAAATAAACACATAATGTGTGTTGAAAGAATCAATTAATATTGTAATGCGTTTAAAAGATTCATACCAGTGTGAGTTTGTTGGAGCAACAGGAACTAAGGATTCCCATTTAGAGATATCATCCTTGAATGCAGGGTTTGCAACTTCAAGCGCAAGGTTTAGGTTGTCGGCCACAATTTTAAGTACGTTATTCCCCAAAGTAGGTATTGGTAACGGATCAAAAATTGAGACAACCTTTTTATTTTGATCCAACACAAACAATAGAAATAGCCCAAACATACACCAAGGCAATAAAATCTGCAATGATGAAATAGTTTAAAAATACATGTGATATTAATTAAGACCAAATAAAGCACTGTTAAAGATGAAAAATTTAAATCTTACCTCATCACATTGTGAGATATGGTAATCATTACTGTCTGGCCAGCTTTGAAACAACCGTCTCAATGTAGCAATTTCCATATTTTCACGATGACTTCGTGCATAGTGGAACATCGACTAAAATAAGAATGAGAAAATATTAGTGCAATGAGAAAAAAATGTAATACATGATTATAGTAACTTACACAAAAGTTCAGATCCATATAGTGAGATGGAATGTCTCTGAGAAGCTGGACTTCGTGGCGCGCTAATATCCGCACAACCATATTAAAGCAATGGATATCCATGTATTCATCATTGTTCAATATGTTTTTTATTTGTCTCAAATTTAAGCTAATAGGGTACGGATCAGAGCTTTTCACCCATTCGCTCCTGTAAAATCGAAATTCTGTCATTATATTGACATCAAAGTAATTTATTGGAATACAAAATGAACTAAAAAATATAGTTACTCTAGTAGAGCGACATCATCAACCATACCGATGAACAAGCAAAGTTCATCTATTAAATCATCATTTGTTGGATTGACAGACGGTGAAAGGATAAATGACCGCGAGATGAGCTTGACTTCTCCTGATGTATTTGATGTTTTGAAATTCTCAGGAGGTCTATCCAGAATCATACATTCCGTGGGATCTATGTTGTTTTCGTCATCTTCAATGTCTCGATTTCTTATATTATCATCATTCAATTCCGAGTCCACTAAAATGACAGCTAATTTTGTTCTAAAATCTGTCATATGTTTCTATTAAAGTAGTAATAAGAGTTAAATAGTGATATAACATAGAATAAGTATAATGATACACGGTGAAATGTACCTGTGTAGGAATATCAGACAAAATTACTCCTGTGAAGTACTTCATAAAATTTATCATCCATAGACCACAAGATGACCTGCATGATTACAAAACTTAAATATACTCAATAAATTGTTATCATTTTTATAGGGATTCATATTATTTTTTGAAATCATCCAATGATCATGACCGTAACAAGCTGCGACGAAAACAAAAATCTCACCCATGCAGCATGTGAACCGGACATGCCCTTTGAAATTTAAAGATATTTTTATTTTGTTTGGAAAAAATGCCACACTCACTTACAATGGGTCACTGGCTTATATATTAGTAGTACTCTCTCTGTTCCAAAATATAGGTCGCTGGACGATTCCTAGTACACATTTCGTCACGTTACGCATTTTACCAGCGTTCCGAAATTGCCCCCGCGCTCACGCAGACCAGTCACTCCCCAGTCCCCACTCGCTCTTGTTCCCCACCGCTCCACTACCCACCGCCCTCTCCCCGTCGCCGCTGTGTCGCTCCGTCGTCACCGCCCTGTCTCCGTCGCCGTCGTGTCACTCCATTGTCACCGCCCTCTTCCTCCCCATGGTCGCCTTGCTCCCCATCACCTACGCCCACTCTGACAGCCCCCAACCTAGTGTGTGTTTGTGTGGTTTTCCATTATTAACCGGACAATCTTCTTAATAATCAAGAAATCATCAAAGCTTTTGCTTCGTATTTGAATTTATTTACTCATACTCATTTCCTCAACTAAAATTCAGATAAATGTGTTTTTTACCAGTAATTTTTTTCAACTTTTTTAGATAATATTTATACAGGAAACCTATTAAAACATCAAATGATTATGACTATAAAAATAATGGATTTTTATATTATTATAATGTGAGGTGAATCGGACACGGCTGATAAAAATAAGACAACTTCTTTTTTGGTTCGGACAAGGCCGTGATCAATCACAATCTCTCCCGTCACTGCCTAGTACAGTACTCTACATAGTAGCATTAAGAAAAAAACGTCAGATTTCTAAAAAAAACCGTCAGTCATCATCTCCACTGCCGCCTCAGATTCTTCTCTGGACTATTCCCCACCACTCCATCACAATCTCCTCCGTTCCCCATTCTCTCCACCATAGCCAGCGCTCCCTGGTCAGGACGCCCCCTCCCCTTCGTCACCATCGCCGGCGCTCCCTGGTCAGGCTGCCCTCCCCTTCGTCACCAGCGTGGCCGCTCTCTCACACCCCGTAGGTCAAAGGTTGAATTTATATCCGCCGCTGTTGGTGCTGCTGGGCGAGGAGGCGCTGGATGCGCGTGCGCCGGCGCTGGATCCGCGTGCGCCGGCGCTGGATCTACTCCGTCTGGCTCCGACGACCTTACCCCGTGGCTCCGGGACAGGAAGGCTACCCCGACGACATACAGGTCCGCCCCCTTCTCCTCTCCTCTTGGATTTCTTCTTCTTCCCTTCCCTGAGATGAGATGTACGTTCCTGCCTCACGCAGGCAGCAACTGTACTCTATGCACAGAGAGGAGGATGAAGACACCCAGCCATGGATTTTTAGCAGCACTCACTCAAGGAAAAAGTGCGCCACCTCCCGCCTCCCCTCTCTATTTGATTCAATTCTACAGCTGTGTATGCGAGTTCCTCACACCTTGTTGCTCTGTTGGTGTTCGTGCTGGGCTGCAGGAGACCTCAACACGCCAATGGATGCAGCCAGCCTCCAACTCACCACGCACCTGCACCAACTTGATGTAGGGAGAGGAGGAGTGAGGCTTCTCTCACGGGATGACGCCCAGCCATGGGTCAGCAGCAATCCAAGGTCAAGCCTCCCTCTACCTCTCTCTCTCGTTTTGATTTCATAGGTCTGGTTCCCTGTTTTTTCTGCTGCTCTAGATTCACTTGCATGCTTGACTGAATCTAGTTGCTCTCAGGCCCTAGTGTTCAATGAGATAGGCATTGCACTGTTTACTAATTTAATTTGCTTGCGTGCAGCCACATGGTCCAGAGATAGAATTGAGATATTCAGACTAAGTTTAATGATTTGCTGGTTATAATTACTGAATTTCGCTTGGTGCTATCACTGTCGGCCTCTAGTGCTGAATCAGTTGTACACTGTACTGTTTACCAATTTAATTTGCTTGCTTGCCGCCACATGGTCCAGAGATAGAAATTCAGATATTGAGACTAAAGTTTAATGATGTGCTGGTCATAATTGGTTCAGCGACTAAATCTGTCCCCAAACTGCCAAAATTGTATGCCAAAGCTAAAAAACTATCAACACTTTGCTTTCAAGATGAGCCTAAATTCAGTAAGATGTGTGCGCAACTTGCTTTCAAGAATGTTAAACTACTCCATGCTTATTTAAACTAATTCCTCCTACAGATTGCTGTCAAAATAAGCCTAAATTCAGAGTCTTCGGAAGTCAATTACTTTGAGCCTTTGAGTTAGGAGGTATACCAGTCTCTTTGTAGTTTGATCTTAATACACTCTTCCCTTGGCCATGATGAGATGTTTAAGTCTTTCCACTTATCAGTTTTTAGTTCCACTTGAATCGATGCATATTAGAATACATTTTCTAGTCCTTTGAGCTGTTGAATGAATAAATGAAAAAGTATTAGCATCACAACTGAACAATAATATAAATCGTGTTATCAAAAGATGGTGTAGTGGGACTAATGACTAACCATAGCGGTGAGGTCTTTGCGGCTCATTCCTGTGCCTAGCGAGTCGAGCACCTGGATGCATCGCTGCCCGGCATTTATAACTGCTAAGTACCAATGGAAGTGTTCAATGTTAACTGGAATGTATATCTGAAAATAGGGTTTTTGTTAGTTTAGGTCCCATCTATACAAACATTTATATGGAACTGAGACTCACCATATCATGTTCCAAATAAGTTTTAGCTCTGTTTAATACCCATCTTGGTGCGTCATCCCGTATAGAGCTAAATTCTTTTATCATCTTAGAGATGCATGCACTCTCTAAGAACACACTTCCACCTGACCTCATCTGTAGATGCTCTTTAGCACTTATGCAATGTATGTATGCGTCTATGATCTGGTACGCATCATTTCTGTGCAGCCAATCGGATTCATCATTGTCAGAAACATTCTCCTTGTCAGTTTGTATGAATCCATTGTATGGTCCTAAAGTGGGTAATGCACCATCTGGGCCTGTGATGTTCTGCAGCTGGGTGACCGCCTCTTGTCCAGTAGCTGGCATATGCGACACAAGGTTACTGGCATTGAAAGCAGCAGTAATGTTCTGCAGTTGGGTGACCGCCTCTTGTCCAGTAGCTGGCATATGCGACACAAGGTTACTGCCATCGAAAGCAGCAGTAATATTTCTATTTTGCTCACGGGTTTGGCGTTGTCTCCTTAATATTTCCTCTCTATTCTGTGCATAACGCTCCCTTTCCCTCCGATTCTTAGTCTCATTAGTGACTGAACAGATGAAGAAAAAATAATTACATGCCAATTCAATTGGGGCATAGATAATGAAAATTGATCATCATTACCTTGTGATACAGCTAGCTGTGCCGGTGTTCCGTTTTGTAGGCCATCTATTTCCTCAGTGGTTTTTTTTTCTTTTGTACGCTTCACGCCTTCTCTTATTAATCTCATCTTTATTTTTTGCATACCGCCCTCTATCCCTCTGCCTTTTTAGTTCCTTTGGGTCTGCAAATCATGACACAGTTCAGCAGTTGTAATACTGTATCGTCTTGAGTGACTGGGTTATGATCAATACCTGTTGTTTGGTTGTTGCTTATATCCTGGAAGGGAGGGTGCGTCCTGACTGGGTTATGATCAATACCTGATGTTCGGTTGTTGCTTATATCCTGGAAGGGGGTGCGCGTACTGCTGGGAGTGTGGGTCCTGTTGGGAGTGGTAGGGCCCATACGAATACGAACTCCTGTAAAAACATGTGAGATCATTATATTTAATGGAGCACAAGACCATCATTTAGAATATGGAACCAACAACCTCGAAATGTAATGCTGTACTTTATAATAGATTCAAGAGGCCTCATGCATAGGGTGTATTTTCTTATGGTCATATGATTTTGAGGGGACATCTTTGTAATAGATTCAATCGCGATTGTCGCTTTCGATCAAGAGGCCTCATGCATAGGGTGTATTTTCTTATGGTAATATGATTTGGAGGGGACATTGGCGGTAAACATGTAGCTCTGTAGTTTGTAATAATATTCATATAGATTAATGTTCGGAACCAATAGGTCACAGTCAGTGTGAATTTTATATGTACATATTAATTTAACAAAACATTGTGGCAAACTACAAAGATTTGTTTCAGTCATAGGTTAGGTCAGTGGTATCAAATTTTCAGTACCATCGGTACCTGTTGAGGATCTGTGGTATGATTTCACTTGCTCATGCATTTTGATTGGTTTTCACAACATATGCTCACGGCATATGGTTCGTTCTTGCATCGATTACATGGACAATCATAGATCGTAGTATGCTGATTAACCATGATTTCACTATTTATGTAGAACTATGCAGAACAGAAACAGGAGCAATGAACGGATGTCATTGTTAACATCTTCACATGCGTGCAAATCAGCCTGCCGAGGAGTTTGCCGCCGCCGATGCGCAGTCCGGAGACAGTCGCGTCAGTGTGGGCGACGGCGTGACAGTCGCGCCAGTGTGGGCGACGGCGTCTGAAAGATTGAAGAGAAAGCATGCACTTGTGTTGGCTCGGAGGTCGTCGTCGTGGATGTCGCGGGCGTCGTCCTGGATGTCGCGTCGTCGGCGTCGTCGGTGCGGCCGTCGTCTGGCGTCGTCGGTGCGGGCGTTTCGGTGGAGGGCAACTCTGAAGAGCGTCAGGAGGATAGGTCGCCGCTAATTTAGGAGCGGATGTGGCTGTTTCGATGTGTTTTTTTCTTTTTTTCTTTTTGGTTGGCGTTGGCTGAAGGACGGCAGAGTTTCGTCCTCCCACCTAAATTGCTTAGCGTACAACGTCAGGGGTACTTTTCTGTATTTACGGTTAGATCCCATTGAGTAGGCTTATCTTGACCCTCCAATTGATGCGTTTTCTTCTGTGTACAGTAAGCGGGGTGCGTTTAGGGTAGTTAACGTTTGCTTATTTTATAGTAGTAGAGATTTGGCTGTGAGGGAGTGGGGGAGACGAGAGGAGACAGGGAGAGTCGCCTCGCGTCACCTTTTATTCACTTACCAAGTAAAATGTTTTTTTCAAATGAAAAGTAAAATGAATTTTTATTTGGTGAGCCAATAAGTTCTTATATCATACAAAATTGTGTTTTATTTGGTAAGTTAATAAGTATTTACCAAATAAAATCTAAAATTATTTAAGTAGGTAAATCATGGACATGATTTAGTAACACTTATTTTACAGTATCATATTTATATGGACAGATAAATCAAGGCCTAGCATACTAAAATGTTTATATTCCGTTGCAACACGTAGACAATTATCTAACGCTACTAAGAAGTACCGCTCAAATATAAACAAATATGAAAATGTTTTCTCTTTGCTTTGGCAAATTTGACGATTCATGTTTGCTAGCTTATATGCTAAGTACTCCCTCCGTTCCAATGTATTTGTCATGGTTTTAGTTTAAATCATTTAAATTTGATTAAAACCATGACAACTATTTTAAAACGGAAGGGGTAGGACTGAAAAATGGTAACGCCGTCTCCACAAATCGACATGATTGATGCATTCCACACGTAATGGACGGCGCTGTCTAGGCAGAAATATTAGGATGATCTTTACGTTCAGATAAAGATGCGTGACACGTCGCGGCAGCTCCGGGTGATATTCCACAACGTATGTCGTGTCGGCAATGAAAAGGATAGCCCAAAATGGAATTGGCATCTACTACCACTATAAAAGAAAAAGAGAGGCACATCCAAACAATCACAATCATCCATCATCAATATCTAATGGTCAATAATCCTCCTGTGTTTAACGCTGCAACCACGCGTTAACCAAATCCATCGATCGCTAATCTGACCCGCCGTTCAAAAAAAAAAAATGCTACCCGCACACGACCGCGCAACCTCTCCCCTCTTCCCCGCACAACCCCTCTCGCCTCCTCCTCCCCGCACGTCTCTCGCCCCCTCCTCGATCTCGCTCGCCCCATCCTCCTCCTCCCGTGCCGTTCGCCTCCCCGTCGTTCTCGCAGCCTTGCGCCGCCGTTAGTCGCAGGAGCCACCCCGCCGCGCCCGGAGCCGCCTCCCATAGCCGCCGCCGGTCCGCGCCCGGAGCCGCCCCCCGCAGCCGCCACCGGTCGCCGCGGCCGTCGCCCCGGGAGCCTACCCGCCGGCCTTTTGCCGCCTGCCGCGGTCGCACCCTTCGTCGCCGGTGGCCGCGCACATTCTGCTGACTCCAAGACGAGGAGCCGGTGCATCGACGCCAGTGCGGGATCTGTCCGCTCCTCGCTCGCCGTTGACGCCGCCATAGGCGGAGGTGCCGCTGCTCCACGGGATCCAGCAAGGTCGTCTTCCATCACGACAGCCCATCACGGGTGCAGGTGACTGGGGCGTGGTAGTCGTCCCCATCGCCTCTACTGTCCCCATGCCAAGCGGTGGTCCTTCCCGGTGGCCCTTGCTCCTTCGCCAGCGCGCCTCCGCGCCGGGCCGCCGCCTCTGCTCCTCCGCCAGAGCCCTGCCGCGCCCGGTCGCAGCCTCACGCGCCTCCGTGCCGGCCCTCCACGCCTCTCCGCGCACGCCGCAGACGCCCCTCCTCACCTCCCACGACATGCCCGAGGAGCTCAACTGACGACGACACCCATCTCCTTTCAGGTAAATCATGTTTCGATCTTTATATTCTGTTATTATATGCTTGTACTGATTTCTTAACTTCCCCGTGGTTTTACCTTAATCCACTTGCATCTTGAGGGTCCTAAAAACAAACACTGCATACTGTTTTATCATCTCAACGATGTTCAGATGCATTTTCAGGGTCCTCTGATTTTCACAATAAAAAACAGCTTCTGCTGAACATAAACATCATGACAAATGCCCCCAAACCAGAAGCGAAATCACCTAACAAACATAATGCCATCAGGGCATCTACAATGGGGAGTGCTTATCTGGGCGCTTAAACAGAAAAAGGTAAACACCAGAATTTTTTTCAAGCACCAAGCGTGATCTATCCCAGCGCTAGGCACTAACCATCGGCGCTAAGCATTGGTGAGAATAGTGATCCGTGTGTCATCTCGTGAGGAAAGAAAAAGAAAGAAAATGCTAGCGCTTGATGCCTTGTTTTGCGTCGCTGCGGCGCCCGATGCAAGGAATCGATACCGTAACTGCCAATCGACTAGGATCATTTCCCTGGCGCCCTCTCTTAGCGCCTAGCGTTGGAGATGCCCTCAGACGCAATCCCGAATCTCTCATCAATGCAAAGATGAGTGGACGTTCCAAAAGCTTTATCTCCGTTACCTGCTGGTTCGAGATCTGCACAAGTTTCCTCCCTTCCGTTGTAAGCCTCATCTGAAGGTATTCTTCCCCGGCCTTGTCATTCTGCAAGAGATGATTGAATGTTTGTTTCGACATGGATCTCCATAGACGAAGTTCTGCACTCATGTGTTGCAGATTTTGTATTCTATCCCACCTCCATTTAGTTTCAACTGTAGTTACCTGATAAACCGTGGAGGACAAGCGCCGTAGCAAACCAGAGAAATGGACAAGCGCCGTAGCAAACCAAAGAAATTAATTGTTATAACTGTTGTTTATGCTTGTTTGATTCCGATGCTTCCAGTTGGCATTTGTCTGTCATCTATTCATAGTTTCTGAAGCGCTACTTTTCTTAAGAAAATTACACATACAAGCTGCAACCCTGAGTGAGCACAATTGTCCTATAGCACATAATTCAGATTTTCACTTTTAAATACTTAAGAAGTGCATTTTTTTCTTGAAATTTGTACATGCTTCTGGTCAGAGTGAGCACAACTGTCCTACGGTACAAAATTCAGAGTTTTGCTACACATTCAGATTACTAAGAATGCCAGAATTGCAAATACGTTAAGAGGCATGCCATGTAATTGCAACAATTAGCAATAATAAGGTCTTATATATTTTGTAATTTCCAGGTCCTTTTTTTCTTTAATTTTTTTTCCAGGTCCTTTGATTGGTCTATTCTGCGTCAAAGGTCCCGTTCATCTCGGGCAAATTGCGTTGCAGCCTCAATTGTACATGTGCTTCAATCTATTTTCATGTTGTTTTCTTGGGCCTTAGTGTTTTGCTTCTTGGGTGTTTGACGAACGCTTCACAAATTAAGCTCCTCTTAACAATTTCATAGGTGTCGGTTGGCCTGCAGCTCGTGTGGTCGGAGGTGCTCGTGCGGGATGAAACTTTGGACGATCTATGTTCATGTCATTACTGTTTATAAATATCTTCTGTTGTTCTAGATGATAGTCTTGACTTTTCCGGTGTTCATGGCGGTAACTAAGGTATATCTATGTTGTAGTCGACAAGGAGGCCTACCTATGATGCCCGTGCAGTTGAAAATGTTTGCAAGGCAGCCTATGATGTCTGGTTGGAGGCCTACTTATGATGTCAGATTGTTGTACACGGAAATTTTGCGGGATAGTTTGCAAATTGGGAGTTTATGTTTTTCTTAGTTAGCTTTTAAGATTGTTGTAGTTAAAACATGAGATGGAAGCCTCATATTGAATACTTAGCTATGTTACAAATTTATAGTAGTGGCTATCTTCTACATCAGCCTGTGTTCAAATAGTCTATTTTGTATGTTTGTTCACAGAAGTTGATTATCCTAGCATACAACTACCCTCCGGTCGTGAAGCCTTAGATTGAATACAAAGCTATGTTGCCAATGATCTCATAACCTTGCCTGTCACATTGCACCTATGATATGAGGAGTATGACAAATTTTACAAATAGAACATATATAATTTGTGGTAGCAGAATTACATTTAGTACTGAATATTTGATTAATAATCCTTACTCCATATGGAGCAAAGTCTACAACCTTTATATCTAAAGCAGTTTAACTTTGATACTAGGCAGTGGGTATGCTAAGCTTTGCCACTTTCTGAAGTGTGTTGAAATAGGAGTTTCAGTTCTTGATTTTTCAGGAAACTGAAGAAGAGCGTTTGAGGAAAGAGGAGAAGTGGGAGGCACAGGAAGATAAGAAGGGGAGAAGGGAGGGGGAAAACGAGAAGTTGCTCAAGAAGAATACTAGAAACGCCTTACCAGTAGGCTTTCGTTGCAATGTTTTCATGGATTATTGGATGAGTCTTCCTCTTGATTGTTTTTTTAGGTAAGTTCATGATCACATTGAAAATATGCGATTGATACATGGAGTTTTGTGGATGACCTGATTTATTGGGCCTTTTTGAGATTTTTGTTTGGAATTAATATTCAGCACAACCATTGTCAAAGTATATTGATCAACAGATCAGCTTCTAAATCATTCATCATTTTCAATTTTGTGTGATGGGTTCAGTAAGATGATGACATCCGATTAATATCTTGCTGTTCGGGAGGTTTTGACTATATGAAAAATATTGTTTTCTTGCCAGTGAAGATTAGCATCTTTGTACGCCTACCCTATAGTAAATTGCCGTATTCAGATCAATTGTTGGATTATCAGGGTCATGAACTGCTAAAAGATAGTGATGATCCCTTGAGTCTATTATAAGTGCCATTTTAGTTAGATGTCCTTTTTATCGATTTGTTTATGATAATAATTGAGAAATAAGAAGCATTGTGGCATATCAAATATTACCATACATGGAAAATACCCTTTGGAATATGGTGGTAATTACACCTGGTTTTGTATTTTATTTAAAAAAATCAGAAAAATTTAAAATGTTCCAAAACATTTTCCCAACAAACTTGATTTGTCGTTTCTGTCGTACAATAGCATGAACAGTATGATGTATATAGTGACAAATTTGTTTTTTTACGTCCACAATAACATGAAAGTCATTTCTTGGGGAAAGATTTTATATGGGTGCAACGTAAAAAACATTATTATTGGAGATATATCATGTATGAAGGAAAAATTATGTAAATATCAACCCGTATTTTGATAATTATTTGATGACAAGTGAGACATGCGTTGCACGTGCAAGCTTACTAATGATAATAAATTATGTTTAGGTAGAGCGGAGCGGCAAACAGTGCAATCGTGCACATGCCACTTGCGCGGCTCAGTTTTGGCTGGATGATAGGACGATGGGTCAGCTTTGATGGAAAACGACCTCCGTCCATCCGGGCTCCCTGTGTTATACGGAGCACTGTGCACGAGCAATAATGCCTGATATGCTTTTTTTTAACATCAGTATAGACATAAAGCGCTCATATACACGCGCATACACTCATCCCTATGAACACATACACGCACACCCTACCTTTATGAGCATCTCTAAAAGACTGAGCCGGCATATCATCTTGAAATTTACGAAGTCACCGTAGGCATCTCGTCGTCGACGGGAACATCCCACTGAATGCGCATCGCTGGAAATCCTGAAATAAATTCAGGAATAAATGCGAGTACCAGGATTTAAACCCTGATGGGCTGATAATGCCTGATATGCTGGAATACATCTGTATGACTTCTTTAGAGCACCTCCAATAAGTGATGCAGAGGTAAAAATAACTGAAATATACATCACCAATACCCAAAAACATCTCTTCAACTGATGACGTAGATGCAGATTTTTTTAATCGGATTTTACATCTACATCACCAAGTGATGCAAATATACATCACTTGGGGACGTCAGATGTAAAACACAGCATCGTCGTGCGAAGTCCAACTACCACTGGAACCTTCATTCCCCCTCCCACGGCGTGACCGTCCTGCCTCTCGTCGCACCATGTCGTCGTGCCGCCCGTCCATCGGGCCCCGCCGCAGCCCGTCATCGCCAGATCTAGCCTCCCCACCCGTTGCCCCACGCCTCGAAATCGCCAAAATTGAAGCCGCCCCCCCCCCGATTTGAAGCATTTTTGTCCCCGTTGGCGTCCGCATAGCCTCCACCTTTATCTTCCGATCATCTCCCAGTGACTCCGCCGCTTCCCCGCAGCCGTATGCCTCGACTTTGGCTGAATCAAAGCCGCTGGGCCGTCATCGCTCTATTTGGAGAATGTTTGTCGTCCCCGCCTCGCCGCACAGTCTTCGTGACTCCGCCGGTCGTCTCCCCACGACTCTGACTCCCGATTCCAAGCCACACCCCATGTCGCCGCCGTGCCGCAGAAGAAGGTCTTGAAGAGCAAGATCGGCTTCTTTAGGGGAGAAGCCGTCCGAGAACTTTGATTTCGAGTTCCAGTGTGACGGCTATTGAACTGATGTAGTAGTTCAACTAGTATTACATCATCTATTGGAGCACAATTTTACATCATCTATTATACGTCATCGATTGAAGTTGGCTCTTTTTTGATGATGTATATTTTACTCCAACCATTTTATGGTGATGTAAAATACATCATTTATTGGAAATGCTCCTATGTTTTATCTTCTTTTTACAAGTCTTTATTTTTATCTGAATAACCCTACATGCATGTTCTACTCCCACCGTTCGACAATGAGTGCATATAGTTTTCTTAAATCAAACATTGTAATGTTTGACCAAATTTATTAGAAAAGATATCAACAACAACATTAAATTTTTTTAACACATTATAGACACAGACGCTCATACACAAGCATATACATTCACCTCTATGAACGCGCACACATATACCATATCTCTATGAGCACCTCCGAGAGACTGAACCAGCACATCACATTGAGATACCCCTCTCTATAAATAATCTTCTCTATAGGTCTCACCATGCGTGTATTTTTCTAGAGTTTTCTCTATAGGTCTCACTATGCATGTATTCAATGATATTGATTTGATATTGCATATGTAGATACTTTTCTCTATAAATTTGATCAAACTTCACCAGTAAAAAAACCTTGGTCAAAGTCGGTGTAACTTGACTTTCAAAAAAAAATAGACACTATATTGTGGAATGGAGGTATTTTCTCCAAATAAAATTTGCTGTATGCAAGAAGCAGGCAACGGAAAAAAGGAAATAAAATCTGCAACCCAGTCAGCACGGCTCATGGATGGCTAGCTCATGGATGTGGATACAGAGAGATCGTAACCTATATGTCAGCAAAGCTAATCGGGCCACCCTGTAGCCAAAAACATCACGCTTGACCCCGACCGATAGAGAGCACTGGATTGTTCTCTGTTACCTGCATCACTTCGTGTTATCTGAGAAACCATCGACCATGCCATGCATGAGCTTCCAGTCGTGGCTTGGTGCAACTCAAATCATGCTCAGAGAAGAGATCAAAGACTAGACAAATAACACGCTGCATGCCCAAGGCCACAGTCTTCGTTACGCAGCAGTTTTTTTTCATGTGCTCCTTCTAGACCAGCAGAGATGTGGATCACCAGAGATCCATCTGCAGAATTCTTTTCTTCCCAGCCAGAGAGGATACGAGTACATATTTAGCTTGTACACCTGCGCTGTTTTACCTGTCCGACACGGCTTCAATGAGAAGTATGACTCGAAATGTTCCCATCACTCATCAGGCGAGTCCCCAGAAAAGGTTCAGACATATACAGAACTTTCACCCAGCTATCGGTCGTTGATGATCCGTCGCAGTGCCACACTAGACAAGATCACAGAGGCAAGGGGTTCTCAGATACGTCGGCAATGAAAAAGATCCCGACGGAACTGGCATGACGAACTACGTCCACGGAGTGTGCATGCCACATGCACGGCCCAGTTTTGGCTAGAAGATGCGATGGGTCAGTTTGATGGAAAAGGACCTCGAACTCCTTGTCTTATATGCGTGCACTAATGCATAATGCATAATAATGGGATATATCTATGAGCACTATTTTCCTATAATCTGTAGTAATCACAAATACATTAGTGTACATTCGCAAAAAAATAAATACATTAGTGTACTTAAAAATGGAACCGATGGGAGGCCCAACTCTTTTTAGAAAAGGAAAATGTCCAAGACAAACCTTAAACTTGTAGCCGAAAACTAGATCGAACCCCAAACTCCCAATCCCACATCAAACTCAATGTTTGCGGTCTATTTTTAATCTTGAGAGTGTTTAGCTGGTATTCGCTGACGTGACAATTCAACCTGGGATCGTTGACGAGGTCGTGCGTTCCACCGTTCGTTCTGATCCCTGCTAGTTGCGGGGTTTCCCTTCTTTTTCCCCTTTCTTTTTTCATTTTCTTTTCTTTTTTCTCTAGTTTTTAAATTTCTCGCCAGTTTTGTTTGGGTTTTTTTCGTTATAGTTTGGTTCTTTTTCATTTCTTTTTTGGGTTTCTCTGAGTTTCCTGTTTTATTTTATTTCTTTTTTTCCTTTTCAATGGTTTTCTCTGGGTTTTTTTCTTCTTTTATTTATTATTTCTCAGTTTTTATTTTAAAACACAAGTCTACATTTTCCGTATACATCAGGTACTTTTTCCACACATGTTTAACTGTTTTCAAATACAATATATGTTTTGATGCCAAATTTTTTCAACGTGTTGTACATTTTTTGTATACATTACGGACATTTTATGTCTACTTTTTACATAACCCTCCTACATTTTTTGTATACATCAGGAACATTGTTTTATACATGTTTAACATTTAACATTATTTTAAAAAAGTTCTTTCTTCGAAAAATGATTAGAATTCCAAAATTTTGTTCGTGTCTGGAACTTTAATTTTTATTTCTCGTTCCAAAATTTGTTTAAAATTGAAAAAATCTTACCCTTTTCATAAAATGTTCTTGTTTACAAAAACTGTTCAAGACTTTCAAGAAATGTTCAAATACGAACATTTTCATATTTTAGAGATATAGTCACAAATTCGAAAAAAGTTCGTGTTTTAAAAAAAATGTCTCCTACAGTACCTCCATGTTTTCAAAAACTGCTCAAAGTTGAAAAATGTTTGTGTTCTAAAAAAAAAGTTTGCTACAGTACCTCCTAGTTTTTAAAAAATTCTTCACATTTCAAAGTAACATTCGGAAAAATGTTAGAGTTTAATTTTTTTTTGTCCACAGCTTTGCAAAGTATTCACGTTCTGAGAAATATTCACGTTTGTTTTCAGGATTTGGCGTTCCTGTTAGCTTAGTTTAATACATGGCGCTGTCAACCGAAACACCAACGCTTCTTCGCAAAAAAAAAAACCTTGTTAACTCTACTAGCTGCCATGCCACTCTTCTAGTAGAAGGCTAGCGTTCGAATTTGTATTCTAAAATAATAAATCTTCCTCCCCGCCTCTGCCGGGCAATGACCCCCCCTCCGGTGGAGAGTTGGCACCTTCGTGCATGCTCTCTGGGAGAGTTTTCTTCAGTCATCTTCTTCACCTTACCATGTTTCGAAGAAAAAAAAATTCACCTCACCACGGACAAGACCACCTTTCCGGTGAGTTTTGGATGGCTTGGGCATGGTTTCCGTGCACCTCCTTGTTGACGGCATGATGCGGTTTTCCATGATGGTGGTTTTGGCGTGCTGTTGTTGGAGCTCCATTTTTTGTGATCTTCAGAGTTTGCTTCCTGCCGTCTCCTGACATTGCGCACTGCTTTGGTGGAACCCAACCTTTGTTAGTGTTGTGTTGTAGGTGCTTATGACATAGCATGTGTTTCATAACGCAACCACCATTATCCATCTCTATATTTTTGATCGTTGATCCTTGTGTTGTGTGATAATCATGCAGTGCGATGTTTTGTTTTTTATGTTCTGTTGCTTCGGTAAGATGTATTGCACCTCGGGTTGTTAATGTTTGCAATCCGGTTTCCCACATAAACTGGAAGAAACTGGATCAGGATTTTTGACCCGGTTTTCCACATAATTAAAATGACTCATTCCTTTTGACTTGATATCGATATAAAGGTGGGTATTCCTCCCCCCACTCCATGGAGAAGTTAAATTAGGTGTCTGTGTGGCCCGGGGAGTAACAGCTCATGTTTTTCTATTGACATAATGTCAACGGCTCATGTACATAGTACATAGGCTTGAAGAAGTTTGGAATGTATACATTTAATGCCAAAAGTAGATAAGGGAAAATAGAAATGAGCATTGCAAGCCAATCAAGTCATCACGGCTCATGAATGCAACGACATCATAACCTATATTGCAAGAAAGATGGAGCTGGGCCCTTGTACCTTAAAACATCAAAAGTTCACTGGGGCATGCAGGTGCGGTCGGCACGCACCCACGGATGCTTCTGCCACGGTGCCACCGTTGATCTGCGACGTGATTCGGACATATGTTTTGCCGGTAATTGGTTCAAAACAGGATGCAAAATCTCAACCTTCTTAATACGAGACAGTATACATGTTTACTGTAGATAGGAAGGGGGCTAGCGAGTGGGGCGTTTTATAGGATGGCTTCCGTGGAGCCCTTTAGAAAATCAAAACATATTTAAAAGTAAGAAATGGTTTTTTCCTGCAAATACATATACACGTTCTCTATGTACCTATGAAGTTTCATTAAATAATTGGGTTATTTGCAGGCTACATAAAAAGACAAAAATCTGGCGCAAATACAACAAAGAAAAAAAATCATTTTAATCCATCTATTTGTCTTTTTTTTGTGCATACAGTTATCGTGAATGTTAGTAGTTTGTTTTTTCTATAAACTTGATCAGACTTCCGAAGTTTTGACTTAAGACAAATCTAATAAGCGGAGTAAAAGGAAACAAAGGAAGTATATCACATATTAACATATATGTTCATGAAATTTCATATTTATATGATTCTATTTATATTTTCCCCAGTTTTTTAAGATGTAGAAACTGTATTTTCGATGAAAAACAAATAAACCCTAGTGCCCGGCCACCATATGCACTTTCCGGAGTGCTAGCACACTAAATTACGGTGTACTGAACGTAGCGTAGGTACGTAAGCATATATACCATATTTATACCAACGTAGCGTAGGTACGTACCAACGTAGCTTAGGTACGTACCGGTCTCTCTTGTCGCGCATGCACGCACATGCTGCCATCTCACCTCTGACCTCGGCATCATCATGGCCAGGGCCATTGGCCACTAAGTCCGCCTGGTGGCCGTCAGAAAGTCAGAATATGCCGGCCGCGAGATTGGCCATTGCCAAGCCGGAGAACAGCGCGCTCTTGGGTACGTCCATGTGTGTGCAGGTACGTTTTGACATCTTCCTTGCCGTACACATGGAGCAGGAAGCAAGTACAACTGCCACATCATTCAAAACCAACGAATGCACATGGATCGTCGTACCTTCTGCTAGCTCCTCTCATGCACATGCAGATGCGGTCGACCTCACTTCGCAGAGGAGTTTAAGTACACCTCGACAGGCTAGCTAGCAGCAGCATTGGCCTCTACCTCTACCGGCTCCGGGTCATAGCGATCGGCATGAAGAGCAAGCAGCGCAACGGCGGCGTCGGCCACTCGGCCTCGTTCCTCCTCGGGGCTCTCCTGCCCACCCTCCTGCTCCTCCTCCTCGCGTCCGATCGGGTCGAGGAGCGACTGACCGGCATATTCATATCCAGCTTGGGGAATGGACTGGCTCATCAGATGATTAGCCACGCCAACCTCTCGAGCGCGGAAAAGGTTTGCCTGCTCGGGGTTTGGGTTGTGCGCCCAGGCCTGTCAATAGTTCTCAAGATCTTACAAACTGATGGTAAAATTTCCAGGACATGCAGGAGGAGAGATTCCCAGGGCTCGCAGAGCTGCTGCCAAAGGTGGCCACCGACGACGAGACGGTGATCGTTACGTCGGTGAACGAGGCGTGGGCGGCACCGGGCTCCCTCCTCGACCTATTCCGCGAGAGCTTCAAGAACGGCGAGGGGATCGCGCACCTCCTCAACCACACCCTCATCGTGGCCGTTGACCCCGGCGCCATGTCCCACTGTGAGGCGGTGCACCCGCATTGCTACCTCCTCGAGGTCACGTCCGCCAATGTCAGCTCTGCCAACCGCTTCTTCACCGAAAGCTACCTTGAGCTCGTCTGGGCCAAGCTCTCCCTCCAGCAGCGCGTCCTCCAGCTCGGCTACAACTACCTTTTCACCGTAAGCTAGCTAGCTGCTTATGCATTCTTCTAAATTACTATCATTTTTCATTCACGTTTCAACAAGTGAATCAAAATGTAATACGTTCAAATATACACACTCTGATATTGTCAGTTAATGTTATGTCCATGCAGGATGTGGATGTTATGTGGTTGCGTAACCCGTTCCGGCATATCAGCCTCTACGCCGACATGGTCGTCTCCACCGACCGCTTCAATGGTGATGCGGAGGCGCTAACCAACGCACCCAACACCGGCTTCTACTACGTCAAGTCCACGAACCGGACGGTGGAAATGTTGAGGAGATGGCGCGTAGCAAGATCGCGGTTCCCACCGACCCACGACCAGGCGGTCTTCAACGAGATCAAGGCCGAGCTTGCCGCTGGCGAACTGGACATCAAGTTCGTGTTCCTCGATACGACACTCTTCGATGGCTTCTGCCAGTTCCATAGCAAGATGGACAGGGTGTGCACGATGCACGCTAACTGCTGTATCGGGCTCGAGAACAAGGTGCATGACCTCGGGAACATGGCTGCCGACTGGAAAAACTACACGAACAAGGTGATACCGTCGGAGAAGAGGAGTCACGAGTCGAGGTGGACGTTTCCCGCCAAGTGCGAGGCATCGATGGGACACCGCTAACTATTGGAGTATACAATCCAGAACTCGAGATGTCAAATTTAGCCGAGCCGCACGAGTAGCGGATAGGGCTAGCGGTCCAATATTGTTCCTACTCTAGAGCGTACAACATGCGGCTATTAGAAATACCGGTAGAGGAGGAGCCAAGATTTAAGCATAGTGAGGGCAAGTGAAAGTATTACCATATGATGCGCTCTCGGTTTGAGTTTATACTGGAATTTTTACAGATGCCAACATATGTTATTAAGAGTTTGCATATCAACCGAAATGAGATCAGGGCGAGCTCCATCTCCTCAGTCAGATTTTCAATTTCAAAAGGAAGGTTGATGCGGAGAATCCCTCGACTACCCGCACCGACACTCCATCACCACCGCAAGCACCAAGAGGGCCAATGACAAGAGCACGTGCACGAAACATCGGGAACAAGGTCACTTCTTTCCTCTCCGAGTTTCGTCCGTTTTCACATGAGAATGGGATACTACCTCAAAGAGATACGCTATGCATTCTTAGGTACATCACAGATGATCGTGGGAAGGAGAAGACGGAGGTTCGAGCATCCGTGGAGCAAGAGAATGAAGAAGAGGTCGAGAAGAAGGAAGGGAGCAAGATGGCTGTCGGTGTCAAAACCGGCGGATCTCGGGTAGGGAGTCCCGAACTGTGCGTCTAGGTGGATGGTAACAGGAGACGAGGGACACGATGTTTTTACCCAGGTTCGGGCCCTCTCGATGGAGGTAAAACCCTACGTCCTGCTTGATTAATATTGATGATATGGGTAGTACAAGAGTGGATCTACCACGAGATCAAGGAGGCTAAACCCTAGAAGCTAGCCTATGGTATGATTGCTGTAATGTATGTTGTCCTACGGACTAAAGCCCTCCGGTTTATATAGACACCGGAGGAGGCTAGGGTTACAGTCGGTTACAATGGTAGGAGATCTACATATCCGTATTGCCAAGCTTGCCTTCCACGCCAAGGAAAGTCCCATCCGGACACGGGACGGAGTCTTCAATCTTGTATCTTCGTAGTCTTGGAGTCCGCGGATAATGATAGTCCGGCTGTCCGGACACCCCTAGTCCAGACTCCTCGGTAGCCCCTGAACCAGGCTTCAATGACGATAAGTCCGGCGCGCATAATGTTCGGCATTGCAAGGCGGGTTCCTCCTTGAATAATCCAGAGAAGATCATGAACACCAGGATAGTGTCCGGCTCTGCAAAAATAATTTCTACATTCCACCGCAGAGAGAATAAAATGTACACTTAGCTTAATCTACTGATGTATTATGCGGCGTGACATCACACCGCCACCAAGCCTTTGTTTGAATCGTTTTTTACTATACCACCTCAGCACGTTTAGCGAAGCGGTTTCCTTGGCACGTCTTGTCGAAGCAGAGATCGTGTTCCCCTTATTCCGGGATTCTCATCAATACGGACGTGGGTAACCCAACCGCGTCATTGATGGTGGCGCTTGGGAGATAAGCGAGTTTTACCAGGCCGGTGGGGGACGCATACTTTTCGTCCGCCTATATATAAGGGATAAGGATTCACCTTCTCACCTACGCCTTCTTCCTCCTTTGCTTATCCATCTTTGCGCACTCAAGGTCCAACGCCCAAGCTCGCGCATCTCGCCTCAGCCTTCTCCCAATATGTCCGGAGGGGGAGGCAAGTGGCTGGCCTCCACCGTTAAGGAGGAGCACATCACCAAGCTGCGCGACGCCGGATACCTCTCCAGCGATATCGCGCATCGGCTGCCCGACGAGGGGCAGCTCATCCCCACCCCTGAGCCTCATGAGAGGGTCGTCTTCCTTCCCCACTTCCTCCGCGGACTGGGCTTTCCGCTCCATCCATTCGTCCGGGGGCTCATGTTCTATTACGGCCTGGATTTCCACGATCTGACGCCGAACTTCATCCTCAACATCTCGGCGTTCATCGTCGTGTGTGAGGCCTTCCTCTGCATCCGGCCCCACTTCGGTCTGTGGCTCAAGACCTTCAACGTCAAGCCGAAGGTTGTGAAGGGCACGCAAGCGGAATGCGGAGGCGCCATGTTGGGTAAACTACCCAACGGCCTTTGGCTCGAAGGGGCCTTTGTGGACTCCGTCAAGGGGTGGCAATCGGGGTGGTTCTACATCACCGAGCCGCGCAAGCCTACATGGGCGGCGGCCCCCGAGTTTAGATCTGGCGTCCCCACGCAGCTCACCTCTTGGAAAGAGAAGGGCTTGCAGTGGGGCAATCCGGTGGAGGTGACGGGACTCCGAGCCTGCATCCAGAAGCTGGTGAGCAATAAGCTCAGGCTCGTCGACGTGGTCCAAGTCATGCTCATCCGCCGGATTCTCCCATGCCAAGAACGGGCATTCAATTTGTGGGAGCTCAATCCGGAATAGCACCAGGCGCTAAGCGGGCTCTTCGATACAACATACGAAGGCGCCTGGAGGGTGCTGTTCAAGGGCGCCGAAGCCCCCGCATCCGCGACGGAAGATCGCGGATTCAGCTCGCAGTGTCCAACTGACGAGGTAAGTGATTCAACCCCATTACGGGACACTTGTGATAATTAAATTGACTCTTAGTGGGGTTTCATTCTGCTCCTTCCTTTGACAGGAATGGATGGAGAAGGCCAGGCTGCTTATCAGCCCGGCTCCCATGCTAGAAGACCCAGTGGACGCCCGCCATCAGGTTGCTGGTTCCGCACCGCACGTGGTGCGAAGAAGAAGGCCAAGAAGGTGGCCGTGGGGACTCGAAAGAGTTCCTCAGAATCAAAGCGCCTGACGACGACACGGACTCCTCCCGAAGACGAGGAGGAGGAGTATTCTCTCCGGAGGAGGAGAGAAGAAGAGGAAGGCTTCCCCAATCGGGAGGCCAAGGGTCAAGAGGGGAGAACTATCCCCGGACAGTTCGCCAACACTAGCATTGGCGAGGATGAGTGGCCTCAAGGGCGAGCGTCCGCAAGATCGTAAGTATCCGGATCATTTATATGCAATATCTTTTATGTCACGTAGTATCCTTCTAACGCCGTATTCTGCCCGTAGTCCGGCCGATGACGATCTCCCCGACTCATCGAGCGGGTCGTTGGCCTCGTCGGATGTGAATTCAATCCCGACTGCCTCTACCCCACGCGCCGACGAGGACGAGGTGGGATCCCAGAGAGGGACCCATCAGGAGGAGGCTCCGGAGGCGCCGTCAGGCAGCCTCCCGGACTTTGCGCCGGACTCTACATCGGGACCCACAGTGGTTCCAGAGTCCGGCAAGCGGCCCCTTCGAAAGAAGGGCAAGACTGTGACGCCGGCGGCCTCCGTCCAACCGGAGGAGCCGGATAACTTGCTGGAGGCGCTTAAAGGCACTTCCATCGAGGAAGAACACCGCACTATCATGAGTGCGGTGATTCAAAAGGTTCAGCTCGCCAAAAGCGGGCTGACCAAAGCCTGCAGCAGCCTTTTAACAGGCTTTGAGGTAAGAAGTTAAAAGCATGTAATGTAATAACGCATAGACAAGAGTAGCCCGATGCTCGGTTTGGTGTTGGAAAGAAAAGCCGGACCGAGGATCTAACAAGATATCTTGCGAGGTTGCTAAAAATATGTCAATATAGGTTTGTAGGCTGCGCTGCTGGCCTCTCTCTTGCATTAACGGCGGAGGTCGATGTGTTGAAGCAGATCTCGGCGGTCCGAGCGAGAGCTCGCCATGCGAAGAAGCAGCTCGAGGACAAAGAAGGTGAGTAACACCACTTTGAATAAGTACCTTCTGAAAAAGGATTTTGGTTGCAATAAAATTAACAAGGATAATATGTGTATTGCAGGGCCACTAACGAGGTGGCAGCCACAAGGATCTTGTGTCCGGCGAGCAGTCGGCCGCGGAATGGGCTGAGCGAGAAAAGCAAGAGGCGCGGGTGGCGGAAGTTCGGCAAGAGCTCCGGGCTCTCATGGAAAAGCATGAGAGTTTGGGCGTGACTCAAGACTCGAGAGTCCGAGCTTGCCTCGGCTCTCGAAAGTGCCAAGTCCGCCAAGGCCGAGGCCCATAAGGCCCTTCAGAGGTTGAAGATATAAAGAAAATAGCGGCGGTAAGCATTTTTCATGCGAGCAAGCATGTTAATGTAAAATACGATACTTACCGCATTCGAGCTCTCGAGGCGTTTGCAGATCTGCCGCGTAGTCGTCCGATGCCGCCGCATTCTATCGTGGCGAGGAGGGAGCTCGACGGAAAAAGTCTTCGGTCTCGGTATCTGAGGCGGACATCCGGTGCCCCAAGCGACCAAATTAACAATGGTCGAACTCCAAGGTAGTGAAGAGGCCATGAAGGGCCTTATAGTCCGGCTGTGGCCTGGACAGGCCACGCCTGGGAGCTACTTTGGCCTCGTGCGGCGGCTAGTGGATGCATGCCCCTGGGTGGATGTCATCAAGCGCTCCGCCTGTATTGAAGGCGCTCACCGGGCCCTCACCCGCACAAAGGTGCAATGGGGCAAGTTGGATGCGGAGAAGCTTCTTACGGATCCACCGCCGCCGGGCAAGGAGTATCGCACGCCCGAGATGTATTATAAAACTGTCCTGAAGGGAGCCCGCAATATTGCGGATGAGTGCCCCAGAAATGTAATCTTTGAGTGAATTTGCTATGTATTATCCTGCGCGCTTGAAACTTTGTTCATGTGCGCGTTAAGCAACGCTTGTTTAATTTAAAATATTACCTTCTGTGCGGCCGTTTATAAAATCTGAGAGATGGCAAGTCGTTGGCTTCGGCCCCCAAGCCGCGAGTGCTGGGGTGTTCGGGATAAACTTGAGCACTCTTGTTCCCATTGTTGGGTCCGTCGAGGGAGGCGCTCAACACAACGAACAAGGCAACCGGACTTATAATGCTTGAACACTCTCACCTAGCCATAGAATTCTATAATTTTAAATTTCGGCGAAGCCCCTGGTATTCGGAAGACCGAATCTGGGGTGCTATCCACGCCTTCTTCGGACATTGTCTGGAACTTCGCTCGGCGGCGTGAGTCTTTATGACCCGAAAAACCTCTCGAACAGCGACCGGTCTCTCGCCTTATCATGCCGGTCGGTTTTAGCTTTCCATTTGAGGCGCCTTTGGCTCAACCGGGGCGCAATCGTAGTAGTTCTCCCAGTGCCACCTTAGCCGACAGAACGGAACGTAAGGCACCAAAACGTGGGAGCCGGGCAAACCCAACTATTGACCCAAGACATGATTCGGAGTCGATTCATATAATGCTATAAGTTCGGGGTGCCGCACTTGTGAAAGTGTTCGGACTTATCACACCATAGAGTGGGGAACGTAAGCCCCCGGTGTATTAGACCGTACCAAAATATACGGGCGCAAGATGTCATATAATGAGCATATATATATATATATATAAGGTAATGCAATTGCGATCAACAAGGTGCTGCATTATTTATGAAAGAAAGTTTTCTAATAGAGCGGACTGATACAAATAGTGCGGTAAGCAAGGGATTTGGACTAAATAAACATGTCCCCCTCCAGGGATGAGCTGCGGACTTGGTGTATATAATCTAATTTAATGCTCGTAATTGAGACCACCTGGGTGTTCGTCGCAGCCTTCTTTAGTCCCTGACTGTTGCATCGTGGGTTCGGCATGTTCGTCACGGACGTGGCTTCGCTAACGGACTCCTGTGTACACAAAGTAGTAAAGTGAAAAGAAAAGAAGGGGGCACACTTGCGAGCCCTGGTGTGGTCAAGCCGCACTGGGTCCATTGTGATCGTGCCCTTTCCTGCGCCCATGGTATCTCCAAAGCGTAATGATGTACGCGGAGGGTTATTTTTGCGGTTATCTTGGGCGAGGGTTGGGGCCGCATTACTCGCATGCTCGATCGCGCCAGTGGTCTTGATTGGCATTGCTCGGCGCGTTTCTCAGATCCGCCTTTTAACGGCCGGACTCGAGAATTGCCTTAAGAGGCTGCTCAGATTTCGCGCGAGAGCATGGTATGTTCCTCCGTTCGGAGGAGCGTTCCGTATTCCCATTGACCGTGATGACTCCATGAGGGCCTCGCATCTTGAGCTTTAGGTATGCATAATGCGGCACCGCGTTGAATTTTGCAAGCGCGTTCGTCCGAAAGCGAGCATGGTAGCCGCTGCGAACGGGACTATGTCAAGATTAACTCTTCGCTCGAAATTATCCGGGATCCAAGACCACTTCGGTGTGGTGAGCTGTGCTAGATTGGCTTCCACTCTCGGATGACACCTTTAAAGGTTGTCTTTGTAGGTTTAATCCTTGATCGGTCTATGCCCATTTTACGACCGTATCCCGATAAAGCGGGTTCAGCTCTGCCGCCGTCCATCAGGACTCTCGTGAGGTGAAATCCATCGACGATTGGGTCTAAAACCAATGCGGCGAATCCGCCATGGCGTATGCTGGTCGGATGGTCTCTTCGATCGAAAGTGATCGGACAAGAGGACCATGGATTGAACTTTGAAGCGACTGGCTCCATTGCATAGACGTCCCTTAGTGCGCGTTTCCTCTCCCTCTTGGGTATGTGGGTCGCGTATATCATATTCACCGTCCGCACTTGTGGGGGGAAACCCTTCTGTCCTCTGTTGTTCGGCGGTTGGGTCTCTTCCTCGTCGTCGCTGTTTAGCCCATTGTCATTGTTTTCGGCAATTAACTTGCCGGCCTGCTTGAACACCCAGCAATCTTTATTGGTGTGGTTAGCTGGCTTTTCAGAGGTGCCATGTATCTGGCATAAGCGGTCGAGTATTCGGTCCAGATTGGACGGACCCGGAGTGGTTCTTTTGAATGGCTTCTTCCACGACCGGGTTTAGAGCCTCGAGTCCGGCATTGACCGCCAGATCCTCCTTATCATCGCCGTTAATCGGCTCTTGTTTTGTTTCGACGTGACTGCCGTTGTTGTCCTTGGTATCCGGACTGCCGAATTTTTACGAAGGTTGTTGCTACGGGCTAGCCAGCTGTCCTCTCCAGCAAAAGCGGGTCATTAACGATGTGAGGGCTGCCATGGATTTCGGCTTTTCCTGCCCTGTGCCGGGCTAGCCATTCGTCCCGGATGTTATGTTTGAAGGCTGCAAGGGCCTCTGCATCCGGACAGTCGATGATTTGGTTTTTCTTCGTCAAGAACCGTGTCCAGAATTGTCTGGCCGATTCATCTGGCTGCTGAATAATGTGGCTTAGGTCATCGGCGTCTGGTGGTCGCACGTACGTGCCCTGCAAGTTGTCGAGGAATGTGGCTTCCAGGTCCTCCCAGCACCCAATTGACTCTGCGGGCAAGCTGTTTAGCCAATGCCGAGCTGGTCCTTTAAGCTTGAGTGGGAGATACTTAATGGCATGGAGGTCATCACCACGGGCCATGTGGATGTGGAGAAGATAATCTTCGATCGAAACCGCGGGGTCTGTTGTGCCATCATAAGATTCGATGCTTACGGGTTTAAACCCTTCGGGGATCTGATGATCCATTACTTCGTCAGTGAAGCATAGAGGGTGTGCGGCGCCCCTGTATTGAGCAATATCATGACGCAGCTCGAGAGAGCGCTGTCTGCTGTGTTCGGCCCGGCCGGGTTATTGTATCCGTGCGACGGTATTCGCGTGGGTCGAGGGCGCCCACGTGATCCGTAGATGGATCTGGATTGCCTTGCCTTGTCCTCCAATATGTCTCGCAAGTCCGGCGCATTCCCTCTTGGCTTCGTACTTTTGGAATGATGCCGGGGTACTGTCTTGGCTGGGGGCCTGGATGCCTCTCTGTCACGACCACGGGGTGGTCGGTCGGCCATATCGTGCGCTGGTGATGAAGGTATGTATGCTTCCTCCTCTAATCGGGGGAGCAGCTTGCGTCTTGGGTAACTTTTGGAGGGGCGTTCGAGTTTATACTCTTCGGCCGCGAGGACCTCGGTCCATCGATCGGCCAGCAGATCTTGATTAGCTTGGAGCTGTTGCTGCTTTTTCTTTAGGCAGTTTACTGTGGCGATAAGCCTGCGCTTGAAGCGCTCTTGTTCGATGGGATCCTCAGGTACGACGAATTCATCATCGTTGAGGCTTGCTTCGTCTTCGGAGGGAGGCATATAGTTATCATCCTCAACCCCTTCGTCTGCCGCCCTCTTGTGGGGGCTGGCTTCTGCATCCTCCTGCGCTGAGTCCTGCTGGAGGGGATTGTCTTCGGCGCTCTCTGGAGTATTATTATCTCCTGTGCCGGAATCTCCATTCTTGCTTTGGCGGGATTTAGAGCGGCGCCGCTGACGTCGGCGTTTGGGCTGTTTCTTTAGAGAGTCTGCCTCCACTGCTTCTTCGCCATCCCTGTCTTTTGGGGTGTCCACCATATATATGTCGTATGATGAGGTGGTCTTCCAGTGCCCTGTAGGCGCTGGCTCCTGTTCGTCTCCGGCATCGTCGTCCATAGCGTCGATGTCGTCGGAGTCATAGTCTAGCATGTCGGTTAGATCATCGACAGTGGCTACAAAGTGGGTGGTGGGTGGGCTCTGAATTTCTTCGTCGTCCGTACCCCAACCATCCTGGCCATAGTCCGGCCAGGACTCTCCTGATAATGAGAGATGCTTTAGTGAATTCAGGATATCGCCAAAAGGCGAGTATTGAAAGATGTCCGCGGCGGTGAATTCCATAACCAGCGCCCAATTCGGATTGATTGGTAGGGGCGCGGGAGGTTCGGAGTCCGGCGAGGAGTCCGGCGCCTCGGAATCACGAGTTTCGCGGGGGACAAGATCAGTGTTCGGCTCCATCACCGTAGATGTTGAAGCCCCCAGGGCGGCGTCTATCCACCGGCCCTCGATATGGGCGATCGGCTCCGGGCTAATGGCCGGAGCGGATCTGGGTGCGGCCACCAGGGCACTGTTCGGTGGCAGAGCAAGATCATGCCCGTCGTCACAGTGCGGCACGCTCGGCTGTGGCTCGAGTCCGTCGAAGATCAAGTCTCCGCGGACATCGACCGTGAAGTTCAAGCTTCGAATCGACTGACGGCGGGCGTAGCTTCGATCTGCTCCAGATGGCCAAGTGAATTGCCCGCAGCGCGGCCGCCGAATCTGAAGATCTGTCCGGGAGAAAAGTCTCTCCTGGACAGCATTGTTGGTTGAAGATGCCATCAAGCCTATCGGTGGCGACACGAGGAACTCTCAATGAAAGCACCAATGTCGGTGTCAAACCGCGGATCTCGGTAGGGGTCTCGAATCGTGCGTCTAGGCGGATGGTAACAGGAGACGAGGACACGATGTTTTACCTGTGTTCGGGCCCTCTCGATGGAAGTAAAACCCTCGTCCCGCTTGATTAATATTGATGATATGGGTAGTACAAGAGTGGATCTACCACGAGATCAAGGAGGCTAAACCCTAGAAGCTAGCCTATGGTATGATTGTTGTAATGTATGTTGTCCTACGGACTAAAGCCCTCCAGTTTATATAGACACCGGAGGAGGCTAGGGTTACACAGAGTCGGTTACAATGGTAGGAGATCTACATATCCGTATTGCCAAGCTTGCCTTCCACGCCAAGGAAAGTCCCATCCGGACACGGGACAGAGTCTTCAATCTTGTATCTTTGTAGTCTTGGAGTCCGGCGGATAATGATAGTCCGGCTGTCCGGACACCCCCTAGTCCAGGACTCCCTCAATGGCCAACACCCTTGGACACTCCGGGTGCCCGCCCCCCCAATCTTCGGGTGCCCGGCCACATCCAACTCCACCCGGGCGCTGCCCCTGCTCGGTCCGGGTGCCCGGCCACTTGGCCCCGGTGCCTGGCCCCTACTGCCTACTGACAGCACCCCGGGTGCCCGGGCCTTGGCCCCCGGGTGCCCGACCGTGAGACCCCCGGGTGCCCGACCCCCCTTCCCAGCCACCCCTCTGTGGACCGGGTGCCCGGCCAATCGTGCCCGCGGCCTCTGACCGGTCCGGGTGCCCGGTCCCTTCACCCCGGGTGTCCGGACCACTCCGCGAGGGCCTGCGTGCCTCTTCGGGTCTTTGACCTTGTATCCCCTCTTCCCTCCTAGTCCGTCCCTAGACTATAAGTATCTATATCCTAGGTCATTTGTAGGGTTAGCAAAGTATTTAGAACACAAAAGAGGGCTTTGCTCATCTTCCTCCTTTAGGAGATCTAGACCTCCTCTTGGAGAAGCACCTCTTGGAGATCAAGCCCTCCTCTTGGAGAAGATCCTCTTTGGATGCAAGACCTCACCTAGTGAGAAGAACCTTACCCTAGTGCTATTATCCTTGGATTGATCTTGTAATCTTGTGGATCTCATGTATGCCACTCTAGTGGATGTGATATTTGGGTTTGTTTAAGAGTTTTGTTCCTTGTGTTCTTGAGTGTTTTCCTACTTTTCCCCCTCCAAGTGTGAAAAGATCCCCTCTAGGGTTTGACCCTACAACTTCTTGGTATCATGAGCAAGGTTTATTCACATCTTGGAGTCCCATCCCCCCATTTGCTAGCTTGATTTTGTTGTTTTTTGTCCAAATCCGAAAATCCCCACAAAAATAGCCCCCCCAAAAAAAAATTCTTGCAATTTGTTGGATCTTGTGAGATTTGGTTGTTTTGGTCCATGGATTTGATGTTTGGCAAGTGGATCTCGCCCCTCCCCAACCATCCCCACCCTTCCCACCACGAAATCCTCCAAATTTTGCCAACTCCCAAAATTTTCCGCCCAAATCGGACACCACCGGGTGCCCGCACCTCGAACCACCGGGCGCCCGCACCCCCGGGCCATTTCCCCCTAACCACCCCAGGCACCCGCACCCCCCCAAATCAGCCCACTTCCAACACCATTTTGGCCATAATTTCCACCTCCCAAGACCGTTTTTCGTGTTCTTTAGCTCGTTTGGAAGCTCTTGACATCCCCCATCCACATATATCATTACCACCACCATTATCCCCCATCCAAAAAATCATCACAAAAACACCCACCTTCCACATTTGACCGATTTTGTGTTGCCATTTCTGTTTCCTAAGGTGTTTCGACTACTTAGGAGCGTGTGACATCGTCATCACCATCTTCGACTCGGAGCCATCTTCACCACTAACCGTGAGAAAGGACGGTAACCTCGACGACACTTACTTCTTACCTTGCTTTTTGCATTGATAGCCCGAGCCACTTTGCGTTACTTACCCATTGAGACTAGCAAGTTGAGAATTGCCGGGCCACGCTATTGTGCACCGTAGTGATTGTGTTATCATCCTTGTGCCATAAGTCTCTCCCATGCATATCACATATACTTGTCTCATATCATACTCGGCTCAAGCATCAAGCATATAAAAAAAAGAGAAGAAAAGCTTTTAAGCAAAAGAGGAGAAACAAAGAGCTTGTAAGCAATAGAGTTGAGCCATTTGCATAGTTATATCATCTTGGTCATCGCATATATACCATAGTTGGGATTGAAGACGACACGGTTCTCTCATAGGTAGGTGCACAAGCGTATCTTGCCCATTTGAGCAATCGAGCTAGTGTCTCTCGAGCATTCGCACAACAAGAGCATTTTCCGTGGTTGCACATTTTGAGCTCACTCCTTGGTTGTGCGGATCCCATCTATCTTCCGTGTGTGTGTACCTAGTGATACCTTTGGGTTTGATCTATTTGCTTTACTTGCATTTTTGTGAACCTTCTCAACCTTATCGATATCTTGACTAACATTTGCTTGAAATTTTTGCCACCATCCTAACCGAGCTACTCCATAAGCCTCTTATTTGTAGGTGTGAGAAACAAACCCGGTTCCAATTCTTCTATTGTGGCATTACATTGAGTGACACTTGTTACATCCTCAATCCTCGAAGAAGGTAACTTTGGTATTGTTCTCTCACTTCCCTACTCACCTCACTTGGTTATGATGGATAGGCCACACTCGTCGGCGAACCCATTTTTCGAGGAGCAAGGTGATGATTCCGGCTTCGTCTCCAAGGACCACTTCTTCATCGCATAACGACCGCTACATCAAGAGAAGCTCCCCAAGCTCAAGTCTGTGACTTCCACGAGCTACTACAACCTCGACACCGACCACGAGCTTCCTTTTTATGGGACTCAAGACCCCGAGGAGTATCTCGAGTGGGAGTGCAAGATGGACGACTACCTCAAGCTACATCAAGTCCCTTCTGAAGACCAAGTGAAGCACGCCTCAAGTAACTTCCACGATTATGCATCGACATGGTGGCTTCATACATCTTCGACGACCTTTGTCATGAGTTGGCCCAAGATGAAGAAAGCTATGCGGCGAGCGTTTTTGCCTTCCACCTACACGTAACATCTTCAACGCCAATTGGAGAACACCATCCAAGAATCCAAGTCCCTCAACGAGTACTTCCTCGAGATGAAGAAAGCCTTGCGACGAGCCGGTGTGGACGACCCCATTTGGATGAAGTTCTACTTCATGATGGGATTGAACAACGACATCTCCAAGATTATCTTCCTCGTGAACTACAAGTCCCTAGACGACAACTACATTGGTGCTCTCAAGGCGGAACAAGAACTTATGAAGGCCAAGACTTCTCCACCCCAAGCACACTTCTCGAAGACAAACCTCAAGGACGGCGAGCGTGAGGCTAGTACCACCCCGCTGTCCAAGCCCGACAAGCTCCAAGACTACGCTCCCAAGTTCGACTCCACCGCCATCCCTCTTCGTGGCATTGATGATGCCGAGTCTACTTCGACTCTTTTTCAAGACGGTGCGGCGACGAGTACATCTATGGAGACCCTCAATGAGCAAGCTTTCAAGGCGAGTGACACGGTGGCGAGCAAGGATGATGCTTCCATATTTGGAGGCAAGAGTGATGATGTGCCATCTTCGTCCTTCATCCACAGCGACGACGGTGAGAAGGTTGATCATGGGACTATCCCTTCAACCAAGGAGGCGATAGGCGTTGAGTATGGAGACATTTGCACCAACATCTCTCAGACACCCACATATGAAGAGATGCCCCAACTCCCATGTGAGGAGAGCCACTACCACATGAGTGACATGAGTGACTCCACCATATGTGACTTTGAGTGCATTTCCTATGAGAGGATGAGTGTGACCACCACTAGCCCCACACTTGAGAGCATGCCACACATCCTATGTGAGGTTGAGAGCCATTTGAGTGACTCCACTACCCATATGAGTGAGTGCATCCTTAAGGGAGTGAGTGAGCCACAACACTTAGTGAGTGAGGTAGTTGACACGGCATGCCATGCCACTATGATTTCTCACGACTTAACCTCTACTCCGAGTGTGTTTTCTTCTTTGGTGCTAGGTCTACTACATGACGACATGCCTATACTCGACGAGTCCACACCTCACATGGAGATGACGATGTCCATGGTGGACGATGATGCACCCCCACATGGTTCCATCAAGATGAAGATGACAACGAGTGGATCTTCGACACCTCACCTACAACACATGAGCGACGTTCCAAAGATAACATAGGTGATGGTGGTTCTCTTGTCTCACTAGTGGACTCTCTTGACATTGATTGCTCCCATGATGATGATCACCTTATGGATTCACCACATACTATGTCTTCTACATGCTTAGATATGCCACCTATTTATGATGAATATGATGATGAGCATGTTGATTTGCCTAATTTTGATGCTATGCTCCATAGGATATCTTGTGAAAATTCTAGAGGTCATGTCATGTTTGAAAATCCATTAAACTTGACATATGCTACGGAAGATATTTCCCATAATTGTTTGCATCATATGCACACCATTCATGATAATGCTCTAGATATCACTAGTGATGCTTTCCACGATTTGAGTCTCCATTATGCTATACATAATAACAAACCTCTCATGATGGATGACATGTTTCTATATCACACATCTCATTTATTTGAGCATTGACTATTTTGTACAAACCAACACACGGACGTGTGCATCATAAGGGATGATGTGTACATATAGCACGCACACACAGTTTTCCCTTTGTCTTTGTTGTGTGTAGGTACTCACGTATACTCGTCAACCTCTCAATCCCAGGAGTTGATGAAACGAGCTCTTGAGAGCAACGATGATTTGGGATCCTGTGGATTATCGTTACCAACGTTCCCTTCGCGCAAGGACTACACGCTTCTCTTTTACTTGGCTCTCACACGGCTTTGGGATATATACCACTTGTTACATTATGCACATTTTCTCGTGTTCACTTTGCATGCAATGCCTCCTTCCATGCCTTTGCCATGCAATTGTGACCCTTGCTGGCACTTACATATGATTCACCATTATGCTACTTCTATGAGTATTTGCATGCTTGGTGGAGATACTTGTTGCTATTGCCATGTTTACCATGTGCTTCATTCTATTATTGATTCTTGTGTTGGGAGAGTCATGATGTCTCATTGCTATTCACATATGGCCTCTCACCAATCCATTGATGCTATTTTGCTCATAGGTTAATTTCATGCTTGTGCTATGTCATGTGAATTATTCATGCACACTATTTGCACCCGTGACATGCTTGCCAAGATTCCTCCTAGTATGTTGCATATTCTCACTACTAGCTTGCTTGACTTAATCGCTATGATTGCTTGCTATGTTGCATCACCCATGTTCCACTCTTACTCGCTTTCTTGGGTTGATGACATATATGCTCATGCCTCTCACATGATATATATTGCTCATTGTTACTTGCCTCCATTAGTTGCCTCTCTCATATCCACTTGTATTGAGTGCAACCATACTATGCTTCTTGATCTTGGAGACTTTGACAACTTACTTGTGATGCATGCTTGTTTGTTTGAACCTATTGTATTTGGTTGTTATTGCATCATATGCTTACATACCATGCCAAATTCCCTTGTTCTTTCTTATGATGAGCATGATACATACACTTGTTGGGTATCTTACCACACGAATGATAGGTTTTGCATATCCGCTAACCTCATTTGTTTTTCCGAGTGTTTGTCATGTTCTTTCGTTTTGAAGGATTCACAAGGTGGTACCATGGTAAGACAACTTGGTCATGTGAAGGCGTACACGATGCGCGACACCAACATTTTCGACATCCTTATAAAGGTGAACTCCTTCCCTTTGAGACATCCTCCAATACGCACATTGGATGGGTCACTCTTTCATTGTTGTTTCCTTCTTGTTGTCTACATGATACATCTCGCAAATGGAGGAGCGACATTGGAGATGGACCCTTTGGACCTTCAAGTTGAGGAGCGCTCGCACTTATTGGATGCACCTTCGGAACTCCACTCATGCGACGCCATCGAGCTTTGGTACATCAACACTCCTTTGACTTTTTGTACCACAACCTCCATATTGGTTGATTATGCTTCCACATGTCATGCTCGATGGACATCTCATACTCACCGCAAGTTTGCACCCTATGCATGGATTGACACACATTATGATTGCCTTGTTGCATCTCATATTCCCATGATATTTGAGCTTGTGCATTTCCTTATCAAATTTGTTGTGATCTTTCTTGATGGCATACTCATACATCATGATCTTCTTGCCTACCATCAATTACATGATAACTTTTTCATATTGAGCATCCATTGCCATATTCATGCTATTGATAAACCGTCTCACTATGACATCATTTTGCACTGTGGCTGCATTGATCATATTCACAACACATTTGTGTGCACAATGAATGCTTTTGCTCCCATGAACGCTTTGCATCTCATTCTTTATCATCTTGATAAGCTTCATGCGCTTTGCCACGAACAATCTTGCCGCGCGGACTTATTCTTACTTAATGGACACTTTGTATGCGCTAACCATTGTATTTCCGAGTGTCGTTTGTGTTTGCTATTTTTGCATGTATACTCCTCCGGCGACACCTTGGAGTACTTGGATTGCGCCATGACTTCCACTTCGTCCAACTACAAGTCCATCCACGACAACCGTTTCCGTGGTGATGAGGATCACGATCCGAGGTCGGATCTCTCCCAAGGGGGGGGAGATGATGCGGAGCATCCCTCGACTACCCGCACCGACACTCCATCACCACCGCAAGCACCAAGAGGGCCAATGACAAGAGCACGTGCACGCAACATCGGGAACAAGGTCACTTCTTTCCTCTCCGAGTTTCGTTCGGTTTCACATGAGAATGGGATACTACCTCAAAGAGATACGCTATGCATTCTTAGGTACATCAAATATGATCGTGGGAAGGAGAAGACGGAGGTTCGAGCATCCATGGAGCAAGAGAATGAAGAAGAGGTCGAGAAGAAGGAAGGGAGCAAGATGGCCAACCCCCCTGGACACTCAGGGTGCCCGGCCACCTCCAACTCCACCCGGGCGCTGCCCCTGCTCGGTCCGGGTGCCCGGCCACTTGGCCCCCGGGTGCTCGGGCCCTGCCCGCTGGCCGGACCCCGGTGCCTGCCCCTACCCACCGGCCGCTGGGCGACCCCGTGCTCGGGCGTGAGACCCGGTGCCCGCCCCCTTCACAGCCGCCTGTGTGGACCGGGTGCCGGGCCCGCGCCCGGTGCCCGGCCGATCGTGCCATGACCTCGACCGGTCCGGGTGCCCGGTCCCTTCACCCCGGGTGCCCGGACCACTCCGCGAGGGCCTGCGTGCCTCTTCGGGTCTTTGACCTTGTATCCCCTCTCCCCTCCTAGTCCGTCCCTAGACTATAAGTATCTATCTCCTAGGTCATTTGTAGGGTTAGCAAAGTATTTAGAACACAAAAGAGGGCTTTGCTCATCTTCCTCCTTTAGGAGATCTAGACCTCCTCTTGGAGAAGCTCCTCTTGGAGATCAAGCCCTCCTCTTTGGATGCAAGACCTCACCTAGTGAGAAGAACCTTACCCTAGTGCTATTATCCTTGGATTGATCTTGCAATCTTGTGGATCTCATGTATGCTACTCTAGTGGATGTGATATTTGGGTTTGTTTGAGAGTTTTGTTCCTTGTGTTCTTGAGTGTTTTCCTCCGTTTCCCCCTCCAAGTGTGAAAAGCTCCCCTCTAGGGTTTGACCCTACAGCAAAGGTGGTACGTTATTATTTCATCTTCATTCTTGAAACACATCAAACTTCAAAAGTAACTAACTAGACTTCGAAATCAACATTTGCTTTGTGTGATTGTATGGTACTATGGTAGTATCCAAGACAAACTAATAATTTCGAACTAAGAGTTTACTTAGTGAGGGCAAATAAAAGTTCAAAAAAGAGTATGTAATTGTCTAAGATCTAACGAAAATACTATACATAATATCTAAAGATCTAACATTAACATTAATATGTAATGATATACATCAGGTCTAGGGTTGACTCGCATGAGCCACACCGTCATATACGAGACTCTGATGATCAATGCGTCAGGGATGACGGGTGTGCACCAAACACGCTGTTGTGACGTCGAATGCGGTGACACAAGAACAAAGTATCAAAAGAGCTCGTGGCGGCTACTGGCTATGCCCTAGGTCAACGACGACGATCAAGTCTAAATGGAAGTTGCTATGTGCGTGATGAATATGTCTCGCCCTCACCAAGACACACGCTTGTCTCGTCTCAGCGTAGCTACTAATGGGCCAACCCAAGTAGCTTCATGCAGGTTGTTTTCTTTTCCATCTCTTTTGATTATTTGTTTATTTGATTGTTCATATTTTTAAGCTATTCTAAATACATTTATATCTCAAAGCTTAGTTTTACTTTAGTTTTTTTAAAACCTTGAATTTGAAAAATGTCAAAACAGTATAAAAAATTTGTTAGCGTGATTTAAAAAAACGTTCATAGCATTTAAATTGTTTGTGACATTTAAAGATGTTATTGCATTGCAAAACAATGTACATGACATTTAAAAAATTGTTTATACAATGTAAAGAAAATGTTCATGTAATTCAAAATTATTTTACAATTAAAAAATGCAAGGTACATTTTAGAATATGTTCACACATTTCTATAATATGGTAATGAATTTTTAAATAAAATTATACTCTGTACAAAAATGTTCGCGTAGTTAAATATCGTTTCTACCATTCAAAACAGTTGGTACACATTTATATGAAAATTGTTTAACACCCACTAAAAAGTTCAAAAACATGTATCTAAAAATATAAAAGAAGTATTTGAAAACTATTAAATGTGTATAGGAATAATTTGATGTACGCAAAAAATGTACAATGTGTATAAACAAATAGAAATCAAAACATATATTTGAAAAACTTCTTAATTGTGCACTTAAAAATGTTAAACATTTATAAATAATGTTCTGGATGGATCCAAAAAATGTACAATGTATAGGAAAAATGTAGACATGTGTGAAAAGAAATCCACTGAAAATGAAAGAAACATAGGAAATTGAAAAACACCAGCAAAAAATAAAGAAAAAGTAAAAAAAAGGAAAGAAGGATAATCAAAGAAAAATAAAGAAAAGCAAATCTAGAACAATGAAACTGATAAAAACTCACATAGGAAAAGAAAACATGTAGCAGCTATAGTTCTGGACTAACCTAGTGGTGCCGTACGAGAGGCAAGGCGAAGTTAAGTCTCACAATAAGTGAGACATAGCTAACATACCGTGAATGCTTGCAAACTTACGGCGCTCATGAAAACAACGGCGACGACCTGAATTTTGGTTTTTTTCTAGACATGGGGCGCCATGTGTGGTAGCTAGTTTATCTCTAGAAGTGTGGGGCGTCATGTGTGGCTGTTGCAACCCCCCGATATCGCATATATCCCAACTTCAGTCTTTTTTGAATAAATAAAGTGGTGATACTCCTAAAAAAAGTGAGACATAGCTACCACTCAATATGTCTTCTAAATATTGTATTAAGATTGGCCACCATGGGGCATATCTTATTGGGCTTGGCTAGTTAGCCCATCCAGAAGTGCGGCATGTGAGAACTATCTCTTGCATATTGCACTGACGCTTCTCGAGGCCTGCCCTGAATATACCCAAACCATCTCAGGCGATGTTGGATAAGTTTCTCTTCAATCGGTGCCACCCCCAACTCTATCTCGCATATCATCATTCCAAACTCGGTCCTTCCAAGATTGGCTATACAACCATGTTAACATGCGCATCTTCGCCACACCTAACTGTTGAACATGTCGCATTTTAGTCGACCAACACTCAGTGCCATACAACATTGCGGGGCGAACCGCCGTCCTATAGAAGTCGACTTTTAATTTTTGGGGCACTCTCTTCTCACTGAGAATACGAGAAGCTTGACGCCACTTTCCATCCAGTTTTGATTCAGTGGTTCACATCTTCATCGATATCCCCATCCTTCTGCAGCATTGACCCCAAATATCGAAAGATATCCCCATCCAGCTTTGAAAATGTCACGAACATTTTTTACATTAAATAAGAATATTTCTAAAATCTCACAATTTTTTCAAACGAGTGAATATTTTAAAATGTGACAAACATATTTTCTCTTGGACATTTTTTTTTAGAAATTGTGCAATTTATATTACATTGTGTTTAGATTTTTTTTCATGCATGTGAGCGTTTTTAAAATCCTTTAAGTAAATAAAGCTTTAAAATATATTTACAACATTTTGGTTTATAAAAAATAAAAAATAAAATGGCAGACATACGTGCTTACGTGTGCGCGCGCGCTTTGGGCCTGACCCATTTAGGGAGCACTAGAGACGAGTGATCCTTTTGTCTTTTTTTAATCGAGCAGGCCGGTCCTGACATTTCGCGGGCCTTGGCTGAAAAGATGATATGAGGCCTCTAGATGTGAACATCAAGTAAATTTTCAGCCACTCAAAAAATATCAAATAAAATTTCAACTTCGAAAGATTGTCCTAGCATAAACTTTGTTCAAGCCGCATGTTTTTTTATGGCTTGTACAACATTATATATTCAAACTATGTAGTAGGAATCACTACCTTTTTTTATAAAAACAATGTTTGGACATAACACTCCATTGATCAGCAAATCCATCTGCATTCATTTACAACATTATCCTCTTCTTTTCTTACTTTGGTATAGTCATAACTAGAAGCATTGGGCGCGCTTTGCTGCGCCATTGTTGTTGTTGAGTTTCTTTAAAAAATCACCTTGTTTTAAAATATAAGGTGTATTACTTTTTGAAAAGGAAAATCTTTTAAGTTTGATAAACTTTGTAAAGAAATATATCAAAATCCATAATATCATATTGGTATTTTTAGATTCATCATGAAATGAATTTCCATACTTTGTTTAATATTGTGGATGTCGATATGTTTGCTCTGAACTTGGTCAAAGTTAAAGAAATTTGACTTTCCAAAAAAAAACTAATACCCCTTCTATTTTTGGAACTGGCGGAATATTTAGTTTGGTGGGTGGGAGAGATGATAGAGTTTTTTTTTATCATGACAGGTTGATTTGGTGGGCCTTTCGTTGTGTAATTCTGTGTTATCTACTAACCGGTCTATATTTATGTGGAGAAATTTCGGTGTCTGTGGTTGCATATACTATATTGATGCTACAATATCACATGGTGATGCTTCTTTTTCTAGGTGATGGGAGGGTGTGTGGAATTGATATATTTTTATAGGCCGGTTGCTGCTGATTGATTTGAAAATTATTGGCCCGGTCAAAATCATAAACCAAATCCAAAATTGAATACCTCAATTGAATGAAAGAGCTTTAAATTTAGGGAAACACAATGTATTAAAAGAATTAAATGGGAGAGCACGAGAAATTGTTGACCCAGTCAAAATCGTATGACACAATTCTAAATTGAATACCACGATTAATTGTGAGGCCTTCAGATTAGTGTACAATATAAAAGAATTGAATGGTAGAGCTTTGCGAAATTGTTGAGTCAAAATCAGTGACTCAATTCTAATTAGAGACCTCAAATAAATGTGGGCTCTTTAAACCTAAGGAGCTTAGTGTTGTAGAGAATTAATCGAGTAAATTATCCACCAACTCTATCTACACTAAGATTTAATTAAATAGCGTACTAGGCTATGTTCTCACACCTCGTTGATGACTTCTCAAAATAAATTGACTATAAGAATTGTAGTATTCAATGTTGTATTGGAATAAACAAAACTCAATTTGGAACAGAAGAGAAAGTTCCACTTAACTTCTTAACTTTATGAAGAATACTCCTGATCTTGCATAGCTGCCACCTTCCCAAAGCTTGACGATCTGTTGAGCATCGGACCTGTATATGGACATTTTGTTGAGGGCGGCGTTTTGGCTCGTAGGTGCATATGCACCCATTGTCGAAATACACATTTTGAAAAGTTGAAAAATTCGGAACAAAAATCCTACGTGTATATTCGGATATTTTATGTGCGTTCACAAGGTTTCGGTGAAAAACGACGTTTTTGTTGGCTTGTGTAAAATAAATAAAGAAATGCCTCATGAATAGTTAGAATGAAACATCAGAAATTATCTTTTTTACACAAGCCACAAAAAACGCCGTTTTTTACTGAAATTTTATGCACGCACATAAAATATCCGGATATACACGCAGGATTTCTGTTCCGAATTTTTTAACTTTTCGAAATGTGTATTTTGACAATGAGTGCATATCCTAGAGCGAAAGGCAATTACCGCATTTTTGTGCAAACATGTGAGCGCGCATGGTGGCATCTTTCCTGTCACCTCGTACCAAGACCACCATATGGCTAGCACGTACTCCTACTTGGATCCGGTGGCGTAATCACGTACACGTACGCCTGGCCGCTGGAGAGATAGAACGCCTCGACAGTGTGCATGAGTTTCGGAGCTCCATCCCCGAGTCAACTGTTTCTTGTCGTACCCCGCACATGAATAGAATGGGACGATCATCAGAGATTCGCGCCGCGTTCAGCTGCCTCTTCCACGTACGTGGGCGAGCAGGAGAGAGCGTGTGTGGCCGCGTGGCGATCGCACAGCGCCAGATGGCGCTGCCGGATGCTCAGAACCTTCGGGTCGTACATTTAGGGTTTAACAACCGCTATTCGTACAAAGCTCTCTGCCCGGCTCACGTACACCATTATTAAGATTAACGATGCCCGGCCATGTGAATCAGCAGCGTTTTGAGTGGACATCGGATCTGGAAACGGCTTGCGTGCAAAGTGGGAGTGGGGAGATCGTGGTCCGAGCCTAACGGAAACACCACGAAAATTATGATAGTTCAGATAATCCATTTGTGAATGGATGGTTAGAAGTTTTGATTAATCATCGACTGCCAACGTAGTTGAGAAAAACACCAGAATTAAAGATTACATCTAGGTCCGTTGACAAGTTAGCGACGGTTACAAGCACTAAAACGAGTCGATGGCACGCCGTTGTCATAGCTCCTCCCTCACTCTGTATGGCAAGAGCGAAACATTTCTTCCCAAGGTGGGTGATGTTTTCATCGACATTAAGGTGCATATGGTGTCGTCGTTTAATCTCAACAATATTCATTGGCTCAGTCTCTTAGAGGTGTTCATGAGCGTATGATTTATCGTACATGTCTGTGTATACATGAACGTCTGTGCCTGTACATTGTTTCTAAAAAAAATTCCAATAATCGTAGGATACCGCCTATACATTGTTTCTCGAAAAAAAATCCCAACACACGTAAGAAGGCGCAAGCACGCATATACTCTCCCCGTCTGAAAAAACTTGTCCTTCAAATGAATGTATATAGTACCAAGTTAGTGCTAGATACATTCATTTTGAAGGACAAGCTTGAGACAAGATTTTTAGGACCAAGGGAGTATATGCATAAAAGAGAAGGAAGAGACAAATGCGTTCGCGTTCAGTACACGGTTGCCCGGCTGAACCGACTGGAATTAAGGAATGCATGCGTATGGACGCACTAGGACTAGAATAGCCTTGCTTCGCGTGCCCGGTCGGCGTTTGAAGAGTCAAGACACGAGTAGCTAGGAGTAGTGTACTATAGTACTCCTTGTAAGACGCACTAGCTAGGATTGACCTTGGTTCACGTTCATCCGAGAGATCAATGGTACTTTATATTCAGCAAAGGTGCTTAGCAGAGTAGGAGCATACCTGTGCAGTCTAGTACCACTACCACCGACGAGTACTGATCTGGTGGGATCGACATGGGCAGCCTGAGGAGCATGCAGCAGTACTGCGGCGAAGGCGGCGTCAGCCACTCGGTCTCGTTCCTCCTCGGGGCTCTCCTCCCCACCATGCTGTTCTTCTTCCTCGCCTCTGACAGGATCGACGAGCAGCTGTCCAGCAAATCGAGCTTCCGGTTCGGGAATGGATCAGCTCATCAGCTGACTAGCCATGCCGCCGACCTCCCGACCAAAGCCTCATATGCCGACGAAAAGGTATGCCAAAGCACACTAGCGTAGCTCATTTGCTGTATATGCCATAATATGCATCCAGTATGACATATATGCATGGCTGACAAAACTGAATTTCATTTTGGGGCTCTCGGCGAAAGCCTCGGTTACTCTGTTTGGATGACAATGGCACTTTGGTGTCGCGTTTTTTCCTGAAGGCGTCGGTCGGGGACTGCTCAGGGTGGTGGAGTTGCTGATAGTTCGGAGTCGACGCGAGATGACATGTAGGTGGAGCGGTGTGGCATCAACAGTATCGTCAACGGTGGGTCTCGGCGGCATGGCGCAGTGGAGACTCGGTGTCTGATGCGCGGAGATGGACTGGTGCAGGAGGAGAAAGCTGTCTGGCGTCATGATGGCAGAGAGGCCTGGCAAGGTCGGTGCATCGGTTCTGCTCTAAGGATGGACCGATGGAAGATAGAGGTGACGGCCCTTGCAGTGTGCGGTGCTCACTGGGAGTGTGCCAGACTGGTATAGGATCCATTTCAGGCAGTGGCTTGGATGGGACACCCGGCTTTAGATGTTAGGCTTTGGTGTGATGTCTGTTTGGTATTAGGCCAAGACATTTGGCACACCTTTATCAAGGGGATATGAGTAACAGCGTTGCCAAGTCGGTGGCTTCAGGCTTATTGATGCATCATCTTGTATTGTCTTTGTGTATAATTAATAATATGGCTGAATGCATCGTCCAGATGCAGAGATGGGGTTCATCCTTTAAAAAAAAATGATTTGTCGAGTATCGGACGGGCTCAATGGACATTTTGTACTTCGAAATACTTGTCGGAGAAATGGATATTTCTAAACAGTATTTTAGTCTTAGATACATTCATTTTTATGCATTCGTTCCACAAGTATTTCAGGACGAAGGGAATACAAACCTTTGCGCGCATGGCTATGGCTCTCACCCCGTACCAGTGCCATCATATGGCTATGCTAGCACGTAGGAGTACTTGTATCCGGCGGCATAGTCACGTACGTACACCTGGCCGCTAGAGAGATATTACCACAGTACTAGAATGCGTCGACAGCATGCATGATTTTCGGAGCTCCATCCCCTGGTCAACTGTTTCTTGTCGTACTCATCAGAGATTCGCGCTTCGCTCAGCGGCCTCTTCCACGTACGTGGACGAGTAGGAGAAGGCATGCGTGGCCGCGTGGCGATCACACAGCCAGATGACGCTGCTGGATGCTCAGAACCTTCGCGTCGTATATCTAGGGTTAACAACGGTTATTCGTACAAAGCTCTTTGCCCGGCCATGTGAATCAGCGTTTGGAGTACACATCGAATCTGGAAACGGGGAGACATCGTGGTCTAAACCTAGAAACACCACAAGAATTCATTTCAGAGAATATATTTGTGAATGGATGGTTAGAAGATGGTTGCATATACCCTGTCAGACTGAACACCACGTCTTTTTGAAAAAATTCCGATCGGTAGAAGTAAAAGGCTTGTCAAAGGACAGTGACAGTGTACTCCTTAAATATCTCTCGGCATCGGAACTTTTTGAAAATATTCCGAACGGTAGAAGTAAAAGACGCGTCCACGGACACTGACCGCATACTCTTTAAATATCTATCGGCATCCAAACCGTTGATATATGAAGCCTTAAAACCATACAAATCATGCAAATAAAACATCTACTTAGTACGTACATCAACTAAATCCGTGTGGGCTACTCGTTGTCGTCGGAGATGTCTACTATTTCCATTTCGTGTACATGGTGCAGAAGCAACTCCGGCTCCTCCGCCTCCACGTCAAGTTCGGCGAAAAGCGCGTCTATCGTCGCCTGCTCCTGCCTGTAGCCTAATTCTGTATGGACTTCGGGATGGCCTGTTGCTCTGCCATCTTGGCCGCTTGGACGACTGCAAACTCCGCCTCTGCGTCCTCCATGCTGAAGCCCGGAGTCGGCACTAACTCCTCCTCGGGCTGCTTTGCCTCGTCCTCCTTCGGATCGGCCTCCTCCATCGAAACCGGATGCTGCTCCTCGTCCTCGTCCTCCTCCCCCGGCTCCGGCGAGACCGAAGGCATGCCGTCTGCGATGCGTGCGACGCGCCTCACCCCGATCTCCTCCTTGATCCAGAAGCAACACTTCGGCATGAGCATAGCATAAGTTGTCTTTCTTTTGCTGAGCCATGGCGGACGGCGATGGAAGAGGTAGGTGGAGACGGAGAGGAATGTGCTCGGTCTGACGGCGTGGAAGAGGTTGTGGCTAGGGTTATGGATGCCGGCATGCTTAAATAGCCGGACTTTGGCCTCGGACCGTGAGCCGGAGCGGGGCCATGTGGCGTTCACACCCCCACCGGCCGGAGAAGGCTCCCGTCGAACTGCTGGTTTTCTACGCGATTTCGTGTTGGACACGACCGTTAGTCCGACGCGACGAACGCGCCCGGGCCTCCTCATATTCGCCCCATATTTGTGCTGGATATGAGGGGTGCCGGTCAGCTCGAACGTTTGAGACCCGTTTGAGGCGCCCGTCTAGATCGGGTTTCCCTAACTGGACAGTGGCCGGACCGTCCGGCCAGGCATTTGAGGCGGGTTTGGACGCCCGGCTGTAGATACTCTGACATCCAGGTCAGTGAACCACCATGCAACTACTACAAACTAAAGCGAGCCGAAGTCGCGTCATAGCCCTCCCCCACCCTATGTGTCAAGTAAAGGAAAACATTTCTTCCAAAGGTGGGTGATGTTTTCGTTGATATCAAGGTCCATATATATGGTGTCATCGTTAATCTCAACAATATCCATTGGCTTAGTCTCTTGAAGTTGTTCCTATATGAGCGTCTGTGCCTGCACATTGTTTCTCTGAAAAAGAAGTTCAGATACTCGTCGGAAACCGCAAGCGCGCATATGCATAGGGGAAGGAAGCGACGAATGCATTGGCGTGCAGTACACGTACGATGGACGGGGCCCGGCTGAATTGACTGAAATTAAGGAATGGATGCGCATGGACGCAGTAGGATTAACGGCCTTGCATCGCTTCGCGTGCCTGGTCGGCGTTTGAAGAGTCAAGACACGGCTAGCTAGGACCACGAGCAGTACTCCTCCTCCTCCTTGTAAGACGCACTACTATATTCAGCAAATTAAGGTGTTTAGCAGACTAGATGCATACGTCCGCCGTCTAGTACCACTGCCACCGACGAGTACTGATCTGGTGCGGTCGACATGGGCGGCCTGAGGAGCACGCAGCATGACTGCGGCGGCGGCGTCGGCCACTCGGTCTCGTTCCTCCTCGGGGCTCTCCTCCCCACCGTGCTGCTATTCTTCCTCGCCTCCGACCGGGTCGACGAGCAGCTGTCCAGCATATCGACCTTCAGGTTCGGGAACGGATCGGCAGCGCATCAACTGACTAGCCATGCCGCTAACCTCTCCACCGATGGCGACGCAAAGGTACGCACAGTCGTCCATCTGTAGTGCGTACAATGGCCGTGAAGGCTGGGAGATTAACCGATTTGCATGCGTTGCTACAAGCGCAGGAGGAGGCGTTCCCAGGGCTGGCGGAGCTGCTGCCGAGGGTTGCCATGGACGACGGGACGGTGATCATCACGTCGGTGAACGAGGCGTTCGCGCGGCCCGGCTCCCTGCTCGACCTCTTCCGCGGGAGCTTCCGCGACGGCGAGGGGATCGCGCACCTCCTCAACCACACCCTCATCGTCGCCGCTGACCCCGGCGCCTTGGCCCTCTGCAAGGCCGTGCACCCCCACTGCTACCTCCTCCAGGTTATGGCCGCCGGCGTCAGCTCCGCCAACGGCTTCATGACCAGAAGCTACCTCGAGCTCGTCTGGTCCAAGCTCACCTTCCAGCACCGCGTCCTCCAGCTCGGCTACAACTATCTCTACACCGTAAGCTAGCTACTAGCCATACATGCCTTGAAATTTCTCGTACGTACGTTAAAACGAATGAACTGAAATTTGTTTTGATGCAGGATCTGGATGTGATGTGGCTGCGCAACCCGTTCCGGCACATCAGCCTCTACGCCGACATGTCCGTCTCGACCGACCGGTTCAACGGCGACGCGGAGGACCTGACGAACGCGCCGAACACCGGCTTCTACTACGTCAGGTCAACGAACCGCACGGTGGAGATGCTGAGCCGGTGGCGGGCGGCGAGGTCGCGGTTCCGGCCGCTGGCCCACGACCAGGAGGTCTTCGAGGCGATCAAGGGCGAGTTCGTCGGCGGCGAGCTGCGGATAAAGCTGGTGTTCCTCGACACGGCGCTCTTCGACGGTTTCTGCGAGTACCACGGCGAGATGGACCGGGTGTGCACGATGCACGCCAACTGCTGCCTCAGGCTCGCGACCAAGCTGCACGACCTCAGGAACGTGGTCGCCGACTGGAAGAGGTACTCGAGCCTGACGCCGCCGGAGAAGATGAGCAGCAAGCTCAGGTGGACGTACCCCGCCAAGTGTGCGGCGACGATGAAAATTCCAGCATAATGTTTTTTTTACTAGTTTGTGTAGTGACCTTACGAACTTTTATCCAGTGATTTATGGAAGAATAGATGTTGGTATTTGGACTAGACAATGGGCCTGAATCTTAACTTCATTTCTCCAGTCTCGATTTGGATTCATGCCGCAATTTTTTATAATTCTATTTGACATTTGACTGTTTTTCTTTTTGAAAACAGTCAAATTTCTTGTCCAATGACAACGTTACAGCTGTACTAGCAGGGAAGTCATCAAAAAGGAGAAAAACAAACACATAAACGGGTCTGGTAACCATCTAACCCGGTTTCTCCAGCAAAACAAAAACCCCACCTATTCAGGGAACACGACAATACATGCCGAAGCTGGAATTACACTAGAATTAATGGGATTACACTGGAATTACACTGTAATTACACTGGAATTAATGGGGAAAATTACACTGGAATTGCACTGGAATTAATGGGTAAAACTACACTGGAATTACACTGGAATCTGAGACAAAAATACTGTCGGAATGGGACAAATTACACAGTAAAACTGACATAAAGTTACAATGACATCCTAGGAAAATTACACTGTAATTACAATAAAAAATCACCCTTAGAAGAAATTACCGCTGTAAGACTAGGCCAATTTTCACTACAACACTGGAAGTCTTTGACAACACTGAAAATGTCTGATCAAACAAGTGACAACACTGAAAAGGGCTGAGCCAAAATTACACTGTAATTGAACTTAAAATTCGTTCCTGCTAGAAGTAAAACAAACATGGAACAAAGGAGAACTACACCTCGCAACAACAAATCAGGAGCCGAATTCATTGGAAAATGGGGCTCAATTAAAGAGATTAAACTGGAAGTGCAAACCTATGCAAATTTACAACATTAAACTAAAGAGAAAATTACACTGTAAAAATATATGGGGTTATAGTGTAACTACAGTACAAACAGCAAAGTAAATATGGGTAAAATTACACTGTAAAAGGGCATCGGGTTACAGTGCAAAATGGCATCGGATTGCAGTACAGAAATTATGGGTGAAATTACACTGTAAAAGTGCATTAGAATGCAGCGTAAAAACAAGACAACCTACACAGTGATTATGGGTACAATTACACCGTAAAAGGGAAATGGGTTGTAGTGTAACTACACTACAAACTACACAATAATAATAGGTTGCACTCTAAAAAAGCATCAACTTAGAGTGTAAACTAACACAGTAATTATAGGTAAAAATACACTGTAAGAAACCGTCGGGTTACAGTGTAACTACAGAGAAACTACAGAGTAACTACACGGTAATTAAGGGAAAATTTACACTGTAACGCCACTAAAAATAAAGTGAAGTTACACTGTAAAAACGTGGAAAACTTACACTGTAATTACGCATCGGAATACAGATGTCAGCACAAAATACACACGATTAAAAAGTGAAAATTACACTGCAATTACATGTCAAACTACAGTGTAAATATATATGGGACCACAGTGTAACTGCATGACAACCTACATGGAAGATTAACGGATAAAATTAGACTGCAAAAAGGAGAGAAATGGGGGGATACACTGAAAAAAGAGCACAGTTCCCCTGATTAATTACAGGATAAATTGCACAGAAATTAGGCAGAACAAAATACACTGGCACATTAAGCTAGAAAGATGGGGAATGTGGCCAAAGAATAGAATGTGGCCAAAGGCGTGATTAAAAGGACGATATATCCACACAGTAATTAGGGAAGCAAGTTGCACAATAATTAGGACAACATACAGTAGGAAACTACAGCAAAGCCATACATGGCGCATAAGGTAGAAAAAAAAGCACAGGAGAACTTCATGCGCATATCTCTGCAGAACTTTGGTTTAACATACACTCCTATTGTAGTGGAAACACTGAAAAACAAGCATCAAATTCAGTAAAAGTGCACAACAAAAGGATACAACCGGGATGAACAACAACATGGGATAAAAACGTTACAAACAAGACAAAATTCAGCGGCAATTACCAGAACTCGATCTTCAGAGGCAGCTACGGGATCCACATCAACTGCAGAACTTGCCTCTACGCCTACCTACACAACAGCAACGAGAACCAAACCGGGGGCGGGAATTGGTATGCGACTACAACAACAACACACAGACCACGGCGTGGAGACTACGCGTGGCGCACTGCAGGCTCCTACCAAAAATCACGCGCACAACCATGGCGGACTAGAACACCACGGCAGCGACAAGCGACAGGCAAACAGCGCGAGGGACAGGGATAACCAACCAGCGCGAGGGACAGGGACGACGAGAAGAAGAGGAAGAAATCGATAACCTGCCGTGGATCAGCTCGAAATCGACATGGAACAGAAGGAATCGCCGGAATCGCCTCCCCCTCCTCTGCCGCTCGAGCTCTGTCCCTCTGCCTTATCCAAATCCAAATGAGAAGGGGAACGACGCCGACACCCCCGCTCCTAAATTCAAAAAGGACAAAAGCCTACAGTGCTCCGGTCGGGCGTGGGGCGGAGCCGATGAAAACGGGCGAAAACAGAAAACTGCGCCCGATAAAGAAACCGAACCCCAAAACAAGTCACAACCCAAACAGAACCGAGCGTGAATCTCAGCGCGGGATCAAACGGACAGAGATTTGAATGACAACGAATTGCAAAACATTCGACTGTAAAATAGCAAAAGCGTATTGATATATAGGCTAAACAGGCAAACCAATACAAAGTGGTGTGAAAATACTCTCACAAGTCAAAGGAAAACGACAACCAAGTGGATAGCGAGAACGCTACCAACTCAACGGCAAACATATATAATTACAGGAGACGCCATACCGAATAAGAAGCAACCACCTAGCAAATAGTTTTAGGACTTTTGGTACATTTCAATCTTTAATAACTAATTCATATGATGGTAGGCGTGTGGTTATACCATGACAATTCCTTGGAAAATGCATGCCAATTTTGTGTAATTTGGAAAATACAAATTAAGCATATTGTTTGCTTGTCGGAGCTTAGGACATGTATAATGGTTGATAAGATAGTCTTATCTTAAGTCTTGCATGTAATATAGAGATAACAAATTTTTTTTGTCTACAATGGATCATCTCTTAGCCTTATCTTCAATAACTAGTTATTCCTAAAAACGTAGTTGACATACTGTGCTAAGAGATCATCTATTATCTTCTCTTAAAGAAGAGAAGACAAACCTTTTCTTATGAGCTCTCTCTCCTTCACCTCATCATTTATCCTACGTGGCACTTCTAAAATAGCATCATTGTACATGCCCTTAGACGCCTAATATAATGGAAAGGAGGGAGTATTAAGCAACACTGACATAATTGTTTTTGCCTTCTTTTGTCGTTCTATTGTTGCTTCTGTCTTACTTTTTTTTTTGCGGGGTTGCTTCTATCTTACTAATATATTGGTATGTGAATTTCTAATAGATGACACTATATTTTCTTTGATGATGCTAATTTGGTTTAATCATCGTAAATTTTGAGTCCACAGTAGTGCAGAACCGGAGAATAGCACCGGTTCGTAAGGCCCTTTAGTGTCGGTTCCATAACCGGCACTAAAGCGTGGGCACTAAAGCCCCCCCCCCCTTTAGTACCGGTTCAGCACGAACCGGTGCTAAAAAGCAACCACGTGGCACGAGCCAGCTCAGGGGCTCGAGTTTTTAGTACCGGTTGGTAAGACCAACCGTACTATAAGGTTTGGGTTTTTTTAGTTTTATGATTTTTTTCATTTAATTTTGTGTTTCCATTTTAATTCTTTTTCGCTTGCTGGTATTTTACGATACTACACATTGTACACGTATATATATATATATATATATATATATATATATATATATATATATATATATATATATATATATATATATATATATAATTTCTAGTAGAACCAATCATGCATATATATATCATCAATGTCTCACAAACCACCATATTAATTAATTCACACATACACACATGTATAGCTATATACAATTTCTCCTACATATGCATGTTGCCTTGAGCCAGTGGCATTAGCCTAATTGGTGCCTTGAACACGATGACAATTGGAAGTGGTTTTCATGGGGGCGTGGCGGGTAATAGTATTCTCCCTTCGGATTTATGACCTGGTCGAGCAAAAATCCCGCTATTTCCTCTTGAAGTGCTTCTACGTGCTCCGTTTCTAGGAGCTTCTCCCGCACCTCTTTGAACTGTTAAGAAGGAGATTAATATGCATGTGTATTAGTTGTGTGACTAAATATCGATAATGGTGTAAAAATTGTGAATAGTGTTATGACAAGCGTACCCATTCCTGTCTTTGAGATCTGCTCCTTTCGGACGCCATCATGCGAATGTTCTCGCAAACGCAGAATGCACACAGATCAGTCCCTACGCTTTGCTTCGTGGCCTTTACGAGAATGGAATTTGATCGATAATAATTAATCAAGCATGATAATTAAAGAGATGGCAGCTAGCTAGCTAGCTAGTACTACTTAATTACTTACCTTGGGTCCAAACCATTTAAGCTTTTTTTCTTCATCCGCCTTCCGTGACGCTGATGAACCTTGTGTTGGGGAACGTAGTAATTTCAAAATTTTCCTACGCACACGCAAGATCATGGTGATGTATAGCAACGAGAGGGGAGAGTGTTGTCTCGTACGCCTCGTGAGACCAAGCGGAAGCGATCACAACGTAGAGGAAGTAGTCGACGTTCTCCTCGCGATCCGACCGATCCCGACGCCACTCCGGCGCCCCGAGTTCTTGACACACGACAGCTCGATGACGCTCCTCGGGCTCCAATCCAAGAGAGCTTGGGGAGGAGAGTTTCGTCGGACGACGGCGTGGTGGCGATCTTGATGTTCTACGGCGCAGGCTTCGCCTAAGCTTTGCGACGATATGACCGAGGTGGAATATGGTGGAGGGGGGCACCGCACACGGCTAAGGAACGATCTCAAGGATCAACTTGTGTGTTCTAGGGTGCCCCCCTGCCCCCGTATATAAAGGAGCAAGGGGGGGTGCGGCCGGCCCTTGGAGGAGGCGCGCCGGAGCAGTCCTACTCTCACCGGGAGTAGGACTCCCCCCTTTCCTAGTTGGAGTAGGATTGGGGGGAGGGAAAGAGGGAAGGGGGGGCGCCGCCCCCCTCTCCTTGTCCTATTCGGACTAGAGGGGAGGCGCGCCCTGCCTGGCCGCCCTTCCTCTTCTCCCTCATGGCCCACTAAGGCCCAATAACCCCGGAGGGTTCCGTAACCCCTGTTCAGTAAAATCCGATTTCACCCTAACCATTCCGAACTCCAAATATAGGCTTCCAATATATCAATCTTTATGTCTCGACCATTTCGAGACTCCTCGTCATGTCCGTGATCACATCCGGGACTCCGAACTTCTTCGGTTCATCAAAATACACAAACTCATAATATAAACGTCATCGGAACCTTAAGCGTGCGGACCCTACGGTTCGAGAACAATGTAGACATGACCGAGACACGTCTCCGGTCAATAACCAATAGCGGGACCTGGATGCCCATATTGGCTCCTACATATTCTACGAAGATCTTTATCGGTCAGACCGCATAACAACATACGTTGTTCCCTTTGTCATCGGTATGTTACTTGCCGAGATTCGATCGTCGGTATCCAATACCTAGTTCAATCTCGTTACGGCAAGTCTCTTTACTCGTTCCGTAATACATCATCTCACAACTAACTCATTAGTTGTAATGCTTGCAAGGCTTCATGATGTGTATTACCGAGAGGGCCCAGAGATACCTCTCCGACAATCGGAGTGACAAAACCTAATCTCGAATACGCCAACCCAACATCCGCCTTTGGAGACACCTGTAGTACTCCTTTATAATCACCCGATTCGTTGTGGCGTTTGGTAGTACCAAAGTGTTCCTCCGATAAACGGAGTTGCATAATCTCATAGTTATAGGAACATGTATAAGTCATGGATCAAAGCAAGAGCAACATACTAAACGATCGTGTGCTAAGCTAATGGAATGGGTCATGTCAATCGATCATTCAACTAATGATGTGACCTTGTTAATCAAATAACAACTCTTTGTTCATGGTTAGGAAACATAACCATCTTTGATTAACAAGCTAGTCTAGTAGAGGCATACTAGTGACATACTTGTTTGTCTATGCATTCACACATGTATCATGTTTCCGGTTAATACAATTCTAGCATGAATGATAAACATTTATCATGAAATAAGGAAATAAATAATAACTTTATTATTGCCTCTAGGGCATATTTCCTTCAGTCTCCCACTTGCACTAGAGTCAATAATCTAGTTCACATCGCCATGTGATTGAACACCAATAATCATATCTATATATGATTCACACCCATAGTTCACATCGTCATGTGACCAACACCCAAACGGTTTACTAGAGTCAATAATCTAGTTCACATCGCTATGTGATTAACACCCAAAGAGTACAAAGGTATGATCATGTTTTGCTCGTGAGAGAAGTTTAGTCAACGGATCTGTCACATTCAGAGCCGTATGTATTTTGCAAATATTCTATGTCTACAATGCTCTGCACGGAGCTACTCTAGCTAATTGCTCCCACTTTCAATATGTATCTAGATCGAGACTTAGAGTCATCGGATCGGTGTCAAAACTTGCATCGACGTAACCCTTTACGACGAACCTTTTGTCACTTCCATAATCGAGAAACATATCCTTATTCCACTAAGGATAATTTTGACCGCTGTCTAGTGATCTACTCCTAGATCACTATTGTACTCCCTTGCCAAACTCGATGTAGGGTATACAATAGATCTGGTACACAGCATGGCATACTTTATAGAACCTATGGCCAAGGCATAGGGAATGACTTTCATTCTCTTTCTATCTTCTGCCGTGGTCGGGTTTTGAGTCTTACTCAATTTCACACCTTGTAACACAGGCAAGAACTCTTTCTTTGACTGTTCCATTTTGAACTACTTCAAAATCTTGTCAAGGTATGTACTCATTGAAAAAAACTTATCAAGCATCTTGATCTATCTCTATAGATCTTAATGCTCAATATGCAAGCAGCTTCACCGAGGTCTTTCTTTGAAAAACTCCTTTTAAACACTCCTTTATGCTTTGCAGAATAATTCTACATTATTTCCGATCAACAATATGTCATTCACATATACTTATCGAAATGTTTGTAGTGCTCCCACTCACCTTTTTGTAAATACAGGGCTTCACCGCAAGTCTCAGATAAACTATATGCTTTGATCAACTTATCAAAGCGTATATTCCAACTCCGAGATGCTTGCACCAGTCCATAGATGGATCATTGGAGCTTGCACACTTTGTTAGCTCCTTTGGATCGATAAAACCTTCGGTTGCATCACATACAACTCTTCCTCCGAAACCCATTCAGAATGCAGTTTTACATCCATTTGCCAAATTTCATAAATTGTGGCAATTGCTAACATGATTTGGACAGACTTAAGCATCGCTACAGTTGAGAAAATCTCATTGTAGTCAACACCTTGAACTTGTCAAAACCTTTTTGCGACAAGTCGAGCTTTGTAGATAGTAACACTACTATCAACGTCCGTCTTCCTCTTGAAGATCCATTTATACAATATGGCTTGCCGATCATCGGGAACTCCACCAAAGTCCATACTTTGTTCTCATACATGGATCTCATCTCGATTTCATGGCCTCAAGCCATTTCGCGAATCTGGGCTCATCATCGCTTCCTCATAGTTCGTGGGTTCATCATGGTCTAGTTACATGACTTTCGAATGTGATTACCGTACCACTCTGTGCGGATCTCACTCTGGTTTACCTACGAGATTCGGTAGTAACTGATCCGAAGTTACATGATCATCATCATTAGCTTCCTCACTAATTGGTGTAGTAGTCACAGAACAGATTTACGTGATGAACTACTTTCAATAAGGGAGAAGGTACAATTACCTTATCAAGTTCTACTTTCCTCCCACTCACTTCTTTCGAGAGAAACTCCTTCTCTAGAAAGGATCCATCTTAAGCAACGAATATCTTGCCTTCGGATCTGTGATAGAAGGTGTACCCAACAATTTCCTTTGGGTATTCTATGAAGACGTACTTCTCCGATTTGGGTTTGAGCTTATCGGATGAAACTTTTCACATAAGCATCGCAGCCCCAAACATTAAGAAACGACAACTTTGGTTTCTTGCTAAACCACAGTTCATATAGTGTCGCCTCAACGGATTTAGATGGTGCCCTATTTAACGTGAATGCAGTTGTCTCTAATGCATGATCCCAAAACGATATTGGTAAATCTGTAAGAAACATCATAGATTGCACTATATCCAATAAAGTGCGATTACGATGTTTGGACACACCATAATATTGTGGTGTTCGGTGGCGTGAGCTGTGAAACTATTCCACATTGTTTTAATTGAAGACCAAACTCGTAACTCAAATATTCGTCTCGTGATCGGATCACGAAACTTTATTTTCTTGTTACGATGATTTTTCCACTTCACTCTGAAATTCTTTGAACCTTTCAACTATTTCAGACTTATGTTTCATCAAGTAGATATACCCATATCTGCTCAAATCATCTTGTGAAGGTCGAAAATAACGATACTTGCCACGAGCATCAACACTCATTGGATCGCATACATCGGTATGTATTATTTCCAATAAGTCGGTAGCTTGTTCCATTGTTCGGAGAACGGAGTTTTAGTCATCTTGCCCAAAAGGCACGGTTCGCAAGCATCAAGTGATTCATAATCAAGTGATTCCAAAATACCATCGGCATGGAGTTTCTTCATGCGCTTTACACCAATATGACCTAAACGGCGATTACCACAAATAAGTTGCACTATCATTATTAACTTTGTATTTTTTGGTTTCAATATTATGAATATGTGTATCACTACGATCGAGATCCAATGAACCATTTTCATTGGGTGTGTAACCATATAAGGTTTTATTCATGTAAGCAGAACAACAGTTTATTCTCTTACTTAAATGAATAACCGTATTGCAATAAACACGATCAAATCATATTCATGCTCAACGTAAACACCAAATAACATTTATTTAGGTTCAACACTAATCCCGAAAGTATAGGGAGTGTGCGATGATGATCATATCAATCTTGAAACTACTTTCAACACACATCGTCACTTCACCCTTAACTAGTTTACATTTATTCGCAACTCCGTTTGAGTTACTACTCTTAGCAACCGAACCATTACCAAATACCGAGGGGTTGCTATAAACACTAGTAAAGCACACATAAAACACCAGATATCAAATATACCCTTTTTCACTTTGCCATCCTTCTTATCCACCAAATATTTAGGGCAGTTCCGCTTCGGTGACCATTTCCTTTGAAGTGTAAGCACTTTCGGTTTCAGGCTTTGGTTCAGCTTTGGGTTTCTTCGTGGGAGTGACAACTTGCTTGTCAATCTACTTGAAGTTCCCTTTCTTTCCTTTGCCCTTTTCTTGAAACTAGTGATCTTGTCAACCATCAACACTTGATGCTCTTTCTTGATTTCTACCTTCATCGATTTCATCATCATGAAAAACTCGGGAATCATTTTCATCATCCCTTGCATACTATAGTTCATCACGAAGTTCTACTAACTTGGTGATGGTGACTAGAGAATTCATCAATCACTATCTTATCTGGAAGATTAACTCCCACTTGATTCAGCGATTGTAGTACCTGCACAATGTGCACATGCTCACTAGTTGAGCGATTCTCCTCCATCTTTTAGCTATAGAACTTGTTGAAGACTTCATATCTCTCAACTCGGTTATTTGCTTGAAATATTAACTTCAACTCTGGAACATCTCATATGGTCCATGACGTTCAAAACGTCTTTGAAGTCCCGATTCTAAGCTGTTAAGCATGGTGCATAAACTATCAAGTAGTCATCATATTGAGCTAGCCAAACGTTCATAACGTTTGCATCCGCTCCCGCAATAGGTCTGTCACCTAGCGGTGCATTAAGGACATAATTCTTGATGCAGCAATGAGGATAAACCTCCGATCACGGATCGAATCCGCATCATTGCTACTAACATTTTTCAACACAATTTTCTCTAGGAACATATCAAAAACAAACATATGAAAGCAACAACGCGAGCTATTGATCTACAACATAATTTTCAAAATACTACGGGACTAAGTTCATGATAAATTTAAGTTCAATTAATCATATTACTTAAGAACTCCCACTTAGATGACATCTCTCTAGTCATCTAAGTGATCACGCGATCCAAATCAACTAAACCATAACCGATCATCACGTGAGATGGAGTAGTTTTCAATGGTGAACATCTTATGTTGATCATATCTACTATATGATTCACGCCGACCTTTCGGTCTCCGTGTTCGAGGCCATATCTGCATATGCTAGGCTCGTCAAGTATAACTGAGTATTCTGCGTGTGCAAAACTGGCTTGCACCCGTTGTAGATGGACGTGAGCTTATCACACCCGATCATCACGTGGTGTGCAGGCACGACGAACTTTGGCAACGTGCATACTCGGGAGAACACTACTTGATAATTTTTAGTGAGAGATCATCTTAAAATGCTACCGTCAATCAAAGCAAGATAAGATGCATAAAAGATAAACATCACATGCAATCAATATAAGTGATATGATATGGCCATCATCTTCTTGTGCTTGTGATCTCCATCTCCAAGCACCATCATGATCACCATCGTCACCGCGCGACACCTTGATCTCCATCGTAGCATCGTTGTCGTTTCGCCATCTATTGCTTCTCGACTATCGCTACCGCTTAGTGATAAAGTAAAGCAATTACAGAGCGTTGCATTTCATACAATAAGCGACAACCATATGGCTCCTGCCATTGCCGATAACTTAGGTTACAAAACATGATCATCTCATACAATAAAATATAGCATCACGTCTTGGCCATATCACATCACAACATGCCTGCAAAAACAAGTTAGGCGTCCTCTACTTTGTTGTTGCAAATTTTACGTGGCTGCTACGGGCTGAAGCAAGAACCAATCTCACCTACGCATCAAAACCACAACGATAGTTTGTCAAATAGACTCGTTTTAACCTTCACAAGGACCGGCGTAGCCACACTCAGTTCAACTAAAGTGAGAGAGACAGACACCCGCCAGCCACCTTTAAGCACGAGTGCTCGTAACGGTGAAACCAGTCTCGCGTAAGCGTACGCGTAATGTCGGTCCGGGCCGCTTCATCTCACAATACCGCTGAACCAAAGTATGACATGCTGGTAGGTAGTATGACTTGTATAGCCCACAACTCACTTGTGTTCTACTCGTGCAAAACATCAAACCATAAAAACCTAGGCTCGGATGCCACTGTTGGGGAACGTAGTAATTTCAAAATTTTCCTATGCACACGCAAGATCATGGTGATGTATAGCAACGAGAGGGGAGAGTGTTGTCTACGTACCCTCGTAGACCGAAGCGAAGCGATCACAACGTAGAGGAAGTAGTCGACGTTCTCCTCGCGATCCGACCGATCCCGCGCCGTTACTCCGGCGCCCGAGTTCTTGACACACGTACAGCTCGATGACGCTCCTCGGGCTCCAATCCAGTGAGAGCTCTGGAGGAGAGTTTCACGGACGACGGCGTGGTGGCGATCTTGATGTTCTACGCGCGAGGCTTCGCCTAAGCTTTGCAACGATATGACCGAGGTGGAATATGGTGGAGGGGCACCGACACGGCTAAGGAACGATCTCAAGGATCAACTTGTGTGTTCTAGGGTGCCCCCTGCCCCCGTATATAAAGGAGCAAGGGGGGGTGCGGCCGGCCCTTAGAGGAGGCGCGCCGGAGGAGTCCTACTCTCACCGGGAGTAGGACTCCCCCCTTTCCTAGTTGGAGTAGGATTGGGGGAGGGAAAGAGGAAGGGGGCGCCTCCTCTCTTGTCCTATTCGGACTAGGGGAGGGGGCGCCCTGCCCTGGCCGCCCTTCCTCTTCTCCCTCATGGCCCACTAAGGCCCAATAACCTCCGGGAGGTTCCGTAACCCCGGTGTTACGTAAAATCCGATTTCACGGAACCATTCGAACTCCAAATATAGGCTTCCAATATATCAATCTTTATGTCTCGACCATTTGAGACTCCTCGTCATGTCCGTGATCACATCCAGGACTCGAACTTCTTCGGTTCATCAAAATACACAAACTCATAATATAACCGTCATCGGAACCTTAAGCGTCACGGACCCTACGGTTCGAGAACAATGTAGACATGACCGAGACACGTCTCGGTCAATAACCAATAGCGGGACCTGGATGCCCATATTGGCTCCTACATATTCTACGAAGATCTTTATCGGTCGACCGCATAACAACATCGTTGTTCCTTTGTCATCGGTATGTTACTTGCCCGAGATTCGATCGTCGGTATCCAATACCTAGTTCAATCTCGTTACGCAAGTCTCTTTACTCGTTCCGTAATACATCATCTCACAACTAACTCATTAGTTGTAATGCTTGCAAGGCTTCATGATGTGTATTACCGAGAGGGCCCAGAGATACCTCTCCGACAATCGGAGTGACAAAACCTAATCTCAAATCGCCAACCCAACATCGCCTTTGGAGACACCTATAGTACTCCTTTATAATCACCCGATTACATTTTGACGTTTGGTAGTACCCAAAGTGTTCCTCCATGGCGGAGTTGCATAATCTCATAGTTATAGGAACATGTATAAGTCATGGATAAAAGCAGTAGCAACATACTAAGCGATCGTGTGCTAAGCTAATGGAATGGGTCATGTCAATCGATCATTCAACTAATGATGTGACCTTGTTAATCAAATAACAACTCTTTGTTCATGGTTAGGAAACATAACCATCTTTGATTAACAAGCTAGTCTAGTAGAGGCATACTAGTGACATACTGTTTGTCTATGCATTCACACATGTATCATGTTTCCGGTTAATACAATTCTAGCATGAATGATAAACATTTATCATGAAATAAGGAAATAAATAATAACTTTATTATTGCCTCTAGGGCATATTTCCTTCACCTTGCCCAAGCCCTGCCCGCCGACAAAGAAAATGAATAAAGGGGTTATTAAATAGTTCATATCATGAAATGCGAACTAAATAGGCCGAGATATATAGTTAATAATGATTGAAATTACCTGTTGACTATCCCAAACAAGATGTTATAGTCAGTTTTTACTTTGAGTAGTGAGTCCAGTACTTCAACTGTTCCGGCGTCAACTTTAATGATACACAAGATCCAGTGAAATCTGCATGGACACACGTTTGCATGTCTTAATTAAGCGGGCATATGTAATTAAAAACATGTAGCTAGCTAGTAGGCAAAAACAGAGAATTTGTAGTACAAGACAGTGTTACTCACTGGAAATTGTAAGAAAGTAGTATATCTTCATTGTATTTGAGGCGCTTCAAGAACTCTAGCATGTTGTCCTCTATGTTCTTTTGATGATATGGATTTATTAGCCATGTGTATTCATTAACGGTGTTTGGGTCAATGAACCCAATGCCAAAGCGTCCACCTTTTCTCATTTCATACATCTTCATCCTGCATAATACCACAGAAAAGAATATAGTGAGGATAATTACAGATAATGATTGATCAAAAGGATCACTACAGCTAGCTTGAGACTTAAATTACAGAAAGAAATCACTTACAGACAATAGCAACTAACGATAAATTTGTCGAGTGCGTCTTGATTGTATAACTGAAACAGTTCAGAATACTCAACGGACAGAGCTTTCTCATGGAAGTAATGCTCCTCCTTGACATTCACCATGAGGGACAATCGATCCGAAATCTTGGTAATGTTCATGTACCATTGATGCAATTCATACATTCTTGTTGGGAGGTTCTTGACCTTGTCTGGCTCGACCAAAGGTTGGCCCCGGACATATTTCTGTTTTGTTTCATCCTCTCTAAGCACAGGCATGGGCTCGATCTCGAGGAGTTGTCCAACAGTGATGTTGAGAACTTCAGCCTGCATTATATGCTCCTCCGTTATTACCACATTGCCCACCTCGGGAACGTAAACTGTTTGCCCACAATAATATTGGGCCACAGCGTCTTTATCATGTGTTATTGGCACAACAAGCGAGGGATCGATTGTGCGCTTTGTTCTCCCAGTGGGGAATGGTTTTCCGCATTTTTGACAGCTGCTTCTTGTTTGCTCGATCCGAGCTCGCCTCCTTCGTAGACGTGCTCGATTTAACTTCCTAATGTGGCGCTCATAGTGCGTGTCAGCAGCTTGGGAGCTGGTGGTTGAGCCATCTGAATGAAGTGGTCAATCGTTTCCTCGGCACTTTCTCCCTTGGCGGCGGTGGCGGTTTCGGTGCAAAATGGGCTTCCACCTCGGCCTTGATATGGCTGCGATTTCCTCCTCGGACTGTCATAAGCCCTCTGCGGAAGAGGCGTGAGGCTTTGACCATATTTATATCGCTTGCCTCCGCTTTGTACTTCTGTACTACCTCGAATCGTGCCGCCACGCACCATAGCTGCGGATGTCTCTTCTGCGATTCTTGAGGCGGCGGAGACGGCCGACGGGGCTGAGTTGGACGAGGAGGAGGGTCTGCTGTCTGTGCCGGACTTGGAGGAGGAGTGGCTGAGGTTGTGCCGGACTTGGAGGAGGAGGGCGTCTGACGCTGTGGCGGACTTGGAGGAGGAGGAGGCGACACTTTGCGGACTTGGAGGAGGAGGCGACACTTTGCGGACTTGGTGGACTTGCGGAGCGGAGTCTGGCGACTCGGTGGCGGACTTGACGAGGAGTCGGTGACACGGTGTTGGTGGCCTTGAAGATGATGCAATCCTTTTTTCATAGGATGATACGATGTTTGGCCTCTCCGAAAAAGCGCTCGTCATCACCTCCAGGAATGTCAAGCTGTAGCTCCGAATATGGTGGGACCACCACCTCATCAACCAAGACACGAGCATAGCCCGCTGGAATCGGGTTGCAATGGAAGGTTGCCTCGGGGGGATTTGTAAAAGCAACGCCGTCCGCCACCTTCATGGATATGTTCTTCATTTTGACGTGTAGCTCGCAGTTAGTGTTCTCCGTGATTTCATCCACAGGGTATCTACCCAGCATTGCATCGTCTGGGGCGGAACCCACGCTGCTTCTCGGCATGGATGGGGCGGTGCTATCCAAATGCTGGATTATCCGCTAGCTGCTACAGCTGCTGAGACCCCCTTTGCTGGGTAAGTGAGTCGATCTGCTCCTGCTGCCGCTGGAATTTGACTGCCAATTCCGCTTGACTTGCTTCTAGGCCTTGAAGGCGTTCATAGTCCCGCTTCCTCTGCTCCCCCTCCATCTTCCTCTTCTTCTCCTCTGCAATCTTCTTTCTCGCACGGGTTCTGTAGTCGGTGTTCGATCGAAAACCCTCATACCACGGAATAGCGCCCTTGCCTCGTGTTCTTCCCGGTGTTCGAGTTTTCGCAGGCACGTGTAAGCTCGTCGTTCTCTCTGTTGGGCTGGAACACCCCCGATCGTGCCTCTTCTATTGCAACAAGTATCGCATCGTTGGCTCCCTTCAGACTTGCCTTCGTCGAAACATTGCCTGTCTTAGGGTCCAACTCCCCCCCATGCGCATAGAACCAAGTCCTGCACCTGGGGGGCCAGCTCTTAGTAACCGGAGTGACACCTGCATCCTCCATCTCTTTCTCAGACTTATCCCACTTAGGCATTGCCACCGCGCAGCCACCGCCCCACTTATGGAACTTATCCTTTTTTCGGCATTCTTCTTGTTTATTCTCGACCGTTCCTTAGCTAATTCCGAATCCTTGAATTTCACGAAATCGTCCCAATGAGCATGTTGGTTCTCTAGTGTTCCCTCGAATACTGGAGTCTTCCTTCCTCCCTTGACGTACTTGTTCCATTCACGATTCTTGTGGTTCTTGAATGCAACCACTATCTTCCTAAGAGCAGCGTCCTTGACTTTCTGCACATCTGTTTATGTGAAATGATCTGGTAGGGTGAAATGTTCCATGAGAGTATCCCAAAGCAGATCTTTTTGATTCTTGTCGACAAAAGTAACATCTGGACGTGGCTTTGCTGGCTCTCTCCATTCTTGATGTTTGATCGGGAGTTGGTCCTTCACAAGAACTCCGCACTGATGAACGAACTTGTCCGCAATCTTCTTAGGCGCTAATGGTTCGCCATTAGGTCCGATCGCCTCGATATTGTACTTTCGCCTGCTTCAACTTTTGTTCGGGCCTCGTTTCATCCTTTTGCTGAACATTTGCTCGATCCGGATCGCTGAAAGAACAAAGATCGATTCGTTAATATATCTTCAAGTCATTTAAAACATGTGATGATCACCAGATGCCTGCTTATATAAATATATATACCTCGCCGGTCTTTGTTGTTTCAGGATCAACATGTTCTTCGTCATCGTCATAATCGTAGTTCATGACTTCATCAATTCAGTCGCCGCGATCGAATATCACATCACCCTCTCCGGTGTTGTTTAGAAATTCGGAGCCGTCATAATCTTCTTCATTCTGATCATCATCTGGTCCGCGTATCATATCGAACATGGTCTGTTCTTCCTCTCCGTCGGTATTGTCTGACATAGCTTTTATTTAACTAATTCAAAAGAAATATAAAACAATTTAGTATTCAAATTACATCGTCTCGAATAATAGATATAATCTCGAATACATCGTCTAGAATAATAGATATAATCTCGAATACATCGTCTCAAATAATATATAATATTGAATAGTACATCACTGGCTAGGTAGCTAATAAAGATCGAATACCATAGAAGAATCTAGGACACTCGCGGTTCCTGCGGCACGGGCGGTGGACACCCAAAGAGAAGAAAGCCTCAGGATCATAGCTGAAGTGAGATCCCTGAAGAAACTGCCAGGTATTGAAGAACTCCGCCGCCTCTAACGCAACCATGTAGCGATGGGCGTGCTCGTCCTCCTCCACGACACGGCGACGTACCGCCTCCGTGGCCGGGTCCCTCCGCCCAAATCGGGCAACGCCACCAAACGAGATCGAGGCGACGACGGGACCGGGCGGGTTCCTCATCAGCGGCGCGCTTCTCGAGCAGCACCTCCCAAGTGCCAGCCAGGAGCCAGTCCGGACATGGGTCACCGGACGTCGTCATGACGGGTCGACGGCGAGATGCGGGCCGGCATCGCCGAGAACAAATACTAGCTATATGCCCGCAAAAAGTAACATTTTTTAATGATTGGATTTTGATAACTAAAATTTCTAACATTTCTATATAACACTAATTATGCTATCATTGCATATGTCAAAAATCTATATACTATTTCATACTAGTTAAGCATCTAACACTAAAAACAGAAAACAGAACTTCTATACATCCATTAAAAAACTGTAAAACAACATTATATAAAAAAATTCCATACTAATTAAACACTAATTATATCCATCTAACATGCATTCATACATATATAATAGTGAAAAAATAATAATCTAAATAATCTAAACTAATTAAACATACAAAATATGTATGTACTAATATATACATGCATTAATTCATACATATGTGTGTGTGTGTGTGTGTGTGTGTGTGTGTGTGTGTGTGTGTTCATCATGCATGCTTGTGTGTGTGTGTGTATGGGCTCGGGGAGGGGCGTCGCCCATGGTGGCCGCCGGGGGCGAGGGAGAGGGGATAGAGGGGGAGAGCTCACAGCGGGGCGACGGCGACGGCGAGGCGACGGCGGGCGTGACGGGGCAGGCGTGGGCGGCGAGGGGGGACGAGCCCGGCGGCGGACGGAGACGAGGGCGGCGGGGGGACGGGCGGCGACGGAGACGAGGCGGCGACGGGACGCGAGGCGGCGGCAGCGGAGACGAGCGGAAACAGAGGAAGAAACAGAGGAGAATAAAATTTTCGTAAGTGTTGTATATATAGAAGGCACCTTTAGTACGGTTGGAGCCACCAACCGGTACTAAAGGCCTGTTTTAACTAGGCTAAGCGGCGGAACAAGCACCCCTTTAATACCGGGTCGTGGCACCAACCGGTACTAAAGGGGGTCTTTAGTACCGGTTGGAGCCACGACCCGGTACTAAAGGGGATGCGCTGGCTCGAGGCGGTGCGCAAGTTTAGTCCCACCTCGCTAGTCGAGGGGCTACCGCACTGGTTTATAAGCCCCAGTGCGGTAGCTCTCTCGAGCTCCTCTCCTAACCACGCCTACTTGGCCTACTGTCCTCTTCGCCCGGTGGGCCTCTCAAGCCTTCTGGCCTGCATCCTGGCCCAACAAAAGGTTGTGTTGCTAGTCGTATGCAGGCCGCTTTGGCCCAGTAGGCGGGCTTTTTTTTTCTTAATTTTTTCGCTTTATTTATTTTTGTTTTACTTATTTTTGAGTTGTTTTTTGCTGTATTTAGAGTTTCTTTGTGAATATTTTTGCTTTAGGTACAAAAAAATTACAAACTTTCTGTTAGTGCTGGTAGATTTCAAATTTGAATAGTTTAAAATTTGAATTATTTGAAATTTGTGTGAATCACTAGTTTGTGAATAACTTAACTTTGAAAAAAGTTTTTTCAGTGATTTTTTTCCTTATGTTTAATATTAGTGTGTTTTATCATTATATTCCATTTAGTAATGCTTAGGTTATTTAAAAAATGAAATGCCTTTGTAACAGTTTAGTTTTAAATGAAACCCTGATACTTCGAAAGAGATTGTCCATTTTGTACGCGAAGTGCATCCAGTTTTTGCCGTAACCCTCTCTACTTTCTTGCACATGCTATTTGTATGAAATTATGATACGATGCCAACTTTCAACCTTTTCTGAGTTCATTTGGAATACTTTTCAATTTCAGGGTCATTTAGCTGAAAAAAAAATCAGTAAATGCATGAAAAGAATTTGTTTGCACATAAAATTTCTTCGCGTTTCAAATGCCAAAACACATAACTACCCTAACTATTACAGACATTCCCTCCTGGGTGTGAAACAAAGAAGAAAGTGATGATAGTGAAGCCGATCACATCCCAGATCTTTGAGTGTGAAACTTTTTCTTCGCGTGTGTCCCTTTGCGCCGTAACCATGGAAAATCTTCAACGTTTAACGGGATGCTCGGGTCAATATTCACTGTGAGTGGAGCAATTTCATCAAACTTTTCATAATCATCTGACTTGTCTGTCTTGTCATCCACTCCCACGATGTTTCTCTTCCCGTAAAGAACTACGTGCCGCTTTGGCTCATCGTGACGATGCATTCGCTTCCTTATCTTTTCTTTTCTTGGCTTGGTAGACATGTCCTTCACATAGAAAACCTGTGCCACATCATTGGCTAGGACGAATGGTTCGTCTCGCATCGCAAGATTGTTGAGATCCACTTTGTTGTCATTCCGTCTCGCGGGTCTTCCGTTACCCGCCTCGTGTCATATTGACCCTTTGCACCAAACAAAGGGACCTTTAAACCACGTCGATAGTCAAGTTCCCATATGTCCTGTATATAACCATAATATGTTTCCTTTTCCGTCTTGGTTTACGCATCAAAGCGGACACCACTGCTTTTGGTTGGCGCTCTTCTTATCTTGGGCGATCGTGTAAAATGTATTACCATTTATCTCGCCCTTTGAAAGTCATTATATTCAAGATGGTAATCGGACAACAAGTACAGGTCATCTTCAATAGAGGTGTCATGCATGGTATGTATGCGCAACCAGTGGCGAAACTCTGGTTTGTTCACGTGTAATCCAATCATCGAGCGCTCCGGTGTTTGGAGCCTAGCAAATTCTTGTGTTCATCCATATACGGAGCCACCAAGGCGGAATTACGTAGAGAGCTGTAGTGTGCTTCAAAGAGAGAATGTCCGTCCATACATATTATTTGTTCCCCTCCTAGCGTGCCTTTTCCATCGATCGCCCTTATGCGCGATTCAGAACACCAATCGGCTTAAGGTCGAAATAAAGTCAATACAAAACTCAATGACCTCCTCATTTTGATGGCCCTTGGAGATGCTTCCTTCGGCCTATCACGGTTATGAACATATTTCTTTAAGACTCCCATGAACCTCTCAAAGGGAACATATAGTGTAGAAATACAGGACCAAAACGTTAATCTCTTCGCATAGGTGAACTAGGATGTGCGTCATGATGTTGAAGAAGGATGGTGGGAACACCAACTCGAAATCGACAAGACATTGCACCAAATCATTCTCAGAACCTTGGTATGATTTACGGATCGATTACCTTCGAGATTGCATTGAGAAATGCACATAACTTCACAATGGCTAATCGAGCGTTTTCGGTAAAGCCCCTCAATGCAAGCGGAAGCGATTGCGTCATAATCACGTGGCGATCATGAGACTTTAGGTTCGTAACCTTTTCTCGCCATGTTTATTATTCCCTTTAAATTGACGAAAGCCGACGGTACCTTAATCTCGAGCAGGCATTCAAAGAAGATTTCCTTCTCTTCTTTGGTAAGAGCGTAGCTTGCATGACCACGATGTATGCCGTCTTCTCCGTGCATACGTTGCTGGTCCTCCGTGCCTCGGTGTATCTTTTGTCTTCCCATACACGCCCAAGAAGCCAAGCAGGGTCACGCAAAGATTCTTCGCACGTGCATCACGTCGATTGCGGAGCGGACCTCTAGGTCTTTCAATATGGTAGGTCCCAAAATATAGATTTCTTCTTCCACATGGGTGCGCGTCCGTCGGCGTCCTTCAAAACAGGTTGTCCGCCAGATAACTTCCAAATATCACCTTCAAATCCTTGACCATATCATGTACATCCGCACCAATGCGGTGGCGAGGCTTCGTCCGTGATCCGCCTCACCTTTGAAATGCTTGCCTTTCTTTCTTACGGGATGCCCGCTCGGAAGAAATCGACGATGTCCTGTACACATTCTTCTTACAACTATTCAAATATATACTGTTGGTATCATCCAAGCAGTCGTGCATCCGTGGTATCCCTTGTTTGTCCATCACGAAGGTTACCGAGAGCGAGGCCAATCATTGATGGTCACGAACAGCAACGCCTTTAGGTCAAATTCTTCCCACATGTGCTCATCCCACGCACGTACACCTGTTCCATTCCACAGTTGCAAGAGTTCTTCAACTAATGGCCTTAGGTACACATCAATATCGTTGCCGGGTTGCTTAGGGCCTTGGATGAGCACTGGCATCATAATGAACTTCCGCTTCATGTAAAACCAAGGAGGAATGTTATACAAACATAGAGTCACAGGCCAGGTGCTATGGTTGCTGCTCTGCTCCCCAAAAGGATTAATGCCATCTGCGCTTAGACCAAACCATACGCTCCTTGCGTCATGTGCAAACTCCTTCCCGTACTTTCTTTCGATTTTTCTCCACTACGACCCGTCAGCGGGTACTCTCAACTTTCCGTCTTTCTTACGGTCTTCTCTGTGCCATCGCATCACCTTGGCATGCTCTTTGTTTTTGGAACAAACGTTTCAACCATGGTATTATAGGAGAATATCACATCACCTTGGCAGGAATCTTCTTCCTGGGGCGCTCGCCCTCGACATCAGGCTCATCGCGGCTGATCTTATAGCGCAATGCACCACATACCGGGCAAGCGTTCAAATCCTCGTACTCACCGCGGTAGAGGATGCAATCATTAGGGCATGCATGTATCTTCTACACCTCTAACCCTAGAGGGCAGACAACCTTCTTTGCTTCATACGTACTCTTGGGCAATTCGTTGTCCTTTGGAAGCATATCCTTTATCATTACCAGCAACTTTCCAAATCCCTTGTCAGATACACCATTCTCTGCCTTCCATTGCAGCAATTCCAGTGTGGTGCCCAGCTTTTTCTTGTCACCTACGCAATTCGGGTACAACAATTTTTTGTGATCCTCTAACATGCGCTGCAACTTCTTCTTCTCCAAACCACTTGCGCAGTTTTCTTTGCATCGGCAATGGCCCGACCTAGATCATCAACGGGCTCATCTGATGCCTCTTCTTCAGCTTCTTCCCGCATTGTCGGCTCAGCTTCTTCCCCCATTGTTGTATCATCGTATTCAGGGAACCCATGGCCATGATAGCTGTCGTCGTCCTCTTCTTCTTCATTGTCTTCCATCATAACCCCTCTTTCTCCGTGCTTGGTCCAAACATTATAGTGGGGCATGAAACCGGACTCAAACAGGTGGACGTGAATGGTTCTTGACGTAGAGTAATTGCGACCATTCTTACAGCCAGCACATGGACAAGGCATAAAACCATCCGCCCGCTTGTTTGCCTCACCATAGCGAGAAAAGTATGCACGCCCTCAACGAATCGGGAGAGCATTGGTCGTCAGACATCCATTGCGGCTCATCTTCATTACACAACACCGAATAGACCAAATTAATACAAGTTCATTAATAAAGTTCATACAACACTTAAATGCAACAAACAAATAACTCTCTAGCTAAAGCATTTAAATGCAACAACAAATGCGATCAAGATCGCAACTAACGTAACAATTGATCCAACAACATAATGATACCAAGCCTCACTATCGATGGCATATTTTCTAATCTTTCTAATCTTCAAGCACATTTTCTCCATCTTGATCTTGTGATCATCGACGACATCGGCAACATGCTACTCCAATTCCATCTTCTCCCCCTCAATTCTTTTTAATTTTTCTTTCAAGTACTCGTTTTCTCTTTCAACTAAATTTAACCTCTCAACAACAGGGTCGGTTAGAATTTCCGGTTCACATACCTCCTAGATAAAAATATCTATGTCAACTTGATGGGCATAATTTGTCATAAACACGAAATGCAACAAATAGTTTTAAAAGAGAATATACCACATCCGAATCATAACAAGGACGAGGGTCGACGGGGATGGATATCTAAACCATGGCACTATATATAACAAACAACGTACGGGTAAGATAATTATTATACGAGTAACTATATATCTAAATCACACAAACATCAATTTTTTATATAAAATTTCATGAACAAGAGGCTCACCACAAGGTGGTGCCGGCGAGGGGACGGTGCGGGCGATCGACGATGGTTACGACGGAGATTTAGAAGGCACTAAGTAAACCACACCTACATATGCAAATTAAGTGTTATTTTTGACCTCAAATTGCATATAAATCAAATACTAGCACATATATATATTTCCTCCCAAATTACTAAACTCACAAATTAATAACTATATAAAGCATTGCAAGAGCTAATCTAGCAATGAGAGATGAAAGGACAAAGTTGCTAACCTTTGTGATCATTTGAATGAAGGGGGCCTTCAAATCTTGACAAATTTTGGGCAAAATGTGTGATGAGCTCGAGAGGAAGAGGGGAAGAACAGAGAGGAGAGGGGAAAGGGGAAGAACAGAGCGAGCTCGGGTGGACGAAGGGTTTATGTAGGATGACCTTTAGTACCGGTTCGTGCCAAGAACCGGTACTAAAGGCGCTGGAGGGGGCCCAGACTGACAACATCCTGCCACCACTCTCATTAGTACCGGTTCGTGGCACGAACCGGTGCTAAAGGTTAGCCACGAACCGGTACAAATGAAAGCGGCCCGGTTAGCCGTTGGAACCGGCACTAATGTATACATTTGTGCCGGCTTAAATACAAACCGGTACTAATGTGCTTCAAGTTTGACACTTTTTCTACTAGTGCCACCCTCCATTTTCCTTTTGGATTCGCCACTGCAGGTACAGCTGGGTCACGTACGTGTGCCTTCTGGGACGTTTCCCGTAATCCCGTTGCCCTGCCTTCAAAGCAGTTCTACTTTGGCTTTGAGCAAGGGCCGAGTGCGTATGCGTAGTGGAAACCGTGCGCCACCTGCAAGCTTTCCTCGTCGGCAAACCTGTTGCGTGCACAAGTCGCAGATAGTGAGCTTAATTTCTTCACTGTACTAGTATGGCTGAAAGCTTGCAAAGACGGGAGGGAAACCAGAGGATCTTGTTCTTTTGTGTGAAAGTGGGTATCTATGGCCTTTATCTTAAGGCAACGATATGTATGAATTTAATAAAGTATCATGATAATGATACTTGGTAAGTAAAGATGAACTTAATCCTTCATGCCTGCATCCCTCTCCATCTACCTAGTTTTCGTCCTTGGCCGGTGCAGTACAAATTGGTCTTTTTTTTGCATGGTAATATGTGTTTCATTCATATGATAAAGATCAAAGTACAAGTCACGTAATGATCGACATGACAAAACTGAAAAAAAATAGCATAACATTGCTGAGTTTGACACCAATATCCATCACCTACCTCCGGCACCATCACAGCAGCCACCGAAGAAGAGAATGATGGATCGCCTCCTCGCCCGATCTCGACGCGGCTCCATTGCTGATATGCAGCTTTCGGGACCTCCAAGGTGGCTCCCAAAAAGTGAAGTAATTGTCGTTGAACGAATCAGACCGGGGTGTCATCGAACTCCAGATCTGACACCCCACCACAGCTAAGACGCCGAAGGAGGAAACCACACCTGCCATCCATCAACCATGAACCCAACACACATTCCTTTTTCAGATGTCGTGGATGTAGACCACAATCTGCATCCGCTCCTAGACTACCTCCCAAGCTCCGCGCCGATGCTGGAGCAGACACCATTGCAACGGCGGAGCTCGAGGACACATGTCCACCACGAGGATGTCGTCGCCGCCACACTATTCTTACTTGAACAGACTGGATTCCAAATTCATCCCCAACGATAGGACCAATTGTCTCATTGGAGTAGGATCTGTAGAAATTTTATTCAGTGCCGCCATCGTCGCTGCCGAAGCCGATGAACAGCCTAAATAACTAAGCTACTTTGGCCTAATCTATCCACACACATGAATCCGACGACCCCCTCATCACCGACGATCGAGGTCGTCGACAGAGGGGAGCCGCCAGAGAACGGCGGCGGAAAGCTAGATCGCTTTTACTGTCTTCGGGAGGAAGATAGGAAAACAATCGTACAAATTGGTATCTGTTGTGGCCAACTCCCCAGGCCGAAGGCTGGGTACATGCGTGCAATACCCAGTAAAAAGAACGGAAGTAAATACAAAATTAACCCTCAAGAAAAAGGAAATTCAAAAAGAAATTAGAATACATAAATTGCAAAAATTGCACACCATTTAAACAAAAAATACAATTTTTATAATATGCAAGAATAAAGATATAATAGTGGATTTTCGGTAAAAAAAATCTAGCTATGAATGAATTAGTGCCATTGGTATTACCCTTAAAAAAGGAAATAAAAATAAAAAATGAAAGAAAATGTAAATATTGAAGTTTTCTAAGAAAGAATGAATCAATGCCATTGGTACTACACTTTAAGAAGAAAGGAATTGAAAATAATCAAACAAAAATGAAAAAACACTTGCACACAATTTGCGTAAAAAATATGCTTTTTTTATAATATTCAAGAATAAGCACATAATAGTGAAATTTTCGGAAGAAAGGAAGCCTCCTAAGAAGGAATGAATTAGTGGCATGGGTTTTACCATTAAAGAAGAAAGAAAATGAAATACAACTATAGTAAAATCAAAACAATACAGTTTTCTAAGAAAAAATGAAACAAAACTAAAATAAGATCAAAACAATACAATTTTCTAAGATAAAATGAATTAATGGCTTTGGTATTACCCTTTAAGAAAAAAGTAAATTAATGAAAACTAAAAAAGATCAAAACAATCTAGTTTCCTAAGAAGAAAATGAATAAGTGGCTTTGGTATTGCTCTTTAAGAAGAAAGAAAAATAAATAAAGATAAAAATAAAAATTATGAAGATTCCTAAGGAAGAATGTATTAGTGGCATTGCTATTACCTTGTGAAAATGAATGTAAATGAAATAAAATCTAGAACAAACAATGACAAAATTTGCACAAAAATGATTTTTTTGTAATATCCAAGAATAAGCATGTAATAGTGGATTTTCAAAAAAAATGTAGTCTCCTAAGAAGGAACGAATTAGTGGCATCGGTACTAACATTTAAAAGGAAAGAATGTAAAATAAAAAACTAAAGTAAAATCAAAATAATGAAGTTTTTCTAAAAAAGAATGAAGTAGTGTCTTTTGTATTACCCTTTAAGAAAAAAATGAAATAAAAAACTAAAAAAATTAATTTTGATATGCTTTAATGAATTTCTCTTTGGTATTACCATATAAGAAGAAAGAAAATGAAATAAAAACTAAAACTAAATGAAAAAATAATAGTGTTTTCTAAGGAAGAATAATTAGTAACATTGGTATTACCCTTTAAGAAGAAATAAAATTGTCCCCTAAAAAGAAACAAAATAATGAAAATATTTAGACACAATAGACACAAAAGGTTTGTTTTAAAAAAAATGCTAGAATAAGCATATGATAGTGGAATACCTATAAAAAGAAATAGTTTCCTAATTAAGAATAAATTAATGGCATTGGTATTACACTTAAAGAAGAAAGAAAATGAAATAGAAAAATAAAGTTTTCTACAGAAGAATGGATCAGCGGCGTATTAACCTATTAACCTTTTAGAAGAAACAAAATGAAAAACGAACTTGGACACAATTTTGCACTCAAATTGCACTTTTTGATATGTAAGAAACAAGCGTACTCCCTCGGTCCGGAAATACTTGTCGGAGGAATGGATGTATCTAGACCTATTTTAGTTTTAGATGCACCCATTTACATCCATTTCTGCGACAAGTATTTCTGGACGGAAGGAGTACAATAGTGCAATTTGTGTACTCTAATACAATGTATACACATATATTTATAGTTTTTGCATGTAAATTTTATACTCACTTAACATCCAAAAGACCGACTAAAAATAGAAGAAAAAACCTACACAAACGGCACAACAAGAAAACACGTAACGAGTTTCAGCTCCGTAAGGAATTGACTAACTCAAAACATTGGTCAGTCAAATCCTTACGGCCCAAAACCTGACGGGCTTGTTCCACTAAAAATGTCACATATTTAAAAAGTGTATGTGCCATATAAAACAAGGTTTACAATATATATAATAAATGTTCACATAAATCAAGAAAATGTTTCATGTATTAAAAATAAACATAAAATAAACATAAAAATAAAAATTTCTAAAGAAGAATGTATTAGTGGCATTGATATTAAAATTAGAAAAGAAGAAAAGGAAAAAAAAACTTACGCACTGAAATTGCACTTTTCAATATGTAAGAAATACGCATATAATAGTGCAATTTTTGCACTCTTTTTTTAACACAATACAGATGCAAGCGCTCATATATACGCGCATACACTCACCCTTATGAATACACTCACCCATATGAACGCACACAAACAACCCAATAAGGAAATGCGTAACTGACTTCAGCCGAAATAAGGAATGTACTGACCCAAGACAGTCGTCAGTCAAAACCTTTGGGCCCAAAACCGGACTGCACACACAACGGAAAAAAAAACAGAGCACACATCTTGAAGCAGCAATCAGCGGTAAAAAAAAATTGACGGACCCAAATTTAAAAATCGTGCAAGGCGCAACTTACATATGACTAATAAAGTTCTTTTACATTGAGGTGTAGGTGGGGTCCAAAATGGATATTTGACTTATTCTGCATTTTCCAAGCACTGTATAGCTGCAACCATTCTTTATACGTTGAGGTCTCCAAGCAACAATGAACCGGTGCATTCTCAAGAACAACAACAAAAAATGAACTAGTGGGTAGCGCGCGCATTAGAAAATTCAGGTTCCCCGCCAACTGGGATTAATTAGTTTGGTTTGAAGTGCCGGTCTTTGTTATCGCACGCATGCTGCCAACTCACCTCTGATCATCGTGCCCAGCACGTACGCCATGGTGGCCATCAGAAAGTCAGAATGTCGCCGAGATACCCCATGGCGCCATTGCCATTGCCAACTCGGGAAACAACCCAAATTAAACACCGTGATCTTTGGTCCATGCGTGCAGCCGTGCAGGTTTGTTTCCACCTGGAGTGACGAGAGTTGGCGTTTTTTAAGTACAAAAATGGAGGCCTTTGGAGCGTGACGAGCTGCTGCCCGTGTCAGCTCGCGTTCGTGGTGGGAGCGAAGTGCTGGGAACAGCCTTGTGGGGCGCCATGTCTGGGTGTATATATATGCAGGCTGGTTGGGCTTGCAAGTCCACGGCGACTCGGTCATGGCGATGGACATGGTGGCCAGCCTGGGAAAGCAGTGCGGCGTCAGCCACTCGGTCTCGTTCCTCCTCGGGGCCCTTCTCCCCACCGTGCTGATCTTCTTCCTCGCCTCCGATCGGGTCGGCGAGCAGCTGGCCAGCATATCGAGCTTCCAGTTCGGGAATGGATCTACTCACCAGCTGACTACTAGCAATGCCACTAACCTACCAGGTGACGGCTCCGACGGCGAAAAGGTACGTCGCGCAGTTCATTCGCAGTGTGTTGCATGGCATCGTACTGTATGTACAGTGGTTGGGAAACAAACCGATTTCCATCATGCAGGAGGAAAAATTCCCGGGACTCGCTGAGCTGCTGCCAAAGGTTGCCATGGACGACGGGACGGTGATCATCACGGCGGTGAACGAGGCGTGGGCGCGCCCAGGCTCTCTGCTCGACCTCTTCCTCGGCAGTTTCCGCGACGGTGAGGGGATCGCGCACCTCCTCAACCACACCCTCATCGTCGCCGCCGACCCCGGCGCCTTGGCACTTTGCCAGGCCGTGCACCCGCACTGCTACCTCCATGAGGTCACCTCCGCCAACGTTAGCTCCGCTAACCGCTTCATGACCAAGAGCTATCTTGAGCTCATCTGGGCCAGGCTCGAGGTCCCACAACGTATCCTCCAGCTTGGCTACAACTATCTCTCCACCGTAAGCTACCCCGCATGCCTTTAACAATTTCAACATACAGAACTACCTGTTATGGTTCAGTGTGATGCTTCTACTGCCCTTTCTTGTTTATCCAGTTCTAGCTTAGATCGTTGGGCTTATGGTCATTTAGTAGCAGAGGTTAAGTCTCTAATGATCGATAGAGTGTTTATTCCCCAGAAAGTGCATAGGTCTCAAAATAGTGTTGCAGATTGCCTGGCACGGTATAGTCGCTCTGAGCGAGCTACGGCTGTGTGGCTCGGTAGAGGACTCCCATGTATTGAGTATCTCTTGCCAAAGGATTGTAACACTACCATATTGGAATAACTACTATTGATCTCGCAAAAAAAAAACAATTTCACAAACTGTTGAGAAACATTGCATTCTCTGTTTTCTCTCATTACATTTTATTATTTATTTTCTACTCCCTCCGTCCTTCAAAGAGTGTACTTCCAACTTTGTTGAAAAGTCAAACATTTTATGTTTGACCGTATTTATACAATAATAGACCAACATTTATGCCATCAAATTAGTAGCATTAGATTTATGATAAAATATATTTTCGTCATATACCTATTTGGTTTCACAAGCATTGACATATTTTTGCACAAACTCGGTCAAACTTTGAGATAGTTTGACCCTTCAAGAAAGTTGAAAGTACACTCTTGCAGGGACAGAGGGAGTAGTTGTGTTACATTTTATCATTTCAAAGGGTGAAATATCACACTCGATCTATGTATAGGTTATGCATCTTCAGTTAATATTATTGCTGGCAGGATGTGGATGTCATGTGGTTGCGCAGCCCGTTCCGGCACATCAGCCTTTACGCCGACGTGGCCATGTCAACCGACCGCTTCTATGGCAATGCCGAGGACCTACAAAATGTGGGAAACGGTGGCTTCTACTACATTAGGTCGACAAACCGGACGGTGGAGATGCTAAGTCGCTGGCTGGCAGCAAGGTCGCGGTTCCCCTCTGCCCATGACCAAGGAGTATTGAACGAGATCAAGGCCGAGCTCGCAGCCGGTGACCTACAAATCAAGTTCGTGTTCCTTGATACAGTGATCTTTGGCGGTTTCTGCCAGCTCCACGAAGAGATGGACAAGGTATGTACGATGCACGCCAACTGCTGCATCGGGCTGGAGAACAAGGTGGACGACCTCACCAACATGGTTGCCGATTGGAAGAACTACACGAGCAAGACACCATCGGACAAGTTCAAGTGGACGTTCCCCGCCAAGTGCAAGGCGTCGATGGGAAAACGCTAATTACTGAAATGGAGTATTATCATAACACAATCCAGCATTCCAGATGCAGAAAGAACGAACGAGAATTACCTCCTCCTCCCCCTCCCCGTGCATCTTGACGCCCCTATGAAGACCCTTCAGTTTGGTGCGTTTCCCATTGTTATTAAGTCCTTTCCGTTTTACTACACGATAAGGCCTCAGTTTTACTGATGTTTCACTAAGGTTTGTTCGAGGTTTTCATTAGTTTGTGAAACACTTTAAGAGAAGGTTTGCCGTAAACCCGAGTGAAACTCAAACTAGCTAGTAAAAAACAACATTAAAACTGAATCCACCGAAGTACGTACCAAGACCATATGAACCCATGAAACCAAAATGAAAGTTGTTCGAAACGTTATGGTACATGCATGGATAAAATATAGTTTCAGAATGTTTTATTCAAGTTTTAAATACAAAATTTTGAAACCCGCTAAAATGTGAACCAAAACTATATGAAAACATGAAACCACGATGAGATTACTGAAAACCATATGAAATTTTATCGATAAAAAATGGGTTTGGAAAGTTTCGTCAATATTTCATTCCAGTTTCATAACATGAGAACATTATAAATTTGAAAAATGCTCAACATCGATATTGTTTGTCAGACCGTCAAGATAACGACAAGGTTTATGGCTTCTAACTTTGAAAATGCGTAGGTCAATATATGGGAGAGAGAGAGAGAGAGAGAGAGAGAGAGAGAGAGATGGATTGTGGTTCTTAAAAAGTGGAGAGTTCTAAATTAAAAAAAAATGTATGATAAAGGATCCCACGAATGTCAAAGTGCTTGGAATCATTGGATTGTCCTTGGACATCAACATACATGTGGGAAATCCTTGTTGATTCCATATGCGCAATTTAACACATAGTTTTCCAAGCCACAACCGAGGTAAGTGGCCTAGTCCTACCCCGACTAACGAGTGTGTGACTATTTAGAACACTAGAGAATTCTTTGGTTGCTACTAAATGGTGTGACGCTCCCAATCGAACAACTGAGATGCTCGGATGGATCTCGGTCCGGTTCTCTGTGATAGCTTTACTTGAAACCTGAATTGCCATGATAGAATCATTCGGCAATAGCTCCTCTCTTTTCTTCGTCTTGTCGAGGTGGGTATGGGTGGTGATAACCCATGGTTGCTATGATGAAGTGGTTATAACAAGGTTAACATACATGTCTTTATTTTAGTGTCGTTAGAGTTTGTATGACACAAATGTATGTGTACATGTTAGTCATGTCAAAGTTGTTTGTGCATCTGGACAACGATATGAAGGCCAACTGAAGATGGATGTGCACTAATTAATTTGAGTTCCTGCATGAGGCTATATGCTTACCAATATATGGAACAATATATGTGAAGATGTGTTTTGGATTCATCAAAACGTGATTGCAGGAATCATCCAGACACGTATGTGTAGAAGCCACACGGGAATAGTTCGGGTCATTTCTGTCATTGTATCCGAGTTATAATCAAGATAGCTAGTCTATCTGTCTTGTTTTTCTTAGGTTAGGCAAGAACATGTCATTGAATTATAGTCACCAAAAAATGGAATAAACAAGAGACACATCAACTGCAAGTTGCCAATCATAATGTTAGTGGATAAAAAACTGTGGTTTGTGTCTCCTTTCGTGGTCTGAGTTCGAGTGAGTTCGGATAGATAAAAGCAAGTCCCTCATCAACAAATCTCTCTCTCTCTCTCTCTCTCTCTCTCTCTCTCTCTCTCTCTCTCTCTCTCTCTCTCCTCTCTGGTACAATACACCGAAGAGTCCATCGAATATGTATGGACGAGATAGTGCCAATCATTCACGATAGAAGCACAGAAGCCACACTTAATACAAGTTAAGATGAACCATGCCATCATATCCAAAAAGTAATTTCTAACATGAAATAATTATAATAAATAGTATAATGCCATGGGCCAACCTTCAAACATGCCTTCAATATCGTGCATGTTTGCATCCATGTATATATGTGTATTGGCACATCCATGCTCACCCACTGAAGTAGGAGAATGTACGCCCCCAACAAATGCATCCTTCTGCTCCTATCATTCATTGGTTCAAAGGGCCGGAATTAGAGAACAAATAAAGAAGATCATGATGCCTAGTTTAGGAATATGAAGTATCATGAAAGCAATGAAAATTGCTACATAGGCCTAGTGGTGTTCCATAATCTAGATATTCATGGGATGACTCCATGATGGATCAACCATTCTATCCTCTAGGTATTTATCGAGTGAAACAAACCTAACACATACTCCTCGAGAATAAATTATGTTGGTTGTGAGACCGAAGTAGTCCTATGGTGTATCTCTGGCTACATGCTGATTTTCGTACCCAAATATGTGAGGGTTGTTTCTTTCCCCCAAACCTATTTAGGTTTACCATTGTCGGGGTCGATTATTCCAAGAGAGGTTTTCCAAGATTTCATTTTTCAAGTGGATGAATGTCTTACCAGCTCCTTAATGGGTCATATTACACGAGGCAGTAGGGTAAGACATACCAGATAAGTTTTGACTTTCCGCCTAGTGCACTTTATGTCTTGCATCAAAATGGATGATCCAAGGAACTGATATAGTATCTATTCTAGAAAATAAAAAAAGCTAGTGGGAATTATTGGTAACTGGCTTGGGACTTTATCTGCATATTTGTTTTAAGAAAGAGACCTGAGATCAAAATCTTGAGGTTTAAAAATAATCATATCCTGACAGAGTTCATGCATTGGATGCACTACACTTATAACTTACATTGGGCAAGCTGGGCAAGAGTAGCACACTTTAAAAGAAAAGTCATCGGCAACATGATGTCCGGTGAAACTCATACCTTCTCTCAAATTTGTGGGCTCATTCAAGGATAGAAGGAAGTTACATTTATCCAATCGAGGAACAATAAAACCACATCGCTTGGTAATATTTATAGAAAGTAAAGGGTATTTATAAATCTAGTTTAGAGCACTCTTCTCACATGCTATGAGACCAAACACTGAGCTTTGATATGCCTACTATCAAATTCCACTGGAGGGAGGGGAGTTCTGTGCCGACCTAGGCACCTAGCGTGCACCTAGCGTGAGTAATGAACTTACTATATGGATGATGTTTCTGACTACTTGCCCTTTGCAAAGCTCATCGCATGACAAGCGAGTATTTTTTGAAGGGTTTATGTTTATTTTTGCTGGGTTTTGACAAACGAAGTTGGCATCATAATCAGGCAGAGAGGTTTGCATGCTATTTGTATGGGCTATGCAGTTTCTGAGGGAATTAGGTTTCGTCGTGAAGTAGATCCGAGATTCTACAGCTTTGAAAAAACAAAAGCAATAAATTGTTGCTTGAAAAATGCTCAAAAAGAATCAAAGTGAGAACAATGTTGCTTAGGGCATCTCCAAAGCGGACCCTCGAACCGCCCACATCCGTTCAGATCGACATGTCCGGATATAGTTTTCCATCCACACGGTAACCCAGTAGTCCGTCTACGTGTCTGGATGTCCGTTTTCCCGCAAACCGGAAGCAAACCAAACAGGACTTTGCGGGAGTCCGGACATCCATATGGAGAATAAAAAACCACCATGTACCCCTCTCCTCTCGATCCGGGTGGCGGAAGTCCGCTGATGTGGTTTGATGGAAGGATTAGCATGCTTGGCATTTGGCGAAAGCCACTAATCACTTTGTTTCACAATTTTTTTCCTTCATTTTTTTCAAATGCTCATTTGGTAGAAGCAAGCAGGCTGGCTACTAGTTCATTTGGCTGAAGCTACTTGCTTCATTTGGCGGAAGCTAGTTCAAATACTGAAGCAAGCTACTAGTTCGTGCTTCATTTGGCGGGAGCCGGTTCAAATGTTGAAGCATTTGGCGGAAGCTATGCTAGAAAGAGAATCGCATGGTTATTTTGACATGTTTGGTGGAAGGTTATTTTGCCGAGCATGGATTAAGTTTAACAGAGAAGGATATTTGAGATATAGGGTTGGATGGCAGGCTCCGGAATCAGTGTCGTGGACTGGTCCCCACCGGTCCGCGGACGGATACGATGTGCAATTTAAGAATCAGCGTTGGAGATGCCCTTAAGCAGCAAATCTTCAGTATTGGTATTTGTCCCTTTGTTTGCTTAGTCCGTGAAACAGTTTTGCGGTTCAGGTGGAATGCAATCGTACCACCAAAATCCCATATCACCTAGGCATATCTGTCAGCTTTCATGTCTACAAAAGTTAAATTGGGCAGCACATACAACGTTCTTGGGAGTTGATCCCAAACCCCAACATATTGGATAATCTGCCAATCGCAACATTATCATCTCTACTATAGCACTGGCGAAACAATGTCTAGAGATGGTTTATTTGGAATATTCCTGTCATTCAAAGTTTATTTGGTACTCATAATGCAAGCTTAGTATCTCGTGTTCCTATCTATGATTATGATTCTAGTGATAGACTCATCTGAAAGCATAACACCGCTGGTGTTTGCACTACTAAAAGTGCGTACCATAATTGGGCCTGTTTTGCCCACCTAACATTCAAATTCAAAATACTAGTTTCACAGGCACTACGAAGAATCTGTTACAGGTTATCTGGAAGGACAAAGTTTAGCCTCCTAGAGTTCAGACCTTTGCGTGGAGGTTACTTCGACATGCTCTTCCTAGATTTGCTTCAAGATCGTCTCATATTCAACCTTTCTGTAAAAGATGTGGGCAGCTGGAGGATGATATTCATTTGTTCTTTTCCTGGGAATTTGTTAGAGCATTTTGTTTTGTATCTCCCCTTGATATTAGAATTGACTACTTGCTTTCCAGCGATCAAAATCTTATTCTTGAAGTCATTAACACTATATCAACAACTCATCAAGATCAAACTCTTTGGTTATCATATTTCTTATTTTATGGAACATTTGGAAGGCAAGAAATGATATCACTTTCAACAACAGAGAGTGGAAAGAGTTGCAGGTTATCAATATAGCCAAGGCTATGTTGAAAGAGCAAGAACTGGAGTACAGATCTCATGGAGGAAAAGGAGGAGTCTAAACCAGTGAGGTTTTCTTTACAGATTGAGATGAACGGATTCAAGGAGTGGCCAAATTTCTTTACTGATGCTACTTGGTAAGATATTTGTTTGTCTCATAACTCTAATCATACATGGTTATAACAACATGCGGGTATAGGCGTCTTTGTCTACAAACACGCGAGAGGGCAACATGAGGCAATTTCATTGCTGCACCATCTCACGGCTTCTTCTGTTATCCAGGCCCAAGCTAGAGCTTTGGAGCTAGGTTCCCAAATTGCCAAAGGCGCTTAATGTTCATAGGCCCAATTTCTTAACAGATAACCAGGTTCTGGCAGAAGCTGCGGCGAGGTGATGTCCTGGAAATTACCCTAGCCACTGGACCATCAGGGATAGTCCTAATTTTTTCATCAAGCACACTAAGAAAGCTGATCCTAGAGTATTCAAGATTAGTAGGTCAAGAAAGACAAGGGTGCCCATAGGCAAGCTCAAGATGATTACAACCTTCGTAGTGTCGGAGCTTGTTTTTTAAGTTGTGTAGGTGTTAGGCATGACAGGGGTCTTGTCTTGTCATAGAGTATACGCTAATCTCAGTGTGCAGTCCTGCATATTGTCTCTGTGACATGCCTTTAAGCTGGAATAAAATTGGAAAGTTTCAAAAAAATGTATAGAGATGGTGAATCCTCTGGGTTATATAAAGCCAAAAAAAGGGAATAAGAAAAAGGAATGTCAGAAGTGGGGTTTGAACCCACGCCCTCGTAAGAGGATCAGAACTTGAGTCTGGCGCCTTAGACCACTCGGCCATCCTGACGATATTATTAATTTTCCACTCTCTCTCTCTCTCTCTCTCTCTCTCTCTCTCTCTCTCTCTCTCTCTCTCTCTCTCTCTCTCTCTCTCTCTCTCTCTCTCTCTCTCTCACTCTCTCTCTGGCATTCATGGCAGAAGTGCGGACAACTTATGATGGACCATGTGATCATATCAAAAATACAATTTCTAAAATAAATTAAAAAATAATAAATAGTACGGTTTCATGGGCCAACCGTTGAACATGCCTTCAGTGTTGTGCCAAATAACTAGGTTCTGGCAGAAGCTGCGGCGAGGTGATGCCCTGGAAATTACCCTGGCCACTGGACCATCAGGGATAGTCCTAATGCTTTCATCAAGCACACTAAGAAAGCTGATCCTAGAGTATTCAAGATTAGTAGGTCAAGAAAGACAAGGGTGCCCATAGGCAAGCTCAAGATGATTACAACCTTCGTAGTGTCGGAGCTTATTTTTTAAGTTGTGTAGGTGTTAGGCATGACAGGGGTCTTGTCTTGTCATAGAGTATACGCTAATCTCAGTGTGCAGTCCTGCATATTGTCTCTGTGACATGCCTTTAAGCTGGAATAAAATTGGAAAGTTTCAAAAAAAATGTATAGAGATGGTGAATCCTCTGGGTTATATAAAGCCAAAAAAAGGGAATAAGAAAAAGGAATGTCAGAAGTGGGGTTTGAACCCACGCCCTCGTAAGAGGATCAGAACTTGAGTTTGGCGCCTTAGACCACTCGGCCATCCTGACGATATTATTAATTTTCCACTCTCTCTCTCTCTCTCTCTCTCTCTCTCTCTCTCTCTCTCTCTCTCTCTCTCTCTCTCTCTCTCTCTCTCTCTCTCTCTCTCTCTCTCTCTCTCTCTCTCTCTCTCTCTCTCTCTCTCTCTCTCTCTCTCTCTCTCTCTCTCTCTCTCTCTCTCTCTCTCTCTCTCTCTCTCTCTCTCTCTCTCTCTCTCTCTCTCTCTCTCTCTCTCTCTCTCTCTCTCTCTCTCTCTCTCTCTCTCTCTCTCTCTCTAGCATTCATGGCAGAAGTGCGGACAATTTATGATGGACCATGTGATCATATCAAAAATACAATTTCTGAAATAAATTAAAAATAATAAATAGTACGGTTTCATGGGCCAACCGTTGAACATGCCTTCAGTGTTGTGCATGTTTGCGTTGCTATATATGTGTATGGTCACATCTACTCTCTCCCACTCAAGTAAGGCAGAGTCCAACCACATGCATACTTCCGCCGGTATCAATGACTGGCTCGAAGGATCGGAAATAGAGAAGAAGAACATAATACTTTAGGGAATATGAGGCATCAGGAAAGCAATAAGAAATGCTCTCTAGGCCTATCGCCATTTTATCTTCCAGATGTTCACTGTATGGCAGCAGTATTGCACATACCCCTGGGACAATAAATCATGTTGGTCATGAGAAGCAGGTCATCCTATAGTGTATCTCAAGTTACTCGTTGGTTTTCATAGCCGACGACGCACAAACAGTTTATTCTCCCAAACTTCTGTAGGTTTGCTTTTGTCACGCTAAAAAATCAAATAGAGAATTCCTACATTTTGTTTCTTGAACGGATAAACATCTTACCAGCTTCTCAACAGGACACATTACAAGGACGTAGGGAGCTTACTAAATCAGTCTACATGATGTCTCGCAACAAATTGAGTGATGGGCGGAATTGATAAACTCAGACAATCTTTTTCTGTAAAGAAATCAAACAATATTAGTGGAAATGATTGACAAGTAACTTGAGACTTTATCTGCAGATCTTTTGCTGAAGGGGACTTGTGAGTCTATGACTAAGACCTTGTAATGAGGATTTGTGACCACTTGACTGTAAAACTATTACCTGGCAATAACACTCCCTTTACCCTGCAAAAAAGATATAGAAAATACAGCTTATGAAATAAATTAAAAATAATAAATAGTGTTCCAACCATTAAACATGCCTTCAGTGTTGTGCATGTCCGTGTTGCTATATATGTGTGTATTGTCACATCTACTCTCTCCGACTCAAGTAAGACAGAGTCCAATCACATACATACTTCCGCCGGTATCAGTAACCGGCTTGAATGATAGGAAATAGAGAAGAAAACAATACTTTAGGGAATATGAGGCATCAGGAAAGCAATAAGAAATGCTCTCTAGGCCTATCACCATTCTATCTTCCACATGTTCAGTATGTGACGCCATTATCGTACATACCCCTAGGAGACTAAACTTTGTTGGTCATGAGAAGGAGGTCATCCTATAGTATATCTCCAGTTACTTGTTGGTTTTCATAACTGACAGTGCAAGAACAACTTATTTCTCCCAAACTTCTGTACGTTTGCCTTTGTCTGGCTAAAAATAAATCCAATAGAGGATTTCCTACATTTTGTTTAGTCAGCGGATAAACATCTTACCAGCTTCTCAAAGGGACACATTACAAGGAGGTAGGCCACTTACTAAATCATTGTCGACGACCCTCCAGCATACAATGTCTTGCAACAAATTGAGTGATGGACGAAATTGATAAATTTAGACAATCATTTTATGTAAAGAAATCAAACAATAATAGTGGAAATGATTGACAGATAACTTGAGAGTTTATCTACAGATCTTTTGCTGAAGGGGACTTGTGAGTATGTGACTAAGAACCCATTGGTTCACAAATAATTGCCTCGAGACAAAGTTCATGCCTTGGCTACAAACTGCACCGTACTCATCTTGGTCAAGGTGGGTGAGCAGCTCAATTCAAGGGAAAAAGGATGTCACCGTGCAGAGAGCCAGAGACTGTTTTTTTTTAAAAAAGAAAATCAAATTTCACATTATTAATGTAACAATTGCACATTTAACTGCTGCCGGGGGACGAGGCGATCATCTATGATGGAAAGGAATGGCTGGTTTCTCTGCTGTCTAGGTGCTCGGAAGATGTCCGGGACTTGATCATCCTGCTGTTTTGGAGGATTTGGCAGTTGCGGAATGATATGACTCATGGGAAGGCAGCCCCCCCGGTGCCTTCTACCGTCGAGTACCTGGACAGCTACTATAAATCGATCAAGCTAGCGGGTCGGTTTTCCACCGAAGATATTCTGAAGGGTAAGATGCCAACGGTGGTTGTGAACAGACCGACGCTCGTGGTGGAGCGTCGTGCAGATCCTTGGCCGGCCCCGGCGCAGGGCTCCTTGGCGCTTTCAGTTGATGGCTCCTTTAGCCAGGAGGACGGCGCTGCGGCGGCGGGGATGGTGCTCAGGAACGAAAAAGGGAGATCATTATGGCGGCAGACGCTTTATCTTTCACTGCAATGATCCACTCGAAGCAGAGCTACATGCGATAATGTAGGGTATGGCTTTGGCCATTCAGCATTCCGATCTTCCGGTGATAGTGCAAACGGACTCCTCGGAAGCCCTGTCAAGCTTGACAAATGGTGCGTTGGTTCAATCGCGGTATGGTCATATAGTTTTGGAGATCAAAGATCTGCTTGGTATGAGGGAGTTCTCGTCACAAAAGATCAGTAGACTACAAAATAGAGTTGCCGACCGTCTGGCGAAATATAGCCGATCCGAACGAGCTACGGCTGTGTGGCTTCGTTCGGTTCCACCATGTATCGAGGACATTTGGCCTCTCGACTGTAACTCTATTCATATACAATAAAACTCCCTTTACCCCCGCAAAAAAAAAATTGCACATTTAACTTCGGAACGCAATTGTACTGCTGCAATCCCCGCATCACCTAACCTAGGCATAGTAAAAAATAAGAAAATGTCAGAAGTGGGGTTTGAACCCACGCCCTCGTAAGAGGACCAGAACTTGAGTCTGGCGCCTTAGACCACTCGGCCATCCTGACTTTTGTGTTCCTTTAGAAGTTTTGCTCGTATTTATGAAACTCTGCTTTTTAGTTCGTTCCGAAGCTTCCGAGTCAGTTTCCCTGTATTACATACCTAGTTGTGCAGTTGTGCTGTGGTCTCGATCGCCTTTGTCGTAAGATGACTTCACTTCCCTGATTACATTTGTGTTGTGAAGTGCCAAAGTAGGATTCATTTTCCACAATTTTTTGTCATAATAAGTAGCCAAAGTAGGATTCGACCAGCTCAAAAAATATACAGGTAGGACTCACAATCTGCCCGCACTAGTTAGCTAGTGGGAGACAGGAGGCTAGCAGAGAGCAGAGACCATGGCGACTCCCTGTACCAGCACGCCTGGGTTCACCGGTCCTCTCACGGCACTAATAAATTGGTCTCCATCATCGGCGCGCGCCACACCACATTCCACCTCTACCACCACCGATCGACCAAGCTAATCTACTCGGTGATGCTCCGGAGTCCGGTCGCCATGCGGGCCACGGCCACTTCCACCCACCCCGCCGCCACCAAATTCTTACTCACCGTCGTCGTCCTCTCCTTCGCCCTGGCCACGCACGCCGTGCCGCTCAGCCGGCCGACCTGCTTGCCTGAGGAGAGGGACGCGCTGCTAGACTTGAAGGACGCTGTCACCAGCGACCCCGGAGGGCTCCTCGTCTCCTGGCGACGAGGATCAGACTGCTGCCGGTGGCGGCATCTCCGGTGCAGCAACCGGACGGGCCGCGTGCTCGCGCTCAGCCTCCGGAACGCGCTGGGCGGGGCCGAGCTCGACGACAGAGGGAACTACGAGGGGGCGCTCGTCGGCCGGATAAGCCCCTCGCTCCTCTCCCTCTCGCGGCTGCGGCACCTGGACCTCAGCCGGAACTACCTCGAGGGCTCCCCCGCCGCCGCCCTACCGGCGTTCTTGGGCGGCCTCCGAAGCCTGCGGTACCTCAACCTGTCCGGCTTCTACTTCTCCGGCGAGGTCCCGCCGCAGCTGGGAAACCTCTCGAGGCTGCGCTCCCTTGACCTCTCAAGCGACTTCGGCACGCAGCTGTTGCGCTCGTCGGACCTCTCGTGGCTGGCGCGTCTGCCATCGCTGCGGCACCTCAGCCTGAGCTCGATCGACATGAGCAGAGCACTGGACTGGCCTCGGGCGGTGAGCATGCTCCCTTCACTCAAAACCCTCTATCTCTCTTCCTGCTCGCTTCCAAGCACGAACCTTCCGGCGGCAGGCTTGTGTAACCTCACAAATCTTGAGGAGCTGGATCTCTCCATGAACCACCTCAACCACCCGGACGCATCCTCCTGGTTCTGGAACGTGACAAGCCTCACTCACATGAACCTCATGGGAACCTTCCTGGCCGGGCAGCTCCCTGATGCACTGGACGCCATGGTGTCCCTTGAGATTCTTGATTTCTCATACAATGGAAACATGGCTACCATGCCAAGAAGCTTAAGAAACCTCTGCAACCTGAGGTACTTAGACCTCGAGTCGAGCCTCGTAGGTGGCCAGGACATTGGCAAGCTGATGGAAAGCCTGCCGCAGGGATGCCCATCCAACAGGTTGCAACAATTGTACCTAGCAAACAATGGTATGGTTGGAACCTTGCCAAATTACAGGAGGATGAGGCACCTGACTGGTGGGTTGCAAGTTCTTGATCTCTCTTAAAACAACCTCACCGGAGGATCGATACCGTTGTCCATGGGAAATCTTACTAGCTTGGACACTCTTGACATATCTTACAATAAACTCACTGGATCAGTACCCACAGGGGAAGGATATTTTGCTGGTTTGAGCACCCTCGTACTGTCCTGCAATCTCCTTGTTGGTAACATACCTGCAGGAATAGGACACTTTGCTAGATTAAGCACTCTAGACCTTCATGGCAACTACCTCACTGGACATGTCCCGCCTCAGCTTGGTATGCTCGCTAATCTAACTTACCTGGACATTAGTCTCAATGATCTTCATGGTGTGCTCACGGAGGAGCACTTTGCTAAAATGGCCAGTTTAGAGACATTGGACCTATCGCAGAATCCCCTACTCGAGATTCACGTGGATTCAGAATGGAAGACTCCCTTCAAGCTTAGAGATGCAAATTTTTCGTTGTGCATTATGGGTCCCCTTTTTCCTGCCTGGCTCCAGTGGCAGGTGAACCTTACTTACCTTGACATCTCAAGCTCAGGTATAACTGATAAGCTCCCGGACTGGTTTTCACCACTGCATTTTCAACAATGGATTTTCTGGACATGTCCAACAATTCAATATATGGCGAGTTGCCGGCAAATATGGAGGACATGTCAATGACACAATTCTTTCTCGATTCCAATAGACTTACTGGGGCCATACCAAGTCTACCAAGGAATATCATCTACTTGGATATCTCCATGAACTTCCCATCCAACCTTGGAGATCCGGGACTAGAAACGCTGCTTATGTTCTCGAATGGCATCGTGGGTCATCTTCCCGAATCAATCTGCCATTCACGGAAGTTGATAGTCTTAGAACTAGCAAACAACCTTCTCGTTGGAGAACTACCTTCATGTTCTAGAATGGAATCCTTGAGGTACCTGCTGTTAAGTAACAATAGCTTATCTGGACCATTCCCACCATTTGTACAGAGCTGCAAAAATTTAGGTTTCTTGGATCTTGCATGGAATAACTTATCCTGAACATTGCCGGCGTGGATTGGCAACTTGGTGCAACTGCAATTTGTACGGTTGAGTTATAACATGTTCTCTGGGAAGATCCCGGTCATCATCACAAAACTCAAGTCCCTTCATCATTTGAATCTAGCAGGAAATAATATATCCGGATCCATCCCACCGGGTATCTCAAACCTAACAGCAATGACACAGATGGCGGTAAGGATTGGCTCGTTTCCTTATCAGGCGTATGCAAATGCGGCGGGTGAAGGTGGAAATAGCTTGTCCGCTGTCACCAAGGGGCAAGAACTTAAGTATGGTGTAGGAATTTTGGATATGGTGAGCATTGACTTATCATTCAACGGGTTAACTGGGATAATTCCAGAGGAAATTGCTTCTCTTGATGCACTGTTAAACATAAATGTGTCTTGGAATCGCCTGAGCGGTAAAATCCCAGAAAATATTGGGGCCATACAGTCACTTGAGTCACTCGACCTCTCAAAGAACATGCTCTCTGGCGAGATGCCTTCAAGCTTGTCAAAGATAACATACTTGAGCTTCTTGAACCTATCTGAAAACAATCTTACAGGAAGAATACCACCAGGCTCACAGCTTGACACCCTGTACCAGGAGCACCCATCTATATACGACGGCAACAGTGGGCTTTGTGGACCTCCTCTTCAGAAGAATTGCTCGACAAATGGTACATCAACGCAAGATGATCAGAACAGAAGTGGCCATGGTTTTGAGCCAATGTCTTTTAGATTTGGGCTTGTTCTGGGTCTGATTCTGGGCCTTTGGTTGGCACTCTTCACCCTTGTATTCATGAAAGCATGGAGGATTGCTTATTTCCGCCTCTTTGACAAGCTGTATGATCAGATATATGTGTTTATCGTTGTTAAATGGAAAAGATTGGCCAGAGCAGGAACAACAGATTAGGCATCACAAAGTAGCCGACGTTACAGATCTTAATAAAGAGCTTTGAAGACCAGTGCGGCATACAGATAATTCTGATGATCACATGATGTCTATTACGTGTGTACAACAATAATCCTGGTGTATTCCCTGGAATATGTGTGTATTACTTGGCAATCATCATTTGTACCCCATATTTTGTGTTCTGTGAGTCATATACTCCCTCCGCCCCATAATATTTGAGCGTTTTTGACACTAACGCTCTTATATTATGGGACGCAGGAGTATATACTTTTTTGGGGAGTCATATATATATATACTACACGTGAATATATATTTTTAGAGACGAATAGACATGAATATGAATGTATAATATGTATTAACCGGCAAAAAAAAGTGAACCAACCTATGTTTAGATGATTAGAGGGACAGTGGTATCCCCGGCCCATCAGGGTTCAAGTCCTGGTGATCGCATTATTCATGGATTTATTTCAGGATTTTCAGCGATGCGCTTTCAGTGAGGAGATGTTCTTGTCGACGACGAGGCGCCTACGATGACTTCGTAAATCTCAAGATGATATGCCGGTTCAGTCTCTCGAAAGTGTTCATAGATATAGGGTGTGCGTGTGTGCTTTTATAGGGGTGAGTGTATGCGCGTATGTATAAGCACTTGCGTTTGTACTATGTTTGAAAAACCCGCAAAAAAGAATACGAATGCATTACACGTGAATGGATACAGATGTTCTTGCAAAAAAAAAAGAATGCATACGGATAATTCTGATGATGTCTTGTACGTGTCCTTTTGTATCCCCGGAATATGAACTTGTTACACGTGAATATGTCTTCTTAGAGAAGAATACTACTCCCTCTGTATCGAAATACATGTCGCTGGAGTAGCTGAACCGAAATACATGTCGCTGGAGTAGCTGAAGTTTAGCTACTCCAGCGACATGTATTTCGGTACAGAGGGAGTACATGAGAAGAATGCAATCAGACGCTTGCGACTTGGATGGATGGATGGAGTCGCGCGGCAAGTAGCTCGTGCCATGCAATTTTGTCCGGTCGGCTGGTCGATGGCTAGCTTAATTAGGATGACTTTTTGGAAGTAAAAGAAGGCAAGCATACACGCTGATGGACTGACTACAATCGGTTGAAGCTACCACTGTCCTCTCCAGCACATGGGTGCAGCCATCTCGTCTCCGGCTTGGTGGTCTCATGGTCGATCATCAATTCAACATGTCCACCGTTCAGTTCGTACGCTCGTTCGTTGGGTGAGAGTAATTGTGTACTGACCATCAGAAATTCATATAGCACTGGCAAAAAAAGGAAAGAAAAATCAGCTGATAGCCATGCTAGGTCAGCATGGCGAGCAAACAGCTCTCTCTCGGAGCTCCCCGAGTCAGCCTCCCTGTCGTACCAGTAATGGTACATGTACAAATGAGTTATAGGGTTTTACAAAGAGGGTTAACTTGATTGGTCAATAGGTGTGGAGGCAGCCCACCGTCTGAAAATCGCGGGGGGGGCAAGTTTGTAATTGGTTAGTAGATAGAAAGAGTTTGTAAACTTATGTATTTGTTTGTATGTCTAGCATTTTTGTTGTACGTACATAGTTAGTTGTGTTGTGGTCTCAACAATCGCCTCTGCCTTTGGTCTCAAAAAAAAAAAGAAAAAACAATCGCCTCTGCCGTTGGCATACGATCATGTCCTTCCTTCACTTCGCTTCCCTTCCCTTCCTGATTGCACATGCATGCACATAGACTCACTGACGAGAATGTTGGAAACGAGAGTTTGGCAATACTTCACGATGTATCGATCGGTGCATAGCGCACGTATATATGGAGTACAAGGTGGGCCACAACCTCAACAATACAATTACTAGGAGGTGGGCCGGACTATACAATATACATGCACAAACCATATATTCAACCGCTAGGAGCGCGGGGTCCCAAGGCGCCGGCGGGAGGGCCGGGGCTGACGGCGCCGGCTGAGGCGGTGGCGCCACGAACCAACCGGCCGAAGGCAGCCCATAGGCCGCAGAGGGGCCGTAGAGAGGCGGGTACGGCCGAGGGACCGCGTGAAGCGCCTGATGAGAGGCCGGGCGGGCGCCGAGGAGGCCCGCAACGGGGGCACGCGGTACAGGCATGGAGTACGCATGCACAACCCCGGTCCAGGGGTTCTAGCCGGCCTGCCAGGGCGCCGGTGGGAGCTGCTGCTGCTGTTGGGGCGGCGCCCCGCCGGGCGCAATGCCATTGCTTGTTCTTCTTGTTGTGACCGCCTCGACCACGGCGGCCCGCGTGCTTCTTCTGCTGCTCGCCGGGGGCTGCGGAGGGCCGCTGCCGCGCTGGAAGGGCCCGAGGCGGGCCTCGGTGGGGCGGTGGGCGGCGCACCGCCGCGGGTACCGGCGGTGAGGGCAGTGTGGGTGGCCCGGGTGCGTGACATCCGCATCCTCCTCTCCTCCAACTTCAGGTACGCAACGATCTTGGGGAACGTCAGGTTGGTGATGAGGGGGATGTTGGAGGCGGCGTTCCTGAAATCGTCGTTCAGGCCGGCGATGAGGGTGCTGAGGAGGAGCTCGTCGGAGACCGTCTCACCAAGGTCACGGAGCTCGTCAACAAGCTTCTTGAGGCGCATGCAGTAATCGTCAACAGACGAGTCGAGCTGCTGGCACCCAAAAAACTCGTCGTGCAAGAAAACCTTGCGTTGGAGCGCGTTGTCGGTGAAGAGGCCGTTGAGCTTGGTCCAGACGGCGTGAGCATCATCGTCGGCGGAGAGCACCGAAGAGGTCCTTCGAGATGGTGGTGTAGAACCAACGAATGAGAGTGGCATCGATGGATATCCACTCCTCATCGTCCTCCATGAAGCGGGAGTCCATGGAGCCATCGATGTGATCCCGGATGTTGTACTCCCGGAACACAAGGGAGAAGTACGTCTTCCATGCATAGTACGTGGAGGTGAGGTGGTCGAGGACGACGGGAACCCGAGCGAGGATGTTGAGATCGCGGATGACGACGGGGTCGGGACCTTCGAACGGGTTGGTGCGGCGGCTGCGGGTGGTGCCGGAGAAGCCGGGGGGAGGCCATGAGGGGATGGGGGTGGCGGCGTCACGCGGGAGAGCGTCGCGGCGGAGGGGCGGCGTGGCGAAGTCGGCGCGGCAGAAGCGGGCGCGGCGTGGCGACGGCGACGGCGGGCGGCGGGGCGGCGGTGGGTGGTGGTGGCAGCGGTGGTGTTTGGCGGCGGCGGCGATGGGGATCGCGGCGGCGGCGGCACAAGGGTTAGGGTTAGGATCTTAGTTATGATACCATGTTGAAAACGAGAGTTTGGCAATGCTTCACGATGTATTGATCGGTGCATAGCCAAACTCTGGTTTCCAACAGAGAAGAATGCGAATCAGGGGTTCGCATCTGGGATTGGCCGCGGTGTAGCAGACGAGTGAGACCGTGATGCGAGAAGAAAGCTGCACCCATCTCGTCTCTGACTTTGTCTCTCGATCATCGTGGCCACTGATCAGTGCGATCAGATAGCAACGACAGACGAGACCACAACACAGCTAGTATGTACAGGGAAGCTGACTCGGGGAGCTTCGAAAGGGCGCTTTTTTCTTGGCATGGCTGTCTGAATTTCTGATAAGTCACACACAGTTACTCCCACCAAACAAATAGTACGATGTCCTTCACTTCACTTCCCTGATCACCGCCGTGCACATCCACATAGACTGAATTACCATAGAGAAGAACAAGAATGAGGAGTTTGCATCTGAGATGTATAAACAGACTTTGATGCGTCTCACCGGACAACCACCACCAGACGAGTGAAGTAGACGAGATGCGATGCGCACTTGCCGTACGAAATAGACCGACCGATTTTGATTGGGATCCCTGACGTGGGTGCAACGCTACACCGTCTGCAGGACAGAAATAAAACCACATGCAGGTTGCAGCCTCACGAGGCAACACGACACACACACGCGAGGTTCTAGCTACAACCGTGACTTTGTGGTGGTGGTAGTGGCCAAAATCACTGTTTCGATTTTGTCATAAATCTTCAGCACAAAATGACCTCCGTCAGCCGATGCTTCTAGCATTTCTGGCCTTGATATGTAAGTGGTTGCGGGATCATGGTGGGTCCCAGCGCACTCGTAGCTCCACGCGATCGTCTTCCCCATTAACCAGATTTTGGCCATCAAAACTTGTGGATCGGATCATCCCCAAATTGCTTGAGCTATTATCCTCCTATTGCTAAAAAAATCAGTCAAAACTAGCTATTTTAGATGCATTTTTCGAACATGGTGGAAGCCTAAGATTTGCTTTTCGTAATTTGTTTGAAGATTGTTGGCTAGATTTCATTGAGAAGGAAGCTATACTTGTTGTGTTGAAGGAGTTGCCATTGTGTAGTATTGGATTTAGAGAGAAAAAGTGTAGACATTTATTTATACATATGTTCGCTTTTTGTTGTTGAAATATTTATGTTTTGGTGGTGGTGGAATGAATATATAGTTGTCGTAGTTGAGAACCAGTATATGGTTGTGGTGGTAATTTATTTTGTAGTGTGTACTAATTGATTTAGAGAGAGAAATTTTGATCATTGTTTAAGGATTGTATATACGGTTGTTGAAATGTTTATTTGAGTTTAGATAAAAATTGTGTAGGAATTGTATAGAAATTCAGCGTGTCAGGTTGCCACATAGGCAGGTGATGCCACCTCGGCCTGTAGGTGGGCCAGTACAGCAATGCCGGACAGTTCGGCGTTTTCGTATAGGAACCAACGCCAGAAGCCGTTGTGTGACTGAAAAGGGTCAAATCATGTAAAAATTCCAGGAAAGGTCATTTGTGCTAAAGAACATTGACAAGGTTGAAGCAATGATTTTGGCTATCAAGTTTGATTACAACATCCATGGGCCATCATATCAGCAATTGGGCTACATGGTGTGGGTCATGTCACAAATGATGACAATCCTAAATAGTGGTTGTGAAAACCATTGTTCCGTAGGAGAGGAACTCCGTTCTCACCAGTGGTCTGTCGGTTTCTCGTGTCCCTCGCGGTCTCTCTCTAATATCTTCATGAACTAAGGTGAACCACAGATTATTGACGCTAGACAAAAGTTTACTCATTTAGTCTTTCCTTTATGTACTATGCTTGTATATTACTTTTTCGCTATCTTAACCATGCATGAACAGTCCTTGATCACGTGGATCATTGTTCTACTCTTTTGCCTGTCCTGACGGTGGTGCCGGCGATGATAGTGTCATATGTTCTGGGCAGATGTCTTCGGTTATGATCTTTTATGTTCTTAATCTACTTCGATGACTGTTCGGTGATGGATTTGTGTTATGATACCTGCAACGATAAAACGGTCTTGGAAAGTTTCATCAATGTTTCATTCAAGTTTTAAAACACATCGCTTGAAATTTCAAAAATGTACTGAAACATGAATCAGAACTCTGTGAAATCATAAAACCACGACATAAGTCACTTCAAACCATATGAAACATGTATCGATAAAATATGAATTCATATAATTGCATTAATGTTTCATTCTATTTTCAAAACATGATCATTCCAATTTTTCAAAATATTCAGCATGGTCTTCTTTGGCAGAGTATCAAGATAAAGACCCGGTTTATGGTCCTTTCTAATTTTGAAAAATAAATAAATGCATGGTTTAATAGCTGAGAGGGGGAAGGTGGATTGTGGTTGATTCCTACAAAGTGGAGAGTTAAATAAATAAAAGATGGTCAATAGATGAGAAAGGACCCCACGAATCTTAAAGTGCCCAGGACAATTGGATAGTCCTTGGATGTCCACATACAGGTGAGAAATCTGTGTTGATTCCAGATGCCTATTTTAACATGGAGCTGTGCGGGCCACAGCAAAGGTGAGTAGCCTGGTCCTATCTCAACTATTCAGAACATTGAAGAATGATCTGGTAGCTACTGACCGGTTTGACGCTCTCTCTCTCACACAGCCGAGAGGCTCGGGTGGATCTTAGATGGATCCCCTATGATAGCTTTACATGAACCCTAGCAGATTGCCATGAGAAAAACTTTCTGCAATTACCCATCTCTTTTCTTCATCTAGCTTAGGTGGGTATGTATGGTGACATATGAGAGTCTGTCTTAATAGAAATGATAGCCTGGTTCCCTGTTCGAGGTGCTAAAAAATTTTTACGGTTCACCGTTGGAAATGCCCTAAAGTTCTACGGAGTATCTTCAACTGTGCGCGTGTGGCGGTGGTATTCAAATAATCCTTCTATCCTATGACGCATAGTTCGTAGTACAATGAGAATGACTCTATGAGCTGGGTGTTGATCCGGTAGCAATCAGGCTACATGGTGCAGGTCATATCACAAATGATGACAAATCTACATTGGGTGGTGAAAGAATTGTTCCTCGCTGGAGGAGAGGAACTCCGTTCTGGCTACCGTCTGTCGATCTCTCGCGTCTCTGGCGGTCTCTCAAGAATCGGCTGTTGAGGTGAACTACAAATTATTGACGCTAGAGAATAGCTTAGTGTTTCCTTTATCATGTTTGTGTATTTTCTCGAGACAGCATTTTCGATGAACAGTTCTCCATCATGTGGATGATTGTTCTGTGCTTGGGCCTGCCTTGACGGGTGCTAGGCTGCTAGAGATAGTAGTGTCCTGTCATCTGATCAAGACTTGATTGTTATCGTTCCAGATTTTCCTGGTAGAGTGCTGAATATAATGCTAAGTATCGACTTGCGGGGTGGGATATCTTGTGTCGGCCTAAAGAGCAAGGGGGCAGGACATTGAGTATTTTGAGATTAAAAATAAATATTTGATGAGTAAATGGATTTACAGGGTTTGCTTTAGAGGATGATGGAGTGTGGATTCAGTTAATGCGTAACAAATATCTTCACTCTATCCCCCCCCCCCCCCGTCCCCCCGCGTTATGGAAAAACGAATGACTCACCATTCTGGAAGGGCTTGATGATGACAAATGTTGTATTTTTTAATAAGGTAAATTTAAAGTTGAAACTGGTCTAACAACGCGCTTTTGGGACGATACCTGGCTTAGGATACGCCTTGGGCCTTACAATATCCATCTCTTACAATACGGTGCAATGTAAGGAGTCCCATAAATATCTTGTTCGGAGGAGCTTTGATCGGCGATAAATTGAGTGTCGGATTACATTTTGTACGGATGTTGATGGAGGTCATCTTAACCAATAAACCAAACATGTTTCTTTGGAGGTTGATGAAGGAAATATGCCCTAGAGGCAATAATAAAGTTATTATTTATTTCCTTATTTCATGATAAATGTTTATCATTCATGCTAGAATTGTATTAACCGGAAACATGATACATGTGTGAATGCATAGACAAAACATTATGTCACTAGTATGCCTCTACTAGACTAGCTTGTTAATCAAAGATGGTTATGTTTCCTGACCATGAACAAAGAGTTGTTATTTGATTAACGAGGTCACATCATTAGTAGAATGATCTGATTGACATGACCCATTCCATTAGCTTAGCACACGATCGCTTAGTATGTTGCTACTGCTTTTATCCATGACTTATACATGTTCCTGTAACTATGAGATTATGCAACTCCGCTTACGGAGGAACACTTTGGTGCTACCAAACGCGTCAACGTGAATCGGGTGATTATAAAGGAGTACTACAGTGTGTCTCCAAAGGCGATGTTGGGTTGGCGATTTCGAGATTAGGTTTTGTCACTCCGATTGTCGGAGAGGTTTCTCTGGGCCCTCTCGGTAATGCACATCATCAAGCCTTGCAAGCACTACAACTAAAGAGTTAGTTGTGAGATGATGTATTACGAGCGAGTAAAGAGACTTGCCGGTAACGAGATTGAACTAGGTATTGGATACCGACGATCGAATCTCGGGCAAGTAACATACCGATGACAAAGGAACAACGATGTTGTTATGCGGTCTGACCGATAAAGATCTTCGTAGAATATGTAGGAGCCAATATGGGCATCCAGGTCCCGCTATTGGTTATTGACCGGAAACGTGTCTCGGTCATGTCTACATAGTTCTCGAACCCGTAGGGTCCGTGACGCTTAACGCTTAGCCGACGATATAGTATTATATGAGTTATGCATGTTGGTAACCGAATGTTGTTCGAGTCCGGATGAGATCATGGACATGACGAGGAACTCCGAATGGTCCGGAGATAAAGTTTGATATATGGGATAATGGTGTTTGATCTTGGAAGGGTTCCGAATTCACCGAAGGGGTTCCGGATGTTTCAAATGTTTGGGTACGAGAACACGTTATTTGGGCCAAAGGGAAAGCCCACGAGGCTTATGGAAAGTGCAAAAGGAAGTTTTATGGAGACCGAGGCTAGACCTGGCGTCTAGGGGTAGACGCCGGGAACCTGGCGTCTAGCCCCGAGTCCGAGAAGGACTCTTGCCTTTCGGGTGAAACCGACTTTGAGGAGGCTTTTACTCCAAGTTTCACCCTGTGGCTCAACATATAAATAGAGGGTAGGGCTAGCACCAAAGACACATCAAGAAACACCAAGCCGTGTGCCGCAACCCGTCCCCTCTAGTTTATCCTCCGTCATAGTTTCCGTAGTGCTTAGGCGAAGCCTGCGGAGATTGTTCTTCACCAACACCGCTACCACGCCGTCGTGCTGCCGAACTCATCTACTACTTCGCCCGTCTTCTTGCTGGATCGAGAAGGCGAGGACGCCATCGAGCTGAACGTGTGCGTAACTCGGAGGTGCCGTCGCTCGGTACTTGGATCGGTCGGATCGTGAAGACGTCGACTACATCAACAGCGTTGATAAACGCTTCCGCTTAGCGATCTTCAAGGGTATGAAGATACACTCCCCCTCTCGTTGCTATACATCACCATGATCTTGCGTGTGCGAAGGGAAATTTTTGAAATTACTACGTTCCCCAACAGTTGACTTCTTCTGATTTGTTTTCTGTTAAATCCATGCATATGGATTTATTTGATTCTGGATGATTTTTTTTTGTTCAAAGCATATATGAAAAACTAAAGTACAACTGAAGATTAAGAAAATATCTGGCTTGTGCATCGTAGCGTTATTTTCACTAAGGATAATCTGGAAGAGCGAATGTGGCAAGGTAGTAAACAATGTTGCTTCCTTGATCATGAGAAAATAGTACATCATTTGTTTATTTCTTCCCCGCTTGCTAAGTTACTGTGGCTCACCGTTATGTGACTTTTAACCTCCCTCCGCCTACTAGTATATCAGATATGTTTAGTGACTGGTTGGGTGAAGCTGAGCATAAGGCCAAGTCACGAATCTGTGTTGGAGTTTGTGCTTTGTTTTGGGTTTTATGAAATTGCTTAAATGATTATATTTTTAACAGAGTAAAGATACACATTTTTTTTGCAAGTTATCTTCCAAGCTACAAGATGGATCGGTAAATGATCCTTATTATACCATGCAAAGTGCGGGAGCTTATGAACTATGGGTGCAACCAATAAGAGATGGTAGAGACGGTGGCACGTGATACGCACTGCTGATTTGGATGAGTGTTCCATATATAGTAGGGTATGTGTGCATGCATATATTCCTATTTTTGTTGTTTCTACACTGAAGAGTTCCCAATCTCTCTCTCTATCTCTCTCTCTCTCTCTCTCTCTCTCAAGTAGTTTGTATAATACACCGAAGAGTATGTCCAATACATATGCCTGAGGCAGTGTCGACCTCCATGCAAAGAAAAGGCAATGTCGACCATTCAAGCTGGAATCGCAGAAGTCACACTTAATGTAAGTTATGGCATACTATGAAATTCATATATAAAGTGCAGTTTTTCAAATAAGTTAAATATAATAAATAATATAGTTCCATGGGACGACCTTTGAACATGTCTTAAGTGTTGTGCATTTTCACGTCCTTATATATATGTGTGTGTGTGTCTATATTGGCACAGCCACTCTCACCCACTCCAACAAAACATAGCCCAATCACATGCATACTTCCGCCGATATCAATGACTGGCTCCGGAAGAATTGGAACTAGGGAAGAAGAAAACAATACTTTAGGGAATATGAAGCACCAGGAAAGCAATGAAAAATGCTCTCTGGGCCGAGCGGCATTCTATCTTCTTGATGTTCTCAATGTGCCACGTTGCAGCGAGGTAGGCCCCTTACTAAATCAGTCCCAACGACCCTCCCAACATAAATTATGTCTTGCATCAAAATGTGTAATGGACAAAATTGATAAACTCAAACGATATATTTCAGTGAAGGAAATTAAACAAAATTAATGGAGTAATTGACAGGTAACTTGGGAACTAATCTCTGCAGATCTTTTGATGAAGGGGACTCGTGACCAAGAACCCGCAGGTTGAAAATTAGCTGTCTCCCAACAAAGTTCATACCCCGGCTACAAACTGCGCCTAACTTGCCTTGCACAAGATGAATGGGTAGCACATTTCAAGGGGAAAAGATGTCCATGGCGCAGATTCTCCTTGTTTGAGAAAAAAAAACAAATTTCACACTTTAAAGTGCCAGAAACATCCAAGAAAGGCCACATATACATGTGGATGTATTCCAGATGTGTATAGCGTTTCACGTTGAAATGATTCACGACGTGGTCTACACAAAAGAAGACTAACTCATGGATTTAATAGTGAACAGTGCGTGTGTTAAAAATCATATAACTTATGCTTACCAATTCTTCTTCAAAATAAAGGGTCATATAATTAAAGTGGAATAAACCTGGAAGGAGGGAATAAAACTGGATGAGGTGAGGTGATCACTTTGAACCATTCCTGTCCAGTCTCATCCTCCCAATGAAACACACCCACTGGGCTATGGATCACTGTCATCGGTGTTCCCTTCTGGCCCGCCCTGGCCTCTGAACATCGCACGCATGGACTGACTAAATAGAAGAGTGCGATCAGAAGGTGGCTACGAGCTTTGCTACATCTACAGGAGTGCGGGCTTATGGCGGCCGAGCACCAGGCAGGCCGCTATCTTGGGTGTTCTTTTGGGCTTTGGGATCTGTATTCTGTCAGCGCGGGTCAGGGCTGCGCCAGGCCTATTGGCTGGAATATGGTCCATCATACGCCTATCTGCCTCGCAGGCGTATTATGTTCGGCCCATCCACGGGATCTGTTCTCGCGGCTGCACCGAAGGCATCTTGCACGAGGAGAAGGGACGGCACATGTGCTCGTTCGAAACAGCACAGGTTAGAACAGATCACGCCGCTTTGACCCCACGGCCAAGGGCCAACCCTCTGGTTAGAACAGAGCCACGCTACAGCGTTTCCTCTCCATCCTCTCATCCCCTTCTTCCTCGCACGCGCCCAGGGCGACGGCGGCGTCTGTTCCGGTGCTATGTCTACCGATGGTGTCGAGCTAAACGAGTAAGCATATTCTGGTCCGCCATTCTTTTCCTCTAGGAACTTCGATTTCTAGTCACCGCCTTGGTATTCGAAGATCTGTACTCATGGCCGCCGGATCTGATTCTTGCAGGGGGGTTGCCGGAGCTGCGGAGTGGAGCGCTTCAGTACTGCCATTGGAGTCTCAGGATTCCATGAGTGCCGTGAATGTCAATGGGGGCGCCGCCGGCAAGTATCAGCCGTTGGGAGATGAAGCCATGTACGACGTTTGCTCCGAATCAACCAGCGGTTTGACTCGAAGGTTAGTGAGAAGAACAGCGATGCATATCACTTGTTGGTCGATTTGACGGTTGTTTTAGCAAAATCTGGACCATGGATTGTATATTAGTTAGGGTTGTTTAGCAACCACGATATTTTTTTTAGGAAGTGTGTATACTGGATAGTTTTTCTAGGCACATCTGCTGTGAGGGGTTGTAGATTTATTTGTGTTTGAGCCATGATCTTTGGATTTTGAATTGGCAACAAAGGATTTAGTGTGTACCTGTGCCTCTGGTTAACTAATTTCTAGCATTGATGGATTACTGGTTAATTTTTTATTAGGTGCCAGTGGGGTGGGTATCATGTGCATGGCCCGTGGGACTGATTCTGTGCTGGATTTGGTTGATACGCTGGGGATACTTCTATAGTTTAAAATAATTGATTCCTAGCTCTGGGTTAATGAGGCAGGCGTGTTTTCTGCTGGATTTTGTTCAGTGTCTAAGATGAAGTATAAATTTGGATATGGTTACTGGGAACAGATGCTCATAGCACCTTTTTGTTGTGGTTGTCTGCCATAGGAATGGCACAGATTTTGTTGTTGGCTTGCCTTGTTTGGTGAGCCAGGGATTATTGTGTGTTTTATCAGATTATTAGTTATATAGCTATTGACTAATGAAGAAGTTGTGTGTACTCTTGGAGTTGGTCAGTGTTTTGCGTTGGAGTACACTTATCTTAATGATGCCTGGGGACAGATGTTCAGAACTATGTTTGTTGTTGTTGTTTGCAAACGATAAATGGTTAGTTTTCCGAGGATTTCCTAGTGGGAAATCTGGTGTGTGCTGTTAGTGAGGGGGTAATGCTTTTGTGATTGATCAAAAAAGCTTTATAAGATACCATTCTGTTCATATGATTTTTCTTTCCATATTACTGACTTAAAGCTGATCGTTTTCTGCCTTACATTTTCCCGGAGACACTCTTTTCAGGGTAAGGATTGGGAAAGCACCAGAGGAGAGGGAAATGAACCCTGACAGGAAAAATAACACTTGAACTGTCCGTGCGCGCATATGCAAATAAAAGGCCTGGCCCTGTTGTAAAATCCACCAATTGGCACAACTTTTCACTTGTTGGACGAGGCTTATGAGTTCTACAACATCTACTCATGGGAATGCGGATTCAGAACTAGGCTGGCAAAAAGCAGACTCAATGTTCATCAGAAAAGATGCATGCAAGAGATATTGTGCGGTATGTACTCGCGAACTGATACTTCATGAAATTGTTGGCAATTTATTTTCTTTGTTTGTGCCTTTCTTCTGGTTGTTCTAACAGATAAGACATTTGGGAACATGGATGCCTGCCATTTCTCCGTTTGTTATGTTTTGCAGGACAAGTCAATGAGGGAAAACAGTCGCTCGTCGAGGTGTGGCTGCGAAGCAATGATCAGGCTACTTCACTCAAAAGACAATGGTTGGTACATATCAGAGTATATCATTTTGTTTGTTGGTTTTGTCGTTTAGTTTGTCAAAAAAACTGTATGATGTGTCATTTAGCACCCAAAAATGTTGATTTTGCCCGCTGTAGCAAAGCTGAATTGATGGGTGGTTTACTAGGGAGCTTTCTGTTTTTAGGGAAAATGCAGGCTGGATGGTTTTTTAGTCATATTTTATTATTAGATAGTGGCTTTTGGTTAGCAGATCTGGTGCTGGCAGTTGGAAGCTCAAGTGGGATTTGATTGTTTGGATGCTTGATTAGTAGGGAATGATGATTATTTGATGTACATGTTCCTTAGATAATTGATGTTATATCATGGGATGTACATTCCCCTGTGGGACAGATAATATGCTCGATTCACTTGCTTGATGCACCGCCGACAGTAATGTACTCCCTCCGTTCTGAAATAATTGTCTTTCTAGAGATTTCAACAAGTGACTACATACGGAGCAAAATGAGTGAATCTACACTCTAAAACATGTCTACATACATCCGTATGTTGTAGTCCATTTGAGATGGCTAGAAAGACAATTATTTTGGAACGGAGGGAGTAGATGAAGAGGTTGGGTTTATATCAGACTGGTGTTGAAGCAGCCGTGCTGTATGTTGGATTTTTTTCAGAGTTATATTGGATTTTAAGGAATTGGATTTGTGAAGATGATTTTGGCTGTTGGATTTAGCCACTTCATGTGATATCGGTGGATATGTATTTTAGGAAGACAGATAGATATGGTTTGTTCAGTATATAGCTTGGGGAGTAATTATGATGATTATACCAAGGTCACACACAGGTTAAGGGTTGTTCCTTTTGTTTTTACCTGAGATGTCGTGTGGGCTGTAGTGCATATCTATTTCTTTTCATCTGATTTGTTTCTATGCCCTTGGCACGATACTGAAGTTCTTTGGGGAGTAATTTTTTTGGTATGAGGGAAACTTTAGACTGTAGATTGGTTTTTGGGGAGGCAGTCGATGATCAGCCAAACGCACGTGTGATTTGTGATGGTAGACTGAATTTTTGGGGAGACACTCATGGTTTTGGGGATACGGTCAATGGCAATGGTGGACTGAACTTTCTGAACATATTGTTCACCAGGTTGTTATTCAATTTTTATTTAGTGTTAGTGTGATTTTAATCATGTCCCAAGGTGATGCCAATTGGATTTTAGTAGTGCAGATGCGGAAGTTGCCATCTAGGAATGCAGATTACGAGGTGAATGCTAAACTAGTGTATTTTGGTTTTGGGAGACAGTCAATGGTTAGCCAAACTAGTGTATTTTTCCTGAGATTTTAATTTGTCGTCTTGTCTCTCTTAAGACTGGAAATTGTAGTTCCCCTGTAACTTGATTAAGATCCATTGGAGGATATTTTGGGACTGGGGGATGAATTGTATTTTATATCAGTGGAAGAAAAAATGTTAGCTTTGATGTGTACTACTTAATATTAATTTGTTCAAACTGGGACACTTGGTCATGGATTTGCCTTTGCTAGGATCAGAATGTATGAGTATGACCCTTGTTGTAGGATCTGATGCATGCGATCTGGTGTTATTTAGGATAGCATATCTTGCAGCGCGGTTATTTCCTTTCACTTGGATTCACACCATAGTTCTACAAATGTTGCAGGATTAGGATACGGAGGAGAGCGAGATCCCAACTGCTCTAGAGGCATATCCAGAGAAGAGTGATGGGCCAGTTGTGGATCCCTGAATGTTGTTCTGTACTATTGTTGTGAACTGTCAATGGTGGTGTGTGTGGATTTGTCCTAGCTCAACAATCTCTGTCGTGTGGATTTGTTGTAGCTCAGCAAATGCTTGTTTGGTGGCGAATATAATTAGTTGAAGTCATTCTTTTCCACGTATGTAGATTGCATGATGTGACTCTTATTTGGATGGATTGTGTTTTATTTCTTTAGAACTTTCTATTTTCTTAAACTTGAATACATAAGTGCTGCATTCCCATCAGTCTTGGATCTTGCATGGACTTGTTGGTCCTCAACTTAATATATGCATTTGGCTTGATCTGAGTTGGCATGCGTGGAGTACTGCTAGCTCCATGGAGACAAATGTGTCGGTCTTTGTAAAATTGTGCTTCCTAGCATCTTCAGTTTTGTTGTTGACAGATTTTCTTAGATTGATACCATAACTGTTGGCACTGCATAGTTTGGTTTGCACAGTTTCGGGCGTGTAATCTGATGCATAGGTTAGTGACGAGGTCTAGTGAAGTGACAGCACATGCCCTGGAGCCTCCCCTGTGACGTGCAGGTGTTCCTGAATGATGCAAGAAGCATTAAATGCAAGAAGCAGTGAGTGGCATGGGCTCTGGAAGTGCTTAGGCAGTTCCCTCCATTGCAAATGTATCCCCGCGGCATGGGCAAACGAGAACCTGATGAGTGGCCGGTTGTGTTCTCCAGCAACAATTAATGATCATCTTGGAGGTGTCAGGTGTGGTTGATTAGTTTAACAATGATGGTTGGTGTACTTACACAAAACACCAATACTACTGACCATCGCTCGGCCACGAGTAAATCAAAACTGACTGTTGTAACGACGGTACAGTAATGTTAAACCCATGTTAATTATAGTACATATTGTCGTCTTTGAACTACTTTGTTTACGTACTTTATTATGGGCATTCACTAACATGAAGATTGGTGCTTGTGAAACGCTCACTATGCATGCTGGTTAATTTGCTAGTAATTTTAAAAACTTTGACTACGGCCGATCTCAAATTTGTAAAGTGCACCGGTTTGCAATTCTGTTAACCGAAATGCACAACGTGCAATTAGCATGGTGTTGCCGCTGAGGCATCTTCAGTGCAAGCTACCACTTGTAAATACAAGTGTTTCTCCTGTAAACAGGATTAGTTAGGCCAAAAACACCGATTGGCTGGATTTTCTATAGCGTGTCAAATTGAAAAAAAAAATCATTAACAAATGACAGCACAAAAAATCTAACCGTGACACGTTTTGTTAATAAAGAAGCATAGCTCACAACCATTTGGAGCCAAGTGAGGAGGGCGGAGGTAGATGGGTGATGTGAAGGCGTAGTTAAATTCCAGGACATGACTTGACTGTAGAAAGAGAACCACGCTGCGCGGTGAAAAGCTGACACACAGCAGTGGGCGTCACGTAGAAAACCTAAACTCGCTAATGCTAATTAATGGTTAATATGCGTCAACGTGCCAATTTCTTGTGGTTGCGGTGGACTTAACCTTGATGGGCCTAAACCAACACATGTTTCAGAACTATAAAAATTCTTAAGATAACAAATCACGTGCCAGTCTATGGGTAGTGTATTGTAAACAAAGAAAAAGATGTTAATGTTGTAGTTCTTTTTTTTTAGTAGAATCATGTTGTAGTTCATGGTGAAAGCTGGCAATAAAAACAACAATCGAAGAAGTTGAGCATGATTAATCCTTGATAACTACTGCGAACCAACGTGCGTGTTCGCTGGAACTGGACGGGAGTGATCCACGTCGACACTTGTGAGAACTTCTGGTCGTCCCTGTGCAACGTCGCTCCACAGCATGCATGCACGAGGTACAGGGCTCCGCCCGCAAGGTCGAACAGGTCTCCGACGCCAGCATGCTGCTCGTACATGTCAGCTTCGAGTCAGAGCCCTAGGGGCTTTTGCATATGGGTGGGTCCTGGCTGCTTCAATACGGGCCAAGAAAAAATCAAATACCTGATATATACACTGGAAGCGTGGATCCACATGAGGGTGTGACGGCCTGGATAGCGGCCTGCCTGGTGCGCGGCCGCTGTTCGCATTTTCCGCATCTACAGGCCCTTTCTCACGGAAAGGATGTTACAGACTGACATGGCCCAGTTAGAATTAAGGGATGGGGCCAGCTGAAATCAAGGAGGGGTGAATTTGTGGTGGAGAGGACACATCTCCCTGTAAAATCAGTCTGTAGCACTCTTTCCGTAAGCCTAGGATTTTCAAGTTTTCAACCAGCCTGTGCCGTACAATAGTGTCCGACTCATTGATGTTTTTTTTCCGACGAGACGACCTTCATGGCTACCTTTATTTCAACATCAAATAACATTTACATCATCCGCTAAAATTTTTAAAATAAAATCAGGATATGCATCGACCCATACAGATGTCTGGCTGATCAATGGTTCGCTGGGATGTTGTACTAGCAAAAATACCATTGTTGAGGAAATCGTTAACTGGTAGCTGTTCGGTTGGCTGGCGAGTAGGGGATTAATAGGCTAATCGGCAAGTTAATTGGCCATTTAATCAATTAATCGGACGATTTATCGGCTACTCGGTGACCCTACGAGTAGGGATTAATCGACAAGTTAACTGGTTAATCAAACGAATTCTTGAACAGGAAAAAATACCCGACCCAACATTTCCTAGAGATCATGTCCAAAAAGCAATTTCTCACATGAAATCGATGTAATTTTTTCGGGAATGAAATCGGTATAATAAATAGAATATGATACTATAGTTCCATCGGCCAACCTTCAAACATGCCTTCAATGTCATGTATGTTTTGTGTCCCTATATATGTGTGTGTCGTCATAACCATTCTCGTCCTCTCAAGTAGGAGAACACCCAACTACGTGCATACTTCTGTTGCTACAAATCACTGGCTTGAAGGAACAGAATTAGGGAAGCAGAAAAGATGACCATTAGAAGCTTAAAATTTAGGGAATATGAGGCATCACGAAATCAATGAGAATTGCTCCCTAGGCCTAGTGGCATTCTAGTTTTTAGATAATCACTGTCAGGCATCAGGCCGCTTAGACATTATATCTTCATTCTTGGATATACTCCCCGAGATCTCAGTCCCGGCGAGCTCTTGGCATACCTTTTGTCTTGCATCAAACTATCTCAATGGGTGATCATCCCTATACTTTGACTTTGGCAGAACAATGTAAAGAAATGCTGAATTTCTTGGTTCTCCTCGGTGTAAAAGAATTCTAGTAATCTTCACAAAATTCACTCGGCCTTTTTATAATTAGGTAATGGTCTCCCTCCCATTGTTGCTGAAAACGTCACATAATTGTCGGTCTAGATGCAAAATATGGACTGACTGACGTGAAGAGTTTTACTAAAAAAAAGAGACTCCCTCAAAAAAAGAAAATAAAAAGAGAGAGACTAACGAGAAGAGTGCAACCCCAAGTTGGCGACTGGTACGGCGGGTAATAGCCACGAGACTAGTGGCGCACAAATTTGTCCGGCCGGTCGATGGCTGGCTATGGCTAGCTAGCTATAGCTAGCACGATGTCGATGCGGCGAAGAAGAAGCGACCCGTCATTCGCTAGGTGGATCGACAGATGCAGAGCTAGATCCCATCTCGCGATTGATTAATAAGTACAGCCAGATGTTGTGAGGTCGAGTATAATTGATCGTGGTGAGTTTACGGATTCATTCACGTATGTATGCGTGGCGCGTGATGTGCTAACAATCACCGGCGTTTCATCTTGGCCCCGACCGAGCCCGACCACGACGCCGCTGATCTCAGTATTGAGAAACCTGTGCGGCCATACGAGGCAACTCCCAGGAAGAAAACATGTCCGTACGTCCCCGCTCGCCCCTCCCAGGTAGTAGTAGGGCGTACTGCGAGTACACTGTACTGTGATCTTCTTCCCCGCACATGCATCCATCTCTGTCTCCCCATCAACGATCATCAATTCATCACGCCCACTGCCCAGTACGTACGCTTGGTCGTTGGGTGGGAGTAATTGTGCCGTGACCATCCAGGAGTTGAGATAGCCCAGCCAGCCAGGAGGAAAAAGCGCGCCCCTTCGGACCTCCCCAAGTCAGCCTGTCTGTACGTATATACATACTCTACTTACGTAGCCGCGCTGCTGTCTTCACTTCACTTCCCCAGTTGCCCGATCACCGCTTGCCTGCCGTGCCGTGCACACGCGCACGGACACGGACTGACTACGATAGAGAAGAATGCGAATCAGGAGTTGAGTTTGCATCTGAACCAGGCCGGGTACAGCAAACGAGTGAGACCGCGACGCGTCGCCGCTTACCCGCCACGAGCGGGAGGACGAGACAGACACCGGCCGATGTTCGACTGCGACGCGAGCGCAAGGCTACAAGGGAGGGACGCAGCATCTGCATCTGCTGGATGGATGCAGATCCGATCTGGGAAATGTGCACTCATGCAGATGCAGTGGATGCCCAAAATCACGACCAGACAAGACGTGCCAAGCCCTGCTCACGAAGCAACGCGACGGGTGCGTTAGATTCATTCTAGAACCGCGCGCGCGTGTGGTGGTGGTGGTGGTATCAGGTTGGTGGTCCATCGAGATTAACCAGCTGCTTGGCTCGATTCGATTAAGGCTCAGCTTGTTGTGGCTTGACTCATTTAGCTCCTTAAGCTTAATTAGAAAAAACCTTGTTTGGCTAAAGTTTGAGGTTTGATTTAAAAAAAATATGCGTTACATTATAGAATGGAGGGAGTAAGATAACAATATATGTTATGGTGTACTTACGTGAACAGAGCGCCGATCTGTCGGCTAGCTCTGTGGGAGCACAGGCAGCCCACCCTGGTTTGAGTCCTGACTCAACCACGGTCCACGGGTGTTTGGGGATATTCTTCTATAAAAATATGTCGCCAAGGACTAGTTCTGATTTTGTTACAGTGTACTAACGAGCTTGTTAGCTTATTCATTAAGCTCATTAAATTTAACAAACTAAGATCAGAGATTGGCCTCTTCGTTAAGGAACGATTTACGAGTTTAACGAGCCGAACTATCAAGCGCTCGTTAATCTCACGAGCTAGTGCTTTTGATCCACCACTAATCAACCATCACATCAACAATCAATCTAGCCACTGCGCGCGGCAAGGCCAATAAAAAAATCTGCCCGCTGATTGGGTTTATCTCGGCGGTGGCAGCACTAATGCTAGTTTCATGTGTCGTGTCGTGTGTGCATTAGCGAGAGCTTCTTCCATTTTGATATCTCGTGGTGCTCTCGGTCTTCTCCGATTACAATCTGACGACGAATTAGTGGTTCACTTGCGGTGGTTGTGTCTTCAGCAGCAATGTGTCCAGTCACCTCAAGCTCTCGCATAGTGGTGTGGACTATTCATATCACACGACACGACTCCTCGAAACATTGGAGATTAGTCGAACCTATGCATGTTTAGCCTTTTGTGTAGCTAGAGACGTCGGCTTCCAAAAGAAAACTTCATGTGACTTTTTTTTTGGGAAAAGGAGGATGTGACTTTAGCTTCGTTATGTATCTTTGGCGTCATGTAATTTTCAGTTATTCGATTTGATGCACTTTGTCCAATAAGTTAGTAGTTCGGATCGTTTGCACTCAAGGTGGAGTGTTACCCAGATAGTCATTCACTGAATGTATCTTCATTTTTCTTCAGAAAAAACATAGTACAAAGGTAGACGCTTGTATACACTGATACGCACCAACACTCACCCCACAAATTGCGAACAAATCTATGGTTGGATAGTTAGAAGAACAGTGGTATCCCAAAAAAAAGTTTAAGTCCTAGACATGACACCGGTTCTCGCATTTTTCTGGATTCATTTCAGGCCTTGCGGTGATGTGCTTTCAGTAGGAGGAGACGTTCCCGTCGACTAGAATACCCCTGTGACGACTTCATCAATCTCAAAATGATGCGCCGACTCAGTCTCTCGGGCGTGCTCATGGGAGTAGGGTGTGTGTGTGTGAGTGCGTTTATATGTGTGAGTGTATATGCATATGTTTGAGCGTTTTCCCCTGTATAGTGTTAAAAAATCACAAAATAGCAGACAATGCTCAATACTCTCGTCTCTCCCATAATGCGCACAAGAATGATTTGCAGGGATATTACGATGGAGTAACTGAAGTCCGGATGGGAAGCAGCCATGTGCAAACCTCCAGAGTACTATGTTCATTTTTGTTTGGGGCCTTGATTGCCCAGATTGCCTTCCAATGTTTCTCCTCAACATCCCTACTAGATGGCTGGCCACGGCCAGTCACACTATGTGCTGAAAAGAACCGCGATGACCGAACAAGATTGTAGGCTGAACGGATAATATATAGTCCAAAGCAAGTGTGAGGACAGTACACAAAATCATCTCCCCACGTCTGCTAATCTGAATTTGTAATATGAGTTCAGCAGTCTCCTTCGGGAGGAGAGCTCTTACGCTTTCTGCGTTCCAATGAGCATGTCCATGCATAAGGCAACACACTTTTGCATATTTTGGAATTGGAGAGAGAGAGCTTGCAACATGTGCAGTGGCCGTCCAGGAATCCAATGATCTGTCATGATATTAACCTTTTGTCCATTTGCAATTCCCCACCTAACACCAGCCTTAACAAGTTCCCGACGTATTAGGACGGGGACATGGGCATAGGAGCATCCCCATAAATCACGGTGGGGAAAGTAACGTCCTTTGAGAACACGAGGACAAAGAGAATCTGGCCTAGTAAGAGTGAGAAATCATGAAAACCCATCCCACCAAGCATCTTTGGTGTGGATAAACCATTCTAGAATGATACTAAGCAGAAAGTAATGGGGATTTTGAGAGTTGCAAATGAAACATTCCACGATAAGTATCTTGGAATGCCCACTCATGGGACATTCTGCATTCTATAAAGCTATGGTACACATAGACGTACTTTCGAAAGAAAAAATGCCTGCAAACAGGGCATTTAAATTTCTGACACAATGGTTAATCCACATTCAAATTTCTGGCATGATGGTTAATCAAACTGCTCACTGCTGTTTACCCTTGCCCATGAACGGTGCAGTGCAGTGTCGGATTTGGCCGGTCTTCATCTTCGGCCTCCCCCACCCCGCGATAACCACACCCCTGATCTGAGTCATGAGAAATCTGTGCGGCATTACAAGGCAACTCCTTGGAAGACAACACGTCTCCGCTCATCCCAGGTAGCAGGACGTATGAGTACAGTAGTAGTACACGGTACCGTACTCTTCTTCCCCGCACAGCACATGCATGCATCTGTCTCTGTCTCCGACTCGGTCCTCCCATCAACGATCATCAATTAATCACGCCCACTGGCCTTCAGATAGCCCAGCCAGGTCAGCCCCCCGCACGGTAAGAGAAAAACAGAGCTGCTATACATACGACATTTTCACGTCGGAAACGCATACGGCGTGATGTTGCATGTGCTATCGTCCAACCAACCAGCTTAATCGGAAAAAGAAAACCAATGCAGCATGTTGTCTAGTGAAGACACATCAGATTGTATGTACAAAGATCGTGTGTAAAGCAATTTTAAGAGAAAAAAGCGCCCCTTGGGACCTCCCCGAGTCGGCTTCCCTCTAAGTACGTATACCACGTAGCCGCGCTGTTGTCTCGTACAGTCATACTCCCGTCGTCCGTCCTCGGTTATATATACACGATCCCCTCCACTTCACTTGGCCACTTCCCCGATCACCGCCTGCCTGCCTGCCTGCCTGCCTGCCTGCCTGCCTGCCGTGCCATGCACACGCACATGGACTTGGACATCAGGACATGGACTGACTGCCCATGGAGAAGAATGCGAATCAGGAGTTGGCATCTGAACCGGGGCACAGCAAACGAGCGAGACCGCGACGCGTCGCCGGTTGACCACCACGAGACGGACACCGGCCGATGTTCGACTGGGACAATGGGAGGAACGCAGCATCTGCTGGACGGATACATGGATGGATGCACATCCGATCCGGGAATTATGCAGTTTTTATGGATGGCCAAAACCACGACCAGTCCAGGCGTGCCAAGCACTCCTCACGAAGCAGCGCGACGGGTGCGTTAGCTTCATTCTAGAACTGCGCGCGCGCGTGTGGTGGTCGTGGACTCGTGGTTGGTATCAGGTTGGTGGTCCATCCAGACTAACGAGCTGCTTGGCTCGACTTGATTAAGGCTCAGCTCGTTATGGCTTGGCTATGTTTGTTTAAAACTCGTTAAGCTCGTGAGTGCTCGTTAACAGACTATGATATGTATAGCATATAGAATGAGTGTGTGGGTGTAAATTTTGCAAAGGAAGGTTGTGACTGCAGGAGGAGGTGCGCTAGTCTGTTGCCTCCTATGGGTTGGGATGAGTCGATTAGATTGACTATACAGGTTTAGGTACAAATGAAAATATTATCATCTACTTCATCCGTTTTATAATATTGTGTGTATAGATTTTTTTTTTAATTCAAACTTTGTAAATTTTGATCAAGTTTATAGAGAAAACTATTTATATCTACAATACCAACAATATATAATATGAGACTACATTTTATGATGAATCTAGTGATATATGTTTGACATTCTAGACGTAAATATTGTTCTTCACAAACTTGGTTAAAATTTCTGAGGTTTGACTTTTAAAATGCCTATTTGCACTAACGGAGGAAGTAAGACAAGAATATGTGCCATGGTGTACTAACAAGCTTGTTAGCTCATTTATTAAGCTCATTAAGTTTAATAGACTAAGATCAGCGACTGGCCTCTTCGTTAAAGGCGAGTTACGAGCTTAACGAGCCGAGCTATCGGACGCTCATTACTCTCGCGAGCTAGTGCTTTTGATCCACCGCTAATCGACCATCACATCAACAATCAGCCACTGGACGCAGCAGGCCAATCAAAAATCCGCCCGCTGATTGGGTTTATCTCCGCGGTGCTGGCACTAGTGTCGTGTGGAGTGTGTATTAGCGAGAGGTTCTTCCATTTTGATATATCGTGGGTGCTCTTATCTTCTCGGATTACAGTTTAACGATGAATTAGTCGAGCTTGTTAGCTAGAGATGTCGGCTTCCAAAAGAACTTCATGTGACTTTAACATTGTTATTACGTATCACTGACGTCATGTAATTTTCAGTTATTCGATTTGAAGTACTTTATCCAATAAGTTACTAGCTCACCCGCAGAAGAAACAACAACAATAAGTTACTAGTAATTTCGAATCGTTGGTAAAGAAAAACACTCAAAGGTTGAGGGTTACCCAGATAGTCGTTCAGTGATTATATCTTCTTTTTTCCTTCGAAAAAGACACGGCACAAAGGTAAACACTCGTATACGCACCAACACCCACCCTCGCAAGCCTTCAATCCTTCTGGTTATTTTATAAACATGCATAGATGCAGACCCTCATATATATGTACGTACATCCACTTATATGAATGCACACACGAATACTCTAACCCTATGAATATCTTCAAGAGGCTAAGCCGGCACATCATCTTGAGATTGATGAAGTCGTCAAAAACATCTTCGTAGTCGACGAAAACATCTTCTTGCACTAAGCGCACATCACCGAAAAAGCTGAAATAAATCCATGAAAAATGGAAGCATCAGTGTTAACTCTAAGACTTAACCCTGCTAAGCTGGAGATATCATTGTCCTCGTAACCATCCAACCTGTTCGTCCTTCTATTTAGATTTCAACAGCTCAGTGTGCATGCCACGTGGTTGATGGATCATTCTGCCAGATTTACAGATTATACATGGCACACAATAAATGCATGCCTAAATCAGAATGCTGATCCATCGGCCGACCACCCCGAATCTCAAAGCACGGCCACGGAGCTGATTTAACCCCATCCAGCCGGTCTCTCCTCCCACCGCATCGCATATCCCCTCCCTCGCATCACCCACACCACGCGGGCAGCCGGCTTCAATTTTTCCATCTGCTCCCCGTGCTCTTAATGGGCTTTCCCTCCCTCCGACATGGCCGGCGACCCCCGCACCCGAGCCGCCGGTGACCCGTCCGCCGTCTCCCCCTCCCGCTCCCCCTCCTCCTCCCCCGCTGTCGGCCCCTCCAGGCTCTTCCTCCACCTGCTCCTCCTCCACTCGCTCTTATAACCCCGCGCCCCCCCGCCGCCAGGCCATGGCCGCCGTCTTCTACCACCACGTCGTCGGCGACCTCACCGTCGGCAAGCCCGAGATCGCCGAGCTCAGCGACGCCGACACGCTCGACGACGCCGCGCGGGCCATCGCCGGCAGCCCGGAGGGCGCCGTGCCCGTCTGGCGCGCGCGGGCCGCCCCCGACGACCCGCCCTCTGGCGCCCGGTTCCTCGGCATGATCTCCGCCGTCGACATCGCCGCCTTCCTCGCCGGCGCCGGCGCCGGCGACCGCGCCATGCGCGCCGCCGTCGGCGAGGTCGTGCAGCCCAACCAGGACCTGCTCCGGGAGGTCGATCCCGGCACCAGGTCAGTTCTTGGTCCTCGACCCGTCCCTTCTCGCCGCCGTCGTGTCCCCGTCCGTCCCATCAGGAATCCCACCTAATCTCCAAGTCCTTAGGCATCACTCGTCTGCCTGTTTCGTAGTCGTAGGCAGCGGTGATTCAGTCTACGCACTGTGGCTGTTGACTCATGCTCAGCTCGGATCTGTCCCTGCCTGCTGGGATGCTTCACTACAGCTGAATGCTGATGCGCAAACCTCTGTCTTTTATGCACGTTCGTACTAATTACAAATCTGCGGGTAGTACAAAATTGTTTTTGTGCCTTTGTGGTTAAATTACTCTTCTGTGGTGACTGCTGCTGTTGGTGCAAATCAGGAAGTGCTTACTGCTCAATGAAGCTGCCTAAAGTTGTGTTCACTGGATACTAAAACTGGGGTAGTGGTTGTGTTTAACACAATCTCTTTCAGAAGAAAGCATGGTTGGTAAGGCGTGATTGTTTGAGCCCAACATGCTTGGGTAAATCTAGAAAGTTTAATTAAGTGCCTTCGAAAGAGATCCTCATTCATACCTGGTTTGTGTGAGCTTAAGATTGATGCTTATGAGTGGCTGAATTTCATTGAAGAGTCTCTGAATTTCATTCCTGTTCATGAAAATAGTTGGATGGAACTTCCCGACAGAAATAATGTGGCAATCTGGATATTGTTTTGCTAGGTCGCGTTCCTTAGTCGCAAATCCAATGCTCAAGTTTAAGTTACTCTATCACTGTGTGCACAGTTTCTTTCTTCAGTATCCAAAGAAATGCCACAACTGGCCATGCTTTTTTCATCAAACCATCATTTTAGTTGCCCCTTTAGGAATCATTTGCTGACGACAACTTGAAAGACTATCACATAACTCCTTGGGACTGAAAAACTGTGACTCATGACCGTTACCAACAACATAGATTTGCTATGTTTTCACCTATCAGTATATGTGGCTATTCTTGATTTTTCTTCAATTCCTAGAGTACACTGATCATTCAACAATCTAGCTCGTATTTAACACTATCTTCCAGTATCATGAAGTGTCTCCAGTCCATTCCGAACTTAAACAAGCCAGATGGCTTTCACATGGTGCAGAGTTTGTCCTTCTGATTGTGTTGTCATAAGAGGAACAAAGTGGGAACATGGTTCCATTTGGCAATGTGATGTCGCAATCAGGAAGGCAGCAGTCCATGTGGAAGCCGTGCTGGCTGTCAAGGGATTCATGAGTCAAGACAATTGTTTAAATAAACTGAGCCATACATGACACATGCAAGCAAGGCAGCCCAATCATGTCTCGAAATGATTTGGCAGCACCAAGTAGTGAGCCAATGTCACATTCTTAGGGATGACATAATAGTTGCCCGCAAATAAAAAGTTCAATAGGACATAAGAGTCTGAGCTGGATGATGCATCTGCCAATCATACTGCTCTGCTTTTTTAGTCCTTTGCCTTTCAAGCAAATTCATTTCTAAAGATGTGATGTTTGACATATGTATTTTGTTATTCAGCCAACTTTGATTGTCTTGCAAGGTTGATCGATGCGCTGGAGTTGATGAGGAATGGAGTGAAGCGCTTCCTTGTCCGCAAGAACGGCTCCTGGACAGGCATCACCAAGCGGTTTTCTATGCTTTACAACGGGAAATGGATGAAGAACTCGGAATCGGGATCCCCAAGCTCAGCTGGCAGCAGCAGCATGCAGTTGTCCCCATTTATCAGTTGCGCGGAGAGGTTTTGCTGCCTGTCGAGGGAAGACATCCTCCGATTCCTGATCGGGTGCCTTGGCGCCCTCGCGCCCATCCCACTGTCTCCAATCTGTACCCTTGGAGCCATCAACCCGCACTACTGCCATGTCGAGGCGTCTGCGCCAGCCATGGAGGCGATCCAGAAGATCCCTGGGGACCCATGCGGCGTGGCCGTGGTCGAGACGACGCCGGATGGGGTCCGCAAGATCATCGGGGACATCTCGGCCTACAAGCTGTGGAAGTGCGACTACGTGGCGGCCGCGTGGGCGCTGGCGAACCTGTCAGCGGGGCAGTTTGTCATCGGCGCCGACGAGAACGGGTCGACCCCCATCTCCGCCTTCCCGGTGCCTTCCATCAGCTCATCGCTGTCGGAGGAGGCCGCCGAGCCCGGGCGCTCTCCCAGGCTGCTTAAGAAGTTCAGCAGCAGGAACATCGGGTTCCTGAACAGCCAGGCGAACCAGGTGCGGAGCATGTACCGGGGCCGGAGCTCGCCGCTGATGTGCCGGAGCACGAGCTCGCTTGCGGCCGTCATGGCGCAGATGCTGTCCCACCGGGCCACACATGTGTGGGTGACGGATGCAGAGGCCGAGGAGGATGACGTCCTCGTCGGCGTGGTGGGGTACACCGACATCTTCGCCGCAGTCACCCGGAGCAGCGCCTGACCGTCGACGTCGTCCTGATCGCTTGTTTGGGTGGTGTACTATAATTTGGGGTTAGTTTGGTGGTTGTCCAGAGTTGAGAACTTTGTTTTGGGTGTGTGGGCGTGTGAGACTGAACGGGTTGTGTATTGTTGGATGTGCATTCGTTGTTGATGGTCCTATAATAAGGCAGACTCGGGCCTATTTATGCCTGGGAGTCCATTGGTCGCTCATCTTCTACTCCCTCCGTTCCAAATTTCCCGTCACAGAAATGGATGTATCTAGAACTAAAATACATCTAGATACATCCATACTTGCGACAAGTAATTTGGAACGTAGGGAGTATGTATGTTTCAACTGGGGCTTGATGAATCAAACTAACCCTGACGAAAGTTAACCTGCCAAACACAAAAACTTGCAGACAGCAAACACACTCAAAATTTTCAAAACTGTAAATTACCGGCGAAGTGCGCATATCAAATCTGCTTCGATTCCGGTCTCCGCAATTGCGATAACAATCGCAAAACCTTGCAAACAGCAAAGCACCCAAGCAGTACCCCATCTTTCCATTTGCAGGGAAGAAATACCCCATCTGTAGCCACAAGTATAGGTGAACAAGCACTACAGCCTGAAGAAATATGCACACAGAGCACAATGCACAAGTTATCACAAAGCAGAGCAGCGTAGTACAGCATGCAGTAAATCTGATCAAGGATAGGGTAATGTCATAATAAACATTTTTTAGCCAAAATTACAGTATAACACCAATGTCATAATAAACATTGTTGAACCCAAACCGTGCAGTGCAAAATGGTCTGTAATAGCCAACAGATACAAAAATCAAACTAACCCTAACGACCCTGACCTGCCAAACACAGAAAACCTTGCAGACAGCAAACACATTAAAAAAAAATCTCAAAATCGTCGATTACCGGCGCGACGAAGCGCACAAATACATCTGCTTCAGTTCTGTTTCTGCAACTGTGAGCCACCCAAGCAATACCACATCGTTTTATTTTGCAGAGAAGAAACGCCACATCTATAGCCAGAATTACTCGTGAACGGGCAACACACAACACCGCGCAACGCACACCCAACACAAGCCACAAAGCAAATCAACGCTACCACAGCATGAAGAAAATTTGATCAAAGACAAGACGGTGTCATAATAAACATTTTTTTAGCCAAAAGTACCAATGTAACACCATTGTCACAATAAACATTTTTTAGCCAAAATCACGCAATGTAACACCGTTATCATCCTATCACAAACATGAAACGCAGACACGGCGGCATGAAGGAAATATGCACACAAACACAACATGACGCACAAGACACAAAGCAAAGCAAAGCAACGTACCACAGCATGAAGAAGAGGATCTGATTAAGGACATAAGATAATGTCATAACAAACATTTCTTAGCCAAAACCGTGCAATGCAACAGCATTGTCACAATCGCAATAAACATATTTTTAGCCAAAGCCGTGCAATGCAACACCGCTGTCATCAAGATCACAGCCTAGCTAACAAAATCGCATGAAACACATACACGGTGTTCCGTAATTGCCAACCAGTAGAACAACGACTGTAACAATGATACTGCCAACTTCAACGCTGAAGCTAATCAGGCTAGCACAGGTACAAGGGGCGGGGTGATGACATACGGTACAAGTCGCTGCGGCAATAGTTGGCAAAAGGGTCGCCGAGGGAGAAATCAGATCCTCTCCTGGCGCTCTGAGCGAAGCCTTGAGGACCAGAACGGCCGACCGACAGTATGGAGGCTTCACTGGCCCGTTCCATGTACTTCAGAAACACCACCTTGCGTATCATTTCATCCGTCGGATCAGCGGCCAACAGAACCACCGCCTCCTCCAGCACCAAGGCGCTCTCAAAGAAGAACTTGAGGAAGGCGAGCTCGCTTCGATCCCCTTGGAAACCATGGAAAACCAGCAGCTTGATGCGCGACTCTATGCATTCTATGGTACCAGACTCGAGCCAGAACTTCAGGTTGACCTTGCCAGTGGATTGATCAGTTTTTCCAGACTGAAAAATTGGTAGAGAAAAGCATGTGCAGTCCATCAGCTATCAGCTATTGATACCAATTAGCAATTAGCAACATGATGCTAGTGCGTGATGGTGCAAATGGATGCCAAAAGAAGAGTCAGGGGGCTCACCATGATGTGGAGCGTCTCAACATTCGGAAAGCATCTGAGGACATTGGGGATCATCTTGACATCATTGCGGGCTGCGAAACGCACCTCTAAAGCCAGGATTTTCACACCTGGTAGCATGGTGCTTGGGCTCATCCCTATCCCAGCCTGCAGTTGCAATCAATCACAGATTCACAACTCACCCAATTAAGAAAAGAAAGATCACACAAATTTGCATTGGCACTCTAGGATTGAACCAATGGAGAGAAACCAGGCACCTTGATGATGGTGTTGCCGTGGAGAGAAACCACATCTAGGACATGCTTTCGTGGGTCCAACGCCAAATATCCCAACAAGTGCAGCTTGGGGGCATGGCCGATCTTGACCGTGGTGGTGCAGTTGCCAACAGGGTGCCAAGCATCTGAATAGATGAACCGCTCAAGATTTGGGGCGTCCAGCACGAAGATCTCTTCGATGAAGCACCCAATGATCTGCACGCACCGGAGGCTCTGGCTGACGAGCCGGATGCGGAGCTTGAGCACATTGCCCTGGACGCAGAGCGTCTCCAGCACGGGGCTCCTGTCGAGGATGAAGTCCAGATCCCTTCTCTCCACGAGGACGTGACAGAGCCCGAGGTCACGGAGATTGGGGAAGCAGGTGGCGCGCCGGAGACCGGCCGTGTCGGGGAACCTCCACATGCCGAGGTAGAGGCGGGTGAGGGTGGTCAGGCCCAGGAGGTTGGCGGGGAGGAAGTAGTCGAGCGGCCAGCGGGCGTTGACGAGGACGAGCTCCTGGATGCCCTTGGCGGCGAGGAGCCGGAGCCAGCGCGTGAGCAGGCCGTGGAAGCCCTCCGCGCCGGTGCTGGTGAGGTGGACGCAGCGGAAGGGCCCCGGGTGCGCCTCGAGGACGCGGGACACGGCGGAGGTGTCGGGGAGGAGGTCCACGTCGGCGAGGACGAGCGGCGCCGAGCGCCAGACCCCGCGCCAGCGGCGGGAGAGTGCGGCGGTGCGCGCGGCGTCCTTGACGGGGAGGCGGGAGACGACGTCGCGGAGGAGCGCGTCGGGGAGGCGGCTGACGCGGTCGACGTCGTCGTCGGGTGGCAGCGCGAAGAAGCGGGCGGCGGCGGCGGAGGCGAGCCGGTTGACGGGCATGTCGTATTGGGTGGGGTGGAACAAGCGGTCGCATTGCTCTTCCGCCTCGTACTCGTTGCGCACCGTCTGGTTGCGCAGGAACTCGTTCGCCACCGCGCATATGGGGCCGAGCGACCCTAGGGTCTGGAACTCCGCCATGGCCGCCTCCATGGCCGCCGCCGCCGGAAGCGTCGTTGGGGTGGGGATGAGCCGACGAGGGCTTTGGGCTTTGAGCGTTTCTGGGCGTGGTGTTGTGTGTGAAGTGGAGCAGAAACGGCCCAAGGAAATGGTGGAAAATGTTTTTTAGAAAGGCCATAGCGGCTAGTTTTTTTTTTCCCCGGATGGCTAGCTTTCTTAAAATCAAAAGAGCATTACATCGTCCACGAGCTTAGTGACGAGACAATTCGGAGGTTCGTCTGTCCAACTAAGTGGACTCTTATTAAAAATATATAATAGCTACGTCGACGCACTCCGCAAAGATTGCAGAAGCAGCATCCCACCATCTTGTTCGTCCAGTGCAAAACTCAATCACGTTAAGTGAGTCAGATTCAACTTCAACTCGAGAAAACCCTAATTGATTTCTGAAGTTTAAGCCGTCACACGTTGCTCTTGCCTTCATGGATATAACATCTGCAGTATGGGGGATGTAAGTGCACCTTGCCGCTAGAAACATACAATTATCCCTCATGATCAATGTTGTTGCACCAGCTCCCTCATCCTCAAAATAGGCTGCATCAACATTAAGTTTAACATATTTTGGTTTTGGCTTGTTTCATCTTTGATCTCTGTGGAGGGCAGTACGAGACTCAGCCATATGAAAATTATTTGCAATTGCTAGTACAGATATCGGTCATCGCAGGATCGGTGGATAGGGCTCATTGTGGGTGATCTGACACCGTATCCACCAAAGGTACCAACAACCCACCATAAGCACCTACGTACAATCAAGACTTGGTTTAGTAAGTAGAGGCGTCGCCAGCTGGAGCAACAAGTGCTCCATGATTATTGATCCCGAGCAGTCAACTTGCATCACCTCTTCTATGATATCCATCACGCCCAACCTATTCCATAGCTCCCTGTGAAGGAAATATGCCCTAGAGGCAATAATAAAGTTATTATTTATTTCCTTATTTCATGATAAATGTTTATCATTCATGCTAGAATTGTATTAACCGGAAACATGATACATGTGTGAATGCATAGACAAACAGTATGTCACTAGTATGCCTCTACTAGACTAGCTTGTTAATCAAAGATGGTTATGTTTCCTAACCATGAACAAAGAGTTGTTATTTGATTAACAAGGTCACATCATTAGTTGAATGATCTGATTGACATGACCCATTCCATTAGCTTAGCACACGATCGTTTAGTATGTTGCTCTGCTTTTATCCATGACTTATACATGTTCCTGTAACTATGAGATTATGCAACTCCGTTAACGGAGGAACACTTTGGTGCTACCAAACGTCACAACGAATCGGGTGATTATAAAGGAGTACTACAGTGTCTCCAAAGGCGGATGTTGGGTTGGCGATTTCGAGATTAGGTTTTGTCACTCCGATTGTCGAGAGGTATCTCTCGGGCCCTCTCGGTAATACACATCATGAAGCCTTGCAAGCATTACAACTAATGAGTTAGCTGTGATATGATGTATTACGGAACGAGTAAAGAGACTTGCCGTAACGAGATTGAACTAGGTATTGGATACCGAGATCGAATCTCGCAAGTAACATACCGATGACAAAGGGAACAACGTATGTTGTTATGCGGTCTGACCGATAAAGATCTTCGTAGAATATGTAGGAGCCAATATGGGCATCCAGGTCCCGCTATTGGTTATTGACCGGAGACGTGTCTCGGTCATGTCTACATTGTTCTCGAACCGTAGGGTCCGTACGCTTAAGGTTTCGATGACGGTTATATTATGAGTTTGTGTATTTTGATGTACCAAGAAGTTTGGAGTCCCGGATGTGATCACGGACATGACGAGGAGTCTCAAATGGTCAAGACATAAAGATTGATATATTAGAAGCCTATATTTGGAGTTCGAATGGTTCCGGGTGAAATCGGGATTTTACTGGACACCGGGGTTACTGGAACCTCCCGGGGCTATTGGGCCTTAGTGGGCCATGAGGGAGAAGAGGAAGGGCCGGCCAGGCAGGCCGCCCCCCCCCCAGTCCGAATAGGACAAGGAGAGGCGGCGCGCCCCTTCCCTCTTCCTCCCCCAATCCTATTCCAACTAGGAAGGGGAGTCCTACTCCCTGGGAGTAGGACTCCTCCGCGCCTCCTCTAGGGCCGCCGCACCCCCTTGCTCCTTTATATCTGAGGCGGGGGCACCCTAGGACACACAAGTTGATCTACGGATCGTTCCTTAGCCGTGTGCGGTGCCCCTCCACCATATTCCACCTCGGTCATATCGTCGCAAAGCTTAGGCGAAGCCTGCGCGATAGAACATCAAGATCGTCACCACGCCGTCGTCTTGTGAAACTCTCCTCCTGAAGCTCTCTTGGATTGGATCCCGAGGAGCGTCATCGAGCTGTCGTGTGTCAAGAACTGGGCGCCGAGTAACGGCGCCGGATCGGTCGGATCGCGAGGAGAACGCATAACTACTTCCTCTACGTTGTGATCGCTTCGCTTCGTCTCACGAGGGCGTGAGACAACACTCTCCCTCTCGTTGCTATACATCACCATGATCTTGCGTGTGCGTAGGAAATTTTTTGAAATTACTACGTTCCCCAACACCCTGGCATGCATACAATCAAATAAAAGGTGCCTGACATCTTCAGCTCCTTGATGACAAATGGGCCATGCACCATCAGATCCAATGTGCATGTTTGTCAATATGGAATTTAGGGGTATTATTTCGTGCAAAATTCGCAATCCAAACATCTGAACTTTACGCTTTAATTTCCAGAGAGTACTCCACACAGCCGGTGATCTAGAGCTACCGGCCTTGAAGTTTGCATGTTGCCTAAAAGATTGTATCCAATGCATATGATATGTTGTCCGAACTGAAAAATAATACCTTTTTGATTAGGATGCCATGCTATGAAATCCTCAAAAGCTTGTAGGTTTAATGGGATTTCTACAATTCTCCTAACATCAACCGGATTGAAGATACTTTGGATTAGATTATCATCCCACAATCCGGTCATAGGGTCAATGAGGTCATTGACCGTAGTGAGAACGGTCTGTCCACATGGTGAAATATTTTTTCTGTCAGGACTCGATGGTACCCAAGGGTCATTCCAAATGTTTACTTGTTAGCTTGTACCTGTCCTCCATATGTAGCCTCTCTTGAAAGTTTCTAAACCCTTCATTATGCTTTGCCATGTGAAAGAAGCGCCATCTTAAGAGTAGCTTGCAGCAAACTGCTATGAGGGACATACTTTGCTTTTAATTTTTTTTTGCACATAATGAATATGGGTTTGTTATAAGCCTCCAAGACTGCTTAGCCAGCATTGCAAGGTTAAAAGAATAGAGGTCCCCGAAACCCACACCTCCTTCACTCTTCGGGTAGCAAAGTTTCCACCAAGAAAACCAGTACATATTTCTATGTTCCTCATCATCTCCCTGCCAGAGTTGAGCTATTAAGTTTGTGATCTCTTTGCAAAATCCTTTGGGTATGCTAAAAACTGACATGGCAAAGATTGGAATGGCATGTGCCACAACCTTCAAGAGGATCTCCTCCCCCCCAACTGATAGTTGTTTTTCCATCCAGCCTTTAAGTCTCTCTTTCATTCTTTCAGAAAAATGCCTGAAGCAGTCACTTCTATCAGCTCCCACCATATCAGGAAGACCAAGATACTTATCAGACAGTTCCTCAGTATCAATATGCAATTCTTGACAAATATGTTCTCTTGCAACAACACTTGTAGTAGGGATAAAAATATGCTTGATTTTGACAAACTAACCTATTGGCCCGAACTTTGGCGATAGGTGTCTAGAATGTGCTGTAAGGAAGATGCATTTAAAACATCTACTTTCATAAGAATTAAGGAATCATCAGCATATAAAAGATATGAAACTGACGGTGCATTCCTGCATACCCTAATTCCATCAATGCGACCATCTTCTTCTTAATACTGCAACAAGCTAGACATGCCTTCTGCACAAATCAGGAATAGGTAAGGGGAGAGAGGACCCCCTGCCTAATGCCCCTAGTTGGAATAATAGTGTCCGATTCTTGATAATTAAATCTCACCTTGTATCTTACCGAACATACACATTCCATAATCATCTCAAGCCACTGTTCATGGAACCCCAACTTAATCATCATATCTTTCAGAAAGGTCCATTCAACCCTGTCATAAGCCTTGTGCATATCTAGCTTAACTACATAAAGGCCAAACCGTCCTGCCCTTTTATTCTTGATCGTGTGTACACAATCATATGCAATAAGAATATTTTCTGAGATCATTCTACCTGGTACAAAGGCGCTTTGAGTTGGCGAGATAATATCAGGGAGGATACTTTTCAGCAAAAAAAGGCAACATCTTTGACATGATTTTATATAAGACATTGCATAAGCTTATTGGACGAAATTGTGTTACCAGTTCCTGGGTGTCTATCTTCGGGATCATCACAATAGTGGTTCCACTATGTAGGTATTTGTCTTGAATTAATCACGAACAGAACCTCCTAGGTAATTTTCGCTACAAAAATGTGCCAGTATTTTTTTAAATATTACGTGGAGACCATCCGGGCCAGAGGCCTTCAAATCCCTAATGCCAAAAACTGCTTTTTAGACATCATCCTCGTCGAATGGGGCCATAAGGAAATTGTTCATGTGTTATGTCACTTTCTTCTCCACTCTTTGCAACAAAACTGACTCTGTATGCTGCACTTCCGAGGTAATTAGGTTATTGAAATAATTTTGGATATGGGGAGTTAGCGCCATTGTACCTTTCAACCACTGACCACTATCATCTTTTAATTTCTTCACAAAGTTTTCTTCCTTCTCGCAGATACAAATGCTTGGAAAGATGCAGTGTTGCGGTCACCGCCTTTCAGCCATGTTGTTGCGACCTTTGCATCACTTGGATTTCTTCCAATTCAAGTAAGTATCCAGTCAGTTCAGCTAGTTCCTTTTGTTTTTCCTCGTTGTCGTTTATCATGGAACCTGCCATCACCTTTACTAGATCTTTTTGTGCCTTGCAGAGCCTTTTCTTTGGCTTTTTAAACACTCTTTGATCCCAATCATGAAATAGTGTGTGCATATGGTTCAACTTCTTGTACACACTAGTCGCCAAATGATCAGCAACAACCTTTGCCCAAGCATCCATGACAATTTGATTAAATTTCTCTTCTTGAAACCAGCGAGCTTCAAACCTCTTCGGTTGTCCACTTGCCCCTGCAACAATTGGTTGATTTTAAAATTCAGTGTTCACAAATAATGGTCTGCGATCCGAGTGGTTAAACTCCATATTTTCTAGAGCGACATTGGGAAAAATCAATGACCACGCTTCGTTTACCAACCCTCGGTCAAGCCTTTATCAGATTTGTCCTCTTCTCCACGTAAACGAGTCTCCCACAAAACCCAGGTCCCTCGACCGACAATCACCAATGGCATTTTGTAAGGCTTGCATGTATTGTTGCGAACGGGGGTTACCACCCTCCTTCTCATGCAGAAACTGTATCTCATTATGGTCTCCAATCATAATCCATGGGGGGTTGTGATTTTGGTGCAATTGTCTCATACGGTCCCATGTTTTATATTTATTCTCGCATTTGAATTCTCCATACATCCATGTCAAGTGCCAGATTATGTCATTTCCTTCTTCAATCTTAACATCAATGAACATGGGATCAAGCTCTAGCCTGGTCGGCCTAATGTTATTGTTCCAGAGCAGCAACAAGCCTCCCTTCCTACCATCACTAGGGCACACAAGTTTTTGATCCATCTTCAGTCTTCTCCTCAAACACTCAGCTGGATAGCTATCTAGGTGTGTCTTCGACAAAAACAACACATCTAGATGGCATTTTCACTGGACATCCAGCAACACATGAACCGCCGGGGCATTCCCCAATCCATGAAAATTCCAAATCAAAATGTTCGTTGCTTCTACCTGGATGATCAAGCCTAGGAAAAAAGGAACCTGCACCAACAAAGATTGCCACAACCCCTCACTACTTCACCACATCCAATGTGATGGATGGAAATCAACTTCTCCTCATTGAATCACAAGCCCTTGCATAGCATGCTCCTTCGATCAAGATGATGGAGCAGAAAAAACACATCTACTATAGGAGACCTAGCGCAAAGATGACCAAGATCTCGTAGCAGAGAGAGAGAGAGAGAGAGAGAGAGAGAGAGAGAGAGAGAGAGAGAGAGAGACCAGGCATGATGCCAAACGGCGCCATCCTGGGACAGCAATTGCTGGCAGCCGCGCCACCACCAAGGAGGCGGCTGGCAGCGGGCCAGCTAACCCTAGTCGACTGGGTCTTCGCCTCACAATAGAAAAACGATTCGCAATGGGGGGAAATACTTTGTTTCTCGAGATAAATTAGCCCCTGAACTTGTCCAGGGTTTATACTTTACTAGATGAACCTTTGCGCCGATAGCGCAAAGGATGGGAGCGAACCAGGCTTTCAAACCATGCAAGTTAAGATAATTAGAAACCACTCATAAAATCCTTGAAGCATAAGGAAACAGATATTTAGGTATTGATGTTCATACACAATGTCAGATATATTACATTGATGGTAGGTTCATAGGCCAAAAGAAAGGCATGAGATCGGTTCATGGTATAAGGTAGAGATGCATTATATAGATAGTTTTGGTCATGTAGCTTATAGCAACTAAGATATACTGTCATTTAGATCAGGTGGAGTCATCACTGCCGGTGCCATCGATATCAAAAATGGCCACATGGTCAAAGCAACTATTTATGGTGGGTGTGTTTGGTAGGCTGTCATTGACCAAAGTGGAAATGCCTTCCATATCATCATCCAATCCCCAATAATACTCATTTGTTTTCTAATTGTAAAGTTGTATCGTCAAGTTGACCCATTGCGCCCCTGGCGTAAAAGGTGAGAGCAGACCAAGTATTCAAACCATGCAAATAAGATTTGTTTAAAGACCGGTAATAAAATCTTTGAAGTATAAGGAAATAAATACTTAGGTAGCATGGTCGTACATACACTATATATTACAGTGTATGGTAGGATGATAGTCCAAAACAAAGTTGTGAGTGATGTTCGTGATAACTTATTTGCATTTGTTTTAGAAAGCGAGCTGTATAGGCAGCCATATATCTCATATAAATAGCCTCGGTCTTCCAGCACGTGGTTGACCTTTTTATCTTATGCTAGTATGTCTGATCAAAACATGCGGCCGTCGAGATTAGGCGAGGTCATTGATGCATGTTTCATTAGGCAGATGCATGCTGCAACAAGTTACTTACTAAGTCCCTCACCTTGGACAAAGGGGAGAATGACATATTAATCATCTGTTTGTGCTACTGGTTGTTGAAAAGAAGTTGAAAGAGAGAGAACAAACATGTGCAGCTATTGCTGCTAAAACACCAAGATGGTCCACGAGGTAGGCTCGATGTTGCTTAGAGCTTACTGTAGGGTAATGCGATAGAAAACAAAAAAATCCGCACTACAAACATGCCCACGATCACTATGGAGATGCATACAAGGTTTTGCTCTGATCATTACCGACTCGTAGTGCAGCAAAAGTAGAGTCAATGAAGATCGGCAGTGTAGATTCCCGCAACTATGATTTACAACCTCCCAACTGGAAGGATATTCTCCCTTGTCAGCTCCTCAGACAGACGAGAGGTGGTTGGACAGTCCTTTGGACGGTGTCACAGATAGCCCTTCGGGAGGCACTCTCAGAATCTCGGACGGTCACTCGTACAACCCTTCAGGAGGACCCTCGAACAACCCCTCAAGCAAAAGATTGAACCTACAACCTCTTTACAGGTTTGCACACATACAGTGTCAGCTATCCAGCAGGGCTTCGGCATCCAGTACTATTTCCTATCGGAGACTAGACAACCTTTCGGCAGTACGAAACTATTTCATGGAAGGAAGGAGAGAAAGCCAGATCATGCATGGCATTTGTTTTGAGAGAGAATTCTGATTTTGGAGAGCCCTCTTCACCTCTATTTATAGGGTGAGCAAGCGGTAGAAGCCCATGGGTGAAAAGACCAAAAGGGGCTTGGATCTTTTCACCTTGCCACATAAGGAGGGCTTGTTCTTATCCACCAAATGGTGGAAGGAAGCCCCAAGCCCCCCCCCAAGCCCATGAACCAAATTGGCTTCCTCCTTGGAGGTCCCACCACCCTTCTTCTACATTTCCTCTCTCCAAAATAGTGAATACCTTCTAGAAGGAAACCCCATTAAAACCAGCCCATGAATAGTGGATCTTGTCCCCTATCGGGGAACATCGAGTTTTTCACGTCAGACCTCTCTGGAAAAATTCCAGAAGGTTCCAGAACATTTCTGGCACCCTCCAAAAGTTCCAGGCGCGTGCCAAAACCTATTTGGATCGATGGTTTACTTTGAAACAACTTTTCGATTTCATCGAAACTTTTTCGATTTTTCTCTCTGAAACTTTTTTTCATTGTCTCCAGAACTATTCAGGTTTCTTCCTCTCAAACTCTCTGTCTAGTACTCAATAGATAGATGACCCTTAAGTGTGTGACCCTGTAGGTTCTGTGCAGTATAGACATGACTAGAACACTTTCCGATCAATGATCAATAGCGGAACTGTAGGGACATCCATATTGATCCCTATACCCACACGAATGAATATTCAAGTGAACCTGTAGTTGCAGTGTGCTATTCCTGTTGCTTCGTGATATGTTACAAACACCTGAGGTGATACTTATTGGCATCCCCATGAATCAACAACTTGTCCAGTATGCCAGTTACCTCATTACCGGTTTCCTTTTCTCGTCCTCGCGTTCTGGCATCCCTTGATCAAATAACATTGTGTCTAGCCAGACGATGGAGAATATCATAACACCAAGAGGGCCCTAAGAATATCTGTCCATCATCGGAGGAGCAAATCCCAATCTTGAGCTGTCAAGTTCCTTGTCATACTTTTCCATGAACCCGTAAGAAGCCGTAATAGCACCCTGTTACAGATGACATTTAACAAACTCCAAAGTTCACGAAGCAAGCACGAAGGAACTCGGTACTCTCATGGTCCAAAGAATTATGTAAACATTAACTTTCTCTATGTTATTAACCATTTACTTGTGATGAATGTATCTCATAGCATAACATCAATTCGGGTCGATTCAACACAAGTGTTCTTCTAACATTGTGATCTCAAAATTGTCAGCATGCTCATGCCCATGATCAGGAAAACAGGACCACCATGCATCACTTGAGCTAGTCTTAGAGGCATGAATAGGAATACATTTTACCATTTATTATACCACACGTGCACATGAGTTTCCCTCCAAGCCTCGTGGTTATTGCAGACTCGAGAGTCATTGCAATTATAGCATGGAACACAAACATTAATTAGAAACTTGGAGATACAAAATAACTATTATAATTGCCGCTAGGGCATACCTACAGTCTCCCACTTACACTAGAGTCAATAATCTAGTTACATGGCTTCTCTAACACCAATGGCCATCCGGTGCTGCTCATGCTTTGCTCGTGGTAGAAGCTTTGTCATCGGGTCTGACAGTTCAGATCCGTGTGAACTTTGTGTACTTTCACTAAACCTGCTTCAACATGATGTCCAATGAGTTTGTATTTGCACTCAATATGTCTTGTCTTATGGCGGGAACATGACTCCCTTGCCTGAGCCACGACGCCACTATTATCACAATAGATCTCCACCGGTCCAGCACACTTGGAACCACACCAAGGTCTTCAATAAACTGCTTGATCCAGACTGCCTCCTTCGTAACATATTCTGCAGGGTCCAGCACACTTGAAGGCTTCTGAAGCCGCAACATATTCCGCCTCCGTCGTAGAATCCGCCATAGTTTTCTGTTTGGAACTTTTCCAGTCAACTGCGCCACTGTTCAAAATGAAAACGTAGCCTGATTGAGATCTAAAGTCATCTGGGTCAGTCATGAAGGTTGCATTAGTGTAACCATTTACAATGAGTTATTCATCACCTCCGTACACAAGGAGCAAATCCTTGGTCCTTCTCAGGTACTTAAGAATATTTTTTACTGCAGCCCAATGTTCCAATCCTAGATCACTTTGGTACCTGCTGCTAACACTTAGAGCATAGGAAACATCTGTTCTTGTACATAGCATGGAATGCATAATTGAACCAACTGTCGAAGCATATGGAACATCATTCATTTGTACTCGCTCATTTAGAGTCCGAGGACACTGATTCTTGTTAGTACCGTGCTAGGAGACATTGGGAGTAGTCCCTTCTTGGCATTCTTGATATTAAACCGTTTTAATACCTTGTCAATGTACGTGCTTTGGCTAACTGCTATTAGGCGTCTTGATCTATCTCTATAGATCTTGATGCCCAATACGTATGTTGCTTCACTTTAATTCCAATCAACAATATGTCATCCACATATAAGATTAGAAATGCTTTTGTGCACCCACTAAAATTCTTGCAAACACAAGATTCTTCGTCATTTCTAATGAAGCCAAACTCTTTGACTACTTCATCAAAGCGAATGTTCCAGCTCCTTGATGCTTGCTTCAGACCATAATGGCCTTCTAAAGATTGCATACCTTTTTAGCATCCTTATGATCGATAAACCTTCAGGTTGTATCATGTATACATCCTCTTTAACGTTTCCATTTAGTAAAGCCGTTTTGACATCCATCTACCATATTTCATAATTGAAATAAGCAACAATTGCTAGTAATATCCGTACAGACTTAAGCATAGCTACGGGCGACAAATTCTCATCGTAATCCACTCCTGGAACTTGCGTGGACCCTTTCACGACAAGTCTAGATTTATGGATGGTAATGTTACCATTCGCATATGTTTTTCTTTTGAAAATGCATTTACAACCAATGGGCTTACGCCTTCTGGAAATTCTACCAAGTCCCAAACTTGGTTTCATACATGGATTATATTTCGGATTTCATGGCTTTGTGCCATTCCCTTGAGCTGGGCCCCGACATTGCTTCCTTGTAGTGCACAGGTTCATTGTCTTCAAGGATGAAGATTTCGTCATGAAACCACTCATGTGGTTGGATGGCCCTGCCTGATTTGCTTGGTTCAGTTACAAACTTGTCAGAAGTTTTCGCATCACATGTGACAAATTCCAGCTCGGTTGTAGGGATAATTTGCGGAATTACTTCCGATTCCTTAGCCATGTCAACGATCGCCAAGATTCACTAATCTCATTGATTTGTATTGTCCTCCCACTCACTATTTTGGCAATAAACTCTTTCTCGAGAAAGTGTCTGACCATTGCAACAAACACTTTGTTCTCGGACTGGTGGTAGAAAGAATACCCAATGGTGTTATTGGGATAACCTACAAAGTAACTTTTGTCTGATCTAGGATCCAATTTGCTTAAACATTTTACGTATGCCTCACAACCCCAAACCTTGAGATGCGACACATTGGGTTTCTTCCCATACCATAATTAAAATGGTGTCATCTCAACAAACTTAGACAGTGCTCTGTTTAATGTGTAAGCAGCAGTTTCTAGTACGTGGCCCAAAAAGGATATTGGTAGATCTGTAAGAGACATCATCGACCTTACCATGTCTAACAGGGTTCGGTTACGTTGCTCGGACACTCCATTTTACTGTGGACTTCTGCTACCTCCTGAGCACTGCGTTGGTTTTCCCTTGAAGAGGAAAGGGTGACGCAACAAAGTAGCGTATGTGTTTCACTCAGTTTTTGGGAACCAAGGTATCAATCCAGTAGGAGACTACATGCAAATCGTCTCGTACTTACACAAACAAATAAGAACCTTGCAAACAACACGATAAAGGGGTTGTCAATCCCTTGACGGCCACTTGCAAAAGTGAGATCTGAAAGAGATAACAAGATAATATTTTTGGTATTTTTTATGATAAAGATTGAAAGTAAAGATTGCAAAGTAAAATAGATTGGAAACTTGTATGATGGAAAATAGACCCGGGGGCCATAGGTTTCACTACTAGCTTCTCTCAAGATAGCATAAGTATTACGGTGGGTGAACAAATTACTGTCGAGCAATTGATAGAAAAGTGCATAGTTATGAGAATATCTAGGCATGATCATGTATATAGGCATCACGTCCATGACAAGTAGACCAAAATGATTCTGCATCTACTACTATTACTCCACACATCAATCGCTATCCAGCATGCATCTAGAGTATTAAGTTCATAAGAATAGAGTAACGCATTAGGCAAGATGACATGATGTAGAGGGATAAACTCAAGCAATATGATATAAACCCCATTTTTTTGTCCTCGATGGACACAATACAATATGTGTCGTTTCCCTTTCTATCACTGGGATCGAGCAACGCAAGATTGAACCCAAAGCTAAGCACTTCTCCTATTGCAAGAAAGATAAATCTAGTAGGCCAAACCAAACTGATAATTCGAAGAGACTTGCAAAGATAACAAATCATACATAAAAGAATTTAGAGGAGATTCAAATATTATTCATAGATAATCTTGATCATAAACCCACAATTCATCGGATCTCGACAAACACACCGCAAAAAGAATTACATCGAATAGATCTCCAAGAAGACCGAGGAGAACTTTGTATTGAGATCCAAAGAGAGAGAAGAAGCCATCTAGCTAATAACTATGGACCCGAAGGTCTGTGGTATCGCACATCATCGGAGAGGCTATGGTGTTGATGTAGAAGCCCTCCGTGATCGATTCCCCCTCCGACGGAGCGCCGGAAAGGGCCCCAAGATGAGATCTCACAGGTACAGAAGGTTGCGGCGGTGGAAATAGGGCTTCGTGGTGCTCTCGGATGTTTTCGGGGTATATGAGTATATATAGGCGAAAGAAGTCGGTCAGGGGAGCCACGAGGGCCCCACGAGGGTGGGGGCGTGCCTACCCCCCTGGGCGCACCCTCCTGCCTTGTGGCCTCCTCGGTTCTTTCTTGACCTCCACTCCAAGTCTCCTAGATTGCGTTTGTTCCAAAAATAACTCCCCCGAAGGTTTCATTCCGTTTGGACTCCGTTTGATATTCCTTTTCTACGAAACATTGAAATAGGAAAAAAAACAATTTGCACTGGGCCTCCGGTTAGTAGGTTAGTCCCAAAAATAATATAAAAGTGTATAATAAAGCCCATTAAACATCCAAAACAGATAATATAATAGCATGGAACAATCAAAAATTATAGATACATTGGAGACGTATCAACTTCCAGGAGGCATAAGTTGTGAAACAATTCCACGGTCACTCAGATGTTGTCGTCGTTGTTGAGTCCTCACCGGCCAATGGTTTTCAGCTAGAGCCCTCACACAAAGAGAAGAACCATAAAAACGTCTTCAACAAGAGTGCGGCACCCACGAGCGTCGTCTCGTTGGCACCAAGGCACAGAGATTTCACTCGACAACTCATCCGTGCCAACATGAGGCCGCTAGGAGAAGCGCGACGATGTCAGAACTCTAGATTCGGATTAGGACACCGCCCCTCCGAGAGAGAGGCCACGTCCGAGCTACCCATCGCAACACATCCCGCTGTCCACACAACCCAACAGATGAGCCACTGCCGCCGCCATGATGCCTGCCAAAGAGCAACCATGCAGACCGTCATCCGGTGCCGCCGCGCCGGCATCCATCACAATGCACTCAACCACGGTAGGAATTGCAATGATACTCCTATTGGGGAACGTAGTATTTCAAAATATTTTCCTACGATCATGCAAGATCTATCTTGGAGAAGCATAGCAACGAGCGGGGAGAGTGTGTCCACGTACCCTCGTAGACCGAAAGCAGAAGCATATAGTAACGCGGTTGATGTAGTCGAATGTCTTCACGATCCGACCGCTCCAAGCACCGAACGTACGGCACCTCCGAGTTCTGCACACGTTCAGCTCGATGACGTCCCTCGAACTCTTGATCTAGCAATGTGTCGAGGGAGAGTTTCGTCAGCACGATGGCGTGGTGATGGTGATGGTTAAGTAATCCGCGCAGGGCTTCGCCTAAGCACTACGTGAATATGACCGGAGGCGTAAACTGTGTAGGGGGGCGCCGCACACGGCTAACAATGTTTGTTGTGTGTTCTAGGAGCCCCCTCCCCATGTATATATAGGTGGGAGGGGAGGGGAGCAGCAAGGCCGCGCCCAAGTAGGAGGAATCCTACTTGGGGGTTGAGGGAGTCCTGGACTAGGGGGTGTCCGGATAGCCGGACTATCATCGTCAGCCGGACTCCAAGACTATGAAGATACAAGATTGAAGACTTCGTCCCGTGTCCGGATGGGACTTTCCTTGGCGTGGAAGGCAAGCTTGGAAATACGGATATGTAGATCTCCTACCATTGTAACCGACTCTGTGTAACCCTAGCCCTCCCCGGTGTCTATATAAACCGGAGGGTTTTAGTCCGCAGGACAACAACCATTACAACAATCATACCATAGGCTAGCTTTTAGGGTTTAGCCTCCTTGATCTCGTGGTAGATCCACTCTTGTACTACCCATATCATCAATATCAATCAAGCAGGAGTAGGGTTTTACCTCCATCGAGAGGGCCCAACTCGGTAAAAACATCGTGTCCCTTGTCTCCTGTTACCATCCGCCTAGACGCATAGTTCGGGACCCCCTACCCGAGATCCGCCGGTTTTGACACCGACATTGGTGCTTTCATTGAGAGTTCCTCTGTGCCGTCATCGATAGGAAGGATGCCTCTTCCCGTCTTCAAGGACGGTATCTTCGCCAAAGGAGCCTTGGCCGCCGGCCAAACTATCCGGCTAGGTGGTTTTCTTATGACCGCCTGTCCGGCCACCGCTTCGACAATGACCTCTCAGGTCGTCAAAAGCAATCTTCACGTCAGCTCGGAATTCACCGAGCGGCTGGATCCAATAGAGCTCTTGTCCGTAAACGAGCTCTTGGATCGCATCGCCGCCCTGGGAGTCGCTACAGACTACAACCAGATTGGGCTTAAAACCGATCTAAGAGAGATTAACTCTCCCCAGGTCACCCACCACATTGCAGTGGTAGAGGAACAATGCGGCGACTCTTCTCCTGTATTGAAAACTAGTCATGTCCGGGCTCCCGAACCCTCCATACCGGATTCCTGCGGAGGGGCGGACTTCGATCAAGCACTGAACCTAAAGTCAGGCATCGGACCGGACTCGTTGGACAACATCCAGGAATCCAAACTTCCAAATTTGGAAACTTCTCGGCCCTTGAGCCTCGAGATGGGTAGGGTTCCGGACTTAAATACACCCACCCGCCCAGACATATGCGATCTATCTCTAATCTGGCAAGAGCCCGCTGAAACAGTACATCATTACTGGGCCAGATTCCTCCTGGTTATGGACAGGATAAAGGACTGCCGAGAGGAGAACGCAATCTCAATTTTTTGCAATAATTGCACGGACGAGGGAATCTTGAACGCCGTCAACCGTCGTGAAGTTACACACTTTGCCGACCTGGCGTCCATAGTACGAAAGTACTGTGCGATGGAGAGTTTTCGGAAAACTGAAAATAAGTTTTGGGACAATCCGGCCCCGAATGCAACCCTAGTCCGCAACAAAAGGGTGCATTACACTCAGGCACCAGGTATAAAAACCAAAAAGCAAAAACCCCATAAAGGGCACGGAACCGTCTTCGAGGGATGGCTTAGCGGACCTCAGAAATTTCCGATCTGGGCGCCACCCCAACACATAGCCTTCGGGCATGCTGGATATTACGGCAGTGGCCAAAAGTGGCGAGGAGCTTCTAGCCCGAAAACCACTCCAACAATACCGATACGGTATCAACGTCTTGAGACTTTCGCATCAAATAATATGCGAAACGAACAATCCGCAGCCTCGCCAAGTCTACCAAGTAGCAACAACAAATCCATGGGCGACACAGCCATCACCTTCAACGCCAGCGACGAACCTAAATTCGAACAGCCCGAGCACCACCAAGACCGGTACTTAGTCCAATAGTGGACGGCTTTCGACTTACCAAGGTACTCATGGATGGCGGCAGCGGATTAAACCTCATCTACGAGGAAACTCTTCAAAAAATGGAAATAGAGTGGAGCCGCATTGAGCGAAGCAGCACAACCTTCAGAGGAATAATCCCTAGCCGGGAAGTGCGCTGCACCGGAAAAATCACACTCGATGTGGTGTTCGGCTCGCCGGACAATTACAGGTCCGAAGAAGTCACGTTCCAAGTGGCCCCATTTAACAGCGGATATCACGCTATATTAGCACGAGAGGCACTCACAATTTTTCAAGCCATACCTCATTGCGGGTACATGAAGCTCAAAATGCCTGGGCCCGGCGGAATAATCACTCTCGTCAGTGATCCGGACATAGCACTCCGCGCCGAAAACAAGACAGCCGCATTAGCCCTGGAGGCACTATCCGAAGCCCTAGCGGCAGAAGAACTCACCGCGCTGCACTCTACGGTGAATAGGGACGATGTTATACTCGATAAGAGATCCAAGTCCACCTCCTTTAAACCAGCGGACGAAATAGTAAAATTCCAGGTCCATCCACCGGACCCGACAAAAACGGCCTCCATCGGGGCGCAGTTGAACCCTGATGTAGACGCCGCATTGCGAGAATTCCTTCGGGAAAATTGGGACATTTTCGCCTGGCACCCTTCAAATATGCCGGGAATCCCATGCAGATTGGCAGAACATAGCCTGAATATTCTAAAAGGGTTCAAACCAGTCAAACAGGCTCTTCGACGATTTTCCGAACCCAAACGACAGGCAATGGGAGAAGAACTAGCCAAACTATTGGAAGCCGGATTCATCAGAGACATCAAACATCCGGATTGGTAGCAAATCTGGTAATGGTACCAAAGAAGGACAAATCCTGGCGCCTATGTGTCGATTTTAAAGACCTCAACAAGGCCTGCCCAAAGAATCCTTCCCCCCTCCCCCGCATCGACCAAATAATTGATGCTACCGCAGGGCACGATTCATTGTGCTTCCTGGACGCATACTCCGGCTACCATCAAATCAAGATGGCGGAAGCGGACCAAGCCGCAACGGCATTCATTACTCCATATGGACCATTCTGCTTCAACACGATGCCCTTCGGACTTAAAAACGCCGGCGCAACATATCAGCGCATGATTCAGACATGTCTGGCTACCCAGATCGTCAAAACAGTAGAGGCATACGTGAGCGGCGTGAGTCGTCAAAACCAAACACGTTGAAACCCTAGTAGACGATTTGAGGCTCACATTCGACAACCTCCGAGCATATGACATCAAGCTGAATCCGAAAAAATGCGTTTTCGGCGTACCAACCGGAAAGCTCCTGGGCTTCATTGTATCCGGTAGAGGAATTGAAGCAAACCCAGCCAAGATCCGAGCTCTGTCACAGCTAGATATTCCAAAAGACCTCAAACAAATACAAAAATTGACTGGATGCGTGGCGGCTCTAAGCCGCTTTATCTCCCGTTTGGGAGAAAAGGCATTGCCCCTCTATCGCCTCCTCAGGCGCACCGAACACTTCGAGTGGACGGATGCTGCCACCGCCGGACTCGAAGAAATAAAAGCCATATTGGCAACAAATCCGGTCCTGGTTGCACCTAACCTGGGCAAACCAATGTTGTTATACATCGCGACAACACATCAAGTTGTAAGCGCGGTACTCGTCGTAGAACGAGAGACAGAAGGGCATAAATTCCCTCTTCAGAAACCACTATACTACGTGTCCACTGTGTTAACTCCCTGCAAGTCCCGTTACCCGCACTACCAAAAGATAGCGTATGCGGTGTTCATGGCATCCCGGAAGCTCCGACACTACTTTCAAGAGTGTTCGGTAACAGTGGCTTCCGAAGTACCCCTCAACGACATTATAAACAACCGCGACGCGACGGGCAGGATTGCAAAATGGGCCATTGAGCTCTTACCATTCGATATAACTTACAAACCTCGGCGAGCTATAAAGTCGCAAGTTTTGGCTGACTTTGTCGCTGAGTGGACGGAAGCCGAACTCCCTAAAGAGTACGGCGCATACTCCAATTGGATTATGCACTTCGACGGTTCCAAAATGTTGGCCGGATTGGGGGCTGGCATCGTACTGACGTCCCCAACCGGGGACACTGTCCAATACGTACTTCAGATAATGTACACGGACTCCAACAACGCAGCCGAATACGAGGCCCTTTTACATGGCCTCCGGATGGCAATCTCCATGGGCATTCAACGCCTAGAGGTGCATGGGGATTCAAACCTCGTAATATCCCAAGTAAATGGAGACTTTGACGCCAAGTATCCAAAAATGGCAGCCTATCGTAACGCTGTCCTCAAAATGTCAGCTCGGTTCGAAGGACTTGAATTCCACCACGTAGCCCGGGATAATAACCAAGCAGTCGACGTATTGGCGCGCATCGGCGCAAAACGTGACGTTGTCCCTCCAAACATCTTCCTGGAACGGCTCTTTAAGCCATCCGTACTATGGGAAGAGGAGTCCGGAAATAACAAACCGGAAGCAGCCGTACCAACCGACACAGAACAATCTGACATAATTGGCGATTCAGCCAATGAAACAACACCCTTAGCCCACGACATAATGGCAGTAATCGCCTGTGGATGAGCCATTCTGGCCTACTTGCTTAGGCGAGAACTTCCCAAGACCAAAATGAGGTCCGCTGCATAGTCCGGCGATCTAAAGCCTACAAGGTCCATGAGGGAGAGCTCTATAAGAAAAGCACAACCGGAGTCCTTCAAAGGTGTATCTCCGAAGAGGAAGGGCGAAACCTTCTGGCTAAAATTCATGCCGGACTAGGCAGACACCACGCCATAGCTCGGGCCGTTGTAGGAAAGGCATTCCGTACAGGATTTTATTGGCCGACGGCCCGGGCAGATGCTCAGGACTTAGTCCAAAGATGCGTCGGTTGTCAGCTCTTTGCTAATCAGAGCATATGCCACCCACCGCGCTCAAAACTATACCCATTACCGGTCGTTCATGGTGCAGGGGCTTGACATGGTTGGACCCTTAAAGGGGGAACCCACAAGCAAAGGTACCTATTGGTCATGGTGGGTAAATTCACCAAATGGATAGAGGCCAAGCCAGTTAAAACGGCAGAGTCCGGACCAGTGATAGACTTCATATCCGGGGTAGTACACCGTTATGGTGTCCCCCATAGCATCATCACCGATAACGGCACGAACTTCACGGCCGATGAGGTTAAATCATGGTGCAAAAATATGGGCATTAAGCTTGATTACACTTCAGTCTATCATCCTCAAACCAACGGTCAAGTGGAACGAGCGAACGGTCTAATAATGAGCGGCATCAAACCCAAACTAGTGCGGTCCCTTACGAAATCTGACACGCACTGGGTAGAGGAGCTCGACTCCGTACTCTGGGGGCTGCGGACAACGCCCAACCGTACTACCGGATTCACACCATTTTTATGGTATCGGCGCGAAGCAGTTTTGCCTGCGACATCATTCATGACTCACCTCGAGTGCGCATGTACGAAGAAAGAGAAGCCGAGCTGGATCGGCAGGACAGCTTGGACACATTGGAGGAAGAACGCGACGTCGCCAAGGCTCGTTCCGCATTCTATCAGCAGTAGGCTCGAAGATATCAAAGCAGAGAAGTTCGGGCCAAGACTTACAACGTTGGCGAACTAGTTCTACGCCTGCCGGACAAGAGACAGGACAAGCTAAAGCCCAAATGAGAAGGCCCCTTCATTATCGATCAAGTCCTGACCGGTGGAGCGTATCGCCTGCGAAATGCATCGGACAACCGACTCGAGCCGAACCCATGGAACGCAGCCCGCTTCCGAAGATTCTATGCCTAGCGCTGGACTAAGAGTTCGTCCCTTTCCCCCGTCCAACTTTCTACACTTCAGCTGTCTTTTGTTTCTCTTTCTTCTCTCACCCCTTTTTTTCATACAAGCCCTTAAAGGCCTACTTGCGCATTGTTCGCACACACTTGATGTGCTATCCGCACTCATTATACCTGGGGGCTTCTTTACTAGAAGCTTACTTATAAGGGCCTACGGCCCAACACATGTGTCAAACTTCCACATGTACCTTTTATTCACCATTATATGCATCGATATGACTTAAGTTTTGGCCAAGCTGGGTTGCCTGGCTCCTGTGCTTACCCCTACGTTCCCGATTGTTCGGCTAGGAGGTAAAGGAGCACCTCTGCGATTATTCTGCGGGTCGGCCGGATGTGTACCTCGACCGGGTGAAGCCTAAAGCTAGCATTCTTAAGGGAATATTCGGTCGGTGACTTGAAAGATGATTTTTACCTATTTATTTATCTGCCCCAGATGTTTTTACTGCTCTTTCATGAGACCGGACATGCACTTTAGGGCATGCCTCCTAGGAAAGGAACCCTTAACTAACTATTCTCCTGGAAGATGTTTCTTACTAACCATGTAATATAACATAACTAGTTGGGCACTTGTGCGATAAAGCACTAATGACCCCTATGCAGGTCTCCATGCATGCCCGGTTGTTTCTTAACCGAGAAGGTATTCGGACACACTCGGACTCTAGGGTCCCGAGGTTGAAGCGAAAAGGTCGGCAAAGACAAGCGATCTACAATCCGGCTAGAAGGCATTTTACATGTCATTTTAAAATACATTGTCAAATAGACTCGATCAGTATTCCTCCTCAATCTGTCTAACAGGCTGTCTAATTCTGATCCCGTTGAGAAAATTTAGCGGCCAACTCTACTTGGCCGTATACTAAACTCACTGGGATCTCCTTCCCATCGGGCCCCACAGGTCCGACCTCGGCTATGTGGTTGGGATCCGCCTTCTTGTACCGCGTCTTCACCACGGCCCAGGCCTCCCTGGCACCTTGGCGGCAGGCTGAAATCTTCCATAAACGGAAGCGCTGCCGCATTCCTGAAGCTTCTCCATAAGCTCCCCAAGGCCCTCAGTGCGGAGAGGGCTGGCCATAAAGCACGGGCGACGCTGCTCATTGCCCCCGAACTCGTTCGAGCAGCCGCAACGGTTCGAAGTTGATCACCCGTCGACTGGGCATCTCCTCCAGCAGGTGACTGTGAGTATACCTCTGACGTACATATTTTGTCAATTGACTTCCTCACCGAACTCTTCTTTTCAAAGGATTTCGCTCAAGCACTTACTATAGATGCCGCGACAAAGCCGCGATTCTCGTTAACGGAGCAGACAGCTCGGCCCGAGCGCTTTCAGCTCTTCTCCAAGCTGGGCGTGGGCATCCTGGAGCTTGTTCCTTTCTGCTGCACCTTATTCAGCACCCTCTCGCCGACCTTCACCGGCGCGATGAGTTCTTGCTGTCCGGATCTTGTCCGACAAAGACCTGTGTCATTATTAGACTTGCGCACGCCGCACACCACTTATCTTTTTAAAATAATGTGTTACCGGGAGGGTCTCTGTGTTTCCTCTGCTGGCAGCAAGTGCGGCCTCGAGTTGGGCCTTACACTCTTGCAGCTCCGAGACAGTTGGGTATTCTTCTCCGTAAGATCCTGCGTTTCAAATGATCCTTAAATCAGTTAATATAACTACTTTAAGTCTCGGGGCTCTTGGCATATACAACTATTAAATTCTCTTACCCGTATGTCTTTTACATCTTTGCTCCGTAGCTCTGGTCAAACCATCTTGAGCAGCACGGAGTGCGCGTCCCAGCGTTAAAGGCATTCAACGCCTCGGGGAGAAGCACGCGTCATGAAAAACTGTCCGGCGGCCGCTGTGGTTCATAGCGCTCTCCACCTCGAGACTTGGTGGCGGACAGTCACGGATCTGTGTTGGAGGAGTATCCGGCTCGCGCCTTGTGCTCGCCTCCCCTCTAGACCAGTCTTGTGCTTTGGTGGTAGAGGCTGGGTTGGCAACCTCTACGCCCGCAGTCCGGCGGGCGCTTTTTCTCCTACAAAAGTCATGAGCATTCAAACGCTTCCTAGGAACGTTGCTCTAAATAACGAACCGTGAGCTATACCTTTGCGGCGACGTTTCAATCCGTGCCGCGCTCCTCTTCCGCCTACTGGGCCGGACTAACCCTTGTTGGTTAGCCGCTGCGGGCTCGGTTTCCCGCCTTGAAGGCGCCTCCTGCAAAGCACCATCGTGTACGGTGGTCAGAAATGAGCGAGGAAGAAATAATGGTGTCGGGACTTTGGTCACAATCACCTGGGAAGCCGGATATAGTCCGGGATAGTCAGCCGTAATGGCGACTAAAGCATTATCTATGCTGAGCTGGTGGAACACCCCGTCGATTAGCACCACCTTTTTGTCCGGGTCCTCTTCGGAGGCCGGATCCTGGGATCTCTCTGGATCCTCGGGTTGCGGAGCCGGACTAAGCATGCCCTCCACAACCCGACGCAGCTCCTGCATCGAAAGCATAATAAGAAACTTTAAACTTCGAAAAGCATGGGTTGGGCACGCAGAGTGTTCACTTACCCAACGCCAGGGGTTATTCATGGAGAACCCATTCAACGGGTTCGTCTGGAGGAAATCCTCCTTCTCCCCTTATGCAGGCGGACAGATCTTCGCCAGTCTTGGCCGATCCCGCCCTTCTTGGCCATGACGGGTGGCATCGTCCTCCCCATTGAAATCCCACATAGGGTGGCCCTCAGATTGCAGCGGCTCCACCCCCAAGATAATGCATGTTGCCATGATTCCAATCATGGTCAACCCGAATGGGCGATAACCTTATCGGCCCATCAAATAATGGACGCTCTTGTCTTCCTCCAAATGGGGCTCTCGTGGGCGCCAGCGGCGTTTCTTCAAAGGAGCATTATGAACTCCGGGAGGCCGATCCGAACAGGGTCCGGCCGCGGAGCGTCTTCTACACAAAACCATTCTCAAGGCCAGTCTTCGGACCCCTTCTTAGGGGTTCCGGATGGATATCCGGTCCCGGCGATGCGCCATATTTCGGCACCGCCCACTTGATATATGGACCCCTCGTGAGAGCGGGGTACAAGGCGTAACAACCTCTTCCATTAACGCAAAATGGGGCTCGGCGCCTAAATAGCTCGCAAAGAGCTACGTAACCCACGATATGCAGGATAGAGGCAGGCGTGAGGTGATGGAGCTGGAGTCCGTAGAACTCCAGGAGCCCGCGGAGCAATGGATGTATAGGAAATCCGAGCCCCTTATCAGATAGGGGACAAAGCATACCCGCTCCCCTTTGTTGGGATTTGGGGTAGCCTCCGCTTGCTTCCTACCTTGGTAGGTGGCCAGCCCGGCTCGAACCGGGACCATGAAGGCTGGAGGGAGATATCCCTCCGCTTGGGCGTCACTCATTTGTCAGGGATGAACATCTCCGCCAGCCTCTGGCGGAGAGGCTGGGCGCGAGAGGAGGAGCCGCGTCGACGGTCCATGATGGAATGGATTTTTGGTCGAAAGCGCTCCGATGAGTACTCGCGGAAGGAAGATGGTGTGATTTGGATCGGGATTCTTACCTCTCTTATAGGCAGACTATTTGCGCGGCCAGGGGGTAAAACATAAAAGATACCCTGGCTTTTCGCATTCGTGCGACGCGTGGAGGATGGCCATTATTGGGCGTGGAAGCGAAGAAGCGCAACATTGATAGGGAAGCGGACCTTTGTTCGGCGGTACATGGAACTTAAGGAGAACCCGCCTTGCAACGCGAAGACTATAAACGCTACCGGACTTATCGTCATTGAAGCCCGGTTCGGGCTCTTGAGGAGTCTGGACTAGGGGTGTTAGGATAGCCGGACTATCATCGTCGGCCGGACTCCAAGACTATGAAGATACAAGATTGAAGACTTCGTCCCGTGTCCGGATGGGACTTTCCTTGGCGTGGAAGGCAAGCTTGGCAATCTGGATATGTAGATCTCCTACCATTGTAACCGACTACTGTAACCCTAGCCCTCCCCAGTGTCTATATAAACCGGAGGGTTTTAGTCCGTAGGACAACAACCATTACAACAATCATACCATAGGCTAGATTTTAGGGTTTAGCCTCCTTGATCTCGTGGTAGATCCACTCTTGTACTACCCATATCATCAATATCAATCAAGCAGGAGTAGGGTTTTACCTCCATCAAGACGGCCCGAACCTGGCTAAAAACATCGTGTCCCTTGTCTCCTGTTACCATCCGTCTAGATGCACAGTTCGGGACCCCCTACCCGAGATCCGCCGGTTTTGACACCGACAGGGGTCTTGTCCAATTCGGCCTCCCCCCTTCCAAAAGTGTTGGAGGGGGAAGGAAAGAGAGGGGGAGAGAAGGGAAGGGGATGTCGAATCCTCCTCTTTCCTTTCTCTATTCCCCTCCTTCCTTCTCCTCCTATTTGGCATATATGGGGCGCACCAGCCCACTAGGGGCTGGTCTGTCCCGCCCTTGGCCCAATAAGGCCCATATCTTTGTCTGTGGGTGCCCGGAACCCCTTCCAGTGACCCGATACGTACCCGATACCCCTAGAACACTTCTGGTGTCCGAATAATATCATCCTATATATGAATCTTTACCTCTCGACCATTTTGAGACTCCTCGTCATGTTCATGATCTCATCCGGGACACCGAACAACATTCGGTTACCAAATCACATAACTCATATAATACAAATCGCCATCAAATGTTAAGCGTGCGGACCCTGCGGGTTCGAGAACTATGTCGACATGAACGAGACACATCTCTGGTCAATACCCAATAGCGGAACCTGGATGCTCATATTGGCTCCTACATATTCTACGAAGATCTTTATCGGTCAAACCGCATAACGACATACGTTGTTCCCTTTGTCATCGGTATGTTACTTGCCTGAGATTCGATCGTCGGTATCATCATACCTAGTTCAATCTCGTTACTGGAAAGTCTCTTTACTCGTTCCATAATGCATCATCCCGTAACTAACTCATTAGTCATATTGCTTGCAAGGCTTATAGTGATGATCATTACCGAGTGGGCCTAGAGATACCTCTCTGATACACGAAGTGACAAATCCTAATCTCGATCTATGCCAACTCAACAAAAACCATCGGAGACACCTGTAGAGCATCTTTATAATCACCCAGTTATGTTGTGACGTTTGATAACACACAAGGTGTTCCTCCGGTATTCGAGAGTTGCATAATCTCATAGTCAGAGGAACATGTATAAGTCATGATGAAAGCAATAGCAATAAAACTATACGATCATTATGCTAAGCTAACGGATGGGTGAGGGAGTCCCGGATTAGGGGGGTATCCGGACGGCCGGACTATATACTTCGTCCGGACTATTGGAGCGTGAAGATACAAGACTCAAGACTCCGTCCCGTGTCCGGATGGGACTCTCCTTGTGGAAGACTAGCTTGGCGATCCGGATATTGTATTTCCTTCCTTGTAACCGACTCCGTGTAAACCCTAGCCCTCTCTGATGTCTATATAAACCGGAGAGGTTGGTCCTTAGAAGGCCGATCACGATCACAATCATAACCATCATAGGCTAGCTTATAGGGTTTAGCCTCTATGATCTCGTGGTAGATCTACTCTTGTACTACTCATATCATCAATATCAATCAAGCAGGAAGTAGGGTTTTACCTCCATCGAGAGGGCCCGAACCTGGGTAAACATTGTGTCCCTTGCTTCATGTTACCATCAGCCTAAGACGCACAGATCGGGACCCCCTACCCGAGATCCGCCGGTTTTGACACCGACATTGGTGCTTTCATTGAGGGTTCCTCTATGTCGTCGCTGCAAGGCTCGATGGCTCGTCTCGTTGTCAAGGACAACATTGCCTCTGGGGGAGCGCTGGCTGTAGGCCAAACTCTCCGACTCGGCGGCTTCATCATGGCTGCCCCATCGGCTGTCACGCCGACGATGACCTCTCGGGTCATCACGCATAACCTTCGCGCCAATTCAGAACTCGCCGCACAGATGGATCTGATAGAGCTCTCCTCCCTTAATGAGCTCTTGGATCGCATCGCCGCTTTGGGAGTCGCTACAGACTATGACCGAATCAGGCTTAAACCCGACCAAAGGGACATTAAATCCCCGCCGACCACCCATGAGATAGCGATAGTGGAGGAACCACATACGGATTACCCCTCTATTTTGAGGACGAATTATGTCCGGATCACCGAGCTGCCTGAGCCGGACACCCGCTCAAGGGAAGACTTGACCCAGATCCCGGACTCAGGATCGGGTATCGGGCCGGAAAAATTGGGCAGCGCCCCAGATCCCGAGCTATCGAACTCGGAAGCTCCCCTGCCCCTAGGCGCTAGATCGGATCAGAATCCGGATTCAGCTACGAACACCCACCCGTACTTAAACCGTCTCTCCCATATCAGACAAGAGCCCCATGAGACAGTACATCGCTACTGGGCCAGATTCCTCCTTGTGCTAAACAAGGTCAAGGACTATCGTGAGGAGGACGCAGTCTCACTTTTCTGCAAAAACTGTAAGAACAAAGGAATCCTTAATGCCATAAATCGTCGTGACATAGTGCACTTTGCTGACTTGGCAACCATAGTACAGAACTACTGTGTGATGGAAAGCGCCTGGAAAACCCAAACGGAATTTTGGGATAGTATGGCTCTCACCAAAACCTTTGTCCGAGCTAAACGGGCGAACTCTCGTAAATCGGCCGATCCAATCCCCAAGAAGCCAAAGCCAACCCCAGGGCGTGGAACCGTATTGGAAGAATGGCTTAATGGGCCATGTAAACTCCACAGTACACCGAACACAACACCAACCCATAGCCTTAGGGCATGTTGGATACTCCGGCAGGTAGCAAAAAGTGGCGGAGATCTTCTTGTAAGCCATAAAGCAAAACAACATCCCGCCAAAGAACACAATACGGTACTAACAGTCTTCGAGACTTTCGCCTCAAACAATAGGCGCAAGCGAGCTCATCGAAGCTCCGCTGAAATCTGCCATGTGGCGAAAATAAATCCGTGGAACGACACTGCCATAACTTTCAATGCTAGTGACGAACCTCGATTCCAGACCGTCCGGGTACCAGCCACTCTGGTCCTTAGCCCAATCGTGGACGGCTTTCGGCTCACTAAAGTACTCATGGATGACGAAAGCGGATTAAACTTGATCTACGAAGAAACACTCAACAAGATGGAAATTCATAAAAGCCGCATTTAACAAAGCGGCACAACCTTCAGAGGAATTATCCCTAGTCGGGAAGCGCGGTGTGCGGGAAAAATCACACTCGATGTGGTATTCGGCACCCCGGAGAATTATAGGTCCGAAAAAATCACATTCCAAGTGGCTCCTTTCAGCAGTGGATACCACGCCCTTTTAGGGCGGGACGCGTTTACAAGCTTTCAAGCTATACCCCATTACGGGTACATGAAGCTTAAAATGCCCGGACCCAATGGAATCATCACTCTAGCCAGTGACCCGGACGTCGCACTTCTTGCCGAAAACAAAACTGCAGCACTAGCCCTGGAAGCATTATTCGAAGCCCTAGAAGCCGAAGAACGAACAACACTGCATACCACCGTGGACAGGGACGGCGTGATACTCTACAAGCGACCCAAGTCCACCTCATTTAAACTCGCGGACGAGATAGTCAAATTCCAAGTCCATCCAACGGACCCCACGAAGACAGCTTCCATCGGGACATAGTTGAGCCCAAGAATGGGCCGCCTCGCGAGACTTCTTCTGCGAGAATTGGGACATTTTCGCCTGGCACCCATCGGACATGCCAGGCATTCCACGCAGATTGGCCGAACACAGCCTCAATATACTAAAAGGATACAAACCTGTCAAGCAGACTCTAAGGCGGTTTTCGGAGCCCAAACGGCAAGCCATGGGGGAGGAGCTAGCCAAGCTACTCGAGGCCGGATTCATCAGAGACATCAAACATCCGGATTGGCTGGCAAATCTGGTAATGGTACCAAACAAGGACAAATCCTGGCGCCTATGTGTCGACTTCAAAGACCTCAACAAGGCTTGCCCCAAGGATCCCTTTCCCCTCGCTCGCATTGATCAAATCATTGACTCCACAGCAGGACATGACTCGCTGTGTTTCCTCGACGCATACTCTGGATACCATCAAATAAAGATGGCAGAGTCCGACCAAGCTGCAACAGCTTTCATAACGCCATATGGTCCTTTCTGCTTCAACACTATGCCTTTCGGGCTTAAAAATGCCGGCGCGACCTATCAACGCATGATTCAAACATGCCTGGAAAAGCAAATCGGCAAAACAGTGGAGGCATATGTGGACGACGTGGTCATAAAAACAAGACACGTCGAAACCCTAATAGACGACTTGAGGCTTACGTTTGATAACCTCTGAACATACGACATCAAGCTGAACCCGGAAAAATGCGTTTTCGGCGTCCCCTCCGGGAAACTACTGGGCTTCATTGTTTCCAATAGAGGAATTGAAGCGAATCCGGCAAAAATCTGAGCTCTGTCGCAATTGGCTATCCAACAGACCTCAAGCACATCCAGAAACTAGCTGGATGCGTGGCTGCTTTAAGCCGCTTTATCTCCAGGTTAGGAGAAAAGGAATTACCCCTTTACCACCTTCTTCGGCGCACCGAACACTTCGTGTGGACGGATGCAGCCGCGGCCGGACTGGACGAAATAAAGACCTTATTGGCCAGTAATCCAGTCCTAACAACGCCAAATATTGGCGAACCCATGCTGCTGTACATAGCTGCAGCACACCAAGTTGTAAGCGCAGTGCTCGTCGTCGAACGAGAGGTTGACGGATACAAATTCCCGCTCCAGAAGCCGGTTTATTACGTATCCACGGTCCTCACTCCATGCAAATCCCGATACCCATACTATCAAAAAATAGCATACGCGGTCTTCATGGCATCCCGGAAGCTACGACACTACTTTTAAGAGTTCGATTACAGTGGCCTCCGAAGTACCACTCAACGACATAATAAATAACCGCAACGGCACGGGCCAGATCGCTAAATGGGCCATCGAGCTCCTCCCGTTCGACATAACATACAAACCACGGCGGGCCATCAAGTCGCAAGTACTAGCTGACTTTGTCACCGAATGGACAGAAGCCGAACTCCCTAAAGAGTACGGCGCGTACTCTAACTGGATCATGCACTTCGACGGGTCTAAAAGGATGGCCGGATTGGGAGCAGGTGTAGTCCTGACGTCTCCCACCGGAGACACGGTCCAGTACGTCCTCCAAATATTATACACAGACTCCAACAATGCAGCTGAACACGAGGCTCTGTTGCACGGTCTTCGGATGGCAGTCTCTATGGGAATTCAACGCCTAGAAGTGCGCGGGGATTCAAACCTCGCAATATCACAAATAAACGGAGACTTTGATGCCAAGGATCCAAAAATGGCGGCCTACCGTAATGCCGTCCTCAAAATGTCAGCTCGGTTCGAGGGACTCGAATTCCACCATGTGGCTCGAGAAAACAATCAAGCGGCGGATATCCTTGCCCGCATCGGCGCTAAACGTAACCCTGTCCCACCTAACATATTCCTGGAAAGGCTGTTCAAGCCATCCGTGGTATGGGAAGGGGAGTCCGGCAATACTAGCACAGATCCGAATACACCCCCAGATTCCAAACTATCAGACATAATCGGAGGCTCCACCACCGAAATAACATCTTCGGCCCACGAAATCATGGCTGTAATCGCCCCGTGGACTGAGCCTTTCTTGGCCTACCTAAATAGGCAGGAGCTCCCTGAAGACAAAAATGAAGCACGTTGCAATGTTCGGCGTTCTAAATCTTACAAAGTCCATGAAGGGGAACTCTATAAGAAAAGTGCGACCGGAGTGCTCCAAAGGTGCATCTCCGAAGAGGAAGGGCGGCAGCTCTTGGCTGAAATCCATGCCGGACTGGGCGGGCACCACACCACGGCTCGAGCACTAGTTAGCAAGGCCTTCCGTATAGGGTTTTATTGGCCGACAACCCGAGCAGACGCACAGGACCTTGTCCAACACTGCGTCGGTTGCTAGCTCTTTGCCAATCAGAGTCATATGCCCCCTACCACTCTCCAAACAATCCCCATAACTTGGCCCTTCGCGGTCTGGGGGCTGGATATGGTCGGACCTCTTAAAGGGGGAAGCCATAAGAAAAATACTTATTGGTCATGGTGGACAAGTTCACCAAATGGATAGAAGCCAAACCAGTCCAAATGGCCGAATCCAGACCAGTAATAGACTTCATATCCGGGGTCGTACAACGATACGGCGTCCCCCACAGCATCATCACTGATAATGGCTCAAATTTCACAGCCGATAAAGTGAAAACTTGGTGCTGCAAAATGGGCATTAAGCTCGACTATGCTTCCGTCTACCATCCCCAAAGAAACGGTCAGGTCGAACGGGCAAACGGTCTCATCATGAGCGGCATCAAACCCAGACTAGTGCGATCCTTGATAGAGTCGGACATGCACTGGGTCGAAGAGCTCGACTCTGTACTCTGGGGGCTGCGGACCACGTTGAATCACACCACCGGATATACACCATTTTTTATGGTGTACGGCGTGGAAGCAGTACTACCCTGTGACATAATACATGATTCGCCTCGCGTACGCATGTACGAAGAGAAGGAAGCTGAGTTAGATCGGCAGGATAACTTGGACGCCCTTGAGGAGGAGCACGACGTCGCAAAAGCCCGCTCTGCATTCTATCAGCAGCAGGCTCGACGGTACCAAAGCAGAGAAGTGTGGGGAAAAACTTATAATATTGGCGAACTCGTTCTACGCCTACCGGAGAAGAAGAAGGACAAGCTCAAACCTAAGTGGGAAGGTCCCTTCGTCATTGATAGAGTTCTCACTGGAGGAGCGTACCGCTTACATAATGCATCCGATAACAGACTCGAGCCGAACCCATGGAACGCGGCCAGACTCCGGAGATTCTACGCCTAGCGCCGGACTCAGTGTTCGTCTCCTTACCCCCCCCCCTTTTAATTATGCTCCCCCCTTTTCCTTTCTCAACCTTTTTTCCTCTTCACACAAAGTATTTAATACAGTACGGACACCCGGATCACTCCGGCCGCACTATGTGTGTAAGCAATACCTGGGGGCTTCCTATACGAAAGCTAGATATAATTACTTTAATGACTGTTTTCCCATCACATATGCGTTCTTTTTCCATATGTGCCTTTTCTTCACCATTATATGCATCGATATGACTTAAGATGTGGCCAAGCTAGGTTGCCTAGCTCTTGTGTTTATGCCCTACGTTCCTGTTAATTCGGCTAGGGCATAAGGGGAGCACCTCTGCGATTGTTACTGCCAGTTCAGCCGGATGTGTACCTCAGACTGGATGAAGCCGAAAGCTAGTGTCCTTAAGGGAATATTCGGTCGGTGAATAAAATATGTATTCGTTTATTACAACGCAAATCCCCAGAAGTTGTGTATCCTGCGTCCTAGTTCGCAGTCCGGACATGTGCATCGTCGCATGCGTACCCAGGGAAAGGAACCCCTAACGGAACTATTCTCCCTGGAAGATGTTTCTTACTATCCATGTAATATAACATAACTAGTTGGGTACTTGTCTGTTCAAGCACTTATGACCCCTACGCCTGGTTTCCACGCATACCTCGGTTCTGTATAACTGAGCGGGTATTCGGACACACCCCGGACTGTAGGATCCGGGGGCTGAAGAGAAAAGGTCCACCATGACAAATGATTTTAATCCGGCTAGGGACTACTTATGTCCATTGAATTACACAGTCGCTTGGACTGACTATATTCCTCCTCTATACCATCCAACAGGCTATCTAGCTTACAATCCTGTTGGGAATACTTTGCGGCTAACGCTACCTGGTCATACACCAGACTCACGGGAATTTCTTGCCCATCTGGCCCCGCCGGTCCGACTTCGGCCATATGGTTCGGGTCCAGCTTGGTGTAGCGCGTCTTCACCATAGCCCAGGCTTCTCTTGCACCTTGCCGGCAGGCTGACATCTTCCACAATCGGGAGCACCACCGTGCTCCTTGAAGCATATCCACAAGCAACCCCATGCCATTCGGCAGGAAGCTTGATGGCCACAAGGCCTGAGCAACACCCTGCATCACCCGCCGAGCTCGCTCGTGCAGTTGTGAGAGGTCTTGTAGTAAATCGCCTGCAGCCAAGGGCATCTCCTACTCAGGGCGGCCCGTTAACATTCCTGCAAGTAAAAATTCCTGCAAGTAAAATTCTTTCAATATGCTTCCTCGTCGAGTTATACTACAGTTCGTCTAGGCACTTACCATAAATGCCGCGTCGAAGCCTCTTGTTCTCCTTCACGGAGTCCGCCAGCTGAACGCGGACGTCTTTTAATTCCACGTCCAGCCGGACATTGGCATCTTGAAGATTGTTCTTCTCTTGTCTAACTTGCGTAAGAATGCGCTCGCCAGCCTTTAGCTGCCTTTTGAGATGCGACTCATCATCTCTTACGCCCTCCGGATTCACCCCGGGATTGTCTGCAGAATTTTCTGATTAGACTTGTCATACCGGCCACTTACTAACTGGTGTATCTTCGTATAATTAAGACAAATGTTACCAGATGAGGCCTTCTGGGATTCCTCTAACTTGGAAACCGTGGCCCTCAGCTGGGCCTTGCACTCATCCAGCTCCCGAGACAATTGCTCATTCTTATCTACAAGGACCTGTGCATAAATGATCCTTAAAACAGTTGTTCCAACCGTTTCATGTCTCAGGGGCTACTGCTATACATGCTTATCAAATTTTCTTACTCGTATATCTTTGGTATACTGGTCCGTCGCTCGGGCAAGCCCGCCTTGAGCAGCTCGGATGTATGCGTCTCCCGAATTGAAAGCATTAAATGCCTCTTCGGTAAATATGTTGTTGCGAAGTACGGCCCGTCGGCGCCGGTGATTCATGGCGCTCTCTACTTCGGAATTCGTGGCAGAGAGCATATCCACGTCCTCTGTCGGAGAAATATACGGCATCGGCCCCACGTCCGCCTCCTCTCTCGAAGCTGGTTCTAGAATCCGGCTGGTGGAGGCGTGATTGGCAGGATCCCCGGATATAGTCCGACTACTCCTCTTCCTGCCAAGACACGAAGGGCGCTGTTACACTTCAAATACAATAATTGTAGAACAGGTTTTTGCCTTACCTCTGTAGCGGAGTTTCGACCCTAACCGCCTTCCTCTTGAGCCTGCCCGATCCGGACGCCCGTTGCCGACAGGTCCCTAGGGGCTCGGCCCCACGCTCCGACCATCATCTCTGCAAAAACACGACACTTGAGGGGTAAGGCATGACATCAGAAAGGAGTCCTCTTCGGAGGATAGAGTTTTCGGCTTGGCTTACACGCGACGTAGGTAGCAGTCCGGGATAGTCGGCAGTAATGGCCACTGAGGCGCCATCGCAGCTCGCCTGATAAAATATCCCGTTGACGAGCTCCACAGTAATATCCGGATCTTCTTCGAGTCCTGGATCGAGGGCCCTTCCGGGGTCCTTTGGCTGTGGGGAAGGGCTGGAGATTCCTTCTACGGCCCTCCTCAGTTCCTGCTCGAAAATATCAAGGTAGATAATCTTAGCGAAGAATGCCACAATAAGTGAGGCGGGAAGAAGAATAACGACTTACCCAGCTTGGGGGGTTGTACATAGAAAACCCATCCCGCGGTTTAATGTGAAGGAATTCTTCTTCTTCTCCTTTATACAGGTCGGATAATATCCTCGCCAGAGCAGTGGTGGAGTCTGTACCCTTACGGCCACAACAGGTGGCATCATCTTCCCCGTTGTAGTGCCACATGGGCTTCCCCTGATATTGAAGCGGTTGCGCTCCCCGCATTATGCATATTGCCATAACCTCGACTATCGTCAGTCCGGATTTGGCCAGTAACTTTATCCTGCTCATCAGGAAGTGTATTTCCCTAGTATCCTCCTCTTGGGGGCCCCGAGGGTGCCAGCTTCGACGTGCCCTCGGCGGGGTGTTACTGAACTTGGGGAGACCTGTCCGGACTGGATCCGGAAGGGGAAGGTCATCAACGTAAAACCATTCCGAAGGCTAGTTTTCTGGTGCCTTCTTGGGAGTGCTGGATAGGTATCCGGTCTCGGCAATGCGCCATACTTCGGCTCTGCCCGCTTGACATAGGGATTCTCCCTGGTTGCGAGGGACAAGGCAGAACAGCTTCTTCCATAACCCGAGGTGAGCCTCGCAGCCTAGAAATAGCTCACAAAGGGCAACGTATCCTGCTATATGTAGCACGGAGGCAGGGGTGAAGTTGTGCAACTGGAGGCCGTAGAACTCCAGGAGCCCGCGAAGAAACGGGTGGATAGGAAACCCGACGCCCCTTAGCAGATGCGGGATGAGGCATATTCGCTCCTCTGGAGATGGATTAGGAGATCTCTCCGCTTGCTCCCCGCCATTATAGGTGGATATTCCGGCTCGAACGGGGACCATGAACGCCGGTGGGAGAAACCCTTGGGTTTGTAACTCTATCAAACGGCTATGAGGAAATGAACACTCTTCCCAGTCCCCCGGCTTGGAGCGAGGAAAGCGAGAAGAAGAGCTGCGACGACCGGCCATGTTGGAATGGTTTTTACGGAGCGCTCTATTGGATGCTCGCTCGAGGGGGGGAGAGTGAGGTTTGGATCTGAGAATCCCCGTCTCTTCAAATAGACGGTTAACCCGAAGGATCGAGGGTGGCAAATGCAAAAATGCCTTAGCTCCTCGCATTCGCTCGACACATGGAGATGGTCATTATTAAGGCACATAAGCCGAGGAGTACAACATTGATGGGAAGCCGGACAAGTGTCCATTGCAACAAGTACTTTGGAGTATTCGGAGATGGAACCCGCCTTGCAATGCCGAAGACAAGACTGCGCGCCGGGCTCATCGTCATTGAAGCCTGGTTCAGGGGCTACTGAGGGAGTCCTGGGTTAGGGGGGTATCCGGACGGCCGGACTATATACTTCGTCCGGACTATTGGAGCGTGAAGATACAAGACACAAGACTCCGTCCCATGTCCGGATGGTACTCTCCTTTGCGTGGAAGACAAGCTTGGCGATCCAGATATTGTATTTCCTTCCTTGTAACCGACTCCGTGTAAACCCTAACCCTCTCCGGTGTCTATATAAACCGGAGAGGTTGGTCCTTAGAAGGCCGATCACGATCACAATCATAACCATCATAGGCTAGCTTATAGGGTTTAGCCTCTACGATCTCGTGGTAGATCTACTCTTGTACTACTCATATCATCAATATCAATCAAGTAGGAAGTAGGGTTTTACCTCCATCGAGAGGGCCCAAACCTGGGTAAACATTGTGTCCCTTGATTCCTGTTACCATCAGCCTAAGACGCACAGATCGGGATCCCCTACCTGAGATCCGCCGGTTTTGACACCGACAATGGGTCTTGTCCATCACCTCATTCTCTAATGATGTGATTCCGTTCATCAAATGACAACACATGTCTCTGCTCAAGAAACTTAACCATCTTTTATTAACGAGCTAGTCTTGTAGAGGCATACTAGGGACACTTTGTTTTGTCTATGTATTCACACATGTATCAAGTTTTCGGTTAATACAATTCTAGCATGAATAATAAACATTTATCATGATATAAGGAAATATAAATAACAACTTTATTATTGCCTCTAGAGCATATTTCATTCAGTCTCCACATGCACTAGAGTCAATAATCTAGTTCACATCATCATGTGATTTAACACCAATAGTTCACATCTTTATGTGATTAGTTCACATCTCCATGTGACTAATACCCAAAGGGTTTACTAGAGTCAATAATCTAGTTCACATCGCTATGTGATTAACACCCGAAGAGTGATCATGTTTTGCTTTGTGAGAGAATTTTAGTCAACGGGTCTTCCACATTCAGAGCCGTGTGTATTTTGCAAATTTTCTATGTCTACAATGCTCTGCATGAAGCTACTCTAGCTAATTGCTCCCACTTTCAATATGTATTCAGATTGAGACTTAGAGTCATCCGGATCAGTGTGAAAGCTTGCATCGACGTAACCCTTTACGACGAACTTTTTGTCACCTCCATAACCGAGAAACATGTCCTTATTCCACTAAGGATAATTTTGACCGCTATCCAGTGTTCCACTCCTGGATCACTATTGTACCCTCTTGCCAAACTCATGGTGAGGTACACAATAGGTCTGGTACACAACATAGCATACTTTATAGAACCTATGACTGAGGCATAGGGAATGACTTTTCATTCTCTTTCTATTTTCTGCCGTGGTCGGGTTTTGAGTCTTTACTCAAATTCACACCTTGCAACACAGGCAAGAACTCTTTCTTTGAATGTTCCATTTTGAACTACTTCAAAAACTTTTCAAGGTATCTACTCATTGAATTTTTTATCAAGCGTCTTGATCTATCTCTATAGATCTTGAAGCTCAATATGTAAGCAGCTTCACCGAGGTCTTTCTTTGAAAAACTCCTTTCAAACACTCCTTTATGCTTTCCAGAAAAGTCTACATCATTTCTGATAAACAATATGTTATTCACATATACTTATCAGAAAGGCTGTAGTGCTCCCACTCACTTTCTTGTAAATACAGGCTTCACTGCAAGTCTGTATAAAACTATATGCTTTGATCAACTTATCACCAGTCCATAGATGGATCGCTGGAGCTTGCATATTTTGTTAGTGCCTTTAGGATTGACAAAACCTTCTAGTTGTATCATATACAACTCTTTAAGAAATCCATTAAGGAATGCAGTTTTTGACATCCATTTGCCAGATTTCATAAAATGTGGCAATTGCTAACATGATTTGGACAGACTTAAGCATCTCTACGAGTGAGAAAATCTTATCGTAGTCAACACCTTGAACTTGTCGAAAACTTTTTGCGACAATTCGATCTTTGTAGATAGTAACACTACTATCAGCGTCCGTCTTCCTCTTGAAGATCCATTTATTCTCAATGGCTTGCCGATCACCGGGGAAGTCAATCAAAGTCCATACTTTGTTCTCATACATGGATCCCATCTCAGATTTCATGCCCTCAAGCCATTTCGTGGAATCTAGGCTCATCATCGCTTCCTCATAGTTCATAGGTTTGTCATGGTCTAGTAACATGACTTCCAGAAAGGATTACCGTACCACTCTGGTGCGGGTCATACTCTGGTTGACCTACAAGGTTCGGTAGTAACTTGATCTGAAGTTTCATGATCATCATCATTAGCTTCCTCACTTAATTGGTGTAGGAATCACTGGAACTGATTTCTGTGATGAACTACTTTCCAATTCGGGAGAAGGTACAATTACCTCATCAAGTTTTACATCCTCCCACTCACTTCTTTCGAGAGAAACTTATTCTCTAGAAAGGATCCATTCTTAGCAACGAACTTGCCTTCGGATCTGTGATAGAAGGTGTACCCAATAATTTCCTTTGGGTATCCTATGAAGATGCATTTCTCCGATTTGGATCCGAGCTTATCAGGTTGAAACTTTTTTACATAAGCATCACAGCCCCAAATTTTCAGAAACGACAGCTTAGGTTTCTTGCTAAACCACAGTTCATATGGTGTCATCTCAATAGATTTAGATGATGCCCTATTTAATGTGAATGCAGCTATCTCTAATGCATAACCCCAAAACGACAGAGGTAAATCGGTAAGAGACATCATAAATCGCACCATATCCAATAAAGTACGGTTACGATGTTTGGACACACCATTACGCTGTGGTGTTCCAGGTGGCGTGAGTTGCAAAACAATTCCACATTGTTTCAAATGAAGACCAAACTTGTAACTTAAATATTCACCTTCACGATCAGATCGTAGAAACTCTATTTTTCTTGTTATGATGATTTACCACTTCACTCTGAAATTCTTTGAACTTTTCAAATGTTTCGGACTTATGTTTCATCAAGTAGATGTACCCATATCTGCTCAAATCATCTGTGAAGGTCATAACGATACCCGCCGGGAGCCTCAACACTCATCGGACCACATACATTAGTATGTATTATTTCCAACAAGTCAGTTGCTCGCTCCATTGTTCCGGAGAACGGAATCTTAGTCATCTTGCCCATGAGGCATGGTTCACAAGCATCAAGTGATTCACAATCAAGTGATTCCAAAAGCCCATCAACATGGAGTTTCTTCATGCGCTTTACACCAATATGACCTAAACGGCAGTGCCACAAATAAGTTGCACTATCATTATTAACTTTTCATCTTTTGGCTTCAATATATTGAATATGTCTATCACTAAGATTCAATAAACCATTTACATTGAGTGTATGACCACAGAAGGCTTTATTCATGTAAATAGAACAACAATTATTCCTTGACTTAAATGAATAACCGTATTGCAATAAACATGATCCAATCATATTCATGCTCAACGCAAACACCAAATAACATTTATTTTAGGTTCAACACTAATATGGAAGGTAAAAAAAAGGAGTGTGCGATGGTGATCTTATCAACCTTGGAATCATTTCCAAAACACATCGTCACCTCGTCCTTAAATAGTCTATGTTTATTTTGCAACTCCCGTTTCGAGTTACTACTCTTAGCAACTGAACCAGTGTCAAATACCAAGGGGTTGCTATAAACACTAGTAAAGTACACATCAATAACATGTATATCAAATATACCTTTGTTCACTTTGCCATCCTTCTTATCCGCCAAGTATCTAGGGCAGTTCCACTTCCAGTGACCATTTCCTTTGCAGTAGAAGCACTCAATTTCAGGCTTGGGTCTAGCTTTGGGCTTCTTCATGGGAGTGGCAACTTGCTTGCCATTCTTCTTGAAGTTCCCTTTCTTTCCCTTGCCCTTTTACTTGAAACTAGTGGTCTTGTCAACCATCAACATTTGATGCTTTTCTTGAGTTCTACCTTCATCGATTTCGGCATCACGAGGAGCTCAGGAACCGTTTTTGTCATCCCTTGCATATTATAGTTCATCACGAAGTTTCGGTAACTTGGTTATAGTGAGTAGAGAACTCTATCAATCACTATTTTATCTGGATGATTAACTCCCACTTGATTCAAGAGATTGTAGTACTCAGACAATCTGAGCACATGCTCACTGGTTGAGCTATTCTCCTCCATCTTGTAGGCAAAGTACTTGTCAGAGGTCTCATACCTCTCGACTCGGGCATGAGTCTGAAATAGCAATTTCAGCTCTTGGAACATCTTATATGCTCCGTGGCATTCAAAATGTTTTTGAAGTCCCGGTTCTAAGCTGTAAAGCATGGCGCACTAAACTATCAAGTAGTTATCATACCGAGCTTGCCAAACATTCATAACGTCTGCATCTGCTCCTGCAATAGGTCTGTCACCTAGCGGTGCATCAAGGACATAATTCTTCTATGCAGCAATGAGGATAATCCTCAGATCACGGACCTAGTCCGCATCATTGCTACTATCATCTTTCAACATAGTTTTTCTATAGGAACATATCAAAAATAAACGGGGAGCTACATCATGAGCTATTGATCTACAACAAAGTTATGCAAATACTACCAGGACTAAGTTCATGATAAATTAAAGTTCAATTAATCATATTATATACTTAAGAACTCCCACTTAGATAGACATCCCTCTAATCATCTAAGTGATCACATGATCCAAATCAACTAAACCATGTCTGATCATCACGTGAGATGGAGTAGTTTTCAATGGTGAACATCACTATGTTGATCATATCTACTATATGATTCACGCTCGACCTTTCGATCTCAGTGTTCCGAGGCCATATCTGCATATGCTAGGCTCGTCAAGTTTAACTCGAGTATTCTGCGTGTGCAAAACTGGCTTGCACCCGTTGTATGTGAACGTAGAGCTTATCACACGCGATCATCACGTGGTATCTCAGCACGACGAACTGTAGCAACGGTGCATACTCAGGGAGAAGACTTATACCATGAAATTTAGTGAGAGATCATCTTATAATTCTACCGCGGTACTAAGCAAAATAAGATGCATAAAAGATAAACATCACATGCAATCAAATAAGTGATATGATATGGCCATCATCATCTTGTGCCTTTGATCTCCATCTCCAAAGCACCGTCATGATCACCATCGTCACCGGCTTGACACCTTGATCTCCATCGAAGCATCGTTGTCGTTTCGCCAACTATTGCTTCTATGACTATCGCTACCGCTTAGTGATAAAGTAAAGCAATTACATGGCGATTGCATTTCATACAATAAAGCGACAACCAAATGGCTCCTGCCAGTTGCCGATAACTATTACAAAACATGATCATCTCATACAACAATTTATATATCACACGTCTTGACCATATCACATCACAACATGCCCTGCAAAAACAAGTTAGACGTCCTCTACTTTGTTGTTGCAAGTTTTACGTGGCTTCTACGGGCTTAACAAGAACCGTTCTTACCTACGCATCAAAACCACAACGATTTTTCGCCAAGTTTGTTGTTTTAACCTTCAACAAGGACCGAGCGTAGTCACACTCGATTCAACTAAAGTTGGAGAAATAGACACCCACTAGCCACCTATGTGCGAAGCACGGCGGTAGAACCAGTCTCATGAACGCGGTCATGTAATGTCGGTCTGGGCCGCTTCATCCAACGATACCGCCGAAACAAAGTATGACATGCTGGTAAGCAGTATGACTATTATCGCCCACAACTCTTTGTGTTCTCACTACTAGGGAAAAGCTTATACACAGACGCTTACTAGTAAGCGAGGGTTAAAAACACTCGCTACTGCTACTTACTAGTAGCGCAGGTTTTTAAACCTTGCTACTACTAATTATTCAAGATCTGGAGGCAAAAAGTTAGGGGGCTTTTAAGATCTGGAGGCAAAAAAATTCATCAAATTTCAGTTTTTTTTTTAATTTTTGTTAAATCTAGTCAAACTATGGTCAAACTAATTATTCAACAATATTAGTGTTACTAAATAATTATTTCAGTTTTTTTGAATTTTGGTCAAATCTGGTCAAACTATGGTCAAACTTTGGTCAAACAATGGTCAAACTAATTATTCAAGAAATATTAGTGTTACTAATTTTTTAGAACAATAGTTTCAAACTCAAACAGTGAAATGTGTGACTTCATGCCCAAGCTAAATTCCTGAGGTTAATAGGATTGACATCTTACTATTGTCAGGAAAATAACAAGTGTAGACTTGGAAACGAGGGAGAATAGAACCCGAAAGTTAAGTGTGCTCAGGCTGGATAGTGAGAGGATGGGTGACCGTCCGGGAAGTTAGAAGATTTGGAATGATGAGGGGTGATTAGAGATTAAATTGAGCAGCAATGAGGGGTGATTAGAGATTTGAGGTTAAAATAATTCAGAAATTTGAAAATTAGGGGAAAAAATTGAATTTTTGATTAGAGATTAAATTGAGCAGTGATGAGGGGTGATTAGAGATTTGAGGTTAAAATAATTCAGAAATTTGAAAATTAGGGGGGAAAATTGATTTTTTTCGAAAAAATTCAAAAATAATAATCAGAGGTTAGAGATTAGTAGTAGCACGGGTTTTTACCCAGGCTACTACTAGCGGACGTAGTAGTAGCACGGGTGGCACCCGCGCTCCTGCTATACGATAACTGTAGCGCCTTATTAGTAGCGCCGGCCCCCGCGCTACTAATAGGCCCAAAACCCGCACTGCTGCTAGGCTTTTCCCTAGTAGTGTCTACTCGTGCATATAACATCTACGCATAGACCTGGCTCGGATGCCACTGTTGGGGAACGTAGTATTTCAAAAAAATTGCATACGATCATGCAAGATCTATCTAGGAGAAGTATAGCAACGAGCGGGGAGAGTGTGTCCACGTACCCTCGTAGACCAAAAGCGGAAGCATTTAGTAACGCGGTTGATGTAGTCGAACGCCTTCACGATCCGACCGCTCCAAGCATTGAACGTACGACACCTCCGAGTTCTGCACACGTTCAGTTCGATGACGTCCCTCGAACTCTTGATCCAGAAAAGTGTCGAGGGAGAGTTTTGTCAGCACGACAGCATGGTGACGGTGATGGTGAAGTAATCCGCGCAGGGCTTTGCCTAAGCACTACGTGAATATAACCGAAGGCGTAAACTGTGGAGGGGGCGCCGCACACGGCTAACAATGTTTGTTGTGTGTTCTAGGCGCCCCTCCCCACATATATATAGGTGGGAGGGGAGGGGAGCAGCAAGGCCGCACCCAAGTAGGAGGAATCCTACTTGGGGGCCTTGTCCAATTCGCCCCCCCTTCCAAAAGTGTTGGAGGGGAAGGAAAGAGAGGGGGGAGAGAAGGGAAGGGGAGGCCGAATCCTCCTCTTTCATTTCTATCTTCCCCTCCTTCCTTCTCCTCCTATTTGGCATATATGGGGTGCACCAGCCCACTAGGGGCTGGTCTGTCCCGCCCTTGGCCCAATAAGGCCCATATCTTTGCCGGGGGCTGCCCGGAACCCCTTTCGATGACCCGATACATACCCGATACCCCCAGAACACTTTGGTGTCCGAATACTATCGTCCTATATATGAATCTTTATCTATCGACCATTTCGAGACTCCTCGTCATGTCCGTGATCTCATCCAGGACACCGAACAACATTCGGTCACCAAATCACATAACTCATATAATACAAATCGTCATCGAACATTAAGTGTGCGGACCCTACGGGTTCGAGAACTATGTAGACATGACCGAGACACATCTCCGGTCAATAACCAATAGCGGAACCTGGATGCTCATATTGGCTCCTACATATTCTACGAAGATCTTTATCGGTCAAACCGCATAACAACATACGTTGTTCCCTTTGTCATCGGTATGTTACTTGCCCGAGATTCGATTGTCGGTATCATCATACCTAGTTCAATCTCGTTACCGGCAAGTCTCTTTACTCGTTCCATAATGCATCATCCCGTAACTAACTCATTAGTCATATTGCTTGCAAGGCTTATAGTGATGATCATTACCGAGTGGGCCTAGAGATACCTCTCTGATACACGAAGTGACAAATCCTAATCTCGACCTATGCCAACTCAACAAACACCATCGAAGACACCTGTAGATCATATTTATGATCACCCAGTTACTTGTGACATTTGATAGCACACAAGGTGTTCCTCCGGTATTCGAGAGTTGCATAATCTCATAGTCAGAGGAACATGTATAAGTCATGATGAAAGCATTAGCAATAAAACTATACGATCATTATGTAAGCTAACGGATGGATCTTGTCCATCACATCATTCTCTAATGATGTTATCCCGTTCATCAAATGACAACACATGTCTATGGTCAGGAAACTTAACCATCTTTGATTAACGAGCTAGTCTAGTAGAGGCATACTAGGGACACTTTGTTTTGTCTATGTATTCACACATGTATCAAGTTTCCGGTTAATACAATTCTAGCATGAATAATAAACATTTATCATTATATAAGGAAATATAAATAACAACTTTATTATTGCCTCTAGGGCATATTTCCTTCAACTCCATCTACTCCTAGCTCGACATCAGTTCCCGAGTCTGGGTAGGCTCCTCCATAGTAGGAGGCACCCACACCTGCGTCACCAGCCAAAGCCTGGTGGACTTTGGGGGGAGGTGGGAGGTGACACAACTACAAGACTGCCGCCGACCACCGGTGTGCAAAACCTATAGCCCTTGGCTAGGCGAGCTCACAAGACGCCATGTCCATGGTCACCGGCGCAATGCTAACACGACCACCACTAAGCCCCACCGGGTGACTCACGTGTGAGTGACCGACGCTAATGCCGAGGAGGACGACATCCTCGCCGGCTTGGTGGGGTACACGGACATCTTTGCCATCGTCACCCAGAGCACCTGAACATCGACCTCGTCCAGATCGCAGTGGCCCGTTGGGTGGCCTGTGACTGTGTACTCTAATTTGGGGTTAGTTTGGTGGTTCTCCATAGTTCAGAGCTTTGTTCCGGTGTGTGCGCGTGTGGGACAGAATGAGTAGTGTATTGTTGGATGTGCATTCGTTGTTGACGGTCCTATAATAAGGCAGACAGGGCATATGCTTGGGAGTCCATTGATCGATCTTAGAGCATCTCCAATAGATGATGTATATTTTGGTGCTCCAAACCGGTGATATAAAAATTTGGAGCACCAAAAAGTGCTTTTTACATCGCCGAAAAAGGCTCAACTCCAACAGATGGTCCAAAACAGAGATGTAAAAGAGCAATTCCAACAGACGGTCCAAAACGAAGATGTAAAACCGGTCGCTGGCCGCGAAGCTATTGTACAGCCGCGGTTTTGCATTGAAATATCACTTAAAATTTCAAATTAAATTGCATCATCATCATAGTTTCAAATCCCTAACAGAAGTGCATCATCATCAACATAGTTTCAAATCCCTCTACCAAAAGTGCATCGTCCCAATCAAAGTTTTTTGCCCTAAAAATTAAAATGCACATGAATATCATTCATGCGGGTCATCAACACCATCGGCGTTGTGAAATGTGGTACGATCATAATCATCACCGGCTTCTTTGTCGGCTTTGTGAAGCGGTGAAGTCTCGTTGCCGGGAGCACCACCGGAAGCACCTTCGTTGCCTCCCATGCCGGTCATGTTGCCGATGAAGCCACCTCCAACGCCACTCATGTTGCCGCCATAGCCACCTCCGAAGCTACCCATCATGTTGCTGCCAAAGCCACCTCCCATGCCGGTCATGTTGCCTTTGAAGCCACCTCCCATGCCACCAAAGCCACCTTCCATGTTGCCACCGAAGCCACCTCCCATGTTTCCGCCAAATGCACCATTCATGGCACCTCCCATCATGTCCATGCCTCCTCCCATCATCATTTGCCTCATGAGCATTTGCTTCTTCATGAGCATTTAATCACAACAAAGTTCAACATAGGCCTTTGCCTTGGGATCAAGAGTAGATGTGTCCATAAACAGAAACTTGAGTGCCTTCTCCTCGACCATCTTCATCTCCTCGGCGGCGGCCTTTTTCTCCTCTAGGTCCACCTTCCTCTCCTCGGCCGCCACCAACCTCTCGTCCGCCGCCGCCCTCTTCTCCTCCGTTGCCGCCCTCCGCCGCTCGGCCTCACTCCTCTCCTCTATTTCCTTGAGCTTCAACATTCTTTTTTTCTTCGGCATACTCTTTCCTCGCCGTGACAATGGCAACAAATCCTTCCTTGAGATCATTGTCTCCGGCCTTGGCTCCCTTCACTTTCTTTTTTCCATCGGGCCTATAAGATTTTGTCGCGGAGTGAGGAGTGGGCTCCTTCTCTCCTCACTGGCGACATCTTCTTCATCCTCAATCACCACACTCTTCTTCTTCGAAGCATCAAAAGTCTCTCTAGCTTTCCACTTCTCCTCATCCTTGAGCTCTTTGTAGCAATGATGAAAAGTGAATGCTTTTCCTTCCTTCCTTCTTCTTCTTCTTCTTCTTCTTCTTCTTCTTCTCGCCTTTCATGTTCCTCTCTCGAAACAATCCTTACGCAATCAGTTTCTAAATAAAACAACCAACACGTCATCATAAAAAATGTGGAACAATCCAATATTTCATAAAGCACGCACGAAGAGAAAATATTTACAAAGTCACTATCACCGCAACCACTTGGGTTCATGCGAGCAACATTTTACGAGCAACCGGCCCACTTTTGGCATTCGGCGTTGACGGTGGACCAACGTTGGCGAAGAGAGTCGCTCGAACGGAAGTGACCACTTGTGTTGCACTCATCGAAGTAACCCTCGATGCGTTGCCAATAGGTGTTTACTGTTTGGTCGCTTCCAACGGATGCATCTTGAGAGACTTTCTTCCATGCGGTGCATATCAAAACATCCTCCACATTGGTATATTTTCCACTTTTTCCCTTCGCAACAAAGCCCTCATCGTCCATGTCAAGATTGTCATCACCATATTGGGTTTCATATTATTGTGACACATACTCGTGCGACACATAATCATCATTTGCCACATTTGTCGTGTGCATGAAAGCTTCATCATCAAGACTACAATTGGACGTACAAACATTCAACATCACATTCAACATCACAAACGAGAGCACAAAATATATTTTTTACCTTTGCGACATATCATGAACATGTTGGAGGCGGTGGTTGTCGGCGTGGCCACATCTTCGTCCACGGCTGGCGGAGGTCGAGGAACGACTCCTTGGCTGCGGAGGACGCCGCCGCGGTTGCCTTTCAGCCGGGTTGCGGCCGCGATTCTCCGGCCGTTTGCCTCCGTCTCGTGCCTTCGTCGCCTTCGTAGGAACCACCGGCACAGTGGCGACCGGCCCGGGCGGCACGAATCTGGGCCGGCAGGCGGGAGGCGCCGGGATGGACGCGGTCGCAGAGGGCGAGTTCGCCGCGGCGGCGGCGGCGGACGGGCAGGTCACGGGCGGGGAAATGAAAATGAACGGACGGTTGGTGGTTTCACGGGCAGCCACGGTTTTACATCAGATGTATCTCGTGATGCAAATTTTGCGTCACGAAGTGTTGTATTTTACATCTCTGGGAGGCCATGATGTAATTATTTTTTTTACATATGGACCATTTATTGAAGCAGCATTTTTTACTCTCGAAGCTTCAAAAGTTGGTTATTTTTATATGTGGACCGCCCATTGGAGATGCTCTTATATGTTCAGCTTCTTCTTCTCGAAAGAGGAAAAATTGTATGCTCAACTTGGACATGATGAACCTCGATTACCAGCACGGCGAAGCGATCATACCCGTCTACTTCCGTTCTGTCTCTGTAATAACTCTGAAAATAATGCACGTTGTGCCCGTTTCAGTAACAGAAGAAAATCACAGAATTACGAGTGAAGAGGCACTAGAGAATACACACACAGGACACATTCCTCACTCACAACCTGACGCTAGCCAAGGCTGCAGCCAGCAGGGATCTCAGAATATCATCCCTCAGCAATTTCTCACAGAAACCATCACATCCTGCCCATTCTGTCTATCATATTCCTAGAGATATCGATGGGGTGGCTCACAATTGCGCTCATCAGGTTCATACTAGATCTTCAGAACCTGCTTCTGGATGTGTTCAATTGTGCAATTGCTTCACAATGTACTGTTTGAGGGCTTTGTGATTCATAATGTACTTTGTGCACGAGCTGAAATGAAGTTGGCGTGGCGCATTTCCCATGTTAAAAAAACGAAGCATGAAGAAAATCTGATCAAGAATAAGACAATGCCATAACAGACCTTCTTTGGCCAAAACCGTGCAATGTAACACCATTGTCACAACAAACCATATTTTTAGCCAAAACCGTGGCTGTCATCAGATCACAGCCTAGCTAATGAAACTACAAGAGATACCAATGGGGTGGCTCACAATTGTGCTCATCAGGTTCTTAGTAGATCTGCTTTTAGATGTGTTAGCTCAGCTCATAGATCAAACCCTTATCCAATTATGCAATTGCTTCATAATGTACCGTTTGAGGCTTTGTAATTCATGTTGTACTTTGTACATGAGCTGGAATGAAATCGGCACCGTGCCTACCCATGTTTAAAAGAAGAAACAAAGCATGAAGACAATCTGATCAACCACGCAAAAATGAAAAAAATCTGATCAAGGATAAGACAATGTCATAACACACATTTTAAACCAAAACCGTGCAATGTAGCACAACAAACATATTCTTAGCCAAAACCGTGCAATATAACACCGCTGTCAGCTGATGAAATCGCATGAAATGCAAACATGGTGGTCCGTAATTCCATGGCTCCAACAGAACGGTAGCCATGTGCATCAACAATGGTAGTACTGACGTTGACACTTAAGCTAATCAGGCTAGCACAGACAAGAATCTTCAAGACATCTCTAACAGTGTCTTGCATACTGCATCAGCAGAACACTAGCAACTTCCAGAGCAAACTTACTCCTCGTGATGATAGCCGAGGCGATGCAACCCAAGGCGACAGTAGTTGGCAAAAGGGTCGTCGAGGGAGAAATCAGATGCTCTCTCGACGCTGCGAAGGAAGCCTCGAGGAATAGACCGGCTTGCCCACAGTAAGGATGCTTCACTGGCCCGTTCGATGTGCCTCAGGGACACCACCTTGCGATACATATGATCCGTCGGATCATCGGGCAACAGAATCACCACCTCCTCCAGCACCAACGCAGTCTGAAAGAAGAATTTGAGGAAGGCCATCTCGCTTCGACCCCCTTTGAAATCCCGGACAACCAGCAGCTTGATGCGTGACCGTATGCATTCTATGATACCGGACTTGTGCCAGAACTTCAGGTTGAGCTTGCCAGTAGATTGATCATCTTTTCCAGACTGAAATTCGATAAAGAAGGGCATATGCAGCTCATCAGCTATTGATACAATTAGCAACATGATGCAAATGTATGCCAAGAGAAGTGTCAGGGGCCTCACCATGATGTGGAGCGCCTCGACATTTGGAAAGCATCTGAGGACATTGGGGATCATCTTGACATCATTGCGGACTGCGAAACGCACCTCCAAAGCCAGGATTTTCACACCTGGTAGCATGGTGCTTGGGCTCATCCCTATCCCAGCCTGCAATTGCAATCACAATTTTTTCACAATGCACCCAATTAAGAGAAGAAAGATGTCAAATTTACATTGCTCGTGTTGTGTAGGATTGAACGAATTAATGGAAATATGAGTCACCTTGATGATGGTGTTGCCCACATCTAGGACATGCTTTCGTGGGTCCAAAGCCAAGTATCCAAACAAGTGCAGCTTGGGGGCATGGCCGATCTTGACCGTAGTGGTGCAGTTGCCAACAGGGTGCCAAGCATCAAAATAGATGAACCGCTCAAGATTTGGGGCGTCCAACACGAAGATCTCTTCGATGAAGCACCCGATGATCTTCACGCACCGGAGACTCTGGCTGACGAGCCGGATGCGAAGCTTGAGCACATTGCCCTGGACGCAGAGCGTCTCCAGCACGGGGCTCCTGTCGAGGATGAAGTCCAGATCCCTTCTCTCCACCAGGACGTTGTGGAGGCCGAGGTCACGGAGGTTGCGGAAGCAGGTGGCGCGCGGGAGGCCGACCGTGTCGGGGAACCTCCACATGCCGAGGTAGAGGCGGGTGAGGCTGGTCAGGCCCAGGAGGCTGGCGGGGAGGACGTAGTCGAGCGGCCAGCGGCAGTTGATGAGGACGAGCTCCTGGACGCCCTTGGCGGCGAGGAGCCGGAGCCAGCGCGCGAGCAGGCCGCGGAAGCCCTGCGAGCGGGTGCTGGTGAGGTGGACGCAGCGGAAGGGCCCCGGGTGCGCGTCGAGGACGCGGGACACGGCGGAGGTGTCGGGGAGGAGGTCGGCGTCGTGGAGGACGAGCGGCGTGGAGCGCCAGACCCCGCGCCAGCGGTGGGAGAGCGCGGCCGTGCGCGCGGCGTCCTTGACGGGGAGGCGGGAGACGACGTCGCGGAGGAGCGCGTCGGGGAGGCGGCTGACGCGGTCGACGTCGTCGTCGGGTGGCAGGGCGAAGAGGCTGGCGGCGGCGGAGACGGGCGGGCCGACGGGGAGGGCGTAGGAGGCGGGGTTGAACAGGCGGTGGAGCTGCTCTTCCGACTCGTTCTCGTTGTGCGGAGTCTGCTCGCGCAGGAACTCGTTCGCCACCGCGGTTATGGGACCGGCCGACCCTAGGCACTCGAACTCCGCCAAGGCCGCCTCCATGGCCGCCGCCGCCGACGCCGGAAGCTCTGCGGTGGGGATGAGGGCTTGGGCTTTGGGCGCTTCTGGGCGTAGTGTGCTGTGTGTGAAGTGGATCAGGCACGGCCCAAGGAAAGGAAAGGGATGAAAATGTTTATTTCTGGATAGAAATTCAAATTGGCCCCTGAACTTGTCCTAGGGTCCTACTAGAATTTTATAGGAATTCCATACAATAGGGTTTCTATAGGAAAAATATTTTTAGGGTGGGTGTCCTTTGTTTTGTAGGAATATAATTATATATAAAGCTCAGCATAGTTGGCACCCCAAATTGAAGAATCATTCTGCATCCTCGAAAGGATAATAGCAACAAGTGTTGTGCAGGTCAACTTACCACGCAACAAAACCATGATATGCATCATGTGACAGTAGCATCGTTTAAGAGAAAATACCTTACCAGGAGATTGAGAGCATACATGCTGATGACCACATCGCTTCGACAGGTATTCATTGGAATCTCAAAGTACATCGTACAGTGTTGCATCATCGAGTTCCATGGTCAGCTCTAAGCTTGCTGATGAAAACAGCCGAGGAGTTTTGAAGTGCTGCTATAGATTCCTCACAAAGGTCAAACCCAGTTAGCAGTTACTTCTATGCAACCCAGTTTGATGTTACCAAAAGGATCAAGGTAATTCAAGACATCTGAACTAAACCAAGAGGCGGCAGGGAAGAACATGTATGTGTGTACCTACGGATGATCGTCAAGATTAGGTCGGACGAAGGGTGTTCTCACACAATACATGTTTGATGAGACGCTGACATCCTCATACATCTCTCTTGTTTAAGTTTTCTCTCCTTGTTTGTCCGTTTCTTTGCTAAACAATATGACAACAAGTCATCAGGCAGAAATAAAATCACCATTGGTATTAATAAAGAGATTTTGAGAAAGTAAAAATACATCAAATAGGAGAAGCTTGCATGCCATCTTGAATTTCCTAGAAACTGAGTGACATCCTATGCATGACCAACATACACCGGAAACAATACAAACCTGCATATTCTGTACACTTTCCTAAGTTGAACCGTGAATTTAGTAAGACAATGGGACAACTCAAGATATAGCAACCTTCAAATCCATTACCCTTCAGTACATGTACCTCCAAATCCCTCGGTCACTAATAGAACCATGATGTCGAATGCTTGTGCGGTAAAGTTCAGAGCATGTCTCACATCTAAAGCTTTACCTAGTTCAACAAAATTCATTACTAGAGTACCAGCCAGACGGGCCCTGCTGCTTCCCGATTTGTTGCATGACACTCATGGAAATCCCACTGGATCGGGGAAGAAAAGATTGGCGGGGGGGGGGGGCGCTCAAATTGGAGCAGATCTGACGGCAGCGGTCGTCATAGGCGGCGGGAGTCAACCTAGCAGAGGACGTGTGCAGTTGGAGCAGGTAGAGGATGCGCGCTCCTTGAGGAGGACCATTCCGACCGTGGGGATGTGGATCTAGGTGACGGAGCTTGGCAGGGGCGGCAGCGCTGGGAGGTGCAACCGACGGGGAAGGCCAGGGGCGGCCGGATCCGCAGGTGCTGGCGAGGAACGAAGGCCGGGTCGGGCGCTCGTGGATCCCGATGGGAGGAGGGTAGCCGGTGGCAGTGCTCGACGGTGGGGGGTGGCCGGCGGCGAGCGGTGAGGCGGGGCGGGCAGGAGGTGCGGGCGTGAGGCGGGGTCGTGCCGCTGGCTGGGCTGTTTCCTTTTCTTTTCTCGCCCGTATACCGGTTCGGGGTGACTTATGATGAGGACCGCGGGTTAATTTCTCAGAAATGGAGGGACTTTTCTGCAAGAATGCCAACAACGTACGACCAGAAGCAATCGCTGGTTTATTAATAGGTAAAGATTCCTTTGGTTTAGAAGATTTTTATAGGAAGTCCTTTGGTTTAAAGCATAAACCCTAGGGTTCAAATTAAGTGGTTTGGTTTATTCCCTTAATTGTAAAAACCACTCACTCTTTTGACTAAAATTTTATCATCACATATTTTCTCTCTTCCCTCTCTCTCTTACGCAATCTCTTCAATTTTTCGTTACGAATCTCTTCTCTCTCTTACGCCTTCCCACTAACTTTCATGATAATACCACAATATCTCTATTCCTAGTGGGGGAAGTTGGTACGTCGTTTCGTTTCGAACCCATCGATCGATCCCCCTCCCACTGATCCAACCCCTCCCCCCCCCATTTTCCTTAAACGAACCCCCACCTTTCGTTCCCATTTTTTTCCTTCCGGTCTTACGCACGCGCATAAAAAACCAGGTTGTCTCTCATGCTCCCCCTCCCCTGGTACCAACGCATGATCTAGATGATCGTTTAGGACAAAAAGAGAACACACACGCGCGCGCAATCTAACGCGTTGCCGCCGCCACCTTCTCTTCTCCCCTAGCCCTCCTCTACATGCTCCTCCTCGTGTCTTCGTCAGCCAAATCCCCTCCTCGGCGTGGTCCATCTCAACCACGACGGTGATGGCCATCGACCAATAGCAGCCGCCAAAATCGTCGTCCGACACGCAGCAGGGTGGGAAGCAAACCCTAGCTAGGGTTTTGTCCGGCGTGAAGGTGTAATATAATTTGGGTTACTTTGGTGGTTGTCCAGAGTTGAGAAGCTTTGCTTTCGGTGTGTGTGAGGACTGAATGAGTTGCGTATTGTTGGATGTGCATTCGTTGTAGATGGTCCTATAACAAGGCAGACTCGAGCCTAACTATGTCCGGGAGTCCATTGATCGATCGGTGTGCTCCTTCAAAATCAAATGGGCTACGCCATCAAAGTTGTTGCCTTTTGTGGCAGATTGATGGACTCAATTGTTATTGGCAAAAAATCTATATTTATACCTACTTATCAAGGGAGTGTATTTCTAATATATTTCTTCGTTCAGTGTTATAGGATTATAAGATGTTCTAACTTTTTCTGGATCAGATGTATATATACGCGTTTTAGTATGTTTGTTCACTCATTTCAATCTATACGTAGTCCATATTGAAATATCCAAAAAAAAACTTATAATAGTATGACATTTTTGAAAAAATACACATGTATTTTTAAAATTGTTCATGTGATCTGGGAAAATGATGATATAATTAAAAAAGTATTCAAACAATTGAAAAACATCTGTATAATTTGTAAAAGTGTTCATGCTTTTTCAAAAATATTTAATTCATCTATACCTACTAATAAAGAGAGGTGATATTATTGGTCTGTCATATGTATTTTATAGAAAAGTCCCTGACTTTTTTGGTAATAAACCCATAGTAAAAAGTGGAGAGAATTCCTTATTTAACACTGTCTTAAATTTTCTTTCCCTATTTAACAGTGAAAATATTTTCCTTCCTTATCTAACATCGAGTTTAAATTTTATGCCCTCTATAACACTTCCGTACATTTTAAGCCTTAACGGTGTTAAATGACAATTGAAAAGACCTTTTTACCCCTATGTGGTTTGTGACTAAATTTTAAATATTTGCTAATCAAATCCATCGGGAGCGTCTTTTTCTCTTTTGTGCGTGCCTACATGAGGTTCCTGTCCTCTTTCTACCCGTGACCTCGCGTGGCTTTTGCTCTTTCCATGTATATGTATGCAAAACAAATCCATCGTGAGCGAGCGATCCCGCCATATCCCAGGTACGCACGGAAACGTAGCTAGTCTCCTACGTGTCGGGTACCAACTCATAGTACCTAGTCCATGTATTTGTCTAAATACTGGCAGTACTTTGAGTGCGGCTAATCTGCACCCGGGATCAGCTGCACCCACGCTTAAAAAAAATTCAAAAAAAATACTAGAAAAATTCCAAATTTTTTTGTGGTGGTAGATAATTTGACGCGTGAGGTGCGCCCCAAAATTCAACTCATTTGAGCATCTGAGCATCTCTCGGCAAAAAAGACAAAATCAGGGTCTGTAAAAATGTTTACTGTTCACGCACTATTTTGACCCGATTTGTCTTTTTTGCCGAGAGCTATTCAGATGTCCAAATAAGTTGAATTTTGGGGCGCACCTCACGCGTCAAATTATCTAGCACCACAAAAAAATTTGGAATTTTTTGAATTTTTCTAGTATTTGTTTTGAATTTTTTGCTCAGAGGGAGCAGATGAGCCTGGGCACCGTTTTGAGTTTTCGCAGTACTTTGTATTACATTTGTTCCTATTTACCATATGTTCTTATGCTGGATAGAAAGATAGATAAGAGAGAGGGAAAAGAAATGGCTAAGATCAAGGAGCAAGTTGTTCTTATCAGTGAGAGAAGGAGAGAAAGAAAGAATGGGGACAGAAAGGTATAGTATCTGTTCCATATGTACTACACATATATGATGGCTACTTTGTAAATTATCCATGAAGAAAGATAACACATACATCATTAGAGAATATCTGGTAATCCTGATATCATATACCCACATGATTGCTAATGTGTATATATAACATAGACACTATAAACAGTAACAAGAAATATGTTATATTACTAGAACTAGGACCATTACTTGTATACTGATTAGAACTGCAGCTATATGGAAGCATATGATCATACACTAAACCATAATGTTCTAGGGGTTCTAGGGTTCATCCATCTATACTTGCTTTTTGAATTGAGTTTGAGAGAGCATGATTTGTGTAGATTTTCTTGAAGTATCAAACACTAGGATTTTCTTCAAATTCTAGATTTTCTTGAAGTGGCCCTGTTATATGCAAATTTGAAGTGGTCTATGTGGTTGCTCATGTATATCTAGTGATGTAGTTGCTCAAATATGATGGATATTTGGATATGTGTTATTTGGAAAATGATGGGTATGTGCTTGCCCAAGTGCTATCTTGGTTTTTCTTGTTTGCAGGGAAACTCCAAGTGGCCTATGTTTTGCCGGAATGTTCATTCATTTCCATGCCGGCAAATTTCAGGCGCTTGATATTTCCTGTTTTTAGCAAAGGTCATGCCGAAGTTTCCTGTCAATTTTGGCATGACTTATGCTAGAAAGTAGGAAATATCGAGTGCCCCAGATTTGTCGGGACGGGAATGAAACGATATTCCTGCAAAACATAGGCCATTTTTTATGTCATTATTCATTTATTAGTTTGAGAATTAACGAGCACATTGAACCCCTAGCAAACATGGCCGACAACGACGAAGCCGGAAGTTCTCATGCCACCACAGAGAATTCACACGCTTACCTTGGCTTTCTAGCTAGTCGGGAAGAGCAAGGGTCGCAGTGCACCCTTCTCATCATGGAGGGCGGTGGTGGCGCCATACACCGGCACCGATGCCACCGCCACCGGGATTAAGATCGACATGTGTGATGGTGCCAACTAGACCACGAGAGGTGGTACCCAAGACAACACTGAAACAAAGAATAAGAGGGCACGACAGCCAAAGCTCAGCACCGGAAGACTGGTGGTCACGGAGGTGCACCCCGAAGAATACGAGCCAATAAAGCCACATGATGTGTTAGCGTGCTACGACAACCAAATAGGATGCATCCTACCAAATACTGCCAACATCAACAACACAGACAAAAGGAAGAAACCACATTTCGAGCACCTCCACCTAACCAGGTTGCACGCGAGATTCCAGTTCCCCAGCCGGAATGACGAGGTCGAACCGTGGAAAGATGATGTCATGGAAAAGATAAACAACAAAGCCCTAGGAAAGTTCAGCAAAGTATTGAGCGCCTGGAAAGTTAGGGTGAAAAAAATTGATTGAAGTAAACCGTTCACCCTACACCGAGGTTTTTGTAGAGAAACTGACAATTACGGAAGTGGACCACAAAAAAAATTCAAGGAGACTTGCGCTTCCGATGAATCCAAGGCCAAGTTGGAGAGAATGAAGGAGCTTTAGGCCACAAACATGGAGAACCACTGCCTCAGAAGCCACGGGCTAAGGTGGACGCGGAACGTAAAAGTCAGGGGCTCCTAGACCCTTCACGGAGTTCAGCAACCCACAGGAGCGTGACTTCATAAGGGCCCGGTACAAGTGGGGCGAAAAAAGGAATGGTACACGCACACGCCGACGAGGGAGTTCATGAGAATACCGGTAATTATTATTTTACCATCTTATATTAGCTTCTGATCTAGTCGACTACGTTCTATTCGCGTTTGTAAATGGTTCACATTCATTTTGCAGAGAGAGCAACACAGGCTTTCATCCGAAAGCGACTCGTCATCTTAGTCGTTGACAAAGTACAAGTGGGACACCCAACCGGGGAATTAACATAATGCAGGGACACCCGATGGACCAGCGGCCGCAGTATGGACGTGTGCACGCCGTCGGAGATGGCGCCACGTGGAAGTACTACTACCACGAGGGCACGGAGAAAAAAGGCAGAGAAGGAAGTTGAGCCAAGTGACTATCGATGTGAAGGTGGCGCAGGTGATCCAGAAATCCAAAGCTGGTACCAAAGTGACATTATTCAGGTAGCAGTAGCTACGTGTAGAAGTGATATGGCAGATGAGTTTACTTCCTTGATTCCGGCTGTTGTTAACTAGGGGAAAGAAAATCCAGATGCAAAGGTTGAGATTTTCCCATTCCCACCTTCGTTCAGAGCAACTCGGTGAACACCGCACCCGCACCTGCTATCGCAACTGCACCCGCACCTGCTCCCGCACCAGCACCCGCCACCGCCACTCATAGCAGCCCGTCCTCCATCTCTGGCATGCTCGGAGGGGTTTCTCCATTAGCCGACCTCGATGCCCTCACGATAATTATGCTCCGCACCCTCATCAACATATCTAATCTTCAGTTTCCATTGCCTTTCGGATCTCTGACGCCGCACACATGTCTTCGCACGCCGACAACAGTCTGTGCACCCTACTCTATGACCTCAACAACCAGTTGGTGGATGTGGGAAAGGGCACGATAATTAAGCCCAAGGATTGCTTGTTCCATGGCCGGCAGATGCATAGCGAAACCTTCAGGGTTTCCGTGCCGACTGTGAAAGTAGGCCACGAGGGTTTGGCTCCTCCCCTACGAACAGGGGGAGAGGACACGAGACCCCGGCACAGCTTGGCCAATGCAAGAATTGGATGCTGTTGTGGCCGAAGAATCTTCTTCATGTGGAGGCGGTCGGGAGGACACCAACGGCAATACCGATGCAAGGTATGGCCACCACCCCACCTACGCAATTACCACCGTCTATCGTGCTGGGTCAGAGCGGACGACACAAGGAAGGGGGTCCAACCATTCTAATGGTTGATCACGTCGTCCCAATGGAAGAAGATATGGATGATGACATGGAGGAGGATGACCCTCTCTGGTAATCAATACCGGCTATGATGACAGAGAACTGATGAGCTAGCCATATGACTCAGGCTATGAGCGTGAAGATGAGATGCATGATGTACCAGAGCCGGAACGTCCTCGAGTTGAGTGCAAGAGGTCTCTGTTCATGCAAGCTTGTGATTTTGATTATGTAGTACTTTTATTTCTCTTGCGAGTCAGACTAAATTTTTGAAGTATGTGTGTATCGGCAAGAGGTCTCTGTTCAAGAGGTCTCTGTTCACCTAAAAAATGCTTGTATTCTCCTAATCACTTGTATGCCAGTAATGTGTGTATCGGCATGAAGGAAGCCAAAACTAAGTCTAAGATTCATTTGTGTATTGCAAAGGGATTTACTCTTCAATGTGATTTCAGAAAAAATGTTTTACTTTCTCTACCACCACTGAAGTAACTTTCTATTTGTACAAGCTGGGATCTCAGCTGAGTAGCACTAGTTTATCAGAGCTTCTTCTGATTATTCATTTTTTTCTAATCACGTATACACTAGTAATGCGGTTCTCAACATGAATGAAGCCAAAGAAACAAGTCTAGATTCATTTGCATATTGCAGAGGAATTCACTTCAATGTGATTTGAAAATTGTACCACTTTTTTTGATGGTATGAAAATTGTACCACTTTAGAAAAGTGTTTTACTGTCTCCTTTAGAAAAGTATTTTACTAATCACGTATACACTAGTAATGCTTTTTTGCAAACTGGGATCTCATGCATGGCCTTATTAATGAACAGCCTGCCTCCTTTGGGATGTCGTAGCAACTACCAATCCTGAACACAATGGATGTATCATATATATGGGGAGGCCTGAAGTGTATTTGTATTTGCATCTCAAAGATGTCAAGGAGCATTGATATTCTTATTTTGGGCATTCATTCCTGGTTATGGACTCTTGTTGATGTTAGGAAGGTATGTATGAATGAATTTAACCAAGCCTGTGAAGTGCATGTGTGCTTTGTTATGAACTCTTGGTGATGTTTGGAATGTTGGAAAAGGGTACAAACCTTGTTAACATCAATCATGGGGTTGAATTGTGTTTTTATTTTTTTTTACCATAGTTTTCAAAATGATTTAACCATTAAATTGTGGCTTTTTAAGATGCTTACGCCATCTTTTAGTCATAGCAGCCATTTTATTTGCAGTGTACCAAATAAAATGCCTTGTTGGTTTGAAGCCAAATTTCAGCAACTCTAAAAAATTGTAAGCTGATTGATTAGGCTCCAATTTTTAGCAATTCTTCTGACCAAACACTAGCCAAAGTTGCCAAATGTTGGCGAGTTTTGAGCTTTCCAAAATTTTAGCTTGTGCTTGCGAACAAACTGGCATGCGAAATCAAGCAGCCTCTAAAGCCTAGGACTGAGATATACAGGAAGCTTGGTTGTCTGGACCGCTTGGTGAAACAATCTCGCATGATCCTTGAAGTCGTGCTCAAGCTGGTGCACAAGAAGCCAGCTCCCTGCGTGTAGGGAGGAGGACCATACAGCCGTGCTCGTGCGAGCGAGGAGAAATTGGGCCACCTCCCGTCGATTGCTTCGCCTTATTTACCCTCCTTCAGCTCATCACCAAAATGTGTGCTAGCATTCCTCCACACCCCTCTGCCCTCGAGCTCTCCATCCCAAGGAGCTTCTTCACTGATGAGCACATAAGCGGCACCATCTTCTCCGGCCCGCGGTGGTCCAACGGAGACAATCCTTCTTCCTCATCTTCTCCGAAACTAACGCCACAGCTGCATCGTTGGCCGATGTCGGTCGTTCCACTACGCTCCACACCATTGGATCCACCCCCGTCGCCGCCCCGAGCACCGCACGGATGTCCCTGACCCCCGGTTACCGTCCCCGAGCTCCCGTCGCAGTCGAATCCCTCCATCAGCGTCGCTATCCCTGCCGAGCTCCTCCATACCGTCGGATCCGCCTCCCGGCTTCCCCGTCGTTGGATCGTCACGTTTCATGTGGTTCTCAAATTTTAGGGTTGCTAAAAAAGAGAATTTTTTTTTGGTGTCCAAACACATTTTCTGTCCACGCCTAAAACCAGTTTTAGGGGTATCACAAATTATAGGGCTGTTTGAATCCTAAACCCTAGGAAAAGTTCAGGGGCTAAATTGAAATTCTCTCGAGAAACAAACACTCCATCTTTACCCCATTTCCTTTCTTTGGGCCGTGCTTGCTCCACTTCACACACAGCAAACTACACCCAGCCCAAAGCCTCATCCCCACCGCAGCGCTTCCGGCGGCGGCGGCGGCGGCCATGGAGGCGGCCATGGCGGAGTTCGAGTGCCTAGGGTCGCTCGGTCCCATCACCGCTGTGATAAACGAGTTCCTGCGCGAGCAGACTCCGCACAACGAGAACGAGTATGAAGAGCAAGTCCGCCGCCTGTACGACCCCGCCTCCTACGCCATCCCCGTCCGCCCGCCCCTCTCCGCCGCCGCCAGCCTCTTCGCCCTGCCACCCGACGACGACGTCGACCGCGTCAGCCGCCTCCCCGACGCGCTCCTCCGCGACGTCGTCTCCCGCCTCCCCGTCAAGGACGCCGCGCGCACCGCCGCGCTCTCCCACCGCTGGCGCGGGGTCTGGCGCTCCACGCCGCTCGTCCTCCACGACGTCGACCTCCTCCCCGACACCTCCGCCGTGTCCCGCGCCCTCGACGCGCACCCGGGGCCCTTCCGCTGCGTCTACCTCACCAGCACCCTCGCGGACGGCTTCCGTGGACTGCTCGCGCGCTGGCTCCAGCTACTCGCCGCCAAGGGCATCCAGGAGCTCGTCCTCGTCAACCGCCGCTGGCCGCTCGACTACGCTCTCCCCGCCAGCCTCCTGGGCCTGACCACCCTCACCCGCCTCTACCTCGGCATGTGGAGGTTCCCCGACACGGCCGGCCTCCCGCGCGCCACCTGCTTCCGCAACCTCCGCGACCTCGGCCTCTACAACGTCCTGGTGGAGAGAAGGGATCTGGACTTCATCCTCGACAGGAGCCCCGTGCTGGAGACGCTCTGTCTCCAGGGCAATGTGCTCAAGCTTCGCATCCGGCTCGTCAGCCAAAGCCTCCGGTGCGTGCAGATCATCGGGTGCTTCATCGAAGAGATCTTCGTGCTGGACGCCCCAAATCTTGAGCGGTTCATCTATTCAGATGCTTGGCACCCTGTTGGCAACTGCACCACCACGGTGAAGATCGGCCATGCCCCCAAGCTGCACTTGTTGGGATACTTGGCTTTGGACCCACGAAAGCATGTCCTAGATGTGGGCAACACCATCATCAAGGTGCCTCATGTTTCCATTAATTGGTTCAATCCTACACTACACGAGCTATGTAAATTTGACATCTTTCTTCTCTTAATTGGGTGCATTGTGAATTTGTGATTGCAATTGCAGGCTGGGACAGGGATGATGAGCCCAAGCACCATGCTACAAGGTGTGAAAATCCTGGCTTTGGAGGTGCGTTTCGCAGTCCGCAATGATGCCAAGATGATCCCCAATGTCCTCAGATGCTTTCCGAATGTTGAGACACTCCATATCATGGTGAGGCCCCAGAAGCTTCTTTTGGCATACATCTGCACCATCCTGCTAGCATCATGTTGCTAATTGCTATCAATAGCTGATGAACTGCATATGCTCTTCTTTATCGAATGAATTTTCAGTCTGGAAAAGACGATCAATCCACTGGCAAGCTCAACCTCAAGTTCTGGCACAAGTCCGGTACCATAGAATGCATCCGGTCACGCATCAAGCGGCTGGTCGTCCGGGATTTCAAAGGGGGGCGAAGCGAGATGGCGTTCCTCAAATTCTTCTTTCAGAGTGCGTTGGTGCTGGAGGAGGTGGTGATTCTGTTGCCCGATGATCCGACGGATCGTATGTATCGCAAGTTGATGTCCCTGAGGCACATTGAACGGGCCAGTGAAGCGTCCGTACTGTGGGCAAGCCAGTCTGTTCCTGAAGGCTTCGTTCGGAGCGTCGAGAGAGCATCTAATTTCTCCCTCGGCGACCCTTTTGCCAACTACTGTCGCATTGGGTTATATCACCTGGGCTATCATCATGAGGAGTAAGTTTGTTCTGGAAGCTGTTAGTGTTCTGCTGCTGCAGTGTGTGCACCAAGGGTAGACAACTGTTAGAGATGTGTTTTCAGTGTCTGAAGATATGCCCCGCCTCTTGTCCGTGTTTAGCCTGATTAGCTTCGGTGTCGAAGTTAGCAGTATAATGTTGATGCACATTCACGACTGCCATTCTGGCGCGACCGTTGTTCTACTTGCTGGCAATTACAGACCACCGTGTCTGTGTTTCATGTAATTTCATTAGCTAGGCCGTGATCTGGTGACAGTGGTGTTACATTGCACGGTTTTGACTAAAAGATGTTTATTGTGACAATGGTGTTACATTGCATGGTTTTGGCTAAAAATGTCTGTTATGACATCACCTCATCCTTGATCAGCTTTTATTTATGCCTTAATTTTCTTTTTAACATGGGGATGACATCACCTCATCCTTGATCAGATTTCAGCTCATGTACAAAGTACAACATGAACTACAAAGCCCTCATACAGTATATTGTGAAGCAATTGCATAACTGGACACATCTAAAGGAAGGTTCTGAAGATCTACTAAGAACCTGATGAGCACAATTCTGAACCACCCCATTAATATCTCTAGGAATATGATAAGACAGAATGGATAAGCTGTGGTGATTTTTCTGTATGAAATTGTTGAGGCTGGCTGCCATGCCCCAGGAGATCCCTTCAGCTCCGAGATCCCTGCTGGCTGCAGCCTTGGCGAGCGTCAGGTTATCGGTGAGGAATGTGACCTGTTGGAGCTGAAGCTTGAGTGGTTGATCAGCCGCGAGCAGTAGGGAAGAAAAAGAGGAGGTGAGGTAGAGGGGAAAGGTGTGGCTGCACCCGAGTGTACTCACACCCGTTATCTCAGCCGTCCAGCTTCTTGAGATTCGCAATACACAAAAGAATCTAGACTTAGTTTCTTTGGTTTCATTCATGCTGATGCACACATTATTGGTATCTAAATATAAGTGATTAGGAGAAATGAATAATCACAAGATGCTCTTTCAAGCATTTAGCTATTAATACTCCAAAAACTTAGTCTGACTGGCAACAGAAATAAAAATGCTACATAATCAAAATGGCAAGCTGGCAACTGTACCAAACAAAAAGAGGAATCTGTTAAAAAAATTGGAGGTGAAGTGCAATAATCTGTTTTGTAGCGGAAGTTCAGTTCAAAAGATGCCCGCGAGTGTTTAAAATTAAGAATGTTCAGATTTCAGAACAGAGCAAAACAGAGAAGGGAGAGAAGGAACGACCATGATGCAAGATTTGTGCTACCACTCAATTTGAAGGTCCATAGTCTTTCTTACTCAATGTTCAGACTATTGTAATTTTTACTCAATGTTCAGATTACTGTAATTGTCAGCGTCTTGATAGGCCTTCCTGATGATGGATCTTGTTCCAAGATTGCCTCTTGTCCCCCACACCGAGATGATTCGGAGGTCATCGACGTTTAAACTATAGCGAAATTCCGACCACCGAGAATACGCGATAGCATTTCTGTGACAAATTTCAGGCCAGCAGGCAGTGAACCTATTTCCCTCATGAATCCGCCAAAGTAGTTGTTGACATTCATTCTCCGTGTAACTGATCAATCTTCAGCACCCTCCGAAGAGTCCTGCACTTGTCACCTGATGGAGTAGCAAAAAAAGAAAAAAGCATGATGGTGCAGTGCAGGGGAAAAGAGTAAGGAGTAAAGGATGGGGGTGGACCTGATTACTCCTCCCGTCGGAAAAAATAGATCTTTTCCAAGGGAGTACGGGACACAAAAAGTGTGGCCGAAAGATAGGTATAATAAGAGCCGACATGTTCAGGCATCCTTGGCGAGAATTCCAGAAATTCGCTCCACACAGGAGTCGAAATCTGGTTGCTGGGGCGCACCACTGCGACCCCAACCATAGGGCTACTGCACCGTTCTCGACTCATGCACTTCAATCAGCTAATAATATTTTGAGCCTGTTTCGGCCAAATAACAGTTTTTTTTTCAGACACGCGTAGCTGAAATTGCTAGCCGGAGCATCTACAACCACAAGTACCAAGTTCCGCTTCCCAAACGCGCGCGGACATGTCAGCGGGTAGTGTGCGGGCAACACACAAATTTGCTCCTCCACAATTGGATGCATCTAAACTAAATACTCAAATTCATATTAGCTCATACAACGTCGGACGTGGCTAAACATGTCATCGGATTACCGAAAATTGACATGCTCTACTAACTGCGAAGGAAACGATGACCAGAGAAGTTCATCCATGGTCGACCTTGCCCTTGCCTTTGCCCTTCTCGTCGTCCTTGCAGCAGTAGCGATCGAAGACGCAGAACGCATCGAGGCGGATCTGCTCACTGCCGGAGCTGTCCGATCCGTCGCCGTCCTCGTCTTTCTCCTCCTTGGGGGGGGGGGGGCATGGCTCAGACCGCTCGGGTTTGGTCTTTTGCCATCGCCATGACCGTCTTCTTCCGCCGCTTATTGGCTAAGCGGGCACGAAGGGATTCCTTGAACACTGCCTCGCGGGCTGCCAAAGCCTCCTCCGCATCGCGAGCTATCGTGGCCGCCTCCGCTTGAAACCGCGCCTGAAGCCTCGCGCAGCGGGCACACCGCCCCTCCTGTTTGAATTCACGTCTGGTCATGGAGGCGCAAATGGCCTATGTTTCTATGCCCGCCGCCACAGGGACAAAGTGCCGGTAAAAGGTTGTTACGACATGCCAGGGTTGCGCCATGCGGCCGTGGTGATTGCTGCCAGCGACGTGTGACGAGATCCTCTGGCCCCGTATATGGTCGCCAGTTGTGCAACGGATTCCCGCCGGCTCGCTGAAGACAGCGGGAGGTCGCATTCCCACTGGGAGCGCCGGAGAGCAGCGCAAACAACTATCTGCTCCTCAGGGCTGCAAGGGATGAGCTCCCAGTCCTCGGATCCGAACATGTCGGAGTTAGACCTCGGTGGCGCCATGGAGGAGAACGCGGGAGCTGGTCAGAGAGGAGCTTGGTAGTGTGGGAGGGGAGGCGAGGGGAGTGGAGTGGAATGCAGCTAGGATTTTGAATGGAGTGCGGATATGGTCAAATTTATGTGGGGTCGGGTGGGCCAGAGTGGGCCGAATCCGACATGACAGACGCGTCCGGGCATCCCTATATCCGGCCCAGGTTTGGCTGGATATGAGGAGTGCCGGTTAGTCCGGGCGTGAAAGTGCAAGTGGCACTCATACTATATTTTGGTGATGACAATGTGGTTAGTTGAACTAATATCGGTTACTCAAGTTTATCTCAGGATATTGGTTCCAAGTGCTTCGTGATGGAGATGTGCGACCCCCCAATTCGCAAAAGGTCAAAGGTGTGGTCTTCTGGAGAATCGAAGGTTTAGTTTTTGGTTTGCTTCGAGTCGTAGGAAAGACCGCACTATTAAGAGGGGTCTGTGTGGATGAAAACTGTGTGGGAATGCCATTGCCGAACCATATACACTAAGCTTACCCACTCCTACCACCTTTTATACTGGTGTGTGTGCTTGTGGTACTCAGAAAGTTTGTGGCAGAAAGTTATTGGGTACCCCATGCACACGGGGTCTTCTGACCCTCGTGCGCACGGGGTACTGTGTAAACTCTCTGGGTACCCTGTGCAAACGGGGTCTTTTGACCCCCGTGCGCACGGGGTGGTGTGAAAGTCTTTGAGTACCCCGTGCGCACAGGGCAGACTTAGCCTGTGCGCACGGGGTCCAACGGGCAGAAATTCCCACCCGGCCAAGAACACTATATAGAGCCCCTTCTTCCACCTCCAACCACTAACCCTAATGTCTTGTTGAGCTCCACCATTGCTACACCTCATTTTTCTCAATACTCTCAATCCCTCCACCCAAACTTGTTGAAACTTTGGGATTGGGACAGCACCAAACCAAATCACGTTCCCTGCAACATTTCTTCCCCATTGACTTGTTACTCTTAGAGCTTGGGCTCCTAGGCGGTTAGAGGTTCCTCCGGAAGATTCCTTGCTTGTGGTGTGCTCTGGAGAAGTTTGTAAAGGTGTGTTGGTCGCCTTCAAGACCACCCCTGAGTGATTCGAGGCTCATCCAATGGGGGTGACTCGAAGGAGTCTACGGTGAGCCTTCAGTGGCGTTCCGCCAGCTTTGGCTCCGGTACCGCTCCAAACGGAGAGTAGCTCTTCCCCAAGGAAGGTGAACTTCGGGATAAAATTCGCGTCCTCGTCTCACTTGTGGCTAATCCTTTCCCGCACCTTACTATGTTCGTTGCACTAGTAGAAAAAGGGCCTAATGTTCAGCCCTTTAGTCCCGGTTTGTAAATTAACCGGCACTAATGTGACCATTAGTGTCGGTTCGAACGGCTATGCATTAGTCCCGGTTCGTGTTGAACCTTTAGTACCGGTTCCTGGCACGAACCGGTACTAAAGGGGTGGTGGCAGGCTGGCGTCAGGCCGGGGCCCCACGAGCCCCTTTCGTCCCGGTTTGTGACACGAACCGGGACTAAAGGTCTAACCTATAGTGCTGATTTGTGTCACAAACCGGACAAAAGGGGTCCAACCTTTAGTCCCGGTTGGAGACAGAAACCGGGACAAAAGGGTAATTTTCAAACTCTACCCCCCCCCCTTGTATCGCCATTTCAGTTTAGTAAAAAACAAAAGAAAATGATAAAAACTTTAAAAATTAAAATCCTTCGAGATGTAGTTATGTTACTACATCTACTAGTTAGGAAAATTTAAAAACTTAAATTTGGACATGTTTTGCAAAAAAGTGTTATGAAAATGTAAAATGGCAATATCTTTTGCATACGATGTCAAAAAAGACGCATAATATATAAAAAACCAAAAAAGATATGCTCAAATTCTGAAAGTAAATCCTGTTTGCAAATTTTTAGAATCCTCAGATTCTGAAAGGAAAAAAGATATGCTCAAATTTCAGTTTTTTTACTTTTCGTTAAATCTGGTCAAACTATGGTCAAACTACTTATTCAAGAAATATTGGTGTTAATAAATAATTATTTTAGTTTTTTGACTTTTGGTCAAACTATGGTCAAACTATGGTCAAATCTGGTCATATTGTGGTCAAACTATGGTCAAACTACTTATTCAAGAAATATTATTGTTACTAAATAATAATTATTTTTTAGAATAATAGTTTCAAACTCAAACGGTGAAACATGTGACTACATGCTCAAGCTAAACTCCTGAGGGTTAATAGGATTGACAGCTTACTATTGTCAGGTAAACAAGAAGTGCAGACTTGGAAACTAGGAGGAATAGAACTTGGAAGTTAAGCGTGCTCAGGCTGGAGTAGTGAAAGGATGGGTGACTGGTCGGGAAGTTAGACGATTCGAAATGACGAGGGGTGATTAGAGCAATGATGAGGGGCGATTAGAGACTAAATCGTCAAGTAATTCAGAAATTTTAAAATCAGAAGAAAAAAATCAAATCTTTTTTTCAAAAAATTTTCCTTTAGTACCGGTTGGTGTTACCAACCGGTACTAAAGGTCCCCCAGACCACCGCGCGGGCTCGTGGCACGTGGTGGGCCTTTGGCCCCGGTTCGTGTTGAACCGTGACTAAAGGGGGGATACCTTTAGTCCCCACCCTTTAGTGCCAGTTACAGAACCGGGACTAAAGGTCCTTACGAACCGGTACAAAAGGTCGTTTTTCTACTAGTGTTGGCTTGCTACATAGATTGTTGCCTAGCATATTTAGCTTGGAGCTTGCTTGTCATATAGGCTGCATTCACCTAGTTGCATATCTAGTGAACCCTATTTATCCGCTAAGCCTTAAAATTAACAAGAAAGATTAAATTTTGTAGTCTCCTATTCAGCCCCCCCCCCAGTCGACCATATCTATCCTTTCCATTGGTATCAGAGCCTCGTGCTCTAATATAAGATTTTACAACCTTAGAGGATATGGTCGATCTAGGGAATGAGGGAGGTGGCGCACCCGTTGCGGAGGATGGTCAAAACCTACCCCTCGCCGCGCCCGAGGCACTTGGTGCCCCGGTCGTTGCTCTCGCCGCTCCTATTGCCCCGGGTGCCCCTTTGACCGTGGCCGATATTCTTTCAATGTTTGCGGACCTCAAGCCCTCTATGTTGAAAGAAGTTCGGTCCTCGGTCAAGGAGGAAAATAGATGCTCGCTTAAAACCTTCAACATCCGCATCAAACTCATTTGATCCAAATGACGTGCATGATGCAGATGACTCGAGAGAACCTCTTGCTTCCCCGGCTCGTACTCAAGTTCCCAAGTACAATGCCGTGGAACCCTTTTACTCACCTCAACCTTTGCAACATCCTTGCATTAATCCTGTTGGGCCTCCGTCCCCTTTGAAAGCTAATGCGTTTGCTAAGTGGAAGCTAGATATGGAATCCCACATGCGCAGTGCTTCAAGTCAACTATGGTGGATTGTGGTCAATGGATTCAACCCCAAGGACCCAATGAATCTCACTCTAAGAGAAGTGGTTGATGACCAACTCAATGCAACCGCACACAACATGTTGCGCACCGCTGTGACCGAAGACTATAGTGACTCCATAGCTCTCCTTAAAACCGCAAAGGAAATATGGGATTCCCTTGAGGAAGCTCTCAAAGGAGATGAAGCTATTCGAAGATCTCGACTGGCTTTTCTCAAGCAAGAAGTCAATCTCTTTGTGAGGAATGAGGGTGAGTCCGCGGAAGAGGTCTACCGAAGATTGAAGTCCCTTGTGCTCAACTTAAGAACATTTGGGTGGACTTAGGCAAATGATGACTTCATCAAGGACAAGTTCATAGATGCTATGGTTCTCACGGAACATACCATGGTCATGATGATACATCAACGCTCGGATTATCACAAGTTGACCGCAGCTCAAGTTGTTTCCACTTTCTCAACTCATGTGCTCTTGGAGACCAAGTCCAAGAAGACCTTTGCAATTGCTCAAGAAACCAAGAACTCCAATCTTGCCTTGAAGGCCAAGAAAGTGATAAGCCAACCCTCAAGGGATGAGGAAGTGAGTGAAGAGATATGTGAGGAAGATGTTGACACCTCTTGCCCGGCAAATGACTTTGCGGAAGACTTGGCCCTTTTAGTGAAAAAGTACTCCGGGACCATGGCAAACAAAGGAAAAAATCTTCAAGGAAGATCTTTTGGATGAAGGAAATGCTACAATTGTGATAGCCCAAGACACTTTGTTCATGATTGTCCGTATGAGGAGACGTGAAGGAAAATACGAGAAGCTTGTGCTCAAGAAGAAGAAGTTTACCAAGTTTGCAAAGAGGAAGGATGACAAGGCTCTTGTTCATGAAGAATACATGTCCGGAGATGAAGATGACGGTGATGATGATCAAGTGGGCATGTCCGCCATTGCCGTGTGATAACCCACAAGTATAGGGGATCTATCGTAGTCCTTTCGATAAGTAAGAGTGTCGAACCCAACGAGGAGCAGAAGGAAATGAAAAGCGGTTTTCAGCAAGGTATTCTCTGCAAGTACTGAAATAAATGGTAACAAATAGTTTTGTGATAGGATAAATGGTAACTAGCAACAAGTAACAAAAGTAAATAAAGTGCAGCAAGGTGGCCCAATCCTTTTTGTTAGCAAAGGACAAGCCTGGACAAACTCTTATAATAGGAAAAGCGCTCCCGAGGACACATGGGAATATCGTCAAGCTAGTTTTCATCACGCTCATATGATTCGCGTTTGGTACTTTGATAATTTGATATGTGGGTGGACCGGTGCTTGGGTACTGCCCTTACTTGGACAAGCATCCCACTTATGTTTAACCTCTATTGCAAGCATCCGCAACTACAATAAAAGTATTAAGGTAAACCTAACCATAGGATGAAACATATGGATCCAAATCAGCCCCTTACGAAGCAACGCATAAACTAGGGTTTAAGCTTCAGTCACTCTAGCAACCCATCATCTACTTATTACTTCCCAATGCCTTCCTCTAGGCCCAAATAATGGTGAAGTGTTATGTAGTCGACGTTCACATAACACCACTAGAGGTTAGACAACATACATCTTATCAAAATATCGAATCGAATACCAAATTCACATGACTACTAATAGCAAGACTTCTCCTTGTCCTCGTGAACAAACGTAACTACTCACAAAGCATATTCATGTTCATAATCAGAGGGGTAATAATGTGCATAAAGGATCTGAACATATGATCTTCCACCAAATAAACCAACTAGCATCAACTACAAGGAGTAATCAACACTACTAGCAACCTACTAGCACCAATCCCGGACTTGGAGACAAGAATTCGATACAAAGAGATGAACTAGGGTTTGGAGATGAGATGGTGCTGGTGAAGATGTTGATGGAGATTGCCCTCTCCCGATGAGAGGAGCGTTGGTGATGACGATGGTGATGATTTCCCCCTCCCAGAAGGAAGTGTCCCCGGCAGAAGAGCTCTGCCGGAGCCCTAGATTGGTTCCGCCAAGGTTCCGCCTCGTGGTGGCGGAGTCTCGTCCCGAAAGGTTCTCTTCTATTTTTTTTCTCATCGAAAGACTTCATATAGGAGAAGATGGACGTCGGAGAGCCACCAGGGGGGCCACGAGGTAGGGCGCGCCCCCCACCCTCGTGAGCAGGATGTGGGCCCCCTGGCCTTCATCTTTGGCGAAGATTTTTCTTTATTTATTTGAAGGTATTCCGTGGAGTTTCAGGACTTTTGGAGTTGCGCAGAATAGTCCTTCAATATTTGCTCCTTTTCCAGCCGAGAATTCTAGCTCCCGGCATTCTCCCTCTTCATGTAAACCTTGTAAAATAAGAGAGAATAACCATAAGTATTGTGACATAACGTGAAATAACAGCCCATAATACAATAAATATTGATATAAAAGCATGATGCAAAATGGACGTATCAACTCCCCCAAGCTTAGACCTCGCTTGTCCTCAAGCGAAAAGCCGATAACAATAAATATGGCCTCATGTTTAGAGGTAGAGGCGTCGATAAAAATAAAATACGGACATGGAGGCATCATGATTATTTCATAACAGCAACATATATAGATTTTGTCATATGGTTACTCATACTCAATTGATGTTCTTTTAACAAAGCCAAAGTATGAATCAGAAACCTTACTGGGCACCAACAAATTATACCCTCAGTCATTGAAGCAATTGCAATTTATCATAACATCGGAAAGAGTCTATGTCAGAGCTTAAAAGCAAGTCCACATACTCAACTATCACTTAGTCCTTCATAATGCTAACACTCACGCAATACTTGTGGTTGCGGAGTTTTAATCGGACACAGAGAAAGATAGGGGCTTATAGTTTTGCCCCACAACTTTTTACCTCAATGGTAACGTCAACAATAATAATTCATGCTCCCCCACATCCAATTAGATATACTAGTCGTTAACCCGTGCACCTGCACGCGCTAGATATTGCTCTACATTTTTATCACTATTGTATGTTCTCATAGATACACTTTGTAATCATGAAACAGTAAACACAAAACATGATCCATAATTATTATTTTTATTTGATGTGGTTTCACACTCCAATTTTCCATGGAGGATGGATGTTTTTGACATGAAAGTTAAATTTTGAATATCACCGAATAGTCCACCATAAAATTAAAGTAATCAAATGACACAACTAACCTCAATAGATAGATTTTGTGTTGATGTATATTCCTGAAGTTTCTTTCTATGACTGTAGGCATATGATGTTCCCCATATAGACCAATAGAAGGTAAACAGAGTCATATTTATGAATATTATCAGGCCAAGCCCATATCAAACCAAGACATATAAGAATTAAAAGATGTAGGCATGAAAGTAGAGTTGTACAAATTTCAAGATCATTGATCATACATGGAGTTTGATTTTCAATGTGTGATAACATATAAACATCACAACATCTTGGAGATGTAAATATGCATGTTTGTAGCCAAAACATAAAAATACATATTTGTAATGTTGGTTTCATTTTTTGAAACGGAGGCAAAAGATTTTCCTCATCCATTAATTAAGCAGAAGAGAATTGCCCAGTTAATTAACGGAAAACCGGGTGAAAACCGTCAATGTTGATTTCATCATGCTTCCTTACATCACACATCACGGAAAATTAATATATCAAGTAAACATTCATTTTCTTTGAAACAGAAGGATACTTTTTATCCTTATACTGGCCTATTAGTATTATAATAGTTGTGCATATAAGATCTTGTTTTTACCTGGAGTGTAGATGAGATTAACATAGACATAGTACATAAAACATATGTTAGATTTAAAACAGGACTTCAGCATGAATGTCCACGCCCTGACCGCATGGAAGTGTGAATACATCATGCATCGTCCTCGTCTTGCTGCTCCACTCCCTCTAGCAAGCTCGAGCAGTATGCCATGATAGACGTTGATTGCCCGCCGTATTTTCTACAAACGACACGTAGATTTTAAGGGATATCAATTTTTCATATTGTGAGAAGAATTTAATTACATTAAATAATATACTTAAATCATGGAGGCCAATGTCTAGGAGGACTACGCAAAGAGTTGCTGGGAAGTAATACTCCTGATAAGATCAAACCAACTAAACTCAAGTGGTAAACCAATGATTTATGGAAAGATCATATTCCATAGATGTATTTTGCATACACGCCGGATATATTAATCCATGGAAGTGCCTGATGGATTAAACAATAGAAGCAGGCACCTATAGACCGAAGCGGTGCGACTTTTTTTAACCTTAAATCAAAAGCCTACAGTAAAGGGTAATCACAAAGAAAACTATTAATCGTTGCATGGCTGAGTGTCCCATGTTGCAGTTTTGCCATCCAATCTAATAGATAGGAAGTTAGGCAGCTCGCTTCTCAAGCTTGCTTTTCCCTAATAAAAGAACAAATGTTCTACTATAGTAAGTTTTCCTCTCTTTCATTCTCAATTCACATAGAAGTAACTTATCACAAACTCTAGAAAACAGTACTGCAACTTTAGAGGGTCTGCAGATGGTTTACCATCGATTTTTGCATCATCTTCTCATCAAAATAACTAATGTGCATCAGATAAGAAAAGATAATGCCTCAATTTAATAATTACCGGTGTGCCTACTACTGTGAAAATAATACGTGTACAGAAATTTAGGATTTTTATTTACTACCGAGGCATACTGCATACAAAAGTAACTAAGCAAAATAGTTGTATCTTGATTCGATCCTTGCAAGAGTGGAAAATATACATCAGAAACAAAAATTTCTAAAATTATTCTAGGAGATCTAAAAATGGATTCTTGAGCATGTTGTGTCAATTGATGAGAGGAGACACATAGGGTTGAAGATGCCATGGAGTAGACAGTACGCGGATCTGGTATTCGACTGTTGTGAGGAAGCGGCTTGCCGGCCAGCCGAAGATAAACACAGACTAAAAGATATCTCATATTGGGATCTACTATTCTCCGTAAGAACATTTTCCTTGATTTATATAGGGGAAAAGGGAGATTAACAATGTATATTTGTAAGAGACAACTATACTTGAGCTTAACACACAGAGTATGCAGATTAGCAAGGCTTGTTTCTGCCACATTGGCCATAGCCAGAGACGGCAACTGTGACCTAGTCCGACCACACAAAGACTTTAGGACGTGATGGCATCCTAATATGTTGCTACCCAACATGGAGGACAGTTATCCAGACTTTACATATGCTACCAAGACAGTGGAGGAAGGTGGTACATAGCTGCAGAATATATTCACCCCAGCCTTGTGTGGAAGAATGACACGTATATATAAATAATTTTGATTATTGCATCAAACCAACAATCTGAATCGAATCAGTCTTGGACGACCAACACCCTTGTAGTTCAATTCTGTGGTCGTCCCTAAATGAGTTTGTGATCTGAAGTTTTCGAGATTGAGTCTGCAGAGGGATCCGCCCAGAAACAAAATATCACGCTTCTTACCTTAGATCAAATCAGTGAAACTTGTTTTGAAGCTGAGCGGAGAGTGTCAGCCAACACCACGAAGGATAGCTGCCCAAATCTGCCATTGTTGCTTCATGCTATGGAGCCACGAAATCACATACCTATATGGTGCGCTAGAGATGCTATACGCACATGCTGTTTCTGCACCATGCACTGCTGATTGAATTGGAGAAAATTGATCAAGAAGAACCTTGTACGTAAAATCTTGGAGGAAACTATGCTAGTATGTTTTTCCCGAGGGGAACGTAGAGAGACCGATTGAGGCAAGAGTTGAATATGCTGGGATAGGAGACTTCCATTTTTTTGAAAGTGGAGGCGGAGGCTTTCCTTCCTAATTTTGTGGCAATGGGTGGAGGCTTTCCTTCTTTTCTTTTCACCTGAGGATTTCCCTTTCCTATTTTATTTTTTTGATGAATCCCCTTCCAAATTTTGGGGCCATATGTGGATGCTTTCTTGTTTTATTTTCACGTGAGCATTTCCTTCTTGTTTTTTTACGTGAGCTTTTCCTTCTTTTGGTTAACTAACATTGGACGTGTCACATCTCACATGTGTTTTCTATACGACTCGACCATCTACGTTACGTTAACTTTTCCTTCTATCTTGAACGTCAATTTTACAATCTGACGGTTTAATTAAATTTGATGATGTGGATTAATGAGAGATCATGAATAGTGCCTCAAATTAGTAAATAAGAGATATATCATGTTCTTTCCAACATGCTGAGCTTGCCAAAGGATAAAATAAAAAAAGGAAAGGTGAAGATCACCGTGACTCTTGCATAAAGTAGAGGATACTAATAAAAGATAGGCCCTTCGCAGAGGGAAGCAGAGGTTGTCATGCGCATTTAGGGTTGATGCACAAAATCTTAATGCAAAAGAACGTCACTTTATATTGCCCCTTGTATGTGAACCTTTATTATGCAGTCCGTCGCTTTTATTGCGTCCACAACAAGTTCGTACAAAGTTTATTTTCTCCGCACTAATAAGTCATGCATATTTAGAGAGCAATTTTTATTGCTTGCACCGGTGACAACTTACTTGAAGGATCTTACTCAATCTTTAGGTAGATATGATGGACTCTCCTGGCAAAACTGGTTTAAGGGTATTTGGAAGCACAAGTAGTATTTCTACTTAGTGCTGAGAATTTGGCTAGCATGAGGGGGAAAGGCAAGCTCAACACGGTAGAGGATCCATAACAACATACTTTATCTTAGATGTAAGAAAACATAACTCATTATGTTGTCTTCCTTGTCCAACATCAACTCTTTAGCATGTCATATTTTAATGAGTGCTCCCAACCATAAAATATGTCAATGATAATATACCTATATGTGAAACCTCTCTTTCCCTATTACTTCATATTAATTGCAACGATGACCAAAGCTATATTTATCAACTCCCAACAACTTTAAATCATCATACTCTTTCTATGTGAAGTCATTACTTTCAATAAGATCAATATGAACTCTTTGATTCTTTTTATTCTTTTTCTTCTAATCACCCAAGATCATGGCAAAATACTCAAGCCCTTGACTCAACACTAATCTTTATTATATAGCTCACGGACTCGATTACAAAGAAGGATGATAAAGCAAAACTCAAAACTAGATCATGCCATGACTTTATTCTACTAAATCAAGATACTACTAATAGGATCGAACTAAGAAAAACGGTAAAGATAGGAGTTGTGATGGTGATACGATACCAGGGCACCTCCCCCAAGCTTGGCAGTTGCCAAGGGGAGTGCCCATACACAGGTGATTATATCCTCGGAGGTGATGGAGGTGGTGATGATGATGGTGGATAATCGCACATTGAGCGTAAAAGCTCCTCCAATTTGCGGATAATGCCCTTGAGCCCAGCAATATGATCTTTCAACAAAATATTCTCCTGTGTGAGATACTTGTTACAGTATCTTGGGCTAACTCAATCATCTTGAAGGCTTCAAGCTCATTGGAGTAAAAAGGTTAGGTAAAGGTTGAGGGATGTCTTCTTCTTTCACCACCGGAGCTTGAACCTCCATGGCCTTCTTGATCCCCTCATCCTTGTTGATTTCTTCTGGTTCTTCTCTTTTCAACTCTATCTTCAATAGCCAAGCATCCTTGTTTTCGTTGTTGGAGGAGGGAGAAGTCATGGTGCTCTAGACCTGTCAGAAAAACAGCTCGAAACAAGAACAGGGGAGATTTGCGTGATACAAGAGTCAAAACCTTTGGGAGTATATATATGAATTTTTACCGACCAAAATACGTATCATGCAAGGAAACGGAGTCCGGAGGGCACATGAGGTGCTCTTGAGGTAGGGGCGCGCCCAGGGGGCTCCCTCCACCCTCGTGGAGGCCTCGTGTCCTCCCTGGACTGCTACTTATTTTTCTATTTTTCTAAATATTCCAAAACGGAGAAATATTGCCTTAGAAATTGTTTTGGAGTCGGTTTACTTACCGTACCACATACCTATTCCTTTTCGGAGTCTGGGACGTTCTGGAAAGTGTCCTTTATGTACTCCTTAGGGGTTACGGTTTCAATAATATTAGTTTCAACATTTATAGGATTACCTGAGATGTAGTGTTTAATCCTTTGACCGTTTACCACCTTCGGATTTGTGCCTAAGAAGTTGTTGATTTTTATGGCACCGGAACGATAGACCTCCTCGATAACGTAAGGACCTTCCCATTTGGAGAGAAGTTTTCCTGTAAAAAATCTTAAATGAGAGTTGTATAGCAATACATAATCACCTACATTAAACTCACGCTTTTGTATCCTTTTGTCATGCCATCTTTTAACCTTTTCTTTAAACAACTTGGCATTTTCATAAGCTTGGGTTCTCCATTCATCAAGTGAGCTAATATCAAATAACCTCTTCTCACCGGCAAGTTTGAAATCATAGTTGAGCTCTTTAATAGCCCAATAAGCCTTATGTTTTAGTTCGAGAGGTAAGTGACATGCTTTTCCATAAACCAGTTTATACGGAGACATACCCATAGGATTTTTGTATGTTGTTCTATAGGCCCATAATGCATCATCAAGTTTCTTGGACCAATTCTTCCTAGACCTATTGACAGTCTTTTGCAAAATTAATTTGAGCTCTCTATTGCTCAATTCTACCTGACCACTAGACTGCGGATGATATGGAGATGCAATTCTATGATTAACGTCGTATTTAGCAAGCATCTTACGAAAAGCACCATGAATAAAGTGTGAACCACCATCAGTCATTAAATATCTAGGGACTCCAAACCTCGGAAAAATAACTTCCTTAAGCATTTTAATAGAAGTGTTATGATCAGCACTACTAGTTGGCATAGCTTCTACCCACTTAGTAACGTAATTAGCAGCAACTAAAATATGAGTGTATGCATTAGAGGCAGGAAAAGGTCCCATATAATCAAAGCCCCAAACATCAAATGGTTCAATAACAAGTGAATAATTCATAGGCATTTCTTAACGTCTACTAATATTACCAATTCTTTGATATTCATTGCAAGACAAAACAAACTTACGGGCATCCTTGAAGAGAGTAGGCCAATAAAAACCGGATTGCAATACCTTATGTGCAGTTCTATCTCCAGCGTGGTGTCCTCCATAAGCTTCGGAGTGACACTTGCGTAGGATGTGTTCCTGTTCATGCTCAGGTACAGAACGTCTAATAACACCATCTACTCCTTCTTTATAAAGATGTGGGTCATCCCAGAAGTAATGTCGCAAATCATAGAAAAACTTTTTCTTTTGTTGGTATGTGAAGCTAGGTGGTATAAATTTAGCAACAATATAATTAGAATAGTCAGCATACCATGGAGTGCTACGAGAAGTACTTATGACATTCAATTGCTCATCAGGAAAGCTATCATCAATAGGTAGTGGGTCATCAAGAACATTCTCTAACCTAGATAAGTTGTCTGCAACGGGGTTCTCAGCTCCTTTTCTATCAACAATATGCAAATCAAATTCTTGGAGCAAGAGAACCCATCTAATAAGCCTAGGTTTTGCATCTTTCTTTTCCATAAGATATTTAATAGCAGCATGATCAGTGTGAATAGTAACTTTAGAATCAACAATATAGGGTCTGAATTTATCACAAGCAAATACAACTGCTAAAAGTTCCTTTTCGGTAGTAGCATAATTTCTTTGAGCATTGTCTAGAGTCTTACTAGCATAATGGATAACATTTAATTTCTTATCAACTCTTTGTCCTAGAACAGCACCTACAGCATAATCACTAGCATCACACATAATTTCAAAGGGTAAATTCCAATCAGGTGGCTGAACAATAGGTGCACAGACTAATGCTTTCTTAAGTATTTCAAATTCTTCTACACAATCATCATCAAAGACAAATGGTACATCTTTTTGTAATAAATTAGTCAAAGGCCGAGAGATTTTTGAGAAGTCCTTAATGAACCTCCTATAAAATCCGGCGTGACCAAGGAAACTTCTTATACCTTTGATGTACTTGGGACTTGGCATCTTTTCAATAGCATCAACCTTGGCTTTATCAACTTCAATACCTCTTTCAGAAACTTTGTGTCCCAAGACAATACCTTCATTAACCATAAAGTGGCACTTTTCCCAATTCAAGACAAGATTAGTTTCTTCACATCTCTGCAAAACTCGAGCAAGATTGCTCAAGCAATCATCAAAAGAGGGAACCATAGACGGAAAAGTCATCCATGAAAACCTCACAAATTTTCTCGCAAAAGTCAGAGAATATAGCCATCATGCATCTTTGAAAGGTAGCAGGTACATTACACAAACCAAAAGGCATACGTCTATAAGCAAAAGTACCAAAAGGGCATGTAAAAGTAGTCTTTGATTGATCTTTAGCCGACACAGGTATTTGAGAAAAACCAGAATAACCATCTAGAAAGCAATAATGTGTATGTTTGCATAATCTTTCTAGCATTTGATCAATAAAATGTAAGGGGTAATGATCTTTCTTAGTAGCCTTACTTAACTTGCGGAAATCAATTACCATCCTATAACTTGTGATAATTCTTTGCGGAATCAATTCATCTTTATCATTAGGGACAACAGTAATACCTCCCTTCTTAGGGACACAATGGACAAGACTTACCCACTGACTATCAGCAACGGGATAAATTATACCTGCCTCCAGAAGCTTGAGTATTTCCTTTCTTACCACTTCTTTCATTTTAGGATTCAAACGTCGTTGAGGATCACAAACTGGTTTGGCATTAGCTTCCAAATTTATTTTATGTTGACATAGAGTGGGACTGATGCCCTTAAGATCATCCAGAGTATATCCAATAGCGGCACGGTGCTTTTTCAGAGTTTTCAATAATCTTTCCTCTTCATGCTCTGAAAGGTTAGCGCTAATAATAACAGGATATATTTTCTTTTCATCAAGATAAGCATATTTAAGATTATCAGGCAACGGTTTAAGCTCAAACACGGGATCACCCTTGGGTGGAGGAGGATCCCCTAGGATTTCAACAGGCAAATTGTGTTGCAGAATAGGTTCATGTTTAAAGAATACTTCATCTATTTCCCTTCTTTCATTCATGAACATATCATTTTCATGGTCTAGCAAATAGTGTTCTAAAGGATCACTAGGAGGTACAGCAATAGAAGCAAGACCAATAATTTCATCCTTACTAGGCAATTCTTCATCATGATGTTGTTTACTAAATTTAGAGAAATTAAACTCATGAACCATATCGTCCAAGCCAATAGTAACAACATTCTTTTCGTAGTCTTTCTTAGCGTTAACAGTATTCAAGAAGGGTCTACCAAATATAATGGGACAAAAGCTATCTTGTGGAGAACCAAGAACAAGGAAATCAGCGGGATATTTGGTTTTCCCACACAAGACTTCAACATCTCTAACAATTCCCATTGGAGATATAGTATCTCTATTGGCAAGTTTAATTGTAACATCAATTTCCTCTAACTCGGCAGGTGCAATCTCATGCATAATTTCTTTGTATAAGCCAATGGGTATAACACTAGCACTAGCACCCATATCACATAAGCCATGATAACAATGATCTCCTATTTAATAGAAATAACAGGCACGCCTACCACAGGTCTATGTTTATCTCTATCACAGGGTTTAGCAATTCTAGCAGTTTCACCAGAGAATTGAATGACATGCCCATCAATATTATCAGACAAGAGATCTTTAACAATGGCAATATTGGGTTCTACTTTGACTTGCTCAGGAAGTGTGTCCTAGTATTGCTTTTATGAACAACAGTTGAAGCTTTAGCATGATCCTTCATTCTAACAGGGAAAGGTGGTTTCTCAACATAAGAAGTAGGAACAATAGGATCATTATAAGTGACAATCTTTTCTTCAACTTTAATAGGTGCAACTACTTTTACCTCTATGGGAGGATGATATTTAAACCACTTCTCCTTGGGGAGATCAACATAAGTAGCAAAAGATTCACAGAAAGAAGCTACTATCTCAGAGTCAAGTCCATATTTAGTGCTAAACTTAGGTGTCATACCTGACTCCTTACCTTCGTCGAGGTCCCAATCTTCATAGTTGCATTTAATTCTATCCAATAAATTCCATCTAAATTCAATAGGCTTCATCATAAAAGAGCCAGCACAAGAATTATCGAGCATGGTGCGATTGTTATCACAAAGCCGAGCATAAATTTTTTGCATAATCACTTCTCTTGAGATATCATGATTGGGGCATGAATATAACATTGATTTAAGCCTCCCCCAAGCTTGAGCGATGCTTTCTCCTTCGCGAGGCCAAAAATTATATATATAATTGCGATCACGATGAACAAGATGCATAGGGTAATACTTTTGATGAAATCCCAATTTCACTCTTTTATAGTTCCATGATCTCGTATCATCACATAGCCTATACCATGTCAATGGGTCTCCCTCCAAAGATAAAGGGAAAGCCTTCTTCTTAACAACATCATCGGGTATACCTGCAAGCTTAAATAGTCCACAAATATCATCCACATAGCGTAGATGTTCATCAGGATGCTTTGTTCCATCTCCTGTAAAAGTGTTAGCTAGTAGTTTTTCCATCATACCCGAAGGAATCTTAAAAGGAGTTTCATCTTCAATAGGTTCAGTAGGTTTAGTAGGTTCGGTAGGTTGAGGAGCAACTCTTGGATCAACTGGACGGGGTGAAGATACCCCGAACAAGCCCCTCAAACAATTACTTTCCATAGTAACAAGTGACAGAAAATTTCAGCACACTAAATAAACTTTTCCTTACCAAATTCCACCTACCAAAGGCGCTTCACTCCCCGGCAATGGTGCCAGAAAAGAGTATTGATGACCCACAAGTATAGGGGATCTATCGTAGTCCTTCGATAAGTAAGAGTGTCGAACCCAACGAGGAGCAGAAGGAAATGATAAGCGGTTTTCAGCAAGGTATTCTCTGCAAGTATTGAAATAGATGGTAACAGATAGTTTTGTGATAGGATAAATGGTAACGAGCAACAAGTAACAAAAGTAAATAAAGTGCAGCAAGGTGCCCCAATCCTTTTTGTAGCAAAGGACAAGCCTGGACAAACTCTTATAATAGGAAAAGCGCTCCCGAGGACACATGGGAATATTGTCAAGCTAGTTTTCATCACGCTCATATGATTCGCGTTCGGTACTTTGATAATTTGATATGTGGGTGGACCGGTGCTTGGGTACTGCCCTTACTTGGACAAGCATCCCACTTATGATTAACCTCTATTGCAAGCATCGGCAACTACAACAAAAGTATTAAGGTAAACCTAACCATAGCATGAAACATATGGATCCAAATCAGCCCCTTACGAAGCAACGATAAACTAGGGTTTAAGCTTCATCACTCTAGCAACCCATCATCTACTTATTACTTCCCAATGCCTTCCTCTAGGCCCAAATAATGGTGAAGTGTTATGTAGTCGACGTTCACATAACACCACTAGAGGTTAGACAACATACATCTTATCAAAATATCAAACGAATACCAAATTCACATGACTACTAATAGCAAGACTTCTCCCTTGTCCTCAGGAACAAACGTAACTACTCACAAAGCATATTCATGTTCATAATCAGAGGGGTAATAATGTGCATAAAGGATCTGAACATATGATCTTCCACCAAATAAACCAACTAGCATCAACTACAAGGAGTAATCAACACTACTAGCAACCTACTAGCACCAATCCCGGACTTGGAGACAAGAATTGGATACAAGAGATGAACTAGGGTTTGGAGATGAGATGGTGCTGGTGAAGATGTTGATGGAGATTGCTCTCTCCCGATGAGAGGAGCGTTGGTGATGATGATGGTGATGATTTCCCCCCGAGGGAAGTGTCCCCGCGAACAGCTCTGCGGAGCCCTAGATTGGTTCCGCAAGGTTCAGCCTCGTGGCGGCGGAGTCTCATCCCGAAAGGTTCTCTTCTATTTTTTCTCAACGAAAGACTTCATATAGGAGAAGATGGACGTCGTAGAGCCACCAGGGGGCCCACGAGGTAGGGGGGCGCGCCCAGGGGGCACCCCCCACCCTCGTGAGCAGGGTGTGGGCCCCCTGGCCTTCATCTTTGTTGATAATTTTTCTTTATTTATTTTAAGGTATTCCGTGGAGTTTCAGGACTTTTGGAGTTGCGCAGAATAGTCCTTCAATATTTGCTCCTTTTCTAGCCCAGAATTCTAGCTGCCGGCATTCTCCCTCTTCATGTAAACCTTATAAAATAAGAGAGAATAGCCATAAGTATTGTGACATAACGTGGAATAACAGCCCATAATACAATAAATATTGATATAAAAGCATGATGCAAAATGGACGTATCACCGTGCATGCCACTACCTCCTCCTCCTCCACCGGCCTCTTCGACTCTCCAAACGAGGACAAGCCTTTCACTCATCGGTGCCTTATGGCCAAAGAGGTAAAAACAAAGTCCAAATCTAATAAAACCGACATCTACACTCCAAATGTCTCGTGTGAGATAGTGAAGGACAAGTGTGATGAGGGCGTGGATAATGATGAGGAGTCCTTAATGGCTTTCGTGAAAACTCTTCATGGTGAAGCTCGTGCTTGTTTTGCAATCTCCTTAAGTCACTTGCCGAACGCGATGACTTTATTGAGAACGTTGAAAACCTCCTTATAGAGGAAAAAGAGAGAGTTGATCTCGTCGAGCACGAAGTAAATTAAGAGAGTGTCATGAGAGCTTCACTTGAGGAAGCCTTGTCGGTCATCAAATTGACTTTGTTAAAACCAATGATGCTTTGCAACTTGCTCTTGAGAACAAAGATGCTCTTAACATTAGAGTTGAAAAACTTCTAGTTGATCACACAAGACTTGTTGAGGAACATGAGCTCCTTGTGACTAGTTCCAAGGTTGTCAAAGGTGACCTCATTGCCCTCACCGAGTCTTATGCTCAACTTAAAGCTACAACCATTAAGGCTCTCACTTCCGTACCTCATATAGATTTAAATGATGATGCTTGTACAGCTAACTTTGTTCATGATTGCATCTCCCTCCAAGAGGAGAATAAGAAGTTGAAGGCTCAAATTGTGAAAGGGCTTGTATCATGCATACAAGGGGAGAAAAACCTTAATGACCTCTTGAGCAACCAAAAGGAGTGTGTTGCCAAGGAGGGAGTTGGGTTTGATCCCACATCTAAGAATGGTAAGAAAAAGAAGAACAACAACAAGAAGAAGAACGGTTCGTCTCCCTCCCCTCCCCAAAAGGTAGTATTTGTGCAAGAAGGGCACAAGGAGAAGGAGAAGGAAAAGGAGGGTGTTGGGAGTGGCAAGGTCATTAGGGACAAGTCCATTCCCAAGAATTTTGCCGGCAAGAACAATCCATCTTATGTCCTCATGAGAGGAGATGATGGCTATACCTTTGCAAAATTTGTTGGCTCAAACTATGATGATTATGCTTGGACTATTTGGGTCACCAAGACCCTTGTTGCTAACTCTCCAGGACCCATTGCAAAATGGGTACCTATAACCAAAGCTCGATTCTTGTAGGACTATGTCTCCGGTGGAAAACAATGGGTGATCGATAGTGGATGCACCAACAATATGACCGGAGAATGGGAGATGCTTGTGGAGTTCGTTGCTTCACTCAAGGCCTCTTTGAACATCTCTTTTGGAGACAATAGCAAGGGCAAGGTATTGGGTTTGGGCAAGGTGGTAATCTCTAATGATGCCTCACTTTCAAATGTCATGCTTGTCCAATCCCTTCACTACAATTTACTTTCAACTATTCAATTGGCCCGTGCCGATTATGATTTGCATTTCGGTGAATTCCATGTGACCGTATTTAAGAGAATCAATCTCAAAGTGGTCTTTGTTGGGCATGCTGAAGACAACCTTTACGTGGTTGATTTCTCAAAAGAGAAAACTCGTCTTGCAACATGCTTAATGGCCAAGGCCGACGTGGGGTGGATATGGCATCGTAGGTTAGCCCACGTCGGTATGAGAAATCTACAAGCTCTCTTAAAGGGGAAGCACATCCTTGGACTAACTGATGTGTCTTTTGCCAAAGATCGTCCTTGTAGTGCTTGCATTGCCAGAAAACTTCATGAAAAGGCTCATAAAGTGAAGACTATCATCACCACCCTAAGGCCCCTTGAGCTTATCCATTTGGATCTTTTTGGGCCTCCAACATATGATAGTTTGGGAGGAAGGAGGTATTGCCTGGTCATTGTTGATGACTTCACAAGATATACTTGGGTGTTCTTTCTCAAGACCAAAGATGAAACTCAATAAACCTTCATCAACTTTGCCAAAGAAGCTCAACGTCAACATAATTGTGAGATCAAGGCAATTCGAAGTGACAATGGCACCGAGTTCAAGAACTATACAATGGAAAAATTCTTGAGTGAAGAGGGGATAAAGCACCAATATGTCGCACCTTACACTCCCCAACAAAATGATGTTGTGGAGAGGAATAATCTCTCTCTTATTGAGATGGCTAGGACCATGCTTGACGAGTATAGGTCTCCATACAAGCTTTGGCCCGAAGCCATCAACACCGCGTGTCATGCTTCAAACCGGCTTTATCTTTGTAAACTCAAGAACAAGACCCTTATGAGCTCCTAATCGAGAGAAAACCTAACGTCAAATCCTTTCGAGTATACGGTTGTAAGTGTTTCATTTTAAACAAGAAATCCCGGTTAGCTAAGTTTGAGTCTAGAACTTATGAGGGCATATTTGTTGGATATGCATCAAACTCTCATGCTTACCGAGTCCTCAATAAATTCCACCGGGTGCATTGAGGAAACGATAAATGTGGAGTTTGATGAAGATAACGGCTCCCGTGTGGAGCAAATTGTTCCTATTGTTGTAGGTGATGAGGCTCCTTCACAAGCTATAAGGACGATGGGGATAGGCCACATTCTTCCACAAGAAACACCCCGAGTCCAAGTAGAATAAGAAGGAGTAAGAGCCCCTCTGATCCACAAGGGAAGTCATCACTAACACCTCTTCTACAAGATGCTACGAGAGATCATGAGCCTATCCAAGAAGAAGATCAAGTCCCTCATATTCTTGAGCAAGAACAAGAGCAAGCTCCTTCAAATGATGAAGAACCAACTAGTGAGGCTCAAGATCAAGCTCATGTTCGTGATCAAGATCAAGTTCAACCCCAACCACAAGTGTCTACATCCTCATCACTTCCCAATGAGCAAGAACCTCTGGTTGCGAAGAGAAGGGTGTCTCCGAGGCTAAAAAAATCTCAAGGGCAAGTTTCTTCATCAAATCCAAAGCCGAGTGAAGAAGAGCTTGTCCTCAAAGAGCAAAAAGTGGCCGCCAAGCTAAAGCATCTTCAACATCTCATCGAGAACATCTATGGAAGCATCAAAAAGGGGGTAACTACTTGTAGACGTTTGGCAAACTTTTGTGAGCATCACTCGTTTGTCTCTTGTGTTGAGCCCCTTAAGGTGGAAGATGCACTTGATGATCCTGATTGGATAGATGCCATGCATGAAGAACTCAACAACTTCACCCGCAACAAAGTGTGGACCCTTGTGGAACGTCCCAAGGAATATCATAATGCCATTGGAACAAAGTGGATCTTCAAGAACAAACAAGATGAACATGGACAAGTAATAAGGAACAAAGCAAGGTTAGTGGCACAAGATTTCACCCAAGTTGAAGGTTTGGACTTTGGTGAAACTTCTTCCCCCATTGCCCGTCTCGAATCTATTCGCATCTTGCTTGCTTATGCTTCTCATCACGATTTCAAATTATATCAAATGGATGTGAAGAGTGCATTTCTTAATGGTCCTCTTAAGGGGTTGGTGTATGTCAAACAACCTCCCGGTTTCGAAGACCCCGATCACCCCTCTCATGTTTATGAACTCTATAAGGCACTCTATGGACTCAAACAAGCACCTCGTGCTTGGTATGATTACCTTATGGCATTCCTAACCGATAAAGGATTCCAGACTGGGGTAATAGATTCCACTCTCTTCACGAAGAGGGTAAAAGGAGAGTTGTTTGTCTGCCAAATATATGTTGATGATATTATATTTGGGTCCACTAACCATGCTATTAACGTTGAGTTTGAGAATCTTATGACTAAGGAATTTGCTATGAGCATGATGGGGGAGTTGAAGTTCTTCCTCGGCTTTCAAGTGAAGCAATTGAGAGGAGGAACCTTCATCAACCAATCTCGCTATATTCAAGACATGCTCAAGAGGTTCAAAATGCAAGATGTCAAGCCAATGAAGACACCCATGCCCACAAATTGTCAACTTCATCTTGATCCCAATGGTAAAGAAGTGGATCAGAAGGTATATCGCTCTATGATCGGTTCCTTGCTTTACCTTTGTGCATCTAGGCCAGATATTATGTTGAGTGTCTGTATGTGTGCAAGATTTCAATCCGCTCCTAAGGAGAGCCACTATTCGGCAGTGAAAAGAATCCTTTGATATTTGGTTCATACCCCAAACTTGGGCCTTTGGTATCCCAAAGGTTCATCATTTGAGTTAATGGGATACTCGGATTCAGATTGGGCTGGAGACAAGGTCGACCACAAGTCCACTTCCGGTTCATGTCAATTCCTAGGGAGATTGTTGGTAAGTTGGTCTTCAAAGAAGCAAAATTATATATATCTCTCAACGGCCAAAGCCGAGTACATTGTCGCCAGAAGTTGTTGTGCTCAATTATTATGGATGAGGCAAACTTTGATGGATTATGGTGTCAAATGTGACAAAGTGCCTCTTTGGTGTGACAATAGAAGTGCAATCCAAATCGCTGAGAATCTGGTTCAACAAAGCAAGACAAAGCATATTGAGATTCGCCATCATTTCATTAGAGATCATGTGGCCAAGGGAAATATTGAGTTACTCCATGTCAACACCGAGAATCAACTAGCCGACATCTTCACCAAGCCACTTGAAGAAGCAAGATTCCGCGAGTTAAGGCATGAGCTAAATATCGTGGATATAAGTAACTTGGGATGAAATCCTTGCTCACACACACACACACACACACACACACCCTTGTAATATCTTGCTTAGATGTAGGCACATGTCTAGGGGGAGCTAGCCCAACTCATGAGCTACCTTATCCTAGAAGTGCATAAATCAAACAAAATCTTTCACATTAGCCACTTCAGGTGGTACTTGTGCTTCTAAGATGAGTATTGGTCTTGGGCCCAAGGTTCATATCTTCGCGGTTCCATACCAAATAAACTCAAACAATGGTGGCTTCGGCCACCGCCCTCTCTTGAGGGTTGTGTCCGTGTTTGCTGCGTGTGTGTGGTGGCTTTCTTGTCTTTTCTCTCTAGTTTTTTGTTTGGGTTGGTGTTTCTCGCCTCTCTTCTGGTACAAGTGCTCCACATATACCCTTATCGTAGTGATAGGACTTATCTTGCAGCGTATTCAGAAATATAGATTGAGTGCTTTGCAAAGGTGTGGCAAGAGTTTACACTCAGCCGTACCTTCAAAAAGGCCTTTCTGGTCAAAATTCCTGAATACCCCGTGCCCACGGGCCTGTACCATGCGCATGGGACCCCCATGCCCACGGGCTCTGTACCGTGCGCATGGGACCCCCGTGCGCATGGAGTCTGCGGTTCCTGGCCCCAAAGAGGCGGGGCGTGGGGGGGGCTTGGGTTCATTCCCACCCAGTCGCCCCCTCCACTGCCCAGACTGCCTCCAGCGTCGCCGCCGTCGCCTCCGCCCACCGGAGCTCCTCCGGGCACCGTCGGGCTCCCTTGCTTCGTGGAGGTTCCTTAGGATGGGCTCCTCCTCTAGTTGGTCCATTCACTCTCCTCCTAGTCTCCCTCCATGGATGCCTATCTCTCCTCTAGTTCTAGGTTTTCTTGGGTATCTTAGATTAGAATAGATGCTCCTCTCCATAGGTAGGATCTAGATGAATAACTCCTTGGGGTACCCTGCCGCACCCACTCCCAGATCTCGATCTGGAAGTAGCTGCCGCTAGGAACCCCCATGCGCACGGGACCCCCGTGCCCACGGTCATGTACCATGCGCATGGGGCCCCCATGCCCACGGGGTCTAAATCCCCGTGCGCACGTGCCCACGGGGTCTAAATCCCCGTGCGCACGGTGTATCCAGGGGCATTTCATCTGCTTTTCTACCTGTTCCTATGTCATCTTTCATGCACTTGTACTCATTTGTGTTTCGTGCTTTGCGTTGTTTGGTTTTTTGTGTGTGTTTCAGACTCCGCTGATAAGAGGGCTGAGCTTCGTCGCAAGCGCCCAAAAGGAGGATCCAACGAGTTCATAGTTGCTCATCGCCAGCCGTCAGAAGGCATGGGGCAGGGGTCTGGGTCTGGGCAGGGCCGTGTTTGCCGTGCTGCCTCCAAGCGGTCTATTGTTGAGGTCTCCGATGATTCTAAGGAAGAGTATGACTCACAAGATGATGCTCACTATGTCAACCCCAATGATGATGAAGAGATAGAAGAAGAGGATGATCGTGTTGATGAGGATGAAGAGGAGGCAGAGGAATCTAGTCCCGAGCAAGCCATTCCGGGCAGGCATGACCTCTAGAGTATGCCTCTTGCCAAGTGGACCAAGCCAGGGCTTTGGGCTGAGAGACAGAGCCATCCTTATGCGGCTGCCACTAGTTTTGGTGTGGATCCCCGTTTCAAGAACGAGTTTCAGTAGAGAGTTTATCATGAGCTTCTCATGACCAAGTCAAAGAAGTTTGCTCCGCACAAGCAAGTGAACGCTGAGAGTCTGCGTGACAATGATCATTTATATCTAGGTGTATATTCAGCTCTTGGGAGGTTGGGACTCATTCCGTTCGTCACATTCAACCATCCATACAATGAAGATTTGGTGATGCAGTTCTTTGCCACTTTATTTTTCTCCAATGACTCTGCTCGCACCCTCACTTGGATGTCAGGGCTGGGACTCATCGGTGCTCTGCTCCTATGGCTAAGTTTTCAGAGATCATTCCTTATCCTTTCTTTGATGAAGAGGTTGCATCTGATGAGTTTGGCAGAGTTCATGAAAGTGGGCAGCGCACTAAGGATGAAATTGCATTCGCTTACAAGCCCGAGAAGTCGTTTATCACCGAGTCCATCAAAGACCTTGTGCCCCTATATGACACCGTGCGTCATATCTTGAGGTATACACTCACTCCCAAGGCCGGTGATTCCCACAACATTCAGAGCTCCATGTTGGATGTTTTGTGTACCTACATCAGAAGAAGAGGGTGGATGTTCTGGGTTTCATGTTCTATGAGCTCCGTCAGTGTGTTCAAGAGAACAAGTCGTTGATCTATGCTCCATTCATTCAGGCTTTGATTGAGACCGTCTGCCCAGCCAAGTACATTGCTTCGTGCAAGACTTCTATTCCCAAGCGCAACTCCAACTGGACCCCAGCTGCTCCTGCTCCATATGTGCCTGTCAAGATTGTTCTACTTTCACTCCAGGCATGTCCTCCACTACCTAGATCCCTCGTGGTAAGGCCAAGTCCGTCGGCTCTGAGGCCGTGTTTGCCAAGGGAGAGAAGAAGTCCTTGTTCAAGACTATGAGCAACATGTTCAAGATGTGCCAGTCTATTTAGCATCGTCAGATTAAGGAGATCAACTGGGAGAAGCTTGTAAGGCGTGAGCAAAAGGCAGCAAGGGCTGCAGCTGGTGAGGTGGTCAGCCCAGGGTCAGAGGACCAAGCAGTGAGGCTACAGCTCGATCCTTTCCAATGGCAGGATGGCGCTTTGATGATGATGATGATGATGCCTTGAGTTTTCCTCCCCTTGTCTAGTGGGTTTGTGTGTCGCCATTTGTCTCTTTTTGTTGTCTTGATGACAAAGGGGGAGAAGTGGGTGGTGTTTGTGGGTGTTTGTTTTAGTGTGTGTTGAGATCTCAAGCCTCATGTTTCTCGTTGTTGGTTGGTTTTAGCTGGCTTGAGATACTCTTATTTACTTTCCGCTTGTGTGGTTGTGAGCACTACTCATTTATGCTTGTGAGACTCTAGCTTTATTATTGGACCTTTTGCTATGATCATATTGCTTATTATGTGTCTCACAATACTTGCTCAACACACTATTTCATGAGATCTAGGCACCATGATAGGTTTATTATGTTGATCTCATGTCTTGACAATAATGATCTTGGAGGAGCCTCCTATGTGTGTACTTGATGCATTCTCAAGCTTTCCTTTTTTGGGCACACATATAGGGGGAGCCGCCATGATCATTATTTGTCCCATGGCCTTTCTTTTTTTATCCTCTATGCCATGCTCTAACCACGTTTGTCATCAATGCACCAAAAAGGGGGAGACTGAAAGTGCAAGTGGCACTCATACTATATTTTGGTGTGATGACAATGTGGTTAGTTGAACTAATATCGGTTACTCAAGTTTATCTCAGGATATTGGTTCCAAGTGCTTCGTGATGGAGATGTTTGACCCCCCCCCCAATTCAAAAAGGTCAAAGGCATGGTCTTCCGGCGAATCGAAGGTTTAGTTTTTGGTTTGCTTCGAGTCGTAGGAAAGACCGCACTATTAAGAGGGGTCTGTGTGGATGAAAGTTGTGTGGGAATGCCATTGACGAACCTTATACACTAAGCCTACCCACTCCTACCACCTTTTATACTAGTGTGTGTGCTTGTGGTACTCAGAAAGTTTGTGGCAGAAAGTTAATGGTACCCCGTGCGCACGGGGTCTTTGGAACCCCGTGCGCACGGGGTACTGCGTAACTCTCTGGGTACCCCATGTGCAAGGGGTCTTCTGACCCCTGTGCGCCCGGGGTACTGTGTAAACTCTCTGGTTACCCCGTGCGCACGGGGTGGTGTGAAAGTCTCTGAGTACCTCGTGCGCACGGGGCTGACTTAACCGTGCGCACGGGTCCAACGGGCAGAAATCCCCACCCGGCCAAGAACACTATATAAAGCCCCTGCTTCCACCTCCAACCACTAACCCTAATGTATTCTTAAGATCCACCATTGCTACACTTCATTTTGCTCAATACTCTCAGTCCCTCCACTCAAACTTGTTGAAACTTTGGGGATTGGGATAGCAAGACCCGATCTACGTCTTGACAAAACCAAATCGCGTTCCCCGCAACATTTCTTCCCCATTGACTTGTTACTCTTGGAGCTTGGGCTCCTATGCAGTTAGAGGTTCCTCCAGAAGCTTTCTTGCTTGTGGTGTGCTCCGGAGAAGTTTGTAAAGGTGTGGTAGTCGCCTTCAAGACCAACCCCGAGTGATTCGAGGCTCATCCATTGGGGGTGACTCGAAGGAGACTACGGTGAGCCTTCGGTGGCATTCTGCAAGCTTTGGCTCCGGCACCGCTCCAAACGGAGAGTAGCTCTTCCCCAAGGAAGAGTGAACTTCGGGATAAAATCTACGTCCTTGTCTCACTTGTGGTTAATCCTTTCCCACACCTTACTTTGCTTTGTATGTTCGTTAGGTTTCTACTTAGCTTGTTGCCTAGCATATTTAGCTTGGAGCTTGGTTTTCATATAGGTTGCATTCACCTAGTTGCATATCTAATGAACCCTATGTAACACCCCGAGACTGACGCTCCAGATGCCTTCCTTGTATTCCGAGATTCGTCGTGTGATTTGTTTTGTTCGTTGCATTCATCTTTGCATCATGTGCATTGCATCATGTCATCATGCACCCCCCCTTTTTAAAACTCAAATAAATAAATTGTATGGATCTTAGATCCATTTAAATTGAGGGAAATGCACATGGTGATTTCTCTTTAAAACATATATCCTCCCAATATTATTAGGGAGCTATAAAAATTATAATCCATTAATTTGGAATTTACCACAATACACGTGCATGTTAAATCCCTTGGCCTTTCCTTCTTCGAGTTTTGACTCTGTAACCTTGCATGTAATTCTTTTCCCTTTTATTGAGGCTCCTCCTTAAATCTCAACATTTTTTACCACACCAAACCTAGTCCCAATTCAAACCCATTTCAGCGATATTCAAATTAGTTTGAATTTAAATCTTGCATTCATGCCTATTTTCTATTTTTCTTGGATCAAGCTCATTTTTATGAGTCCAAGAAAAATACCCTCCTGCTCAAGCTCCACCCCTAACCTCTCTTTCTTTTCTTTCTCATCTCTGTTTTATTTTTATTTTTTAGAGTGAGAGAGAGCCCAACAGCCAGGTCGGCCTGCTTCCCAGCAGTCCTTTTGGCCCAAGGCCCAGCCCCACCTATAACCCTAACCCTCTCCCCTACCTGATCCCCATCTCCACCCTCTCCTATTCGTCCTCCTCCTGCACCACCACACGCAGAGAGGAGCAGAGTCCCACACGTGCCCGCGCCGGCACCCGATCTCCCTCCGGCCATCGCACCACCATGCTCCAGCACCCCTTCTCTTTCCTGGCTCTTCCTCGCCTGCGCGCACCTCCAGCCCTCTCACCTCGCGCCAGCGAGCACGACGCCCCTCCGTGCGACCCCTTCCTCTGCTTCTCCTTCCCTTGCGCCCGAAGCCTTGCAGCTGCTGGAGCAGGACCTCCTCATCGTCCCAAACTACCTCCTTCCTCGCACCACCATTAACTCCTCTTCATCGCCTCCTTGACACACGACAAGCACCAGCGCCTCCGTGGTCTCCTGCTTCCCCTCGCGCCCGCTGCAACAGCTCATCCCGAGCATCGGTCGTACCCTCCTCACGCCCAAGCCCCTCGCCAGAGCCAAGTTTGCTGCTGTCTTGAGCACCGCCGCATCAAGCTCTTCTCCCCTGGCCGGATTCGGTCTTCTCGGCCTGCTCCGCCTTGAGCCATGCGTCGCGCGCCCAACCTCCTGCTCGCGCCTGCTTCCCCCCATCATCGACAAAGACCACCTCCGGCCTCCCGTGGCTGCAACCACCTTTGTGGCCAAGGCCAACACCGGCCATCTCTTCAAGCCGCTGCTCGGCCATGCGCCAACAACTAGCAGCTCGAGCAGCCTCCGGTGACCTCTGATGTCTACTACACAACCTTCTTCTTGTAGACGTTGTTGGGCCTCCAAGTGTAGAGGTTTGTAGGACAATAGCAAATTTCCCTCAAGTGGATGAACTAAGGTTTATCAATCCGTGGGAGGCATAGGATGAAGATGGTCTCTCTCCAACAACCCTGCAACCAAATAACAAAGAGTCTCTTGTGTCCCCAACACACCCAAACAATGACAAATTGTATAGGTGCACTAGTTCGGCGAAGAGATGGTGATACAAGTGCAATATGGATGATAGATATAGGTTTTTGTAATCTGAAAAATATAAAAACAGCAAGGTAACTAATGATAAAAGTGAGCGTAAACGGTATTGCAATGGTAGGAAACAAGGCCTAAGGTTCATACTTTCACTAGTGCAAGTTCTCTCAACAATAATAACATAATTAGATCATATAACTATCCCTCAACATGCAACAAAGAGACACTCCAAAGTCACTAATAGCGGAGAACAAACAAAGAGATTATTGTAGGGTACGAAACCACCTCAAAGTTATCCTTTCGGATCGATCTATTCAAGAGTCCGTAGTAAAATAACATGAAGCTATTCTTTCCGTTCAATCTATCATAGAGTTCGTACTAGAATAACACCTTAAGACACAAATCAACCAAAACCCTAATGTCACCTAGATACTCCAATGTCACCTCAAGTATCCGTGGGTATGATTATACGATATGCATCACACAATCTCAGATTCATCTATTCAACCAACACAAAGAACTTCAAAGAGTGCCCCAAAGTTTCTACCGGAGAGTCAAGACGAAAACGTGTGCCAACCCCTATGCATAAGTTCATTGAACCCGCAAGTTGATCACCAAAACATACATCAAGTAGATCACGTGAATATCCCATTGTCACCACAGATAAGCACGCCAAGACATACATCAAGTGTTCTCAAATCCTTAAAGACTCAATCCGATAAGATAACTTCAAAGGGAAAACTCAATCCATTACAAGAGAGTAGAGGGGGAGAAACATCATAAGATCCAACTATAATAGCAAAGCTCGAGATACATCAAGATCGTGCCATAGAGAGAACACGAGAGAGAGAGAGAGAGAGATCAAACACATAGCTACTGGTACATACCCTCAGCCCCAAGGGTGAACTACTCCCTCCTCGTCATGGAGAGCGCCGGGATGATGAAGATGGCCACCGGTGAGGGATCGCCCTCCGGCAGGGTGCCGAAACAGGCTCCCAAGAGGTTTTGGGTGGCTACAGAGGCTTGCGGTGGCGGAACTCCCAATCTATTGTTGTCCTCGATGTTTTTAGGGTATATGGAGATATATATAGGCGAAAGAAGTCAGTCAGGGGAACCATGAGGGGCCCATGAGGGTGGAGGGCGCGCCCGGGGGGTGGGCGCACCCCCCTGCCTCGTGGCCTCCTCGAAGCTTCCCTGACTTCAGCTCCATGTCTCCTGGATCACGTTCGTTCCAAAAATCACGCTCCCGAAGGTTTCATTCCGTTTGGACTCCATTTGATATTCCTTTTCTTCGGAGCACTGAAATAGGCAAGAAAACAGCAATATGGGCTGGGCCTCCGGTTAATAGGTTAGTCCCAAAAAATAATATAAAAGTGCTTAGTAAAGCCCATAAACATCCAAAACAGATAATATAATAGCATGAATGCTTCATAAACTATAGATACATTGGAGACGTATCAACCTCCCGAGGCAGAGCCTTGCAAGTCCCTTGATGCCCTTTCAGTTCATCAAGATCGCCAAGTCCAGTGATGCGCCAAGTTCCTCTCCAATGCGTGTACGACTACCGTTGATGTGGATCCGACAAGACCAAGTGTACCACTACCCTCGACCCCGTGGTCGTGAAGTTCCTTTGCCTCGAACGGTTAAGTGTTGTGGATCGGCAAGTACCCTCTCTGGATCGCCAAGTTCGACTACCGATGATATGTACCACTATGCCAGCGACCTCGGACCCATCAAGTTCCTCTACAACTCGTGTACAACTACCATCGCCGTGTACCACTACTTCAACTACGACTGTCCCGAGAACGTCTACTTCCCCTTCACCGTCGAACTTGATCCACCCCAAAATGCACGCTTCGAAGGTATAACCCCGAAACGACTCCTGTGAACGAATGCATGTTTGTTGTATGAGATGCTCGTGTTTGCACCGTGTCCGAGTTGCCATTGCACGTTCCTCCTTGTTTGCCATGCCACCGACATGTGGGACACCCGGTTGCCGGGATCACCCCACCATCTTTTGCATGCTCTGCACTTCCACACTTTCTTTTGCACCAACATCTCGATGAGTTGTCGGATCATCGGAATGTTGCCGTGGCACCATTTCCATTGTCGTTGCCGTGGCACCCCTTTCTTTCCGCCATGGTGACAAATGCTCCCTATCATATTAAATGGCAACATTTTCATAAAAATTGCATATAACTTGTTTATGTCAGCTGCATCATGATAACAACATTTAAAATGTTTAAAATTGTTGTTTGCATCAAATTGCTAAATGACATATGGGGATTTTTTGGAATTGTTGTTTGTTGTTTCCGGCCTCATTTAAACTTGCCTAGATAGGTAGTTTTCTTATGTTTCACCTCTTGCCATTCTTACTAACATTTAATATTGTTGTGTACCTAAACGAGAGCGAACTAAATAACTCGAATGTGGTGTTTCGTCAATATGCAACTCGTTGCATATTGAACTCCACTTAACTTGTAGTTTTGTTTGATGCACTTTGCCATGCCATGCCTTATTACACCGGACATGCATCATACTTGTTTGTGCATCATGCCATGCTTATGCTTGTTGGTTTACCATGTTGTTTGCTTCTTTCCGGTTTGCTTCTCTCGGTAGCTTCGGTTTCGTTCCGGAGTTGTGAGGATTCGTTCGACTACGTCCGTTTGTCTTCTTCTTGGACTCGTTCTTCTTCCTTGCGGGATCTCAGGCAAGATGACCATTACCCTCGATATCACTTCTATCTTTGCTTGCTAGTTGCTTCATTCTATCGCTATGCTACGCTACCTATCACTTGTTTACCATGCCTCCCATATTGCCATGTCAAGCCTCTAACCCACCTTCCTAGCAAACCGATGTTTGGCTAAGATACCGCTTTTGCTCAGCCCCTCTTATAGCGTTGCTAGTTGCAGGTGAAGTTGAAGATTGCTCCATGTTGGAACATGTTTATGTTGGGATATCACAATATCTCTTATTTTAATTAATGCATCTATATACCTGGTAAAGGGTGGAAGGCTCGGCCTTATGCCTGGTGTTTTGTTCCACTCTTGCCGCCCTAGTTTCCGTCATACCGGTGTTATGTTCCTTGATTTTGCGTTCCTTACGCGACTGGGTTTATGGGAACCCCTTGATAGTTCTCTTTGAATAAAACTCCTCCAGCATGGCCCAACTTTGGTTTTACATTTTCCTAACAACCTATAACCTTCCCTTGGGCAGGCCAACCCAAGGGTCATCTTTATTTTAAACCCCCCCCCCCCCCCCCGGGGGGGTGCTTCTCTAAGTGTTGGTCCGAACCGAGCAGCCTGCGAGGCCACCTCGGGGAAACTTGAGGGCTGGTTTTACTCGTACCTTGACTCATCCAATGTGCCCTGAGAACGAGATATGTGCAGCTACTATCGGGATTTGTCGGCACATTCGGGCGGTCTTTCTGGTCTTGTTTTACCATTGTCAAAATGTCTTGTAACCGGGATTCCGAGTCTGATCGGGTCTTTCCGGGAGAAGGAATATCCTTTGTTGGTCGCGAGAGCTTATAATGGGCTAAGTTGGGACACCCCTGCAGGGTATAAACTTTCGAGAGTCGTGCCCACGGTTATGTGGCAGATGGGAATTTGTTAACATCCGGTTGTAGAGAAGTTGACACTTGTCTTAATTAAAATGCATCAACTGCGTGTGTAGCCATGATGGTCTCTTTTCGGCGGAGTCCGGGAAGTGAACACGGTTTGGGTTATGTTTGAACGTAAGTAGTTTCAGGATCACTTCTTGATCACTTCTAGCTTTACGATCGTTGTGTAGTTTCTCTTCTTACTCTTGTACTCGTATGTTAGCCACCATTTTTTCTCAGCGCTTGCTGCAACTCCACCTCATTACCACATCCTACCCATAAGCTTAAATAGTCTTGATCTCACGGGTTTTGAGATTGCTGAGTCCTCGTGACTCACAAATACTACCAAAACAGTTGCAGGTGCCGATGATACCAGTGGAGGCGATGCTACCACTCTCAAGCGGGAGTTCGACGAGGACCTTGGTCGTTACTATGTTTCGTTTCCTGATGATCAGTAGTGGAGCCCAGTTGGGACGATCGGGGATCTAGCATTTCGGGCTATCTTATTTTCATTTGGATTTGTCCGTAGTCGGACTATGTGTGTACTCTGAATGATGTATGAATTATATGATCTTTGTGTGAAGTGGCGATTGTAAGCCAACTCTATTTATCCCTTTCTTGTTCAATACATGGGATTGTGTGAAAATGACCCTTCTTGCGACAAAACCACAACGCGGTTATGCCTCTAAGTCATGCCTCAACACGTGGGAGATATAGCCGCATCATGGGAGTTATAAGTTGGTTATCAGAGCCATCCCCGACTTAGGAGCCCCCTGCTTGATTGAATCGCTGACGTCGGTGAGTCTAGAACAAATGTTTTGAGTCTTAGGATTATATATGTTGGAGAGTAAGGTTCTTTTTACTCCTCAGTCCCTTCGTCGCTCTAGTGAGGCCTCCTGACGTAGATGTTTTGACTTTCCTCTCCTCAAATTTCACTAAAAAAATTTAGGATCACGCGGGTATCTTGGGATCGTTTCGATATTCTTGTGACGAGAACATTGTTCTTGGTGCCTCCTCAAATTTAGGGGTTGTGGCAGTGGTCCGGGGAGTTGAGCTCCGAGGTGTTGTCGTCACAATTTTATCGTTGCAGTTCTGGAATACCTGAGTTTTCGCCGACATCAAAAATCTCTTTTATGCAGCTGTTGGTGAGATAACCTCAATGCCACCCAGTACTGGGGCAGGAGTTCAGGAGTATTGCCATAGCTCGTATAATAGATACTTTTCAAAGGTTGAGGTACACGATTTCCGAAGGTTTCTTGGTTATGTGTTGACGGATGGATATAGCTTGGATGTAGGTATTGTTAGTTTGGGTGAGATATTTATTGCTTCCCCTGTATCCCCAACACCAGATTTCATAACAAGAAAGTTTCGGGAGTTTTATAGGTGGGAATTCAAGTAGCTCTAGTTTTGTCTTTCCGACCGATGCATGATATGATATTGGGGTTCGACGTCTATGGTCCGCCTATCCACGGTCGTTTTTACAGTGGTCTCGTTGTGTCTTAAAGAGTCCTTGGCTATGCTGACTCGGGGACACTTTGTATGTCATGTGCACTGCATTGTACATGATGGTGTTGTACGATCGAGCCTGTGTGGGCCCCACCATGAAAACTTCGGATGAAATATATATCATATGTTTGTTTCCGGCTTATCCTCAAGCCAAATCCTTTGTTTTGTTTTGAGTTGTGGTATTTGAGTTGCTTCGATGTCAAGTGTTGATCCATACCTTCCCTAAATGGTGTTCTCATATTTCTATGGGAGTGCTAATCCTTCTTGATCATTGAGGTTGTCATGTTAATTCTTTCCAACGGGTGTGCTTCTTTTTAAGTAGATCCGATCATTTCAACATTCGCAAGATCAATTCTAAGTTTTCTCAACGGTATCCATTCCATGTGCCCCAAGTTGCCTTTGTTTTTCCCGCCCTCCCACCCCTTTCTTCAAGGACTTAGATTTCTTAATCGGGTATCCATTTTATTGATGGGAAGTCTCTCCATTCTTTTCCGTCAATGTTCTTATCCGGTGATTCTCAGGAAGATACTAACGGAGCTTCAAGTTCATTATTCTTCGTCTCTTTTCTTCTCCGGTGGATTAATTTCAAGTTTTGGTGTTGATCATATCTCTTCCTTTTGTTTCACATATCTTCCCATGTGAATTTCTTATCCAACGCTCTCTTATTTATTCACCTCTCCTAGTTCATATCCGGAGTGCTCAAGATATCTCAGAAGATTCGTGTTTCCATTCTTAATCTGTTCAAGCTATTTGGAGATTATTATCTCATTCAAGTCATTTAATTCAACTGGTGCAATCCCCCCTTTCAATCAATCGTTCAACAGTGTATCTTTTTAGTGGGTCCTAACCCACTGGTCTTTTTTCCAGGATCTTATCTGACTCTTCTAATTTTTTCCGGAGCCATTCCCAAACTCTTTTCGAAGTTTGACGTAAGAATGAATTTCATCAGTCAGATGTTTTCCAAGATCAATTTCAAATTATTTTTCATTGTTGGCTCAACCTCTTTGTTTTTCATTCTCCCGAAGTATCTCAACAATTCATGGTGGTGTTTCTCATCGTCATTCTCAACATAGAAGACCGAGGAAGAGATTTCTCCTAAAATCTTGGTCCATTCTCTTAAAGGTTCATGGTTCTAGCTTCATGCCATCCTCATAATTGTTTTTGATTGTGACAATTCTTTTCTTACCATCCGGAGCATTTCATGAGTTGTTTCCATTTCTTTCCTCCAAAGGCCATCATGTCATAATTCTTCATTCTCAGTGTGTAGCTATCGTTCTCCAAATCTTACCGATGAATCATTCAAATATCCTCTGATCAGTTCATGATCCCCTCAAGTATCTTCATTCTTTTTCCAATTCTTCCCGGTGAATTGTGCCTTTGCTACTTCCATTTTCAATTCTTACGGTGGTTCGTTCAAGATTTCACTTCCTTCGTTATCATATTAATTCATTCATTGTTTCCAAATCCCACCGGTGGTTCCATCAATACCTTCTCAAGTTTACGTTATATCCCTCTTAATCCTTTCTACGAGAATAAGTAGCATGCCAAATCCGTTGCTTGTCATCAATTTAAATTGGTGAAGGATACGCATAACGTAATTCTTATTATTGTTTCATCCAAGTGATCTAGGTTCTTCTTTCCAGAGTTGTTCATCATGTCACATTTCTCGGTTCAAGATGCTTCATCTTTTCTTTTCCGGAGTTCCAAGTTTTCCGCATTATCTCGTCGCGAAGCTCCATCTAGATCATTGCAAGGATTCACCTTGTGTTTTCAACTTTCCTTTTGTTTGATCATTCTTTTATTACCAGAGTTCTTCATGGAGGCTCTACATGGTGGTTCGCTAAAGATTTAACTCATTCTCGAAGTGTTCTTCAAGATTGTTCTTGTAAAAGCTCAAGTATTCTTCATCTTGCATTCCAAAGTGCAATTCCTTCTGCCTTATCTTTTGAGATGGCGTTATATCATTATTGACAATTTTCATTCATGTTTCGCGATTCACTTGTTGTCAAGAATGAGGTATTTTAAATCCATTAATCTCTTCGTTGGAGTTATCTTGTGTCATATTTCACCAAAAGCCGTCCCTAAGGAATGTTGCTATTGTAGTGATTATCAATGGTCTAGGTTGTCTCTCTATCATCTTGGTGGAAGAAGTTTTTCATCTCGTTGGTGTTATCAATTATATTACTTGTTTCCGTAGTGGCAGAATTTCGCCTCAATTTTGAGAAGTTTTCCATAAGCCCGCTACAAGCCTATTTGTTTCGTTGTTGGTTTTCCAACAACTCCGTTATAACCTTCTTGGAAGGGTGCTTTCCAAGCTCAGTTGTGGAAGAAGTTGGCATTTTCTTCTCCATTCTGTTATTCCAATGATCTATCTTCTATTCTTTCTTCCGGAGGCATTGTGATGTTGCTTTCTTCACTCACCTTCTCGAATTGAGGATCGTGTTCTTTTCATGCTTATCCATTTAACCGGAGTGTCGTGTCCTAGGATGGCCTTCCCACTAAAATTGTTTTTAAAAATACTTATTTAACTTTTTTCTATGATATAAAGTTATTGGAAAAATCCCAGGGTAGCCCGCCCACTCTGTCCACCCACTACCTTCGCCATTTTTCCTAGGGCACGGCATTTTGGCTCCCATGAGCATGCAGCGCTGACTAGGACAAAACCAGAGTCAATCACATCAAAATTCGGTTACATGAGAAGGTGGATTGCAAAATAAACAGTTCTCACAATTCAGAAGGGTTATCTAAATCAAGTCAAACCTTTTAGTTGTAAAGTGAACCCCTAAAACAAGTATGAGGGATATTGTGGACTGGTCTCTTGTTTCTTTTCATAAAAAAGGTAATTGCTCCGAGCTTTTGGCTGAAGACATTACACGAAAATTACTAAAGAGTACTCCCTCCGTTCCTAAATAATTGTTTTTCTAGAGATTTCAACAAATGACTACATACGGAGCAAAATGAGTGAATCTACACTCTAAAACATGTCTACATACATCTGTATATTGTAGTTCATTTGAGATGGCTAGAAAGACAATTATTTAGGAACGGAGGGAGTATTTATGTTCGTAGGACACGGAGTTTTGGCTCCAAGGTGAAAATACTTATGGGATGAATGGTAAATTTGAAACAAATTTAAAAATTATGTTTTGTTGTACGTACTCATGTATTGTCCAAAGCGTGCTTAACAATGGGAAGATTGTGTTTCATCAACAGGAAAACAAAGTTCGGCAGGCTAGAAATGCCAAAAATGACACTTTTTTCTGTACAAGTAAAAGTAATTTGGCTTTTGCCCTACACGTTTGAAGATAACATTTGGACATGAGCATGTAATTTTTCCCTAAGTTTTTTGGCATATGCAGAGACATTTTTGGCGCGCAAAAGTAAATGCTCCCTGGAGCCAGACAAATTCGACATCCAATGTATTGTATCTGAACTGAACATTTGTAGAGCACTACCGTAACCTGAAGTCCAACATGAAACATGATGCTCTTCGACAGCAGTGTTGCAAGGTACCTCTGCATTCAAGCAGGCATGGGGAATGGCTAGAGAATACAGATTCCAAAGCTAAGGGACTACTCCCACCGTTCCTAAATACTCCCTCCGTTCCTAAATATAAGTCTTTGTAGAGATTCCACTAGATGGACTACATACGGAGCAAAATGAATGCATCTAAACTTAAAATGCATCTATATACATCCGTATGCGGTTTATAGTGGAATTTCTACAAAGACTTACATTTAGGAACAGAGGGAGTATAAGTCTTTGGAGAGATTACACTATGAACCACATACGGATGTATGTAGATGCATTTTAGAGTGTAGATTCATCCATTTTGCTCCGTATGTAGTCCATAGTGGAATCTCTACAAAGACTTATATTTAGGAACGGAGGGAGTACAATATATGTAGATTCCAAGCTTGGGATTTAGCAGCTGCTTGGTCATTTGGCAAAGCTCAATCTTGCCAACATTTGGCAACTTTGGCTAGTGTTTGGTCAGAAGAATTGCTAAAAATCAGAGCCCATCCAATCAGCTGCCAAATTTTCAGAGTTGCCCAATTTTGGCTTCAAACCAAGCAGGTTGTTGGTACACAGCAAAGAAAATGACTGCTGTGACTAGATGGTGTAAGTATCTGAAAAGGACACGGTTTAAAGGTTAAATCATTTGAATAACTATATGATAAAAAAACATATCAACCCCATGATGTTAAGAAGGATTGTAGCCTTCTCGAACATTCCAAACATCACCAAGAGTTGATAACAAAGCACACATACACTTCACAGACTTGGCTAATTTACATCCTGAACATCACCAAGAGTTCATAACCAGATACAGACACCCAAAAAATCAATATCAATGCTCCTTGACATCTCTGAGATGCAAATACAGATACACTTCAGACCTCCACATATGATCCATCCATCGTGTTCAGGACTTGTAGTTGCTACTGTTGGATAAGTGAGCAACTAGTATTTACTGAGGGCCAAAGGCCATTACATATACATGTGTGTCAAAGTGCAGAAAACCCCTTATACAAAGAGGATATACCAAAAAGGGACTATACACATCTAACACCCCCCCCCCCTCAAACTCATGGTGGATCAACAACACTGGGTTTGGAGAGGAAAAGGCCATGCTGCGCTCGAGTCTGTGCCTTCGTGAAGAAGTCCGCCAATTGTAACTCAGAGGGCACATAGTGAAGAGCGAGAGTCTGATCCTGCACATCAGCACGCACAAAGTGGCATCCACACCGATGTGCTTGGTGAGCTCATGCTTCACCGGTCACGCAGCAATCTTGATAAGCGCCAATCTTGTCGACAATGAGGGAGTCGAGGTAGTAGCATACACCAAAATCCTCAAGTAACCACCGTAACAGATCACCTCAAGAATCGACATAGCCATGGCTCGCAACTCACCTCTGTACTCGAAGCGAAACAGCGATCTGTTTCTTTGTCTTCCGAGCAATAAGAGAGCCACCAAGAAAGACACAATAAAGCGGGGCAATGAGCATCGATCAGAGGGAGCACTAGCCCAGGTAGCATCAGAGTAGGCCTGGAGCTCAAGGGAGCTGGAGCGGGGAAAGAAAAGGCGCTGAGAGATCGTGTCACGAAGATATCGTAGAACACGGAGGAGATGACTATAGTGGACAGAGGTGGGGATTGAAACAAACTGACTCAGGATGTGCATAGGATAGGAGATTTCAGGACGCGTAACAGCAAGATAGACAAGATTGCCAACAAGATGATGATAGCGAGTGGGATTAGGAAGAGGGTCACCATCGGAGGCACGAAGCTGAACATTGAGCTCCATAGGAGTCACAACTGTGCGCTCATCACCGAGAGCAGCGCGAGCAAGAAGATCCTGAATATATTTTTCTTGGGAGATGTAGAAGCCATCAGAGGTCGAGGAGATCTCAATCCCAAGAAAGTAGCGAAGTGGACCAAGATCAGTCATGAGGAACTGATCACGAAGACGAGCCTTAACAAAGGCAATATAGTCAAGGTCGTCACCAGTGATGATCATGTCATCAACATAGAGGAGGAGAAGAGTCCGACCACAAGGAGATGTGTGAACAAACAACGCGGGATCATGATCACTAGGCAAGAAACCAGGGGCAGTCACCACAGAGGCGAAGCACTCAAACCAGACATGAGAGGCCTGTTTAAGACCATAGAGGGAGCGACTAAGTCTACAGACCATACCATCAGGAGTGTAGTACCCCGGTGGTGGCTGCATATAAACCTCCTCACGCAACTCGCCATTGAGAAAGGCGTTCTGAACGTCAAGTTGAGAGATAGACCAATGACGAACAGAAGCCACAGCAAGGAGAGTGCAAACAGTGGTCATGTGGGCCACAGGAGCGAATGTCTCATCATAATCGCGTCCCTGCTCGTGCTGAAAACCACGGGCCACAAGACGCGCTTTATAGCGCTCAAGAGAACCATCAGAGCAAGTCTTAATCTTGTAGACCCACTTGCAGGTGATGGGACGAACACCGGAAGGGAGGGAAACCAGATCCCATGTGCCAGAGCGCTCAAGGGCAGCAAGCTCTTCGGCCATCGCAAGCTGCCATTCAGGCTGAGTCATGGCATTTCGATAGGAAGTGGGCTCAGGAATAACAGAGAGACCGTACCGAGCAGGAGAGTAGCAATCAGGCGAGGAGCGAGGCCGAGCCCGAAGGTTATGAACCGGGGGAGGCGTGAAGAGAGGTGCACCAGAGGTGGAAGGCGCGTCAGGAGAAGCATCCTCAAAACGAGGGCGGCGAGTATAGTGGAGAGGAAATGGTGAGAGAGGGCGACGGACTGGAGATGATGGTGGAGAGGTGAAGGGGGAGGATGGGAAGATGGTGTCGGTGGTGAAGGAGAGGGAATGAGAGGTGCAGGAGGAGGAGATGAAACAGGAGGCACATAGTAGGGTGTATCAGGGAGAAGAAGAAAAGAAATATCGTCCACAGAGAAGTTCGAGGAAGAAGGACGGGGGTAGTAAGAGCGAGACTCATCAAAAGTCACATCACGCGAGATGTGCAAACGACGACCAACAGGATCCCAACAGCGATAGCCCTTGTGCTCGTCGCTATAGCCAAGGAAAACACACTCAACCGACTGAGCAGTCAGTTTGGTGCGTTCTCGTGGGGCAAGAAGGACATAGCACACACATCCAAACATACAAAGAGCTGAGTAGTCAAGAGAACGACCAGTGAGACACTTCATAGGAATACCACCCTGCAAAGCAGTCGATGGCTGAATGTTGATGAGATAGGTGGATGCAGAAACAGCCTCAGCCCAAAAGTGAGGTGGAAGCGAAGCAGCAATCATCAGCGCACGAGCCGTCTCAAGTAGATGACGATGCTTACGTTCGGCAACGCCATTCTGAGCATGAGCACCAAGACATGAGAACTGGGCAAGAGTGCCCTGTTCCACAAGAAAACCACGCAACAGCTGGGAGATAAACTCACCAGCAGAGTCAGCACGAAAAGTACGAATGAGCGTGGAAAACTGGGTGTGAACCATGGCAGGAAAACGTTTGTATATAGATAGAACCTCGCTACGAGATTTCATGAAGTGGAGCCAACTGTAGAGACAAAAATCATCAATAAACAAGATAGTAGCAATGACCACCTTTCGAATCGAAGGGAGCAGGACCCCAAACATCAAAATGAACTAAGTCAAAAGGACGCTGAGATACCGACTCACTAGTAGGATAAGGCAACTGGGTCTGTTTGCCAAGTCTGCAACCATTACAATGTAAAGAAACATCTCCAGATACAGACCCTAAGAGGCTCTGACGAACTAAAGAAGACAAGCGAGAGCCACAGATGTGACCAAGGCGATGATGCCACTGTTGGAAGGACGCAGACGAAGAGGCAGCAAGAGCATGGGAGCTGGCGTAGTGGTGGCAGCGGAAGGAACACGGCGATCCAACCTCCCAAAGGCCCTCTGACTCACGGCGTCGGGGGCCAGCACCAACCAAAGCCTTGGTGCGACGATCCTGAATGGAGCAAGAGTCGGTATCAAGAATGACACGACAACCAGAATCAATAAGTTAGGCAGCGGAAAATAGATTCATGGTAAGGCGAGGAACATGAGAAACACTAAGAACAGAAAAAGATGGAGTGGCAAGAAGACCACGACTAGCAACAGGAAGAGGTGTGCCATCGGCGGTAAGAACATTAACAGGCGAATCAAGAGGTCGGAGAGAAGACAGCACAGAAGAATCAGAAGACATATGGAAGGAGGCTCTAGAATCCAAAACCCACGAAGATGTACCTAACTGTGTAGAAGCCTGCGGTGGTGGAGAAGTGGATGCGATCACAAAGAAGCAATGAACCAATGACGAAGAGCCTGAGGAAGCCAAGAGGCGTTTGAGCCTCACAATGTCCTGGTCAGTGAGTGACGGAGTCGAGGAAGATCCAGGAGTCCCACTGGAAGAGGAGCGCCGCTGGTCTCGCTTCTTCTCACGGCAATCGACTCTGAGTGACTGGCCGAGAGCAAGAGCCACGAAGGTGTCACGGCGCGACCGCCCTTCTCGAGATAAGGGCGACCCACCCCCCTGAAGGTGTGGGGAGGAGCGGTGGAGCGGTGAGCCGAGCAGACGACACAAGAGCCCGAGCAGCCAACACAGACGGGACCACCAGCAAACCAGCAGAGCGAAGGCGGGTCTCCTCAGCCCGAAGCTCGACAAGAACCTCCGAGATAGGAACACGACCACGAGCAAGCAAGTGAGCACGTCTAGGCTCAAACTCAGAGCGGAGACGAGATAAGAACTCATGGACCCGCTGAAACTCCAAATCAGACCGAGTAGTCTGACAGCAACGACAGGTGCCACAAACAACTGTTCGAAGAGAGTCAAGCTGACGCCAGATGGCAGAGCACTGTGAATAGAACTCATCAACAAAGGAATCATCTTGTTTGGAGTCGTGCTCTGACGCACTACGATAGGTAGAGAGCATCACCGGAGGGTTGATAGCGCCGACAGAGATAAGACCACATCGCTACAATCGTGCTAAGTCCCATAAACTCGTAGCAAATCGAGGAGGACACTTGCGGTGAGAACAAAGAAGAAGACGAGCATCGTCATTGCACCACCGAGTGTAAGCAGAGAGACCATCGCGGTACAATCGAAAGAGCATCGAATAAGCGGATACTGCTGATCATAAGCATCAACTGCAGCAGCATCAATGGCCTTGGATGCATCCCGCGACTGAGACGCCTCAAGAAGAATCTACCGCGGCACCGGTGGGATTGGGGACACGGGCGCAATAGGGCATGGCGGGCAGGTGACCTCGCCAAAAAGAACACCCCACAGAAGAAGACCACGCATATGGATGCGCATGAACCCCACAAACTCAGCATAGTTGGTGCCATCGAAGATCACTGAGCACCGAGGAACAGCAACATAGCCCGAAGAAGACATGAGGGAACTCTGTTTTTCTCCTCCGTTTTTCTTTGTCAACTCTCCCCGATTTGGATCGGGGCTGAGAGCCTCACGCTGGCACGATGCAGCCCCGGGTGGGGAAATCGGGAGGAAGTGAGAGGCCACGAGGAGGGCCGCCTCGGGTTGCACTGCGGCGAAGAAGGAACCAGCGGCACCACCAGACGGATCTTGGGCGGCTCTGGCGCCAGATCGCCAGAGGCGCGCCGGGCGAGACGGAAGAGAAGTAAGCGGCAGCTGGGCGCGCACGGGCGCTGCTCGACGCAATGGCAAGGAGAAAGCGCAATCAAGGGAAGAGCGTGGCCGGGGCGCAACCTAGTCGCAGCCGGGCAGGAAGAGCGCGGCCAGGGGGCGGCCTGGGCGCAGCCAGGCAAGGAGGTCGCAACCTGATCGAGGCTGAGCACGCGGGCGCGGTCAGGGGCTGCCGGCCGCGAAGAAGATGGCCGGTGACGGGGGAGGAGGTGGTCGGCGACGAGGAAGCTAGGCACGGAGCTGCAGCGTGCGGGAGAGGAAGAAGAAGAACCTGGCTACTGATACCATGTTGGATAAATGAGCAACTAGTATTTCCTGAGGGCCAAAGGCCATTACATATACATGTGTGTCAAAGTGCAGAAAACCCCTTATACAACGGGGATATACCGAAAAGGGACTATACATATCTAACAGCTACGACATCCGAAAGGAGGCATCCTGTTGATTAATAAGGCCATGCATGAGATCCCAGTGTGCAAAGAATAAGCACATTAGTTCAGGGATGGTAGAGACAGCAAAACACTTTTCTAAAGTAGTACAGATCTGAAATCACATTGAACAGTGAATTCCTTTGCAGTATGCAAATGAATCTAGAATTAGTTGCTTTGGCTTCATTCCTGCTGATAACCACATTACTGGTGTATATACGTGATTAGGAAGAAAAGAATAATCAGCATAAGCTCTTATAAACCAGTGCTATTCAGCTGAGGTCCCAGTTTGTAAAAAAAAATGTAAGTTACTTACTTCAGCGGTAGTAGAGACAGTGACGCACTTTTTTTTTTCTGAAATCACATCGAACAATAAATCCCTTGGCAATACACAAACGAATCTAGACTTAGTTTAGTTGGCTTCATTCATGCCGATACACACATTACTGGTATATAAGTGATTAGGAGAAATGAATAATCAGCAGAAACTCTTGCAAGCATTTTTTAGCTATTAATACTCCAAAAACTTAGTCTGACTGGCAACAGAAATAAAATTACTACATACCAAAATGGCAAGCTGGCAACTGTACCGAACAAAAAGCAGAATCAGTTGTTAGTGAAGTGTAATAATCTGTTCAAAAGCAGAAGTTCAGTTCACAAGCTACCTGCAAGCGTTCAAACTTCAGAATGTTCAGAACAGAGAAGGGAGAGAAGGAATGACGAGCATGCAAGCTTTGTGCTACCACTCAATTTGAAGGTCTACAATCTTGCTTACTTAATGTTCAGATTATTATAAACTTTGCAACTAAAAAGTGCTTAACTATGTAAACCATGAACTGTAAACAAAACATGGGCGCTGCCTCTTCGGTATAAAGGGCAGCGCAGAGGATGGATAGGCGGTTATTTATTGAAAAAACCAATTTTATAGTTTCTTTACTTTCCCTGTAAATTCTCTATCTGTATATCAGTTTGCAAGTTAGCTGTCTTTGGTCCTCTATTGCAGTTCAGTTTCTTTACTTTCCCTGTAAACTCGCTGTCTGTATATCAGCTTGCAAGTCAGCTGTCTTTGGGGATTCCATCGGCAGTTCCCTAGGTCCTGACATCATCCCCTACTGCTGTGTCTCGGGTGATCAATTTTTTTTCATATATCAGATATTTTGGCATGCATACTATGATAGATCTGCAAGGAAAGGTAGATGGCCTCACTAGGTTTCCCAATTGGTTTACTAATTGATGATTCTATCTTAAGTACTAGATATTTGCGTACTGTGGTGGTACTAGGAAAATGTATGGTTTGGTAGTGACTTTGAATCTGGAAACAGCCTCCTGTAGAAATGCAGGGAAAGGTTGAGTACAATAGACCCAAAGTGGTCGGACCCTGCGCAAGCGGGAGCTACGTGCACCAGGCTGTCCTTTTTTTTATAATGTCTTTGAGTTTGATTTCAGTGTAGTTGCTACGGCATCCCAAAGGAGGCAGCCTGTTGATCAATAAGACCATGCATGATATCCCAGTTTGCAAAAAATAAGCACATTAGTTCAGGGATGGTAGAGGCAGTTAAACATTTTTTCTAAAGTAGTACAGTTCTCAGATTGCATCGAACAGTGAATTCCTTTGCAGTATGCAAATGAATCTATACTTAGTTGCTGGCTTCATTCATGCTGATAACCACACTACTGGTGTATAATTGATTAGGAGAAATGAATAATCAGCAGAAGCTCTTACAAGCATTTAGCTATTAACAGTCCAAACTCAGTATGACTGACAACAGAGAGAAAGGTACTACTCTCTCCGTTCCTAAATATTTGTCTTTCTAGACATTTCAAATGACTACTACATACGGATGTATGTAGACATATTTTAGAGTGTAGATTCACTCAGTTTGCTCTGTATGTAGTCATTTGTTGAAATGCCTAGAAAGACAAGTATTTAGGAACGGAGGGAGTACTATATAATCAAAATGGCAAGTTGGCAACTTTACTAAAAAGAAAGCAGAACCTATTGTCTATATAAAAAAAGGAAGTGAAATGTAATAACTGAACATGTTCAGAAATGCAGTGAGAGATATAGATCTGAAGACAATGCTCGATATTGTAACATCATTGCGATTGAAGGGAATAAATAGACGGCACTACTGCTAGAGTTAGTATCAATGGTGTCCTTTAGGCATGAATATGCCAAACAAGAAACAAAGAAAAAATGAAAGGAACAATAAAACACAAGCAAACATTTGACGAAGGCTAACAAAATGTAGAAAGTGCAGTTTACTCGTATTGCAGAATAAAAATGGCCCATTCTTTCTCATCTTCAGAATATCGAAACTGAAAAGTTCATCTGACGGCCAGAAAAGGAAAACAACATGATACCTTGTCTACATTTCATCAAGCGCCTTCAACTTGAAGACACGCCTTGTCGCGAACCAAAGAACGGGGCCAAGGCATAATGTAGGGATGGACATGACTGTCATAGTTCCTCTGAAAGAGCATGTCCAGGGCGTTTTCCTCCAGGTCTATGGACAGGAACCAGCAGGGAAGATTGGCATCTTCGAAGGTCTCATGGGTAGAGAAGTAGACAACTCCATCGACAACGCTCACGACCTTGAGCTGGCCGTGTTCCTCCAGTGTTCCCCCGGTGTCCTCAACAATGTCATCCAACTGAAACCGATGGCCTCTCACCCACACCTCGACGCCGTCATCGCGAACGTTCCGGAGCCAAACATACAGGTTGAATTCGATCGCGACGACGACGCAGAGCACCCCGTCCCTCGTCTTGCCAACCCTGAACATGCTCGTCTGTCCTTTCAGGTAGTCCGGGAGGTCTACGCGAGAGAAGTGCAGCGTGGTGGTGTCGAGCACGAGCATGGCGGCTTCGTCCGAGTACACCCAGTAGACGAACCCGTCCACGATCCTGCCGGCGGTAAGCCAGTGCTCGCGCTCGCCGGACTCCGGGATGGTAGTCCTCAAAGCTTCGGAATAGGGGAGGACCTGCCACGCCCTGGTCCCCGAGTCCGACGAGAAGACCGCCGCGCGCGCCCGCGTGTCGTCGTGGCAGGCGTAGATCACGCGGAACGCCCCGTGGTCGCACTCCGGAGGGGAGTGGATGTGGTAGTCGAGGCCGTTGTAGTGGCCATGGAAGCCCTCGTAGAACTCGTCCGGCAGCGGCGGGAGGAGATCCAGGGCCAGCGTGAGCGGGTTGTACGCGAGGGCCTCCCGCGTGTAGATGTGCTCCAGGACCACGTACCCGTCGTGGCAGTCGCTGATCACCCACCCGGGACGCGCGTCGTCGTCGTCGTCGGGGAGCCCGGTGAGGAAGAAGTCCCCGCGGCGCACGGCTGCCCGCCGGTCCGGGTCGTCCCGGCGGCGGAGGGGCGCGAAGGCCGGGATGGCGGGGCCGTCGGGGTCGAAGAAGATGCCCAGGAGCGGCTGCGCGTGCAGCTCGCGGAAGCGGCGGCGGAAGGCGGGGGACGAGCGCACGGCGTCGAGGAAGGTGCGGCAGGCGAAGGCCGCGCGGACGAGGCTCGGCAGCGACGGGAGGAGGAGGAATATCTCGCGGAGGAGGTCACCGCCGAGGCCGGTTAAGGTCGTAGCCGCGGGTTCCGCCGGCGGCGGCAGACTTGGTGGCTGCTCGGAGGCCATGGGGAACCGCCGCCGCTACAATGTCAATGGAGATTTGGGGATGGTACCTCGCCAGTGGCGGGTGAGACGCAACAACACTGGATATGGGCCATGGGCCAACCGGCCTAGTGAGCTACTCAAGCAGAGTGAGCTAGCAGTCAAAAGAATAATAAAGGCTTTTATCCCTCAAAAAAAAAAGTCAAAAGAATAAGAATTTTCTGAAATAAAAAAGTAAAAATAAGAAGAAAAACACTACCGCCCCATAAAAACCCATTGCCCCCCCCCCCCCAAAAAACTCCCTCCGTTCCATAATGTAATGTAGTGTGTATAGTTTTTTTTTAAGTAAAACATTACAAACTTTCACCATGTTTATATTCTACAGCATCCGATGCACCGGTAGCACCACAAGTGTGGGTGCACCGGATACATTCCCATCATTACATACATCATCGACTATATTTTCATGTTGTATACATTTCAAATTGTATATAAAAATATTTTTAGATGTAAACTCAGTCATAGTTTGCTTGGTTTGACTTTCAGAAAAATTATATGCACTAAATTATGGAACGGAGAGATTACCTCTTTGCCCTCCTTTTGATAATGTGGAATCCTTGTGACAGTTTGTTTTACGCATTTGCTAATCGGCAGGTGCCTCAATTTTGTTTTAGTGTCTGTTACTTTCCATGAAGCGCGAGGTTGAAGATGATGACGGTGTGAGGAATGTCGTCCACAACGAGGCCAAGCCATGTACAGGCAGGAGCCGCTAGGGGTGAGTCCAAAACTTAACAGGTAGGAAGGACGTGGGTGCGGGGAGGAGGGTGCATCAAGTTGTTCATCAAGGCGATGCTTAGAGGAATGGCAGGGCAAATGCCAAAGACGCTGTGGGGGGAGGGACGGCGATAGCCATTGACTATCGGGGTGGAGACATGCAATTAAGGCTCGGCAGGCCAGCGGGTGCATGAGAAAGAACTAGGCGGGCTTGAGGAGAAAAATGAATCCAAAGCTGTTGGATATTGATTTGATGGTTAGGGAAGAAAATGATTGATTGAAGCAATTTTTTTCAAGTATTTAACAAGTAGTCAGTCTCTTTGTTTTTCAACAAAAATGGTTTAGTCAGTCAAGCAAATCATGTTTGCTTCTATTGTAAAAACGGAAAGTCATGTTTGCTTCTGTGGGTATAGATAAGTCCTCAACGGATCAGGACCACTACGGAGGCGGCTTGAGGTGAGTTGTATGTGCGTCTCGTTTCAGCAAGACACAAACGCTCCCAGGTCAACGCGCTTTACTATTAAAAACTCAACACATTACTTGGTTTTGATCATTCCGCGAGTTGAGCTTGGTTTCGATCGACCTGTTAGTTGGTTTCGACCAAAAGAAATGCATCTGTCATTTAATGCTTTGGTCAGAGTCGTACAACAATACGTTTGCATGATGCAGCTTAATGGAGCTTCAATTGTTTTCCTTTTCAAAACTAGAAAAAAAATATTTTCCCATGTTTTTTGTAATGTCTGGATTTGAAAAATATTTGTCAATTTTATAAAAATCTTAATTAATTTTAAAAACACAATTTTTTAAAAAAATATCCATAGATTTTACAAAGTATTCTAGAATATTAATAAATACGTAGAAATTTGACAAATGATTTTGAAATTTAAAAATCTACACGATATTCAAAAAATGCATTTGAAAAAGAACAAAATCATAAAACTGGAAAAACTGGAAAAATATATTAGAAAAAACTAGGAAACTCATAAAAAGATTTAAAATAGTTTTTTTTGAGATAGAGATTTAAACTAGAGCAACCATAATGGACCAGCCCACTAGTGTCATGGGGGTTGGGGTCAGGGCACACGCCTAGTCGATATCCCTCAGCCTATGCACAAAATAGGATTGACCGCCCCCGAACACGACGCAGAATTACACACAGCTTATTGAGGGTGATAGGCCTCACCACCGATGCACGGGTACTTAGATGTTTCTAAGTATCCCATGCAGATCCTTCATGTATTTGGACATCTTGTTGGTACAGAGGCCGGATGTAATTACTATCTTCACGATATTAATATGTTTCCTTTGTAAAAAAGGAAAAGTACCCATGCAGAATGTGATCTTACTGAACACGTGTAGAAAAGACCACGCTTGCACTAAAAGTTGTAAGAGGAGCACAGTGCGTGCACAAAAAAGAAATTAAATATATACAATAAAATATTTATCATAATTTTAACATTAATTTAGTTTAATTTTGTGTATCCAGCGGAAAAGGGTAAATTAAAAGAATGCCCATGTCTCACGACTGTAATTTTCACGTATTATAAAATGTCCACGTAATTTTCACGTTTTCTAAAAATATCTTATATAAAACTAGTAGTTGGTTCCCATTTTTCTGTTATCTTAACATTCACACATGTCACTTCATATATTTTCTAATAACTTTTTCATTATTAGTTTATCTCACACCTCATCAAAGGTTCACTTAACATGCATGTGAATTTTCTTTTCGTTATACTATGACACTTATATTCAATAAGTATTTTCAAATACACAATACTCAAATACCATATAATATGGATGTTTAGTTTTAGTTCATATATTATTATCTCAACAATTCATGTTTCATACAATCGAATCACTTGAAATATATTGCAATGGATTCCTACAGCAAGGCACGGGGTATAGTTTCTAAAAAAGTTACATTTTTTTTATTGCACAAGCATTCTGAAAAGTAAATGAACACTTTTTAGAAAATATATCAACATTTTTAAAAATCTTGAATGCTTTTTAAAATTGTGTGACCAGTTTTCAAACACAACACTTTTGAATATTACATTATATTTTTAAAACTATCGTAAAGACTTCTGTAAAACAAATGAAATTAATATTTTGAAAAAGCAGGAGCACTTTTACAAATTATAAGAATATTTTTAAAGTTGTGTGAGCACCTTTTAGTTGTATCAACAATTTTAAAATTATGTGAGCAATTTTTAAAATAATGTGTATTTTAAAAACAATCTAAATACTATTTTAGAAATAAACTACTCCCCCCGATCCATATTACTTGTCGTAGCTTTGATACAGCCTTACTACAAAGTTGTACTAATGCTACGACAATTAATCTGGATCGGAGGAAGTAACATTTTAAGAAAACCTTCATATTTAAAAAAAAGATGATATGTTACTTAAAATAAGGAGAACAAATAAGGAAAATAGGAAATAGAAGATAATGAAAAGAGAAGAAAACAGAAAAACGTGAAAGAGAGAACCAAACAAAATACCCCCTCGCTTCCTAAATATGAGTCTTTTTAGAGATTTCAATATCGACTACATATGGATGTATATAGACATATTTTAGAGTGTGGATTCACTCATATTGTTTCGTATGTAATCCTTATTGAAATCTCTAAAAGGACTTATATTTAGAAACGGAGGGAGTAGAAAAAAGGGTTTCAGAAGCGTGAAGTCGTTCATCCATGCCTCACCGCATGACTAGCTGCAGGGCATGTGATCTATCGTGCGGTTGCATCGATCAGACATTCTCCCAGCGTACCGAGCACACACACCACCACACCCGCGCGAGTGCATCCCTCGTCTCGGGGTTAGGATCCTCTCGATCTCAGATGTTGTCAGATCATCGCCACGCGACCGATCCCACATGTCATCGACACTACAGCACCTTACGGTATTGCAGAGAATCTCAACCCCTTGTCTCGTCACACGATGCGATTGATAACACGAGCACTCTGACTTGAATCATGCCCACCCGACCCCATCACCTAATTAGAGGCGGTTTTCGCTTCGAACTTTCGTACTCCTATTGCAACTTGACAGGACATACCACCCCCCGCAAAAAAACCAAAAGAAATTAAGAAAAAAAGAGGACAATATATATCACACGCCCGACCTCGATAGCTCAAACGCAAACGCAAATGCAGCACGAAACACGCAAAAGTTAAGCTTAAGCAGCGCTCCGTGCTCCGACCCGGCAAGCAGTACTGCGCGACTTTTCCGCAACAACAAAAAAAGTACCGCACGACTAAAATACCGGGAGACACACACGGTGCTGCACCATGCGTGCAGGGATCCAAGAGCGTCTACAGCCCAGCGCCCCAAACCTGCCTCAAAAGCTCGGGCGGCATGGACTGCAAAAATCTAACCCATGGTGTCTCAAACGGGTCTCAAACGTTCGGGCTCACCGGCACCACTCATATCCAGCCAAATATGAAACAGATATGTGGGCATTCGGGCGCGTCCGTCACGTCGGACCGACGATGGGGTCCCACGCGGAATTGTGCGGAAACCCGCACGGTCCGACGGATGCCTCCTCCGTCACCGCGGTGTGAAAGTCGCGTGGCGCCGTTCCGACTCGCCGCCCAAGACCAAATTCGGCTATTTAAGCCGGCCGACGTCCCCCAACCCTAGCCCGTACACCTTCTTCCTCTCTGCACCGTCAACCGAGCCTGTCCGCCTCCTCTCCCTCGCTCCCCGCACTCTCCGGCATCACCATGGCCCGGTGCAAGATCACGATGTATGCTATGCTGACGCCGGAGCACCGAAGGCAGATCACGGAGGAGATCCAGGCGAGGAGCGCCACCCGCATCACTGTCGGGCTACCTTCGGACTTGTCGGAGCCGGAGGAGGAGGAGGAGGGAGAGCAGCTACCAGAACCGATGGTGGTAGCTGACCCGGAGGAGGAGGAGGAGGCGGAGCAACCTGCTCCGGGGTTCAACATGGCGGAGGCAGAGGCGGAGTTTGTTAAAAAGAATTTAAAATCATTAGTTTAAAAAGTTAGTTAAAACTTGTATTTTGATATTCAAAAATGAGAAAAACGAATTAACAAAATAAGAAATCAAATGAAAAACATAGAAAATAAAATAAAAGGTTTGGCCTTGGCCCAACTAGGCGACGACATTGCTCTCGTCGGGCGCGTGTTGGGCCGGTCCAAGAGCTCGCGGATTTGAAAAAGTTCATCAATTGTTTTAAAAATATTCATGGATTTGAAAATTTACACAAAAATTCAAAAAAAAGTTCACTAAGGAAATTTGCAAAAAAGTTTTCTCGGTTTTGGGAACCTCGCTTCCCAACCATTATTTTTCCTGTTTTGGGACCTTCTCAGAGGTCGTGAACCGTGTTTTTCTTTTTCCTTTTATCTTCTTTTGTGTTTAAATTTTTTGTCTTCTTTGACTTATCGTTTATTATGTTTATTGTTTCTATTTTTCATATATTTAATTTTTTCAGAATTCTAATTTTGTTCATATTTTTTTTGTAATTCCAATTTTTTTTACTGTTTTTCCAAAAATGTTCGTGTTCAAAATTTGTTATTTTTTTAAAAAATGTTCGTATTTTGACATTCTGAGCATGTTTGAAAGGCGTAACATTTTTTTTTGAAATTTATGTACAATTTATAAAAATGCAAATATTAGTATTTTATGAACAAAACAGGAAAACTAGAAACCCTACAGAAAACCGTGCAAAAAAAAAAGGAACATAACTCAGAGGTTAGGCAAAAGTGTCAACTTGATAGCACAACGCAAAGCAGCAGTGACAAACTTGATTTCAGATTCGGAGAACAAGCATATATGTTGGTTGAATGGATCACTGAATGTGGGGAAGAGCATTCCCATACTTTGATCTTTGTTGTTGCAGCCATATCCCGTCCTTCATCTTCTTAGAGAGGTGGACAACCTGCTTGTGCGTGAGGAACTTCTTGCTGACGGTGCCGCCGAGGTAGATGCGGTTTCTGCTCTGTAGCAGCTCGGGGCTGATGCTCAGGTGCACGGCGCCACTGCCTTTCTTGGACCTCCCGCGCCTCCGACCGCTCATCCGCCACTGCCTCGCCGAGACGCCGGAGCGCGCCCCAACGACGGAGCTGCTCCTGCCCTTGCCGTCACCGTCCTCGGCCGAACCAGTGGCCTCCACATGGTGGCCATCGCCGCCGCCGCCGTTGTCATCCTCGAAGGGGAGCTGTCACTGCTTCTCGAGCATGGACCTCTGCAGCAGGATAATGGCATCGAGGGAGAACTCGTCGGCGGACAACAGCGGAGGAGGCGTCGGCGCGAGCGCGCTCTGCGTGAGCGCCCGCATGACCTGCGTGGCGCCATGTGGGGAGAGCTTGAGCCTGTGTGCGGCGACGGTGAGGAATTTGGGAGGGGCTCTGGAAGTCTCCATTTCTGAGAAGGAGGCTCTGGAAGTCTCCATTTCTTTCGCGGGAGGAGCCTGCTATGTTTCAGATGTCTTCTTCAAAATTCCATCAGATGTGCTGGGTGTTTATGCAAAACTGCAAGGTAAGTCGCTCGGCGACAACCAGTATCGATCTCAGCCTTACCTTCTAGATCGGACGGCACAAATGGCAGTATGGCAGACACACTATCACCATCGACTGACATTTTTATAGGAGTAGATAGATTAGAAGCGTCAAAAGAATGTGTATCGCTTCGGCGGATGATCGGCCTCATTCAGCAGACATGTGGGTGAACACCGTACAAACCCCTGTTGTCGGTGTCAAAACCGGCGGATCTCGGGTAGGGGGTCCCGAACTGTGCGTCTAGGCGGATGGTAACAGGAGACAAGGGACACAATGTTTTTACCCAGGTTCGGGCCCTCTCGATGGAGGTAAAACCCTACGTCCTGCTTGATTAATATTGATGATATGGGTAGTACAAGAGTAGATCTACCACGAGATCAAGGAGGCTAAACCCTAGAAGCTAGCCTATGGTATGATTGTTGAGATGTATGTTGTCCTACGGACTAAAACCCTCCGGTTTATATAGACACCGGAGGAGGCTAGGGTTACACAAAGTCGGTTACAATGGTAGGAGATCTACATATCCGTATCGCCAAGCTTGCCTTCCACGCCAAGGAAAGTACCATCCGGACACGAGACAGAGTCTTCAATCTTCTATCTTCGTAGTCTGGGAGTCCGGCGGATATTGATAGTCCTACCGTCCGGACACCCCTAGTCCAGACTCCTCAAGAGCCTCGAACCGGTCTTGATGACGATAAGTCCGGCGTGCATAATGTTCGGCATTGCAAGGCGTGTTCCTCCCTTGAATAATCCAGAGAAGATCATGAACACCAGATAGAGTCCGCTCGCAAAATAAATTCCACATTCCACCGTAGAGAATAAAATGTACACTTAGCTCAATCTGCGACGTATTATGCGGCGTGTCATCACACCGCAACCAAGCCTTTGTTTGAATCATTTTTACTATACCACCTCAACACGCTTAGCGGCGGTTTCTTGGCACGCCTTGTCGAGCGTAGATCGTGTTCCCTTATTCCGGATTCTCATCAATACGCGTGGGTAACCCAACCGTGCCATTGATGGTGGCGCTTGGGAGATAAGCGAGTTTTACCAGGCCGGTGGGGGACGCATAGTTTTGTCCGCCTATATATAAGGGATAAGGATTCACCTTCTTGCCTTCTTCCTCCTTTGCTTATCCATCCTCGCGAACTCAAGCTCCAACGCCGAGCTCGCGATCTCGCCGACCTTCTCCAAATATGTCCGGAGCGGGAGGTAATGGTTGGCCTCCACCGCTAAGGAGGAGGACATCACCAGCTTCGCAGCACGGATACCTTTCCGGCGATATCGCACATCGGCCGCCCGACGAGGGCAGCTCATTCCTACCCTGGGCCTCATGAGAGGGTCGTCTTTCTCCCCACTTCCTCCGCTGGATCGGGCTTCCCGCCCATCCATTTGTCCGGGGCTCATGTTTTACTACGGCTGAATTTCCACGATCCGGCGCCAACTTCATCCTCAACATCTCGGCGTTTATCGTCAGTGTGCGAGGCCTTCCTCGCATCCAGCCCACTTCGCTGTGGCTCAAGACCTTCAACGCTGCAAGGTTGTGAAGGGCACGCAAGCGGAATGCGGAGGCGCCATGTTGGGCAAATCGCCCAACGCCCCTTGGCTCGAAGGGACCTTCGTGGATCCCGTCAAGGGTGGCAATCGGGTGGTTCTACATCACCGAGCCGCGAAACCCACATGGGCGGCGGCCCCGAGTTCAGATCTGCATCCCCACGCAGCTCACCTCCGAAAGAGAAGGGCTTGCGGTGGGGCAATCCGGTGGAGGTGACAGGACTCGAGCCTGCATCAAGAAGATGGTGAGCAATAGGCTCAGCTCGCCGACGTGGTCCAAGTCATGCTCATCCGGCGGATTCTCCCATGCCAAGAACGGGCATTTAATTTGTGGAGTTCAATCCGAACAGCACCAGCGCTAAGCGGGCTCTTCGATACAACATACAAAGGCGCTCGAGGGTGCTGTTCAAGGGCGCCGGCCCCGCATCCGCAACGGAAGATCGCGGATTCAGCTCGCAGATGTCCAACCGACGAGGTAAGTGATTCAACCCCATTACGGGACACTTGTGATAATTAGATTGACTCTAGTGAGGTTTCATTCGCCTCTTCCTTTGACAGAATGGATGGAGAAGGCCAAGCTGCTTATCAGCCCGGCCCCATGCCGAAGACCAAAGAACGCCCGCTATCAGGGGCTGCTGGTTCCAAAGACCGCACGTGGTGCCGAGAAGAAGGCCAAGAAGGTGGCGCGGGACTCGAAAGAGTTCTCAGAATCCGGCCCGACGACGACGAGGACTCCTCCCAAGACGAGGAGGAGGATTACTCTCTCCCGAGGAGGAGAGAAGAAGAGGAAGGCTTCCCCAATTGGGGGGCGAAGGGTCCAAGAGGGGAGAACTATCCTCGGACGGTTCGCCAACATCGGCGTTGGCGAGGATGAGTGGCCTCAAGGGCCAAAGCGTCCGGCCGGATCGTAAGTATTCGGATCATTTATATGCCGTACCTTTCATGTCACGTAGTATCCTTCTAACGCCGCATTCTGTCCATAGTCCGGCCAAAGATGATCTCCCCGACTCATCGAGCGGGTCATTGGCCTCGTCGGATGTGAATTCCATCCCGACCGCCTCTACCCCACGCGCCAACGAGGACGCCGAGGTGGGATCCCAAAGAGGGACCCATCAGGAGGAGGCTCCGGAGGCGCCGTCAGGCGACCTCCCGGACTTTGTGCCGGACTCTACATCGGAACCCGCAGTGGTTCCAGAGTCCGGCAAGCGGCCCCTTCGAAATAAGGGCAGGACCGCAACGCCGGCGGCCTCCGTCCAACCGGAGGCGCCGGACAACCTGTTGGAGGCGCTTAAAGGCGCTTCCATCGAGGAAGAACACCACACTATTATGAGTGCGGTGATTGAGAAGGTTCAGCTCGCCAAGAGCGGGCTGACCGAAGCTCGCAGCAGCCTTCTAACAGCTTTGAGGTAAGAAGTTAAAATTATGTAATGTAATACCGCATAGACAGTAGCCCTCGATGCTCAATTTGGTGTTCGGAAAGAAAAGCCGGACCGAGTATCTAACAAGATATGCGCAGGTTGCTAAAAATATGTCAATATGGGTTTGCAGGTTGCTCTTATTGCTGGCCTCCGCCGCTTAACGGCGGAGGTCGATGTCTTGAAGAAGGACCTCGAGCGGTCCGAGCAAGAGCTCGCCATGTGAAGAAGCAGCTCGAGGAAAAGAAGGTGAGTAACACCTCTTTGAATAAGTACCTTCTGTAAAAGGATTTTGGTTGCAAATAAAATTAACAAGGATAATATGTGTATTGCAGGGGCCACTAATGAGGTGGCAGCCTGAAGGAGGCTGTGTCCGTGGTCGAACGCAGGCGATCTTGACATGAACGGGCCGAGCGAGAGAAACAAGAGGCAAGGGTGGCGGAAGTTCGGCAAGAGCCTGTGCTCTCATGGAAAAGCATGAGAGTTTGGAGCGTGACTCAAGACTCGAGAGTCCGAGCTTGCCTCGCTCTTGAAAGTGCCAAGTCACCAAGGCCGAGGCCCGTAAGGCCCTTCGGAGGTTGAGGACATAAAGAAGATAGCGGCGGTAAGGCATTTTTCATGCAAAGCGTGCATGTTAATGTGAGTTACCCGACACTTACCCGCCGAGCTCTCGTATGCTTGCAGATCCGCCACGTGGTGCATCCGATGCTTTGCCGATTCTATCGTGGCGAGGAGGGAGCTCGACGGAGAAGGTCTTCGGTCTCGAGACTCGAGGCCGGCCATTCAGTGCCCCTAAATGACCAAATTAAGCAACCGTCGAACTCCACAAGGTAGCCGAGGAGGCCATGAAGGGCCTCATAGTCCGGCTATGGCTCGGACAGGCCATGCATGGAGCTACTTTGGCCTCGTCGCGGCGGTGGTGGATGCATGCCCAGTGGATGTAGTCAAGCGCTCACTTTGTATTGAAGGCGCTGTCGGGCCCTTGCCCGCATAAAGGTGCAATGGGGCAAACCGATGCGAGAAGCTTCTCACGGACCCACCGCCACGGGCAAGGAGCATCGCACGCCGAGCGGTATTATAAAGTTGTCTGAAGGGAGCTGCGATATTGCGTATGAGTGCTCCCGAAATGTAATTTTTGAGTGAACTCATTGTATGTTTATCCTGTGCGCTGAAAAACTTCGTTTATATGTGCCATGAGCAACGCTTGTTTAATTTAAAATATTACCTTCTGTGCGGTCGTTTGTGAAATCTGAGAGATGGCAAGTCATTGGCTTCAGCCCCCAAGCCACAAGTGCTGGGGTGTTCGGTGATAAACTTGAGCACTCTTGCTCCCATTTTTGGGTCCATCTAGGGAGGCGCTCAACACGACGAACAAGGCGACCGGACTTATAATGCTTGAACACTCTCACTTAGCCATAGAATTCTATAATTTTAAATTTCGGTGAAGCCCCGGTATTCGAAGACCAATCCGGGCGCTATCCACGCCTTCATCGGACATTATCCGAACTTCGCTCGCGGCGTGAGTCTTTAAGGACCCGAAAGAACCTCTCGAACAGCGACCAGTCTCGCGCTTTATCATGCCGGTCGGTTTAGCTTTCCATCGAGGCGTTAACCCGCTCAACCGGGCGCAATCGCAGTGGTTCTCCCAGGCCACCTTAGCCGATGAACGGAACGTAAGGCACCAAAACGTGGGGCCGGACAAACCCAACTATTGACCCAAGACATGATTCGAGCCAATTCATATAATGCTATAAGTTCGGGTGCCGCACTTGTGAAAGTGTTCGGACTTTATCACACCATAATTTGGGGAACGAAGCCCCTCGGCGCGTGTTCGGCCGCACCAAAATATACGGGTGCAAGATGTCATGTAATGAACATATATATAAAAGATAATGCAATTGCAATAAAGAGGTGCTGCATTATTTATGAAAGAAAGTCCGCTAGTAGAGCGGACTGATACAAATAGTGTGGTAAGCAAGGGATTTGGACTAAATAAACATGTCCCCTCCGTGGATGAGCTGCAGACTTGGTGTATATAATTGAATTTAATGCTCATAATTGAGACCACCAGGTGTTCGTCATGCGCCTTCTTTAGTCCCCGATCGTTGCATCATGAGTTCGCAAGTTCGCCAACGGACAGGCTTCCGTTAACAGAGTCCTGTACATAAAAGAAGAAGAAAAATAAAATAAAAATAAGGGGGCACTTTCGTGAGCCCCTCGTGTGGTCGAGCCGCACTCTAGGTCCATTGTGATCGTGCCCCTTCCTGCGCCCATGGTATCTCCAAAGCGTAGTGATGTACGCGGAGTGTTATTCTTGCGATCATGCGCGGGCGAGGGTTGGGGCCGCATTGCTACGCGTGCTCTGATCGCGCCAGGTGGTCTTGGTTGGCATTGCTCCGGGCGCGCTTTGATGTGTCCGCCGCTTAACCGCCGGACTTGAGAATTGCCTTAGAAGGCTACTCTATACCTCCGCCGAGAGTCGCCAGATGTTCCTCCGTTCGAGGAAGCGCTCAGATTCCCATTGACCGTGATGACTCCACGAGGGCCTCGCATCTTGAGCTTTAGGTATGCATAATGCGGCACCGCGCTGAATTTTGCAAACGCGTTCGTCCGAAAGCAGAGCATGATAGCCGCTTCTGAAACGGGACTATGTCAAGATTAATTCTTCGCTTCGAAATTATCCGGGATCCGAAGACCACTTCCAGCAGGATCGAGCCTGCATAGCTTGGCTTCCACTCGGATGACACCTTTAAAGGTTGTCTTTGTAGGTTTAATCCTTGATGGGTCTATGCCCATTTTATGACCGTGTATCCCGATAAAGCAGTGTTCAAAGTTGCTACCGCCGTCCATCGGACTCTCGTGAGGTGGAACCCATCGACGATTGGGTCTAAAACCACGCGCGAATCCGCCATGGCGATGCTGGTCGGATGGTCTCTTCGATCGAAAGTGATCGGCAAGAGGACCATGGGTTGAACTTTGGGGCGACTGCTCCATCGCATAGACGCCCGTAGTCGCGCTTCTCTCCTCTTGGGTATATGGGTCGCAGATATCATATTCATCGTCCGCACTTGTGGGGAAAACCCTTCGTCCTCTCGTTGTTCGGGCGGTCGGGTCTCTTCCTCGTCGCCGCTATTTAGCCCTTGTCATTGTTTTCGCAATTAACTTGCCGGCCTGCTTGAACACCCAACAGTCTCTATTGGTGTGGTTAGCTGGCTTTTCAGAGGTGCCGTATCCGCATAAGCGGTCGAGTATTCGGTCCAGATTGACGGACCGGAGTGGTTCTTTAAACGGCTTCTTCCACGACCGGTTTAGAGCCTCGAATCCAGCATTGACCGCCGATCCTCCTTATCGTCGCCGCTTATGCGGCGCTTGTTTTGTTTCGACGTGACTGCCGTTGTTGTCCTTTGTATCCGGACCGCCGAATTTTACGGAGATTGTTGCTGCGGGCTAGCTAGCTGTCCTCTCCCGCACAAAAGCGGTCATTAACGATGTGAGGGCTGCCATGGATTTCGGCTTTTCCTGCCCCAGGTGCCGGGCTAGCCATTCGTCCCGGATGTTATGTTTGAAGGCTGCAAGGGCCTCTACATCCGGACAATCGATGATTTGATTTTTCTTCGTCAAGAACCGTGTCTAGAATTGTCTGGCCGATTCATCTGGCTGCTGAATGATGTGGCTTAGGTCATCGGCGTCTAGTGGTCGCACATATGTGCCTTGGAAGTTATCAAGGAATGCGGCCTCTAGGTCTTCCCAACACCCAATTGACTCTGCGGGCAAGCTGTTAAGCCAATGCCGAGCTGGTCCTTTAAGCTTGAGTGGGAGGTACTTGATGGCGTGGAGATCGTCGCCGCGGGCCATATGGATGTGGAGAAGATAGTCTTCGATCCACACTGCGGGGTCTGTTGTGCCATCGTAAGATTCGATGTTTACGGGTTTAAACCCTTCGGGGATCTGATGATCCATTACTTTGTCAGTGAAGCATAGAGGGTGTGCGGCGCCCCTGTATTGAGCAATATCGCGACGCAGCTCGAGAGAGCGCCGTCTCGCCGTGTCCGCCCGGCCGGTGTTATTATGTCCGCGCGACGGTATTCGTCGTGGGTCGTAGGGCGCCCACGTGATCCGTAAATGGATCTGGATTGCCTTGCCTTGTCCTCCAATATGTCTCGCAAGTCCGGCGCGTTCCCTCTTGGCTTCGTACTTTTGGAGCGATGCCGGGTACGGTCTTGGCTGGGGCTTGAATGTTCTCTGTCACGACCACGGGTGGTCGGTCACCATATCGTCTTGGCCGGTGATGAAGGTATGTATGCTTCCTCCTCTAATCGGGGAGCAGCTTGCGCCTTGGGTAACTTTTGAGGGGCGCTCGAAGTTTATACTTTGCCGCGAGGACCTCGGTCCATCGATCGGCCAGCAGGTCTTGATCAGCTTGAGCTGCTGCTGCTTTTTCTTTAGGCTATTTGTCAGGCGATAAGCCCGCACTTGAAGCGCTCTTGTTCGACGGGATCCTCGTGTACGCATTTAATTCATTATCGCTGAGGCTTGCTTCGCCTTCTGAGGGAGGCATATAGTTATCATCCTCAACCCCTTCGCCCCGCCGCCTCTCGTGGGGGCTTACTGCATCCTGCTACCGAGTCTTGCCGAGGGGATTGTCTTCGGCGCCTCCGGAGTATTATTATCTCCGTGCCGAATCTCCATTCTTGTTGTGGCGGATTTAGAGCGGCGCCACGACGCCGGCGCTTGGGCTGCTTCTTTAGAGAATCTGCCATTGCTTTCTTCGCCATCCCCGCTTTTTGGGGTGTCCACCATGTATATGTCGATGACGAGGTGGTCTTCCAAAGGCTTTGTAGGCGCTGGTTTCGCTCGCCTCCGCATCGCCATCCATAGCGCCGATGTCGTCGAGTCGAAGTCTAGCATGTCGGTTAAATCCTCGGCTGCTGGCTACAAAGTGGGTGGTGGTGGCTCAATTTCTTCGTCGTCTGTATTTCAACCATCCCGCCATAATCCGCCAGACTCTCCCGATAGCGAGAGATGCTTTAGTGAACTCGGATATCGCCAAAAGGCGAGTATTGAAAGATGTCCGCGGGCGGTGAATTTATAACCGCGCCTAATCCGAATCGATTGGTAGGGCGCGGAGGTTCGAGTCCGCAAGGAGTACGCGTCTCGGAATCACGAAGTTTGGGGACAAGATTGGTGTTCGCCCATCGCCGGGATGTTGAAGCCCCATGGCGGCGTCTATCCACCGCCTCGATCCGGGCGATCGGCTCCGCCAATGGCGAAGCTGATCCGCAGCGCCACCAAGGCACCGCTCGCGGCAGAGCTAGATCATGCCCGCCGTCACAATGCGGTGCGCCGGATGTGGCTCGGGTCCATCAAGATCAAGTCTCCGCGACATCGGCCGTGAAGTTTAAGCTTCCAAATCTGACCGACGGCCAGGGCGAAGCTTCGATTCGCTCTAGATGGCCAAGAGAATTGCCCGCAGCAAAAGCCGCCGAATACGAGGATCTGTCCGGGAGAAAAGTCTCGCCTCGACAGCGTTGTTGATTGAAGATGCCATCGAGCCTATCGGTGACGCGACACAAGAGGAACTCTCAATGAAAGCACCAATGTCGTGTCAAACCGCGGATCTCGGTAGGGGGTCCCGAACTCATGCGCTAGGCGGATGGTAACAGGAGACAAGGGACACAATGTTTTACCTGTGTTCGGGCCCTCTCGATGGAGGTAAAACCCTACGCCCCGCTTGATTAATATTGATGATATGGGTAGTACAAGAGTAGATCTACCACGAGATCAAGGAGGCTAAACCCTAGAAGCTAGCCTATGGTATGATTGTTGAGATGTATGTTGTCCTACGGACTAAAACCCTCCGGTTTATATAGACACCGGAGGAGGCTAGGGTTACACAGAGTCGGTTACAATGGTAGGAGATCTACATATCCGTATCGCCAAGCTTGCCTTCCACGCCAAGGAAAGTACCATCCGGACACGAGCCGGAGTCTTCAATCTTCTATCTTCGTAGTCTGGGAGTCCGGCGGATATTGATAGTCCGGCTGTCCGGACACCCCCTAGTCCAGGACTCCCTCACCTGTCATTATCTATAAAGATATGTGAAGAGTAACCTCACAAAGCATATTAGTCCCAAGTTCTTCTATGCACATGAGCTGCAGCAGTTGAACGAGGTGAGAGTTTTGTGTTAGAATAATCTGAGGCACTCTGTCGATCTACCGAGGATCAAGCAATCACACAAGCACGACACCGAGATTTGTTAACAAGGTTCACCATCAAGGTTACATCCCCGGGGCATGACTACGGGCGCTGCTCCCCATGACTCCTCTACAAAATCAAGACCCCGCCGCCCGGCGCGCAGACACGCCACTGGCTCCCAGCGTGCGTCTGCATATTATGTTGGCATAGGTTATATCGTGTGTCTACCCCCACTATATATGAGAGGC